>OY720288.1:8750000-10000000 GCA_963082995.1 Noctua comes
TGACAGGCCGGATACTAAGCTAACCACTTCTCAACCAACTTATCTGTTCAGGCGGGAAAACACAGAACTAAAATAAGTGTATCAAGTTTGACATATCGTCGGTGCAAATTTTCTTGACAAGCAGCGCCATCTTGAACTGCTAACTTAAAGTGGTCATACTATACCTATAATGTTCTGTCACGTTGCAACGTCACGTCGATCGCCTCGAAGACAGGCGACTCAACCAGCCCCCGTAGCATGACCACCGTAGACAAGGATTTCTGAAGAAATCTGTCATTGTCATTGATTCTTCCGTCAAAGAAATCCTTGTCTACGGTGGTCATGCTACGGGGGTTAGGAATTTTTTTATCTATAAATCTAAGCAATCTTCAAATATTTCTTTTTTTTAAAAAGCGCCTTACTAGTGATAGAATTAGGTACAGCATTCTGTGTCTGCGACGACTCAACGTGTTTTTATAAGCTTATAATTTAACTTGCCTTGTTAGTATGTATTGGTCAAACATTGCATCTGAATTTCAAACCAATTCCAACCGATTGAGCCGTTTGCCACACATCTTTGGTTCTGGTGAAGCGGTGACAACACATTTTTATGACGACTAGCTGTTCCCCGCGGTGTTACACGCTGCGCGGCTCCTAAAGGGCTTAGCGTGATGTTATATAGCCTTCCTCGATAAATGGACTATCCAACACAAAAATATTTTTTCTATTCGAACCAGCAGTTCCTGAGATTAGCGCGTTCAACCAAACAAACTCTTCAGCTTTATAATATTAATATAGTATAGAAGTATAGGTATGACTTGATCCTGCAGCCAGGATCGTCTCCTCATGGTTAATAGCAACCATTTAACTTTGTAACCTTCGGTCAGACACTGGCACACTCCTTCTCCTGGGGTAAGTACAAGACTAGTTTATTTTCAATTTCACTCATTTATTCAAATAAATAAAGAATATGTCTATTTCTCATCACAAATTTTATATTGAACAGGAATTACTTAATCTAATGTACAAAAACATTTGTGAGAGACTGGTGCCCGAAATAGGCCTGGGTCACCAGGCCCCTGAAGACTTACAGGTATACAAGCTAATTTAGATGAATAAATTAACAAGTATTAACTTAAATACTAATTACAGAACAAATCAACAAAAATAAGACAATTATAACTCTAGGACGTACATGTGAGATAGTGTGTGTTTGTTTGTGTAGTATATAAATTTAGCAGATTGGAATCAAAACTTTCAGTTGCCTGCTAATCTAGAAATTTACATCATTAGGTTAAGTTTTAAACAAAACACTTGTATACTAGAGAACCACTATGAAATAATATTAAATGTCCAACAAATTATACATAACTCGGTTTCGTTAAGACAAAACCCCAGTTCATTTTTAAGTCAAGATTTCTATCGGCCATACATAGACAAATGGTAGTCACTTAAAAAAAAAAAAGATAATCAACTCTAAAAAGAGATTTCTTGTTTAGGCTGAGGCCAAACGAGCGTAATTTTTGAGCTGTGAGTCGCGGAATTTACGCTTCATTCGGTTTCATACTAAAGTCCTGTTCCTGTGTGTGTATAGGTACGCTCGTATGGCCTCACCCTTAAGTTAATTTTAAGCAAATTGTAAGTTGCAAAAAAAGGTAATTGTATCTATATAAGAATATAGGATTGCTCGTAATGCATTGATATAATGCCACTATTCATCTAATATTTATCTAAGATTGATTTTTTTATCGAAGATACACAATCCTATATCATTTGGATATTTTTTTTGTCACCCAAAGGCAATGGAGAGGGCTATGCTCGGAGTTTCCTTGCGTGATCAAATCAGAAATGAGGAGATCCGCAAGAGAACCAGAGTCACCGACGTAGCCCGAAGAATAGCCAAACTTAAGTGGCAGTGGGCAGGGCACATTGCTCGCAGAACGGATGGCCGATGGGGTCGAAAAGTTCTGGAGTGGCGACCGCGAACCGGAAGACGCTGCGTTGGAAGGCCTCCCACTAGATGGACCGATGACCTCGTAAAGGTTGCAGGGATCCGCTGGATGCGAGACGCACGGGACCGGTCAATGTGGCGACACTTGGGGGAGGCCTATGTCCAGCAGTGGACGTCTTTCGGCTGAAATGATGATGATGATGATGATGATTTTTTTTGTGACAAGTTCTAATTGTTTGTATTAGTAAGTACCTAATTACAAATAACTAAAATGAGGAACCATTACCGGGCACTCATGTTAGCGCCAGAAAAAACAAGATTTCATTAAAATATTTTCTTGGTTAAGAAATGGTCATAGGCAGCAACAGCTATCGATTAGATTTTATTGACATTAACGGAATACTAACGCACACAGAAAAAAAATCGTAAAAATAAGTATAAATGTGCACCAGCACTATTATGCTAAAAACCGCACCGCGTGCGACGACGCGCGTGGCACACCACTATCTGTGGGGGAGAGGTGCGCGGGGACATCGGCGCAGAGACGGCGCGGGCGGCGGACCGCGTCACGCGCCGTAGGTACATTTGCTGGAACCGTTGCGCAAGCGAACGCGTACGACGCTTTAATGTACGCGTCTCAAAAAAAAGAAACTTTAAACCGTCTAAATGCAAGAAAAATAAAAACGTTGATTAAAAGAAGAGGGAATTCATTTCAATCCCCTTCAATATAACTAACGACCCAGTATACAACAGGGTGCAGCTTACCGTTACCGACTATTATCGCAGGATAAACGCGAATATATTCAGCTTTGAAATAGCTACAAATAAAATAGAATGAGTACACAGAGTAACAAAGGGATAATGTTACTAGTTAGGCTTACGAATCAGCCATAGTAGAAAATAGCAGAAAACGAACTCAATTTCATTAAAACCTTCATTTAATAACAAAGTTGATGAAAATTAACATTTTGTCGGAAATATCTATCAATGATATTGTCGTCGATAGCTGAGAAGGGTACTGCTTACTTGTCTACCACATAAGATGTTGCCAGTAGTGTATAAAGAGCTCGATTAAATGGTTCCGATAGAGAAGTTATTATAGATCATAAAATCATAACAGTGTTGACTGTTTAACTATTGATCAATTAAACTATCCTAATCGCTTCAATAAGAGAATCATGTACTTATCTAAAAACTCAAAATAAAGAAAAGCTTGTAACATAATAATAAATATTATGTTATAAGCATTTCTTTATTTTGAGTATTCAATGTTAAAACATTTCCTTCCAAGCGGGATAATGAAAACTGGCTTTCAATTTGGCATAACTGTCAAAGTGCAAATCGAGTTTATCACTGCAGCTATTAATAACCTTGCAGAACCTTGCACATGGGAAATTAGCGCATATCACCGTCCATCTCTGCGGCGAGAGAGAGGTGTTATTGGACTGCGAGGAATTCTTGAATGCACAGAAGTTAAAAAAGGTGCAATATTTGTGGAGAGTCAATTTTATTGGTCATTAATTTTCACACAAACATTGAAAATCGATAACTAACAGACGCCGATCTCCGACGTATAATAAAGTATAAGAGTCGTCTTATAATTATGTAAATAAGTAAGAATAATGAACGAAAGTAAACAAATATTTTGATTGGTCGAGACTGTGGAGAACGACGGAGCCGCGTTTCTGTCAACCTCAAGCTTAAAAAAATAAATACCGCAACTCTAGAAGAAATCGTTTTAAAACATACAGTCCACCATATAAACCTTTGCTTTATTTACTGGGGTGTTGCCAGTAGTGTACAAAGAGCTCGATTTAATGGTTCCGAGAGAGAAGTTATTATAGATCATAAAATCATAACAGTGTTGACTGTTTAACTATTGACCAACAGACACAGAAAATGTACTGGATTGATCGCGATGAAAATATCTTTAAACGTGCAGATATACACGGGAAGAACATAAGAAAGATAAGTACTTAAATTACCAAAAAACCTGATGGCTGTGGACCGAATCAAAGGATCTTATTCTTCTGGCAAAGTAGCGATCTATATGTTTATAATTCCATCTAGAAAATTCTAAGCAATCCGCCACATGACAGATTGGGAACCAAAACTTTTAAGTCCAATGCTGAGCACATATTTTCAGAGCTGCGATATTTCAGTATGTCATAACTATTGCTTTCAAGGAGCATGTAGCTTCAATGCTGAAGGACAACCAAAATGCAGGTAAAAAGAAATAAAATGTTCGCAGCGACTAATATTTTTTGGTATCCTTATTTATCGGTTGCCCTGTATAGTCATTTTCTTTATTTCAGATGTAATGCCAGTTACTCTGAAAAAAGATGCGAAGGGACCGTCTGCCATGGGTATTGTCTGAACGGTGGAGACTGTTCCCCGAACAAAGAGAGTGAGCCAGTCTGCCAATGTACAGGCGGTTATGAAGTTGCAAGATGCGAAGTTTCAGACTGCAAGAACTATTGTGTCCAAGGAGACTGGATCGACAGTGCTGAACGAAAACCTAAATGCAGGTAAAACCTAAATGCAGGCAAAACCTAAATGCAGGTAAAACATGCGCATCATGTAGGTAATGCCTCCAACACAGCCAATTATAAAAGACAAGAGTCAAGAACTATCCAATGTTCTATGACTCATTAACTGAAACTGGCTAACTGAATCATTCATCGCAAAAATGATGAATGGAAATTGTTTGAAGGTCAAAACGATGGCTAGGGCCATTGCCAGATAAAGACTATCATTGGCTTCCATACGAGGCCAAACAGGCTAGGGCAATAAGAGTTGTAGTGAAAATTTACATTCTTCTTGCCAGCCACAAAAAGCATAAGAAATAATTTTTAAATAAAAATACACCTCAGAAATTCAAAATCCGAATTTGAACATAAAAAAGGAATTTGTTGCCCCAGGTGCCCGACAGTTTCCTTCCATAAGAAATCCTGGCTAACAGGCTCTAAAAGAAATTATTCGGAGAAACTGAATTAATCACAAATATTTGTAAGTTTTCTTGTTTATCGAGTAGCAATGTTTCATAATCTTTACTCAGATGTAAGGACGGCTACTCGGGAGAACGATGCGAAGTAAACGCGTGCGAGGCGTATTGTCTAAACGACGGCGCCTGTTCCCTGAATGAAGAGATGCGAAGTTTCCGTCTGCGACAACTATTGTTTTCAAGGAGGCTGTATTGTCAGCGCTGAAGGAAAAGCTAAATGCAGGTAAAACATGTGCATCATGTAGGTAAGAAGGATCAGACAATCGTTAAAAACATGTTTGTTGTGGCAACCGCCCAACACTTCCATGAAATCCTGACGAACAGGCACGGATAGAAAGGGTTCGGAAAAAGAAAAGGAAGCTAAACATCTCCTTCTCTTCACCAGAAGAACCCGGAACAAGCGCTCAACAACAACAAACATTAATGAAAGAAATTTGAAATACACCATAACACCGCAGAAATCAGAAAGTCCGAATTCGAACAAAATTGAAAAAGAAATTTGTTGCCCCAATTGCCCGACAGTCTCCTTCCATAAGACATCCTGATAAACAGGCACGGAAAGAAAATGTTCGGAGAAATTGCATAACTGCTCAAGCAACCAAAGGCACAAGCCTTTGCCTCAGATTTTCGCTATTCGGACAAGAACAATTACAGTATGGTTTCTGGAATTAGAATAATTTGCAGCAATTAGTGCGCCTGTTAGAATTAATCAGAAATATTTGTAAGTTTTCTTTTTTATCGAGTAGCAATGTTTCATTATCTTTACTCAGATGTAAGGACGGTTACTCGGGAGAACGATGCGAACTAAACGCGTGCGAGGCGTATTGTCTAAACGACGGAGTCTGTTCCCTGAATGAAGAGATGCGAAGTTTCCGTCTGTGGGAACTATTGTTTTCAAGGAGACTATTGACCGACTAACTGAATCATTCATCGCAAAAATGATGAATGGAAATTGTTTGAAGGTCAACGTGATGGCTAGGGAAATTGCTAGATAAAGACTATCATTAATTTTCTTAAGAGGCTACGCCAAAAGAGTTGTAGTGAAAATTTACATTCTTCCTGCAAGCTAACTCAAATCAAATCAAATCAAAGACGATTTAATATCGCAAAGTTTGAAAATTAAAAATAATTGATAACAAATTGAGCTGGAATAATAAAGACACCTACTCAATATGTTCGTCTTATCATTTAACAATGACGAAGATGTGAACAAAATCTATGACATAATGTCCATTTAAGGGTGAGAAATTGAAATACACCACAAATCCCACCCCAGTAATCAGAAACGCACCGTAAAAAATGCCAGACTTGGTATACTCATAAATAATGCAAAAAAGAGCCAAGGTCCGTAAAATGCGCTGGCAAACATCTCACAACTGTACTAAATCTCCTCAAGAGAAACCAAAATGCGTCCACTGCGGCTTAGTAGTAGCCAAAAGATGCAAATTATGAAAAATAAAAACAAAAAATAAAGTTGTGCCAACCGCCCAACCGTTCCATTCCATGAAATCCTGACAAACAGGCACGGAAAGAAAGGGCTCGGAAAAAGAAAAGGAAGCTATACATCTCCTTCTCTTCACCAGAAGAACCCGGAACAAGCGCTTAACAACAACAAACATTAGTAAAATACAGATAATATTAAAAAAAAATAACTCCATCTCAACCAATTGAAAAATTGAAATACGATACGAGGCGTATGGGAAAGATTCGAAGTGAACGCGTGACAGGGTATTGTCCTAATAGTGGCGAATGTTCACTGAATCGAGAGAGTGAGCCAGTCTGTCAATGTACGGGAGGATATAAAGGCGAAAGATGCGCTCTGGAAGTCTTTCTTATCAAATGCTTCCAAACAGTTGCAATGTTAAAAGACATTCTTAGGTACAGGTAAGATACCTTTCTAATATGTCTAAAGGCAGATCAGTACATGATCTAACGAAAAACCTTAAATTCGTACTGTGTGCAAGAACTTAAGATCCACTATAGGAACAATCATTGTTGGCTAGGCTAATCAGATGAAACTTGACAGTATCATCGTGCTTTCCATCGAGTACTACCGTAAAACGTGATTTTTCGCCCAAAAAAAAAGTAGTTTCCCAGCAATAATTTTTGCGTGAAGCTACTTAGTTTGATGTACAGAATGCTTGGTTGACGGCTATGTGAAGGGTCTGTTTACACCTTGTATGTGATGTAGCGCAGATACGTAGCAAGATAAATTGAAATTGATAATTTCATGTACCAGATTTCTACCTAGGTTTCACTTGCAGATTTTACCTCGTTTACTCAAGTGAAGGAGTGAAGTCGACGTGTGCGTCAACTGTTGTCTGAAAAATGGCGCTTGTTCGGAATGAACACAAACCTTTCGACAGAGACTGGATCATGCGACACTACGTATCCCAATGCGGGATCCAGTGTCACTCTTAAATAATGTTACATAAATAATGTAAAATAAAGGCATTGGATTGCTTGGTATTTTTTTTTAAATAGCAGGGAGGACTTGCACACCAAAATGCCCCCCAGAAAAACTCGCAAGCACAAAGTGTCGTTGCGACAAGGGGGCCGCATGTCCTGAGGTGCTTGAGGAGTAGAGAAGTGTTCCAGAGGTCTCAGGACAATCCCGGAAGTACGGTCAAGACCCTGACCAACATTTGAATGGAATACTTACTTCCTACAAGCACGTTTCTCTGGTGAATCTCCACTCAGCCTATATTAAGGCAAGAACGAGTTGGAAGCTCTGTTCCTTGTCGTTGGTCACCGGCTAAAAAAAGCAAGCCAGAGATGAGAAACAAGACTTCTCCCGGGAGATTGGGTCCGTGGGGTCGCTACTGCTCGGCAGCTCGCCTCAAGATGCCCTGCGGATTGTATCTCTCTTAGTTTGGCTCCTCACCAAAAGCTGTGCCGGCGATATAAACTCTGCCAGCACCGTCCTAGAGTTCATTGGAGCGCGCAAGCCCCAGCACGTCGTCAACGTGGAGATACGGCGGTGGGGTTATTATTATTATTATCATCTCAAGCTTCTGAAGCTTCAGCTGTTTTAGTAGCATATCGCCGATAATCTAACACAAAAAAACTGTTTACTATCTAAGGAAATGAGCATGAGATCTATGATACTTTAGTATAATATACAATTTTTAACGGGTATTCTATTAATTACTTATTAAATTGTTGGATATTTATACCCTATTTTCAACACTATTTTCAACTTGATGTTCACTCTCATTCTCTTGTTTATTTCCATTGTTTGATCTTCTTTCTTTGCTGGGTAGATTGGCAGGAGATTCTATCTCAAATGTAACTGGACCATCATTCTGTATGCTTACTTGCATGTAGGCTGCAAACTTGCCATCTGGAATGGATGAGGCAAGTGTGAACTTATTGTCAAATACATTTATATAACCTTCTTCATTTAGGAAGACGGTTCAAGGGAACTAGAAATTGTCACAATTGTATTGGTATTGGATGATTGCATTATAAAATTGAATTGGATGGAATGCTAGTTTAAAATGTGAACCCCAGAGCAGCGAAACTAAAACTTTCTACATAAACTTAGCTGGCGCTAGAAAGGCATATTTTTATTAATCTGCCTGCTTTTTCTAATTTACACAATAATTTATTAACAAGGGTTGTCCATGTGCAATAAGTTAAAACCCGAGTGCGATAAAGACACAGTAAAATTAATATCAATTGATGACAAAGTTTTGAACAAAGAAAAAATTATCAATTTAATTATCTTCAATCTAATTATATAAATTTTATATTATAATTCTTTTATTATACATATAAACATTTTAAAAAAACTTATAGTGGCCGGTTCTCAACTTATTGCTCAAGAGTTGTACACAATATTTTTTATGAATAAAATAGTCAATTTATTTCTCAATAGATAATGTTACGGACATGAGGCAACTTGAGATAAAATTATCACTTTACTATAAAAAAAAACTGTGACACAAGCGTCTATTAATACATAGATAACTAAGACACATACCTCTAACTTTATCTGGTTTGTAAGCATCTTTCAACATTTGTAGAAAATTTTCATAAAATTCTTTAGATTTATCTCCGGGCATTGCATGATGGAAGTCAGGTTTGTTACCCTGCAACAAAATAACACTTTGAAACATCACCGCCTGGTAATAACGGTACAATCACTACAATAGAAATTTCTAGTGAGGATATTATGTCTCACGGCGGATGATCAAAGATTGCTGTTGATTGTTCAGTCTAAAGCCATAAATATTTAATTTTCACAGTTGAAACAAGCTTCCTGTTAACTTCTTCAGAAACGGGAAGATGGGAAGCTAGGGCAGGCAGTTTATGGCTAAAAATGGCAACTCTGTTAGGAAGAAAATTTTTTTTTTGTCTCTATTTGCTTACAATCGGTCACTATTTATTAGGACTCTCTTACACACTGGACTCTTACACATTGAGTAATTTCTATGGCCGGTAAGAACCGGTCATAGAAATTACTTAACGTGTAAGCCATCTAAAGAAAGAAAAAATATTTATTTGGCGGGACATGTCTTGCCTGGTATGCGCCCCATGACACATCCTCTTACTTAAAACGCATAATGTTAAGATTGTCCGATAAAATCTTGTGGAATTTTGTATTTTAGCCTGCTGCGGAATCAAGGAAGATTTGTGATCATTTTTATGTTGCTATCAGGCATAAGAAATTTAGAATATTTCAGTTATGACCAAGTTGGCTGAATGCTGTGAGAACTTACTTTCCATGTGTTGTATAGAGTAAACTGACTGACACATAAGATTTCTAATTCCTTATCAGATACACTTTTCTTCCATTTCTTCTCTGATTCGTCGTCAAATAACTTGATACTCAATATTTTACGTACACTGGAACAATTAGTAAGAATAAATTAGTATTGGTTTAAATTTAAATAATTAATTAAAACTGCGTTACGCATAGCTTGGCAATATGTTTCTGGCACTCACAACTATTACAAACAAATAAATCATTATTATTATCAAATTGAACTTTGACCACGGCCTATTACGTAATGGTGGGTGGCTCAGTGTACAAACAGATAGACACATTATAACAAAGACAATGTATAGGACATGATAACAAGTAATTATTATGAGAAATTCAAGAAAGTAATTTATTTATAAGGACTTTGCGACATGAGCATCTGCCTAGCCTTTTCTCAACGATGTGTTGGGGTCGGCTTCCAGTCTAAATGGATACAGCTGAATACAACTATCAAAGACACCCTTTCCGAGACACGGAGGAAACTCGGTAATTAATGGGTGGTCACCCATACACGGACCAACCTAGGCAAGCGCGGCTTAACCTGAAGGTAGACCCGAGCGGCTGTTATTATTTAGCCACGAGCTCCTATAAATTATAGCCAAATGTGACAAATTCTTTAAAACAAATCGATACTTGCATGTATTCCATATCCTTCTTGCTGTCAGTATTCGATATTCCAATAAATACACAAATACCTTGACCAATACTACTTATAACTTCGTCGTTTACTGGAATCAAATTAAACCAATAAACAATTAACCATTAGTGAATAAATGAAATATAGATTCGAGTTAATACATTGGAACACTACTAGGGCGAAAGATGTAATGCTAAAAATACACTTTCAAGTCTATGGATTTCGTAAACTAATTTTAACTAAACATTTCTGAGAAGGAATGTGCTAGATTTTTGGAAGGTAACCTAAAAATTAAATTTTTACAAACTCACCCGTAACTTTAGCGTTCATAACTCTTTGTATTAGTGCTTTCATTTTTTATTGTTCTGTGCACTTATTATTTATTTAATTGAATGTCTTTCTTATTTATAATGTACTATAAAATATGTTTTAAAACTTATACATACTTGCAACTTCCGTCACGGCGGCATACTTTGACAAGACAAAAGACAGACAAGTCTGTTGTCAATTGAACTCAATTGGCCAATTGGGCATTGGCCATTGGGGGCTATCGCGCATGAATTCGCCGCTAGAGGCGTTCGTGTAGAGTAAGGTAGTAAGGTCATCCGAATGTCAGATGTCCTTTATAGATAGAGTGTTCTCGCGTTGCTTTTTTACTCGACTGCCAAGGAAGGGTTTTGTTTTTATGGGTATTATATAAGTTGTAAATTAATTATTGTAAATTTCTTTATAACCTCGTACGTTCCAAATGGCTGGGTGGATTTCGACAATTACGATACGAATACGATTACGATAGCGAGAACCCAAGTGTCCGTATATTATAGGTTTAAAAAAAAAACACATTTTGGCGCTAAATTGTAAGTCACCACTCGATAGGTTTGGTTGAAAAAAATATTAATGACTTTTGATACATCAAAATGAAGGAATTTAAAAGGAGATTACAAATATATTGAAATATGTATATAGGTACCTACATACATAATACAATTTGTAGACTGGTTTTTTTAATACCTACTTTTAATTAAATGTTACTTTTTATCACATAATATTTTTACTAATATTCACGATTGTTGTCTAGATTGAGCCATTTCTGATTAATTGAAGATTTTAAAAATAGCAACCATGGTAACAACTTAGGATCATAGGTACCTACTTGTTACTACGATTTTTAAATGTTTCATAATTGTTAATGTTAGGGAGAATATTTGTAAATATCATCTAAAGTTAATACTATGTTGTTATACGAGATAGGGTTGCTAGAAGGAATTTCTGAATGTAGCAGTCCAAGACTAGATTTTGAATAGAAACAAATCTTTGCACACTGTAATGCCCGGTTCTCCTCACTCACTAATATAATGATGTAATAATATCAACTCACTCGATCTTGAACTGTAACAATACTAGGCGAACGCTTCTTTTTTTAAGACGTGGCCGCTCACTGTTCAACTCGATTGCTATACTGCTCAACCGGACTATAAACCGGCGAATGCTCTCGGTGATCCAGGGAGCGCTATCGCAAGTAATTTTAACATAGAGGTAGGTAGTAGGTAGGTGAAAGCGTACTATTGTATGGAAACTATACTCACAATGTATGGAAATAAAATATGGTTGAATAGATACATACATGTCTTTAACTAAGTAACTATTAGTAGATCGCATTACTATGTGGATAATGTCAGTAAACAAAAAAACTATGAATATTTTTTACGAACTTTATCGTTGAAAACATTTTCCATAATTTAATATATCATTATTATCTCCTTTATTCACTTCTACATTTACTTATTAAATTATAATTTTGAATGTTAGAACACAAAACATTATAAAAATTGTAGCCTACCGATATCGGGAACAGCGTCCAAGCTACCGACGGTCAAGCCTTTAGCAAGAGTGAGGCAAGAACATCGTAAAAATGCGAGCCGTGGCCAGAAGCCACAGAATCAGGCTCCAGCTGCCTAACGAGATCCTCTACAGGGTGTGAGAGGTGTCGAGGCTCTTGGCAATTTAATTAAAAATATTTGGGAAAAGCGTTATCTCGTATCGAATAGCTGAATATTATAGTTCAGATATTCTCTACGAGGTGGCGCGCGCTTTTCCCATCATTATGATCGTTTCGTTTAAAAATAATAGATGGCGCAACCTGGTCTCATTTGACCATTTTCAGAATTTATAAGTTCATTACTCCCAATGATGCTCAAAATTTATCTTCCGACTGTACGATAATTTTATCACACTATCTGTGGAAATAGCACATTGTCTTCTTGTTTATGTCATTGACCTAATGCTCGAGATTGATTTCTAGGTTTTACTTATCGATATCGTACTGCCTACAAATAAATACTTTTTAAAGCATTTTTGTAAAAGCAGGGATTCTACAATGTAGAATCAATAGGAAGCAAATAATTAATACTGACGTAAGGCGCGATTTATACGTAAACTGTGTAAGGTGAAGGCGCGGCGCAGGCGTGATGTAGCTTCAAAACGTTTTCATACACAATGTAGTGTAATGTAATGTAGGTAATAATAGGCGACGTGTCGTGAATTACTGTCAAGCGGCGCGGCTCAGGCCGGTTATTTCGTTTCGTTATAAATTCCGCGCCTGCGCCTCGCCTTCACCTCGCCTTCACCTTACGCCGTTTCTGTACAATTAGGGCCTAAGGTTTATGCATTAAGCCGAAACTTAAAATAAAAAATGTGATACCTGCATATTATATCAATTTCATCGATTGAATGGCGACCTACTAAAGCGATTTAAAAGACAACAGCACCTATGTCCTATGCGTAAGCTTCTAAATCAAACCCTTGTTCCAAACCTTCTGTTTTCAAGTACGTGCTATGGTTTAGGTCAAATCACACACCACGTATTTGTAAGCCCTTATCACAAACCTTCTGTTCCTTCTGGTCAAGTGCGTGCGCGCAGGTCACGTGTTGAGGCAACGTGCGCGTCCGAATGCGCCCGAATACCGGACAGTGGGCGTCACCGTCACCGCTCATAGAAACAATTTAGTTACTTACATCCTGCTTTAGTTTAGGTGTTTCGGATGTGGATTGTTTCTGACTGTTAAAATGCAGTTTAGTTTGATTAGGTTTTGCTGCCTGTTTAGCTTGGAGTACTGTGTATTAGGTAGGTATATGAAGATATACCTTTTTGAGGGTCCTGTACCCGAAGGGTAACCAACGGGACCCTATTACTAAGCCTCCGCTGTCCGTTCGTCTGTCTGTCATTGGGCTGTATCTCATGATCCATTATTACGGATCATGATATACAGCCCACTCTCTGGGCCCTGTCTACCTATTGGTAGACAGTTGAAATTTTGTGTATTTATGTTGCCGCTATAACAACAAATAATAAAAATTAACGAAAACCCGGATTACCGTAAAACTTAGTGTAACAAGATAATTAAAGGAAATAATAACAACTTTCAACACAAACAAAAACCGTATTTTTATTTAAGTTCTACGAAACTGAGAACAAATCGACTTCTAAAACTAGGTACAAACTTTAAAACTAATTTAAACAATACACAAACCAACAAGTCTAAACTGAAAGTTAACAATACAATAATAATACTATATTGTAAAATAATGTCACATGGCTAGCAATGCATGGCTCGCGTAACAAATTGTGTAACAAAACGGACGGTCCAGTTCGTCACTTTCGGGTTTCCTCGGTATTACGTCATCATTTAGTTATTAAGCTATTGTTTTTACTTGGAATTTGCGATAGGATTAGTTTGTTTGTATATAAAACGTGGAAGGGACACCAACGCGCAAACGGTTACCACAGATTCAGTACATCATTCTGAACCAGAAAAAATTGATGATAAGATCGACTTCCATTCTATTTACGCACAAACGTACGAATCGAACCAAATAATAAATCAATCAAAACATAACATAGTAACATACCATCTCGCCTGTTATCCCAGAAGGGTTAGGCAGAGGTGTCGGTATTTACAGGACACACAAATTTAGTTAGTAATATTTAAGCCCCATGTAACCGTATGTACACCTCATTGCCATTAATCCGGCAAAAATCCAGTTTCTGTGGCTGCTACTGAGAAGTCCTTGATGAAAAAGCCCAATAAAATACACGCCCGACTCGAGAATTTCGGGAATCGAACGTAAGACTTCATGTTCAGCAGTAGCGTTTGCGACCACTAGACTAACGAGGCAGGAATAATTAATCAAGAAACGTTAATATACATTTAATTCGCAAAAAACAACAAAATTAAATCAATTACTTATAAAGGGCTCGTAAAAGTGGCCAGTCACCCAGACATGTGCCCTAAGGGCACGTGTTTGCCTGCCAGGGCTGCGGGACTGTTCGAAAGAGATACCGTGGCCCTGGAACACAAAGGGCAAAGAAGGAAGATGGATGGGTTTTAGTCAGTACAAGTCTGACACTCCCTTCCGCTCCGCCCAGAGTGGAGGGGGTCATTTGATGACTTCCCATCCGAAAAAAAAAAAAAAAAAAAAAGGGCACGTGTTTAAGTTCAATCTGTTTGTATCGACGACGTTATCAACACAACGTGACAATCACATTAACAGCCGTTAATTGAATAATAATTACGGTATGCAACGTTTTGGGTACAACGCGTTTTTTGTGTCAATGGGTACAACACTATGGCCGAACTTGCAAGTTTAGCGCTAAACTAACTTAAATTATGGTTTTGTTTGTGAGAATTGGTTGAAATTGATAGGGACAGAATGAAGTTTAAATAAACGTTTAGCTTTTCATAACATTACATAACATCACACCTGTAATCCCCGAAGGGTTAGGCAGAGGTGTACCTAATTAATAGTACACCCACATTCCGCTAGTTATGTTTACGTCCCATGTAACAAGCGGCGAGCCTATCACCATCAACCGGGCACAAATCCAGACTCCGTGACTGCTACTGAGAAATTCTTAATGGAAAAACCCAATAACAATTTGCCCGAAACCAGTACTTATTTTACATGGAGCGACTGCCTATCTGACCTCCACAACCCAGTTAGTACTGGGTAAAACGGTACACCTTGGTAAGAGAGGGTTGTCAGACTTTCAGGCCACTGACTACTTGTAACGACTGTCAAAGATCTATAAATGACAGTCCGTGACCAACGGCTTAACGTGCTTTCTAAGGCACGGAGTAAAATGGGTATGTCCATGTAATGGATGGCCATCCATCCATAAACCGACCTTGGCAAGCGCGGCATCCTCAACTTATTATCATTTGTATGATAATTTCTATAACATTAACGTGATTCTAGCTAGCGTAGCGAGCTATGACCACTCTAGCTCTGTAATGTCGAAAGAACAGACTATGAATAGACGCATCACAATGACGTGCAACGTGTCACGCAACGCACGGAAGTTCTCGAATGCAACAGTATTACACTAGGGTGACCTCAAAGCGAGGCCTTTCCGGACTCTTGCAGTCTTGTCTCTACTTACAATATTTACAGCGGCATTGAAAACGCATACATTTTACATGTCATTGAATGCAAACACGTGGCTGAAACGCGGAAAATTTGGAAATTGATGTTGGTAAAGATTTAGGAGGGTTTTCCGGCTTATCACACAGCATTGCGGCAAGATATAGGAAGGACTGGCTAAATAGCAATAGCTGTGCTTGCCTAGGTTTGTCCGTAGATGGGTGACCATCCACTACATACCGAGTTTCCTTCGTGCCTCGGAAAGCTCGTCAAACCGTTGGTCCTGGCTGTCATTTCTAGATCTTTGACAGCCGTTACAGGTAGTCAGTGGACAAAGTCTGACAACCAGTCTTACCATGGCTGGGTTATGGAGGTTAGATAGAGTCGCTCCATGGAAAATACTGGTTTTCAGCTGCACTTGGTTTGACTGGAAGCAGTCGCCAACATAGTTGGGAAAAGGCTAGACATGGGGAGTCCATGCGAATAGATTCTCAAACAATTACCAAACTTCTGTAGTCACATTACGAGAATAATGGAAACCGTGTAACGTAATATAATATAATATAATATAATAATATTGCTATTATTTAGTAACCACCTATTGTTTTCCAATTATTTAACAAAAAGTTTCCGCACATTGTTACTACAGTACAATAATAAATCCAAACAACAATTAATTGTGAACTAGGTAATAATATAATTTATCAAATATTCGACTTACTACTGGTTTTGATTTCTGAGATGCAATTTTTTTATAGCTGGAAATTTTGAAGTATGATAACTGATAAGTGGTCGACTTTTGACTCTATTACGACAAAACGAAACTACAAATGCGTTTTGCATCAGTTGAAATTGAAATAAAGAGCAGGCCCATCTGGTAATAAAAAAGTTTTAAGTACGGTGATTTCGGTTTAAATACATTTATTTTCTCAAAGAACAAAAATTACAGTTCACATAAAAAGACTCTTAGGTAAATTAACAATAGGTTGTGTTACTTTACGTTTTGTATACAGGGTATAAACAGACACACATAGCCGTCAACCAAGGATTCTGTACAACAAACTAAGTAAGTTTACGCAAAAATTATTGCTTGGAATCACTTATTTTTTTGGGTGAAAAATCACGTTTTACGGTAGGACTCGATGGAAAGCACTCAAAGCATTGTGCTGATGAATGGATTGAATAGTATGGGGGTCGTGGAGGTGTGTAAAGTAAAAATCATACATTAAAAACATGTATTTAAAAAAAAACTTGTGAAAAAGTTGGAACTTTGACCCCCAATATCTCCGTAACTAAAAGGTTCCCAGGTATGGTCTAGTACAAAAAAATGATCGCAAAAGGAGAACAAGTGCCTCTCGGCTATGTTAAGGGTCTATTTACACCCTTTATGTTACGGCTAAAAGCCGAAGTAAGGTTACACCTAGTTCTAGCCGGCTATTCCCAGGTGCGGCCGGTAACAGTTTGTTATACTTAGGTGTATCCAACTCTCGTCCAACTTACCGCAGTGTCTCAAGACGAAAGTCTATGACCAGTGTGTGTTGCCAGTGATTACATACGGGACCGAAACGTGGTCGCTCACAATGGGCCTCATCAGAAGGCTGAAAGTCACCCAAAGGGCAATGGAGAGGGCTATGCTCGGAGCTTCCTTGCGTGATCAAATCAGAAATGAGGAGATCAGCAAGCGAACCAAGGTTACCGACGTAGCCCGAAGAATAGCCAAACTTAAGTGGCAGTGGGCAGGGCACATTGCTCGCAGAACGGATGGCCGATGGGGCCGAAAAGTTCTGGAGTGGCGACCGCGAACCGGAAGACGCTACGTTGGAAGGCCTCCCACTATGTGGACCGATGACCTTGTAAAGGTTGCAGGGATCCGCTGGATGCGAGACGCACGGGACCGGTCAATGTGGCGACACTTGGAGGAGGCCTATGTCCAGCAGTGGACGTCTTTCGGCTGAAATGATGATGATCCTTTTTATTGCTAGGCAACACCGACCAAATGCTAATTGGCTAGGTTAGGTTAGAACTGTGACCAAATGCTACATCCAAATTGGTTGCATCAAACCTCCAACCTCCAAATTCCGCACCTAGGTATAACCGGCTAGAACTAGGTGTAACCTTACTTTGGCTTTTAGCCGTAACATAAATACTTAGTATGGTAAACAGATTTATTGTTCCATGACGGTTTGCGTTTTGTCAACAAAACCATACTATTATCACAAATTGTAGTAATTCGACCCCTATTTATTTATGAAACTGTAACGCGCTATAAAAGCCATAATAGTGCAGTAAACTATAGCTTGCCGGCTTGACATAATCTCTCGTCACGCTTTGGGGTAGTTTTACTTACCCCAACAATAGGCAGGCGCTAACCCGCACTAATCCCGCGTGGTGGATTAGGGTTGAACCTGGTTGAACCTCATCTGGCACCCCAAAATGCAGTTTCCCATGCACCTATCCTTTGCTATCGCTCAGAACCTTTTTCTAAAAAAAAAAAACCTACTTCCAAAATACGTTAAAAATTAAAAAAATAACTTACCTACTTTCGGAAGGAGCTGGCAATAAAATCAATAAAAGAAACAGTCACCGACTTCCAAAAGTTACTTTATTTTTCAGGTTTTTTTAGTGTTTTTTGGAAGTAGGTTTTTTTTTTAATTTTCCATATCAATAACTTTGTAGATTTAGACTTTGTAGATTTTGTTTTCTCGTTGACTATTCTAAGCTTATTAAAAAGTATGATAAAATTAATTAACAATTTAGGTAAATTGTGGTCAATTTAAATAAATTGGTAATTAATTTAACTTTGCTTATAAAAAAACTAAAATCATAAAATTTAGCATCGTTAAATATTTTAGAAACATTGATAAGTTTTTATCTTACACGTGTGTCTAAATTAAACTTTAGGAACACATCTTATTCGATTTTTATGGGTACCTACCTACAGATACTATTATCGAATTGTCATAGAATAATATTAACTCAGTATCCAACGTCATTACGTGTTTTTATCTACACATACATGGCTTTTTTATATCGTAGGAACGATACAAAAAAAAAAAAAAATAGATTCTTTTAGATACTACACAAACGATTTACCTTAAAAAATGGTGTTTCCTGAAAAAATAAGGGGAACTGACTCTCATCTTTCTTGGCCAATTTTCTATAGCAGATCAGACAATTTCAAATCTTATAAACAACAGATTTATTTTATTTGCAGTATCAATGTTTTTTTAAAAATACATTTTATTACAATCTTACCATCTATACATATAGTTACTCGCGATCACTCACTAAGCAAGCACGTACTTTATTTGACCGCTGCGCACTCCGCACAACCTGTACGCATTCCTTCGAGCCTCACTTGGCCGGTCTTTTTTTATCAGTAGTTCTAAACATTTTACTTATCCCCAAACTTAAAGTCAACTATGATGAAGTGTGCTAGCTGCAACTCTGACTTTAATGATGGCGTCCAATATGCCTCATACAAGCGGGACCACGATTTGGGCTGCGCTGGCTGCCGCTGGCATCACGGAAGACGGGTGGAGAAAACTAGGGGCTGACCAAAGGGTGGCATGGGAATGTTCGAATTTGCAAATTATCTCACCGTCACTGACCCCTTCCCCGTCGCCAATACCAACACCTGAACTCTCTGGAAACGATTCTCGAAATTCGCGAGCTCGCGTTCAACTGGCTGGCCTGCCAACGCTGTCTGATGATGTCAAATGCACTAAAGAGGATCTCGAAGAACACAAGGGCAGTTGAGAGTTCAATGGTAAACGACTGGATGACTTCTCTGTCCAACTTGCAGGCATTGAGACGAGGGTTGCTAATGTTGAGCATCTTCAGGAATCTGTTTGCTCTCTTCGATCCGAGATTGACTTGATTAAGTCGGACAGGTCCGCTAGCGATCAGACATCAAGGCTGAACAATGTGGAAATCAAGGGTATTCCCCTAAGAAAGGATGAAAATCTGTTCTGTTCTAGCGAAAAGGTTAATTTTACGTTTCCCAAAACGCAGATCAACTACATCCATTCCAGGATTCTATTGTTCAACAGTAAGGACAAGTCCATTGTGGTAAGCTTTCTTAACAGAAATAAATCAAGCAGGACTTTTTGACGGCTCCACGCTCTTACATGACGTTTTCCGCCCATGACCTTGGATTTACAGGCCAATCGGACCTGGTTTACGTGAATGATCACCTCAACCCTGACTCCAAAAAGTTGCTTCAAACCCAAACAATAGCAAAAGAGGAGAAGTATAAGCACGTATGGGTCAAACCGAGGAAAGACCGAAAGCTCATGTCCGCAGGCAGGAAGGGTCGGCTGTCTTTGTAATATCTAAGGAGATAGATTTAAATAAGCAAAATTAGAGTGGTGCACCTTTCCGTTAACATAATTTTAACAAAATATTTTAAAACTTATCATCATCATCGTCATTTCAGCCGACAGACGTCCACTGCTGGACATAGGCCTCCCCCAAGTGTCGCCACATTGACCGTTCCCGTGCGACTCGCATCTAGCGGATCCCTGCAACCTTCACCAGGTCATTGGTCCACCTAGTGGGAGGCCTTCCAACGCAACGTCTTCCGGTTCGCGGTCGCCACTCCAAACTTAAAACTTACGTCTAGGATTAAATTGCTTTTTAATTACGTACTAATAATAATCGTACTGTTTATCTTTTGAATTTTGTAAAAGGTTTAGCTTCGCTGAGGTGCTTGAAGCTTCGACATCTCGCTTTTGTTTTCGCAAATAAAAAATAAGTTGAACAAAAGGCCCTTTTGTTTCTCTTATCGCTCTGTTCGGTTTATTAGAATCTCAATCTATGCTTATTTCGCACTCATTATAGAGTCTAATTACTGCTTATTCGCATAGTTACCTGTGATATTATGGCTGCGTTTTTCTTCGGTATGTAAACAGCGAAGATTTAGTTGTAATTAACATAGTTTATAAGTTTTATTTTACTAACCCTCTATGGATGTTGCTTGTCCGAAATAAAATTATTTTTTCGACCAACTATGTCTATTGCTCTTCGTCACAAATTTGGAAACCGGGTATTGGCAAATACATAATCGTAAAAAAGAAAACGAATAAATCTTTTAGTATAGTCTCAACTATACAAAAAGATTTGTTCGTTTTCTTTTTTCGGTTACGTATACTATAACCATTCTGATAATTACACAAATCTTTTCAAGAAATTTCATTAACAGAGAACAAGTGCCTTTTGGCTTCTTTTTGTTTTCGGATGGGTAATCATCGAATGATCCCCTCCGCTCTGGGCGGAGCGGAAGGGAGTGTCAGACTTCTACTGACTAAAACCCATCCATGTTCCTTCTTTGCCTTTTGTGTTCCAGGGCCGCGGTATCTCTTTCGAACAGTCCCGCAGCCCTGGACTTTTTTGGCTTCTTTAAGGGTACTTTCTCACCCATTATACTTTCATATGCATTATTTTGAAATTACAAGCATACACTTCAATTTTATTTATTTGTATAGATTTATTGAAAAATAGTCAAAGGTCGTCACGTGTGTCTATGGAGCGTAGTGCCGGTGAATAAACTGTACAATACATATGCAAACGTTGGCGTAGCACGTGTACACGATGGCCGAAGCATGGCCACACGTGGTCGGCGCTGGTGACGGAAAAGATAAATCAATAAATGAAACTTCGTTTATGTTTGGGAATTTGAGAGGAAATGACTAAGATGTTGAAGGGTGTAGAGGTTTTTTTTTTCAAACAGTTTTCTATGTTCTGCTGCTGCTAGTCTGTCAGCTTTGTCTGCTGGATGGCAATTCATCTGCGATGCTTCTGATGTTGCAGATGTCTGTGAGCACTAATCATCTGGGAAGCCTCGGCATTAGCCACATAACAAGATAAAAAGATTCTAAACTATCATGGTCAGTAACATTATCATTAACACTAGAAACGGAATATTTATCATGTTTACTGATTTCTTTGAGTTCCCGATATGTCGGCGCTGTTGCAAGAACCATGATCACGAATAAACTGAAGTTATTGCGGGTGGGTGTGTACTTCAGTTTATCCGTGATCATGGTGCTTGCAACACCACTGAAATGTCGGGAACTGAATGAAATCAGTTTTATTATTTTGAGCTCCCGATATTGGTCGTCAACCCGCGATCATGGCGCTTGCAACAGCGCCAAAATATCGGGAGCTCAAAATAATGAACAATCACGGAAGATATCCCGTAAGTGACAGTATAAGTTTTGTTTTATATTTATTAATAAAGAAGATTAATAAGATTAATAATAAGCAGCGAAGATTTATTTGCTTTTTATTATTATTCAGTAATTGGTATGACCCCGACTTACTAACCTAAAGAACCGTGAAGAAAAACAAAATCCATGTTTTTGTCAACAAAACTAGCACGTGTATGTTATTCGCGTATGTTCTATTCTGAATTGAATTTGGCTGTTCTTGATTGCGCGTATTCATAGATTCAGTACTTATTCAGTATGATAACGATATCATGTTTGCTTACTAAATCGAGGTCAAATCGTTTTTTACTGGTTAATGGTTCTTTTTTAGCTTTATAAAGTACCTGGGTTCGATTCCCAGGTCGGGCAAAGTGTTATTGGGTTTTTCCTTCAGTAATTTCTCAGTCATAGCCTCGGAGTCTGGATCTGTGCCCGGTTGATGGCAATAGGCTCGCCTTACTACATGAGACTTAAACATAACTGGCGAAATGTTGGCGTACTATTAGGTACCCCTTTGCCTAACCCTTTGGGGATAACAGGCGTGTTGTTACGTTATGTTATGTTATGTACCAGTAGCGAAGGGTCAATTTTTGTAATAGGTAAGCCGGATTAGATATCTTTAATGTGGTTTTATTATTTGGCTATAAAATACTGACTGTGCCAGTTTTCAAAGGGAAGCCGGTAGGAATCGAGTTGTATGGAACCTTCGCCACTGTTATGTACCTACCGGCTTAGATTATGTTTGACCTCACTATCACTATCTATTTCATGCTCTCCTCGGGTATTCAACTTACTTAGGCGATAAAGTGATCATCTAACTAGCCTTTTCGCAACTATGGTTGGATCGGATTCCAGTCTAACCGGATGCAGCTGAACTCTAATGAAGCTTATCTGACCTCCACAACCCAGTTATTTCGTACCTATGTTGTAGGTAAAGTTTCACTAACAAATATATGGTTTCCATTGAAGTTCTTCACTCACAAGTTCAAAGTCCAAGGAATTAATAGTAAAAAACTTATACCGAAGTATCCATTTTATTACTTACTAATAAATCATAATACGCCTACGACTGATTGCTTAAATGTTCCCACGAATACGTAGCCGCAGAGTACGTTGACGACAACGTGATCAAGCGTGGCAGCCCTGCCCAAACACAAACTCCTGCGCACGTGACCAAGTTTGTTGTAACCTAGTTCTCTTATTGCACACATAGGTACTCTCTCCTACCGATATCAGCGATCTAGACTACTGTAGCTATAAAGTAGATATAGTTAGTTAGTAGCTACATTTGTGATAGATTTAAACTAGAAACTTACTCTGTTTTAAGCTTTCACGGTTTACAACTAAACTTATACTGTCACTTACGGGATATCTTCCGTGATTGTTCATTATTTTGAGCTCCCGCGATCATGGAGCTTGCAACAGCGCCGAAATATCGGGAGCTCAAAATAATGAACAATCACGGAAGATATCCCGTAAGTGACAGTATAAGTTTAGAAACTTACTTTCAAAGAGATTTATAGTATGACCACTTTAAGTCTGCAGTTCAAGGTGGCGCTCTTGTCAAGCAAAAATGCATAGATATGTCAAAATGTGTACATTTATTTTAGTTCTGTTTTTTCCCACCTGCACAGATAAGTTGGTTGAAGTGTATTTAGAGAGACTAAGAAGAACTGTTATAAAATATGATGTCACAATGTCTTAGTGAGGCAAAATTATAGAATAGCTAAGTTAGACACGTGTCACACTAATACCGATAGCAACCAGTTGACCTGAAGATTACGATTTTGTTCAAGAAGTCTGGTAAGCCTATAATGTCTTTGCAATTTAGCATGATTAGTAGAAGTATGATACACGTACTCCTAACTCAGGAGGGAAACGGGAGCAGGAGTAACACCATTCGGGATAAATTGGTCACTGGCGGCCCACGACATAGTTCGCGTGGAAATGATGTGGTTTTGGCGGGACTAAAACCAGCCTATATGTTATTCGAGACTATAATTTATCTCAGTGCCAAATTTCATCATCACACACTGGAGCCTGAGGAAGGACAGTGCTGTCGTGGTCGACCACGACGAAGGTGGCGTGACGATCTGATCATGTTTGCCGGGCTAACATGACCAGAAATCGCAAAGGATGGAGAGGTATGGAAGGAGAAAGGGGAGGCCTTTACCCAACAGTGGGACACAAAAAACGCGACTTGTCAGCAGCAACCGAACAACAACCTTATTCTAACGTCAATGACATTGACATGTTTGTGATGTCCAATCAGAATTAAACCAATGATGAACATGTAATGCTTATAAGTGTGCGTTGAACTTTAAACCGAGGTAAAAATAAATATTGTTAAGTTATGACGTGTGCAGGTTTATTTTTAACGCACGCTAGTGTTTCTTGCAACGTGACTAAACGGCAGCCCTGTCGTGGCGTACGCAGCGCGTGCGCACGTGTAGTAGCCAATAACGTAACCCAATTCTCAGCGAACATAATTATGTATATGTACTGCTGACAAGATGTTTTGCGGTTTGGCAGTCATTTACATGTTATTGTTATACAGATTTTGAATAAATAAATAAAAAAGGTAAAAGTAACTCCGTTTTGTGCTAGAATTTTAGAAAAGTACTGTTAATTTACAAGCTGAATGTACCGAACATCTAGATTAGGTACACATGATTGACTTATGAATTGCGAGATAATTGATAAAGAAAAATCATCTTTAATCGTAAACCAGTTTTTTAAGTTATCTGACGTTCCTTTTAGTTGGACAGAATTCTGACAATCCCATCAGACGATATTCAGTGATGCTGCGATCGACGGTTCCGTTTGGAGGCTATCTTAGAACTGAAAAGACACATGCGCTAATTTTATAGGAGTCTGACAATATCTATACACTGGCAATCATTTGTACTCAGCTGCACCCAGTTAAACTAGACGTCGATTCTAACACAGTTGGGAAAAGACTAGGTAGATGTAGATGCTAATGACAATTTAAAGACTCGCCACACTATTCCCAAACCATTGCAACTCGGTAAAGCCAGAATCAACAGTGGCCACCGACAGAAAATCGCCGAGACAATAAACCTCAACGAAGACCCAGATATATACAATTCAACTCGATGCGAAGTCTTGAATTTCACATCGAAATTAATCAGAAAAAAACTATATATATTAACTGTATTATACATAGTAGTTGCTGAACGAACGAAGCCGCAACTACTATGGTGTGAACTGTTAGTGTTAGTTTGAATCTGAGTCATCAGCATCGTGGTGACATGATTAGCCGGCTAGACTCTGCGTTACCGAGTGCTAGCTGTCCAGGGTGCGCCATTTGGAGTCGTAGTTCGATTAAGAAAAACTGGAATAAGGCAAACGACAGAGCTGTCCAGGTCGCTACGTATTGATCGGATAAAATTTGAGTCATCAATTCGAGTAGAAGAAGTCTTGACATCGGTGGACCTCAGACTTGTTTCCCCAGTTTGTTCTTTACTTCACATAATTTATAAACAAGCTCCTCTCGTTAGTAATATCTCGCTGTTACATTATACATAACATTACACGCGCCTACTACATATATAAACACCACTACATGGAGGCAGCCCTGTACTTACGCACCCACCAGACGCTCGCGCACGTGACTGCGAGGTCGACGCTTCCTAGCCGGCGATAAATTATTCACATCGAGGCCGACCAACTCACTCGCTACACTGCAGTGCACAAATACATGTTAGGTTACTGTGCATTGAACTAGAATGCACTGTGGTTCAGTTGAGATGGTTTTGAAGCGGAGTGACGTATGTTTTTTGAAAGCAAGTGTATCGTCTACTGATCTGGCAGACGTCGTCTGTGTTCAATGTCATGTACCAAATTGTTTTTGTTTATGTTTTTTAGAGTATTGCTTATTTCCCATGCAGTAATTTGAGAATTTATTCGTAATCTAGTTGCATTAGACATCCTGATAGTTGTAAAAGTTTTACGTTTCAACCATGGCATTTTTTTTAAACAAACGTTTCCCACTCTTGACTTTTCCTGTACCTATCGTGTGTGCGTTTAGATGCATTTAAACTCACATACACAAATAGCCACACTATCAAATTAGGTGTAAGATTATCTTTATTGATAGTTGTAAATTAAATAAATAAATAGTTGTCTCGTGCGAGCATCGAACCCGTTACACGCAGCAGCCAACTCAGCCACCATGCCAACTCAAATGATCAAAGTGAATTAAAAAATACATTTACGAGTACTAAAGTAAATGTTAAATACTTAGCTACTATCCCTCGAAAAAAACAACACAACTGTCATTATTAAACAAATAGCCATTCCCAGCACCATTTTATGTTTTAATTTACATATCTATTAAACACACGAAGTAAACAAGCATGATTATTACAAATAACCTAGATGTCTTGTGACTACAATGTTATTTTCATTCAAATGATTGTTTGTTTATTCAAAAAGGAGGTCAAATCCTCTTATTCACTTCATATTCATTGTCACTCTCCACGTGATTGAATTGAATGTAACTGATTCGTGTTAAAAACTATTTTTATGCAATTTTGACATTTGATGGAATACGACACGACTGTTAGTATCTGTTACCTTAAACTTTAACCAACTTATCTGTGCAGACGGGTAAAGACAGAACTAAAATAAACGTACCAAAGACATATCGATGCAACTTTTCTTGAAAAACCTGAACTGCACACTTAAAGTGGTCACACTATACCTGCTTAGTCATCATTAGGGCATGCGGAACCGGGTTTCGGTCCCATAGTAAAACTGAGCTTACCCGGGTTTTACAATGGGACAACAATATTAAAGAATAGTTAAGGAGCTCGCGGCTAAATGAGGCACTCGTGGCTAAATGAGGAGCTCGTGGCCCCTCGGGTTGATCTTTAGGTTAATCCCTGCTTGCCTAGGTTGGTCTGTGGATGAGTGACCACATTACATACCGAGTTTCCTCCGCGCCTCGGAAAGCACATAAACCGTCGGTCCCGGCTGTCATTTGTAGCTCTTTGACAGTCGTTACAGGTAGTCTATGGCCCTAAAAGTCTGACAACCAGTCTTACCAAGAGGTATCGTATTACCCAGTACTAACTGGGTTGTGGAGGTCAGATAGGCAGTCGCTCCATGTAAAATTCTGGTATTCAGCTGCATCCGGTTAGACAGGAAGCGGAACTCAACATAGTTGGGAAAAGGCTAGGCAGATGATGATTATTGAATAGTTGAATATCAAAATAATAGTACTAGAAGTATAATAATACTGGCTAGACCTGTTACTGATAAACTTTCACTTTAAAACACATTGTTATTTATTATATTCCAACTTGATAAGCTTAGGGTTACTAACCTAACGATAATAATAATTATTGCGATGGACGCTGACAGTACTTAATTAGATTAGATTTGGGTAATTAGGTAAGTACTTATATTATTTATTTTGATTCCCTTCCATATTGTTTAATGGTGTCACTAATCTACGTGATCTTGATAAAGATACCTAAAGCATATTTACTTCCAGGGCTGCGGGACTGTTCGAAAGAGATACCGTGGCCCTGGAACACAAAGGGCAAAGAAGGAACATGGATGGGTTTTAGTCAGTACAAGTCTGACACTCCCTTCCCGTCCGCCCAGAGTGGGGGGGGGGGGGGCATTTGATGATTTCCCATCAGGAAAGAAAAAAAAGCATATTATTATTTACTTTGTTTCTAGCCTTAAGTACCTACCCATTTATTAAATTATATTCTCTTCCTTTTACGTTAAATATAATATCATCAAAAAAACACGCCTGTAATCCCCGAAGAGTTAGGCAGAGGTGTACCTAATAGTGCACCTACATTTCGCCAGTTACGTTTAATTTCCATGTAATAGAGGGCGAGCCTATTGCCATCAATTGGGCACAAATCCAGACTCCGTGGCTGCTACTGAGAAATTCTTGATGGAAAAAACCAATAACACTTTGCCCGCCCTGGGAATCGAACCAAGG
Source organism: Noctua comes (assembly GCA_963082995.1). NCBI lineage: Eukaryota > Metazoa > Arthropoda > Insecta > Lepidoptera > Noctuidae > Noctua > Noctua comes. The sequence goes on from OY720288.1 coordinate 8,777,956, forward strand.
ACCTCATGCTCAGTAGTCGCTCGACCACTACACCAATGAGGCAGTCATACATTTCGTTTTCTCGGTTCATTTAATGCTCTACTTAAATAAAAATATCATCTAGATAAAATTAAGTACAGACGGTCAAAAACGCCTCATGAAACAATTTCAAAACAAGCTTCTAAACTCACTGACTGCTGATTTAAAACTTTGTGCATAAGAATTAACAGTAACCCCATCAATTACAGACGCTAACAAACGTGACGTGACACCAAAACGGTGTGACGGCTAACATTGTTATCATAAAGTTGAGCCAAACACGTGACCGACGTCTGCGCAGCGCACGTGCGCCTAGCTGACATAATAAACTCATTGACACTGAAGTGACGTCATCGTTACCCGTGTGTGCTGTCAATTAGCGAACGAATTCATTAGTGTTTCTGAAATATTTTTGGACATCCAAACACGTTGTGTTGTTGTATGTTACACGTGATGAAAGTTGAATAAAAATTAGTTGCTGTAAGATAAGACCAAGGCCTTTCCACTAACGTTGTTTTTGACGGCACGGTTAGCGCAGTGGCTGAGCGATTGACTGATTTCGCGGGTTCGATTCCTGCACGGAACAAATATTCACTACATTCATACATCTAAATTTCGCCAGTTGAATTTAAGTCCCATGTAACAGAGGGCGAGCCTATTGACAGAAACCGGGCGCGAATTCAGACTCCGTGGCTGTTAAAGAGAAATTCCTGATAGAAAATCCCAAAAACACTGCCTGACCTGGGAATAGAATCCAGGACCTTGTGCTCAGCAATTGCGCTAGACCACGGCGGCGGCCATAATATATGTTCGAGTTCGTTGGCACTAGTACCATTAACAGTTCCATGATGGAACTACTGATGTTTTTTTTAATCACTAGTTCCATTTTAAAAGAATCTGAAAATAATGGAACTAGTGTTGAATTTTGTTATCACTAGTTCCACATTATTATTTAAATAATAAAATCATCATCATCATCATTATTCATTCATTTTTTTTCATCATTTTCATTTTTTTTTATATTTACAACATTTTTTTTTTTTTTTGTTAAGGCACTTAATCTAATACTGTCACTTACGGGATATCTTCCGTGATTGTTCATTATTTTGAGCTCCCGATATAAGGCACTTATTTTTATTTTAGTAAAAGTTTGTAAGTTCGGATGTAGGGGATAATTTTGGAAACTCCTGATCCGATTCCGAAAATTCTTTCACCAACGGGAAGCTACATCACGGGCGCTTGCGCAGTCGTCCAACGAGGCAGTCACTATAATGTACGATAGGTATCTATATTAATGTATGTACATATACGTTAGTGCGTAAATGACTGAAATACATACATTGTGTCACTGGGGACGAATAATAGGAGCGGGTCAATGCACTTGGGGGAGCGGCGGTGGTCCAGTGGTGGCGGCCCCGAAATACGAACAGTAAAGTCGAGGGTTTGAACCCAGGCAGGCGCATTACTTTGTGTAAATTTATTTCATCACCACTGCTCTCAAAACGGTGAAGGAAAACATCGTGACGAAACCGGTATGTCCCAGAACCAAAAAATTCGAAGACATGTGACATCTACTAACTCGCACTGGGCCCGCGTGGTGGATTATAGCCCACTCCCTTTCATAGAGGGGAGGCCGTGTGTCCCAGCAGTGGGAACATTATAGGCTGATTATGCTTATGTACTTGGCTATTGCACAGACATGTAAGATTGTGTTTTGTCTAGACTAATGTGTTATCTACGCGTAGGAAGGTTTTTACCCACTTTCCGATAATTTATGGTCTGCTGTGCTCAAAGAGCTTTATTTGTGACAGATTCTGACACGTCAAAGGGAAATGCCCATTTGGTGAAGAGGTTTTGGCCAAGTGACGCCCATGAAAGAAACCAACGATAGACATTAGGGTTGACATCACAGATAAAGAAAACAAACACTAATTGTACATAGAACTCGGTTGGAACTCGGTTGAACTTACTGGTTGTGGTGCAATCCATTGTTGAATGATAGATCGAACTTCCACATTGCTTAGGGTAAATCTCTTAAGTCTTCGTGTATCCACGCCACAGTTGACACAGAGATGGCTCCGTGTTAAGCTGGTAAGTACATTTAAATCAGGTTCCATAGTCGTGTCGGGTCCTTCGTGAGATACAGGTACGGTATTCATTGGCAAGCCGGTGTCGTCGTGGGAAGCGGGAACGGAATCCAAGGCAAAGCTGAGGTCGTCATCGGGAGCGGTTACAGAGTCCATAATTGTAAGCAAAGTCGTCGGAAAATCAAATAGAAAAACGCAGGAGAAAAAATCACGAGTCGCAAGAGAACAGCAAACAACAACAAACAAAATGTGAAATGTCAAAGTCAATCAGTTGTCAAAATGTCAAATACGATTATTATTGATCTAGGGATGTCGAAATGAGATCGATTTTTAGAAGAATCGATATTTAAAATAATACGGAATAAAATGGAAACAAGGCATCAGTTCATGGGTCGCGGGACTCATAGAATTACCGTGACCCTGGAACATAAAGGGCTACTGAAGGACACCGTGGATTTTAGTCAGTACAAGTCTGACAGTCCCTCCCGCTCTGCCCTGGATGGGAGGACTCATTTGATGATTTTACCACGTTAAAAAAAAAAGCCATCAGTTCATTATGTCGTAGCCCAAAAATGGCCAAGCTTTTTTTGTTTGTAATGAAAATAACAAAAGCGAAACAACTATATTAGAAAAAAATATTTTCTAAAAATCGATTTTTGGAAAACAGGTTGCAGTTAATCGATTTTTTTCAGTAAAAGGTGCCATCCCTATTTCGACAGGATTTAAATCGACCGGAAGTGTTAGATAGGGTAATAAACGATTGAGCTTCTTGATTAATTCGGCTTTTAATTCCTGAGGTTTCATAACAAATAAGTAATAGTAATATTTTAGTTATTTCATGGGTATTTTTTTTGTATTTGACACATTGGTGGGCAAAACATGGCCAAGAATGGGCGTTTCCCTTTCAAATTTTTGCATGCCGAATGGTAGAATGTACCAGGAAGAAATAACTACTACTGTAATATTTAACTCATGTATGTACCTATATTCAATTAAATTAAATATTCTATTCTATTCTATTCAAAATAAAATAAATAGAAATCTACATAAAACTTATTACAATAAATCAAATGAATATTTTTCTAGTTTCTAATAACGTGTTTGTTGGAACGTTTGTTTTCAGGATTGTCTATGAATTCACACGTGAGGAAAACATACCTGCGGATTTCAATAAAAATAATTGAAATTGTGCTTATGTTGCACATTATTTTATATGTAACAAGTGATAGCAATTAAACTAAAAACTAAACTAAATAAAAATTAAACGAATCGATAGAATTTTATAATTCTTTTGTATTTTGTTTATTTGAGCAAATAAAATAAAATATAAAAGAATTATAAAATTCTATCGATTCGTTTTCTAAAAAACCTCAACTATTTATGCAAGGGTGGGTCAGCTAACTGCTATCACTCACTGTACCTATGAGAATACAAAAATTTAGTTTAATATCCGTAATTCTGGCGTATTTTTTTTTTCTCCGTATTTTTTAATTAGGACTTTGACCGATAACAATGCTTAGGCGTTGCCAACAAAACATTTGCACCAATAATAATAGGTAATTTAGAGCACTGACCGGTAGCTTGGACCCTGTTCCCGATTACATTGGGCTACAATTTTAAATGTTTTAAATGTTTTTTATATTTTTTTAAATTAATATTTTAAAGTGTAATTAATTTTGTAAAAAATATAATGAAAGGAAACAGGTAATTTAATTAAGTATGATGGATAATAGCTATTTATTAAGATACAAGTAAAAGATAAATTGATTAATTATTCAATAAATCACAATTTTTATAAATCGGATTAACACCAAGAATTTTGCTCGATTTTCATATTTCATGTTCGATGAAAAACTTTAGGATCACATTGTAGAAGATTTGCTTTTGATTTATATTCAATAGGTATTCATCTTTGCATGCATAGGTTACCTTCTCATTAAAATAACTTTAACATGGGTCAACGAATTTCAACCTTGCGATACTTACACGTGGAACTATATTTACATATTTTTTTGATTGAGAATCACACGGTCTCTCATTAAATTTTATTCTAAGTTTTAGAGATCCGTACTGACATACTGAAAATAAACTCTTATGATTCGACGTCCGTCCATCCGTGTCTCATATCCATATATTTTTTATTTAATTTCTACGAACGACTATCGACTTGAATGAATAAAAAAAAAACCGTTTTCATCAAAGCTCTACGGGTAACAGAGAGAATCAGTTCCGTGCTAACCAACCATAATATAATACTTAACAAACAAAAATTCTAACTATCTCTTCTGCTTATTTGTAACTTACTGAACTGTGCAAGTTTGTTATTTTGATTTGGCAAATAAAGAAGGTTTATTTTTCTTTCGTGAGTCGACCTGAAAAACGACGCTTTGTTAATTTAAAATAATTTTCATGATAGGTACGGACACATCGGTTCGCGCGTCCCATCCATCGCACGTGGTTGTCTTTTTTATGCTTTTGTTTTCTCAAATACCTAGGTACCTACTCGCAAACGGCACACGTGTAAAACAAGGTCGTCAAGGCTTTAATAAAAATTGCACCAAACATCCTAAATTCTCCTACACTACAATTGCATTGACACAAGTTTGTGCTTTAAACATGGTACGTAAGAACCAATTTCAAACGAATATCCATCACGTGAGAAGTGGTCGGTCACGTACACAAACAACGGCCTTCCACCAACGCGGGTACTTTTAAAACATAAGGTTGCTGCCAAATAAAATTAAAAATAAAACGTGACTTTTGAATTTCGAATTCCGACAGATCATCGAATGAATACGTTCGAAAAGGAATAGTGTCAATGTTGTATGAATAATTCTGATTTTTTTAAGTTTTAACTAATATTGAAAAAGTAACGGTGAAGGATAACATTGTGAATAGGTACAGCCATGTCCTACAACCAAAAATTCGAAGAATTGTGACATATACCAACCCGCACTGGGTCCGCGTGGTGGATTACAGCCCACTCCCCTTTCATAGGCCTGTGTCCTAGCTGTGGGAACATTATATTCTGATTAGGGTGTTGTTGAATAGACCCTTAACATAACCGAAAGGCACTTATCCTCCCCGTCTTTGCGATAATTTTTTTGTTCTAGACCATACCTGGGAACCTTCTAGTTACGGAGATATTGGGGGTCAAAGTTCCAACTTTTTCACAAGTTTTTTTTTTAAATACATGTTTTTAATGTAAGATTTTTACTTTACACTCCTCCACGACCCCCGTAGTATTGAATCCATCCATCAGCACAATGCTTTGAGTGCTTTCCATCGAGTCCTACCGCAAAACGTGATTTTTCACCCCAAAAAAAAAAGTCGATTCCGAGCATTAATTTTTGCGTAAAGTTACTTAGTTTGATGTACAGAATGCTTGGTTGACGGCTATGTGAAGGGTCTGTTTACACCCTGTATGCTTAACGAACACATAAAAAATATCATCATTGTCCTGCCCTTATCCCAATTTATTTGGGATCGGCGCAGCACAATTATCTTCTTCATCCATACTTCTTTATTAATCTTCGAACACAAAAAAAAAGAATTCATCAAAAAATCCCAAATCGAGTGATGCAGCATTCACGTGATATTCAGTTCTCCTCTTCTTAGTCCTATATATACTTAGGTAGGTTATCTACTTATGAATCTGTAAAATAAATACACGACTATACCGTAACGTTGTTGTTGGAGAGTGTACAGACCAGTGGCGAAGGTTGCATACACAACTCGATTCCTACCGGATTCCCTTTGAAAATTGGCACAGTTAGTATTCTGTAGACTTATAATATAATCACATTAAAGATATGTACAGTCACGAGCACCAATATTTAAACACTTAACAACTTTTAAAAGTGTTTTTCTCCTACTGTTCTGATTTAAATTGCATGTTACTCCGCACATAGTATTTTGGAACTCATATTTTTCGTAATCGTTTTATCTCGCTAAAATTGCTTTTAAATTTAGGAAAGTGTATACATATTGGTGCTCGTGACTGTACTCCGGCTTATCTTTAACAAAAATTGACCCTTCGCTACTGGTACAGACGCCAGCACGTCAAGCTACTACAATCTGTCAAATTTCTTTAATAGATTTTCTACTTTGTCTCTAAAGCATTAGGTTCAAGTTTAATTGAAAAAATTAGACAGTTTCGGGTAGCTCGATGTACTGGGTCTGTACATAACTGATTACAATTATTGTACCGGTTTCAATGAAGTGTCGCCAGTCTATTATAAGCTTACCGTTATGAAGATTGGTTCTGGTAGAACCAGATTACAGCATGATTTTTCGTTTTAGGAAAAGCAGATTAGGTTTTAAGAACCCGGCGACGCGGTAGGCCCAGAAGGAGATGAAGTTTTAAGCTGGAATCTTACCACAAGGATCTGGCCAAATAGCCAAAGACACATAAAAATGGAAAAAGGGAAGAGAGGCCTTTGCCCTGTAGTGGGACACATCAGGCTCATAATAATAATAAATAGATTGGATTTCCCTGTATAATGCTCGTTGATTGGTACCACTGTACAACGTATTTTTATATCCAGATTAATATGCAAGGGTCTCTGAATGAAAGTACTCTGATAACGTTATCACCGCTGAAGCCGACCAATTTTCATCAACACAGATAGATATTATTTTATTTTTGATAACGACAACTTGCTGCCAATGACCCAACCGAGTACGTTACTATAGTATAATATCAAGATTGATAAAGTTATTTGCAGTATAATCTGTATAATATTCGTATCGAATGACATAGCATATTTCGGGGAATAGATATATTTTGTAGTTCAGACCGTCATTGGAAAGAGATACCGTGGCCCTGGAACACAAAGGGCAAAGAAGGAACATGGATGGGTTTTAGTCAGTACAAGTCTGACACTTCCTTCCGCTCCGCCCAGAGTGGGGAGGGTCATTTGATGATTGCCAATCCGAAAAAAAAAAGACTGTCATCTAAAATCTAATACAGATTAGATACAAGATGAATTTACTAAGTCATGACATGACTCATGGCTGCATGATTATGATTAACTCCTGTGACGGGTGTGGTCATTTGATGATTTCCCATCCGCAAAAAAAAAGGTATACATTGCCAGTATAACGTAGCCTCGCTTTGTATAGATTTCCCGTACAATGAGAGATTCGCGTAAACTGGGTTTGTATAGCTTGATTGGTCGTCGTGCTTACGAATTTTCTTATCTTCATCATTTTCCAGCCCTTATCCCAATCTATTTGTAGTCGGCACAGCATGTCTTCTTCTTCCATGCTTCTCTATTACTCGTTATCTCAGCAGCCACCTCCTTTCTAGCCATATCATCCTTCACATAGTCCATCAATCGCTTCTTTGGTCTTCCTTTACTCTTATAGCCATTAACATTCATACACAACATTTTTCTCACTACATTTTCCTCATTCCTCCGCATCACATTTCCATACCACACAACTTTTTACTCATCGGCGCCACTTTCAGACTTCCTCTTATGGACTCATTCCTTATTTTATCCATTCGCGTTAGACTATACACCGTGACTTTTTAGTCGTCTTACAACGGCAGCCCACTTCATGTATCCAATGACTACTAAATATTCATAAAAAAAAAAATGGTATGTATGAGATTTTAATAATTTAAAATTAAAATATTATTCAGTATTATGACTATTTATGACGCATGTCGTAGATAATACACCCTGTTGCGAGCCATGATCTAGTGGAGTCGAGCGCTGGATAGGTATGTTCTCCCGTTTGACACGTAAACATCATTAGGGTGAATATCAACAAAGTTCATTTTTTGTCAATTTTGGTGGCTCAATTTTTTCTTTAGTTTTCGTGAAAAATAACGATCTGGTATAAGAATAGAATGTCCAAGCTTGAAGGATCTTCATGAGGGCTCAGAATATCTCCATAACTTTTTGAGATATTTTAGTTCAAAGTCTAGTGTGGCCACCAAAATTGAAAAACACCCACCAAAATCGAAAGTGCCCACCAAAATTGAAAATCAGTGGCACCAAAATTGGATTTCTCCGTGAGAAACCTCAATCTCACTAATAAAGCTCAATGTGATTAATCTCACAAATTCTCGGGATGTATCAATAACTTTTATCGGTTTATAAAACTCTCTTTTGTTAAAAATCGGATAGATTCCGAGGTCTGGTCCTAAAGTCGGACTGACATGGTAGCGTTTTTGTTGGGGAGACTGCAGTACAACCCAAGTCTCGATCGAATCGAAGGGTTTCTCGTAGTCCACAAACACTAAACGGAGAGGCAGCTCTTCGGTCTCCTGTATAACCTGCCGCAGCGTATGTATGTGGTGTACGGTGCTAAAGCCATTATGGAATCCGGCTGGTTCGGGATAATTCTTGAAAACAACTTGTAGACATAGCTTAGAAGTGAGATGGGCCTATAATTCTTCAGCCGGGCATTGTAGCCTTTTTTGAAGAAGAGTACCACCACACCCCTGCAACATGCCTGTGGGGTTCTTCCCTCGGGTATGACGAAATCAAACAGCTTCTGAAGGGCCTTAAGTACCGGTTTTCCACCCGCCTTTAGGTTTTCGGCCGTAATTCCGTCATCACCCGGTACTTTGTTGTTTTTAAGCTGTTCCAGAGCCATCGTAATCTCGTGCATCCAGATCTCGTCCGGGTTGTCTTCGGTATAGTGTCGGGTCAGTCTAGCTCTTGGGTCATTTGCTAGATATACAACGGGTTTACTGGTTGAAGTGTATAACTGCCCATAGAATCTCTCGATCTCCCTCAGTAGCTCCGGTTTGGCGGATACGATCCTGCCATGGTCGGTCTTCAGTTCCGCGAGCTGGCTCTGCCCAATAGCCAGATCTCTTGCAAATGCCTTGGAGCCGCTCAATTGCATCTTTAATATGCTGGATTTAAAGATCCGTCTATTGAGCTGCCGGTATTTCCACGCCTCATCTGAAGACTGCAGGATCATCTCACGCCGCTCCTGCATGAGCTTGAGAGTATGATCAGAGAGTTTTTTGTTCTTATGTGCACGACGTGTCTTGAAGAACTTAGACCCGTATGGACAGTTTCCACGAACTTATCGTTGTATTCGTCCAATGAGCTTCTTAGGCACTCGAAACGAGTCTGGAGTTCAAGCTTTTCAGATTGCAGCAGCTCTCGGGGTTTTGAATTTGGATCTGTGCTGGACAGAGCGTAGACTTCATCAGTCGAGACTTTTCAAGCTTGATATTGATGTTCAATGTGCCTCTTACTATGCCTTGATCGCTTCCGGTTTTTAACGAATTGATCGTAGAGACAACATTGAACATAATACGCTTCTTGGTTGACATGATGAAGTCAATCTCATTTGAAGTTGCACCATCGGGGCTCTGGCAGGTCCACTTCCTGTGCTCACGCTTTCTGAAGAAGGAGTTCATCCTATAGAGGCCCTCCTTCTCCATAAAACTAGCCAGTTGGTGACCCCGGTGGTTCCAACGTCCAACCCCAAATTGCCTAGTTTCGCGTTGAAGTCCCCAATGACAACGGTGAAGTGCTTTTAAGCAGCCTCTCTTCGCTGGTCTGTTTTGGCATTCTAAAAAGCAACAAAATAAATATATATGAATAAGAAACTTGGTCATTAGTATGCAACCCTTATAATAATAGGTCTTACTAACTGCCAAGTACATAACATGTATTTGTTTGCTAATTCAACTGTCTTGCAACGTAAAAACTAGCTATATACGTAATAACAATACATATACAGTACATAATTAAAATCTGGCAGGTCATTTTCAATTTCGGTGGCGTGAAAACGCCACCAAAACCACCAAAATTGAGCCACCAAAATTGGAACCAGGCTTAAAAAAAATCTTAAAAAATAAGGGTTTTAAGTTAAAATTAAATTAATGTCATTGATTTATGGGTCACCCAAATCATTAGCTATAGCATGTAGCTTACTATTGTAACACTTTAAAATCAACAGTAAATCGATCCACCAAAAATTGAACAATTCTTGTCCCCCGTTCCGCCCAAGGCGAGTACTTATGTTTTTGGAGGGTAATCACCGCACTTATCACACACCTGACACTAATCGCACTAATGGTACGACTGATAGATGCGAAATAAATAACGCGATTGATCGCACACGCACGAAACTTCATGTTATAGTAAGTTGAAAATGTGCCAGAAAAATTTTGATTTTTGCTTGGACAAACTTTGATCGAGTGTCCTGTGCTTTTAAATAAGATTTTATAATATGGTTTAATTGTTTTTAGATAATTTGACTAATGCATATACTAACAAAATTGTTTATTTTTTATTGTACCTCAAATTGTTACTTTGGTGAACGCAATTACATCAAAAAATGGAACTGGGACAAGTCACCAAACTTGAATTTGAAGGCGATTTTTTTTTTCCCTGATGATTTATATACACTTATAAAAAAAAAAATGTGGCCCTAATTGAACCAAGCTACGTACTTCACTACAAAAAAAAATCAGAAACATCCTATCATTTTACACCTCGATTCTCAACGTGGACACGTAAAATTTGCTGATTTGATATTCACCCATTAACAGGAAGTTTCATAATTTTATTCTAATGTATTATTTATTTTTCTTTGTACCTATTATGGTAGGTAAAAAAAAACCGCGCCTAGAGCTATTTTATGTCGGGTACATTGAGTGGACCACTTTTGTAAGACGACTAAAAAGTCACGGTGTATATCCCCCTTAGCATTCTCATCTCAGTCACCTGTAATTGCCTCTCATTCATAAATTTTGTGACCCAACATTTTCTTTTAAAGTAAACTTTATTTGCATAGATTACAAGGTGAAAATTAAGTTGATCCATTTTTGACATATCGATTTTATATTTCTGTCAGACAAGCTACGCGACATACCAGTTGCATAATCGCATGACAACGGGTGTGAACGAGAATCGGCTTCTAGTACAATCATATTAGTCACTTCAAATGAAAATCAAATAAATAACGATACAGTAATACATAAGTTTACCCACGTGTGCGTGACGTATCTGCAATGACACTAGTTTGATTTTAGTGTGCGCGCGCGCACGTGAGAGGTCACGTGCGCATTGTTTCCAGCCAGTGTTTAACTTTCACTTGGTGGCTATACGTGGTTGTCTCTGATAGTAGCTGCGATTTCCATTGTCTTTGTGTTGTATGTGAATTCTTTGCACATTAACAATCGACTTGCTTAGTAGGTAATGTACGTTGAATACGTGGTTACTGTGGGTATTATATCAGCAATTTGTGGAGAGTTGAGACTATTACCTTATTTGAAATGCTGTTGCTGAATATCGCTATCATGGATAACGTTAACTTTTTTTAAATATAAGTTATAGCCCATTCTGCAAGTTTGCATTTAATTTGAAAAAAAAAAAGTTTACGAAACGAGTTTCCGAAAAATAGATCAATCCTGTAATGATTAGGTGTCAAACCTCATTAAAAGTGTTAAGTGGTTTTTAGTTGATGTATGTAAGTTCGACGACAAGACTTTTAGAAATCATGCAAGGTTGGTGAATATCAACTAGTTGTCTTCAATTTTTGTAAATGACGTGTTTCCTCAAGAACATAACTTCACATCACGCCTGCAATACGCTAAGGGTCGGGTAGAGGTGTACTTAATAGCACACCCATATTTCGCCAGTTATGTTTAAGTCTCATGTAATAGGGGGCCAGCCTATTGCCATCAACCGGGCACAAATCCAGACTCTGTGGCTTGTACTGAGAAATTCCTAATGGGAAAAGCCAATAACACTTTGCCCGACCTGGAAATCGATCCCAGGACCACATGCTCAGCAGGCGCGCTTGTGACCGCTCGACCAATTAGGCAGTCCTCAAAAAGTATTCCTTAATTGCATATTACCCTTTTAACTTACAGACAAAGCTACATTAATGCAGTCATCATCATCATCATCATCATTTCAGCCAAAAGACGTCCACTGCTGGACATAGGCCTCCCCATGTGTCGCCACAACACACATATTAATGCAGTAACTTCAATCAATACCTACTCTGCTTAAGAGCGTTTACGACCTACGGCATTTCATACAAACTCTCAAGTCCCTTTTTAGTTTGTTAGTAGTTTTTTTCGAAATGACAGAGCCGATTTTAATGAAACTTCATACACATAAGCAGGATACATGGGTCTAAAAAGTTATCATAGAACATTTTCGATTAATAGTGTTACAGTTACAGCTAAATAAGCCGATTTTAAATTTTCCATAGAAACAGAAATTTTCAACTAACTTTTTTTTTTAAAGAAATTTCGAAAATGTTCTTTGATAACTTTTTAGACCTATGTATCCTGCTTATGCGTATGAAGTTTCATTAAAATCGGTTCAGTAATTTCGAAAAAAAAAGGACTTGAAAGTTTGTATGAAATGCCTTAAGTCGTAAACTCTCTTAAGCAGTTTCCTCTACTGTTTCCTGCTAAGTTCACTCATACAAATACCACTTCAGCATCATAATTCCTGCCACGTGATATAGAATCATTCGGAATGCTAATTTAGGCCAAGTACATATCTTGCTATTATTCAATTTGAGTAGAACACGTGTTTTTCAACGTGACTCGTGAATAGTGATGATATTTGGCGTGAAAAGGCTCGAGTACACTAACAAGCGTGTTTTTTAAATGGCTGGGCAAATGTGGAGAGGGCTTTAATGTGTTTTTTTTTTGTCAACACTTTAACAGTTGATTAGGATTTTTGTGTATGAGAATCTTAATGCGTGATGGTGGTCGTTGCATTATTTTAAGATTTGGTGTTATTTATATTATAACTAGCAGTAGCGAAGGGTCAGAACTTATATTCAGGATGCAAAAAAGATGTATACGAGCAATGTTTGGTCTGAGAACAACGGATAGTTGCGTAAATTACTTTAGACAATCAAAAATTCTAACTTTACCATCTTTGTACATTTTAGAAACTGCACTTTTCGTAAAAGCAAATCCGCAATTCTTTCAAAAATTTTCAGACGTGAAAAGAACCCCAATTCGTTCTCAATATCAGAATTTGTTGTGTCCAATCAAGTGCAAAACTGCCTTACTGAAAAAGAGCTTCTTTGGTAGGGCACCCATTGTCTATAATAAAATACCCGATGTTATTAAATGTTTACCATTAACCAAATTTAAAAAGTCCGTTCAGGGGTTTTTACTAGAAAAGTGCTATTACAGCGTAGATGACTTTTTAAATGATAATCTTCTGCAATAGAATTTGGAATGTGTACCTGTGCTATTATTTTTTCTAATATGTATTTTACTTAAATTGAATTTAAATTGTTGACATTTTAATTTAATCCTATGTTTTTTTTTTTGTCCTTTGTAAGTCATTGTTTTTAATTTGTTTTTAACGATTTTTATAATTTTTGTAATAGTTGTCTTAGTGCGACTAATTTTGTACGCCATGGTTGGCAAAACATGTAGCTACCTCTCATTATTTTTAAGACCTGTATCATTCTGCACTCATGTTTTACAAAATAAATATCTTGTATCTTGTCAATTTTTGTAAGGCGTAAGCCGGAGTACATATATTTAATGTGTTTATATTATTTGTCTATAGAATACTGACTGCGCCATTTTTCAAAGGGAAGCCGGTAAGAATCGAGTTCTATGGATCCTTCGCCACTGATAACTAGGTTTTGTTCGCGGCTTCGCTCGCGTTAATTTCGAATTTGACAATCAATTCGGGTTGTACTCTGCTTGTAATAAAGATACGTGGCGCCATCTATTATCATAAGAACGTTATTGTTGTTTTCCTCGGGAACAGTACTTTTTTTCGGGATGAAGGGTATACGGGGTGGAAGGGACACCGACGCGAAAACGGTTACCACATATTCCATACATCATTCTACTACGGTATTGCTGATAACGCATGATCATCAGCATCTTCCGGCCCCTGTCCCATGTTACTTGGGGTCGGCGCAACACGTTTTTAACCGACTTAAAAAAGTAGGAGGTTCTCAATTTGGTTGTTATTTATGTTTGTTACCGCATAACTGCGACATTTATGAACCGATTTGATTTTGATACCCTACTCGATAGGTTTGGTTGAAAAAAAATATTAACGACTTACAATTTAGCACCCAAAAATCGATTATTATTATTTTCCTTTATTTATTTTTACACATTTTAAATACCTTTTTAAATATTCTAATATAAAACAATATAAAAAAAAAACATTTAAAAATATAAAAAATAGTGGTCCGCCGGTATCGGGAGCAGGGTCCAAGCTACCGATGGTTATTAATATTAATATTATACTTGGGTTTTACACGAACATATAGGTAATAAAGAAATTTACAAAAAAAAAAAAAACAAACATACGGTCGGGTAAAAAGGGTAAAATAAAAAACGTTTTTTCCAAAAAAACAGACTTCCAAAAAACACAAAAAAGTTTAAAAGAACTTTACTTTCGGAAGTCGGTGGCAAAAAAGACAAACGAAACAAACAAAGTCACCGACTTCCGAAAGTAAAGTTATTTTCTCCCATTCTGCTCTGTCAACCGTCACGCGTATTGCTTATACACATAGCATACATAATCTTTATCTTATACCTACATATAAAATCACGTGATTTTTCCGGAACCACTTAACCGATTTCATTGAAATTCAGTGATTATTTGTGGTTGTTTTCCGCTTGAAATTTAGGATTGGAGATTTGGACCGGATCGGATAGTCGGCGCCGCTCGCCTTGTCAAGCCGGTAGTCGAAACATATAAAAATCCTGGGTCACTACACTAAATCATAAATCAATCTGTCAAATTCCTTTAATAGATTTTTAACTTTATCACTAAAGCATTTAGTTCAAGGTCGATTGAAAAAATTTGACAGTTTCGAGTAGCTTGATGTGATGGCGTCAGTACATGCTAATCTCCGCCAGTCAAAGTCATTTTTGCAAATAAAAATAACCGACTTCCAAAAAAACACGTAAAAAGTTAAAAATAACTTTACTTTCGGAAGTCGGTGGTGATAAAGTCACTGAGACAAAAAAAGTCACCGACTTCCGAATGTAAAGTTATTTTTTACTTATATCGTATTTTCTTGGAAGCCGGTTTTTTTTTGTAAAAAGGTTTTTTGTTTCCTCACGATGTTATCATCACCGTTTTGGGATTAGTAAATGTTAATATGATTAATTCCTATTAGGTTTGCTGTCTGATTGTCAGCCATTGAACACCAGCATTTCATCCATCATGGATACGTCATACGAATAGTTCAAATAGTTGTAATGCATATATTTCTAATAAACAATTATTCGAAATTTCATTTTCCTTTCATTTATTTCAGTAACAATTTTTACATTGTGTGGAGTTTACACTAAGTTATAATGTTAAAAGAATTACAATTATAGAAATCAGTATTAACTTAACAGTGACCAAATGAATTAATTTAAAAGTAAAACATATGCAATTACCCTGTATGTTAAATAGTAAAATAAAAAAATACAAAAACAAATTAAGATTCCACCATTACAATTAATGTCAAAAGTATAATATGATGTCAATAAAAATAGTAATTTTATTAAATAATGTATGTCTAATAAATAATGTAAAAATCAATTAAATCAGATTCATCCATTACAAAATAATAATAGGTCACTTATTTTTAATTTAACAATACAATTGTTTGGTTTTTACTTTTTATTGTATTTACGATAAGACAACAATGTGACGAGAAACCTGTTATTGTTTGCGTTGGATTTTGACATAAACCGTGAAGCAAATAAGGAAAATTTGTACATAACATAAAAGCTTTTCCTCTACTTACTCTGCAATGTTTGCTAATTATTTTGCCTGTCTCGGTACCTACATCAAAAGCATCTTGCATTCTGTAGGACGGGCGAGCTAACAGCTTGTGACAGATTATAGCTAAGTGGGCACTAATGTTCTGTTTTATAACGATGCTTTATGTTGATCCCAGCGTAGTAGACTTCCAAGAGAATACGATGAGAAACGTGATTAGCTTGTGTTGAAGGAAATATTTCGTTCAGATTTCTATTTAATAATTCATGATTGAATTGGTTGATGGCAATAACAATCTTCTTTCTTTATCGTATGGTTAGTGCCTAACCTGTGCGACTTGACTTTACATGCCGTCGAGAAATATATCTCAGGCATGCTGGTTTCCGCATGATGGTTTTACTTCACCGAAGCAACTGATTACAATACGCACGTGAATCCGAAAACTCAGAAGTCTTGGGTTTGAACTTGAGACCTGTGACTTGGCTGTCCGACGGTCACACCATAGTGGCTATCACTGCTTACAATGAAAAGTAAAAAAGGTACTTACCTGCTACTGTTTGTCATAGATTTTCAGTTACATAACCTAGTCCTGTCGCTGCAGTCTGTCATTCCGATTGGGAAACATCGCCGCGGTGGTTAGCGTTGAACTTTTTTTTAACTTAACATAACATCACGCCTGTAATCCCCGAAGAGTTAGACAGAGGTTTACCTTATAGTACACCCACATTTCGCCAGTTATGTTTAAGTCCCATGTAATAGGGGGCAAGCATATTGCCATCAACCGGGCACAAATCCAGACTCCATCCATACTGAGAAATTCTTGATATAAAAACCCAATAACACTTAGCCCGACCCGGGAATCGAATTCAGGACCTCGTGCTCAGCAGTTGCGCTTGTGACCACTAAACCAACGAGGCATTTTCTTAATTAGTCTGTAAGCTTGCTGATTGGTTTCTGCGACAGGTCAGAGGTTCAATTACAGCTGCACTAAATAAATGTTCGTTTAAGATGCCTCGTGTTTCAATTCTAGTTTTTCAGTTTCCTTTTCATTTGTAACTTACAAGGAAGAATGGCAGGCATGTCAGGTGATTTTCCGATATCGTACGTAAATGTTTTAGCTTGGAGCATAGTACGTAAGTGTTTAGATTTCGTATTTCCACAACAACGTTAAACAGAGGCTTATCGGTAGCTGATAACAGCCCAATACAATTGGATTAACCACGTGTGCCACCTGTATTGTAGGCACAATGTGACTATACCGGGCCTGCGCGAGCGCAGGTGACTATTCAATTCGAATATACAAGTGTAAATGGACCCCTCACGAAGCCGACAACCAAGCATTCTGTACATCAACTAAGCAACTCTACGAAAATTATTGCTGGGAAACGACTTTTTATTTTTGGGGTGAAAAAGCACGTTTTACGGTAGGAATCAATGTAACGCACTCAAAACACTGTGCTGATGAGTGCATTGCACAGTACATCGTGGAGTCATTTAAAGTAAGGTTATAACATTAAAAACTTGAATGTAAAAATACTTGAGAAAACGTTTTAACGTATATGTTTGTTCTGACAGTCCGTTTCTCGTTTTCCTTCAATTTTCATCAGGCGTTATTTCCCTGCAGGCAATTTGATCGCTCTGGTGTCACAGAACATGTAATTCAATTAAGTCATTACAACAATTTTATTGGAAAAGGATTTTCCATTCAGTTTTCCCACAAACGTATGCATTAAATATGTATTTTATGCAAATAACCAAGAATTATCTTTCAATTTACAGGGTGTAAACAGATCCTTCACATAGCCGTCAACCAAGCATTCTGTACATCAAACTAAGTAAGTTTACGCAAAAATTATTGCTGGGAATCGACTTATTTTTTGGGGTGAAAAATCACGTTTTAAGGTAGGACTCGATGGGAAGCACTCAAAGCATTGTGCTGATGGATGGATTGAATATTACGGGGGTCGTGGAGGTGTATAAAGATAAAAATCTAACATTAAAAATATGTATTTAAAATAAAACTTATGAAAAAGTTGGAACTTTGGCCCCCAATATCTCCGTAACTAGAAGGTTCCCAGGTATGGTGTAGAACAAAAAAATTATCGCAAAGGCGGAAGAACAAGTGCCTTTCGACTTTGTTAATGGCCTATTTACACCCTTTAAACAGACTACAAATAGAACTAAAGTAATGATAAAAATAAGACTGAAAGTAAGTAAATATAAACATAAAAACAACCACGACAATTGGACAATTAGGCGTCAAAGTACTCCTCCGCATCGCTGTCATCTGGAAACGTGCTCAGAAGCGTGCTAATTCTTTGGCCAAAGAAAGAGCCAGCCCTCGCCCCCTTTCTTCATCGTGTCTTTCAATCAAATTGACTGTATTTATACATCGTCACTTTTTAGGTGTCTTACAAAGGTGGTCCACTCAATGTACCTGACATAAAATAGCTCTAGGCGCGTTTTTTTTTTTTACTCACCATAATAGGTACAAAGAAAAATAAATATTACATTAAAATAAAATTATGAAACACCCTGTTAATGATGTTTACGTGTCAAACGGGAGGACATACCTACCCAGTAGAACCCAGCGCTCGAGTCCAGGAAATCATCGCTCGCAACATGGTGTGAACTACGCCATGCGTCATACATAATACTGAATAATTTTATTTTTAAATAATTAAAATCTCATAAATACCTTTTTTTTAAATCAATGGTAGTCATTGGATTCATGAAATGCAGTGGGCTGCCGTTGTAAGACGACTAAAAAGTCACGGTGTATTACAAAAATAAAATTGTAGCCGACAAAATACATGCGTAATAAGAACCATCGCTAATTTTCTTGATTAGGTTTATTCATCGATAAGTAGTTACTTTAGGAAAATTTATTTCCATTCATGTTTCACATTGATATAGCAAATTATTTATGAAGGTTGTTAAACCAATCGCTTCTTGGTAGGTCTTCTTTTAATCGCTGTCTGGTTATCTATTTATCTAGAATAGTTGTTAGGGTTCCGTATCCAAAAGGTGCCAGCGTGCAGCGGGACCCTGTTACTAAGACCTCGCTATCTGTCCGTCTTTCCGTCACAGGGCTGTATATCTTTTGAACCGAAATATATAGACACTTGAATTTTACATAACATAACAGAAAACCCTATAACACTTTGCCCGACCTGGGAATCGACCCAGGACCTCATGCTTAGCAGAAATGCTTGTGACCACTAGACTGACGAGGAAAATGCAGGTGTTTCAAATAAAACAAAGATACTACTGCTGGTGTTCAGACAGGTGATGTTGAAACCTCTATGATAATATTGTGATGTTATTAGATGTCTGTTATTATAAAACTTATAATAAAACTTATAAAACTTATAATAAAACTTATAAAACTTATAATAACTCGCTATTGTTTCCAACCGTTGTTTTCCCATTATCTTCTTGAGAATAGAGATATTTTCATTTCACAAATACGCACTACAACGTAAGTACATCATCTGCCTAGCCTTACCCCAACTACAACGTGTAACATAATAAACGCAAGACCTGTCGTGTGGTGTCTCAGACCATGAAACTGAACAACTTTTGTTCTATGGCTTTTGGAAAGTCATAACTTTTTTTTTAGTTTTACCATACATGTGGATCAGCTGATTGCGTCCGTTCCTATAGAAAGTATTTTTTTTTTGCGAATTTCAAGAACTCGTAGAACAAAAGATGTTTAGTTTCATGGTGCGAGAGACTACACGGGAGGTTTTGCGTTTATTATTATGTTACACCTTCTATAAAATACTTGACCTAAATACACCTAAAATGCTGAAAACCAATAAAACACGCAAACGCACACACAAACGTGCGACTTCCTCTATCTGCTCAGTCGTCGATAAAGTACAGTTCAACCGTGGAACGAAGCACGTTGAGTCTCGCGAGTCACGTGGCGCGCTCGACTCGTCTCGTGAGCCCTGACACAGTTCGCGGTTGCTGATACAGAGGACATCACTTGGCGAGGAAACCTCATGACGCGGGGACTCGTGATCGGTTGGATTGCACTTGGGTATATGATAAGACATTCTACGATTTCCGATGATGTGAGAGTGTACAGAGGATTTTTTTTATGTGGAGCGTTCAAGCACTTGTCGTGCCAGTATCCTATGACACAGGGCAACTACGGTGGCGTAAAGTGCGAGTGTGCGTGCAAGACCAGCTGTATTAGACAACACATTTATCAGCATCATCTACCTAGCCTTTTCCGAACTGTGTTGTGGTCGGCTTCCAGTCTAATCAGATGCAGCTGAATACCAATATTTTACATGGAGCGACTGCCTATCTGACCTCCCCAACCCATAGTACTGGGTAATACGATACCTCTTGGTAAGACTGGTTGTCAGTCTTTTTGGGCCACTGACTACCTGTAACGACAACACATTAATTAAAAAAAACTCTTCATGAACTTCAAGAACTTTTTTATTTACATGCCGAAGAAAGTTTCTTGTTGATTGCTTACCTGAAGCTTACACAATGATTACCTGACCATGCTGACTAGAAGACAGCATAGTAACATTTAAGTAACATGGTAACACTTCGCTTAGAGTTATATTTTGTTAAATAGTGTAGCTAAAATGCTGAAAATTGATCATCAACATACCTACTTGTTTTAATATAATGGAAAACCGCTACACCTGTTAATGCAAACAAAAAACAGCATGTAGATAAAACACGGAAAAGTAGGTCATTAAATAGTAAGCTATTGATATATTTATTTTTGCAGACGTTCAATGAACCCGTTAATAAAATGTGACATCAGTATCTAATCACGGAAAAGAAAGTACTTTCATTAGCATACATGTTGGTCTTATCACCAATGACGCGAAGCAAAAGTAAACTACAGAATGAAGGCTGAAGATAGCAGGCAGCCAGATCTACGAATCATACATGCTTTATACTATTTTCAGTCAGCCTGTGAAAAAAAGAATACAGCCATTGCCCTGCTTTGGGACCACAAAGCAGGGCAATGGCTTATTCTTTCCAATTTTGTGCAAGTGTGGAACAATCCGTGCCGCCATCTTTGCTTGAAGAACAAAATTAAATCATCATTGAAATTCTCACATCATCGTCTTATGAAATCAACATCATCATCATTTTAGCCGAAAGACGTCCACTGCTGGACATAGGCCTCCCCCAAGTCCACATTGACCGGTACCGTGCGACTCGCATCCAGCGGATCCCCGAAACCCTCACCAGGTCATCGGTCCACCTAGTGGGAGGCCTTCCAACGCAACGGTCAGCAACGCTCATCGACGCGCAAACGCTTATTCAGTACATACTTCTGAAGCACATAGAAAAACTACATCGGTAAATTTAAAAAAAAATCGGCCTTTTCATACATTTGGCTGTGTAGATACTGCATTTTTGTAGGAAACAGCTTAAGTATTTTTTTAATTTTACCGATGAAAAATTTATATTTCAATCGTGGTAGCCGTTGGTGCGTCGGTGTCCCATCCACTTTGTATATTATATAATATCCTTGTTTATCAATACTACAGTACATTCATTTACATAAGCTAGGCTCAAATGACGCTAATCCTTCGAACAGGTCGTAAGACACTGAAGCATGCGTACTATTCAGGGGTTGCTAGATCGAGTTTTAGAATTTTCCCCATATTGTATATTTTTCCACATTCTGTTTAAACATGAAATAAAACAAAATGGAAATAAGTTAAAACAATGTTTATAAAAAAAATAGGTCAAGGAATACTGACACTAAATCGTTGATGATATTTAAAACTTCCGTCACTTTGGTATCATTATAACAAAAACATTAATCAGAATTACTTTTGTAAAATATTAGTGGGTTCAAGTTCAAACTAATTCATGTCTCCCATTATTTTCCTTTCTGCAAGGATTTAATTTCATGCCCTATAACTAACTCAACACTGCTGCTGGGGCAGTGTGAGTTTCCGCGCTCAAATAATGATGATCAATTAATTTCTTAGAAATTTCCCCAAGAACGAATTTTTTCCCCAAAAACGGGGAAAAAGCTCCCAACCTAGCAACACTGATACTATTTCGGTGTCATGGTCTACCGGTTGGCGCACGTGGGTTTGCGACCGCGCCACGTGCGAACCGACCTACATTGTAGAATGGCGGGTCGCCGCCCGAGATAGCAGCGGCTTACCAATGCCCTGACAACCCGAAATAGAACTGCACTCCTTGAAATAGAATGAAGACATAATAATGCTTACCGCTGTGGTTTGTAGCTAAGTGGTTTATGTCAATCATGATAGGTTTAGGCATTGTTGTGTAAAATAATCTTCTCCGTCGTATCGCTGCCAAGACATTTTTTACATTTTGTTAGCCCAGAACTTCGCCACTTCGACCGTGTCGTCGGTGGCAGGCGCAGAGGTCACTTCGGCTGCATGATATTGGACTAAGACGGCAGGATTGGAGGTGGAGCATAGTTCGCTCACAGCTCCACAACCACACCCAGCTGCCTTTTCGTTGAGGTAGCCCCAATTAACGAGGTTGAAGTTATATCTTGTCAAATTATGAAGAAAGTGCTCGTACAAAAGAGAAAGTGGGAGAGAGAGAAATTATTCGAAGAGGAAATTGATCAAATTACTTTCAAGACGTAGGAAGCTACTTTAGCGTCTCCCCAACTATGTCGTTGTCGGTTTACAGTCTAATCCGAAGCAGCTTAATACCAGTATGTTACATGGAACGACTGTCTATCCGACCTCCATCAACCTGCAAAGCTTTTCTTAGATACTCATTGATTATACCTAAGACGATCCTCACACGACACGAGGCGGCAAAGATTTGTATGGCGGTGCGCCGCGCGGAGAGGCGGTTAGCGCCGCTTGTCCGCGCGGTCGTGCGGTGTGCGTGTTGGCATCAACAGATTTCATATAAGCCAATGCGATAGGAGATCCGCTTCACTTCCCGATCGCGGGGACGAGCGGTGTCGTGTGGGCATCACCTAAGTATCAAATCGCTATCAGCGATAACCGCTATTGTAACCATAGAATTAGCAATATTGTAAATGAGTTGTGTTACGATTTTGGTGTACATTAAAGCGTATTCTATCTATCTGTAGTCAGAATCTATTGGAAGTGCATCCTGCTTTAGCAGTTACTTATCAATTAATTATAATCATCGGTTGCATGTGAAAAACAATTACGTTATTAATTAGCTTAATGAGTTACAGTCACTGGTATTTAGGTCAAGCGTTAGAAGACACACTATCCACTTAATTTGCACTGAATGTAATTGACACGCACATTGTATTGATTCAAAAGACCAGCTAGTTTTAAACACTCGAGTAATAATAAACTCGGAGCGGCATTGCAATTATAAAACTAAATGCCCACGGGTATCAAACGACGATTTTCAACACACTTCATCATCTGCGTAGCCTTACAGTCTAACTGGATGCAGCCGAATACCAATATTTTACTAACTATCTGACCTCCACAATCCAGTTAGTATTGGGTATGGTATGGTTGTCAGACTTTCGGGCCACTGACTACCTGCACAGACTGTCAAAGATCTACAAATGACATCCAGGACCAACGGCTTAACGTGCTTTCCGAGGTGCGGAGGAAACTCGGTATGTAATGGGTTGTCGGCCATCCACAGACCAACCTAGGCAACTGCGGCTTAGCCTAAAGATCGACCCGAGCGGCTGTTGTTATTTAGCCACGAGGTCTTAATTTTTTCTACCATAAATACGCCATTAAAAACTACAAAAGGCTACCATATCTATAGGAAGCCTTTAAAAATTTACATTTGCGGTAACAATTTCTTTTGATGTCATATCACATGGCATTTGTACATAAAGGGAATAGGAAAAGCCCACAGAGACCTCATTTTCTTTTTTCTGAAGCACGTGGCGGTGGCTCGACAGAATGGGACAAAACAACCCACAATAACATGTGGGTATAACACACCCAGCTGCTCTTTGTAAATCTAATAACATATAAATATTTTTATAAGCAAAACGTGATTTTATATAAGGAGTAAATATTTTACGGGGAAAATGATTTATTGTAATGTATTTCGTGTTCAAGGTGCAGGCTGTAAACAACTGTCGGGCAAAAATCTAAATTTTTGTCACCTGGTCTTTGGTGCGTCTCGTCATTCTTCTGCCCTTCATCATCATCATCATTTCAGCCAAAAGACGTCCACTGCTGGACATAGGCCTCCCCCAAGTGTCGCCACATTTTTCTGCCCTTATCCCAACTTATTTGGGGTCGACGCAGCATGTCTACTTCTTCCATACTTCTCTATTACTCGTCATCTCAGCAGTCACCTCCTTTCTAGCCATATCATCCTTCACACAGTCCATCCATTGTTTCTTTGGTCGTCTTCTACTCTTATAGCCTTTTGACATTTTCCTCATTCTTCCGCATCACATGTCCACACCACGATAATCGATTACTGCACAACTTTTCGGTCATCGACGCCACTTTCAGACTTCCTCTAATGTACTCATTCCTTATTTTATCCATTCGCGTTACACCAGAGATCCCCCTTACTATTCTCATCTCAGCCACGTGCAAATGCCTTTCATTCATCCCTTTTGTGGCCCAACATTCTGATCTAAACGGGCAATATTTTAGCAGTGTACCAGCTAGGGTGCAAGCTGAAAAAAAAGTGCTTTTGTGATGGTCGAAAATCTTATCTGCATTGACACATTGGCGAGTGATGTTATACATAACATCACGGGTGTAATCCCTGAAGGGTTAGGTAGATGTGTAATTAACAGTCCACTCACATTTCGCCAGTTATGTTAAAGTCCCTTGCAATATAGGGCGAGCTTTTTGGCATCAACCGGGCACAAATCCAGACTCCGTGGCTGCTACTGAGAAATTCCTGATGGAAAAACGCAATAACACTTTGCCCAACCTGGGAATCGAAGCCAGGCAGGACCTCATGCTCGGTAGTCGCGCTTACCAACGAAGCAGATAGATATAACAGTATAAAGGATAATCCTAATGTTTAATCAAATAAGTGTCCGTCTGTTGTTAAGAGCGTTAACGTCTTACGGCCTTTAATACAAACTTTCAAGTTTTCAAAAACTTGACAGAGAACATTTTCGAAAAATAGTGTTACAGCTAAATTAGACTGATTTTAGATTTTCCACAGAAACACATTTCAAAAAGTTCTCTGTCAAGTTTTTAGACTTATGTATCCTGGTTATGCGTACGAAGTTTCATTTAAATCGGTTCAGTTATTTCGAAAAAAAAATCACAAGACTTGACAGTTTGTATGAAATGCCGTAAGACGTATGAATGGCAACGTGTGCATAAAGCGCCGCCGCCGCCGCCGGCGCTGTTAGCAATGCTAAATGTGTGTCTATAAGCTGTTTCGTTTACCATTTTATTATGAATCAGTATGAACACGTGGATTCATAAAAAACTGCATTTTATATCAAACGAGGACACCTTGTTATCTTTGTTTTACGTGGAACTTATATAAATCACTGGATTTATTTAAGGTGACACGTTTTTGTCAGAAATCGTCACACATATTGAATCGGGACTTTAACGTTACATTTGTAAAATCTCTACATACAACGAAGACAAAAATATATGTAATAGTATACGTAATGGAAAGACGTACTAGAATCTTTTCAACAGCAATGAAACGTTTGTGCCCCATTGATGGCAACAGGGCTTGCTATTACATGAGCCTCACGTCCCACTCGTCCCAACCGCCGCGGGAACCGCCCTGGGCGTCGGGGGTCACGTGGTGGCCCGGACGGCGAGTTATGGGCTAGCTCACCGCCCGGCCGTCTTATGACGACAGGCCGTGTCGACGGCGCGTTCGTGTTCCACGCGCGCCTCAAAGAGATGTCAGCAACCACGTAGGGCCGATACCTGCCAGGGCTGCGGGACTGTTCGAAAGAGATACCGTGGCCCTGGAACACAAAGGGCAAAGAAGGAACATGAATGGGTTTTAGTCAGTCTGACACTCCCTTCCGCTCCGCACACAGTGGGAGGGGGGGGGCACTTGATGATTTACGATAAGAAAAAAAAGGGCACGCTATTACATGGCGCTTAAACATAACTGGACAAAATTACAAAGTCAGATAACACGTCATAGTTATAACAAGAACTGTATTGCTTGATGTGAGTGCCTCGTTTGTCTAGTGGTCAAGCGCGACTACTGAGCACGAGGTCCTGGGTTCGATACCCGGGTCGGGTCAAGTGTTATTGGGTTTTTCCACCAGGAATTTCGCAGTAGCACCCACGGAGTCTGGATTTTTGTCCGGTTGATGGCAATAGGCTAGCCTTTTATTTCATGGTACTTAAACATAACTGGCGAAATGTGGGTGTACTATTAGATACACCTCTGCTTATCCGTCCGGGGATTACAGGCGTGATGTTACGTTAGTTTTAAGGCCACAGTCTGTTTTCAGCTAACTTCATTTAACAAAAGAACCAAGTCAGGAAACACGTCATAGTAGTACCTATTAGAACAGTGTTCAATGAAATGTTGGTTATTCCTGGGCGCTTAGGTATTTCCATTGCAGACACCATTTTAAATAATAATGCAGACGGGTCCAGTAGGCTAAACCGTAAACGTGACGACTGAAGAGACGCACGTTTCTTTTTTAATGGATACTTTACATTTGACGTCAGACTGATTTGAAACGGAAATCATTTACATAACCATGTACCCTCTCTAGGTAAGTAATGCACTGTGAGTGTAAAAATAGTCCTTATGTAAGATCTGCATTAAGATTATTTTACAGTCTGCCTAGAGTCTAGTTAGGATTCTAGAAGCTTTTGACTGTTGACAAGACGCTATTTATTCTTTTTCTTAGCCTGTCGATGGCAATCTAATTTGTGTCGGCCCAGAATTGAGCTCCTAGTTTGGCGCTTTCGGTAGTGACCATAAGTTCCTGCCCCCTTAGCATGACCACCGTAGACAAGGATTTCTTTGACGGAAGAATCGACAAAATGACAGATTGTGTCGACACTATGACAGATTTCTTTCTACTATCTGTCATTTTGTCGATTCTTCCGTCAAAGAAATTTTATCCTTGTCTACGGTGGTCATGCTACGGGGGCTGTAGTGAACAAACAACAGGACACGCAGAACACGATATAAGTGACCCATCGTTTGTAGAACAGCACCACATTGAAAAAGGTATAGCTATTTATTAATAAAACATATCACGATTACTCATTACCCACTGAATTGTAGATTTCCGTTTTTTTCTTTTAAAAGCATTATTTAGCACTCTTCCGAGTTAAAGTCATCGTGGTAAAAGGATTAGCCAACTAGACTCTGCATTACAGAGTGCTTGCTGTCCAGGGCGCGCCGAGGGAGGCTCCTTTCATGCACCCGTGGAGCCCCTCTGCAGGATATGTATAGGTCCACCTGTCCTGCGCATCCTGCACAACTACTTGTCTTGCACCTTTCAGGATTTAATCGAAGGAAATGTCAAAGCTGTGCAAGTGACTATATACTGGCCTAATACAATTTGAGATTCATCGGCACGAAAAGGAAAAGAAGAAGCACTCTTCTTCACTCAAATACCTATAGTAATGTTATCATGTGCAGATACATTTAATAATAAATAATTTTGTTATCAAATTACACAGATAGATGGTCACCAAAGTACATTTAGGTAGGGATTTAATTAGTTAACATTTTTTTTTTTGAACTTTGCCCACACTAGGAATTTCTCCTGTATCGTGGGTGCGTTTACAAACATTTAAACTCACATACATAAACAGCCAGACCCGGAACAACTACCTGTAGATCATACAAATATTTGTTCCGTGCGGGTATCGAGCCAGCGCCACGCAGCGCAGCAGTCAATCGCTCAGCCACTGCGCCAACCGTACCGTCAACCGCGGAAGGCGGAAGGGCCACCGACACACAAACGGTTACCACTTATTCAGTACATCATTCTGAACCTATACGATGGAAGTGTAATTTCTATAATAATAATTTCCACATCGAAATTACACTTCCATCCTATAGCAACAATACAAACATAAGGTTGTTTTTCAATTGTACTCTGTGTGGGTGGGTTTATTCGTTCGAGAAAATGTCTTTATTGAAGAGATATATCTATTTTGATACACACCTAATTAGTGAAGGGAATGTTATCGAAGCAACGTGACCTGATATTTGGCAGCGAACAATAGAACAAATAATAATCTCTTCGAAGTGTTTGTTACATAAAGACAATTTCTTTGACGTCAATGGGGGCGAATACGCCTCATTCGACCCCCGTTAAATTATTCTCTAATAATCTATACATATAAAATTCAAAGTCCTGACTGACTGACTGACTGACTGACTGACTTATATATCAACGCACAGCCCAAACCGCTGGTCCTAGAGACATGAAATTTGGACAGTGTACTCTTTGTGACGAGTAAGTATCCACTAAGAAAGGGTTTTTCAAAATTCCACCCCTAAGAGGGTGAAATGGGGTGTTTAATTTTCTGTGAAACTTTTTATTCCCTGAGTCGATTGACTTGAAAATTTGTGTATTTACTCTTTAGTTAAAATTATGAGATACGTGTATCACTGTTTTTCCAAAATCATCCCCCAATTTAAAATTAAACGTCCTGACTGGCTGACTGATATATCAACCCCCAGCCCAAACCACTGATCCTAGAGACATGAAATTTGGACGGTGAATTGTTTGTGAAGAGTAGATATGCACTAAGAAAGAGTTTTTTGAAATTCTACCCCTAAGAGGGTGAAATGGGGTGTTCAATTTTATGTGGAACTTTTTATTCTCGGAGTCGATTGACTTGAAAATATGTATACATACTCTTTAGTTAAAATTATGAGATACGTCTATCATAGTTTTTCCAAAATCATCCCCAAATTTAAAATTTAATGTCCTGTCTGGCTGACTGATATATCAACGCACAGCCCAAACCGCTGGTCCGAGAGACATGAAATTTGGACGGTGTACTCTTTGTGACAAGTAAGTATCCACTAAGAAAGGGTTTTTCAAAATTCCACCCCTAAGAGGGTGAAATGGGGTGTTTAATTTTCTGTGAAACTTTTTATTCCCTGAGTCGATTGACTTGAAAATTTGTGTATTTACTCTTTAGTTAAAATTATGAGATACGTGTATCACTGTTTTTCCAAAATCATCCCCCAATTTAAAATTAAACGTCCTGACTGGCTGACTGATATATCAACCCCCAGCCCAAACCACTGATCCTAGAGACATGAAATTTGGACGGTGAATTGTTTGTGAAGAGTAGATATCCAATAAGAAAGGGTTTTTTGAAATTCTACCCCTAAGAGGGTGAAATGGGGTGTTCAATTTTATGTGGAACTTTTTATTCTCGGAGTTGATTGACTTGAAAATATGTATACATACTCTTTAGTTAAAATTATGAGATACGTGTATCACAGTTTCTCCAAAATCAACCCCAAATTTAAAATTTAATGTCCTGTCTAGCTGACTGATATATCAATGCACAGCCCAAACCGCTGGTCCGAGAGAAATGAAATTTAGACGGTGTATTCTTTGTGAAGAGTAGATATCTACTAAGAAAGGGTTTTTTGAAATTCTACCCCTAAGAGGGTAAAATGGGGTGTTGAATTTTCTGTGAAACTTAATATTCGCTGGGTCGATTGATTCGAAAATTGATGTTCACACTCTTCAATTAAAATTATAAGACATACTGTATCAGTTTTTCCAAAATCATCCCAAATCCAATCCAATCATCATAAATAGGGCTTCGAAGCTCACGTAGAAGGGCGCAAGCCGCGCAGCGTTGCGTGGGGCGTGCGGGGCGCGGGAGTATTTACCTATAACTAAGTAGGTAGGATTTTTCTGAGGTAGACGTGTCTGTGAATATGGTTTATTCCACCGATTTTCACGTTGGCTCGCGATACGGGACATTGATATTAAATATTATGTCAAAGTATTATGTCTATAAATAGATTCCTAATAAATCATTTGATTGGTGTCCCGGTGTGTAATTGATATTACTATGAACAAATATTTGCAATAGCAAGTACACGTAAATCTATGTATGTACTGTACATACATAGATTACTTATTATCCCAGAAGTAAGATTCCGTGGGCAATTCCCGAACTCCACGCGGGCGAAGCCGCGGGCAGAAGCTAGTCTATACATATAAAATTCAAAGTCCTGACTGACTGACTGACTGACTGACTGACTTATATATCAACGCACAGCCCAAACCACTGGTCCTAGAGACATGAAATTTGGAGAATGTACTCTTTGTGGAGAGTAGGTATCCATTAAGAAAGGGTTTTTTGAAATACCACCCCCAATTTAAAATTCAATGTCCTGACTGGCTGACTGATACATCAACGCACAGCCCAAACCGCTGGCCCTAGAGACATGAAATTTGGAGAATGTACTCTTTGTGGAGAGTAGGTATCCATTAAGAAAGGGTTTTTTGAAATACCACCCCTAAGAGGGTGAAATGGGGTGTTGAATTTTTTGTGAAACTTTTTACTCTCGGGGTCGATTGACTTGAAAATTTGTGTACATACTCTTCAGATAAAATCCAGTAAATCCGATGTCCAATCTCAAACCAAGGTATCAATATTTCACGTATCTAATTTAATTGATATAACTTTAAACTAATAATTGCAAGTTATAAGCAAGTACATGTAAATATATGTATGTATTATAGATAGATACATAGATTACTTATTATCCCAGAAGTAAGATCCCGTGGACAATTCCCTAACTCCACGCGGGCGAAGCCGCGGGCATAAGCTAGTTCTCTAATAAATAGCGATATGTTTTCTGCTAATTGCGTCTCAATATTGAGAAAAACACGTGTTCTGCTATGTCCTACCGTTACAACAACTTGAATAAATAAGTTTAATTTTGCTTACTTTGTAGTGTTACTAGTGTTTGTACCTACATGGTTTATACCGAATGGGTGTAAAAGAACCCTTAACGAAGCCGAAAGGCACTTGTTCTCCCAGTCATTGCGGTTGTTTTTTTGTTCTAAACCATACATGAGAACCTATTAGTTACGGAGATACTGGGGATCAAAGTTCCATTTTCAAAAGTTTTTTGTTTTAAATACAAGTAGTTTTTGATGTTATAACTTTACTTTAAATACCTCCACGACCCCCGTACTATTTATTTAATGCATCCATCAGCACAATGTTTTGAGTACGTTACTTTGAGTCCTACCGTAAAACGTGATTTTTCACACCAAAAAACGCCAAAATTTAATTATCAAAGTGGAATTCTGAAATCATCTGAGTAATGAAAAAAGTACTATTCTCAACAAAAAATCATTAAATTCCCATTATAAGAAAAACCTAACCGAAAAATTAGACAACCCTAATTTTATTTACACTCGGACAAACCACGTGGCCAGACACCCGACTAAATATAATCTGTTTACATACAAAAGACTTAGATATTCCGCATGTAGTATTATTTATGCTGCACAAACAAGAAGGGGTCCATATTTCACACGTTTCGCGGAGTTTCCGCGCTCCACGTGATGTTAGCCAGGTATTGTGGGCTGTCGTACCACGTGGGCCTAAGAATAGACGGTCTAGGGTGACTGTAAGTATAGAATGTGATCGGATTTTTTTAACGTGACGGGAAAATTCCGTAAAAGTTTTTGCAGCAGAATTTAAATACGTTATGTGTCGGTGTTGGGTTTTTTTTGAGGGAATTAAACATTGTTGCGTAGAATGAAAAGTGTTTCAACACAATGACCTAATTTTTAATTAAATTTATTATTCCTTTATTTATATCTTTAAAAATCAATTACATTTTTAAATATTCTTTAGAAAAAACAATATAAATACCATTTAAAAATATAAAAAATTAAAAATAATTATTTATAATTAAATTTTATTATTAATTATTCTTTTAGACCAATACAGTGACAGATAAAACATTAACCGGTGAGGTATCGCCTTTATCTTCACTTTTACACGCGTATGGTGTTGTTGTTATCCAAAATTATTACCACCATGTATTATCAACATTAATAATTCAAATACTACATAATAAATCTCCAAAAAAACCGTAATTTTTAATACATTCACAAAAAAACATACGACATATAAACAAGATAGTTAATTAATTACCTAACAATTTATTTTGACTCTTATATGCCTACGCATAGGTACAAATGTTGTTATTGCGTACAAGTGTATGTGTGTAGGTAGGTATGTATGTAGTACATGACACATTGACGAATGTTGGTTGGTAGAATAACGTGAGACGTGGTCGGACATGTGCACTTCCGAATCGCCTTCGCAACGTGACTGACCTAGGGGCGCCCGCCCGCCAAGCGTCGCGCGTCGCGTCTTAAATGTTAGGTAACCGAACTTGAATGTTATTTATATATAACTAGCTTTTGCCCGCGGTTTCGCTCGCATTAATTTATAATTTGACAACCTAGCGGTGTGAAACATACTTTAAAACCTATTCTCATACCTACCAAATATACATAAAAAAACATAAAAATCAGTCGAGTTTGGAGGAGTGCGACCACAAACACCTTGACACGAGATTTTTGTAAATAAGAAGATTTTAATCGCGTTTTGTGGGATATGTTTATAAATGTGTTACGTTTGGTACTTTTGAGTAATAAAGGTGTCCGGATAAACTAGTAACAGACCATAGCTTTTCGAAAAGAGAAAGTATTAATTTATACCCCTTTTTACCCCCCCCCCTTTTTTTTGTAGGTACCTGTCTTTATTTACACCTATAAGCTTCTCAGTTATTAACTCTATCTGCTTAATTGCTGAAACCTTCTTGTTTATTAACTCATTATACCTTAGCACGTGGCTTGCTAAGCAAAAAAAAAAATAGATTATTTGTAAGTAGGATTATGCACAAAAGGAATTTTTTTATATATTTTTATTTTTTTGAATTTGTGATATAAATAAATCTTTCCAAACACTTATGTATTTGTGATAAATTCCGGCAGAATCAAACATCAAAATCAAAGCATTTATTTCAAGTAGGCCAGTTACAGGCACTTTTGAATTGTCGAAACAAAGACAAAAATAGCTACAGTCCCAGTCACAAGGCATAAAAACTGTGAAAGTACAGTAGTTGCCCATTCCCTAGCGTAAATTTCTATGGAGAAGAACGGACAAGAAACTCCATGGACACTCTTTTAAATCAAAATACTTTTACAAACCCTTGGTTACATCATTCATGTTGAGATGGTACATTATGTGAGAACGAGGTAGCAAGATGAATCTTTTTCAAAAGTTACAATTTGTTCCAAAAGAAAATAGTAATGATACATGTTGACAATAATTGCCAAATCCATTGCCTTTAGATTGCCATGATGTGATGACAGTTTTAACATAACGTCATAACATCACGCCTGTAATCCTCGAAGGGATAGGCAGTGATATGTACCTAACAAGTATACCCTCATTTCGCCATTTATGTTTAGGTCCCATGTAATTGGGGGCGAGCCTATTGCCATCAACCGGGTACAATTCCAGACTCCATGACTGATACTGGGAAATTCCTGATGGAAAAACCCAATAACACTTTGCCTGACCCGGTAACCGAACCCAGTACCTCATGATCAGCAGTCGCGCTTGGGAATAATTATCATCATCGTCTCACTCTCAACTCTCTACATCATCTGCCGCGCCTTTTCCCAACTATGTTGGGGTCACCTTCCAGTCTAACCGGATGCAGCTGTACACCAGTATTTTACATGGGGCGACCGCCAATCTGACCTCTATAACCCAGTTAGTACTGGGAAATACGATACACCTTAGTAAGATTGGTTGTCAGACTTTCGGGCCACTGACAACCTGCTACGACTGTCAAAGATCTACAAATGGCAGCCGGGACCAACAGCTTAACATGCTTTCCGAGGCACAGAGGAAACTGGGTACTTAGTGTAATGGATGGTCATCTGCCCCGTCCTCTTTATATAAGCAAAAGCAAGTATATTGCTAAGGCCTGCAAATTGTTCCCAAACATCAATAATCGACCATAGATTGCTCAATAAAACATAGACCATAATGGTAACACTTCTATAATTAGCTCACTAATCACCGGCTTTGCTAACGTCCACAGATTGTGCAAAACAGTCACGTTGTCGAACATTACGTGTCGGCCATGTTGTTATCAAATATTTTTACTCTTTACGCTATTGCATCAGTGTACATGGTACCTAGGTACTGGAAACTTGTTGAAACAGCTGCCCCAGTTTCAGCACAATTGTTTGTGCTATTTCTATAGTTCTATGAAACGGGGATTATGATAATATGTTCGATGTTCATTCGAATTTTAATTTTGATTTTTTCTTAGATTTTTTTTTTTTTTTTTTGTTGTTTTAATAATATAATTGTATTGTTCGGAGGTTCTTCTCTCTGGAGCCCTGACCGCCGGTAGCTTGGACCCTGTTCCCGATACCGGTGGGCTACAATTTTTTATATTTTTTAAAGTTTTTTATATTGTTTTTATTTTAAGAAATATTTTAAAATGTATAAGATTTGTATGAAAATAAATAAAGGAAATAATAATTAAGGATTTTTTTTTAACTTTTTCAATATAAAAATAAAAGCAATTTAACCCATAATTTATATTATCCAGAAATGTATACAATCGACAATTAGAACTGAAATTAATGTATATTATTTGATAATATATTCCATTATGGCATTAAGGTCACTGTACTCTGTGCTTGAAGTGTTTAATAAATAATAATATAACATCACGTCTGTAATGTAAAAATAAAAGGGTTAGGCAGAGACCACATTTTGCCAGTTTTGACGTAGGTAATAATTAAAAACGGAACGGACGGTTAATTTTGTAAACGTGAATAATTATTAATGTACCTATATGGGATGGATCTGATTTTTTTTTTTTTACAGTAGGCGGGTACTTTACAAAAATCTTTACAAATATATTAAACCATCACTGCCAACCCTATCCTGAATTCAAAATAATACATCATTATACTCGTGACTTTTTTCTTATAAAATCGCACATAATGTTTACCATAAGTATAGCGTTTTACATAAATCTGCTGTCCATATTCTAGAAAATACATATTTTTCAATACACATAACCAATCGTTATACAAACGTGAAAAATATACGTACTACAATACTGTGTTTGTTGTTGTGAAAAACAGTTGGTATTGTGTAAGTTACGAATACAATGGTTTTTCATACATTTCACGTGAGCTTGATAGCCTTGATACCTGAAATAAAAGGGTCTAGGGCATTTTCTACTAGTATACCTCAGGGTGATACAAAGACCAAACATTGGATACGTAACGCGAAAAATAATGGATTATTAATTTTATATCACCCAATTGAATATATTTGCTGCTTTTTAATACAGGGTTTGTTTTCAATGACTAGTCTTTTCAGAGATGATTCGGTATGGAGAATATATTCAATTTATTTATTTAATATTTTTGCAAAAATTGTGATAGCTCGGCTAATAATAATGCGTAATATAAATGTAGCTTTCTGCCAGTGAAAGAATTTTTAGAATTGGATCACTAGTTCCGAAGATTACCGCCTACTTTATAATATAAGGACAGATATCAAACCCGCTTCTACATATTCAATGTATTTTTTTTGTTAACAGAACGTGTCGTAATCATAAGAACACACAATAGACTGAAAATAAAATTTTATTAAATTACATTTATCCGAAAATTAGACAAAAAAAATTCTGACAGTGATAGTAAAATATGTTTTTTTAATGTTTTCATTAGTATTTGATTAGAATATTTTACACTCAATTACGGTTATCATAACCTTAAAAAATAAAAAAATATAAATAAAATAAAAAAAATTTGGCTGGCTATTGCAAACTAAACCAGTTTACATCAAACCGCCAAAAGTGGAGAGATTTGGAAGAGACCAAAACGCATTGGGTGACCAAAGTTTGAAGAAGAAGAAGAATATAAATCATTAAAAAAGAGGAAAGAAAGAACCATATACCAAATGATTCACAATATTAAGTTCATTGTGCAAGCCGCGTGCAATGAATCAAAATTTCTTGAGCCACGTGCAGCTTGCTAGCAAACCCTGTTTGTTTTGCAGACGCATGTTTTCGCACGCGCAAAAGTGGAAAGCGTAAAAACAGAAAGAAAAAATAGTAGGTCGTACGCTAGGGTTGCCGTCTCTTGTTAATAGTTGGCATGAGGACTATGGTGAGGATAGTTTTGAGTGTGAATGAGGATGGCTATAAGAGTAGACGAAGACCAAAGAAACCATGGATAGACTGTGTGAACGATGATATGGCTAAAAAGTCGGTGACTGCTGAAATACGAGTAATAGAGAAGTATGTTGCTGGCTGCGTTTAGTCAGCTTTGACCCGCCATCTCCAATATCTCATCCACCTATCTATAGACCGACCGTTTTAATGAGTCCTCGCGAAGGTATCAATTTAAATGGAATATTCTGAAGGTTGATCACGTATTGGTTCACTTAGTATCGTAATACCTACGTGGATTATGGTTATTTTAAAGCAAATAACCTGTGGGATATTGTTAGGACTTTGTGGACGCTTAATGCGCCTTTGATGGAGCAAGGCGGAGGACTCGTGAAAGCGGTCAGTTTATAGCGCTAGGCCAGCCTTTGCTGCTAGTGCCTCGTGGACCAGTTCATTTTATCACTCTCCTCATGCATGTCCACTTCCATTTTCTTTGAAGTGAGAACCATTATTTACGTAACCCAAATTGTATGCATTATTTTTTTGATAATAGGTAAGATATACATATAAAATACATAACAAAGACCTTTGGTTTATTTATTTATTTATTTAATTAAGGTTCACCAACAGTCGTTACAGATATTACACAGATAGGAACATATAAGAAATTGTGTCATAAATCTAACTGCACAACCAATTACAGGCAAACACCACATGCAAAATGCTCTTTTAATTATAATTTTAATTTTAAAGACTTAATGTACTTAAATTATATTAAATACTAATTACGTCTGACAAACGTCGATATTGAGTCTTCGCAGTAAGCACAGTGAATAAAAGAGATATGACCAGGTATGCAGAAAGCGTTGAGTGGAAAATCCTACAATGAGGGTGTTACGAGATAGAAAAATTCAGTCACGTTGCAATAAGTTACGTATTAAAAAAAAAAAAATTGCATACAAATAGATACAAGGCAATGTATTCTTTAAAGCCAGGAATGCACATATCATTGTTTCATATCAACTTGTCCCGCCAAGCACCTTTTTGCGTAAACTCTCCGTTACGTAAACTGCAGCTACAGATGCTTGTGTTTGCGAACATATAAAAAAAGTTAAGCATTTTTTCCAAGCTATAAATAGCTAGTATTTATTACTTCAGTACAAATCGTTACTACCTAACTCGCAACCAATAAAATATGATGCAACTTTTGCACACCTGCTATATCCCGACTGAATACGAAATCATTATCGGCAATGACTTTGTCACATATTATAATGCAAAACGTAAGTCTATATGTACTCTGTTACACAAAGGCGACATGTTTTTAAACGTGACGTCGTCGTCAGCATCATCGGCATGTGCCTTTTCTGAGAGCTGCGTGGTGCAACATGTGCTTGTTCTATTGTTTTACTCTATGCTAATCTAAGCTCTTCTAGCCAAGGATAAGCTTCGCTCTTCAAGCCTATGTCGGCTTTTTAACTCTAAGATAAATATACAGGGTGTAAACAGACCCTTCACATAGCTTTCAACCAAGCATTCTGTACATCAAACTAAGTTACTTTACGCAAAAATTATTGCTGGGAATCGACTTTTTTTTGGGGTGAAAAATCACGTTTTGCGGTAGGACTCGATGGAAAGCACTCAAAGTATTGTGCTGATGCTGATGGATGGATTGAATAGTACGGGGGTCGTGGAGGTGTATAATGCAAAAATCTAACATTAAAAACATGTATTTTTAAAAAAACTTGTGAAAAAGTTGGAACTTTGACCCACAATATCTCAGTAACTAGAAGGTTCCTAGGTATGGTCTAGAATAAAAAATGATCGCAAAGACGGGGAGAACAAGTGCCTTTCGTTTATGTTAAGGGTCTATTTACACCCATTATGTATACGGGGTGGAAGAGACACCGACGCGAAAACAAAATCAGCTGTTCATACAATTTGACTGTGTAGGTATTGCACTTTTGCAGGAAACAGCAGATTTTTTTTTAAATAACTGATGAAAAATTTCTATGTGAGGGCTCAGAATGATGTACTGAATACGTGGTAACCGTCTTCGCGTCGGTGTCCCTTCCACCATATATGTGTACTGACTGCCTCGTCGGTCTACTGAACGCAAACGCGATGGTTGCGTGGGGTTCTGGGGTCTATCAATGGGACGGTAAAGTGTTATTGGAGTTTTTTCACCAGGAATATCTGTTCAGCAACGTGGAGGCTGGATTTGAGGATAGATAACGTTAACAGGCTACTCCCAATTATGAAACTACGAGACCGGACTACACGAACGGTGCGAAGAGGAGAAGTGCAAAATTAGACCAATCACAGTGGAGAGATGAGAGACTTGATGTTGATTTCAACCAATGTGATTGGTCGGTTTTCGCACGCCGCTCCGCTCCGCTCGTGTCCGCTTTGGTGGAGTCCGGGCTATTAGTCGTGAAATGACTCATCATCTGCCTAGCCTTTTTCCCAACTTCGTTGGGGTCGGCTTCCAGTCCAACCGGATGTAGCTGCGTACCAGTATTTTACATGGAGCGACTGCCTATCTGACCTCCACAACCCCGTTAGTACTGGGTAATACGATACCCCCTAAGTAAGAATGGTTGTCAGACTTTAGGCCACTGACTACCTAACGACTGTCAAGATCTACAAATAACACCCGGGACTAACGGCTTAACGTGCTTTCCGAGGCACAGAGGAAACTCGGTATGTAAAGGGTGGTCACCCATCTACAGACCAACCTAGGCAAGCACGGCTTAACCTAAAGATCGACCCGAGCGGCTGTAATTATTTAGCGAGGAGCTCCTCGTGTAGTCGTGAAATTACTATTAGAAATTTATTAATGAGACTAGCCTTATCTACCTACCGTTCGGGGAACAGAGACGTCATGATTATTATTATCTATGTTGTTGACAAAAGTGACGTAGTGTTGGAATGTGTCTTTATGAAGACCAGCATGTTGCAACATGTGCTCAGTCTAGTTTGACACGAGCGGTCTTCAAGAACTCTAAAGACTGGTTCAAGAGGTAATGGCGCTTTCCTTCCTCGTGTTCTAACTTATGATAGACCACAAAAATTAGAAGGATTTGCAGCAATATACAGGGTGTAACGTAAAGGGTATAGTCATATGAAAGGATATGCTGCAGACCATCAAACTGAACAACTTTCTCCTTGGGTCCAATATCGTAAATGCGGAAAAAAATATCAGCTGTCCCATACATTTGGGTCGAGTAGGTATTGAATTTTTGTATGGGACAGCTGATAATTTTTCCGCATTTACGATATTGGACCCAAGGAGAAATTTGTTCAGTTTGATGGTGTGCAGCATATCCTTTCAAATGACTATACCCTTTACGTTACACCCTGTATAAACTATAAACAAGCAGTTTAAAGTTTATACACGCCGTATCCACCAAAGGCGACGGCATAAAAGAAGGTTAAGGTAACTAAAGGCAAGAACACGTTTTCGAAAACA
This sequence comes from Noctua comes, assembly GCA_963082995.1. Taxonomy (NCBI): domain Eukaryota; kingdom Metazoa; phylum Arthropoda; class Insecta; order Lepidoptera; family Noctuidae; genus Noctua; species Noctua comes. The sequence goes on from OY720288.1 coordinate 8,817,405, forward strand.
ATCATTTAACCGAACGTCGTAATATTTTCTTTAAAGAAAAACACGTTAATCCAAGCCACGTGGAAAACCGACTTAAAACAAACCGATATTGTATGAAAAGATCGAAAAAAAGAGAAAAGCTACTTTCCTCAAAAAGTCATTGTACTTCCCGACACGTGGGAAACCCACACCAAACAACAAACTGATATTGTATAAAAGCTTAAGAAAGATTAGATCGGCAACGTGGGACGAAGGTCTACTTATTCTGGTATAGTGTACATGTTACAGTCAGAATTGTAAATTAGGAAAAATTACTTTTGACCGGTTGCAACTATTTTCAAGGGCGACGGCGCGGACGGCGGCGGGCACGGGCAGGTGTTTTGGGTTGACGTTCAATCGTAATAATTCACACACAGCCTAGTTTTCATATATGACTATAATTTTTAACAATTACTAACAATTCCTTAGTAACTTATAGGTTTTTCTCGTGATTGTTAAAAACATTTTTAAAGCGATTTTCGATAATTACGTATAAATTTTAGATTAGGAATTTCTTGGTAGCAGTAGGTGGGGTGCATTACATGGGACTTAAACATAACCTAACAAAATGTGAGCGAACTGCATAGGATGTAATACACTTCTGTTTAACCCTTCAGGAATCACAGGCTTATGTTACAGTTTTGAAAGAAATCAGAAAACCGTAGAAATATGTGTAAAAACCCCATCCATGGTTAGAACTACTTTTAACCGATTACCAATAGTGACTGTAACATTACACTTAGCTGCAGAATATTCGCGTGGTCTGAGCACGTTGTCGCCTCAGCATGGTGAACAACGTGACTCTGTAGTCGCGGCTGTGAACTGTGAATTATACCGGCTTGTGATAAATTTTATATTCGATGCGATTTCGCATTCTAAGTGTTGGGTCGATTAGTATTTATGTGTGTGTAAGGAGTTGTTTTTGTTTTTAGAGTGTGTTTTGCACGTTTTATTTAGATGAACTACAAAGCATATTATGCATCTACCATAAATTATTTGGATTGTTATTTTTATCAGATATGTATTTACAATCAAAATATAGATTAAATTAAAACGAATTAATCATAAAGTTTCCTGAAGAAAATACGCGGGCGAACCCTGCGCGGAAGCTAGTGTAACATAAATTCTACATAACTGTCTGAATAAGAGAAGTTATACAACAAACATTCGATAAAGAAAATATTATTTTTACGACCTTTGAAATGGCCTTTAAATAAACTACCAAAAAAAAAACTAAACCATATTAATCAAATCGAAACAAAAGTAACTGCTGACCATCAAACAATTGTAAAAAAAAACAAAAAACAAGGCGATTAAAGTCACACACAAATCCGTACCATACACGTGCTTTTAATTTGTAAAGAAACCGATAGTGCGCGTCACGTTATGCGTGCTGACGTAGCGTATTACAGGTGACTATGGGGGTGTAGTGCTACGGGGTGAAGCGCTACGGGGTGAAGCGCTACGGGATGAAGCGCTACGGGAACCCGCTACGTGCTACGAGTTACGGCTTCTAGATTTATTAGATGAATACCGGTTTTTTTTCTTTTTTTTATAAAAAATATTTTTAACACATAAAATGACTGAAATAGTCCTTTAATAGCTATATTATTCTGTCAACGTAATCTCAACTTATTTTACAGAAATAACTTTTTTTTTTTAGATTCTTCAAAGAAACATCACAAAAATCGTTTTACAATGCAATGTTTTCTGAGCAATTACTTACAAATAAATAACATTTCTGATATCGCATACAAACAGCAACTACTTACGAGTTTCCTTATCTACTACTAGTACAACTCAAATCAGAAATGAGGAGATCCGCAAGAGAACCAGAGTTACCGACGTAGCCCGAAGAATAGCCAAACTTAAGTGGCAGTGGGCAGGGCACATTGCTCGCAGAACGGATGGCCGATGGGGCCGAAAAGTTCTGGAGTGGCGACCGCGAACCGGAAGACGCTGCGTTGGAAGGCCTCCCACTAGGTGGACCGATGACCTCGTAAAGGTTGCAGGGATCCGCTGGATGCGAGACGCACGGGACCGGTCAATGTGGCGACACTTGGGGGAGGCCTATGTCCAGCAGTGGACGTCTTTCGGCTGAAATGATGATGATGATGATGACTAGTACAACTTACGATTACTACTGCACTTACTATTTACGAGACGTTTGTCAGCCAGTTCGATTATAACACGTAAGTATAATGCAGCAAGGTTCTTTTGGCGCTTGAGTGAGGGCGCTGTTCGTAAACATTTTCGAAATCGTGTTGAAAAACTTCGAAATTGAGAGTTCTGTATATACCTGTAGGTATTTTGTTGTTAAACTTCATATTTACGGTTGTATTCCTTTACATGTGCTGTAAGACATTGCTTCTTACCAAATTTCATGATTCTTGGTCAACGGAAAGTAAGTACCCTTTAGGTTGTGATTCCCTTGTCAAGTCGCAAAATATGCGACATAAACGGTCATATCTTTTGATTGCGCTGACTTACAAGTTTTTATTTTTTCACTGCTCAAAGGGATGGCAGACTTGAGTATTTGATACTAATTTTAGCTTGATACCTCCACGCGTTCCTAAGAAAAAGGGTCTTGACAGACGGACAGACAGTCAGACGAACAGACGGACAAAGTGATCCTATAAGATTTCCGTTTTTGCCGACAAGCACGGAACCCTATAAACAAGATGGCGGCATTAGTTCCGATTATGGCCTCGCGCCAAAAGGAACGTTGCAAAGAGACAACACTATATCGACGAACTGTTTTGAAACCTATACATCTAGTGCATATTAACGAGTAAAGTGTCATTCAATATGTCACGATGTGTTCGAGTTATGGCTCTAGATTGCGGATGAAACTGGCTGAAGATTTATTAGTACCTAGTGGAGTTACTTTGACCTTGAAACACACCTCTAATATTATGAAGAGCTAAAATTTATTTGTAAGTTTGTAAACAGGGTGTTACGGAAAGGGTATAGTCATATGAAAGGATATGCTGCAGACCATCAAACTGAACAACTTTCTCCATGGGTCCAATATCGTAAATGCGAAAAAAATATCAGCTGTCCCATACAAAATTTCAATACCTACTCGACCCAAATGTATGGGACAGCTGATATTTTTTTTGTATGAGGATACCTGAATGAGGTGCGTGGACATGGAGACAGGGAATACAAGTGGAGTTTTCTCCCGCCTAAGTTACCATGTGGAGATAAGAAACATAATGCAATGGAGCTGTGTTACCTTGTCAAATGCATTACTACTTACCGACATTAACACAGTTTTACCATCAACCTGATCGAGACACTGTCGCAGTGCCATCACTTTTATCAAAATCTTCTGTGTCGTGTGGTTAGTGCCTAACCTGGTGTCACAGTTTTTAGGCCGTGGGCCTCTGACCTGGCTATACATGCTGTTAAAAAATATATCTCTACACCGAACCAAGTGATAATTGTACATGAATCCGAAAAATTAGAGGTGCGTGCTTTGGGTTCGAACTCGAGACCTATGACTTTGCAGTCGGCGGTCACACAAGTAGGCTATCACTGCTATAAAAATAAATAAATACTGTGGTATCCAAACTGCGAATGGCCCAGAACAAATAGTTGAAATCACACGATTATTACTCGACTAGGATCTTGGATACAAGCCCGTCACTGTAATTACAAATTAATAAAGCAATTGATCAATTAAGACACCTCAATGAGTGACGTTATCCATATACAGTATCAAATAGATATTAATCTCATAATTAGCATTCCATAAAAGCACTGCCACAATGGCATACTGCCAAGAACGTCATGTTATTATCATCCCATTCAGAATGCACTCTCGGGTGGCGTCGGGCGTCTCAAAATATGGTCAGAGTCCAATAAACATAACTTCATAACATCACGCCTGTAATCCCCGCAGGGTTAGTCAGAGGTGTACCTAATAGTACATCCACATTTCGCCAGTTATGTTTAAGTCACTTGTATTAGGGGGGCGAGCCTATTGGCATCAACCGGGCACAAATCCGGACTTTGTGGCTACTACTGAAAAAACCCAACTACAATTTTCCCGACCCGGGAATCAAACCCAAGACCTCATGGTCAGCAGTCGCGATTGCGACCACTAGACCAACGAAGCAGTCTGATAAAGGACTCAAGAAAACTTTTCTAACTCAGATTGCTCTTTCCCAAAATAAAAAACCAAATCGACGAAAAAAGAAACTGAAAAGCCTAAAATAAGAAAACCTTTTAGTGTAAGTTCCAAAAAAATAAGTGAGTCCTTTTTTTCGTCAGTATAAAGGGTGTAAATAGACCCTTAACATAACCGAAAGGCACTTGTTCTCCCCGTATTTGCGATCATTTTTTTGTTCTAGACCATACCTGGGAACCTTCTAGTTACGGAGATATTGGGGGTCAAAGTTTCAATTTTTTCACAAGTTTTTTTTTAATATATGTTTTAATGTTAGATTTTTACTTTCACACCTCCACGACCCCCGTAGTATTGAATCCATCCATCAACACAATTTTTTTAACGCTTTCCATCGAGTCCTACCTTAAAACGTGATTTTTCACCCCAAAAAAAAAGTCGATTCTCAGCAATAATTTTTGCGTAAAGTTACTTATTTTGATGGACAGAATGCTTGGTTGACGGCTATGTGAAGGGTCTGTTTACACACTGTTTAGGAAGGTGTGGTTTTTATTAAATAACTGTTGGACGAATTTGGATATCCACAGAATCAAATTCCGAGAAATAATGTTATTTGTTACACAAATAGAACTTTCTACCCTAATAACTTTTCTTACGAGAGCTGCTGCGAAATAAACGCCAACTCAATTATTGCCGACATGAATCTTACCTCATACATGTCAAACTATTCCGTTGTTTTTCCCAAGATTAAAATGAAGAAGACTTTCTAAATAGAAGGCCTCTTGTCCAACGACCTCACGTGTACCAACATGTGCTTGCTTATCTGTTAATCCACAACTCCTAGACAGTACATAACATTATACTTATATACATGAGTTCACATGACACATGCATATTTACGTACGTGTTTTTCTAATAACGCCGAATGTAAACTAAATTGTTTTACAATTGTATTTTGCTGAAACAAACAAATTTTGAGCTTTTGTGTCGATCACGGCAGCCAACGTGAGGCGATCAACGTGCAATATTCTTAATTTGCACGTTTTTTCTTGTCAATAGAAAAGTTGTAAAGAAATGTGTATTTAGAGGAAAGTTTCCTAAGATGACATTGTTGTATTGTTTTTTTTTTTATTGTTACGGTTTGGGAACGTGGTCTTTTATGTTGCTGGCAACGTGATACATTATGATACCTACTTTAAAAAAAAAAAAACCAGGGTTGTTTTGTCTTAGCTATCAATAATTTTTGATTTATCTACAACTGTTGCTTTTGACTGCTTCATTGGTCGCAAGCGCGACTGCTGAGCATGGAGTCCTAGGTTCGATCCCCGGGTCGGGCAAAAGTGTTATTGGGTTATTGCATCAGGAATTTCTCAGCAGCAGCAACGGAGTCCGGATTTGTGCCCGGTTGGTGGCAATAGGATTATAAGGGATTTAAACATAACTGGCAAAATGTGGGTGTACTATTATTAGGTACACCTCTGGATCGCGGATTACAGGCGTTCTGTTATGTATGTCACTTCTGAATGTCAGTCTCTCAATTAATTTTAGAATGTGTGCTTGTGTGTCGTGCTTCATGAAGCATAGATTGATGAAAACAGACAGCAAAATGTATTTTTTTGTAGACAAGACAACACTGACTTGCTATCCTCCTGAAATGATTTCTTCATCTGTTGCTGCTGGGCAAATAATAATATAAATAATAAAAACAGCCGTTTCCTACAAAAGTGCAATACCTACACGGTCAAAACGTATAGAACAGCAGTTTATTTTTTAAATAACCGATGAAAAATTTCTATGTCCCGGGGCTTGGAATGATGTACCCTGGAAGGGACACTATGACAAAATACCCTTATTGACCTTTTTCGAAACAATGATATAGGGGTGGGAAACTATTCCCTGCCACCCTGTAGAAAGTTAAGTTTAAATTTTTTAGCGTAAAATTAAAAGGGAAACTATTAATCGGGTGAATAAAAATTTTAATTGGCGACCAATATACTGAATGGGCGACTATTGTACCAAGTAAGTAACTGTTTATCCGGTCATTGCGGCAAGGAGAATGTAGGAAGCAAGAGCGAGCGAAGGCTGAGAGAGACTTGTGGCACCCCGACTCGGACAGGTTAGGTTCGAAGGGGATGGCGGGGTCTAGTGAGCGAGCAAAGTGAGCGAACTAAGACCCTGGAATCCTCTTCGTGTTAGGCTACTTTAAACCCTGCAAACAGATATAGGAGCCCCGCTCAGCGGGGCTACGTCGACTACGCCTTATAATAATATTACAATCTAGTGGTTAATTGTAGCTGCCAACCTATTATTTTTGCCACCCATTTTAATTATTTTTAATACCCTAAATCAGATTAGTTTGTCGCCGCGTTAAATACATGCCATATTAAAAATGAAAATCACTTTTCTCATATTATTCACAGTTTCGTTCATGGAGCGTCCAATGCAATTGTTTACTATTGGAAACACGTTGCTGTACCGACGTCGACGTGGCACCCGGCCAAGGCATATGCTGCTTTTGCTTGTTAGTACGTAAACAAAGTAGGTAAACACAACAAGTCTAATAAATGTTTTGTATTCTTGGAAACCTATTCACGTTGGCTGAGTGGTGCAAAATTTTGATCGGGTGATGTAACCTTGACGATCCTGCAGCAGGATTGGTTGACAACATTAAACAGTTCTCACCAGGTTGGCGCAGTAGCTAAGCAATTAAGTGCCGCGCTGCGAGCTACGGGTTCGATTCTCACTTTTTTCCTTCCTTCCAGGTACTCTTCTCCTGCGCCAACTCGAACCAGCCTTCGTGATGCGCGTCTAGATCATCACGCAGTCCATCCTCAGGCGTTTTTTTTTATGACGTGGGTGTACAGAGTATAAAAGAGGTCTATTTCCCAGGATGTTGGCTTACGGCAGTAGCAATTGACTATGATGTGATGATGTTTAAGAGAAGGATAAAGTTATATAGTTGACTATGGCTAGACATCTTTTGATATTGGATTACTTGGATTCTTATTCAAAAATCGCTACGTAAAAGATATTTCGATAAATCCCAAAACAAAATACCTAAGGGCCCGTACACATTAACACGATACGACGTCGCATCGTGCTACGACGCGGATAATTCTTTAATGTTTGTTTGTCTTTGCCGCGTCGTAGCACGATGCGACGTCGCATCGTGTTTATGTGCACGAGCCCTAAGTCTTTGAATAACCTTTCCTTTTAAAACTGCACAGGAAATACCAATCACCATATAAACCGGAATAAAACCAAGAAAACTTCCTACTAAGACAAAGTACTACAATAAAAAACCAACAATATAAGTTTCCCCATCAAGTGTTGATTTTTAATCGCTTCGCGTTAACGTTGCATTTACAAACGGTCTATTGTTCCGAGTACTGTTATGTAAGTACATGCGCGTGCGACGAATCAGACGATGTCGCGTCGGTATTGCGTCGGGGACGTGACGAATCGCGACGTGGACGGGTGCAGCTATGAGTGCAATTTGTGTTTTAAATGTAGGGTTAACCGGAGGTTTTTTTATAGAAACGTTTTTGGAAACGTGTTTTCTAATTGGTCGTTTTTTACTAATTACCTATCTTGGTTTTATGGACCTTGGTGCTTTTAATTTAAGGTTCATGGTTGAGAACATGGCCTGAGATTATTCAAGATAGAGAGGTCTGGAAGGCGAAAGGGGGTGAGGAGGCCTATTCCCAGCAGGTGGACATATACTTGTCGGATATGTCAGGATTTATGCCGTTAGGCTCGTACATCGTGTGGGTAGACGATGGGTTTCGTGCTATGAAAACACACTGGGTGCGATACACTGTTTCTAGCAAAACTAACGAATTACTTGATATTAAAACTTAACACAATAACACGGGGCAAAATGAATCGGGTAGAGTTCCAAGACGTCTCAACTACGCCGCGACCAGACATTGAATATAGTCCTCGCCTCGAGCTGAACATCAGGGGTCTGTAGAAGCATGCTGTGCACCTGTGGTGGTAGACTTGAAAGTAGGTCGCTTGTTGTCACCACCGGCGCATTTGCGATTCATTTTAGGTCCATACTAACGACCGGATTCGACATTCTTATATTAACAAAAAAATAAGGTTCTTTACTTGAAGAATAATATGGTAAGTTGATTTATCAATAGCATTTCCATTCCATTTGTTTTTATGTCTTTTTAAAGGCCAACATTAAATCAATTTCGATATCTAATAAATCTTTCAAACTAAACGAATTCATCAGTGTCTCCTTAATTAACATTAATTAAATAAACACACATTTAAAACTTTAATGGATTTTTTTTGTATTAATAAAACTTAACTTTTATACAGGATGTAAGGGACATCCCTCCACAAACTGACAGGGTGCATTCAGTTCCTTATTCTGAATGATATTCCACCATTTCCACCGGAATTTTTCTCCGGAAATTTTCATTTTTTTTGTTTCAGTTGCTATTCCTTTATTTCAATGTAAAATTACGTTCCCTCGTTCCCTGTACGCATTATTTACATTTTAGCCGTATTATTTACATAAATGTAGTGCCATTTATGTAAATAATACGGCTAAAATCAAACATTGGATGTTGAAATACTCGAACGACGCGTGAAATCAGCTGTTCACTTCCTGCCTAGCTACAGAGTTCATCGAATTCGTCGTCGCGCTTGCCGTTCGCTACGTGCGTTTTGCCACGGTAACGATACAGTAAGAGGAAATAAAACAAAACAAATTTATTTGATTCCCATAACATTCCTGAAATAATTTCTTGTACCGGTCACCTTAGTATGATATACTGAATTCACCCCATCAGTTTGTGGAGAGCTGTTACACCCTGTATTTAAGTCATTGCCGATTTCTGAACCGGGAATTTGAAATTAACCTACCGAACACCACTTTAGCAGTATAAGTACTTTACAGTCCCAGATTGGCCATGTGGGTAAATCTGGCAAATGCCCGATGGGCCGGTGTGGCTGATTGGCAGTCGACTTTCTTTTGCTTTTTAAAAAAAAACATCGATTAAAATAACGTTCTCTACCGTGAAGTCGAGGACCCAATTCAATTTCCTCTTGGACTCTATCAGTAGTCATAGTACTCCTTGCTTTCTAAGAGATGACGCTCGCCACTATAACATAGACCAACTTTCCTTTCACTGGTCTGCTGGACGAAACTAATGAAATAAGCAGTACCTTTGTGCCCTTCTATGTTAATATAATGTCCTGTGAAGTAGTTTGTGTGTACATAAATAAACTAGCTGTTGCCCGCGACTTCGTTCGCGTGGTAATTTTGTTGTGTATGCGTGTTCGATTCCCGGGTTGGGTAAAGTGTTTGGTTTGGTTATTCCATCAGGAATTTCTCAGTAGCAGCTACGGAGTCTGGATTTGTGCCCGATTGATGGCAATAGGCTCGCCCCCTATTACATGGGACTTCAACATAACTGGTGAAATAAATAAAAAATTTAAAAAAATAAAAAAATGGGCAAGACTCATCACACGCACAGGTTCGACAGCATGGGCGTCGCCAGGGGGAAGCAAGGGGGGCAGCTGCCCCTCCCCGTAAAGGCATTTTAAAAGTTATTACTTTTCTTGCCTAAACATAAAGTACTACTTTACGTTTAGGCGCCCATAAAGCACTACTTTATGTTTCCATCAAAATTCAAATCGAGTTAGACTGTCGCAACTTCTCAGAAATGCTCAGATTAGAAACCGGAGTCTAATTCTATAAATAACCGACCACATTGCTTTCCACGGTTTGTTGTGGAGCCGTCCCTGTGCCGCGTCGTGCTCACACATGCAGTTCAACGTGCCTCCACCTACGCTTTAGACCTGCCTCAACGCGTGCCATCACCCTGCTATATGCACAAGCTATGTACCTAGTTCAAATGAATGCACCATTTTAATATAAGCCACGTGTTTAATAAATGAAACGGAATTAGCTCACGTACAATTTTTTTTTGCTGATGATACCGCTGAGCATGAGGTTCTGGTGGCCTACTATGACGTCTTAAAGCAGGAGTAATTCCAGTTTTGGAAAGAGATGGCGCTAGACGACCTGTATAGCCCCGTCCCTTTCCCACACATAGTCACCCCCCTGGAATATAAGTGTTATTGGGTTTTTCAATCAATACCTTTTCAATAGGCCCGCCTCTATTACATGGGATAAAACATATCTGGGGAAATGATGGTACAAGTCTGCCTATTTCTTTGGGGATTACAGGCGTGATGTTTTGTTATGCATTTATTTCACGTGTTTGATAATGAGACGGAATAACTTCACGGACAACAATAAAAAATGTATACTTTATAATTTTCCGTGTTGTGACGAACGTTTTGCTTTGTCAGTGAACGGAACTTTATTTTACACGACAAGTCTGCGCATCGCCTTTGGATATGATGAAATTGTGACGTTTATGACAATCAGAGGTCTTTTAGAGGTATCCTAATGTGTGGGTGTCACGTGTTTGCCCACGTTACAATGTTCATAAATATAAATGTGTCTCAGAGAAATCGACATCCAAAAACTTGCACATCCTTAACATTCTTCTTTTTTTCGAATCGATGACTCGGATTTTGTCCAAAAAGGGGGGGTTACCATAACGTCTTATATTAGGAGTAATTCCAGTGTGGGAAAGAGATGGCGCTAGACGACCTGTATAGGTCTGGTAGGCCACCAGTACGTAGCAACCTCGACAGCTCTGTCGTTTGTCTCATTCAAGTCCTGCAGGATGCGATTAGTTGTGCACGACGGCCAGGAGAGAAGCTGTGGTGTGTTTAACATTCAGATCTAGCAAAAGAGTAATTGAGGCATTCATACGAAACCGAAAACTAAACCATAGTTTTCGTTTTCGCTTATGAATGCCTCAATTGCAGCTGAGGTAAATGAGTTTGTGAACGCTTGCTATGGCACTATGGCAACTGGCATAAAGGTCGTTCACAAGAGCATAGAACTTCTACTTACACCTTATGATTTGTTCTGGTCTAATGTATGTCTTTTCTCCGGTTTTCAGCACCGGTTATAGGTGCTTCATTATTAGCTTTGTAGTTCGGATGTTATCATACGAAAACATTCGTCATTGTTTATCATGATAATTCATTACACTAATATTATCAGTGACAAAACAAACCATCATAGGTACCTACCGATTTTAGGTACTAGCTACCCGCCCCGGGTTCGCACGGGTACAATATATACATATAAACCTTCCTCTTGAATCACTCTTTCTATTAAAAAAACTACATCAAAATCCGTTGCGTAGTTTTAAAGATCTAAGCATACATAGGGACTGACAGCCAGCGGGAAGCGACTTTGTTTTATACTATGTAGTGATTATGAGTAGGTATTAAAAGTACATAATAATTAGTTACGTAACAGGTTGGTATAAGCACGTTGTTCACAACGATTTACCAGTATCTTGTTTTTATCAGTATCTTGTAGAATGTTTTGCTAAAAATAACCGAGATTTAGTGACAGTTTATCCTTTCAGGATTATGCGATGGCTAAGGTTGATGTTGTAAAATGTTGAATGGCTCGCCAAAGTTACCAAAAATGTTGAATGACTCGCTAAAGTTACCAAAAAATGTTGAATGGCTCGCTAAAGTTACCAAAAATGTTGAATGGCGCGCCAAAGTTACCAAAAATGTTGAATGGCTCGCTAAAGTTACCAAAATGTTTAATGGCTCGCTAAAGTTACCAAAATGTTGAATGGCTCGCTAAAGTTACCAAAAATGTTGAATGGCTCGCTAAAGTTCATCACCCGTATCAAGTTTTATACAAAACATGATGCAATAGATAGGTTGTTCAAATCACAAAATTTACATTAAGTCTATTTTTTATGTTCTAGAGCTTTTTTCGTTGTTCCCCATTCAATAACTATTTCATGAAAAAGTCATTCAATTCAAGGAGTTAAATGACCTTAGAGGGTTAAGTTAATGACTTTAATGATTATAATAATTATGTAACTACTTTTCCCTGTTCCCGATACCGGTGGGCTACAATTTTTTATATTTTTAAATGTTTTTATATTGTTTTTTTCTAAGGAATTTTTAAAAATGTAATTAATTTGTATAGAAATAAATAAAGGAAAAATGTAACTACATATGTACGTGTTACTTGCGTGAATCATATTTTCATCAACATATAACCTGACACTGACTTGCAAATTGCCAAAAACGTATGAAAATTTGAATTTCGCGGGTTATGCTGACGCTTTCACCTAAAACATAACTTGCGAAAAGTGGGTGTACTACTAGGTACACCTCTGTCTATCCCTTAGGGGATTATACAGGCGTGTTGTTATGTTATGTAATAATATTCAGTGCTCGAACGGAAAGCGAGCGTCTTGCACGACCACGTGACCTCGTGATGCATGACAAACGACGAACGACTACGTCATTGATATAATATTATCATTACCGTTCTGAATGTGTATTCGTGTCCACGTGGCTCTTAGACGAAACAAGATGGAGATTTAATAATTATTTTCTTTGGATGTGGTGAAAATGGTGTTACCGGTCGGCGGCTGACACGTGTTGCTTCGGATGGCGGCGTTTAAAACGTGGTTTTTTTTTTTAGTGATGGAAGTTATGACAATTAAGTTTTAAAACTTTCTTTTTTCTTCTTTAATTATTTACCTCACAAAATAATTATTATAAAGTAAAACTTATGTTGCGTTACTTAGCACAAATCCATGACATTAAATGTTATGCAAAATATTACGTTTTAATTCCGCGAAAAAGATCCAGGGTCCCTATGACATTTAAAGCAGAAGTCATTCCAGTGTGGGAAAGAGACAGAGCTATACAGGTCGTCTAGCGCGAACTCTTACCCACACTGGAGTGACTGCTGCTTTAAGACGTCATGGAGGTCACTAGGCCTGGATATAGAATGCACAAACATGACGTTTAAAGTACCTACAAGTTTTTTTGGCTTCCAGCCCCCGTAGCATGACCACCGTAGACAAGGATTTCTTTGACGGAAGAATCGACAAAATGACAGATAGTGCAAAGAAATCTGTCATTGTGTCGACACAATCTGGCAATCTGACTGATAGAAAATGCCTATGGCATTAAGTCCGCCAATGTGCTTTTGTGCTTGAAGTGTAAATAAATAAATAAATAAATCTGTCATTTTGTAGGGGCAGGGGGAAACAGCTTTCAATGTACTTTCTTCGTTTCGTAGATAGATTTGTACTTTTGATATCAAATGATATCATTATCTAAAGATATAACGCGTGTAGACGATTGCTACAATACCTATACCTAATTTATGTAGGTATTGACGAGTGTACCTGTATGTGTCGTTTCTATAAAATAAAAGTGGGTGTGATTACCTGATAGCCCTCTCATTTTTTGTAGGTGGAATAAAAGGCGCGGTCCGGAGGCTGGGCAGCATTGCCCAGCCTCCGGACCGGCCTTGTAACTTCGCTAAAGAATGATCATATCGATTTTTTACAGACTTTACTTCTTAATAAATGTATTGCTACACACATCTTGAGTAAGTAGCTAACTGATTGTTTCAAAACATTTGTGCGCAAACGTATAGCCTCCCTGATGCGGCATAATTATGCGGAACAGTGTGTACACGGATTCCAGACTAACAGTTTTTAATTTAAGATAAGCTTTATCATAGTTTTAAGTAATTACTTACAATTGATTGATTTTGATCAAAATTAAATGCTTAATAATAACCCATGTTCTAGGACCAAAAACAGAAGACGTGGAGACATAAAGGGTGTTAATAGACCCTTAACACATCCGAAAGGCACTTGTTGTCCCCGTCTTTGCGATCATTTTTTTGTTCTAGATCATACCTGGGAATCTTCTAGTTACGGAGATATTGGGGGTCAAAGTTCCAACTGTTTCACAAGTTTTTTTTTAAATACCTGTTTTTAATGTAAGATTTTTACTTTACTCACCTCCACGACCCCCACACTATTCAATCCATCCATCGGCGCAATGCTTTGAGGGCTTTCCATTGAGTCCTACCTTAAACCGTGACCGCGAACGTGTTTTTCACCCCAAAAAAACATTCGATTCCCAGCAATAATTTTTGCGTAAAGTTACTTAGTTTGATGTACAGAATGCTTGGTTGACGGCTATGTGAAGGGTCTGTTTACGCCTTGTATAGCAACCGGCATTGGACTAGCGTGGTGGACTGTGGCTACTCCTTCAGGGAGGTAACCTGTGTCCCAGCAGTGGGATCGTTATTGTTATAGCCGATTATGGTGCTGTCATGACTCATGGAGAACGTTGTATACTTTATATGTTTTTATTTTTATTATTGGTGTGCTAGCTGACATGTGACAATGATTTAATTTAATGATATGTGTGGTATGTGTGTGTTTTTGTGTGTGTGTATTTGTGTGTGTGTGTGTGTGCGTGTTTATGTTTTTTTTTTTTTGTTGATATTATTGGATCGATTTTGATCTTGTTCTTTAAATGAAGCACGTGTATACATTTTCTTTTTAAACTGCCCTGCGTGCCCAAGTGCACGTTGAAAGAACTTGTGGACGCTCCTGAAGTTGCAATACTCGTGGCAAAATTCTAGGCTAACCAACTTTGACCACTAGAAGAAAACCTATCCAGTCTTACAACTTAGCCTTTCCAACCTTCATTTCTAGGGTTCCGCACCCGAAGGGTAACCAACAGGACATTATTACTAAGCCTCCGCTGTCCGTCCGTCTGTCTGTCAGCGGGCTGTCTCATGATAGGTAGACGATTTAAATTTTCACAGAATGTGTTTCTGTTGCCGCTACAAAACAAAGGGTGCTAATTAAACAGGCTTCTTTTTAATGGCATTATTCGCCTCCAAAAATTATTAATTTTTTTTTTTTTTTTTTTTTTTTTTTTTTTTTTTTTTTTTTTTTTTTTCTAAGTCAGCCACAATTAACGAGCATCTAAATAATACTATCCTATCCACTAGTTATCGTCTATGTAAACCACTCTAAATACAACTCAGCATGATGGTTATTTTTTAGCATCTAAATTTGTAACATGCATTCTAACAGTAAACTTCTAAAATACTATTAAATGACATCAAAAAATATATTTATTTAGCTTCTAATTTTTTAACTCAGTACGTTTAAAATGTAACTCATCCCATATTAACTGATCGTCAAAATTTTGCTAAAAATGTCATCAAATAGTATATTGGCCGGTTCACTAATGTATTACCTAAACTCCTTTCACAAATTTTTAGTTTACAACCAACGTTTCATATACTATTTATTTCACAAACAACGTATTCCGCAGATGTTTCATTTTTAAACAATCACTTTACACGCATTCCTTTGGCAAACGCTTCGCTTTACAAATGTTGATATTTAATCATTTATAAATTTTTCGTTTAATACATATTTTGATTCTTTTGGCAAAATCACGTTTCACCTAAATACCACTTTATAATAAATATTCTAAACCAGTCACAAATTATTAAGCTATTTTTTTGGGTAGTCTCGTAAGTTTTTAGTGCAGAAATTCACCTAAAGTCCAAGGTAAATAATATCAATATTTTGTAATAGGCGTAGTCGACGTAGCCCCGCTGCGCGGGGCTCCTATTTCTGTTTGCAGGGTTTAAAGTAACCTAACCTAACCTATAGTCGGGGTGCCCCAAGTCCCGAACTCGCTTCGCTCGCTCTTGATTCCTAAGTATTTGTTGTTCCGTTAATTAAAATTACCGTTATGCCTATTTAATGAGTTGAATTTTTATGAGTTCTGTCGTTTTGCGTACTCGCGCCAAATCATGCAGTGGCTATTTTCACGATAAAAGAATATGATGTATTATTTTACATGCTATCTTATAATAAATGATGCTTTCTGTACAAGCTTGAATTATATTTTTTTGAGGACATTGTGTTGAAGCTGTAAAACGTAAAATAGTGACAAGATGTAAAATCCGTGGCCAAGTTATTAAATTAGGTGGCAATGTATAAATAAGAAGGACAAGTCACAATAATTGATGATCTTTACTTGACGCTTTCTATAGAATATTTAGATGGCGTTGTAAAAAAGACGAATTAGTTTATTAGAGGCTATGTCATTTTCCCGTTGCTTAGTTATAAAATTAGAAGTTTAATCACGTGGCCAATAAATAATTTTGTGGCGAGACTTATAATTTCCCCAAAACAAATAATGAAAAATATATTAAACATTCAAGTGGGCTCCTCTACTACCATGGTGTGGATTCCTTTATGCGCACCCACTCGCACTTGGCCGATTATTTTATAGGTAGGTTGTGTAGCCGCTTGCTACACGGTAGCGAAGGACAGATTATATACGGTTTACGTTATTTTATTCCCATCGTGCTTCTCATCAGTTTTTAACTTTTCAATTTTACGAACATTTACTCGATAAATTCCTTTATGAAATATCCGTTTTCTCCCTGAAGAGCGTTCGATGGAAAATCCATTTCATTTCGGTCCAGAGCGCACCCAAATCAAATTACGGTTGGTGCGGGGCTCAAACTAAGTTAGCCTATCGAGGGCTAATGGAAAGCAGCACGTAGCTACTGAACACGTGTTCTATGTGAATGGGTGCGTTATAGCATACACACAAGGATATAATTGGATATTATGCATGTGTCCCTTCATATTTTTGTTTTCATCCGTTTTTTTTTTCTCTAAGAAAATATCTTTAATAGATTTTCAACTTTATCGCTAAAGCATTAGGTTGAAGGTTGATTGGGAAAATTTTACAGTTTCGGGTAGCCTGATATGCTGGCATCTGTTCGCAAATTATACAGGGTGTATAAAGACCCTTCACATAGCCGTCAACCAAGCATTCTGTACATCAAATTAAGTAACTTTACGCAAAAACTATTGCTGGGCAAAGACTTTTTTTTTGGGGTGAAAAATAACGTTTTACGGTAGGACTCGATGGAAAGCACTCAAAGCATTGTGCTGATGGATGGATTGAATAGTACGGGGGTCGTGGAGGTGTACAAAGTAAAAATCTTACATTGAAAACATGTATTTAAAAAAAAACTTGTGAAAAAGTTGGAACTTTGACCCCCAATACATGCGTAACTAGATTTTAGCCGTATTATTTACATAAATGTAGTGCTGCGGACAGGGAGTGTAATTTTATATTGAATTAAATGAAAAAAACAAAAAATTAAAATATCCGGAGAAAAATTCCGGTGGAATATGATTCAAAATAAGGAGCTGAATGCACCCTGTCAGTTTGTGGAGGGCCTGTATTATAGTCAAACTTTTCAGCTTATAATGGTTGAAAAATTCGTATTTACGAAGGAAGGAAAGTGTTATCCGTAATTTGTGGCTCATGCCAAAGCGTGTGCCGGTTGTGTAACAGTGATACATTTGCTGATAAAATTTGTACCGAGTGTACCTACGGCTCTATGTACTGTGCGGCACATAGCATCATGTAATACGGAGACACAGTGTAACAACGTGCTTAGTGACTCAGGAACTGTCTCGAGAGTCACGTTGCAAAATTGAGCAGGTTTTTAACAATAGATCGTATGATTATGAGACTTAAATTTAAATTTCTATGACGTTGAGAGCTGGCGTCGAAATGTGTCTGAAAATTCACACCGAAACTTTCGAAAATTAACTCAGTCATTTGTTTTTGTCTCACTCACGCTTACAAAAAAATCTTAGACATAGATTTGAAAATGGAACACCTATGTGTCAGCTTGCTTCCCCGCTGTATTATACGTGTGAAAGTGCTGCGTATGTGTGGGTGTGCGATTTAACGTGTGCATGAAGTTGTATGAGTGATCTGTGAGAGTGTTAGTCAACGTGCGTACTGATGACTCACGGACCAGCCCACGTTGCGCGCGCGCTGCGCCGCGCGTGACGTCACAGACAACGTGCGTGGACGCTGAGCTCCGAAGCTACGAGGTTTTTGGAGGAGGCATTTTTAGCGAAATACAGAAATCGTATCGTATCGTTGCGTGATATTTTTCTTTCTCCAGAGTATTGTTTTTTTTCTAAAATGAGAAAGTTATAATTATTTTTGTGTAAATTACCTACTTATTAAAAACAAGAGATTAGAATTAGTTTTCTTCCTACCAGCTATTAATTAAATACCACATAAGTAATATAATTTTTATTTATAATTCTAGAAAACTGAGTAAAAGAATTATGTATAAATAATAGGAAGAAATAACGAGGTGCGAACAGCTGCTCTTCAAAAAATTCATCTACATCGATGTTAACGGAAAAGTCCAAAAGGCGGGCAGCATTGTCACGTTGCATGAATTTTTCATTTAAATGACAAATTCTTAACTAAGCTAGCTTTTAAATAGCTAAATATGATAATTAGACCTAAAAAATCTCTTCAAGAGACTTTTGTAATGATTCGGCCATCATAATTTTTTTCTATAGCAACAACTTCGCCATCAACTTTATCAACCAGACATCTAAAATAATTCTAACCCCACCCACGTGTCCTCACGTGTATTTTTTCCTAATATCACACGCTATCTTGGCGTATAACATATAACGTAACAAGTCTAATCACTTTGTGGGTCCACGTGCGGTAGACAGTGGTCCTGAGTAGACCGACACGTGTTTTTTCATGCGAGGTAAGCGCTCCCCGGCCGAAGCATTCGGGTCCTAGAGTTGTCATGTGAGGAGGGGTAAATTTTCCCGGGTAGATGGGAGATTTGGCGGGGAGAGTTTGTTGGTGGGTGATTTTTGGGTTGGTACTGTGGAATTTGATTCAATTTTCTCTCTTTGTTGGTTGTTAGATAGTATTTTGTGGATGATTTTCACACTAGAAATGGGATATTTATCATGTAAAAACACAGGGTAAACACATGGACTTATGGTGTTACTCATATATGTAACATGGTAAGTATCCCGTTTCTAGTGTTAATGATAATGTTAGTGGCCATGATAGTTTAAAATCTTATATTTTCTTATTTTTATAGAAAAAAATATCATCCTATCTTAAAACATATACATAGATTCCAACAAAGTCGGTAGACTTTAAAATAGGTTTTTTCTTTACAGGTAGTAACTAAAGTTTAATTTTATGATCATTGTCGTTGGTATATAGACATTATGTACTCGAATGCCCTTCAGGCTTCTCAATAGTTCCCTAGAATTGTTTGTTGTTGGCATTTATTGATGTGTGACCTATAAGGAAGCTATTACACTACTTGAATGGCTCATAAAACTGATTCCCAGTAAAATAACATCACGTACAAGGCGTAAAAATAAACACGAATCATAACAAATCTTTGAACATAGGACTAGGAATACTTTGTTGTTTTTACGACTTGGTAATAACCTGGAAACGCACACATGTACAATAATTGTTTGTGGTATACGCATGTTGGATGCTATTCAATTTTCATACATTGTGCAGTGAATCAAACTTAAGTAACCTATTTATACAAATATAATTATCATATTTCTATCTTTAAAAAGTATGCAATACGATTTTTAACCAGTTATACCCTCGAATCGTCGGCCACATTTTGTCCAATCAGTTACTTTGCGTAAAATGTACCAATTCACGTGCTACGGTTTATTTTGAACAATTAAGGAAATAATTTGTGATAATGTTGTGGATGTCCTTAGCGCGAAGCACTATAAACATAACCAATTAACAAGACTTGTAAGTAATGTGCACACATCTAAAATTCAAAGAAAACATCCAACTTTTTTAATTCTTTGTCATTCTTATCAGGGTAACGTAAACCGTAGAACTACAACACAATGCTCTGTCTCCCTCTACACGCCGAGCTACGCCCGACGCTACGCCGGGCCTATATTCGATTTTCAAACAAGCCGGCCTCGCCAAGCTTGCTCATTCCACGTTCGGTATTGAGACAGTTCGCACGCGTCTTCTCTCAATAGTGTACTCGTTGTATATTTGTCAATAATATTGACAAGTTGTGTTAACTGTTTAACCCAGTGTTTATAAGCTGTGTTGTTTAGCCAACATGTGTGAGAAAAGGACCAGAAAGATTAAGAAAGGTACGGTTTGTTTTCTTATTATAATTTTAATCTAGTTTTCTGTCACTAATAAGTGGTCGCGATGAGGGTGGGATGAAATGGGAGTCGCCACACGTTTTTGAAGAAAATATGGATTTTGTTGAAAGCTGTTTGTTTAATTTAAGTTCTAATTATTGGGTATTGGATTTTTGTGTTGACTTTTGTAGTTTCGAGGGTACGTTTCTGCCAGATGTCATTAGTTATTCATGAGTGGATGAGGCAACTCCTGAAATGTGTTATCCAATCAGCAATACTTTCTTTCTATATCTACAGTTTTACAGCAAGTAGACTAAAATTTTTTAGCAGATTATTTCACCGTAATTGGTTTTATTCTTGTGAAATAACAAATTGTGCATAGACTTCTTTCTATATTCTCTCACCTTCTTTAAAACATTTACAAGATCACTATAATAACGTTAGCTGTTTTGCTTCAGTACTGGGAAAATGTTTTTACTCTTACAAGCCGGTAAGGAGCGTGTTTACCTATACAACCAACATACTGTAAAAAAGTGGAATGTCAGCTTTCGTGACAAGCAATAAGGTTGCATTTACTATGCTATCGGTATAGTTATTGTAAGGTTCTAACAATAGGTTCAAATCATAACAGCTACGCCGTTTCCTAACACAACGTTGGAACTGACCTATCACAAGGCGAACGTTTTATTACTCATAAATCGCATGGCTCTATAAGCCCTGAGTACCAATTTTAAAACTTACCATTTTCATTTATAAGTGAGTACATAAACCTGCATTAATTGGGCAACACTAGCCCAGAACACTTAAGCCCATTTTCACCAAAACTTCACGAAAAGTGTCACTCAAATGAATGCCTGAATATAATTTTTGTATTGGATTTTCGTCCCTAATCTAAACTCTATTGCTAATTTTACATTGTCAATAGAGGTGGTTACAACTTACTAATTTAACTCTTTCTGCAGTCGGACAAAATGCCTGTTTGTGTAAGGTTCCATTTTCAAACGTCGTAAAAATATAGGACTACTAAGTAACCATGAATTTCGCGACCCTCAAATGTTTTACTTCAAGTGAGTTCAAATTTAAAAAGAGAACAACCAATGAATGCAGCCAACCAGTACTAACTTTATACTAAGAAATTGCATATCGAATTTCTCGAAAGGCCTATTGCACATTTACGCTTGAAGGTTACAAGTTACTCGACCGATAAACTTATCAATACGAGTTGAATGCTATACAAACTCCTTTGTTGGTTAATAAGAACGTTTGAAGTAAAAAATAAATTAGTACACACTCTTTATATTAAACTTAAGTGTAAAAATAATGCAATATTTATGCACAAACTTAAAATTTTTAAACCTAAATTGTGTGTAGTACATTTTCCATACAATTGCAATGCTTAGGTAAAGGGACTTATAATGCATCTGAGACAGAAGACAGACAGTACTGTAGTAGGTACGTACCTCTGTACTATATTAACTTAGTCGAAAATATTGTTGAACCTAATAATAAACCATTGTTCATTCAAACACTTTACAATAAGTTAGCATCTGCATCTGCAAAACTATAATTGAGCAACAAGTTCTCATAACTCGATAAGAAACACAAGGTCTGCAAAGTCATCAGAGATCAGTAACATCGTTGAGTCAAGTTACAAATAAGTGAGAAGAGAAAACTGCACGGAATGTGCTAACCAATCAGATAACGACCACAGAGTACTGAGAATGGTTAAACCTAATAATAAAAAGCAACTGGCCTCTTTACATTATCCTCTTTTGTTGTATTTATTTACTGGCTGGACATTTGGTCATACTGGCAGTTTGGTATGGATCCACATTCGCTTTTTTTTTTTTCTTTTTTACGTTTTAAACATGTGGAATAAAATAATCGACAACCTACACAGTTCTATAACGTGAATTAATAATATAATAATAGCCGCTTAGGTTGATCTTTAGGTTAAGCCGCTCTTGCCTGGTTTGTTCCGTTGATGGGTGATCTTGGGGAAAAAGCTAGGCATGGGGTTTTCTTAAGATTTACGTAGGTTAAGAAACTACACAATATTAAAAGTTAAGTACATTTCCGCTTCGAGGAAAATTCAGAGTTTAGAGTTACTTTAGCTTTGTCAATGAATATGCTTGAACGAAAATTGAACTATTGCAAATAAATTTAAATCCAAAGGAAGTTCAGTTAGCTACATGCATTTAATTTAATTAGCAAATCGTCCCTGCCATTGCAAAGCAGGAATTTGCACATAAGTGTCATTTACGTAAACCCTGACATTTTGTTTTTATGTATCAGTTGCTAGAATTTATTTATTTTACTGTCGTCACCCGAATACTAATTATTATAAGAACTATTCTCAGTCAAAAAACTTATTCTTTGTGCGTCTGAATCCTAGTTATATTTATATATTGTCAAAAATACGATATGAAACGTACAGGATCTCCATTTAGTTCCCGAGACCCTTTTATTTAGTCATTTGTACTCACTTATTTAAATAACTAAATAGAAGGGTTCTTTTATGAGGTAGTACCATGCACACTTAAAGGCAACACAACAGCATAAAATTCCGACTTGTTCATCAACCATCCTTGGTCATACAGTCATTATTACTAACCAAACGATATAACTATAGCTACTGGCAACCATAATACGAGTACCCCAGCTGCCTTGGCTGGCTACTACAATATCTGCCAAGGCCGGACGTTGACCGTTATGTGAAGGCCTATGTACAAAGAGAATGGACTTCCACGAGACAATAATAACAATGTAACTATGTGTACATACTTATGTTACAGGTTTTGTGTGTGAACAGAGTGCCAACAAAGGCTTATCTATTTTATTGGGTTACGGTTGATCGCACATTAACCGGGTTGCTTATCAAAAAACCTGAATAAAAGCAAATACTTTTGTATATTCTGCACAAATATAAAAGGTGGGCTTCTCCCGTAAAAAAAAATCATCAAACCTGAAAAGATAGTCTTTGTGCACTTGTGTCGAAAACCGTAATCTAGTGTGACTTGAAAATATATTTTTTGAGCACTTGTGTCGAAAACCGTAAATAATCTAGTGTGTCGTATTTTCTAATGTTGGATTGCATCCGTTTCAATTTGATGACGTCTTTTCAATACGATGATGTTTGTACGGCATTAAAAAATTTACAATAGCCAATAATACTCATAATGCCTCATACTGCCTTTATGAATAAATAAATAAATAAAAATAAAATAATGCATAACAACATAAGTAGATACTTTGATTAGACTACCTACTTTGATTTTTGAACAAAATGCAACTTTGAAAGACAAAAAATGTTGATATTAACTTCTTGGTAATTCTAATGAATAATCTTACTAATAAAATAATATTCGATTGCTGTTGGTACCAAGGAATGGCTCAAACACGAATAACGTCTATTATTTTGCGTTTGTACGGCGCAGACGCAGCCTACGAGCTGCGTAGGCGCGGCGTAGCAATCGTAGGCGTGGCGTAGCACTCGTGGTGCTGCGTAGGCACGGCTCAACTAATAAAATACCAAGCATATCGATCCTTGTAATTAGTAAATCTTGTTATTTAAGATTTTAAGGTCTTATCATAAGGTCTTGTTGAGAAACAAACTGTAAAACAAAACAAATAACAATTATGTATTTAATTATCGATTGAAAATTACGTAACTTTAACCAATTTCAATACAATTCACGCCACATTGTTTTAACACCTGTCAATAGGTCCTTGACCTTTTTTTTCACCAGATATAATATCATATTGTGAGAAACGAGGAAAAACATCACAAAAAAAAACTGATAAAAAAGTCAATTCACACAATACAGTTTGAATTGACCTAATTCTTGTTAATCCTAATGCTATTTATGTAGATTTACTGAGCATGTTGTTATGTATGTAGTACACATAATAACTTTCGTTCTATGTCACGTTTTTACAGATCAAACTCGCTTTAAATAAGCGCCCATTGTAATGATTTTCTAGTAAAACATAAACCAGTTTTCTTGTTTTAATCTAATTCCCAACACAGCGTTGATGAAAGATTTGCTCGAATATGAAAGTGGTTAGACAATAAAAAGTAAGACTTATAAAAGAAACGTTAAAATACTAATTCGCTTGACGGTCATAGTGAACTATGACCGTCATAGTGAACTATGACCGTCAAGCGAAGTTTTTCCCAGTATTTTTTTCATTATACTAATGGCCATTGGCTACTGGCCGACAAAGACTGATTGGTCGCAGACTGGCCTTTCTCTTTTTACTGAGCAAAGAAAAAGCATAATAAAACGATCAAACGATGATTGGACCATGGCTGAAATTGCGCCTGATTAAGGTCATAGAGGTGTCATTCTGTATCATAAACTGACAGGCAAACTCAATATGGGTACTAAATAAGTAATCCTATTTCGCAAATATCGTCATCACAGTTTGCAGCTTTTAATTGAGTATAAGTGCACCCAAATGTGATTAATCCCTTAATCCTCGATTATGGTGAGGGTTAATCAGCGATAGTGCCATCGGGCGTTAGCGTCGCGTCGCCGTCGGTGCAATATTGAATGAGTATCGATCGAGTTATTTTAGGACATACGTACTCGTCGGTAGTCTTACCCAGTATTACTGTAGTTATAACCGAGTACATGGGTTGTGGAGATCAGATAGGCAGTCGCTCCATGTAAAATACTGGCATTCAGCTGCATCTGGTTAGACTGGAAGCTGCCCCAACATAGTTGTTCAACAAAGGCTTCGTAGATGGACGTGTTCGCAGGTATAAAACTTCGTAATTAATTATTTTCTGAATTTGGCGTAGGGATGAGAAATTCAACGTAATACATTGGCAGCTAATTAACAATTAATATTATACTCATTACTCTATCATCTGTTCCATGACTGGAGTTATCAGAATTACTAAGTGTAAAAGGAAGATGTTTTACATAACTACTGGTAAATGAATAAATTATTCAGAACAAATGGTAGTTAAAAGAAATTCTTATAACCAATGAATAAATCTTTTATTTAGTGAATAATTTACTAGGAACATCTCGTTAAGCAAGGTAATCCGTATAAATTAGCTTTGGTAATTCTGTTTTAATGATTACACCGAAAATCATCGATTTTTTATCAAGGAAAGTACAGTTAGACCTTTTTTTGTATTCCACGAGAAGAGCTGGCCGCCATTTTTTTGTCATTTCGAAATTCAAAACCTCAATTTGAGAAAAAAAAACAGCCAGTTACATCCAGACTGTTACGTAACCTTTTGCAACTGCATGGAAATCAACATAACGGTTTGTGCGAGACCAACAAACAGAATTGGCTCATTATCCAAACACCATTGTATAAAAACCACGTGAATTTCGTTCTTATCACGTATTAATATTTATTTATTCGCAATACGCTTTGCAGTTGAACCTGGATCAGTGGACAGGGGTGCCAATGAACTTGGAAAACAAAAAACAAATGACGTTTCTCTTTAATGATTCAATTGTTTATTTCTGGGTCATTTTAGTTAATGTTTCTGCCTGAAAAGACTTGTAGAGTTTCAGAAGTCGGAATCGAAAGTTTCTGTGCCAAATAATTTTGAAATTTTGAAAACAATTTTTGGGCATTTCTTTAGTTTTAATTAATTTATTACTGCCTCTTTGGTCTAGTTCTTGACTGCTGAGCATGCGGTCCTGGGTTCGATTCCCAGGTCGGAAAAAATGTTATTGGGTTTTTTATCAGAAACTTCTCAGTAGCAGCCGGAGTCTGATTTATAGTTTGTCAATAGGCTCGGCCCCTATTACTTGGGACTTAAACATAACTGGCGAAATGGAGGTGCCGGTGTACTATTAGGTACACCTCTGCCTAAACTTTCGAGAATTACAGGCGTGACGTTAATTATTAGTAAACTATAATTTTTTTATCACTTTATTCAGTCAGAAACTTCTATTATACGATGAACCATTTAGACATTCCATCTGCCATTACAGCTGAAGGATAAAAGTAAAAATGTCTGACTTTCCTCATCTAATTAAGGATATCACACATTCACCGACCAGTCACATGTTTCCTTGCGTGTTCCAACCAAGTTCCGAAACATCACGCGTGCCAACAAACGTGAGTGTATTGCAGAAATATCTGCAACACAAGCTATATTTACATTTATATTGAGGGAGACAAAGTTTAAATTCATTTATCTAATGTGTGATGCTGTTCTAGATATAACTGGCAACCATAGTCTATCGGGTGAAAGTTCGTTGACCCTCGACTTGTGACGTCATTCGCTGTCACGAGGTAGCTTCGCATTGTTGAAGGAAAACCGTTATGTACTCATAGGAGTAAATTAATGAACATTATGTTTATGTATGTCATTCTCAGATGACACTCGTGCGAATTGCAATTTGAATGACTGTTACCTGCGTTCGAATTTTAAAAACATAGGTTGTCGTTTGTTACTATCTTTTTGAGCACGGTATTAGAATGCTTTTTTTTTCAAATTGAACACTATTTATTTGTATCATGTGAGGTAATTACAAAATTAAATTAGTTATGTATGAATGCTGCATATTATGCTGAAAATTAAACGCATTTATCCTCAAAGAAAAACAAAGTGTGACTGTTGACACCTTTGACACTTAACATACATTGCGTGGGTAATGTGGGTATCCAATAACACTTCCAAAATCTAAAATTGCAAAACAAACAAAGTTGGTAGGTATTTTATCTATTTAAAAACCAGAAAGATAGGTGTGGCAAGAACGAAATAAATAAATAAATAATATTTGAATTTCAACAGCAGATAGATTACTACTACGATTCAATAGAATCTTGAAGCTTTACGTTTTAAAACACTTAATTTAAACGATAAACCTCGTTTAATTTCATCTGTATAACAAAAAACAACAATTTAATACAGAAAAGCGACAACCTTTCCATTATCCGTTGTTACCAAGGCTTCATTTTAATAGACAAGCGTAATCCGATGAGTCGTCTTTATTTTTACAGCTTTGTAACGTCTTGCCAACTGAAAAAATATTAACAAAAATTCCAGCCAGTAACTTATTACAATAGACATAATCAGGCTTTGTTAAAACTTTAAATAATTGTAATATTGTTTTCTTTATTTAAAAACACAACGTTTCTTTCAACGAATATGTTTCAGTCAAAACTGATTCAATCCAAACATTTAAATGCTTTTTTTCATTAAAAAAAATGTTTTTATGGAAATGAACATTTATTTAGTATGTGTGTTACATTATTTACAAAAAAACCCACCAACCAATAAGCTTCTAAGGATATATTAGGTCAAAAGTAGTTAAGACTGCTTTACCAGTTCAACAGTTCCACGTTTTGCGCCTACGAAAACAGCTCCCAGCCCAGGTCACATTGCTTATAATGTGACACATTTATATTGAATGGGATTTACCGCCTGCTAAAAACTAATGAAAACTTGAGAGATTCTGTACAGTTTCAAGGAAAATGGGTAGGTAAAGTAAACAACGTTGAAATATCGTCATAATTTTATTGTTTTTACGTAATTATTTATATTTATTTGGAATTACTGTAGGATCTATGAAATCCATAATTAGTAGCATAACATAGTTATTTTGCGCTACACCCAAAAATATATCTTTATCGACTTATCACCCTAACTACATCCAATTAATCACTATGCTAAAAATATACATAAAAAGCAAGTCTGAATCTAAGCAAAAAAACTAAACTGGCGTGCCCACACAATCAGCGCGATAAAGCGGCGCGGTGTCAAGAAACTAGGCGCGTGTAAGTCTGAGAAGTCTGTGTATTCCTTTCATATTTATTTTATCTCTGACAGCTGCATTTCAAGATCAACCTTAGTGTTAGGAAAATAAAGATCACTATAATTTTAACAGACTTGTCAGTGATAGCAACCTATACTTCAGCCAACTTATCTGTGCATGCGGGAAAACACAGAACTAAGATAAATGTACCAAGTTTGACATATCGCTGCATTTTTTCTTGACAAGCAGCGCCACCTTGAACTGCACACTTACAGTGGTCTTAGGGGCCGTCTCCACGAGCGCGAGAATCGCGGCGATATTATCGTCGTGCCACGTATTTCTATACGAGAATATCGCTGCGATTCTCTCGCTCATGGAGACGGCCCTTAAGAGAGTGTATAGAATTATACGTGACACGACGATAATATCGCCGCGATTCTCTCGCTCGTGGAGACGGTCCCTAACTGGAACAACATCCCTATTGCTACAAGCACAAAATTATCAGCGTGATTTCGATAGCGATGCAAGTCTGTGCAAAAACTGCAATGTAACGTGACTGCAGCCACAGCAGGCTCACGTTGCAAGCTGCAAGACTGCACCGCAAAGGCTGCAGTCTGTTTTATTTATTCTGTGCTAAAACTGCTCGATAGTCTGTCACGTGGCTGTAACACGCGCATCGCTGTTTTTGTTGGCGCGTTTTTGAACGCGGGGCGCGTAACGTGACTTGCCGCGTTTCAGTATTGTTCAAATGCTCAGTCAGTGTTCTGACAGATTGTTTTTTTTTTATTTGGCGAAGTGCAAGCGAAGGTTGCATGATATTGTTCCTAGTTTTTTTTTTTTTTCTGCGAGTTGCAAAGAAAACGTGAGACGTAGCAAATGTTGTTTTTGAAACGTTAATTGGGTGATGATGATAGTGACGTAATTTGTTGACGTTTCTTATCAACTGATAAGATTACAATGTTAGGCGTTCCACGTCTACGGAATGAGTTGGGGTTGCCTTTGATTAGATGATAAATAGTGAGGCTGCGGTATTTTAGTTGGCTAAGATTTTTTTGACCAGAGATTTAGGTTTATAAAGCTCGATTTAGTTTGAAAAATGTCCACCTCTTACAAATGTTATCTCGCTTTTTCAGAACGAGTTGTTATTAAAGAGTATCCTGTACATAATTTCATGATTTACAGCATTATATTTTTCACCGAAATACATTTCCTTACTAGGGTTGAAAAGCCATTTAAATAGGTACCGAACCCCATTTCATTTTGAATGCTTATTGAAAAGTTTCACCCTCGGAGTTTTCTCAACTTTTCTTCCGGAACTTTATTCATTTTTTTAAACACTTGATTCTTTTACCGACAAATATTTTCTGAATTCCAAATACTTATAGTTGTAAAGTGCAGGCTTAAATTAAGCACTCTCTCTTAAAAAATACAATAATTGTATTAGGTACCAAGGAGGTACCAAGCATACAAAAGTTTTTAACAAAACATCAATTAATTCTTCTCATAATGTAGCTTCGGATACGCGGTTTCCCCGAGCGGGTCAAGGCACTACCATCCTGTATCACACATTATATAGTCAAGGTACACGGTACATACAGTTATACTATGTATGTGTGGGTGCTTTTCGAATGGCCAGCCCACACGGCTGCCTTGGCCTGAGTATTACTTACTTGATAGTTAACGGTATTAAAATGAGACTAGGGTTACAGTAACAATGCACTTATGCCTACCTAGTACTTAAAAAACCGTTAGTTTATGAGGTTAGTATTAAGTAT
The DNA here is from genome assembly GCA_963082995.1 of Noctua comes. NCBI lineage: Eukaryota > Metazoa > Arthropoda > Insecta > Lepidoptera > Noctuidae > Noctua > Noctua comes. The sequence continues at coordinate 8,847,001 of OY720288.1, forward strand.
TTTTTTAACTTAAATTCGTGAGGCATGTATGAAATGTCCTTGCGTCTCAATTTTTGGTAGTTAATTTCATCAGATTACACTTGGCAATTACTTTTTATTGAATAGTCTTGTATATCCCAATGCTGGGCAAAAGCCTCCATTATATCTTTCATGGTACCTACGTTACTACTAGTACTACTACCTACGTTATATTTTTATTATTGTGTATATTATCTGTTGATCTTTTGACACTAGTGTCATTTGTAAATGAAAACAGGCATTGATCTATTATTGTGCAACGATTTTTATGCACTTCACATGAATGTATAACATATTCAGTACTCCGGGTATTTATTGGCCATTCTGAATCGTGATCACTTAATTAAACGTGTCCTTAAGCTACGCGTTTTTCTCGTAACTATATAATTAACAATCTTTCTCTTTCTTTCCAGGTTCTCACCTTACCCGCCTGCGTGAAGCCAGGCGCATGCAGCGGCTTCAGAGGCTCTCATCACCCTCCACCAGCGATGACAACACCACTGTATCTGTGTCAGTGTCCCCATGCCCTGTCGCCACTGTCGACAAGAACGCCCAGAACAGGGTGATCCTCGAACTAGCATGGAAGACCATTGCCCTCATGCACAAGAACAGACTCATCCAGCAAAAAATCATCGCTTTAAAGAAGGAAACCTCAGAATTCGTCGCCGCCATCATGAATAATCCTGAAAATAGGAAACGCTACGTAGAAAACATCCGCTTGTACGGACCCACGTCACAAGCGCAAATACAGAAGGTAGAAAATGTTCCACTGAAGCTAGAACCGGAGGTGTAAATCAATCGATTGACATCGGAACACAATGAATGAATGAATGAGTGATGTTACTCCGTTCAGTATGAATGAATGATCGAATGTTACTTAAAGCCTGTTGTTGAGTTATGTAGCTTTTTATCTTTACTTAGAGACCTTGTACACTTGTAGGTTACCAATGTCTATGAAAGACATTACTTGTGATCAAATTATGTAAGAAATCATTGTTAAAATCTTGAATTGGTAGTCGTGAATTTAAAAAATATCTGTTCCTGTCCATATATGTAGAATTACAAACAGTTATTACTGTTTTCTGAAGAATAGTATTGGTTTAACGGTTCATCCAGCAATAAATGTTTTTAAAAAAATGCAGTGTCTTAAGTAAAAATGTTGTGGCTAATAATAACTTCTTGTTGTCATAGGAGTAAGCTAAAGAGGTTGTAAGTAAGAGGCTGTTATTGATAAGGTAGTCCATCTTCGTACCATTTGTGATTCGGTCCAAGATCAGACCGATAGGGTTTTATAGAAATGTTATGGCGTATTATTTACGCGGGACCGGTGTGATAGGGTAAAATGATGTTGTTATGGGTTATTTAAAGTGACGCTTTCATTGTTGCTATTTTGTACGCTCCCAGTTTTAGCACCGATGGTTCAAGCGCAATGTAACGCTGTAATGTCAAAATATACATGTTGTTTCTTATAGTAGCACAAAATTCTCAAATTTTAAATCAGATTTTCTTCAACGATGAATGTTTTCTGCATATATTCAAAAAGAAAACGTGTAGTTTTCCCTACATTGATGTAAATTTTCCCAAATAGGTATCTAAAATGCTGATTAGTGATTATTTATGATAATTTGAAAAAAAATATATGGTACGAAGAACTCGAAAAGAATGGTTTTAAAAAAATACTCTTAGCACGTAAATTAAGTTAGAGTTTATTTTAGTTTTTAATTATTTTCTACAAAAACACCTTTGTATTCGTTAAGCAGACAATTGGGCCGAGATTTATGAACGTTATTTATACGTTCTTTGGCTTAAAAGCATTATTCCCGCCACTGTCAAGCTACAAATGCAAGATAGTGACAGAGTAAAACATTTTAGTCAAAACACGTGTCCAGCAACATTTATAAATCTCGGCCTATCTCTTGGACCAAGGGAAACAATAGACAACTGTTTGAGAAGCTCATTCATTAGGAATTATGTTTCATTAATATGCCCTTAATATTTATGACAGCTCATTAATTTAGATTAATAATTTTGTAATTACGTTCTAGTAATCCAAAACCACCGAATTGTGGATGTCCTATGTGTGAAAAATCTCATATGAAAGAACACCGTATTATCAAAAAATCATAGTTAACTTGAGCTTCTCAAAAGTCTAAGGCGAAAACAAAGCTTATAATTTTACTGCTTACCCCTAAAAGTCTAACCTTGAAGTCTGTGTCACTTCTCGGGGTTATTATCCTGTAAAAAATGTATAAACGCATGCCAACGCCATCTAGCGGAAAAATACATAACACATTATGTTCCTGAATTCCTTGGTTCAAAGAACAGTGTAAAGCAGAATTAACATAGATTGCATTTAATAGAAATTAGTATTTAAAGAAGAATGCACAGATCTACCAATCACTGTGTTCATTTAAATGTAAGTACGTATTAATACTGAGTTCAGTATATAATCACAAAAAACATTACTATAAGTATTAAAAGGAAATCTTTTTTATCTTTGTATAAGTTGATGAGTTTCTTAGGTTTGTTACTTGAAGGACTTCGCACTTTACACTGGAACTCGATATAAAGCTCACATTTCAATGCTTTACTGCAAATCGAGTCGTAGTGGAGTCGGCGTCTAGTTCGTGTAATGTGCAAAGACCTTTAAGTGGTGTAGATAGTAAGGATTCTAAATTACAAGAGAGTGCGAAATTCTAAAATGTGAATCCCTTTAAGAAAGTATTATTGTATGATTGACATTAAGCTAATATTTATAATTTATTGCACAAGGCTCCCTATGTGTACGTTAAAACGTTAAATGTACCTACGCTTAAAAATCTTGGCTTTTTTGTGGTTACTTAGATCATAAGTCAATTTTGAAAAATACACTAGTCTCTCGAATTTTCTATCGTTTTCTTTTTAACCCTAAATCATCATCTGCCTAGCCTTTTCCTAACTATGTTGAGGTCAGCTTCCAGTCTAACCGGATGCAGCTGTATAGCAGTATTTTACATGGAGCGACTGCCTATCTGATCTCCACAACCCAGTTAGTACTGGGTAATACGATATCCCATGGTAAGACTGGGTGTCAGAATTTTGGGCCACTGACTGTTAAACATCTACAAATGACAGCCGGGACCAACGGCTTAACATGCTTTCGGAGACACGGAGGAAACTCGGTTTTGACCCTAAATAACACAAGCACTGGTCTGAAACTGCTCTGATAAATTGATAATGCAAACATCTAAGATTTTACTTACTGTAATGTAAGCACAGTCTCACAGCCACAAGTAGTCAGGTACCTGTCACTAATGTCAACTGTCATTCACCACGAATGGCGGGAAGTTGGAAGGTGATAGCGGACCCTGGACTGGAGCTTGGTGGTGCTGGTGAGCCAGTGATATAGTTAGTAAATTGTGCTATCAACCTATTAGATATGCTACAAGTTGAGACTACACTTACCTAAAAAAAAATTAAATATTGCTGACCATTGACTGAAAGTGACTAACATTGCTCACCCAGTAGGTTACCTTTTTTTAATATTAAATCTGCCTACTCTTGACCTCAATCTTGTCCTGAGGACAGAGATGAGGTCGAAGATAAAACGAGCTAACCCAAAAGAAGCCTATTAACTCGCTACTTAAATAGATTGGGGTTATATGAACTTGGGAACACCGACGCAGGCAGGGAATTCGACTCCTTGGCTGTGCGCATAATAAACGATGTAGCAAACCGCTTCGGGCGAATGTGTGGAACATCGACAAGGTATCTGTGATAACCTGCAGTGCGGAAATCATGCGGAATCATTCGAAAAGCACCATTACCATTATTTTCATTTTATCATTCGGAATGCAGTCACAGTGGTTTAATGATTCAGTCGGCAATAGACCTCACATTTAGTTAAGCAGCGATCATACCTATTGGTGGAAACCACAAGCTCTCGATCTCTCTCGGTGAATCACGTCAATGACGGGAAATACGCAAACGCGCGAAATGTAAAACTTTTATTTTAATTAAAACGACACTGACGTCCATGGGTGAAGGAAAATATTGCGAGGAAACATTAACTTTTGACCTTATTTATGGAAATCGCCAATTCATTAGCAAGCATGGTGATCAATGCCTCAATGCTTAGAATGCCTTATTTGTATGAGAAAAGACATTTGTATTGCAGTGGGACAATAACAGGCTGGTTGGTGTTAATTACCATCCGCCTACAGCTGTCCACTGCTGGATATAGGCCTCCACAAACGCAAGCCACTCAACTCGATTCTCGGCAACTCTTATCCACTTGGTACCTAGCAGTCACCCTGCGCAGATCGGCGGCGTTCCACCGAACCTGAGGGCGAACCACCTTACGCTTGCCGATTCGCGGTGTCCAATCAAGAACACGTTGGTTGATATTATTACAATTATTTACAGAACAGCAAGTTTTAGCAAAAGGTCATCAACGAGTAAATTCTTACTGACTTGTAACATTTTGGATATAGGTACCAAGCCGTGTAGGTACCTAAATAGGTGCTGTCTAATCAAAGAAGTGACGTACCTAGCTATTTAAGCACCCGCACTACATAGAAGCCTTAATTGCATGTTAAGCATAGATCGCATGTGCAAAGTATACGTAAGTACTAAGAACTCAATACGCTGCTAACGGTACCTGCCAGCTCATCGATCGTACAGTTAACGCCTTAATGTTTTATGAGAGTGAAAGTACCGCTTAGTGACTTGATAGATGGAATAGAGAATAACAGGTAGGTTTACCTATATCTAGGTAAAATGTAAACCACCTTCGTAACGATCTCGAGGTTTTTCATGGCTGTGTGTTTCATGGAATCATGGTGCTGATACTTAAGACATAGGTGCCTATTTTGAAGGGAAGATCGGATGTCTGCTAAAAATGACATAGGTATCGACTATGAGCCGCTTTTGCTGGAATAAATAGAAAGATGTTGCAATTGCAAATATCAACTGTCAAGACAAACTGCAAAATGCAAGTTTATCATGTTTAAGTTACTTGATTATGTCCCTGTTTGTTTTTGTGTCTTCTCACTTGTTAGTTTTTTTCGCGCTTTTTATCGTAGGCGTCAGATACAAAATTGCTGATAAAAGTTTAACGCCACCTAGGGTCGAGTAGTTAATTTAATTTGTTACACACTGTTTTCTGTGAATTACTGCCATCTAGGGAGGAATAGATACAACTTTTGATGCAGCGACATCTAGGAGTAAAGGAATGTAACGCTAAGAACGTTCTTATATATCCTTCCTAGTTTCACTATGCTTCTACTAGATGGCGCTTTTAAATTTTAGTAAAAATTGTTTCCTGCATTTTTTGCATTACATGGAGAGCGGCTATCTGGCCTCCACTACCCAGTTACTTACTGGGTAATACGATACCCCTTGGTAAGATTTGTGGTCAGTATTTCAAGCTTCCGAACATAGGTATACATAACATCACGCCTTGTAATCTTCGAAGGGTTAGGCAGAGGTGAACCTAATAGTAGTAATAGTAGATTCGCCAGTTATGTTTAAATCCCATGTAATAGGGGGCGAGCCTATTGCCATCAACCGGGCGCAATTCCGGACTCCGTGGTTGCTACTGCAAAATTACTGACGAAAAAACTCAATCACTCTTCACCCGACATGGGAATTGAACCCAGGACCTTATGCTCAGCAGCCGCGCTTTCAACTACTAAACCAAAGGTGCAGTTTTAAGCTTCCGATTTCTCGTAACAACTGACAAAGATCTACATTTCAAGACGCAATTATTATCGAGTTAATTATAGAGATAAAGAGATTAAGGGTTAATTAGAATTATTTCGCATTATACAATAATACAGGGTGTAAATAGACCCTTCACGAAGCGGTCAACCAAGCACTAAAAAAAACTAAGTAACTTTAAGCAAAAGTTATTGCTGGGAAACGAACTTTTTTTTTGGGGTGAAAAATCACGTTTTACGGTAGGACTTGATGGAACGCACTCAAAGCATTGTGCTGATGATGGATTGAATAGTACGTGGGTCGTGAACGTGTTTAAAGTAAAAATCTTAGATTAAAAAAAATGTATTTAAAAAACAAATTGTGAAAAAGTTAGAACTTTGACCCCCAATATCTCCGTTACTAGAAGGTTCCTAGGTATGGTCTAGAACAAAAAAATGATCGCAAAGACGGGGAGAACAAGTGCTTTTCGGCTTCGTTAAGGGTCTATTTACACCCTTTATGTTAAAAAAACCCATCCATGAGGGTATTATTAGGTATCGAGATTAGATCCTATTTATGTAATCCTTTTGGGAGAACAAGTAAAAAAAATACTTCGATAAAAATTTAATAAAATGTAGGCACGACGGCCAATCAAGTTTTACAAATCCAGTTTAAGCGGATCTCTCATTGTATAGGAAATCTATACAAAGTAAGACCAAGTTATACTGGAAATTTAAAGCTGTATGTGCCGGCGGCACACAAAACGTACGTACTAAAATGAGCAAACTTCTATGACAACCACAGAAAAAAAACGTTTTGTTTTTTCTGTTCTGTGATGACAACACGCGGGCGCGAGCGGTCGCTTCTCGGGTAGTGACGTCATAAAAACAATTGACGATCGAACATACTTATGCCGAAGAAGGTGTTCTCACGTTTTAAAAGTTTGTTTGAATTTAGGGAAACGGTGGTTATTTGGGACAAAAATCGTGCATTTTAAAATTCATTAATATTTTACTTTAATAAATATTTCATGTTTCTTATTCTATTTGGTAATGTCATTGGTATACCTATATGCCCCTTTCGGTTTAACAAATTTTATATGTTACGGCTAATAGCCGAAGTGCGGCTACACCTAGTTGTACCTAGCTAAAACTAGGTTAAACTTAGATGTATCCTACTTATCTTTGGTTAGAACATGCAACCAATTTGGATGTAGCGTTCGCCGGCCGCTGCCGCGGCACCGCTCACTGCGCTCGCTCGGCTCGCGCGCGTTTTGTCACAGTTCTAACCTAACCTAATCCATTTGGTCGGTATGTCCTAGCAATAATACTCGCAATAAATGCACCTAGGTTTAGCCGGCTAGAACTAGGTGTAACCTTCGGCTTTTAGCCGTAACACGTATAATTAAAAGTCTGTTCAAGTTGTATGTAGATAACAATTCTAATCTAATGTTTTTGCTGATCATAACACAAATCATCACGCTAGGTTAGGTTTACACATAAGTAAAGCCACCCAACATTTTGCATTGTAATAGGGGCAAGCCTATTGCCATCAAAAGACCACAAACGGGCTGCTACTGAGATATCTCCCTATGAAAATACCCAATATCACTTTACCCGACCTGGGAATCGATCCTAAGACCTCATGTTCCACTAAAGTTTACTAGACTAACGAGACAGTAGATATTAAGTGCTTGTCGTAAATGGCATTCGCTAGCATGATTTGGAATGTTTGTGAAAAAGCAAAACAACAGACAAATGAACATCAAAATAAATCTCATTGACCAATTCAATTCTGGCTGGGAATGCATAGCGCACGAATATCTTCACTGTCTGTTATCAGAACAAACTATCTACTGAGTGTAAACGAACCCTTCATGAAGCCGTCAACCAAGCATTATGTACATAAAACTAAGTAACTTTACGCAAAAATTATTACTGGGAAACGAACTTTTTTTTTGGGGTGAAAAATCACGTTTTACGATAGGACTCAATATAACGCACTCTAAACATTGTGCTGATGGATGGATTGAATAGTACGGGGGTCCGGAGGTGTTTTTGAATAAAAATCTTACATTAAAAACATGTATTTAAAAAAAAAAACTTGTGAAAAACATGGAACTTTGACTCCCAATATCTCCGTAACTAGAAGGTTCCCAGGTATGGTCTAGAACAAAAACAATATCGCAATCTCGCGACAGGGAGAATAAATTTAATGCCTTTCGGCTTTGTTAAGGGCCTTGTTACACCCTTTATACTAGCACTTCGCCAGCGACTTCGTCCGCAAAAATTGTGATAGCTCGGCTAAAGGTTAAAAAAACACCAGAAGCCCGAGCGCGATCCGAGCGTCGATTTTAAAGTCAAAGTCAAATCATTTATTGCGAACTAAGTGTACAATGGTGTGTTATGTTATGTTAGTACTTATGACTTAGCAGCCTTTTACAAGCATTGCAATTTATCATACGCGTGCCCTTATCATACTTTAGTATGCGACAGACAGCGATTTAATCGACATATTTACGTTAAACCCTTACACCGCGAGCTCGTGTAAGGGCCTTTTTTTTTTCGGATGTGAAATCATCAAATGACCCCCCCCCCCACTCTGGGCTGAGCAGAAGGGAGTGTCAGACTTGTACTGACTAAAACCCATCCAACACAAAGGGCAAAGAAGGAATTCTTTGCCCTTTGTGTTCCAGGGCCACGGTATCTCTTTCGAACAGTCCCGCAGCCCTGGTAGGCATCGGCCCTTGCAGACCCCTACATCGTTGCCGACATCTCTTTGAGGCGCGCGTGGAACACGAACGCGCCGTCGACACGGCTTGTCGTCATAAGACGGCCGGACGGCGAGCTAGCCCATAGCTCGCCGTCCACAGGCCCGATGTAAGGGCCTCTGATGTTGTTTTTACCTTAGGTATATGTAGATAATTATAAAAATACTCGTTTTATTATTTCCATAATTATAAGAATTTATTCATATCTATGAATAATACATATGAAACATGCAAACATACTGAAATTGATACTGTTAGTCTGTGTCATCCCAGTGCTGGGCAAAGGCCGCTCTAGATGACTTCCAAATTCTTCGATCCAGGGCCAATGTGGACCACTTGTCGTTAGTTTTGTCCAGCTCGTCCCACCATCTCCTGCGAGGTCTACCGCGTCGCCTTTTGGCTGTTTCAGGGCTCCACATCGTGGTTATTTTGGCCCACAGCTCGTCGGGCATACGGCAGACATGGCCAGCCCAGTCCCACTTTAGCTTAGCGGCTTTTTAAGCAACGTTAGTAATTTGTGTTTTGAAGCGCAGTGTGGTGTTGCGTACATGGTCGGTAAGTTTGACGCCTAGGATACTGCTACAGCACTCCATTGCACTTTGGCAAACAAACTAAAATGCTATAATCGTATTTTCAATAAAAAATTCAACGTAACGTTGACACCGCGCGCTCGTACTAGGAGCTCGAAGAGGCTCCGATGATGATAATGATCAATTGATAACAGCTGCATAATTACACAGATCTGAGAGCATTAGTTAGCCTAGACTCCAGGTTCCAATTCAAAAGTACTGTGACTTCGCCTTCTGAATTATTTTATCTAAAGAATCAATGAATCTTAATTCATTGTTGTAACGTCAAAACATAATCGAACACTGTCCACTTATCTACAAACATGATTTCAAACTTCCTGATACACAACAACAAAAAACATAATAACTAAAAGTTTCTCTAACCAGTGCTATTTTTTTTTCGTGTTAACGGAAGTGTTTCGCGAACATAAACAATCGAATTTATTATCAAAATTATTATAATGAGTTTGAGAGAGGAGCTTTACTAGTTAGTAACTGTGGTCAATAGGACTCATTCAAATCATCAGTATTGCTTTGTCAGTCTGCCCTAACGCGCACGACACACTGACGGGAACTCGCGGCAGTACAGATCATGTATTAACAAACAATTTGGACTTTTGCATGGTTTTCCCGCACTAGTGGACTATGCATTATATAAAACGTGCGAAAAGTTGTGGAAAATAACAGTTCTGCTGTTTCTGGTAAACTTTTTGTGTCGGCCATTGTTAATGTTTTAAAAAATATGTTAGTTCGTTGTGTTTTGCTTTTTAAAGTAGTTGTTTGGTTTTGTAAGTAAACTGATAAAGGTAATAAGTGATAAATGTGTAGGTATTATTTCATATAACAGTTCCAAGAAGTATGTTATGTTTTATATGCCTAATGTTAGCAGAGATAGCTTTGCACAGTTCCTATAATTTACTCTTTGAAAGTCTGTGGCTAGTTTAATTTTAACAGTTTTAAACATGAATTAAAAACGCTGGAAATCCGTAAATTTATTAAATATGAAACTGTATACATCTAAAAAATATGTTCGTTAATATTTGAAACTATTAGATTAATTAATTATTATGATTCTGTGATCGCTGCATACCTTATCTAAAAAACTTCTAACCGGTATTTTGAATTTAAACATTCAATCAAGATATATTTTATTCATATATTTATTTTAAATAAACAACAATTTATGCAGTTTGAACTCGTGATCTATGTAAAAAAAAAACTCGTTATACCGACGTATAATTTAATTTAACGAAAATAAAACGACAACTTTTTTGAAAAATCTTTAAAACTCATGGCAAAGTTAGTCGAGATTGTATCAAATTTCTCGATGGTCAATTGGTCATAGACTAACTATCTAACAATAAACTTCATACCTCAACTGTTTACGAAAACAAAACAAAAGCTATTAAATGGTAACATCATTTTCATGAATCGGTGAACGTGGGAAATACTATTAATAAAAGCTTCATAACAGATCGTATCGTAATCCCTGTCATACATATTTTTCTAGTGACGCAAATCTACAGGATGTCAACAGACCGTTCACGAAGCCGTCAACCAAGCATTCTGTACATCAAACTAAGTAACTTTACGCAAAAAATATTGCTGAGAAACGACTTTTTTTTTGGGGTGAAATATCATGTTTTACGGTAGGACTCGATGGAACGCACTCATAGCATTGTGCTTATGGATGGATTGAATAGTACGGGGGTCGTGGCGGTGTTTAAAGTAAAAATCTTACATTAAAAACATGTATTTAAAAAAAAACTTGTGAAAAAGTTGTAACTTTGACCCCCAATATCTCCGTAACTAGAAGGTTCCCGGTATGGTCTAGAACAAAAAAAATATCGTAAAGACGGGGAGAACAAGTGCCTTTCGGCTTCGTTAAGGGTCTATTTACACCCTTTACAGGTAGGTATAATTCGTAGATACTTCAATCAACTCAGCCTTACGCAGTCCAGTGCTGGCCTCTCCTAAACTGTGACACAACACTCTGTACTTCCATGGTCATCTGCATCAAGTCTGAGCTAGCCACCTTTTAAGGTCGTCGATCAATCCTGCTGATGGTTATCTTCAGTCTTCACTCCAGGACTCTTTTGTTCCACAGAGCGTCGGCTCTTCGATAAACATGGCCAGCCCACTGCCGTTACAGATTGATGACTTTTTTTTGTACTCTATCACAATGCTGTCCTATTTAACCCAAAGGTTGACTGGTAGAGAATGCCTTGTGGCATTAAGTCCGCCTATGTACCACTCTTGTGCATGAAGTTTAAATAAATAAATAACTCTACAAGCTATGACGTCATTTACTTCAGTTCTTTTCCCCATAACTAAGTTCCTTTCGGAACGTTTAGATACTATAAAGAAATTCCTAGTTTAGCTAGTACTTAAGCAGTCATTACGGTTGAAACCAAGTTCACTCAAAGTCAAAATAATCCAAGACTAAATAATGTGGACAAATCTATCACCCATCGAACAACCAATCAAATCAAATCTGAAAGCAATCGGTTCCTCAATAAATCAATCAATCAGGAATGTTCGGCTTCAATAGTGATGCCTGCGCACGTGTTAGTGCTAAAGCAGCTGTTCGATACATAATTTCAATACCTACTCGACCCAAATGTATGGGACAGCTGATATTTTTTTGGCATTTACGATATTGGACCCAAGGAGAAAGTTGTTCAGTTTGATGGTCTGCAGCAGATCCTTTCATATGACTATACCCTTTCTGTTACACCCTGTAAACGTTGAACCTATCGCAATCCACAGCATACAAAATTTCCTTCTCGTAAAAATAAACAGGTATTTCATTCTTAAAAAATCTCGTGTAGTTTAATTATTTACTAACGCTGGCCAGTTCAAAGTTGTAAAAGCTCTTTGGTCGTTCAAATTGCGTAATATATTTCAACTAACTATGAAAATGTTGTGCAATAGATACCCGACAACATAAACTTTAAGGCCGTTTTACTGTTTGTTTTTTCAAGTTATTTATGAGTTTGATTTAAGGCAATAAAACAGCAGGTTCCATATACCCTAGACCTAAACTGGAAACTAGTAGAAATAAAAAGATTCTAGATATGGGATGTGGAGATGGTGAAACCCGCAATTTTGCAAGAAACAAAAAAATGACAAAAGATAGGACAATAACTAAGATTGTCTTTGGTGGCTTTGGCTCTAAATATGTACCTAGATCGTATTCATCTCGGTTCCCTCATAATGTTGTACTACTCGGTTCTTGTCTCATCATCTGCCTAGCCTTTTCCCAACTATATTGGGGTCGGCTTCCAGTCTAACCGGATGCAGCTGAATACCAGTATTTTACATGGAGCGACTGCCTATCTGACCTCCACAACCCAGTTAGTACTAGGTAATACGATACCCCTTGGTAAGACTGGTTGTCAGACTTTTTGGGCCATTGACTACCTGTAACGACTGTCAACGATCTACAAATGACAGTCGGGACCAACGGCTTAACGTGCTTTCCGAGGCACGGAGGAAACTCGGTATGTAATGGGCGGTCACCCATCCACAGACCAACCTAGGCAAGCACGGCTTAACCTAAAGATCGACCCGAGCGGCTGTTATTATTTAGCCACGAGCTCCCAAAAATTGGAAGACAAGTGACATTTGCCAACCCGCACTGGGCCTGCGTTGTGGATGCCCATTCACTCTTAGGGCCTTATCATACTAGCGGTTTGCGAACGGCTGCGGGGCGGGGCGTGCGCGCAGCTATTGCTTCGCGAACACGCTACGGCTGCACAGCGAGGACGTCGCGGACGCGTGGCAAATAAGCAACGTTTTCGTCGCATGTTGGTAGCGAGTTAACGACGTACAATACACTCAGTAACAAAATGGATTCCGACAAGGAAACACTGCTGTTGGCTTTGTTACTTCGAAGACGAAACCATCGAAGAATTTGGGAAAATTCATTATCCGCAACGAATTCGCTGCGCATGCGCGGCGTGTTCGTTGCGCGCCCGCAATGTATTCGTTTCGCGCCCGCTTCGGTTTGAGGACGCTCGCAATCCGCTACTATGATGAGGCCCTTAAAAGGAGGCCTAAAAATTATAGACAGAAAAACTGCGTCAACAATGTTCTGCTCGTAACATTTCCTACTACTAATGATATATTTATTATGACATAACATAACATCACGCCTGTAATGGACGAAGGCCTTGGCAGAAATGTATCTAATAGTACACCCACATTTCGCTAGTTATGTTTGAGTCACATGTAAAATGAGGCGAGCCTATTGCCAACAATCGGGCACAAATCCAGACTCCGTGGCTGCTACTGAGAAATTCTTGATGGAAAAACCCAATAACACTTTGCCCGACCTGGGAATCAAACCCAACACCTCATGCTTAGCAGTTTCGCTTAATTAATGATTACTAATTAATGAATAATTCTTACTTAATCATTATGGCTATATTTATATCGCTTCCCATTGCCTATGTTTTATCGCCTCTTAAACTAAATCTGTATGTCAAGGTGCGTCCGTTCATTAAAGGAACGCGCCGCATTCTTCTCCGTAGGTACTTCTACGAAGTTCAATGATACCATTTACAGTCACGCAACATGGGCTCACTTGTTTTAGAATCAGATTTGATTGATGTCATCGTTCATTCGTTTTGATTCGTCAGGCTGACATTTAAATATTTTGTTCTTCATCAGCCGCTCTGGTCGATCTTCAGGTTAAGCCGCGTTTGCCTGGGTTGGTCCGTGGATGGGTGACCACCCATTACGTGTCAAGTTTCCTCCGTGCCTCGGAAAGCTGTTAAGCCGTTGGTCCCGGCTGTCAATTGTAGATCTTTAATAGTCGTTACAGGTAGTCAGTGGCCCGAAAGTCTGACACCCAGTCTTACCAAGGGGTATCGTATTACTCAGTACTAACTGGATTGTAGAGGTCAGATATGCAGTCGCTTCATGTAAAATACTGGTATTCAGCTGCATCCGGTTAGACTGGAAGCCGACCCCAAGATACATAGTTGGGAAAAGGCTCGGCAGATGATGTTCTATTCAGGAAAGAGCCTCCGTCCTGCCAGCTATCCGTGTTCTCGGTCAGTCCCCCATTTACTCCCCCATTTACATTTACAATCGGTTCCAAATTTACTCCTCTCAGGAAAGAGCCTATAATATGATTACTAGTAAAGGTTATTATTAGTCATGAGAATAAGTACCTATGCAAAAAAAAAAAAAAATGGATCACTGTGGTCCGAAAAAATGTTTTTTTTTTTTTAATTTTTTAATATGTATAATTTGTAAAACGTTTAAAAAATAAATCTCTAATCGAATTTTGTTTCCCACTAAATATATCAAAAATAACCTTTGTTATTTATATCCGACACGCACATAGATCATATTAATATCTAGCAAAGACGTATTAACATACGTTATACTAAGTTACTAATTTTATAAATCAAACAAATTTTTTACTAATTTTATAAATCAAACAAAATTTTTACTATGTTTAAAATTGCTGTTTGTGTAATGTGAATTTAAATGTATGTAAACGCACCCATGAAATAGGAGACATTCCTAGTGTGGGGCAAAGTTTAAAAAAAAATTGTTGATCTATGCTTGAGTTGTGAAGACAATTTATTTGTTAATTGCATGTTAATTTAATGAGCTCACGTCAATTATCTCTAAGTAAGATTCGATAGGTCTTGTACACGTTACACGTACTTACTTATATTGTTTTTTGTATCTATGAAAGCCTTTCTAACGCAACTTCTCACAACCACTTTTAACGTTGATCGATGACTTGATACAACTTTTATCGAGAAATTACGTAATTCATCATACCCAACATAATAAAACTTTTAAACCTAAAGTTTCCTCAATTAAAGAGGGGTTTTTTGACTCCATTAAGTAGATTATGAACATAGATCATATTCTAAAAATATTCCTAACCATTTACCTGCGTTTCTAACGTTACAATGACTATGGTAATATGGTATTTTTTGAAGTACTTAACAATTTTGTTTCTTTTTGACAAATAATTACCAAGATTTAAATGCCATAAGAATAGCCAAACTTAAGTGGCAGTGGGCAGGGCACATTGCTCGCAGAACGGATGGCCGAAGGGGCCGAAAAGTTCTGGAGTGGCGACCGCGAACCGGAAGACGTTGGAAGGCCTCCCACTAGGTGGACCGGTGACCTGGTGAAGGTTGCAGGGATCCGCTGGATGCGAGTCGCACGGGACCGGTCAATGTGGCGACACTTGGGGGAGGCCTATGTCCAGCAGTGGACGTCTTTTGGCTGAAATGATGATGATGATGATGATGAAATGCCATAAGATCTATCTTACGGGGTATTCCTCAAAGCACAACTTTTTTTAAGCGCAACCTACTAACCGATTTCTAACTTCCCGATAGAAGTAGTGTAAACTACGCATAATTTATGTCCTTGATTTCATTTGCATGCGCTAGACTACCATCCATGTCAACACGATTCGGAGTCGGCTACTTTTCGCAAGCTTTTAGTTAAGCTACTCTTATCCTACTTTAAAAAAAAGGATTTTCTGAGGGTATTCATGCCGGATAGGTAAAGGGCAAAATAGAAGCAATGTTAGAGAAGTAGTAGAACAGCGATGGTTGAGTAAATACGGACAGGACGAATGTATAGAGGTTCCTTTTTTGCCTTGGTTACGGTCCCCTAATAAAACCGTCTAGCTAATTTAAGCAAACTCCAAGTGGACGCACTAAAAGTTCAACAAACTCACGAATTCTCAGATTTTATCTTATGTAACCTAAGCGTTTTAATGTTTTAACACCTCATTATAGTGTTACGAGATGGGTATGGGATAAATTAAATACTATCGATTTAACAACAAATAACTTTAATAATCACAAGAAAACTTAAAAGTCAATCACAAATACACTGCTGATATTCGCTTAGATATTGCACTTCTAGTTCACTTCGATTCGCTTCGTAGTGTAGCCAAAATCGGACTGACTGTTCCCATTTTATTTTTCGAAATGGAATCTCGCAGATCAACCTAGGAGGTTGCCGTCTGCTTAACTGGACTATCCGGAGAGTAAGGCCTCCAGCCAGGGCAAAAAACTTACAAACTAAGTGACTACACGCTAAGGGCACCCCTCGTGGGGTAAGAGCCTCGGCTTAGGGCGTCGCTGGGGGAGGACAGCAAAGGGACCGGCTGGATCAGAGTGGTGTCATTATTTAGGGAATTATTTTAAACTACGGGCTGGCTCAAGCAAGGGTCGGGGAGGGCATGGGCCGGGGTGTCGCGACGGGCCTCGACAGCGAGGACGGAATGACGGCTGTTTGAGTCTGAGCTTCTTGAGCGTGCTAGTTTCCCTTGACTGTTTCCGCAAACACGACGGCTATTTATATGCCGACCGATCCTTCTAGAAGGTTCCATAACTTTCAGGAACCTTCTTCACAGTTCTTAGTGGAACATCATCCTTCAAGAAAGCTCCACAGTAGAACATTGTTCTTCGAAAAAGTTCCACAAATTTCTCGAATCTTCCAGACAGTTCTATAGTAGAACATTGTAGATTCTAATCTTCTGGACAGGTACTTACAGGAACATTCGAAACTCGCACGTAATCTAGAATGTTCTCGTAAAGCAACCGACGACGTAAGAATAGTAATACTATACAACATTAGTTTTAGTATATTCGAAACCTGTAACACGTGTCTAGTATTTTTATCTAATGAATCTATGTACAAAATTTCAAAACTGTATCATGAAAAATCACAAAGTTATAAGCTTGTTCTGTTACCTGGTTGTTCGCACAAAAATGTAGTCATCACGCGGCGCGTCCGCGTGATTACTACGCACCTCCAGCGTCGTCTTGAGCTCATTGATAATAATAATTTGGCAGTAGGTACCTAAATTATTGCTATATGTACTTAGTGTCGCTCGGTGTCCAACTTAAAAAATAAAATTCTTAAAAACAACATTTTAATCACAATACATTAGTATTGTGATGATATACAAATGCTAGATATGTATCTTGAAATATAATATTGTAGTTGGGAACTAGATTTATGTTCTAGTATACAAAATTATTATTAGTCTATGCAAAACCTGAATATAGTTTGATCAGAATAAGTAATCGATTCCAATAATTTTTAAACCATGTTATAAATTTTGCCCCAAAAATATTTTAAAAATAATGATGGGAAACAACTTTTATTTGGCGTGAAATGAATCACGTTTTACGGTAGGACTCGATGGAAAGCACTCAAAGCAATGTGCTGTTGGATGGATTGAATAGTACGGGAGTCGTGGAGGTGTGTAAAGTAAAAATCTTACATTAAAAACATGTATTTAAAAAAACTTGTGAAAAAGTTGGAACTTTGACCCCCAATATCTCCGTAACTAGAAGGTTCCCAGGTATGGTCTAGAACAAAAAAAATATCGCAAAGACGGGGAAAACAAGTGCCTTTCGGCTTCGTTAAGGGTCTATTTACACCCTATATACATACTTATAAAACGATCTACATATTTTTGACAGAATCTTTTCTATATGTGTTTTCCAATTGCAATTTTTATTAACCGTCGTCTGTTGCTTGTTCTGACGTGTTATTTATTATAGGTTATTTAGTCGACACTAAATTTAATTAAATAACTATGTGAATCATCGACACGAAGAAGAGTCGACACTTAGTAAGGTGTGTCATGGAGAGCACCCGTTAACCTTATGGGTGACGGATAGAGACATGGCATACGATCAACACGACTTTTTTTAAATGTAGTCTTGTCAGGAAACTCAACTTGTAATCACGGCGCAGATAACCTAGTTTGAATTCCAGCTCTCACAAAGGTTTGAATCTAACTGTAACCCAAATACCATTTCCAAAATTGTACCTTTTTGAGAGAAAATAAATTATTATTGTATTGTATTGTACCATACAGGAGGAATACAAATGTTTATTCCTTTTCTAATAAAAGGCTTTATTTACCGTTAGAGGCAGGGGCGGGGCTGATTGCAGATGTATTAGTTGAGGGGATTGGAATATTTTGGGTATTAAACTTATACTGTCACTTACGGGATATCTTCCGTGATTGTTCATTATTTTGAGCTCCCGATATTTCGGCGCTGTTGCAAGCGCCATGATCGCGGGATGACTGGAGAATGCGGGTGGATGGAAAATAAATTGTTAAGAGCAGACAAATCTATCTACCCTCTTTCTTTGTCTTTTGCTACGCGCACTACTGGAACTCGACACTAAGTCACGGCAAAACACACTCACAGTATCACCAGGTTTTGTGGAGTCCTTATTACGAAGCCGGCTGCTACTTTTGAGCTTACTCAAAACTGGATTCCACGTACTTGACAATTTGAAGCCATCCTCTCGATTGAAATTTTTGTGTTTTCTTATTTCAATTGCTTCTCTTGAAGATATCCCGTAAGTGACAGTATAAGTTTAGTTGTAAACCGTGAAATCTTAAAACAGGATTTTGGGTATTGCTAGGAAAGCTTTGAAACTTAAGCCTTTTTTATATAAAAAGACTTGAACAGTGAAGCTTTATTTATTGTTAAGCGGACATCAATGACTCGCTTCTTTTTATAAAACATCTAAAACTACATATCATGTGTGAACGCTTATGGAAATTTTATGATCCATTTCATTGATCGCATAATTTGAAGGTTTAAATATTGATGTCAGTTGTTTCTGGTCATCTAGTTGTCTATTGATTAGAAAAACATTTAAAGGAGTTAAAGACGGAATTTCGTTGTTTGTCATAAATAAATTTTTAAATTGATTAAAGTTTGCGCTAACGAAACTTGAGATCATAGAATTTGAAGATCGGGTTTCGATTTTTAAGTATGTATTATATAATACAAAGAGAATTCCTCGTTAAATGTAATTCGAACTAGGGGTACAAGGCCACTAGAAGTACTTTGTCTACTTGCGCATGCGCGCATATTGGAAGCACTTTTTGGTTGTATAAAACTTTATCTTTATCTTACTACTATGTCAAAAAACGATCAATAATACACAAAATGTTAGTTATTCATCCAAAGTTATTTTATCACCTTTAAAGTATGCTCCTTCAGAAACGATATACTTACGCCAACGAATAATCCAATCATCAAAAAAAATTAAAGGCCTTGTGCGAAGGCGTATTATCGTGGTGCAAAATCCAAGAACTTTCTTTCCTCAAATCTGGCCTTTTTCGTCGAATTTGCTCTCTTAAACGCCGCATAACGCTCAAATAATAATCTTATTTACTGTTGGACCTTCCGGCAAGCGTTTCAAGTGCACAACACCGTGATAGTCAAAGAAAACGGTCAACATGACTTTGACTTTTGATCGACTTTTGCGTTGTTTTTTCGGTTTCGGTTCAGTTGGAAGGCGCCACTCCGAAGCTTGTTGACTAGTTTGTATGTCAAACTCGTAAACACACGTCTCGTCACCAGTAACAAAGAGTTTCATGAATGTTGGCTCGGAATTGACTCGTTCTAGCATGTCCTCAGCGACTCTTATGCGATTGAGTTTTTGGATGAAAATTCAGGTCTATTTTGACTAGGCGACCGGCAACATGTTTCATACCCAAGTGATTATTTAAAATGGTACGGATCGACTCGTGAGACACAGAAAGTTCAGCGACTATCTCTCTAAAACTTGAATGAGGATTTTCAGTCACAATTTCCTTCACTTTTGCGATGTTAACTCCAGTTGAAGACGTTGATGGCCTACCAGAGCGAGGTAAATCTTAATCTCCATCACATCTCGACCACTTTGGACCACTCATAAGTACGTGTTTTTGATAAAATCGATTCACTGTAAGCCTTCCGTAACATTTTCAGGGACTCCGAACACGAAATTTCAAATTCTTTGTTCGACGTTATTGTCCATTATGAAATTCGCAATACACAATAGATATGATCTAAATAAAAACAGCACTATTTAATCTAAATAACAGATGAAACTCAAACTCCGCGCCAAAATGGAAAACAGTTGTACCAATCTTACAACAAAAAAACAAAAAATTGAATTTGGAATCATAAACAAATCATCCATTCCAGATACTTTTTTGACTGAATGTACAACACAATCTTATATATATTTTCTTAAATGTAGAAATCAAAAGAACTCTATGTAAATGAGGCAGTTGTTTGACACATTTTATGAAGCAGAACTGGATAAAATCGGTTTGTAATGATCGACACTAAATTATGGAAAACTGATACTTGTAGCAAATGATTTAGTTGTAGGTGCTATTTAATTAACATATTTGATTTGATAATTCATTAGCGATCCCCCAGTGCTCGCAAGGCGCCATGTATCGGGTCCAAAACCACAAACTATATTTCAAGCTGAAACCAACTAGGAATACACATTCACAAAATTTCATTAAATCGGTTGGGTGGTTTCGGAGATTAACATGTAGCATGTACATAGGGACAAGTTATTTTTATATGTATACAAGATGTAACATAAGAAACGCAAGACCTCTTGTGTGGTGTCTCAGACCATGAAATTAAAAATCATACAACAGTACAACTTTTGCTCTATGACTTTTGGAAACTCATAACATATTTTTTGTTTTACCATTCATGTTGATCAGCTGATCGCGTGAGTTCGTAATGAACGTTCAATTTTTTATTGCGAAATTCTAAAAATGATTGAACAAAAGTTGTGAATTTTTATGGTCCGACAGACTACACGGGCGATTTTGCGTTTATTATGTAACTCCTTGTATAAGGATTATTCTGAAATATGGCACTAAGTTTGGTTTCAGTACACTATATTGCTTGTATGGAATTCCAAAAGGATTTGTCTCAAAGTTTTATTTTTTTATTTCACAGCAAAACATTTTTCCTATTTATGGCTTTGGAACTTTTTAACTAGCAATATAATGGACTGAAACTGCTGAAACTGTCTACGCAAACAGTGAAACATCTCAAGTATAGGTAAGAGTTTTCCACAGCGTACGTCCACAAACATAATTCGTGTCCCACGTGTGTCGTGTAGTCCAACGTGACGAAAAAACACGTGAACACCACCTCTGTAACAAAGTTACGTCACATAATAATTGTTTAATACCCCAAATTATAGAGCCTCCCAAATATTATGTGCTTACAGTAGGTGGCCATGGCCTACCATGACGTCATAAAGCAGGAATAATTTCAGTGTGGGAAAGAGATAGCGCTGGACGACCTGTATAGCTCTGTCTCTTTCCCGCACTGGAATTACTCCTGCTTTAACGTCATAGTTCCTCAGGCTTCCAATTTTAATTAGTAGGTAATCGTCATCATTATCCACAAAAATAAAATGAAACAAAAAAAAACAAAATATTTTATTTCACATAGGCCTCGATGGGCACTTATAAAACGTCGACAAAAAGGTGCACGGTTCGGGTTGGTCGTTTCCTATGGAGAAGAACCGGCAACAAACTCCATGGTTACTCTTTTCAAATCATTTGGTGTTACAGTATTATGGATACAGCATCTGTACTTAAGTATGGGGGGACAGCGTAGGCCCGACAATAAGTCGTTGCTTGCTACACAAAAAATGTAGAACAAAATAAAAAGTTAACAAAAGGTAACAAGCAGCTGGGAATCTACAAAGCCTACTATGTCCACACATTCACAAACAATCGATAAAAATAATCTATACAAAGGTAAGAAAATATTGTAAAATACTAAATTAAACAAGTGACACAAATACTGTTATCAGTGCTGTAACTATTTTGAGCAAAAGATATAAATGATTTGAAAATTACTGTAAAATCTGATTCGACAACCCGCCTTCACTCACAATTATGTATAGGCCTCCTTTGCTTGTCCTAAGCTCCATTTTCATGTGTCAGTCTCATCCAGGATATACCCGCGATGGTACCAATGTTGTACGACCAATACTTCTTTCCAGTCCTTGGACGCCACTCAGAACCAGCTTTACTCCACCTGCCATCACCACGGCTTGCTAGGGTAGTTGGTAATAGGAGGCTTAAGAAATTGCGCCGTTAATCTTGTGGAAATTTTTGGTTCTGGGACGAGCAGAAGAGGTCCAACTTTAATAAGGTTTTAGTTTTACATAAAATAGGTTGTTCGTTTACATTACGTCGGTAATTTTAGAATTCTGTCCGGTTTAACTTCGTTTAGGTAAGTATTTTGCATAATATCTAAATTCGGATGAAAATTGATATATTTTTCTATGTTTAGCGCCTTTAAATTCGCCTTACTATTAAGTACATAAAACTTGTTGTAAAGCAGGATAAAATATGTAGGTATGTCCCTACCTACCTAATAATTTCTCGATTTATGTTGTTATGTCCAATGTTACTCTATCAAATATGAAATCAGGCGCGGTCCCAGCCTAAGTCTTTGGGGGGGGTCACGAGGGGCCATAGCCAGGAATTTGGTTGGGGAACGATTGGGGGAACACCCCCCGTTAAACTATTATCAACAACTTTTGAAAAACGAAATTATATCCAAAATCTCTGGAATTTAAATAAACAAAACAATTAAGGGCGCCTAAGGTTTATTTCCAGGGGGTGCATCTTTAGCTTTGAGAAATTCTGTCAGTTTATAAAGATATCCTGATAAGGACGTCGAAGTCCGAGCTCGAAAATTTTAGCACTACATCGAGTTGAGATAGTAAGATTTTTCAAGTTTTAAGATGAAGAGAACGCAAGAGCGAGCGAAGCGAGCCGGACCTCTTTTAATTTTATTTAAATCAATGAGTTTAGAAACATGATCACGGTTAACCTAGGCCCAACCCAGGCTGATCCCCCCTCCCGGATCCGCTCTTGATACTAATAGAATGCAAGAGCGAGAGAAGATAGCTCAACATTGAAGCAGCCCGCCTCCGCCTCGTGTATTAGGTTATATTTGTTCATTCATACAGAGATGAGAATAAAAGTGACTCGGATGCATTAGCGAGCGAAGCGAGCTCGAAAATTGTAGAATTCTGCCTCGAAAAAGGTTAGTTTCTCTTGTTCAACGATTAAGCAGGTAATTAGGTAATAATTTATATCCGAAAAAAGCTATTTTAAGACGGTTTATCAATTTGGCGCGTATGATTTTGGGGGGGGGTCATGACCCCTGTGACCCAACCCCCTGGGACCGCGCCTTAAAAAAATCAGTCTATCAAATATGAAATCATTAAAAAATCATTTAATGTTGATCACCACTTTGTTGAACACCAATTAATTTTTCATTTGGTAATGATTTTGGCTATTACTATAAAACGTTGATTTTTTTAAATGTATTTTGTTTGCATTTGTATTTATTACCGTTGCCGGGTTACTAACATTAAATCACAAATATTTCAATTTTTTTTTAATATTTTTTATTAAAACTTGTCAAGTTAATAGGCTACAAAAAAAAAACCGTTGTCAAAAGGTTTTTGTCGCAAAGATAATCAGATTATTTTCTTTTATAATTTATTTAATTTTTAACATTGTAAATTATTATATTTTTAAAAAGAAACACTGGTTTATTCCTGAAAATCATATAAGAAACTTTAGGTTTACAATACTTATGCATCACACGGCCATTGCGATAAAGCTAATTGGTATTAATTAGTAGATTGTATTTCTATTTTATTGCATCCGAATTGCGCAATATTCATCAAAAAGCTTCACTGGCTCATGTTTTAATTCTTTTGGTGTCCCCCAAGGCATTTTGTAACCAACACAAAGTTCGGTGAATTGGAAAAAGTAAACATTGCACAACTTGTCGTGTGGTTGGATATCGAGTAAAAAAAGGCGGTAATGATAATGAATATTCATTAGTAAGGCCTTAATAGTTGACGAGACACAGGTGATTGATAATAAAAGCTTGCTAGTGTAAATGAGAGCCTAAATTACGCTATCTATTTCATAACAATTTGTAAATAGCATGACATAATGTTAATGAGAATGTGTCCCTTAGCTATAGCCTAGCCTTTTGCCAGCAATGTAAGGGTGCGTCCACATCTGGCAAATGTGCCGCGAATGTGCAGCTCGCGAGCCGTTTGCGAGCTGCCCGCGAGCTGCGCGCGTGCGGTTACAGCCTATATTTGGTGCGCCGCTCTAGTGCAACCCTAGCAAGGCTCGAGTGGGGCGCGCATGCAGCGCGCGCGCTGCTCGTGCGCACATACGCGTGAACTTGAGCCTCAGTTGTGAATTTGTTTGAATTTGTGAGGTGCATCGCGGCCGGCACGCGCGCACCTCCTGCGCCGCTCGAGTACGGCGCGTAGAAAGCGCGCAAGCGGCGCGCGGACGGCGCAGGGGCTGCGTACGAACATAAAATGCACGCGCACATTCGCAAACGGCTCGCGAGCTGCACATTCGCCAGATGTGGACGCACCCTTAGGGTTCGCTTCCAGCCTAACCGGATACAGCTACCAGTATTTTACATGGACCGACTACCTATCTGCTATCTGACCTCCACAACCCAGTTAGTACTGGGTAATACGATACCGTTTGGTGAGACTGGTTGTCACACTTTCGGGCCACTAAATTTCTGTAACGACTGTCAAAAATTACAGCCGGAACCAATGGCTTAACGTGCTTTCCGAGGCACGGAGAAAACTCGGTATTTAATGGGTGGTCACCCATCCACAGACCAACCTAGGCAAGCGCGGCTTCACCCGGAGATTGATCTGAGCGGCTATTATTATTTAGCTAGGAGCTCCTCCACGAGCTCTTTTTTTGTATCCACGACGGTATAATAACCAGTGGATTTATTTACTTCCTATTTCCTGCTAAGAAACTAGAGCAGGAGAACCCAAAATGTTAATTATATTGTATATGCATATGCATACTTTAGCATTTGCCATAGGTATTGATAGGTTTTTTTTGCAGTTCATAGAATTCCGTAAAAATAAACAACCGTCAACCGTTCCGCACAAATTCACAAGTATCGTATCTTAGTTATTGCTCCTTCTAAGAGTCTAGCTAGACCATATTCCAAGAATTCTTTTGGGCCCTCGGACTAGTTATGCCATTTAAGACAATTTGGTACGATACGATCTATTCATTCTAAATACCGGTAGTTTTGTATCGATCCTAGCGTTTGTCGTATTCCTTTAAATTCCCTAAATACCGGAGTATCACGTTCTGTTGTTTCGAAACTGTAAAGTATAGGATCGGACCGCGCATCACTAACCAAAACTTTCCCCGACTGATTCCAATTCAGTTACTTAGCGACATACCAAAGATAAGCGAGATGTACCTTTATAACTTTTTAAAGTTCTCATTACTTTTTTTTTTAACAGTAACCAGTTTTTGTCGTTCTTGGTGTTGTTCTACGAGTTCAAATCGATGTTTAATTGAATCAAGTTTTTTTATACGGATGTAGGGATTTCTAACTGTATTCGCTATGTCGTCGTTGTTTGATAATTGTGATTGACTAAGATGATGATTGTGATTATTATGATTGGCTATACGAGTATGAGTAGAGGGATTGACCAAAGAAATTATAAATTTTATGGCTTTTTTGACAGCTGATAATGGACTAGCTACGGTCAGAGTGTCGTCTTTGGGGGGGGGCGAGATATGATACGCCAAGCTCAAACAAAATGAGTTTTGCGCCACTTTTCGACGGAGAAAAAATATGACGTTCGCTTTGTTTCGGTTTGGAAGCGTGATTCGACACCGCGTCAGACTATTCGCTTATTGGAGGGACATTATACAGAGCTCTTTCTAACCGATTCAAACCCATGCCACGTCTATGAGTTAGGTTACTCCCTTCCGAACTATAATGACGCTTATTTATTGTGATAAGACTAATAAGATTGACCTTTCAACACACTTTGACCTACGTAGGTATTTGTGACAGAAGCTCGATTGTTTCCATTAGGTACCGGAATAAATACATAAAAAATAAAATAAAATACTTTATAGGTGAATGCTTTTAAATTCCACCTCAATATTAAAAAGACAAACATGAAAAACTCGTCACAATTAAATCAGGACGCATTGTTATTATGTTTATTGCTAAACAGACAAAAAGCTTTTATGATTCTAAAATGTCAATTCAACAACATATCGGCAATCGTCATAATTTGTATATTTGTTTGTCTATTGGCATTGAGCAATATCATAATGTCATCAGAATTAAATTTAAACATATTTAATGGCAAAAAAAACTAATCAGTAATCATTAATAATTTTATTGTGATAACTTTTAACTATTCAATTAGATGGAAACAAAATGGCAGGTGCTTAGGAAGCGCATTTCGAATTTGGAATCAGAGCGCGATGGTAGATTCCTGTTGACATGACGTTTAAACTTCGAACTGTCTGCTTCGTATAGTGTAATATAATAATTATAATCCTTTTTCTGCATTTAGTACATGCTTATTTAATTGTAAATATAAATAGAAACTGTACAATATAAATCTCTGTTGACAGCAAAAAAGAAAAGAAAAATTGGAAAAAAAGTGATAAATCAAATCGATGATTTGATTCTATACAAACATGACTAGGAACAATGAATGTTGGCAGACCTCTTCATATTGACAGTAACATAAAATGAGAATTAGACAGTTATCTAGCAAATGTTATCATAAGCACCAATAAATCTTCTACAAATATTATGTGCGAGCAGTGTCAATTTATCCTTAATACGTGATTGTTGTGTTTTCATAACTTTAACTCAATAGTGCAGTGTGCCACATTTTATTTTAAAAACAATTAAAATGACGACAGGCGAAGATAAAAAGCCACTCAGCCGATCCAGAGTTATTTTATCACAGGTATGTGTTTATTTTATTAATCTGAAATTATAAACTGTCAATATTTTTATTTTTTTCAATTTATGTTCTAGGTAGTAAGTGCAACTAATCAATATTCGCAAAACTGCGAACCTGAATGGTATTATAAAAATCATGTCATCTCATTTCACGGTCTACCTTACCTACATTCTGTAAAAAAGTTAAAACTTAATAATCTAGTCAGTGTTGAATAAAATCCGGAGCACAAAAATACTGGCTGGCTTTACTTCTTTTTGTTTTTCGAAAAACGAATTTACATTTTCGCGGGAAACAAAAAGAAAATCTCATTACAGTCGCACTCATTTGTTTTGGTTATGTGAAAAGAATGGAACAACACATTTTATTTAGATGTTTAGACTTGTTTAATTTATGGTTTTTTTTTGCCGAGAATCAGTGCAATCAAGAACGATATATCTGTTTATTAATTATATTCGGTGTTTCTATGAAAAACATTGGCGGTTTCTCCCTCCGTCATTCACAAGGTAACATATTCAATTTGTGTGATAGCAATTTACGATTTCTTCTCACACAACAGGCTACGCACATAACCATTATATTTTTATTAGCCTCCAGAAGATCAGATTCAATTTGAGGTCAGTGACACTCGTTTAACAATATTTCAATTCAATGTTC
Source organism: Noctua comes (assembly GCA_963082995.1). Lineage (NCBI taxonomy): Eukaryota > Metazoa > Arthropoda > Insecta > Lepidoptera > Noctuidae > Noctua > Noctua comes. The sequence continues at coordinate 8,874,355 of OY720288.1, forward strand.
AGCATGGCAACTAGTGCAATAGTGATGATCTATCAGTACAAAATTGTGAATGAATCGATGCATATTTTATTTATAAATTGAGAAGTCCAAGTCAATAGCTGCTTCGATGGTTTAATTGTACATAAATTAAATGTCAGTTACTACGGATTAATAAATCAGTCTATAATAATTATATAAAGGGTGTAAATAGATCCTTAACATATCCGAAAGGCATTTGTTCTCCCCGTCTTTGCGACTATTTTATTGTTCTAGACCATACCTGGGAACCTTCTAGTTACGGAGATATTTGGGAGTCAAAGTTTGAAATACATATTTTTAATGTAAGATTTTTATTTAAACACCACCTCCACGATCCCCGTACTATTCAATCCATCCATCAGAACAATGCTTTGAGTGCTTTCCATCGAGTCCTACCTTATCACGTGATTTTTCACCCCAAAAAAAAATCGATTCCCAGCAATAATTTTTGCGTAAAGTTACTTAGTTTGATCACATGAGTAGGAAAACGGAACAGAGGTTAAGCTTCATACAACCGCGCGAATCGGTTGCACTTCTACAAGCACGCGGGGCATGTGTGCGTGACCACTGGCCGCTAGTCGCGTACGCGGCGAGACTGGAAAAAACCGGTTTACGCTGGCACAGCCAGTGGACAATCTCAGGGTTAGCACGGCACGGTGCCATGGCAACCAAGGGGCACGTTGTTTGTTTTGTCAGTTGCAAGATTGGTTGCAAGTTTGAATATTAAAATTAAAATGGTTGTTTATTGTACTGTGTGTATGAATAATAGTAGAAAAAACAAAAATATATCATACTTTAACTATCCCAAGGAGTACAATAGGTAAGTTAATATTTGACTATTACTTTTTCAAGTAAGTACCTATATTTTATTGTATGATCCTTTTTTTTTAATAATATATAAGAAGAGGATACTACTCGGTGTGTTTTTACCCGACTGCGGCGAAGCCCAAAAGGAGGGTTATGTGTTTGACCTGTATGTATGTAATGTCTGTTTCTATGTTCCCTCGTAACTAAGGAGTTAAGGAGCCCGGTAAGCCGAAGATTATCGAGTTACGACAAGGACAGAAAAAGAAAGTATGTATGGGAGAACAAGATAGAATGAGTAATGGTCTATATCGTATTTGGTACCAACTAGTTTTCTTATTTTGTTAACTTATTTACATTTTTTTATTATACTCCCCCTGCATTTTATGCTTCACTTTATTTTCGGCTTTCTTGTCATGGGTGTCATTTTCGTGGTTTTTGGGGTCGCTGAGAACTAAAATTAGGTCAAAATGAAAATTCAAGATGGCGTCGACGAAAATTTTCGGTTTTTTCTTCATGGGTGTCATTTTCATGGTTTTTGGGGTCGCTGATAACTAAAATTAGGTCAAAATGAAAATCCAAGATGGCGCCGACTAAAATTTTCGGTTTCGTGTCATAGGTGTCATTTTCGTGGTTTTTGGGGTCGCTTATAACGAAACTGAGGTCAAAATGAAAATCCAAGATGGCGCCGACGGAAATTTTCGGTTTTGTCGTCATGAGTGTCATTTTCGTGGTTTTTGGGGTCGCTGATAACAAAAATGAGGTCAAAATGAAAATTCGATGGCACCAACATTTTTTTTTGTTTTTTTCGTCATGGGTATCATTTTCATGGTTTTCAGGGTCACTGATAACGAAAATAAGGTCAAAATAAACAGAGATAAAAAACTAAAAAAAATGTAATTCTCATTTTTTTTCTTCGGGTTCCCCTGACTGAATTTTCACCCTTCGCCACTGGACTGTATCATACTCAATAATAAAACTGTATAACAAATGTTTTGTTTAATTTGTCTTAACATATTGTGACAACCCTACCAAAATAGGTAACAATTTTGAACGTTCTTTAGAAGCTTTAACTCTGTTCCGTTTACTTACTCATGTGGTTTGATGTACAGAATGCTTGGTTGACGGCTATGTGAAGGGTCTATTTACACACTGTATAACCCACGGCTGGGATACGGGACACCTTATCTTTATGAGAGAAAGTGGATGACAAATAACTTCGAACTATTTGGTTTTAGGACACAACGGTTCTCTCACGATGTTTTCCTTAACCGTTTTGAGAGCAGACTCGGGATTGTAATCCCATGATTGTAAAAAAAAGAAAGTTGACCTTATAAATTACAAAAAATGCATGCTAGATTATTGGAAATGCATCATCATCAGCAGTTCACTGCTGGATATAGGCCTCTTCAATCGCACACCACTTAGCTCGATTCTCGGTTACTCAACTCATCCAGTTGCTACCAGTCACCCTGTAGCCTAAGGGGGTCCCACCTTACGCTTGCTAATTCGCGGTTTCCACTCAAGAATACGTCTACCCAAAAGATTCTACAGCTAATATGGCCGGCATAAAATTTAATGCATACAAATATTCAATAACATAGATAAACATTGTTCTTAATTTAAAAAAAAAAAACAAATGAATGCGATCGTGTAACCGATAACTTTGTCAGTAGACACAGATGAATTACATTGATAGCCTACTTCGTGCAAAGATAAAAAGTCATTGCACTAAGTAAATACGAAATTAAAAAATAAACGGTTCAGATAAAAAATACGTCAACACTTTGTCTCGTGTTATTTTATAACATTCAATGAACATAGGTCAGTTTGTCATATTTGGAAGCGATTGATTGATAGCTCACTGATTGACGTTATTGCGACATTCAATAAGATGGGGCTTGACAACTGTTTTTCGGTACTAAAGCAACTCCGGTCGAGGTTGAAGAACTAAAACAAACCTGACTGGAGTTCTACCACTACTACTGGTAGTAGTTTGAACAGTGGGGTATTGATTCAAAATTCAAATTCAAAATTTTTAATTCAGATCAATGGATCCACCAGAATGCAAATAGAAAAAAAAATGAATGGAAAAATGGAAAAAGAGGAATGGAAAAATGGAAAAAAAAATGAATGGAAAAATGGAATGGATGGTTATTAGTGGTACCTATGATTCTTTCTCTCCGTTCTCCCCAGACGGAGAGAAAGTTTAAAACTGAGTGAAATTCCAATTTGCTAGAAATTTTTGTGATTTAAGGTAATCATGAGGTCGAGACTATGTAACGATTACTATTTTTTATTTATGGTTTCGGAGAGAGGTATGGTTTCAGAGGAGCTCGTGGCTAAATAATAACAGCCGCTCGGGTCGATCTATAGGTTAAGCCGTGCTTGCCTAGGTTGGTCTGTGGATGGGTGACCACCCATTACATACCGAGTTTCCTCCGTGCCTCGGAAAGCACGTTAAGCCGTTGGTCCCGGCTGTCATTTGTAGATCTTTGACAGTCGTTAGGTAGTCAGTGGCCCAAAAAAGTCTGACAACCAGTCTTACCAAGGGGTATCGTATGACCTAGTACTAACTGGGTTGTGGAGGTCAGATAGGCAGTCGCCCCATGTAAAATACTGGTATTCAGCTGCATCCGGTTAGACTGGAAGCCGACCCCAATATAGTTGGGTAAAGGCTAAGCAGATGATGATGATTTATGGTTTCGGAGTAGCACATGATATGTATTTACTTTTAGGCTGAGGCCAAACGAGCGTATTTTTTTGAGCTGTGAGCCTGTGAGTCGCCCAAAATGCGTCGCGTCGAATGCAGCGTAAATTCCGCGACTCATTTTACGCGACTCACAGCTCAAAAAATTACGCTAGTTTGGCCTCAGCCTTATTAGGTACAACTTCTACTTAAGTTTACAGAAAAGTATTCTCAATCTCATTGCCCTTATTGAAACTATGACTTGAATCTACCTATCCATTCTTAAACCTTATTTGGCTTTAGAAACTATGATAATTAAAGTATTTTATGGCCAGGAGGCTTTTTATGGCATAAAACAAGGAAATTAATACACAAGCACACTTTAATTATGCATATTAAGGCGTTGTAAACGACCTTAAAATAATTGTCTGAATTAATATACAGGGCCCAATCAATCATTTTTTTTTTTTATAATAACAATTTGTCCCTTTATATTTCACTAGCTGATTCGTACGGTTCGCTCGCGTGGAGGCTGAAAATTATCCCACGGTAATGTACTACCGGGATAAAAAGTATCCTTTTCTTAACCCAGTGTACCTGTGTGCTAAATTTGATCAAATTCCATTCAGCCGTTTAGGCGTGAAAAGGTAATATTGATAGACAGAGCCACTTTCGCATTTATTAGTATGGAAGTATGGATGTTTGTGCAATTAGTGACCATAAAGCTATTATGGCTATAAAACGCGCCAAATAATAATGTGAAAAAATCAATCGGCTTTGGTAATAGTTGATTACAAAAAACCGTGCCAACGTGCCAAGTGTTCTCTCAACATTCTAGTATTCCAAGTACACCAGCTAGTGAGCGAGCGAGCGAGCCGGAAGGCATCATTTCTCCTCTTTTCATACTTCGGTTCGGCACTTTCGATAGTTCGCGGTGTGAACCGAAGTATGAAAAGAGGTGAAATGATTTTCGCCCGGCTCGCTTGCTCGCTAGCAGGCGGTGTGGCTTGCGCTTAAGTATAACTTAGCTGTTTTTTTTAATAACCACCGAAAACGCGATTTGAATATTTAATTTGGTATGGTCTCTGCCTACCTAGTACCTACTGTCCACTTTATTTTATTTAAAAAAAAGCCACTTAAAAACTTGTATAAATGAAATCTTTCATTACAAACATGTATTGAATGAGGAATAATCAATTAAAATGAAACCGAAATATAAAGCAGGTATCAAATACTACTGTGTCTATAATCATGAACTGAATTTATAGTGCCCAACAACAGATTGCGCGTCGATATCCCTTACGCCCTGTATAATGGTGCAATTATACTTGGTCGTAAGTCCATATTCGGGAGTTCGAAAGACTTTTCTCGAATTCGGGCGTCCGAATTCGGGCATCCGAAGACGGGCGTACTCGACCCCATTCATTTACTTCGTTTGCCCGAATTCCGCGCAATCGTATTTGGGAGACCGACCAAGTGTTTTTGCGCCGTAACTCTGCCGATTACTTCGGGGAATACTGGCGAAGTTGTGTGTTGTAGATACCATTAGTTCTAAAAATTTACATACTGCGGTCAAAAAATATTTCCTCAGTTGAAAAAACTCAAAAGTAAGGCCATCTAAGATAAGAACCATGTGAAATGCAAATCTTAGGCTAAAGTAAGACTTTAAATTCAATGAGTCGTTATTTATTGGTAGATAAAAACAAATAATTCAGAGGCCAGGGTCTAGAATTTTATCTCAATTTAGGAATAAACATCCAAAAATACCAAAACAAGCTTACATAATGTATGAGGCCTAAAATTCGAAGACAGCCGGATCTTCTTCACGTTATGTAGAAATGAGAAACGGGAAAACTGATTTTAGAGGAAGGGGCTATATCTATTTAAAATTTTACGTTGTCTTTTCTAAAATTCTTTAAGTTAAAAAAATCACATGGACGTTTTTAACTTTTAAACTATTTGATCCAAGTTTAGTTTTGTAGAATGGGGTTTTGTTTTTATAATACATCCTAGGCGATTAAATGAGCAATATTTATATAATACTAGCTGCGCCCGCCATGCGTTGCAATGCACCTTTTTTAACCTACCCAACCTACCTACCCTACCTACCTACCCTAGCGGTATGAAAAATAGATAGTAGCCGATTCTCAGACCTACTGAATATGCATATAAAATTCATAAAAATCGGTCAAGCCGTTTCGGAGAAGTATAGTAACTAACATTGTGACACGAGAATTTTACATATAAGATATTAAATTTGTAATAACGTTCTCGAAAACGGCTCCAACGATTTCGATGAAAGTTACAATTTACGGGGGCAAAAAATCGATCTAGCTAGGTCAATATCATATTATAATATCTACGTCAAATCTGGAAAAATCGTTTTCTCTATTTTCACCCGAGCAGAGCTCGGTCTCCCAGGTACTGATTCATTAGTGTCACAACACTAATGAGGTATGTGACAAAACAAGCTTTACCAAAAACAAAATATTGTGAATATGCAGTTTGGGTCTCTGGCCATACCACATACCACAATAGATGTAGCCTGTTAAAACCACCACTAATTTCTTTGCTTATGATTTTTAAACACTTATTCCTAGAATAATAATTCTGTACCGTTGCCTTATGCAGATTTCTCTGAATTAGATGATTATCCAGAATCATTTAAATTAGTTCAGAACTATTTTAAGTCAGTAGCTCGTTTGTTCAGGAAAGTTTTTTCAAAAACGGCCCATTCAGCGACACTGACTATAAGTCAACGAAATTGGCGAATGGTAAACTAACGAACGAGAGAAGCCGAACTCGAGAAAACAACTACCAAATTTCGATTGCGAGGGTCTTCATGTGTAAATAAAAAATAAAAAACCTACATAATTTGAATAATATGCTGCCCACAATACGATATATAGCCGATCATTTAATAATAACCAGATTCCTTATATTTGCATGTAGGCGGTTTTTTTATTACAACCTTATGAATGAACACTAATCGTAGAAAAGGTTTTGTGTTTTTTCTAAAATTTGTGGATACATTGACATTTTGAAGTGAATTTCGTGGTTTTTTCTCATTTGCCACTAATAGGTAGAATCTTAACGCAAGTCCGCTACATTTTACTCTTCTGTGAGCCTACCAAGAGTGCGCGAACAAACGTAAAATAAATTCGATATTTTTTAATTGGACGTATGTCTTTCCCAAAGTATTTTGGTTTTCAACCACAGTAAGCGTCATATTAAGATGTCAATAAAGCGTTAAAAATAAATAATTTAAATTTGCGAAACGAATATTGTAATTTTAAAATCGTTCGGCTTTACGTTAGGTTCTCTCGCATTTATATTAAATCTGTATGGAAATCAGTGCTCACTTCATAAATAATACAAACCATAAGTAAGCGAATATATATTTTTTAATATTATTTAAAATAAACGTTCTATTTTAGATTATTATCAATAAATATTCAGACATTTATCGTGCTTCGAATATAGTTTAATTATTTTAAGTATGCTATCACCAGCCTTGATCGACGCCGTCTACGCATAAGTTCATAGAAGGCTATCACAAATGTCTTCCAAAATGAGTCCTATTATGCCAATATACGAGTCTTCTTCTACTTTATTGTTTGGTTAGTGCCTAACTTGGTGTCGAGAGTTTTTATGCCGCCCATTGGCCTCTAACTTGGCTTTCCAAGCCATCAAGAAAAATCTATCCGGCACGCTGTTTTCCTTCATCGAAGCAAGCGATATTAATAGAATACACACATAAATACAAACAATCAGAAGTGCGTGTCTTGGGTTCGATCTCGAGACCTATGATTTAGCAGTCCGACGGCCACACCACTAGGCTTTTACTGACTTACTGCTATACCTACCTACAAACGAGATTTTCTAGATGACTTATTTTTTCCTAACATAATTTATTTTCCGTTGTCAGGTACTAGCATGCCTAGCGTTGGACTTCTTACTGATCGGGCTGGGCCTGTCCATCAGTTTTGTAACGATGGTGTTACCTGAGGTGCTGGATGCCAAAGAGGGACTGTCTATCACTAAGAAACAAGCATCGTGGTTTGGTGAGTACAGCTTAAACATTACTTTAACACACGTCAGGGGTTCTGTATTACTTAAGGTCCAGTTTACACAAAGCGGAGACAAAACAAGCGGAGTAGTTATCTACTCCGCTTCTTTTGTCACCGCTTTGTGGGAATAGCACTGCTCTGCACTTACGTGCGGAAATTGTCCAATCAAATTGGTTGAATATAAACCTGAAACTCTCGTCTCTCGTGTACTCGTGTGATTGGTCTAATTTTGTAGTTTTATGCACCGCTCCTCCCACTTTGGTGGAAACCGGGATTAGGCACTGCTCCTAGGTATACCTTTCTTGCTACAAAGCAGTGTTACTGGTACACGGCTTTTTTTCTTGGATGGTAATTTGCATGTGCAATACATTGTCATTGACGTGTGACATCCACCAACACGCATCGAGCCCGCGTGGTGGATTATGACCCTCTCTCTTTAAATTGCTTGTGCCCCAGCTATAGAAAGGTTTAGGCTGAACTTACTTTTGTGAGGAGCAGTAGTAGCCCAGTGGTAACGTGGTCGTGAGTTCGAACCCAAACAGGCGCATTACTATGTGTAAATTATTTCATCACCACTGCTATCAAAACTATGGCTCATGTTCTAAAAATAAAAATTCTAAGACATGTTACATCTACAAACCCACTTTGGGCCCGCGTTTTGCATTACAGCCTATTTCCACTCATAGAGGAGAGGCATCCCAGCAGTGGGAACGGATTGTAAAGGGTGTAACAAGACCCTTAACTAAGCCGAAAGGCACTAGTTCTTCCCGTCATTGCGATATTTTTTTTGTTCTAGACCATACCTGGGCACCTTTTAGTTACAGAGATATTGAGGGTCAAAGTTACAACTTTTTCACAAGTTTCTTTTTAAATACACGTTTTTAATGTAAGAACTTTAACCACCTCCACGACCCCCATACTATTCAATCCATCCATCAGCACAATGTACTGATGTACGTTACATTCGAGTCCTACTGTAAAACATGATTTTTCATCCCAGAAAAAAAGTCGTTTGCCAGCAATAATTTTTACGTAAAGTCACTTAGTTTGTTGTATATAATGCTTGGTTGACGGCTTCGTGAAGGGTCCTGTTACACCCTGTACTATACTATGTTTATGTGTCACCAATTCCTAGGTAGTGAGTTTTTTGTCATCCAATAACCTAAACCATGGCTTTGGTTTTCGATTTATTTGTTTTAAATACTAGTATGCAAACGTGTTCGTCTCGAAGTGCACAGGCACTTTAGGCACAGATTTACCTACAGGAAGGACACCTTTATCTTTCCAGTCGTTCTTCTTTTTACCCGACTGCGGCGAAGCCCGAAAGGAGTGTTATGTGTTTGACCTGTATGTATGTCTGTGTCTATGTTCCCTCGTAACTCCTAAACGAATGAACGGATTTGGATAAATTATACGTCGTTAGATTCGTCTTGGTGGTACGAGTGTCATTGGTTGGTACATTGAAATGAAAAACAAAGAAAAATGGCGGATTTAGGGTGCCATATCGTAGCGTTTGAAACTTTTTTTCTTCCAACACCATCGAGTGGGGTATCAAAATCAAGGTTTTAAAGGGTGATTTCAAAAATATATACAACTTATAAGTTTAAAAGTAATTCAAAGTGACCAATCGTATTATAAAAATAATTAATCTTCTGCGTATTCTTTTACTTTACTAAACTAAAAAGCTGGAAATAAAAAAAGTAGTTGAAAAAACTAAAAAACCCGACTGAAAAAAATGAAAAGTATAAAACGAGCACGTTTTAAATTAAACAAAAGTTGGAAACAGGCGGGGTCTATTCCATTATCATAATTTTATATTGAAATGGGCCCCGCCTGCTTCTAACTTTTGTTTAATTTAAAATTTGCTTGTTTTATACTTTTCAGTCGGGTTTTTTAGTTTTTTTATTGCTACGAGTACCAAAATCGTAGATTAATAGGTAGATTTGCCTACCAAAATCGAGTTAATAAGAATTTGGTCACGCGCATCATACACGTAAAAATAGAAAATATTTGACCTTTCAGTAACTGAATCAATTGATATCATCTTTCCAAATAATTTTTAATAATCACCATCTTCCTCATTTTAATGATCCATTTTTGCATAATTTGTACATCAAACTTGTTAAATTTCAGTGGCGGCTGAAATAGAAAATAATCTTAATGTCATCATTGCATATTATCAAAAATCTCAAAACCTGTTCATATCGGGCCATTTATTTTTGCGATTTTCCATTTAGATTTTTGCACTAGAAGTTTAGAGTCCGGTATTGCATCCTACTGCATGGAATTTAACGTAACTGGTGAAATACAGAGTTTAACAAAAAGACTCGTCACAGAGCTGGCAACAACGCATTTTCAATACGAGTGCCTTATAGGAAGATTAACTTATCAATATTTCTGGCGTGAAAAACCGCTATTTACGGCAATGAAAACATTGTGCTTTTTGGTATATGGAACCGTACAGGGTTAGGAGTTAAGGTCATCATCTGCCTAGCCTTTTCCCAACTATGTTGGGGTCGGCTTCCAGTCTAACCGTATGCAGCTGAATACCAGTACTTTACATGGAGCGACTGCGTATCTGACCTCCACAACCCAGTTAGTGCTGGGTAATACAATACCTCTTGGTAATACTGGTTGTCAGACTTTTTTGGCCACTGACTACCTAACGACGGTCAAAGATCTACAAATGACACCCGGGACCAACGGCTTAAAGTGCTTTCCGAGGCACGGAGGAAAGTCGGTATGTAATGGGTGGCAAGCACGGCTTTACCTAAAGATCGACCCGAGCAGCTGTTATTATGTAGCCACGAGCTCCTCCTTTAAGGTATGACATTACTACTTGTTTTCGTATTCTAAAAAAAAAGTGAAAAATCTTTAAACTTTGACATTCAATATCTCCGGAAATCAGACAGTTCTTCCAGAAAGTTTCCAGGTACGGTCTAATGCAAAAAAAAAAAACAATGACGCGAAGACCACCAAATACCAAATGCTTATTAATTATGAGAACTATACGGTGGGTAGCTGCTTTAACCGTAAATCTATGATGCGTGGAGGTTCCCTAATATTATTGAAAAATTGTGTTAAATATAAGCAACGCAATGACATAGTAGGTCTCTCGGCTGAACAGTGCGTCGAACTGTCCTGTGTTGAGCTGGATAAGCATGTAATTGTGTGTGTGTACAGACCCCCAAACTATCAAAACTTTGCCGTATTTGATTCAATAATGGAAGATGTCCTGGCAAAACTTGCAGCCAGTAATAAATCTATAATTATTTGTGGTGATTTCAATATCAATATTTTAGAAGAAAATTCTAATAGCAGTCGGTTATTAAATCTTTTTAAGTCATTTGACTTGACCAACATTTTTATAGAACCTACGAGAGTCACTCCATCTTCTGCTACTTGTATAGATAATGTTTTCTGCAATTGCGATTACTTAGATAAAGCCATAGTATATTGTTTGCCGTCTGACCATAGCGGACAAACTGTAACTTTTAGGTGTAACATTCCACTGCAGAAAGTTCAGATTCAGTTTAGACCAATAACTACTAATAAATTAAATAGGTACAATATTTCCCTTCAGAATAAGTTAAGCGTTATGAGCCATCGTATGGACGATATTAATATAAATCAATTGTATGATAATTTCTTTTCAATAGTTCACACTGAGTTCAACAAAACTTTTGAAAAGAAGACAAAATGTATTTGCCCTAAATTTATATTTAGTGATTGGGCAACTAGAGGTATCAGAAAAAGTAGGGAAAGACTATTTGAGCTTTATGGCCTTAAGCCTTATATAAACACTGACACTTTTAACAAGTATGTTGCTAAGTATTCAAATATTTTTAAAAATACATGCAAGGCTGCCAAAGCCCTGCACATTAGCAACAAGATCAAAACTGCAGAAAACAAAATTAAGACAGTTTGGAAAGTCATAAATAACGAGACTAACAGGAAGAAAATACGTAACACTAGCTACACATTAGATACAGCGTATGGTCCTAAAAGCTCTAATCAGGAAGTAGCTCATGAATTTGTAAATTTCTTTACCGATATACCGTTAAAAACTACGGAGGCTCTTAATTCGTCTCCTGAAATCTCAATGGGTTTATTAAAGGCGAATGTGTCTGGCTGCCTGGCTGAATTTAAATTTAAACACATAAACCCTATGATAGTTATTAAAGCTTTCCGGCAAATAAAAGTCAAACTGACCGAAGATCTTTGGGGAATGTCTATCAGAGTTTGTACATCCATAGTTGAGACTATTGCACCATACTTAGCCTTAATTTTTAATTTGTGTGTAGATCAAGGAGTTTTCCCTGATCTAATGAAATACAGTAAAGTCATACCTCTGTTCAAATCCGGAGATAGTAAAGATACTAATAATTATAGACCTGTATCCGTGTTGCCAGTTTTTAGCAAGGTTTTTGAAAAGGTAATGCTGAATCAAATGCTCAATCATTTTAACACCAACAGAATCTTACACGATCAACAGTATGGTTTCACCAAGGGACGTTGTACAACTGACGCCGGTGTAACCTTATTAAAGCACATTTTTACTGCGTGGGAAGAGTCCCAAGACGCCATAGGAATATTTTGTGACCTCTCCAAAGCATTTGATTGCGTAAATCACGACACATTACTTTTGAAACTTGAGCATTACGGACTAGGTAAACTTGCACTTAGTTTGATGAAATCTTATTTGAAGGATAGACAACAACAAGTTCAAATAAATGGTGTTAATTCACAGGGTTTAAAAGTAAAAATGGGGGTTCCGCAAGGCTCAATATTGGGTCCTTTCCTCTTCTTAGTGTATATAAACGATCTACCCTATTTATTGAAAAACCAACCTCATAATATGGTGTTATTCGCTGATGACACTTCCCTTATTTTTAAGATAAATAGACGGGCCCAAAATCTAGATGACGTGAATAATGCCCTACTTCAGGTCCATAACTGGTTCACAGCAAACAATTTAGTGTTAAATGGAAAAAAAACGAAATGCATAAGATTTGCTTTACCAAATGTTAAAAGTAGCGATTGTGATATAGTATTGAATAAACAGAAGCTTGAATTTGTAGATAAAACGGTTTTCCTGGGGATTACGCTTGATTCAAGGCTACAATGGGGATCTCATTTAACATCTCTTGCGGGGCGGCTAAGTTCAGCAGCATATGCTATTAGAAAAATCCGTCAATATACTGATGTAGATACCGCTAGACTGGTCTATTTTAGTTACTTTCATAGTTTACTGTCGTATGGCATTTTACTATGGGGACGGGCTGCAGACATTGAGTCTATATTTATTCTGCAAAAAAGAGCCATCAGAGCCATATATAATCTTCGTAGGCGTGATTCTCTAAGGGAACTGTTTAAGGAAATTAACATCATGACGGTACATTCTCAATACATCTATGAAAACATAATGTATGTAAGAAAAAATCTACATCTTTTTAATAAAAGAGGTGACAGACACAATTACAGTACTAGAAATAGAGACCAATTAGTTCAGCCAGGCTTCAGACTCGCTAAAGTAGACTCATCTTTCATGGGGTACTGTTTGAGATGCTATAACAAAATTCCACAAAGTATTCTTGAACTGAATGAAACGAAATTTAAAACATGCATTAAACGCACACTGTGTAGGCAAGCATATTACAAGTTAGACGATTATATCGTTGATAAAAATGCTTGGCTCAATGACGGTCCTGCTCCACAAGGACAGGGGCGCATAAATGAATAGCATTACATATCCCAATCACCTGCGCTCTTGATGATTTATTTACTGCATCAGTGAGCGGGGTACACGTGGCTGAGTTTTGGGCTAAGCATATTTAAACTTTTTGCCATCGAAACGCTAAGAAGAAGAAGCATTAAATAGTATGTTGGAGCTGCTGAAGATTGTACAACTATCTTTGCTTTGTATAAATTCAATCTCTTTAGTATTATATAGCCGCATAGCCCATATTGTGTGAGTACTATGTAATAGAAAGCTGTCATTCGCGGGAAACCTACGTCTTTTCTTGACTTGAATGTGCCCTGGCGGTTAGGAGTGTGTCATGCTCACTCAAATGTCTCGCTGATGGTGGCGCGTGTGTCGGATCATTTAGTTCCCTTCAAAATGGTTGAGTTGAACGGTGCTGATACATGCGTCATGTTCGTGAACGGGCGCTGTCAGTTGTGACTGGTCATCTCTTGGTTGCCACGGCTTATTTGAATTGATTATTTTTATTTTATTTTTTTTGAATTGTTTACTATGGACACTTTTAACGTACACATCTGGCTACATCGTTCTCACATAATGTACCATCTCAACATGAATAATGTAACCAAGAGTTTGTAAAAGTATACTGATTTAAAAGAGTGTCCATGGAGTTTCTTGCCCGTTCTTCTCCATAGAGATCTACGTTAGGGAATGGGCAACTACAGTACTTTCACAGTTTTTATGCCTTGTGACTGGGACTGTAGCTATTGTTGTCTTTGTTTCGACAATTCAAAAGTGCCTGTAACTGGCCTATTTGAAATAAATGCTTTGATTTTGATTTTGATTTTGAAGAACAGATGTAGGTACCTCGGCTGCGTTAAGGTGCTTGACACCCATATTAAGGGTACGTTTCCTAAAGCTACGGGAAATTCATACGTAGTGTTATGTTATCCTAAACCAAAAACGTGACTCAAATTCACAGACAAATAGGCTCGCAAAATCACAAAGGCTTCACAGAGGACTAGAATTTCACATTATTGTTTATTGCTTCGCTATGCTTTAACAGCAGGCCAGTTAATAGGGGTCAGTTACTGCGTACTTAGCAAAAATCCGCACAAGTAGAAAAAATACTACAGTCTATGGTCTAATGATACGTTAATATTATAATATACAGGGTGTAAACAGACCCTTCACATAGCCGTCAACCTAGCATTCTGTACATCAAACTAAGTAACTTTAAGCTAACATTATTGCTGGGAAACGACTTTTTTTTTTTGGGGTGAAAAATCACGTTTTACGGTAGGACTCGATGGAACGCACTCAAAGCATTGTGCTGATGATAGAATAAATAGTACAGGGGTCGTGCAGGTGTTTAAAATAAACATCTTACATTAAAAACATGTATAAACTTGTGAAAAAGTTGGAACTTTGACCCCTAATATCTCCGTAACTAGAAGGTTCCCAGGTATGGTCTAGAACGAAAAAAATATCGCAAAGACGGGGAGAACAAGTGCCTTTCGGCTTCGTTAAGAGTACATTTACACCCTTTATGGTCTAATGATATGTTATTTATAATATAGGTAACTCCATTCATTTACGTAGGCTACAAAATTTCATGTTTCTGTATTTTAAGGCCGCATTTTGACGTGACAACGTCTTATAATTCGATGGAGCCGGCTGCACGCACGAAAAAATGAGGCGTTACCTCGCATAAAACAATTGCTCAACGCACATTCATTTTTTGAAAAATGCAACCATTCCATCAGTATTTTCTTATGACGTTGTCACGTTCAACTATCGTCAGTAAACCGACTTTACAGAGAACCGATTTTTTGTTGTCCATTTCAAACATCTAACTTGAACACGAATTAAAAATTACAGAAGTAGAGGAAAAGCTTGTACTTCTGACAATTTAAGTCTAAAACTTCCTAAGCTTATTTAAAAAAATAAGTTTTGATATACTGCAAAATTGTAAAATGTAGGTGAATTTAATAAATGAACATAGTTTATTGCCGTCTAAATGCGATGGATGTATTTACAACATACGCTGCACGTCTATATATATCAAGCAAGCATAGATACACCTTGCCTATACCTTGGGTTATTTTAGTATAATTATGCAAACTACACGTTTTGCATAATTTTAAAGATTATTTCTCGAGTTATAAAAATGTTATACATGTCGTAAATTCAGAATAATAACTGATTGTGGGTGAATATGGGGGCACCAAATTTTACGTGTCCACGTTGAGAATCGAGGTGTAAAATTATAGGATGTTTCTTATTTTTTTATAGCGAACCATGTAACTTGGTTCAATTAGGGCCACATATATTTTTTTATAAGTGTACTAGCTTATGCCCGCGGCTTCGCCAGCGTGGAATTAGGGAATTGTCCACGGGATCTTACTTCTGGGATAATAAGTAATCTATGTATCTATCTATAATACATACATAGATTTACATGTACTTGCTTATAACTTGCAATTATTAGTTTAAAATTATATCAATTAAATTAGATACGTTAAATATTGATACCTTGGTTTGAGATTGGACATCGGATTTACTGGATTTTATCTGAAGAGTATGTACACAAATTTTCAAGTCAATCGACCCCGAGAGTAAAAAGTTTCACAGAAAATTCAACACCCCATTTCACCCTCTAAGGGGTAGGAATTTCGAAACACTGAAACTTACTCTTCACAAAGAATACACCCTCCAATTTTTATAACTTTGGGACCCGCGGTTTGGGCTGTGCGTTGGTATTTCAGTCAGCCAGTCAGGACATTTAATTTTAAATTGGGGGATGATTTTGGAAAAACTGTGATACACGTATCTTATCATTTTAACTGAAGTATATGTAGACACATTTTCAAGTCAATCGACTCCGAGAATAAAAAGTTTCACATAAAATTCAAAACCCCATTCCACCCTATCAGGGGTGGAATTTTAAAAAACCTTTTCTTAGTGGGTAATTACTCTCCACAAAGAATATATTCTCCAAATTTCATGTCTCTAGGATCAGCGGTTTGGGCTGTGTGTTGGTATATCAGTCAGCCAGTCAGGACATGGAATTTTAAATTGGGGGATGATTTTGGAAAAACTGTGATTCACGTATCTCATAATTTTAACTGAAGTATCTGTAGACACATTTTCAAGTCAATCGACTCAGAGAACAAAAAGTTTCATAGAAAATTCAACACCCCATTTCACCCTCTTAGGGGTGGAATTTCAAAAAACCCTTTCTTAGTGGATACCTACTCTTCACAAAGAATACACCCTCCAAATTTCATGTCTCTTGGACCAGTGGTTTGGGCTGTGCGTTGATATATAAGTCAGTCAGTCAGTCAGGACTTTGAATTTTATATGTATAGATAGATAAATTGTATCTTAAATTGAGTGATTACCACAAAAAATGTTAAATAAATCAGACGGGAAGAACTATTTAAACAGGAAGTCATCAGTATATTATTATTTACTTAGACTATTATAAAACATTGATTTATAACTATTTAGAAAACTGCAGACTACGTTTCTGAGAACAAACTATAATTTCCAGAACTTCAGTTTTTGTCTTTAAAATAAATTGGAAACTGCATTTTCCACTCTAACAGTAACACCTAACCTTAAACCTACATCTATGTATTTAGGACTTTTCCAGCTTGTCTAGTATATTAACGATTGTGTTAATTAATACCACGGTACACAAATAACAATAATATAATATGATTCCTAGACATATCTTCATAAATATACTAGTCTTATTTAGACTAACAAAATGTTGATTCTAGCACCTAGATTATTGTAAATAACGCAGATTGTATTGCTTGTTTGATATCGGATTTCTACCTAGATAGTTTATATAAACATTATGTATGTATGCAGTGTGTAGCATAGATATAGCATTGAGATAAAAAAGCTTTTACCTATTTTTTCTTTAATTGGGTATTCAAAGATCCATAAAGATTTCAGCTATTTAAATAAAATGTCGTCGAGGAAGCTATACAGGGTGTTTGGTTAAACGTGGGCAATACTTTAAGGGAGTGAAATACTCATAAATATGAGCAACTCTTACTATGGAGCTAACCACGAAATATGATTAAAAAAATCTGCTGTTGCCAACATTTTTTTGAGTTACGCGACCAATAATGTGAGGAGCAGCTGATATTTTTTTCGCGATTTATAGATACTTTATTCTTGCTCGTCATCGTGAACTTTTCCTCGGCGGGAGGGTGTAAACAGACCCTTCACGAAGCCGTCAACCGAGCATTGTACATCAAACTAAGTAACTTTATGCAAAAAATATTGCTGGGAAACGACTTTTTTGTGGTGAAAAATCACGTTTTACGGTAGGATTCAATGTAACGCACTCAAAACATTGTGCTGATGGATGAATTGAATAGTATGGAGATCATGAAGGTGTTTAAAGTAAAAATCTTACATTAGAAACATGTACTTAAAAAGAAAATTTGTGAAAAAGTTGGAACTTTGACCCACAATATCTCCGTAACTAGAAGGTTCCCAGGTATGGTCTAGAACAAAAAAAATATCGCAATGACGGGGAGAACAAGCACCTTTCAGTTTCGTTAAGGGCTTTTTTACACCCTTTATAAGGTCATGCATGATTTGCCTAAAAAATGTAGGTACCTAACTATTCTTGCAACCGAAGAACACGTCAGCAGTTTCTATAGTAAGTAGTATAAAAATAATTTGATCTTATTAAAAATGGTCCTCTTTTTCTCTTACAGGTAGCATGGCATTCCTCTGTCAGCCACTGGGCAGCATATTCTCCGGGCCACTTCTGGACCACTTCGGTCGCAAAAAGGCTCTGTTCCTGGTCAACATACCACATGTGGTCGCCTGGCTTCTCATGTACTATGCTTGGGATGTGCCTTCGCTGTTCATCGGCAATGCCTTGCTGGGCATCGGAACTGGTATCATGGAGGCGCCTTCAGTCACTTATATTGGGGAAATAAGGTGAGGAACAGTGAAAAAGTTTATATGCTTAAAACGACCTATGTGCCTCTCCACAGCAGCCAATGTTACTTTACAACCCTCAGACCCGCCAGGCTCCTTCCTGCCTTGGGGGCTCCATGCTGTCTGGGTTAAATGTCCTTAATCCAGGTTGAAATGAAAGCGCTTGACCCTGTAGAATTAACGATCTAGGGAATCGTTAATTCTACAGGGTCAGTGATGCACACATAAAGGCGCAAACCCACCGCGGTCCACGGATAGGCTACGCACGCATATATACACGTGAGTTAAGCTTCGCTTTGTAAGAAAATGTATGTGATTGTGTCTACTGCAAACCACGGACACTCTATGCACGCTATGAAATTACGTCATTAGTATCTGCGTGGCTTGCTTGAATAAGGCGCTCACATAGCTCAACGATGTCAACGCTATGCACGCTGTGCACGCGGTACACGCTGTACACGAATATTAACCCATGACTATGCCGCGGTGGGCCACGCACGCTACGTTGTGGGTGTGTAGCGTGTGCTGCTGTGGAAACGTAGACCCACGTTGTCAAACAAATGAATCCACGCAGCTGAAATGCGCCGCGTGCCCGTGCACAGCGTGCATGTCATGCATGGGTTTGCCCCTTAATGCTACGAAAAGTTATGTTACAAATTAACATAAAACAAAAAGAGATCATCGATCTTTTTAACCGACTTCAGTGTTGTTGTATGTTTTTATGGCACTCATCTGCCTAGCCTTTTCCCAACTATACTGGGGTCAGTTTCCAGTCTAACTGGATGCTGCTGAATACCAGTATTTTACATGGAGCGACTGCCTATGTGACCTCCACAACCCAGTTAGTATTGGGTAATACGATACCCCTTGGTAAGACTGGTTGTCAGACTTTTGGGCCACTGACTACCTAACGACTGTCAAAGATTTACAAATGACTGCCGGGACCAACGGCTTAACGTGCTTTCCGAGGCACGGAGGAAACTCGGTATGTAATGGGCGGTTACCCATCCACAGACCAACCTAGGCAAGCACGGCTTAACCTAAAGATCGACCCGAGCGGCTGTTATTATTTAGCCACGAGCTCCTCGTATGTTTTTATGACACTATCACCGACAAATCTGCTGACATTTTACAACCTGCTATGTATTAACATAGCAATTTATTTTGACTGTTTTTATTTTTGAACAAACAAGACCTTGGTATGGATCCAATAATGTATTCAATTACAACATGGGCGTGTTTAGCAAGTGTCAGCTAGACTGATTTTTGACTAATAATATGACTGAACTGGAATTAGCTGAATTAATAAATAGCTCGTTAATAGGCATAATAATACAACATAAGATACAAAAGAGGTATACTCTTTTGTATCTAATGTTGTATTTATGTTGGCAGCCTTGTGTGGTCCAGTATTATATTATTATGTAGGTATATAATGCCTAATAATCAGG
Source organism: Noctua comes (assembly GCA_963082995.1). Lineage (NCBI taxonomy): Eukaryota > Metazoa > Arthropoda > Insecta > Lepidoptera > Noctuidae > Noctua > Noctua comes. The sequence continues at coordinate 8,894,065 of OY720288.1, forward strand.
TGTCATTGATTAGGCCTCCTTCCGTGTGCCTTGTTTAATGTTAGAGATCCTGCTAAGAGGACATGTAACCCGTACAAGTATCTTTAAAGCTAAAATACAGTTGTCAAATCAGCAGCTGAAAACCAGTATTTTACATGGAGTGATTGCTTATCTGACTTCCACAAACCAGTTAGTACTGGGTATAATACGATACCTCTTGGTAAGACTGGTTGTCAGACTTCCGGGCCACTGACTATCTGTAACGACTGTCAAAGATCTACAAATGACATCCGGGACCAACGGGTTACGGTGCTTTCCGAAGCACGGAAGAAATTCGGTATGTAATGGGTAGTCAATTCACGGACCAACCTAGACAAGCACGGCTTAACCTGAAGACCCTTTTAACATTTTTATTTCTCTTAATCAGAACTTTTCCTTTTTAAAATTCCAGTGACCCATCAATTCGAGGCATTCTCACGACCCTGACCAACGGGTTCACATCGACGGGTATGTTCGTGGCATACCTGCTGGGCACAGTCCTACCATGGAGACAGGCAGCGCTGGTGGCTCTCACTGTGCCTCTAGCAACTATGGTGTTGGTGCTCTTTGTAAGTATATTCAGAAATTTCACTTTATTACCTGCCCGACATTATTGTTTAAATTTCATCGTAAAAGATGGGGTCCGAATAATGTCCCTAGGCCCTAGCATAGGGTTACCATTTAATTTTTTTATAATTTCACAATAAAAGTTTGATTATTGCAAAAAAAAAATCCAAAGGTCAAATGGCCAAGAAGCTGAACAAATCCAATCAGCTGGTCTGTTACTAGGTTCTCAACCATGAAATTGGAGATGGTAACATTTTCCAGATAGAAAATCATAATTGTTCCGAACACGATCATTATCATGTGTTAATTTTCGATAAAATTACCTGGCAACACTCATGTTGTATTTTAGGAGTTTTTTTTTTTGAGGAGCTTCTCTGGTAAACCCGTTTATTATTTCCTGCTAAAGTCTTCAGTTTTGAATTCTCGGCTAAGTTGATCGTTGGAGTTTGCTTACAAAATCGCCTAAATCTTTTAATTGCTCGAAAGAATCTAACGAATTCTGTGTGCTTCTCTATACTTAATTATATATTTTATGTTTATAGTTTAAGGATATTTAAATATAGTAGACAAACTAAACATAAATATTAACTATGTTGTAAAACTTGTTGATTATTAGTTTTTAATATGAACTGGCTGCCGATCTATAAATTAAAAGTTTGTAGTTGAATATATCAGAATAAATAATAATAATTTTATCGCACAACTACAAGGAAATAGTTCCCAATTTTTAACCTAACTCGACACATGCTTACAAGCCAAAATGTGCTCTCATTCATAAGTGTTTAAAATTAATTAAAATTATCGCGTCTACGGATGCGGAACCTCTTTGCAGTAGGTCTCAGGCCTCGATTGAACGGCCTTTTTTCACACATAATTGCATCTTAGTTTTTAAACTGGCTGGTTGCGGTTCTTTATAGTAACGTAGGTAAAACGAGTAAAAAAAACTTGAATCAAACTCAGGGTCAAGGTTTCTTTTTTCATAGCAATATTTTATATCCGGCCATATGAATTTGTTATAACATATTGTGAACCTATTGAGCAAAGCATGAAAATTAAAATAATGCGACCGTATCCACCAGACCTACTACTTTATAAAAGTTGAAATTTTTTCTGCGGTAACCTTACTTACTACATTTAAGAACGGAACAAAGGTGTGCTGAATAGTTGCTAAGGTACGTACGTCATAGTATTGTATGACGTACGTACCTTAGCTTAAAAAAAAACACGCATTATTAAGCGTAATTTTTTTGTAATACATATGATAGGGATCGTATGATAATTCACCTCCTTTACTGCCAGACACTTTGTGTGGTGAACACCTTCCGCTAGACACTTTTAAAGGATGTTAAATAGCAAGTCAACTTACGTCATGGAGACACGCAAAGACGCCTGAGAAAACTATTTTTTACCCAAATTAAATAAATAAAAAAAAAAAATTCATGATAGTGTCAGCCTATAAATTAAATAGTCATTAACTTTATTTATGAGATTGGTCTCATTTGTTTGTCCCTTTCATCCAATATTTGTACCGTATTTAACCGTTGGTTATGAATAACGACTAACGTCAACCTAATTGATCATTTAAATAAAATATTGTTTATTGCCCATAAGAATTCGACCCATCAGCATCATTATAATTATTTATTTAATTTGTTAAAAACTTGTTGAGGCTCTTAATGTTGCTATAGTCTATATTTATAATATCATTATTTCATAATCTGTTACTGGTTAAGGGAAGAATGCGGAATAGTTCTCATTTCGAGGACAAAACGATTAATTAAAAATCATAATTATCTTTAAACTTATCTTTCTTTTTGACACGTGGTTTACTGCCACGATCCGTTAAAATTCTAAATAGGTAGGTACTGTATTCAATAATTATGTTTGACCTTTCCAAACATAATTTTTATGTTAACGCCAAACCACGTGATGAACTTTGGCCAGTGGTTTTGGCCTGATGTGTATAAGCTCTACACGAAATGAAATAATATTCGATTATTTCATTTCGTGTAGAGCTTAGCAAGTTAAAAATAGAAGCATCACTAAAATAAAATCAAAATAAAGTATAAATACGGATGACATCCGCTTATGTTAAATATTGAAAAAAAAAATATCTAACAGACTTTTGTTCAAGAATGAGTAATAAGATTTACGACTTACTACATTATTTTTCATTTGGTATGGTAATGATTTATTTCTATTTAAGGCGCACCATTAAAATGTTCCACAAATTGAGCAGACATTCTTTTGTGAATAAACAAAATTATGGTGCAAATAGACAGCTGTATTTTGAAAAATTCCTTTATTATTAATACATCTGGCGAGAACCAGTTAGAACTTGACTAAAGGTCGATTTAACTGTTGATGGATTAGGCGTTAAACTCATCGATCACTAATAAAGAACTAGTGATCGATGGTTAAACTATAATTAATGCACAATACACATTGAAGGCCAGAAAGCGCGTAAATGTGGCGTAGTTTTCATCTAATAAAAAAGTGTTATATGAACTTACGTAAGATCTATATTTACTACTTATAAACAAGATTATTAATCTATCAAAAGACAAGAATCATTAAAGGACTTAACTACCTTAACTGTTGCAGCTACACGAAAATAGTCTTAGGAGACTATCGATAATTTTTCGTGAAATTTTGATCCCCATTAACAAATTTAAAAAAGAAATGTAGGTACCTACAGTTAGCAAGAAAATGGCCATTTTACCTAAAACATTTTTTTATGCCAATCGATCCTGTTTCTAATACTGATTAAAACTTCTATGGGACCAACCTACGTTGGAGTACAAAAAAAATCAGAAATGGCAAAAAACTTTTTTTGAAAATTTTATTTTGTTTGAAAAGTTTAACCAAATTATTTTGATATTGGATCCTGTTTCTAATACTGATCAAAAACTGACAGCTGACCCCAACATAGTTGGGAAAAGGCTAGGCAGATGAGACATAGCAGATGCAACTCATTTATTTAAATTAAACTTAGTTTTAGTTTTGAGATTCAAAACTAGATGCAATAACTTTACTAAAACTACAATTTTTACCTATTCAAGTAAATTGTTACATCAAGCAAACGAACCAACTCGCAACATAACGCGGCAATCATTATATTATGTGGGTGAGTAAGAAGCTTCCTTGAACTAAGATTACATGTCTGATGCTGTAACATTAAAAATAATAGGATGCGTCAATCAAGCCTCTTTGCCTTGACCGACTGTTATCTGTCCCTATAGGATACATTAAAGTTAAGTATAGGTCAGTTTTTAAAGATGATAAATAACATACACAGGGTGTAAACAGACCCTTCACATATCCGTCAACCAAGCATTCTGTACATCACACTAAGTAACTTTACGCAAAAATTATTGCTGGGAATCGACTTTTTTTTTTGAGGTAACGTTTTAGAAAACGTGATTTATAAATCACGTTTTAAGGTAGGACTCGATGGAAAGCACTCAAAGCATTGTGCTGATAGTTGGATTGAATAGTACGGGGGTCGTGGAGGTGTGTAAAGTAAAAATCTAACATTAAAAACATGTATTAAAAAAAAACTTGTGAAAAAGTTGGAACTTTGACCCCCAATATCTCCGTAACTAGAAGGTTCCCAGGTATGGTCTAGAACAAAAAAAATATCGCAAAGACGGGGAGAACAAGTGCCTTTCGTTTGTGTTAAGGGTCTATTTACACCCTTTATTTTAATACAAGGTGTAAACGGACCGTTCACGAAGCCGTCAACCAAACATTCTGTGCAACAAACTAAGTAACTGCGCAAAAATTGTTGCTGGGAATTCTTTTTGGGGCCCCAAAACGTGTCAACGGCCTTAGAGCGTCGAAAGATCCTTGTATCACTGAACATAGGGATTTGTTTGCATTGAACAATACAGCTATAACCATATAGTTTTAAAGACAGTTGCCTTATCGCCTTTTTCTTAAGATGGAAACTAGCTTGCTTTTACCCGCGTGGAAGTCGGCAAAATTACAAATACCACAGTGTACCTACTACCTAAATAGCTGTGCCCTTGAAAACGTCCACGTGTAAAAACAATAATGCTTGAAGTCGAGAGTGCCTACGATAAACCTACGCACTAAATGATCACAGCATGTTGGCGCCTGAATCGAATAAACACGTAATAATAATCAAAAATACCTGTTACGTGTAATGAAAGTTGAAACCTAACGACTAATCTTCTTTTGATTTTAAATATTTTATTTAAGCATGTTGTACAGTTACACATTCTCGATTTTTTTATATTATTAAAAAAAAACACCTAAATGATTTAATAGCTATTTAATCAAACACTTTGGCTTGGGCAAGTATCTATTAATTAATTGATTTTAGAGTAATATTTTTGTTGGGCAAGGTCTTGCCCCTATTGACTATGAATATTTATAAAAAGCTGTTAAAAAACAATTTACAGAAGAAGATACTTGTCACTAATGCATATCGATAATACATATATATTCATAAGGCACTCTCGTTAGTCGTTAAATCAATCAAAAACGATACATCGGTGTAGATTAATGCATTTTTAAAATATTGACGACTTAATATTTTCTGACATTGCATGGAAGAGATTGAGTCATTGAATATCTTAGATTATAGCTAGCAATTTTGAGAAAAGAAAGTTGAACCAGGATGAAAAAAGAAATCGATTAAAAATCATTCGCCTGTTGGCATAATTAGTCTATGTATAATATTCCCAGGCGTTAGACTAGAGAGACAGAGAGGAATCTGTGAGAAACAGTGGGCCTTAAAACATCACACCAGTGCAGGTTGTTCTTAGCGTGTCGATGGCAAATCATTGAATATATTTTGGCCCAAAATTCACGCGAACTCCGTTCGCTGATGCAATTATAAGAACGACAAGGTAGAAGGCTTTCAGACTTCTCGATGAAGCCGTCAAGGGTTTTGAGCATTTCCTGCCAAAGATCACATCTTGCTGTGGAGGCGTTGCTATTAGCTGAACTAGCTGGGCCAAAGCACCCCAGCTCTGCTTCGCCTGCATCGTGCCTTATTCCTTATATTAAAATTAAATTATTTAATTTTAAAATTATTTCTATCCACGTGTTTTTTATTCATTGAAATTAAGATTGTGTAGGTGCTTACGTATTTTTTTACCACCCATTGTACGTAAGTCGTCACGCTTGTGAATGATTGATTAGATCGATGGATAAATATAATTGTTTGTCGACAGGCCAATTGAGTCCATTGATACTCGTGTGCCCATTGAAATTATAAAATGTTATTAGTATTCACAGTATTTTTTTCATTCGTTCTTCAACATTGACGTTTTACAAAATAAACTGGGGTTTTGACCGTAGCAAAAAATCGTAAATTCGTAACCGATCTAAGGAATGGAGGGAGGGGAGGCGTTTACATAGCTGTGAGGTACGGGCTAGTAAATAACAGATTAATAATAATTTAACTGATGAAATAATAATAAAAATAATTAAATAATAATAATTTTTAATTTTACGCGTGAAAGCCGAGAAAGATAAGCAAATCAAGTACATTGACTTGGCTCACGAGGTTGTCGACATGTGGGATGTGGACTCAGCGATCATTGTGCCGATAGTTGTATCAGCCCATGGCTTAATTGCCAAGAGCCTCGACCAATATCTGAGGAGGCTCTCGTTAGGCAGCTGGATCAAGGGCTTGATTCAGAAAGCGGTACTTCTGGACACGGCTCGTATTGTTAGGAGGTTCCTCTCTCTGGAGCCCTGACCGCCGGCAGCTTGGACCCTGTTCCCGATACCGGTGGGCTACAATTTTTTATATTTTTAAATGTTTTTTATATTGTTTTTTTGTAAGAATATTTAAAAATGTAATTAATTTGTATAGAAATAAATAAAGGAAATCATTTTACTGATAATCTTTATATATTTTTCGTCCTAGGTAAACTCCCTCTTATTAAAAAAACACCTTACAGTTTTAGAAAATAGTCTTTCACGCAAGTTACCCAGAGAACTACTCGTACAAACTATAATATTGGGCATCCTTATTCCGATGATTCAAAACCCACAAATCGTCTAAAATAAGAGAACAGTGATGATTTATGATATCAGATTCCAATCTTAAAATAATAAATAAGATTGCCTTCAAGCTTCAACTCAACCTTGACCGTAACAGTCGTCAGTCAGGTAACTATATCGGTCAAACTTTAGAAGCTGTTCCGAGTTTTCCGTCTGTATTTCATTTCCGCATTACTGTGTTACATAAGGCTTTTCTGTCATGTCTGGCCTAGTTCTCATGTCTTAATAGTGGAGCTGTTGTAATTAAATCATAAGCGTAGATTAAAATAAACGCCCTGCGTTCGGTTTTTCTTTGCTACTATGTCGAGTCACAATGGAACACCAAAAGGTGTTCTTGCTCCACGCCGGAATTTAAAGGCTTACTTTGACGCCTAAGTATCTTATTGTTTTTCTTGTATTAGTTACATTTTATTTTAATTTAATTTAGTAGTTTTAGTAAGTATTTAGTTAGTCGTATTATATTAATTAATTTAAATGCAGGTTATTGAACCTACTTTAATTTTAATGACTAGTTCTGATTATACACAGACATCTAATTATTTGATAATAATTCTTTATCTACACTATATCGTTGTTTCGCCTCATATTTTTATCAAAATGATTTAATTATGTATGTCAAAACACAATAGAACCCAGTGTTTAAATTGCAAAAAGTCGTTGTAGCAACTTTGATAAGGATTACATGAATGAGTTGAAATTTTTACAAGGTTCATTGAAATGATTTACAAGTCTGATGAATGAATACTTTTGTAAGACACGGAAGTAAGTACTAGCAGTTCTGTCAATTTATTATTAAACTAAATATTTTTTGAGTGATAACTTTACTTTCGACTCTCGGTGGTCCATTGCAGCGGGCACATGTCTGCACATGTCAATGACTGTTACCGACTATATCGTGGCGAAGTACCAGACCAATCACAATTAAATGGGAATGCAAAAAAATAACTAGTCCGTCATCTTTGGGAATCCCTTATATTGGATTCAAAATGACGTCACTTAGCTAACCATGCATTGTCATCCAAACTAAACATGTGTGCAAAATTTCAGTTCAATCGGAAACCGTGAAGTGGGTCAAATTTAACTTCTATGATTTTTTTACATAGTAACAGCGGAGAATCTAATAAAAATGTGTAAAAAAGGGCTATCGTAAACATTAGCCCTTTTTTCAATGCCAGCTGTTTCAAACTACAATTGTATGTCATTAATTCCAAGTAGGTTTGCTAATTAACCTACTTGTGGTCAGCACGGCTGCTGAGCCAGAGGTCGTGTCATGGGCGCAATGCCTGAGTATAATTAATAAATCCTTCAGTGATCTTTATTGTGTCAGTAATATTTCCCTTTGTTTAGAAGCCTCTTCTCTATTAAAGCTTCTCTTATCGTTTAGATTGTTGAAAAATATTTGGAAAAGTTTTATATTGGGCTATTTAGCTGTCGAGATCGGACCTGCTTTTCATTTTGATTTTGTTCTTGATCATGAAATGCTGAATGCTCTACTGACATCGAAACCAGAGTGTGATTTAATTGCCGTGAGATTAGTAGACGTAAATTATGTCGTGGATGTTTGAGTTTCTGTAAGAGAATGAACGAAAGAAAGCAGATAAACAGTACCTTTGTGCTCTTCTATCTTAATGTAATGTCTTGTTAACTGTTTTGTGTGTGCATAAATAAATAATAAATAAGTAAAGATGACTTTCGTGCTTGTACTGTGAGAGGATGCACGAAAGATGACTTTTCTTGTGGTTGTACTGTGAGAGGATGCACGAAAGATGACTATTCTCTATTCTTGTGCTTGTACTGTGAGAGGATGCACGAAAGATAACATTTTCGTGCTTATACTGTGAGAGGATGCACGAAAGATGAGATTTTCTAGTTATTTTAAAGTATTTTATTTAATATTTTTATCATTCCTTAATGTAAATATATGTCTGTGTCTTTTAACTGTGCAATAGCTTGAACTTGTCTGTTTCATTGTACATGCTTTTTCAAATAACCACATACTCTAAGTATGCTTTAATAATTCCAGGTACCAGAAACACCAATATGGCTGCTATCAAAAGGCCGTCAAAAAGAAGCTCTCAGTTCCCTCTGCCGTCTACGAGGCTGGGCGAAACCCGAAGACGTAAAAGAAGAATTTGACGAACTCCTACAATACTATGAGAAATTAAACCGATGTGTTTTATGTGCCAAAGAAGGAAAGATTGTGGAACCTTGTGAACATTACAGAACAAATTCTATCAAAAAGTTAATCTTGAAGATAAAGCACGTGTTTTTCGTGAAAGAGACCATGAAGCCATTTTTGTTGGTGATAATGTACTTCTTCTTCTATACGATGAGTGGGGCGCTGCCAGTGAGACCGAACATGGTGAATGTTTGCAAGGCGTTGGGCATGAAGTATGATCCGAAGACCACAGTAGTAAGTATCTCCAGACTACCACACCTCTTGCAGAAATCATAACATAAACATAAATAACATAACATCACGCCTGTAATCCCCGAAGGGTCAGGCAGAGCTGTACCTAATACACCCACATTTTGCCAGTTATGTTTAAGTCCCATGTAATCAGGGTGAGCCTATTGCCATTAACCGGAATCATACACAACACACAACACACACGTAACACACACATAAATAATCATAATCACACACAAACACACACACACATCACACACATCACACACACACGCACACACATCACACACACACACGCACATCACACACAAACACACACGACATTTTCATAATCATTTGCAGAAATCATTTTCTTGACAATTTCATTTTTTTTTTTCTGAAAACAGTTTTGGAGGTTGGGTATCCATCTGTATAAAATATTACTTCCAAATGTTAAGCGAAGAATACGCAATGAATTTCCTTGTACATCGTTTGCCATTCACAGACCTGTTTCATCCATTAAAAAAATATCTTATTTGTAATTCATGAAGCATTTTTATGTAGATAGATTCCGACTAGAACAATATGAAATTATGCACTTGTTTGTATATTAAACAGACGAGATGAATTAATGTAGTTGACATTTAGGAACTTGTTTGTTATTTACGAAATACCGGAATTGATACATACTTAACATTTTAAGAATGCATTTCAGAGCAATATCTAAACAACTTAATAGCATATTCGAGGACAAATCGATCCTTTGTATAAATAGTTTGTCGTCTCAATTTCAGTTATAGGATAAGAATCCGAGAGCTCATAGCCTGTTTAAGGTGGAAGCGCCAGGCAAGCCCGCGAATTTTAAATTTTCTTTTTTTTTGCAATTTGCAGGTCAGTGTCAGGCTCTATGTCAAACAATATGATTCGCGATCGTAACACGTATGTAGTTACAGAGTTATAATCATTAAACTCATCAGTACAACCCTCTAAGTTCATATCATCCCATTGAAAGACATCGTCGCACGTCACAGACGCGTCTTTTTCATGAAATAGGATAATAAAAAATTTAATAGGATTGTTTTTTTTTTCGGATGGGAAATCATCAAATGACCCCCCCCCCCCCCACTCTGGGGCGGAGCGGAAGGGAGTGTCAGACTTGTACTGACTAAAATCCATCCATGTTCCTTCTTTGCCCTTTGTGTTCCAGGGCCACGGTATCTCTTTCGAAATAGGCATTAAATGGGATTAAATGAACTAAGAGGGTTGTATTGATTAGTTTAATGACAATATCTCTGTGAAACGATATTTGTTATGGTCGCGAATCATATCTTATTCAACATACAACCTGACACTGACCTGTAAATTGCAAAAAACTTAAGAAAATATAAATTTCGAGGGCTGGCGCTTCTACCTTAAGGAAATTGCGAAACGCCTAGTTGACTCTTCCCGTGACCCAAGAGCTAGCTTTTACCTTGACTAGAGGCTAAGTATTGCCGTCAATGCCGCCAGTCTCTTGGACACATTACCAGCTGAAAGCGTTGAGAAGGAGTTCTTACAGTTTGTTGTTAGTTTATTTAATCGTTTTTAATTAATTGTGTACATAGTTAAACTTATACTGTCACTCACGGGATATTTTCCGTGATTGTTCATTATTTTGAGCTCCCGATATCCCGTAAGTGACAGTATAAGTTTAGTTGTAAACCGTGAAAGCTTAAAACAGTGTATGTACATAGTTAGTTTACTCTACTTAATAAATTATCGAACATAGTAGGTAATGGTAAAGTTTTGACACGTATCACAGCCTTTTAGTAATTCTCATGTTCAAAGTAACTTAAAATGAACTGTAATGCAGCTATAACGCTCAGTAGATAAACTGGTTCATTTCATTAACTTACTGGCGCTACTAGCGACATCTTTGCATTAGCTACTGAATCATTACAATATTGATTGCCTCGTTGGTCAAAGTGGTTGCAAGCGCGACTGCTGAGCATGAGGTCCTGAGTTCGATTCCCGGGTCTGCCAAAGTGTTATTGGGTTTTTCCATCAGGAATTTCTCAGTAGCAGCCACGAAGTCTGGATTTGTGCCCGGTCTACGATAACAGGTTCGCCCATGGGGTTGTAGAATTAGGTACACCTCTGTCTAGCCCTGCGGGGATTACATGCGTGATGTTATGTTATGTAAACATAAACTTCTTGACTAGCTTTAAATTCAAATTTATTTTCTTCAGAATCATCCTAAGTTCAAGCAGAAACAAATACCATTTCTAATTCCAGGTTGTCATCGGCGCAGTCTTCATCGCTATGAGCATGTTGTCAGCTATCATAGTCAAAACTATCGGTAAGAGGAAGCTAGTCATCGGTTCCATGTTAGGCACCGCCTGCTGCAGCACTGCTCTCAGCGTCTACGCCAGGACCAACGTTCCCTCCACCGTCTTCTCGTATGAGATGGAGACCTTTACTGATAAGAAGGAGATCCTGCCTTTGGTGTTGTTCCTGATGCTTATCTGCTTCAACAGTCTTGGAATACCTTGGGTGCTGCTATCTGAAGTTTTTCCTTTTAAGTAAGTTGTGGTTTTCAGCATTTGAGTTTTTATTTAGACATGATCTTATCTACACACTAAGACAGGGTCTAAACGGACCCTTCACGAATCCATCAACCAAGCATTCCGTACTTCAAACTAAGTAACTTTACGCAAAAATGATTGCTGGGAAACGACTTTTTTTTTGGGTTAAAAAATCACGATTTACGGTTCGACTCAATATGTAACGCACTCAAAACATTGCACTGATGGATCGATTGAATAGTACGGGGGTCGTGGAGGTGACTAAAGTAAAAATCTTGCATTAAAAACAAGTATTTAAAAAAACTAGTGAAAAATTTGGAACTTTGACCCCCAAAATCTCCGTAACTAAAAGGTTCCCAGGTATGGACTAGAACAGAAAAATAATCGCAATGACGGGGAGAACAAGTGCCTTTCGGCTTCGTTAAGGGTCTTGTTACAACCTTTATTGAACGCGGCTATTAGTCTGGCACATTGAGTTTAAGCAAATTTTACTTTAAATAGCCTCGTTTCTGTCCCGTCGTGTCCGTGTCATGTAAATTTTGCATATATATGCTGTATAAAAGAGAAAAAAGCTGACAATTAAGCAAATTAGCCTTAATGTCAGTTTTTTTTACCTTACCATTTCTCTAGATAGGTACACTAAGTTAGTTTCCTACTTAGATATTACTGTAATGATTAAATTCGTTTTATGACTCTACAGAATTGGATATAAGAAGATAGATCCTTCTTATATCCAATTCTGTAGAGTAGCATAATCATTCTATAATGTTCCCACAGCTAGGATAAAGACCTACTCCTCCCCTAAATCACCCGCGAGTTCAGCAGTTGGTGGATGTCAAATAAAATGACTGGTGCACTTTATGTAAATCGATGTTCTGTGTTTCCAGGAGTCGAGGAATCGCCACAGCACTCGCAGCAGCTTCAAGCTACATCATCTACTTCGGAGCAGCCAAAACAAACTACAACATAGAATACGCCGTCCACCTCAGTGGAACCTTCGGCCTATACGCCATTTTCGGCTTCATAGGAACAGTATACATGTACCTATTCTTGCCAGAAACTGAGAAGAAAACTCTTGCTGAAATCGAAGCGTTTTACAAAAGCGATAGAAAAATATTCGCTGATGATTTCGTTATAAACGCTTTTAGAAAAAAGAAACTCATGAACGGTGATGCTAATAAGCCGATGCTAGTCAAATCAATAAATTGAATAACAGAGTAAATAGTATTTTAAATACTTTAACCGAAGGTTGATAGTATGATGCTTAGTGTTTATACAGGGTGTAATGGACAGCCCTCCAAAAACTGATAGGTTACATACAGCTCTTTATTTTGAATCAGATTCCACCAGAGTTTTTCTCCGGATTTTTTTTTTCAATTACTTTTGCTTTATTTCAATGATGCATTCCCTGTACGCAGCACTACATTTATGTAAATAATACGGCTAAAATAAAAAATCCAACAATGGATGTTGAAATACCTAGGTATTCCTGCCTAGCTACAGAGTTCATCGAACTCGTCGTCGCGCTTGCCGTTCGCTACGTGCGTTTTGCCACGGTAACGATACATTGCGCATGAGGAAATAAAACAAATCAAATTTATTGGATTTCCATAACGTTCCTGAAATAATTTCTTATACCGGTCATCTTAGTATGATATACTGAATTCACCCCATCAGTTTGTGGAGGGCTGTCCCTAACATCCTGTATAGGATGGATTCGAAAGAGATCCACTGTTGTTGCTGATGGCCTCAATACAGATGCAAAATTCATCAAACCTTTGAGCACAGAATAAATAGTTACTTTCGAGTTCTAAAGTGGTTCTTGGACCCATAAATTCTGCTGATGTTTCTGTAGAACTATGTTGGGCCTGGCCTCTCATACAAAAAAATATATACAGGTATTAAAATAGTACCTACACAACCTCAGGTTTTAATAGCAAATAAATATTTCAATGATGATGAATGAATTATTTAGCTTAGGTTAGGTTAAGTTTAAGCGTACTTTTAATTAGTTAATACACTATTAGGGTAATTTGTACAAATATAATTATTTTTTGTATATACATTTATGTAGTGTCCTTAAACAAGCTGTTCCGAAATATAAGCATTTAAATGTTGTTGTATCAATTATACAGACGCCAGCACATAATAACAGCCGCTCGGGTCGATCTTTAGGTAAAGCCGTGCTTGCCTAGGTTGGTCTGTGGATGGGTGACCACCCATTACATACCAAGTTTCCTCCGTGCCTCGGAAAGCACGTTAAGCCGTTGGTCCCGGCTGTCATCTGTAGATCTTTGGCCGTCGTTAGGTAGTCAGTGGCCCAGAAAGTCTGACAACCAGTCTTACCAAGGGGTATCGTATTACCTAGTTAGTCGCTCCATGTAAAATACTGGTATTCAGCTGCATCCGGTTAGACTGGAAGCCGACCCTAACATAGTTGGGAAAAGGCTAGGCAGGTGATGATGGGATTCGGTACAGATTTAAAAACTTGCCATTATGATTTAGACAAAATAATATAACTATTTTATTAGAATCATGTGAACCTCAGAGCTAAAAAGTTCGTGATGTACGTGTAAATATTGTTGCTATATTATAAAATAAATATTGTTTTCATTACCTATATTGGTCATTTTTCTTCTTGTTGCATTATATGATAATTATGATAACTTCCTTCCCATACCTTAGGCCAAAGATGGAGTCCTGGGGAACACCCGTTTTGCATAATAGTTAGTTAATTTTCGTTTTTTTGTTCGCATGCTTTATAGAAGTGTCCCACTGTTGGGCAAAGGCCTCCCCTTTTACCTTCCCAACCTCTCCATGTGCGATATCTGGCCATGTTCGCCCCGCTAACAAGATCAGATCGTCACACCATCTTCGGTATACGTCGGCGGCGATTTATTATCATAAATATATATCTCGCCGCAAGTGTCTATCTGCTAAGATATTAGTTAATCTAATTAATAACCAACTTATAATTTCTCATCCATCATAATATTGATCCTGCCATCTGTGGGTTGCAAGTACAATTATTACAAATCTGTATCGATTGAAAGAAGAGATAAGCGCCATCTAATGGTCTCTGTATTAATTAATACTGAGATAGTTCGTGACTAGATCTTCTGAAGATTAATTTATTAAACGAAAGTCTTTAGCTAGAACTATAGTTCAAATTAAGACAAGCAAATATTTGACAATTGGGATTTTAACAATTGCTCCTTTAACACTAACATTTGTTTTGAGGCAACATTCCACAATATTGTGGAAGATGGCGCCGAATACGATTTTAATGATCAATAACTCAATTTATAATTTGAAACTACAACTAAATCAGTTTCTGTAACTAATTACAAACTAAAAAGTAACAAGATTATTTTACAGAGCAATGCATTAGTGAAAGACCTGTTTGTATTAAATCCTTTGATCTGCCGGAAATTGTTCTAAGCAAGATCCCATTGTTGTAAAAAGTAGTGAAGCCACTAATTAGTTTTAACTCAACAACGCGTTTGCATTTATGAAGATTGGCATTGTTTAATGATTAGAGTAATTAATTGTGAAGTATTCTAGTATTGTTTGTAAGTTTTAATGAACTTACGATGTAATAAATTACTGTACACCGGTATGGCACTTCCGCCCAGACAGAGAACACGCGTGGGTACAACGAGAAGTCGAGTTAGTTAGCTCGCGATTAGAAAACAATTGAAGTATGTAATTGAAAGTGGTTTTTGAAGTGAACAATATTAAGTTGTGTAAATGAGAACTGTAACACGAATTAAAAGAGTGTGTTAGGAGTTTCTTAGCCCGTTCTTCTCCTTATGAACAATCATGTTTGCGAACGGGTGGCTCAACTTGTAAATGGTTTAATAGAAATAAACATTTGCCGTCTTATTACAAAAAGAGGTTTAACTAAAAACCCAGGTCTAAATCTCGTAAAACCATGGTTTACACAAAAACGTTATTACAAAACGTGGTTTTGCGTTAAACCATGAACTAAACCATGGTCTAACAATAAACCACGCCGCCCGTAGTTTAGCGATGGTCTAAGTCGTAGCTGTCAAAGTTGTGTCAGTTTCTCGTAGCGTCTTTTTCATTGTAATTTTGGATTTTGTGTTATTTTTATCCAAAAATGGATAAAAATGTGCTGTATTGCACAATATAGCTATTGACATGAAGGAAGATGTGTTTCCGAGTGGGCCTGATGACAATAACACACAAACATCTGAAGCTATTATTTTACCAGTGGAAAACAATGTGTGTGGTAATATTAGAAGAAGGCAGTTCATTGAAAGACTTTTAATTTAAATAATATATATATTAATTTTAATTGTATGTACAATGAAATCATCCTTACATGAAAGTAAGTTAAACAGTTTCTTAAAAAAAACCCGTTTTTTTTTCTTCCCCTATGATCAAATGATCTTTACATGACCCTATAAACATAACTAATACAAATATTAAAATACTAGCACTTCGCAACAAAAAAGAGGCAATTATTTTAACACGACACGTAAAACATTCCAAAACTAAGGAATTAGGAAAGCTGAACTTGCGAAAATTTTTTAATCGGTTTCGTATATCGCGCGGGAAATCGGGAATAATGTAACGTTTCATTACACGTATTAATGCTTATAAGTAAATAATACGACATCAAGTAATTTCTCAAATGTAAACAAAACTGCAATTTAGGAACCACCTAACGTTTATATCCACGCAAAATAACGACATATCAATATTTTTAACACTCGTAAACATTAATCAGTCAATTGCGAATTATCAAAACGTTTTCTTTTCTGTGAAAACAGAACGTTGCAATTGAATGATAACATGGTGAATGAATGTATTTGTTGTAATCTGTGGTTGATATTTAAACTTTGGTTCAAATGTCAGTACTAAGAAGACCTTGGTTTATTTATGTTTTGTAATACGGAGAAATTTAAACCATGGCTCTGCAGATAAGCCAGGACTTCATAGGCCAGGTCTAAACCAAGATTTATTTCATTTTTTGTAATAAGACTGTTGAAGTTTGAGTCAAGTATTGTGTGTCATTTAAACTACCCAACAACCGACATACCAACAAAAGAATCATGTCACGCGAAGACAATATGGCGGAATGGCGGATGGCGTCGATATTTGGGATTAGTGTTCCTCTTAATCAGTTCCCTGTCGTAACATATATTATATTTATATTATCAGATGTAAACTGAGTGTCTGTGCCCACCTCTCTGGGTGCATTCGTGAAACGTGGTCACTCCACTCCCACTTCAGCTTGGCCGTTTTTTCGGCAAAATCTGCAACCTGAGTTGATGAAGCGCAGAGTGGAGTTTCTCACACGATCTGTACTTTTAACACTACAGTGTCCTTCAAAAGATAGTTGAAATTATTTACTTCAGACGGTATGTCGCATTATCATCTGAAATCCTAGTTTCAAATGTTTGTGCCGTGCATTATAACGTTTTTATGAACTAACCCAACTATCTGTAGTAAGGAATTACCTGCAGAGCTATTCTGAAAGCTTCGTTTGCGAAATCACTTCTGAATCCGCGGTGAAATCTTGGGACATAAACATTTCGTATTCTCAAATTGAGTGAATTCGACACTAGCGCCAGCAAGTGATGACGGAAGTGAGAGGAATTACAACGGGTGAGTATTTTGACGTTTGTCCATAGTATTTCGTATTCTCAAACACAATTCGCTCACCGTATCGAAAGTCATCTCGCATCTCACACACGAATTCATCTGTCAAATGAAAAGTTACTATTTCTTGAGTGAAAGTAAGTGTTTTTTAAATATGTATGTGATATAAATGCAAAACAAAAAGAACAATTATCTATAATCTATATATTTGTGGTTTTCTTACAGAAAAAAAGTGAAACAGTTAGAATGAACTTATATAACTTTATTATGTTAAATAAAGAATATATAGAATATTTCATACAATAACTTGTTCAACAGTTACTGATGTGCCTGGTACCTTCAATACATAGTCATCAATAACCTGAAACAATACATTTTTCATGTCAAAACTTAGTAATAAAAAAAATAATAGTCAGATGTTGTTGCAGTTAATCTTCTCCTTCTCTCTTCTCCTTTGTCTCAGCTGTTGTTATAAAATGACAGTAATGAACGAAAGTTAGTGGGCTCTAGCCGGTTTGAAAACACTGGCCTTTGCTTAGCCACAGTGAAGCAGCATGATGAAGTAAGCTCAAAGACATTTTCATTGAACGGACATCAGATCTTGACAGTGAAATGAAGAAGTATATTTTTATATTACTAATATACAAATCACTCACTGGCATGTTTGTGTAAGTGCCACTAGCCTGTGCCACTGGTGCCAAGATAGAGGGACTTTCATTTTCCTGTGAAGGTTCCTGTAAAATCATTTTTTATATTAGGTGTAGAGTCCATAAGTTGTTAGTGAGTTAATAGCAGAATGAATGAATAACATACAAATGGTTCTATTTGTAAGTATGTGTCGCCAGTAGCAAAACCTTCACCAGCCATTAACAGTAGTATGCGCTCTTCTATATTTGAAAGCTCTGGAATGCCACCTTCCACCATTCCCAAGCCTGTGGTGCTTCTAAACGCGGCGCGTGTAGCGGCTTTCTTTTTTACTGCACTTTTTTTGTCAGACCAATACTACAATGGGAAATACAGAAATAATGATTATTTCACACTGCATGATGGGCAGACGCACAAATAACATTCGCACAGTGAAATAATTAAGTTTACTTTGTTTAGACGTTAACTGAAATGACCAACTCACCTTTATTCATTGTTTTGCCGTCTTTATCGTACCTCCACCCATACTGTTTAATTTTACAGTGATATTATCCCACTCCTTATTAGCCGCCTGCTTGGCGCTTTTATTTTTGGCAAATCCTTTTGCCAAGCTAGGCTTCCTTTCTAAGAAGTCGATTAGCGTCTCCACTTGACCCGCAGATGGATGGGAAGTACGCTCAGCACTGAAGTAGAGAATTAACAATTAAATATGAATATAACGATACCGGCAGTAACTTACTTACTTCATCAGAAATCGTACTTACTTCATTTTGTTAAACACTTCACAGTGAAATTTCGGGGAAATAAAAATAACAAAGCTTGTTTGTCAACAAAAAAATAATTGAGTGAATGCTTTTTTTTATACGCGGGCTCCCCTAACTCCTTGAGGCAAAGGCGACACTGCGTTCAGTCTAGTTTTTCATTCTCTATCTCAAATAAAACTTCTAAATATTAAAACGTACAAAATAATGCATTTACATTACATTTATGGCTGAAATAAACTATAAACTATTATTTTAGAGCGTTAATTCGGCTAAATTATGTGAGTCGATATAAATCATAACAAGGCACAATTCAGTGCCACCGCCCTACTACCATAGAGCAATGTCACCTGAGTTCTCGAAAGTCACTTCACTTCACTTGGCCTTGATCGTGACATGAGAATACCAAAACTTGTACAGGCGAGATGAGAAGTGAAGTGAGTGTGACTTTCGAGATGATTTGCGAGATGACTTTCGAAGTGAGTCACCGTTTACAGAATAGCACTGCTGATATTTTGTTTTTTTTTATTTGTTAACCAGTTTTTAGATGCCAAACACATGAATTTCAACCGCCAAGTCACTTGAATTTTCTTTTAAGTGCCATTGAAAGACATCCCTTCATATGTAAATGCCCAGAAGGTCTTCCAAGCATTTTGGACTCATCTTTCGGCCCATCTTTCTGGCTCAAGTATGTTTACTCAATGACGGGGCCCCCCTCTAGAGGGCCAAAGCCTGCCGGGGTCGCGGGACTTATAGAATTACCGTGACCCTGGATCATAAAGGGCTATTGAAGGACACCGTGGATTTTAGTCAGTACAAGTCTGACAGTTCCTCCCACTCTGCCCTGGGTGGGAGGACTCATTTGATGATTTTACCACGATAAAAAAAAAAAAAAGTATGTTTACTCATCGACATATTGCAACACATGCCAGTTTAGCTCTACTCTACGTTTTGTATTGTGTTGGTCCTTACATAACCTAGGTTTTTTGGGACATTGTTTTTTTTATATTTTGGAGATAAATGCAGCAGGTTAGTACCTGCTGCATTTATCTCCAGCTAAGCACAGCTAAGCGTAACAGAACAAATGTAAAAAAAATCCGCAGCAGTAAACGTGAGGTTGCTAAAATTGCAGTAATCAAAGAGCGCCTGATAAAACGTAGATATAACACTCTCAGTATACAGATAACCGAAAAACGCGAAAAAAATAAATGAAAACGCTCAATGTAAGTGTAGTGTAGTTTCATCCTTTTAAAGGCTCTTGCAAAATCCTAAAAAAATCTCTGGTTTCTCCTTTTGCTGTTGTCAACCACGTCTTTGGCATTGCACATTTTTTTGATGGGTGTTTATTTCTTGCATGGATTGGTCGTCGTTAGGATTTACTCTTTCATTAATTTTTGAATTATCGTTGTCTTCGCAATGTTCATAGTATACGCAATCTAGAAAAAAAAAAATTCTATCACTATCATTATTATACTGCCCTTATCGCATTTGATTTGTGTTCGCCGCAGCACATCTTCTATGTCTTATAAATCTTTATTTTTATATCAGTCCGAGATGCCTACAACATGTTATCCGTTTGTTGCTTAAGCACTGTTTGTCTTTCATACAATGAGATATTTTTAGTACCCGCTGTCTGGGCTTTCCCGAACCTATAAGCTTACCTTACCGCAACCGCGCACCTTATTGCATGAGCCAGTTTTCGAAAAAGTGTATAGAAATAAAAAAAATAAGCTTCAACCGACTCTCGAGTAGTAGCTCTGGTCTCATGTCGATGATAAGGGTCACACAGAATATTCGACAAGGTGTCAAATAAAACATAAGCAACATTATTTACTGATTTAATCAAAACAAAACTAACACATACATTAATAATGATATCCCTGTAAGTGTCTTCGTTTCTTTGTCGTTGTGATCCATGTTACAAGTATCTCACATCTTAAACTGTTACATAGTGGTTCTGGGTACCACCACGAGGACACTTGCGTGGAACTTGTTTCCGTAGTTAGAAGGGGGGGCAGGGTGAAGTGAATGAATTTGTTTCCTTGTCATTTTCCAGATAGTCTGATCCTGCTGGGTCAACGGGGATTGTATTGTAATTCGAAATAGTTGCTGCCCATTTGGAGTATTTTCCATCTCCATAACTTATTACCGTGCACCCTGAGAAATATGCAATATCTTATTAATCGTTTGTTTCATTCAATTTTTGAGTGAACCTGACATTGCTAGTAGTGTTCATAATGTTTCCATTAATATTTCCTCA
Source organism: Noctua comes (assembly GCA_963082995.1). Classification (NCBI taxonomy): domain Eukaryota; kingdom Metazoa; phylum Arthropoda; class Insecta; order Lepidoptera; family Noctuidae; genus Noctua; species Noctua comes. The sequence continues at coordinate 8,914,942 of OY720288.1, forward strand.
AAAAGCTGAACCATAAATAATAACACAAAGCCAGATTCCAAACCAATGTATTAACCATATATTAACTTAATAATAATTCGTACATCACTATCCATGATATCCAGAGAATCTTCGTTTTCTGCAACGCATCGTCGTTTACATGAGGTCTTTGAAACCTGAAATCTCTACACCAACTTGAAAATCACCACGAAGTTTCGGTATATATTGGTCGTCTTGAACACATTGGTTCAGCATTACTAGTTATTAACTCTGTAACTGTCGAAATTGAAAATGGATCTGTGTTCACTTCAGGGCTAGATTCTTCAGGTGTACTATATAGTTCAGTTGTTGTTGTTGTTGATTGTGTAGTAGATTGTTCTGTGGCTAATAATGGTGTAGTACATAGTTCTGTTGTTGTTGATGGTTCTGTTGTTGTTGATGGTTCTGCTGTTGTTGATGGTTGTCTTGTTGTTGATGGTTCTGTTGTTGTCGATAGTGTAGTAGATACTTCAGTAGTTATTGTCGTTGAAGGAAAAGATGCTTTAGTGGTTGTCGGTAGCGTACTAAATTCAGTTGTAGTTGTTGGTGGGGTACTAGTAGACGGTTCAGTTTCAATTGACGGATTAGTGGTAGAAGATGTTGCAGTTATTTCTACAATAGTTTCGTTTGTCTCCAAAACTGTGGGTTCTTCTGGCGTATAAAGTTCCGTTTCTTCTTTTACAGGCGTAAACCACGAGGTAGGTCTGTCGCAAGGTGGTTTGATGAAACACGGAAAGAAATTTTCTTCATTTTTCTCGAATGAATTTGTTTCCTTGTCATTTTCCAGATTGTCTGATCCTGCTGGGTCAATCCCGGATTGTATTGTAATTCGAAATAGTTGCTGCCCATTTGGAGTATTTTCTATCTCCACAACTTATTACCGTGCATGCTGAGAAATATGCATTTAATTTTTGAGCGAACTTGAAATTACTGTGAGATGTTTCCATTATTATTTTTGCAAAAAGCTCGACTATAAGTAATAACACACTGCCATGTTCCAAAACAATGTATTAACGATATTAACTTAATAATACATAATTCGTATAAATACATTATTCATGATATCCAGGGAATCTTCGTGTACTGTAACGCGTCGTCGTGGTAAACCACGTATGAGGTCTTTGACATCTCAAATCTCTACACCAACTTGGATACCACCACGAAGTTTCCGTATATATTGGTCGTCTTGAACTTTCTGGTTCAGCAGTACTAGTTATTAACTCTGTAACTGTCGAAGTTGAAAATGGATCTGTGTTCACTTCAGGGCTGGGTTCTTCATGTGTACTAGATAGTTCAGTTGTTGTTGTTGATTGTGTAGTAGATGGTTGTGCTGTTGTTGATTGTTCTGTGGTTGTTGATGGTTCTGTTGTTATTGATAGTTCTGATTTTGTTGATTGTACTGTTGTTCTCGATGGTTCTGTTGTGGTGAATGGTTCTTTTGTTGTTGGTTCTGTTGTGGTTGATGATTCTGTTGTTGTTGTTGTGGATAGTTCTGTTGTGGTTGATGGTTCTGTTGAGGTTGATGGTTCTGTTGTGGTTGATGGTTCTGTTGTGGTTGATGGTTCTGTTGTGGTGGATGGTTCTGTTGTGGTTGATGGTTCTGTTGTGGTTGATGGTTCTGTTGTTGTTGTTGATGGCTCTGTTGGGGTTGATGTTTCTGTTGTGGTTGATGGTTCTGTTGTGGTTGATGGTTCTGATGTGGTTGATGGTTCTGTTGTGGTTGATGGTTCTGTTGTTGTACCTGGTTCTGTTGTTGTTGATGGTTCTATTGTTTCTGATGGTTCTGTTGTGGTTGATTGTTCTGTTATTTTCAATAGTGTTGTTTCCTCATCATTTTCTAGATGGTCTGCCCCTGTTAGCAGCATGTTGCCTGTAGTGTAATCCGAAATAGTTCCATCTTCCCCAGTTATTATCGCGAACCCTGAGAAATATGCAATTTCTTATTAATCGTTTGTTTCATTTAATTTTTGAGTGAACTTGAAATTACTAGTAGTCTCCATAATGTTTCCATTATTATTTTTGCAAAAAGCTCGACTATAAATAATAACACACAGCCATGTTCCAAAACAATGTATTAACGATATTAACTTAATAATACATAATTCGTATATACATTATTCATGATATCCAGGGAATCTTCGTTTTCTGTAACGCGTCGTCGTGGTAAACCACGTATGAGGTCTTTGACATCTCAAATCTCTACACCAACTTGGATACCACCACGAAGTTTCCGTATTTATTGGTCGTCTTGAGCTTTCCGGTTCAGCAGTACTAGTTATTAACTCTGTAACTGTCGAAGTTGAAAATGTATCTGTGTTCACTTCAGGGCTGGGTTCTTCATGTGTACTAGATAGTTCAGTTGTTGTTGTTGATTGTGTAGTAGATGGTTCTGCTGTTGTTGATTGTTCTGTGGTTGTTGATGGTTCTGTTGTGGTTGATGGTTCTGTCGTTGTTGTTGATGGTTCTGTTGTGGTTGATGGTTCTGTTGTGGTTGATGGTTCTGTTGTGGTTGATGGTTCTGTTGTTGTTGTTGTGGATTGTTCTGTTGTGGTTGATGGTTCTGTTGTGGTTGATGGTTCTGTTGTTGTCGTTGATGGCTCGGTTGTGGTTGATGGTTCTGTTGTGGTTGATGGTTCTGTTGTGGTTGATGGTTCTGTTGTGGTTGATGGTTCTGTTGTGGTTGATGGTTCTGTTGTGGTTGATAGTTCTGTTGTTGTCGATTGTGTGGTAGATGGTTCAGTTGTGGTCGATTGTGTACTAGATAGTTCAGTAGTTGTTGTTGATGGTTCACTAAAGGGTTCCGTTGTCTTTGGTAATGGTTCAATAGAAGATTCAGTTGTTGTCAATGGTATAATAGATGATTTCGCTGTCAATCGTGTCGTACTGGATACTTCAGTTGTAGTTGTTACCGTACTGGATTCTTCTGTTGTTACTGATGCCGTTAAAACTGTTTTACAAAAAATAATAAATTGTATAAGCAAATTTTCGTTAAGAAAGTAATGTCAACTACATAATTATGTAAATATTGGGTGATTACATTTGTCACATTTACACGTACAGAAGTCGTGTTATTACTTATAGAATATTTCAATTAGTGCCAATTTATGATAGAGATTGTTTTACCACCTAGGCCAACAAATTAATCATGTTGAAAATAGTTCCTTTTAGCGCCTTAATAATTATCCATAATTATTAATTAGTATTGAAACATACACTGATGTTGCTATATTATTTAAGTCGAAATTTATATCCTAGAAAATTCATCTTGCTTTTGGAGCGACTGCCTATGGACGTCTAAACTTTTACGAAAACCACAGCACTATTAATTTAAGCTGCGGCTGATTTGATGGTTATTATTTCACAGCCGCAACTTGCGGCCATAGAAAAGTTGGGGAGTGTCTATTTAATATTTGTCATTCAACAGTCTAAATATGAAATATTAGGTCACCTATGAAGTTGCCGTTGTTTTGAATTGTTCCCTTTTCTTAAACTGCATGTCTTTTCAATTTTTGTTTATCTCCAGATAGTCTCGTCAGTGATCATGAAAATCAATCAATTAATGTCATTAAGTATTTTTTAACTTTAGCAGTATCGTAGTTTGTAAACTGCAAGAGAGGGTGACGGAAACAAGTAGAAATGCCTAGTTGTTTTCCGAAAATAATGATGGATGAAGAACAATAAAAAGGATCTGATGGATCGGAATGTATCTAGTTAAAAGTAATATTTTCGAAGTGATTTGATACTGTCTCATTTCAAACAGTCATTATGTGGTCATAGAGATAGTTAAAATCAAAGCAACGAACAATAAAAAGCCTTTCTTATTAAAAAATTGTTGCCCTGTATTCATATTTTCACTAACGGATCCGAAACATAGCAGAACACTATTTGTTTGATGAAACAGCAACTTCATATGAAAAGACCTAACACATAAAAAATATAATTAAACAAATAAATAATAATCGTGACCCCGAAACAGCAGACATCCATCATAAAATCAACTATTATTAGGAAAAATACCATTTCCAGCTAGTACACACTTTTACTATTTTTTAGCTGCATCTGGGTCAACTGAAAGCCAAGCAACAGATATTACATAGTTTTACCGAATCTCATAAACTACTCTTTTTAATCTAAATGTTGCCATTTCAAAGCCACAGTTCGAGAATCATACATATTGCACTAAATATAAAAGAGAGAATAGAAATATCAAACGCTATGTTGGTTATGCCCAAAATATTGCTTACATTTTTCCGCCATAGATGGTGTAGTGTATTCCCATTCCGTATTACATGGTTTGGTAGTTATCATCAGTACTTCTTGTCTAGTCACCCAAGTTTTGGGTCTATCACAACATGGGCCATAAGTGACTATACCAAGTCTTGATTTAAGGGGTACTATTGGAGTTGGGATTATGGATTTTTTCAAAGGTCTCGAATATTTTCTTAGTAACTTTTTTAATGTTGAAAGCTTACTCAAGGAGATTACCACAGGTTTCTTAGAATGTTTTCGTACTTTCTTATTTATTCTTTTAGACTTGATTTCACAAGTTGAACATTCTCCAGAGTGATACTGATAATGGTCAGTGTCATACTCATACGTTTCCTCCGATAAGTAAAAAACATCATCGTGACGGTTATCTCCTGGTGTTGGTGGATAAGTATATATTAGTGGCATTTGTGGTGAATAAGTATATTTTGGTGGCGTTTGTGGTGATTCTAAATATTCAAAGGTCGGCTCTGGTGATGAAACATATTCAGTAATCGGTTCTGATGTTTGAATATTTTCAGATATCTCATATGACTGTTTTGGTGATCCCTCATGTTCATGTGGCTGTTCTGGTGATCCCTCATGTTCATGGGGCTGTTCTGGTGATCCCTCATGTTCATGTAGCTGTTTTGGTGATCCCTCACGTCCATATGGCTGTTCTGGTGATTGATCAAACTCAAGTATTTGTTCTGGTGAATGAATATATCCCTGTTCTGGGGACTGAACATATTCTGGTGAGGATTCTTGCTGAGTTGGTACAGAATAATAGGGCTTATCTGGTAAATTATTTGCGTTAGCATCAAAATAATGAGCAGATGGTATTGAAATAATCCTAGTTGTTAATGTCGATATGTCAAGAGTCTGCGTTGGGTGACGAATATTTTGCGCCGTGTTTGGCTCTTGTGATGGCCACAACGCTCTTTGATATGGATACATGTTGTACGGTCTGGTTTCTTTCGATTTTTTAAATAGTTCCCACTGTACAGTTGGCGTTGTTGTTGGTGGCCGACTCGTCCATGATGTTGGCAGTAAAGATGGTGGCTCGATTGGCATTGTTAGCGGTTGCCGACTCCTTGATGACGTTTGCAGTAAAGATGTTGGCTCGGTTGGCGTTGTTGTCGATGGCCGACTCGTTGATGACGTTTGCAGTAAAGATGGTGGCTCGGTTTGCGTTGGCAGCCGGGGCCACGATAAAGATGCGCATGGCGGTTGTGATGGTTTATCGTTCCATACCCATAGTATGGTTGGCGTAGTTGTTGGTGGACGAGTTACCCATGGTGTTGTCGGTAATGTTAGTGGCGGAGGTGGCCAAGTGTACGTTGGCCGGGAAACCCACGATGTTGGCGATGTGCATGGCGGTTGTGGTGGCCAGATTATTGTTGATAAAGGCGTATTTTCATGTGACGGTGGGGGTTGCCAGGTTTTAGATGGATTATGGTTCCATATCCACTGTATTGTTGGTGTGGTTGTTGGTGGCCGGGAAACCCACGATTTTGGCGATATGCATGGCAGTTGTGGTGGCCAGATTATTGTTTGTGGAGGCATAGTTTCCTGTGACGGTGGGGGTGGCGAAGTTTTAGATGGTTTATGGGTCCATATCCAAGGTATTGTTGGTGTGGTTGTTGATGGCCGGGATACCCATGACGTCGGCAGTGGACTTGATTGCACGCTCGGGAAAATACTTGGTAAGGAAACAGTTTTCTTCGGTTTTTTCGTCAGCTTCTTTTTCTTCTTCTTCCATTTCTTCTTCTTCTTGGGTTTTTTTGTTGTTGCTTCAGTTGTAGAAGTAGTAGTGGAAGCGATCGTTGTTATACACGTCGCAGGCGTAGTGTTTGGTACAGTCACATACGTCGCAGGCGTAGTGTTTAGTACAGTCACAGACGTCACAGGCGCAGTGTCTGGTACAGTCACACCAGTCCTGGGCGTAGTGTTTGGTACACATGTCACCGTTTCTGTGCCAATCATTTGTAGTACAGTTCCAGTGTTGTAATGAACAGGCGGGACCGGATTGTAATAGGGTGGGTGTGGATTCTGTACATCCAATTCTGAACCTAGGCAAAATAGCTTATAGGTTTCTCGACAATCTGAAAATTCATACATTTTTGTAAGAAATTGTATTTCATTGTGCAGCGAACAGTTTTAGTGAACATTATTACTGGGGGATGAGTCCGTCCCCAGTGGTGAAAGCCGAGCGTTTTGTGGGACTGTCTCATCTAATTTTGACATATATATATTTTATTTTTAAAAGTGCGGATGACAGACTAATTTGAATTAAATAGCTTGTAATTGAATACCCAATCAAAATTATCTACGGCATTCTCAAATTGGTATACATTTTAAATTGCTAAGTACCTACATGATTTTAATAAATTGATCGTAAGGGATTAAGATTTGGAGTAAAACTAAAACCAAAGATAAATTCTTAATATTTTTTATTTAATAAAAGACATTAATTACAACCGAAATCTTGTTGCCCACCCAGACAAGGGGTGATTTGCGCTGGAGAGTGTTTTCTGTACCCTGAAACGACAGATAACACATTAAGAACTATTAAGAATGTTTTATCTGTGGTTTTACTCCAAAATCAATCCTTAATATAATTCCTGCTTAAAAAAAATAAGATTCTGAGTAGTCCGGTACTACTCAGAATTTTTTTTTTTTTAAGCAGAACCGCTATTTTTCCAGGCTATTAGTGACTGGTCTATCGTTAACCGTTCTGAGTAGGAACGATCATACAGGCAGGGTAATCAACTTAAGGGAATTTATATAAAAAATCTTCTATGGAGTAATGACCTCGATTTGGGAGAAAACAAAACCTAATCATACCAAAACAACAAAACCCAACTATGTTGTGTAAAAAAACACATATTCACCACTTATTTACCACGTTACCAGTTAGAGATTATCGTGTTTCAGAAAGAATTAATTCAAGAATGTACAAAAAAAAATTATTAATAGCTTCTAATTTACGACAAGTTATGAAAAAATAAATGTAGAACTATAAAAATAGTTCAAATGACAACATTTTTGTGCAATTCAAATTGTAGAGTAAGATATCAGGGCCGCACAAACATTACTTTTTAACGAACATGTAAGAAGACGCTGCGTTGGAAGGCCTCTCACTAGGTGGACCGATGACCTCGTAAAGGTTGCAGGGATCCGCTGGATGCGAGACGCACGGGACCGGTCAATGTGGCGACACTTGGGGGAGGCCTATGTCCAGCAGTGGACGTCTTTCGGCTGAAATGATGATGATGATGATGAAAATGTGTGGCATCGAGTAGTGTTAGCATGTACTTAGAACGTACAGACACATCCAGCTACCCGAAACTGTCAATTTTTCCCAATCAATCTTGAACCTAATGCTTTAACGATAAAGTTGAAAATCTATTAAAAAAATTTGACAGATTGTAGTAGCATGATGTACTGGCGTCTGTACTATTAGTAAAATCACGTTATTTATTCCGAGCTTTGAAGTGTCTGGCAGAAACTGTCGATGGCAAGTGTCGACAGTGTTGATTATTAAATCTAAACAATATCTATTATACCACGAAGGAGATGGCGGGACGAACTGGATGTCTTCCTTGAGGATTGGAAAGAAGTAGCACAGAAGCGTGACCTTTGGAAGGAGTGGAGGGAGGCCTTTGCCCAGCAGTGGGACAATGTGGGCTAGCTATAATAATATAATAATATCTATTCAACATAAACAAATCTGTATAGACTTTAAAAATATATCTGAAAATGGGCCGTCGACACAAGCTAGCAGGTATGCAATATTAATCACTGGATATACATACCTTCACAGTATGTAGGTAACAGTAGCGAAGGGTCAATTTTTTTAAGAAGTAAGCCGTAGTGTATTTGTCTATAGAATACTGACTGTGCCATTTTTCAAAGGGAATCCAGTAGAAATCGAGTTCTATGAAACCTTCGCCACAGGTAGGTATGAATAAGACAGAGAATAAGTAAAGTCTGGCGACCCTAGGATCTTAAACCATTGCAAAAGTTGTCATAATATTGCCAACCGAAACGTGTTTCTTTGGTTTATCATAAAAAAAATAAAAAAAACAAGTGAAATCGCTCCAACCACGTGTAGAAGTTGCTAATCTTAAGAACCAGTTAAACTGGTACGTAAAAATGGCAGACCGGCTGCGGGCGCCTGACATTGCCACACAACATCACGCCTGTAATCCCCGAATGGTTAGGCAGAGGTGTACCTAATGGTACACCCACATTTCGCCAGTTATGTCAAGTCCCATGTAATAGGGGGCGAGCCTATACCGGATACAAATCCAGACACCGTGGCAGCTACTGAGAAACTCCTTCTTCTTCAACTTCCCGACCCGGGAATCGAACCCAAGACCTCATGCTCAGCAGTCGCGCTTGCGACCACTAGACCAACGAGGCGGTCACTGCCAGATACTTCTGTGTATTTGTATGGAGATAATGTCTTGGATGACACGTGTCTGAAACAGAGTCCTCAATTTGTCCGGACCTTTTCGACTGCAACAGCCCTTTTCTAATTTTCACATCTACGTTGAGATTTAAATCCAAATACAAGCTTATCATTTTCAATATAGCCATAGTAAATTCATGTTATTTTCCTTTTTCCAGCTCCATTTTATCGCTCAGTTGTCGATTATTTTATATGGTTTTCAATATTATGTACGTTTCGAAATTGTAAAAGATGGTGTGAGAAAAAATACCTGCCTAATTATGTTGACAACCTCAGGCACACATTTTAATATAATTCTAAAGCCGTATACAGAAAGAAAGCTGGAAACTTATAAGCGCTTACCGGCGCTTGACAGCGCTGGTAACCCGCGCAGGAAAATATATAAACGCGCCGATAAGCACTGAACGGTGCGACAAGTTCCGACAAGCTTCAACATGCGCTGGTTAGCGCTGGGCGCTGCCATTTAAAATGAATAAACAACTGGGACAACACTTGCAATTCCGACTTAAAATGGATATAGTGACGTGTTGATACCTTACCTTAGTCTTCAGTAAGCAACCTGTGTGGGACCAAATCATCGTCCGATGAGTCCGACATTTTGCTTGGTCTGCTTCAACCTGCTTCCTTTGTGTAGAACGGACCAGCGCTGTCAAGCGCCGGTAAGTGCTTATAAGTTTCCAGCTTTCTTTCTGTATACAGCCTTACACTAGTAATAATAGTTATTTTATTGTTTACTAACACGTTGGATCATTGTTGTCCGAAAAATAAAGAATATAATATTATATTATTATAGGGCTCATTCAGCCACACTTTCAGAGCTAAAATAAATCATGTGACAAATTCTATTATTTTCCTCGAAAGCACATCTTTAAATTTAACTTATAAATGTAAGTATACCACTGCGGGTTTCAGTTAAAAATTCTTTATTGCTTCTGGGCTGCAAACGGGGACGTTAGCAAATTATTACGAGTTAGCTCAAAGATCTTTGGGTGCCGTACCTGAGTCCGAGAAATAGAAGACGCGTTAAGTCCGCCTCTGTACATATTTATACTTGAAATCTTAAACAAAGCAAATAAGTAGCTGATACATACGTGCACCAAAATCGCAGTTATACTCGTACATGTCGCACTGGTCAAGAAAATTCCTTCGACTGCAGCCATCCTCAGCGGCAGCACACACCATATTTTGGTCGTGGATGCACACTGCTGCCATTTTGCAGTAGTTTATTGGCTGGCACAAAAAATATCACAAGTTCAAGCCTAAAAATATTGTTTATGGAGGTTATCAGAAAAAATGGCTATTTCGTCCCAAATTTTGCGACGCAAAGATTGAAATCGATAGCCCTACCGCATCAGGAAAACGATTGTTACTTTTTGTCGATATCATTGGTATCGTAAATTGTATCTCCATCCCTCGTGCCATGCGATATGTGCGAGAGTGAACCAAGTACAGTGTGGGCACAACATACCAAATTTTTAATTAAGATTGCGATTGATGCGGCGTACATAACCTGTGTTGAGATTTTCTGTGAAAACCCCACATCGGGTTACAAATTATATAAACACTCAGATTCTAAAAGTATATTTAATGTTCGTAGGAACTATCATAAATAACTAAGTATAAAATAATCTTTAGGCCCGTACTCCACGAAAGCGGAGAAGAGCGGAGATGTCCGAAGCGGGGAGGGGAGGAAATGAGCACCGCCGCTGATCACAGCACAAAGTACGCCGCTCGCAGCACGCTGCCAAGTCTTCTCGTGTCCGCTGTGTACTTGGCCGCCTAGAACGGAGGCTGGCCTAAATAATTACGAGACATCTCTTCTCCTCTCTGGTCAAGCGTTTCCACTAAAGCTAAGTGGAGACGAGAAGTATAAATAACGAAATTCTATTGTTGGTTTACAACACATCTCTCCTCTCGTCTCGTCTCGTCTCGTCTCCGCCTCGGTGGAGTCCGGCCCTTAAGCTGGGTACTGGAAATAACCCAAACCGAAACGTATCGCGAGATCACGACGAACATCTTTTTAAGTACTGTTTCAACCTTGCCTCCTTTGACGCACAAAACCGGTTATATTTCATAATTGTATTACATGTCAGCGAATCCATTAGTACCTAACAGTGGTGTGTTTAATTAAAATAAGCAGTTTTTTAAAGTTTTTAATAAGGGAACCATTAACGCTAATGACCGTGCGCACAATAATTGCTAGTACCTTTGCACTGTCATGGAGTGATGGAACAATGTTCTTCAATGTATCCTCATGATTATGATCGGTGTAGTACAGATACTTTGTCGAGTTTACTGGTAGGTACTAGCTAGTTTATGATTTGTAGGGCAGAATCTGGATTTATGCCTTAGGATTTCAAAAAAACCTGCGAAATGTGGGTGTATTATACAAGATGGCAGGGACACCTGCGTTAAAACGGTTACCACGTATTCACAAACGTGTTCCACATAGAAATTTTTCATCGGTCATTTCAAAAATATCTGCTGTTCCATACATTTTGACCGTGTAGGTATTACAGTTTTGTAGGAAGCAGCTGTTTTTTACCAAGGCATGTGCTCGTACCGTGTTAGTGGGTAGAATAAGATAAAGAGAGTACATCGAACTTCTGATGGTGATAATCTCTTGTTAAATCTCAGGGCTGCACATAATATGGAAGCGCATCTACTTATGTGATATATCAGATACCTGTACATGTGTTTGGATATTATCCGTATACGTATCCTACTATGTTTATTTTAGGATGTTTGAATTTTAATTCCTAGTAAGGCTTGCTGTTGACCAAATAAAAATAGCGTATAAAATTTTACATGGTTTTACCGACGCCTCGGATTTACAACCGGAGCTGTGTCAATTCTTTGTTTCAAATAATTATAATTGCTCTAGAAAGCATAAATTGTTTAATGTCCCATTTTGTGGCACTGTAGCTCGATCCACCTGCCATATACCGCGTATGCTTTTACGATGCTCAACGCGGAGACCAAAGACTTGACTGGAGTTGTTTGCTGAAGAATGGAAGACGATAATATTAGAATGTTTTTTGTTCTGTGAGAAAACCGAGTAAAAGGATTACTTAATTTGGTGTTAATGGCTTATGCTGTACTAAATGTAATAAATAAATAAATGAGTAAAAATATTATGAACATTACATATGTCAAATGCTGCTCTGTCCAATGTACTGATGTTAGTACTGAAACAAAAAAAAAGTAAATAATTAAATTCTGGAAAAAAAACTCTGGCTGAAAATCAGGCTGGCAAAATTCTGAATACGGGATTGCTTTGTTACCTAAAATATGTCTAAGAGACCTATTTACATTTCGACCGTGATTTTTGCGTTAAATGGCCAAACTTTGGCGTTCTTATTTTCAAAAACTGAAAAACTTCGACAACTTTAAGTTATTATGTGGTGGAGAATAGTCACTAGTATAGTTTATAGAGGTCTCCCTTATCCCATTTTTTCTTATCCATTTGTATAAAGTTGTAAGTTGTTGTTGTTGTTTGTTGTTGTTGTTGTTGTTTGTGTAGTTGTTTGTTTTTGTGGGCGATAACACATTTTCCAGCAACATTAACATTATTACGTCAAAATTGGCGCGGAACAACCGTTCCAAAGGAAATTAAATTTCGTAAAAAAATGTGTAAAACTTAAAATCAACGTAAGTAATTACAACTGCCAAATTGCGATGCGTTGGATGCTGAACTCAGTACCGAAGTACAACTCAGCAATTTTGTGATTAGGCCTCTTAAAATACGCAATTTGATCAAATGCCGTGTTCATTTTTTTGCCGACATAAAACAAGTTACATCTTGAGTAGGCTGCGACTTAGCACGTGTAAAGTAAATATGAGTTGTACAGTCAGCCTCAAAAATATGTAAACAACGACAAGAATTTTCATTTGATTGTCTACAATTTGTGTTCCACAATATTGTCAACGTGATTAGCTACAATTACGTACCCGAAGTATAATATGTATTCAGGATACAATATTATGTCACAAATAGGTAGATACCTAATAATTGGTGTACAAGTACATATATAACTGTAATATTAATTAATCACAACCTTTCAGATATAATATCCATTTGCCTGCTACTTTACAGAAAAAAATTACAATAAAATCTTACCAAGCAGAATAAACAAGATCATTTTATCCAAACATTGTTTAATGTATTGTTTCCAACAGAACGGCAGTGAGCCGCTGACTATAAACTATCGATTTTGTAATGCAATAAAACATAAAACTCTTTCACTGAAACGCTCGTAAAGTAAATTGACTCACTTCTTTGTAGACCAGTTTGTAACTACATTGTGTATACATTTAATTGCAAGGAAATATATTTGTTTTCTTGTTTCCTGACAAATATAGTGGAATATTCCGAGATGTATTCCGCGTGGTGGATGATTATGGCCCACTCTCTCTCATATTGAATTGAGGACATCACAGTAGTTCGAACCTTAAGACACTTTGCCGAAGTTACGCGACTGAAGTTCGGCACAATTACGCCTGCAATGCTATTTGAATTACTGACGACACACTATGCCGAAATTACGTCGCATCATAGCGTACAGCCTAACTACGGTCGGGCTTAAGTTCAGCGGCAACTTATTCTGTGAGCACACTACGCGACCGAAGCTCGGTACGATTACCGACGAAGATCCGGGGGTGGCTTTTTTTTGCGTCTGTCTGTCCAACTGTGTAGATAACACGACACTACGCCACGATTTCTACCGTGCAAGTTCGGCACTTATGATGTGTCATATACGCCGAATACGTCGGAACGTAAAATCAGCCGCCGAACTTCGGTCGCGTAACTTCGGCATAGTGTGTTTAGACACTAAGAGAAAGGCTGGCGGCGTTGAACCCATTCAAACGTATTTCCCTGTTTTCTCCCTGGAAAATAAAACTAGAGCTATTTTTTTCTGTTTAATCAAAAATATATTTAATTTTATTTTTAATAATAAGACATTATTTTTTAAATTTATTTTTAATAATAAGACATTATTTTTTAAATTTATTTTTATTAATAAGACATTATTTTTTAAATTTATTTTTATTAATAAGACATTATTTTTTAATTTTATTTTTCCTTAAAGTACATTAATGGAAACATCGAGGAAAAAAATGGAAAAATCATAGAGGATGGTAGGGATAGATAAACATTGAATATATAGTTGCCATACAACTTGGCAACGCCGCCATTCTTTTGGGAACACTACCCGTTGACAGCGTTAAGGTTTTTTGTGACGCCATTTTTTAGTTTATTTTTAATTCAGTACCTACTTTAGGTTATTTTAATGTAAATATATATTTGCGTCAGTTGAGACCACAAGAGGATTGAAATTGGGAAAAACCGTTTAAATATGTGCTGCAATTAAGTTTAATCTTTTATTAATTTCTTGGTGCTGATAATTGATCACAAATCAAGTCTTTATGTTTTATACCTATACAACATTAGTTTTAGTATATGCAAAACCTGAAATACGTGTCTAGTATTTTTATGTAAAGAATCTATGTACAAAATTTCAAAACTGTATCATGAAAAATCACAAAGTTATAGGCTTGTTCTGTTACCTGGTTGTCCGCACAAAAAACGTGGTCACCACGCAGCGCCGCCGCGCGCGCGCCTCCAGCGTCGTCTCGAGCTCATTGATAATAATATTATTTGCCAGTAGGTACCTAAATGATAGCGATAGGTAGTTAGTATCGCTCGGTGTCCAACTTGTAACCTTTTATAAATATATTTTTGGGACAAAATATTACATGGTTTAAAAATGATCGGAATCGATTCAGTTACTTATTCTGAACAAACTATATTCAGGTTTCGCATATACTAAAAATAATGTTGTAAATATAATACGTTAATTCTCTAATGTGATATCGCTGAGATCACAGATATAGATTCTGAGTCCGTTTAGGACACTTCAAACAATTTATCTTTTGCTGGCGGGAAAACAGAACTAAAATAAATGCACCAAGTTTGACATATCGATGAAAATTTTCATGACATGCAACGCCATCTTGTACTACACACTAAAAGTGGTCATACTACATTCGTCACTGCGAGTGCGAGTAATCGCAATTCTCATTTGTTACCGTAACATCAAGCAAAGACGTCAAGCCATTAAACATGGCATACAAAGAACAGACGTTCTTTAGTTACGAGCACTGAAAATAGCTCACTTCCATTTTTCTATCTTTGTGACGCGACTATTATCACTATACCTTATTGTAATTTTGTTGTCAAGGTTGAAAAAACAATTGAGTCTCCGCTGAAACCACTCATTACAAAAAAAAACGCTGAATAATTCCCCAAGCATCCACTGTGGTGAATTTTCCTTTTCAATTACCATGATTAGCGCTAATAGCTAAAGGGCCGATGGAGTAAACGAATCCTGGAGTGGAGACCGCGTATCGGTAAGTGTAGCGACGTAGGAAGTTCCCCAGTTAAATGAACCGATGAACTTAAAAAGTTGAGTGGGTCAGACTGGATGCAGAAGAAGGAAAAGGTGATAAGATGTCCAGCAATGGCCAAGAAAGGCTGAGTTAATTGATTGATGAGGTGAAGGAAAACATCGAGAGGAAACCAAACATGCCCAAGATACATTTCTCGACGGCATATTAAGCCAAGTCAGAGACCCATGGGTGGCATAAAAACTCTGACACCAGGTTAGACACTAATCACACGAAAAAGAAGAAGCTGAAGGTTAGACAGAAGACGATCAGTATCAAACAAATCTTTTTTTCAACATTTGTAAACTTAATCGTGATAAAACAAAATGTGTCAGTGACATATTAGCTGCCTGGCGATAACACAGTAACAATACAAGAATTTATGTTCATTGACAAAGTGACAAATACCTTCATTTATTTAGGATTTAATTAACACTTTAGATTCTTTATTATCTCAAAGAAAATCCAATAAACACAATGAGGGCTTAATTTAATCAACGTTTAGTTATCCTAACGAGATAAAATTTGTCGGTAAAGTGGGTCATATTTTACCATTACATTGTAAAATATGTACGTTACGTGTACGTTTTTTTACATTGATAATGCTCCTTAACTGGGACGATGAAGATGGTATTAGAATAAAACTAAATGGCTTGTACTTGACCCAGATACGGTTTTCCTTGCTACAATTACCTGTTTCGTATAATCTACTTCTGAGTTCGGCTCCTTCTTAACATCCTTGACATTTGAGAACATTTCGAATTTGGCGGTTTTTAGGGTTCCGTACCCGAAGTGTAACCAACGGGACCCTCTCACGAAGCCTCTGCTGTCCGTCCACCCGTCCGTGCGTCTGTCTGTCTGTTTGTCAGCGGGCTGTATCTCATGATCCGTAATAGGTAGACAGTTGAAATTTTCACAGAATGTGTATTCCTGTTGCCGCTATAACAGCAAATTAAAAATTACTGCGATGGTACGGAACCCTTCATGAGCAAGTCCGACTCGCACTTGGCCGGTTTTTTTTTATGTTTGTAGCTGCACCTCAGTAAATAAGTCGTTAAAATTACATAAAAATAAATATCAACAAAATACTTAAACACCGCGTCTTTACTTACCACAGACGCCAGCACATTACGCTACTACAATCCGTCAAATTTCTTTAATTTATTTTCAACTTAATCGTTAAAGCATTAGGTTCAAGGTTGATTGGGAAAATTTGACAGTTTCGAGTAGCTTGATGTGCTGGCGTCTGTACATAACAACAAGGTACGCATCTAACAATAAAATGAGTGAGCCTTGCACAATCTACCTTATATTGGGCACCAAACATTATTAGTAACGAAAGGAGGTCAGCAAAAGCCCATACAACTTTGCCCAAACATGTACCTCGAGGTACACGTGCACCAAATCGTAGAGAAAAAATAGAGGAATTCGAAAATAATTGTGTTTTTATCCATAAATAATTGAAAACTATTAATAAATTATTTAAAGTTTTAATAACCTGTAACACAATTAAATCATGTGGCAACTTTGCATGTACGGGTTGACATTAGTAGTATATGTGTTCTGTGGACATTTTTTCGTGGATAAATGTCATTCACATGTCATTCCGTTCGTTTCTGCGTTTCGGGGTACTCTGTTGTTCGTTTGTGTTGTGTATTTTGTTTATTAACTTGGCTATTCTTTCTGGTATTCCGTTTGTCACCTCACGATTCGGTTCTTGACGATACAGTGATCCCGAAATCTTGGCTATTCTTTCTAGACTTTTGTTACCTCACGATTTGGTTCCTGTACTCCTGACGGATTGGCTATTCATAATCGACATTACGATTTGGATACTCAGGCTTGAGTATCCAAATAGGCTATCAGAAAATATATATAAAATATATCAGGCTTTGGGTTCGGCTCGGCATCAAGAAAATATAGCAGCGCCTGCCACTTTCCTTGATAATATTTTAGTGAGATGACATTGAAAATGAAGAACGCTAATAAAAAACCAAAAAAAAATGTTGTTTTATTCCATACAACTAACTCGACAAGTCTATTTATTCCATTGTTATTGGTTTTATTATTGGAAAGATGACTTCCCGGCTTTAATTCATTGAGTGCCACTCGGGCTCCAGGGCCCGATAACAGTAGGAAATGTTTGAAAGGTTAATTGAATTTCATGAAGTGGGCTACTCAGTATCTAATCTCAAATTCAACTTCCACCCCTTATGCACATCACAATAGAGGCAGAGTAAGCATAAAAAAGTGTATTTTATGTAAGAATTCGATGTTTCTTGGCTTAATGTTCTATTTATTTCAAGAAATCAAGATAAAGTCAATAAAAGGCTTCATTTAAATGCGACTTCTATTCACTGAAACCTGGATGATCTGGCTTGATTTATGTTAAGCTAGGATATGACGGAGGATCCAGGTCCCATCAAGTTGGAACCCCTGGATGTCGGCGCTAAGGAACTCATTTATTTATCGAGTTTGTTATTCGCTCTGATAGACTTCTAACACTGCTTCCTATATTAAGTACTGTTCATCAATATTCACAGCTTGTATTCAGCTACTTTGGGTTTAAGCATCCTTTCTTATGTTAAGTAGGTACATAACTTTGCCTAACGAAAATCGACTATACAATGAGAGTTATTATTGAATTCAGATTGAATTAAACTATAAAAATATTTGAAATGAAACCAAAACAACAGCAGCTGAAGCCGACAGACAACCGTCAACATGACAGTTGTTTTTTTTAATAGGTAAGGTAATGGACCAAGGTAGTATAATTGTGCCCAAAATGGCGAGCTTTTTATTACGTTAAAAGTTATTTTATTCTCGTCCACGGGTAACGATAAGAAAAATATATAAATGCAATATTATTCAGTGTAATCTAGTGTATTTTATGCCACTAAGTGTACCTCGGTACTTCGTTTGGGCAGATTTTGGTGACATCCTTTTTAACTAAATTGAAAATAATATTAAATAATGTTTTACAGTTGAAACAAATGATCTCTCAAGGTTTGGCAATATTCTTTAAATTAAAATAAATTATTCCATACGTACGAGTAAGTCAGTGTCCTTTTAAAAGTCATTTACAGAATATTTGGCATTCAAAAATGATGTCAAACTATTTTTAAAGTTTCGAATTGTATCATTTCTATGATATTTGATATTTTGTGGGAGCTCATGGCTAAATAATGACAGCCACTCGGGTCGATCTTTAGGTTAAGCCGTGCTTCCCTAGATTGGTTCGTGGATGGGTTACCACCCTTTACATACCGAGTTTCTTCCATACCTAGGAAAGCACGTTAACCCGTTTGTCCCGGCTGTAATATGTAGATCTTTGACCGTCGTGACAGGTAGCCAGTGAACCGACTGGGTTGTGGAGGTCAGATAGGCCGTCGCTCCATGTAAAATACTGATATTCAGCTGCATCCGGTTAGACTGGAAGCCGACCTCAACATAGTTGGGAATAGATTAGGCAGATGATGATTGGGTATTTTATTGAAAATTGTACCATTGACACATATCGACATCTAATTGAACAAACGATTAATAAAACATTCCTTACTAATTTTGGCGCAAATGATTCCTGGAGTGGAGACAAGGTGCGGTGGCACATGTTGGGAGTGGCCTATGTCCAGCAGTGGACTGCTATAGGCTAACTTTATATTGATTACTAGGACTATGGTGAACAGACAGCGCAGGAATCATTTTTGCGTGACAACCTAGTCATGACGAATGCATTTTTGCATGCATTTTGCATCCGTAAATAGTGCCAAAAGGATGCTTAATTCACAAAATGTTGAAATACAGAGCCTGCACAAATTAAGATTAAGGAAACAGTTAGTTTGTTCGGAGATGCACAATTTAAACAGTGAACATTTAGCTCGCCGTGACAGTGCAAGGCTGGCGTGCGCTGCCGAATTAAAGAACAGTTTTTATCGCGAAGAATGAGATATTTTATTTAAATTAAAACTTTTATTTCGCAAAATGAGTTTATTTGGAGTCTAGTGTTTCAATAAAAATAAATTATTTTATGATATTTAGTAGTAAAGCAGATTATATAAACATTCAAAATGGTGTACAAAATCACAGAAATGAGGGAAGTTCCACTGCCTGTTAGCAGGATAAGATCGTTTACAGCACAAGTAAGTACTTATTTGAACGTAAGTATAAGATTAACACTTCACCCGCGACATACAACCTTACAAAAAATACCTCTTTATAATACTAGTGTAGATATTTAAAAAATCAGAACCTGATTCAGCCAATAAGGGGCCTTTAATATAATTCTTTGCTAACGATTAGCTCGTGGCTACATACTACTGATGGTGTTTATAAACGATACATAATAAAAACAGCGTTTAAAAACAACGATGGCTGGAGCGTATCATTAAAAGCAAATAGTGCAATAATTGGTAAATAAGGAAAAAAACTTCATTTATAGTTTTTCTTCTTCGTTTAATATTTTGCAGGCATAAATCACAATACAATAATAACAGTGTCATTGCATAGTTAGGTCGCAAACACGACTAAGTTCAATCCTGGGTCCTGGCCGTCCTGGGTTCAATACCCTGATCGGGTCAGTTATTGGGTGTTACCATCATGAACTTCACTGCAACAGCCGCAATAAGGATGTGTGGCCGGTTGATGGCAAAAGGGTTAAAGGCATGATGTTATACAAATACCAGTGTCTGTATATGTTTGCTATATTTAATTGTAAGCCGTAGCATGTGTCTTTTGTAGGAAATTGTATTTATTACGTAGCTTAGCAACATTGTCAGTAAGTCCTCTCATTTATTTAAACTAATCAGTTCTAATTTATCTAGTTTTTTTTAATGTAATTTTACTGTTTGTTGTTTAATTCTGTGTTGTAGTATCGTATTGGACTAAGTCTGTAATGTTGCTATGGTTGGTGGTAAATAAATAAATAATAAATAAATAATTATGGTAGTTGTATACACACATTTCGACAACACAATTGCGCGTTGATGAAGTTGAGGACGTTGATGTTTTATAACAGTAATCGTCCATAGGATTTTTTTTGAGTATCACCGTCTACTATGAGAAGGCCAAAGAAACTGGATGTCATCGTCATTATGATCGACCTAACCTTTTTCCAATTATGTTGGGGTCGGCTACCAGTCTAACCGGATGCAGGTGAATACCAGTTTTTTACATGGAGCGACGGCCTATCTGACCTCTACGAACCAGTCGGTTCACTGACTACCTGTTACGATGATCTACAAATCACAGCCGGGACAAACTGCTTAACGTGCTTTCCTAGGTACGGAGGATACTCGGTATGTAAAGGGTGGTTTATACATGGTGATTGTTTAACTGACCACAACCCCGTTAGTATTGGGTAATACGACAGCCCATGTACTTTGTGGAATATGGAACAGAGGTGACTTTTGAGAGAGATTGCCATGTATGGAAGAGGAAGACTTGCTGGGCTACAGACCCGAAGTGTTGGTGACAATAGTGAATGGAAAGAAACACTATCTTGAGATCAAGCGCAGGCCACGCCGTCAGCTGGCGGCTGGCGGGCGAAGCGAGGCGATAGAAACTATATTAACTACGCGGAGATACGGCGAGGTAAACTATGTGGGTTCACACTGAAAACTACGGACGGACGGGAGAGCGAGGGGAGCGTTCCGTCACATTCTATCGCTCACCGGGCAGGGCGGGCGGCGTGAACGAATATCATCGCTGGCAGCGTCGGATATTTCGTTCGCATCGTTTGTATCGCTGACGTAGCTTAGCTCGGTAGTTCGCGGTGTGAACCAAAGTATGACAAGAAGTGAAACGATGCCCGCCCGGGTCGCTCGCTCACTCGCTAGCTGGCGGTGTTGTCTGCGCTTAGTTGCCGATAAAATGATTTCGAGAGGCGTCTTCTATCGAAATCGGTGCATTCTTTACACGTTAGCCTCGAGAAGGACTTGGCTTTTGTTTTCGCGTTCGCCACCTTCATAATTACTGGCTTTAGGGTTAATGGACTTGGATGGTTTTGTTCGTTTGCTTTGCATACAAATAGCCAATATTAAATTATTTTTATTCATAAGCATAAGCGGCCTATTATGTTACCATACCTGGGACACAAGCCTTATCTCTGTTAGAAGGAGAAAGTGAGCCCAGTGCGAGTTGATCGATGTCACTCGACAGTACAAACCACACAGTGGGTAGCCAGCCTCGCATTGATTTTACCATCGCCTCTGGTAAAGTCTCCAGGCACAGAAGAAGCTAAGTCACCGTTCTTACTCATTTCAAAGATACTAGTGTGTAAATAGCTAACTATATCAAGTCTTTAACCCTGGCCTTAACTAAACCACGTGCAATTTCGAAGACAATGCTCTCGACAAATAAGGAACATAAATAGATATACCTGACTCATCTGCTCATATTCATTACATTGTGTTCACAAGTATTTTACGGTACAGGCTTGAGACAAATGCTTCAAAATTTTTGCAATTCTGAAAAATGTTACAAAGGGGAAGGACAAAGAAGTCTATTCACTTTCTAAAAATGGTGAACATTAATAGATCATTCCGAGTTCAATTCGAGATGATAATTATTAATTCTAGTATATCTAGCAAAATACACTACCGTTGCTAAACGAATTACGTTTTTCAATATTATAACACTGACCGCTGACAAGCGCGCTGCGTCCACTCTATATGGTGTCACAACTGATAGACTACTTCAATTGTACTCTTAGTGAATTCACACGGACCGCATTTTGTAATATTACTTTTAGTTGATAAAATACTACTATTTGTAATTCTAATCTTTGTAAGCAATGTATAACTATACTAATACTAACACTATTGTATTAGGTCAGCCTGTGATGATAGTGGTATGTGTTTTATTTTAAATAAATAAATAAAAACATACGTAACATCACGCATGTAATCCCCGAAGGGTTAAGCAGAGGTGTACCTAATATATACCCACGTTTCACCAGTTAAGTTAAAGCGAGCCGAGCGTTTCACCAGTTGTGTTAAGGCGAGCCTATTGCCACCAACTGGGCACAAATCCAGACTCCGTGGGTGCTATTGAAAAATTTGCCCGACCCGGGAATCGAACCCAGGACCTCGTGCTCAGTAGTTGTGCTTGCGAACAACTCGGCAGTATTATCAGATAGTAAACAAAAACAGTCAATAAGGTCGTCTTGGTTCAACAAAGAGAGCGATCCAAACAAATGGTGCTACTCATGTTCTGAGATAATCTTCCGTGCAGTTTTTTTGACGACTTCCGCAAAGAGTTTTACGCACTGTTGATTATTTATTTTATTTATTTACCACCAACCATAGCAACATTACAGACCAAGTCCAATACGATGCTACAACACAGAATTAAACAACATAAACAGTAAAATTACATTTAAAAAAATATTAAAAATTATAATAGCTATAGTTAAAACATCAATACCCAACCATGACCAAGCTCGCAGTTGGACACCCCCTTCAATTATTATTTGTACCCTTTGAACAAATGTCAGCAGACAAACAATCAAGCAAGCAAGTAGTGGCAATGAATGTAAAGCAGGTACTCAATTATTGTTTTTTTTTTCCTAGCCTGCTCTGTCCCACTCCTGAGCGAAGGCAACCTCCTTCTAGTTCTAACGGAACCTGTTCTTTTTTGAGTTGGGCAGGCTTTTGAGCCACGTAAGCTATATTTGTTTTGGAGCGCAATACTGTGTTTCGATCACGATCCGTTAATTTAACACCTACTGCGCTCCATTGCTCGTTGGCAAACCTTGACTTTGAATTTCTGGATGTTAGTCAATGACCAAGTCTATGCACCACAGGTTAAGACGTAGGTTTGTGACCATAGGTTTTTTTACAATAACAAAATTATTCCGAGGTCAATGAGCGTCAACTTTACAAGGTGACAGTCACGTGAACATTTAACCATAAATAAAATAAAGATAATAAAACAAGATATAACAACACAAATTCTAAAATCTAAATTAATAAAAACGATGTATGTATAAACAGTTGAACCACCAATTTGATTTACAGTTTATATGTGTGGGTTAAGTCATAGTTATGCACAAAAACACTAAATAAAACGAGCGAGCTCGGTGTTTATTAGTGTGTGTGTGGCACATAAACTAACATTTACACAAATTTATATAAACAAATTTATCGGCTCGACACTACGTGACAAGGCACAAGGCTCAGCCCTTCTTGTGCACCCGCGTAAAAGCAACAGCACACAAGCGCGCACCTTTGCTATCCACTGCGCACCGACAAAACCGACTGCACTTTGCTAGGTCATCAATTTTGATTGGGAGAACAATGTGGTGATTTTTAGCGACGAAAAAACGTTTAAGTCGGATAAGGATGGTCGTAAAGTAGTAACATATGCGCGAAAATGATTAACAGCATGAGCAGAAGGTTACAAGAAGTAATAGAACACGAAGGTTTGCCGACTCATTATTAGTCGAATTTATTTTAATTAGTGGACGAATATGAATCTTATTTTTATGCAAATAATGTTCATATTTGCTTAGCAATAATTAGGTATAAATGTTAAGAATCTCTTCCTCTAATCCTCTTTTTAAAACCACAACTCGTAAAGTATTGAAAGTATGGTGAAGTGATGTTATTGTTATGCGGTTAGAAGTTGTCATAATTTCTTACTATCTAACATGTTGATTCACTTCACCTTAATTTTACTTTGATTCAATTCATATACCTACCTACTTTGACAAATTATTAACGGCCATCCTTACCAACAGAAAACGTTGTTTTTGCCAAAAAACTGGTAAACACAGTGTTTTACTCATTCGAACGTCTAGTATGGATAGCCATAGCCTATATATGTTTAAAACCTGTTCGTAGTAAATCACTGTATCAGCCACACAAGTTTTTCGCTAACCCCTACCAAATTGAACTTTAAAACAACTAATGTAATTAAGGAACATATTGGAAGAAACGAGACGGATCATTTTCTAACGACGTTTATCTAATGAAAAATCAAATTATTTTATTGGTTTTATTTAATTACTTTTTTACTTTTTGCTTGAGTGATTTTATTGGTCATAAAATTAATAAAGAACAAAAAGTAAAAAACAGCAAAAATACCATCTCAGCTGGGATCGAACTCACGTCGTCGAGCTTAGATCACTAACTGACGCTACACCAATCAGCTACGGTGACCATGTTACATTTGTATAAAATGTTGGGCCTTATTGTAAACCCGTTTGTTTAAAAAAAAAAAAACCCCGTGTAGGGTAGAATACCTTTACGCACTCAATAATAATGAGCGGCTGTATGAATATTACTGGCTCGTACAATGACATTTACCGATGTGTGCGATGTAAACTATTTAGCTTGGCCGATTGTACCTACCTAATTATTAAAACATTGATCGATGTTGAAAATAATAAAAATAATCTTATTAATTTATTATTAAACGTAACTCGCTGTAAAGACACGTTTTTGTACAAATATACTTAGTTGAAAGTATAGGAAAAATTTCTTGTCTTTATTATAAAATAGCTTAAACCCGCGGCTTCGCCAGCGTGGAATTCGGTAATTGTCCCACGGGATTGTACTACCAGGATAAAAATGTGTATCATATGTGTTAATCCAGGTGTTAAAATAGCTGCGTGCCAAAGATCCTAATCTGTTCACAGTTGTGTGAGTATTTAGCAGTGGTTACTGTGTCTCGAAAGTCTAACATCCAGTCTTACCAAGGGGTATCGTATTATCCACAACTAACTGAGTTGTGGAGGTCAGATAGGTAGTCGCTCCATGTAAAATACTGGTATTCAGCTGCATTCGGTTAGACTGGAGGCCGACACCAACGTAATTAGGAATAGGCTTCGCAGACGATGATGTAGCTACCAATTATCAGTGTCACCAACTATAGTTATTGCAGCACTTCTATACTTCTATCGTCGCTGGTTACTGGCCGATATTTTTAGCATACCTATATCATAAGTTCTGTTCCATAAAATATATAAATATATATGTGTGTATGTGTCTGTGTGTGCCAAAGTTGATTCAACGCAATACATTCGCATGCGACATCGATATTGAGCAGTTGTTTCACATAAGATTTCCATGCCGATAAGATAAAGAATAGATGAATCGTTGATATAAAGCGGAATGCTACAGATTGCCACCCGTCGAATGGATTCTTGTGGTCTATGCATTCATAGCAACTATGAGCTCAATGGTTAATGGTCGAAGTGTTTACTAGGAAACTGCCGATGACTGATACAGTTATGGCTTAGACAAAGTCGCCTCTTATGACATATAATTATTGAAACTGTCGCAAGCGCTACTCTGCCGTACTAAGCTCAAGTTGATTTTGATGGCATCGGATGGATTAAATAAATATATATCTGTATTTACATATTTTAAAACATAAAAAACGAATAAGTGACGAAAAAAAAACTAGTAACGAAAACAAAACTACATAATTTTATTTAAAAAACATTTTTTTTTTTTTTTTTAATACCAATAGTACTTAATTTTAATTTATTTACATTATATACAGACTACAAATAGAACTAACCTAATGAAAAAAAAGAATTAAAGTAAGAAAACATAAACAACTAAAAAACGACGACAAAAGGACACTTCAAAGTGCGTCAAAGTACTCCTCCGCATCGCTGTCAACTGGAAACGTGCCCAGAAGACTGGCAGCATTGCCACGCTGAATGGCAATGCTCGCCGCTTGAGGATCTCAGCAGCCGCAGCAGCAGCTTAAAAATAAAAAATAAAAATGTTAAGGAGATCGGGCAAACTTCTATAGACTCTGGTCCAAGAAGCTTTGTTGATTCTAGGATACGGGTGAATATCAAATCAGCAAATTTTACATGTCCACGTTGAGAATCGAGGTGTAAAATGATAGGATTTTTCTGATATTTTTTTGTAGTGAACTACGTAACTTGGTTCAATTAGGGCCATATTTATTTTTTTATAAGTGTAAATAAATCATCAGGGAAAAAAAAAATCGCCTTCAAATTCAAGTTTGGTGGCTTGTCCCAGTTCCATTTTTTGATGTAATTGCGTTCACCAAAGTAATAATTTGAGGTACAATAAAAAATAAACAATTTTTTTAGTATATATGCATTAGTCAAATTATCTAAAAACAATTAAACCATATTATAAAATCTTATTTAAAAGCACAGGACACTCGATCAAAGTTTGTCCAAGCAAAAATCAATTTTTTTCTGGCACTTTTTCAACTTACTATAACATGAAGTTTCGTGCGTGTGCGATCAATCGCGTTATTTATTTCGCATCTATCAGTCGTGCCATTAGTGCGATTAGTGTCAGGTGTGTAATTAGTGCGGTGATTACCCTCCAAAAACATAAGTACTCGCCTTGGGCGGAACGGGGGACAAGAATTTTTCAATTTTTGGTGGATCGATTTACTGTTGATTTTAAAGTGTTATAATAGTAAGCTACATGCTATAAGCTAATGATTTGGGTGACCCATAAATCAATGACATTAATTTAATTTTAACTTAAAACCCTTATTTTTTTTATGCAGGCTGGTTCCAATTTTGGTGGCTCAATTTTTTTTGTGGCGTTTTCACGCCACCAAAATTGAAAATGACCCACAAGTTTTTATTTATGTACTGTATATGTATTGTTATTACCTATATAGCTAGTTTTTACGTTGCAAGACAGTTGGATTAGCAAACAAATACATGTTATGTACTTGGCAGTTAGTAAGACCTATTATTATAAGGGTTGCATACTAATGACCAAGTTTCTTATTCATATATATTTATTTTGTTGCTTTTTAGAATGCCAAAACAGACCAGCGAAGAGAGGCTGCTTAAAAGTACTTCACCGTTGTTATTGGGGACTTCAACGCGAAACTAGGCAATTTGGGGTTGGACGTTGGAACTACCGGGATCACCAACTGGCTAGTTTTATGGAGAAAGAGGGCCTCTATAGGATGAACTCCTTCTTCAGAAAGCGTGAGCACAGGAAGTGGACCTGCCAGAGCCCCGATGGTGCAACTTCAAATGACATTGACTTCATCATGTCAACCAAGAAGCGTATTATGTTCAATGTTGTCTCTACGATCAATTCGTTGAAAACCGGAAGCGATCAAGGCATAGTAAGAGGCACATTGAACATCAATATCAAGCTTGAAAAGTCTCGACTGATGAAGTCTACGCTCTGTCCAGCACAGATCCAAATTCAAAACCCCGAGAGCTGCTGCAATCTGAAAAGCTTGAACTCCAGACTCGTTTCGGTTGCCTAAGAAGCTCATTGGACGAATACAACGATAAGTTCGTGGAAACTGTCCATACGGGTATAAGTTCTTCAAGACACGTCGTGCACATAAGAACAAAAAACTCTCTGATCATACTCTCAAGCTCATGCAGGAGCGGCGTGAGATGATCCTGCAGTCTTCAGACGAGGCGTGGAAATACCGGTAGCTCAATAGACGGATCTTTAAATCCAGCATATTAAAGATGCAACTGAGCGGCTCCAAGGCATTTGCAAGAGATCTGGCTATTGGGCAGAGCCAGCTCGCGGAACTGAAGACCGACCATGGCAGGATCGTATCCGCCAAACCGGAGCTACTGAGGGAGATCGAGAGATTCTATGGGCAGTTATACACTTCAACCAGTAAACCCGTTGTAAATCTAGCAAATGACCCAAGAGCTAGACTGACCCGACACTATACCGAAGACAACCCGGACGAGATCTGGATGCACGAGATTAGGATGGCTCTGGAACAGCTTAAAAACAACAAAGTACCGGGTGATGACGGAATTACGCCCGAAATCCTAAAGGCGGGTGGAAAACCGGTACTTAAGGCCCTTCAGAAGCTGTTTGATTCCGTCATACCCGAGGGGAAAACCAGGCATGGTGCAGGGGTGTGGTAGTACTCTTCTTCAAAAAAGGCTACAATGCCCGGCTGAAGAATTATAGGCCCATCTCACTTCTAAGCTATGTCTACAAGTTGTTTTCAAGAATCATCCCAAACCAGCCGGATTCCATAATGACTTTAGCACCGTACACCACATACATACGCTGCAGCAGGTTATACAAAAGACCGAAGAGCTGCCTCTCCGTTTAGTGTTTGTGGACTACGAGAAAGCCTTCGATTCGATCGAGACTTGGGTTGTACTGCAGTCTCCCCTACAAAAACGCTACCACGTCAGTCCTACTTTAGGACCAGACCTCGGAATCTATCCTATTTTTAACAAAAGAGAGTTTTATAAACCGATAAAAGTTATTGATACTTGCCGAGAATTTGTGAGATTAATCACATTGAGCTTTATTAGTGAGATTGAGGTTTCTGACGGAGAAATCCAATTTTGGTGCCACTGATTTTCAATTTTGGTGGGCACTTTCGATTTTGGTGGGTGATTTTCAATTTTGGTTGCCACACTAGTCTTTGAACTAAAATATCTCAAAAAGTTATGGAGCTATTCTGAGCCCTCATGAAGATTCTTCAAGCTTGGACATTCTATTCTTATACCAGATCGTTATTTTTCACGAAAACTAAAGAAAAAATTGAGCCACCAAAATTGACAAAAAATGAACTTTGTTGATATTCACCCATACTCAAAACACTTGTTGTGTTTGATGCTTTTCAATTACCAAAGCTCATGGAAATCGCTTAAAAAAAAAGGGTATAAATAGTACTTTTAGTAAATCGAATTCTTCATTTTTATTAAAAAAGCAATACAAGGTAGTATAGGTAGTATGAAGCCCTCAACACTTCATCACTGATAAACATAAGCGTAACCTTCACGACCATAATCCTTAGAGGGGCAAGCAGACAAGTTTCATCGTTTGCCGAAGTTCACAGTTGGTTGCATTAGTTATTATGAGTTGAAAACGATCTGTTTGCTAAGTCCTGGAGACAATCTTCACGACTATAATCCTTAGAGGGGTAAGCAGACATGTTTCATCGTATACCGAAGTTGGTCGCATTAGTTATTATGAGTTGAAAACGATCTGTTTGCTAAATCCTGGAGACAAAATCTTGACGACTTTAATCCTTAAAGGAGTAAGCAGACATGTTTCATCGTATGCTGAAGTTCACAGTTGGTCGCAGTAGTTGTCATGTGATGAAAGCGACCCTTTACCAAATCCTTGACACAGCAAAAACCTTAGAGCTGCTTGAGAGTAATCTTACAGGACAGTTGTCCGCACAACCTAAGGGGCCTTAAACAAATGATTCGACTATTAACTATATGCAATAGAGTCGAGGAAATGCACAGGATGGCACTACTTCTTCTTGATGACGTGCCTACACCAAAGTCCATAATAAAGACATTATTATGTGCGCAATGGTACATTTACCGGTAACGCACGTACAGTAATAATCACCGACGCTCCTTGTATCTCTTGAATTAGAAGATTTTTTTTTCACTAATTGTGCATTATGGCGTTTAACTTTTTTCTCCCGGCGCTGATTTGCTTATATTCTTAACAAAGAATAACCCTCTTCTAACAAGCTTTAAAATGTTGTGTCTGAATCACTGACGCTCCTTGTATCTCTTGAATTAGAAGATTTTGTTTTCACTAATTGTGCATTATGGCGTTTAACTTTTTTCTCCCGGCGCCGGTTTGCTTATGTTCTTAACAAAGAAATACCCTATTTTAACAAGCTATAAAATGATGTAAGTCTGAATCACCGACGCTCCTTGTATCTCTTGAATTAGAAGATTTTGTTTTCACTAATTGTGCATTATGGCGTTTAACTTTTTTCTCCCGGCGCTGATTTGCTTATATTCTTAACAAAGAATAACCCTCTTCTAACAAGCTTTAAAATGATGTGCGTCTGAATCACCGACGCTCCTTGTATCTCTTGAATTAGGAGGTTTTGTTATCTGTATTATACATAATGGTCTATAACTTTTTTCTCCCGGCGGTGATTTGCTTATGTTCTTAACAAAGAATTACCCTCTTCTAACAAGCTTTAAAATGTTATGTGTCTGAATCACTGACGATCCTTGTATCTCTTGAATTAGAAGATTTTGTTTTCACTAATTGTGCATTATGGCGTTTAACTTTTTTCTCCCGGCGCCGCCGGTTTGCTTATGTTCTTAACAAAGAAATACCCTATTTTAACAAGCTATAAAATGATGTAAGTCTGAATCACCGACGCTCCTTGTATCTCTTGAATTAGAAGATTTTGTTTTCACTAATTGTGCATTATGGCGTTTAACTTTTTTCTCCCGGCGCTGATTTGCTTATATTCTTAACAAAGAATAACCCTCTTCTAACAAGCTTTAAAATGATGTGTGTCTGAATCACCGACGCTCCTTGTATCTCTTGAGTTAGAAGATTTTGTTATCTGTGTTATACATAATGGTCTATAACTTTTTTCTCCCGGCGGCGATTTGCTTATGTTCTTAACAAAGAATAACCTTCTTCTAATAAGCTTTAAAATGATATGTGTCTGAATCACCGACGCTCCTTGTATCTCTTTAATTAGAAGATTTTGTTTTCACTAATTGTGCATTATGGCGTATAACTTTTTTCTCCCGGCGCCGATTTGCTTATGTTCTTAACAAATAATAACTGTCTTCTAACAACCTTTAAAATGATGTATGTCTTAATCACCGACGGTGTTTGTAATTAATGCCATCGTTGATTACATAGTTCATTCTAAATGATCAATAACTTTTTTCTCCATAGAGGAATTTTTTTGACGCCATAACAAAAAATGATGCTCTTGACATCAGCTTCAAGAAAATATAGGTCTAGTTCACCGACGCTACTTGGACCGCTTCGGCCTGATCTCCTTTTTCTTTAAAAAACATAAATTTTCTCGACCCCTGAGATACTTATTGCTTTTGCGTTTAGCACGGCAGTACTGCTGAGTACCGGATCTTCGAACTCAGGTCGGGTTCAGGTCGAACCTATTGCTATTGGGTATTGGGTTTTTCTATACGATTTTTTCCAATACCAGCAAGGAATCTAGCCCGGAGTCTGTTTATAACAACAGGCTCGCTTTCTATTACGGGACTTACATAAAGGGTGTAAATAGACCCTTTAACATAACCAAAAGGCACTTGTTCTCCCCGTCTTTACAATCATTTTTTTGTTCTAGACCGTACCTGGGAACGTTGTAGTTACGGAGATATTGGGGGTCCAAGTTCCAACTTTTTCACATTTTTTTTTAATACATGTTTTTAATGTAAAATTTTTACTTTACACACCTTCACGACCCCCGTACTGTTCAATCCATCCATCAGCACAATGCTTTGAGTGCTTTCCATCGAGTCCTACCGTAAAACGTGATTTTTTCACCAAAGAAGTCGATTCCCAGCAATAATTTTTGCGTAAAGTTATTTAGTTTGATGTACAGAATGCTTGGTTGACGGCTATGTGAAGGGTCTGTTTACACCTTGTATAACTGGCGAAATGTGGGTTGGTGTACACACAAAATATACAGGCGTGATGTTATGTTATGTTATTATTGAATATTTGGAAGTTGTGCAGCGAAATAATAACATTTGCTAAAAAAATATTCGTATACAAGATATAACGAGGCGCTTATAAACCATTTGGACATTGGTCCTACGTTTTTCTGCTACGGTCAATGCTCAGAACAGGTACCAAAGTTTTTGCCTCGGAAAAAGTAGGTACTTAAAATGGTTTATTTTATTCATCCCACTTTTTGTCGCAAACTTTTTTGTTTTGCAGCTACATCAGATCATGTAAACACGTGATATAATTTGGCAGCAAGACATTAAAAAAAATTACATAACATTAGAAATCTCGTTGGTCTAGTGCTCGCAAACGCGACTGCTGAGCATGAAGTCTTGGGTTCGATTCCCAGGTCGGGCAAATTGTTATTGGGTTTTTCCTCATCACGAATTCAGTAGCAGCCACGGAGTCTGGATTTGTGCCCGGTTGATGGCAATAGGCTCGGCCCCTATAATAGGTAACTACCCCTTAAACATAACTAGCGAAATGTGGGTGTACTAATGGGTACCTACACCTCTGCTTAACCGAAGTGAAGTGTTACTAACATAGTTTTAAGGTTCTATTGTAAAACACAATTTATATTTCATGATATGTAGGTATGTTAGTCTGTCTGGTTCAAAGCTGCCTGAAAATAAATGAATGTTATGTTATGTAACCCTGCGGGGATTACAGGCATGATATTATGTTTATGTTTTAGAACACATAAGTATGCCGCATTACATACTGATGAACATCAAGACAGTACTTTAATAGGTACTCCCTTTCTTCTTCTAAAATTGTTTGTCCGAAAATCATTATCCATAACACGTATGCTATAAACTTCAGTAACCATAATGTTCAAAATCCCGAAATTTTGTTTAACATAATTATCTTTAGTTCTAAAAGTATTCTGTCATAATATCGAGTACTATAATAATTGAATCTCCTAATTTTACATGACCTAAAGTCATATGTCCTAAGTATTGTGTTAAATAATGTGTATTTTTCCGAATGTTCAATTATAATATTTTTTTTAGTCTAAAACATTTGCTAAAAATTAGGTTTTAGTAACAGAAACGAATCGCTGTAAATCCGACTCCACGCAGTCTTGTCTGCTCTACCCCTAGAGTGTAATTTAAAATCGCGTAGGCGCGTAGGGGCGAGGCGGCCCGCGAGTTGAGGAGCAGATGGTTGTAACACTCGCCGCCGCGGCTGAGGCTGGCCGGCCAAGGCCGGCCAGCAAGCCGAAGCTGAGGTGGTGAGCGTTAAACCCATCTGCGACGATAAACTCGCGTGGGACTGCCGGAGCCCCGCAGCGCCGGAGCCGTGACAGAAACCATGCCTGCTGCATGTTGCATGCTTGCTTGCATGCTGCATGCTTGCTTGTATGCTGTGTGTTTGCTTGCATGCTGCATGCTGTGTGCTTGCTTGCATGCTGCATGCTGCGTGCTTGCTTGCATGCTGCATGCTGCGTGCTTGCTTGCATGCTGCATGCTGCGTGCTTGCTTGCATGCTGCATGCTTCATGCTTGCTTGCATGCTGCATGCTTGCTTGCTTACAAAAACCACATGTTCACAATCAACTGCTTTATTGAGTACATGTATAATATATTTATTTATGTATAATAAAAAATTATAAGAGAGAGAAGTTCATAGCAAAAGCTTTGTTATACAAATTTGTTCTAAGAATATTATTATTATAAATAAACATTATGTAATTTGAATTTAGGACTTATAACTTTTATTGAAAACGGTTTTATGTCTTTTGTATGTTATTGATTGTAATATTTATGACAAACGGATTTAGGACATATTATATTTAGGGATTTCAATTTTATGGCATGTGATATTATGTGATATTAGGTTCGGGTAAGTTATCATTCGGACAAATGATGATTAGGACAAAAAAAGTTATGGCACTTTAAATTATGGATAAAAAAGTTAGGTGACACAATAGAGAACCACTTTAATATTGTACATTGTTACAGCTATTGGCAAGTATGGCACCGAACCTACTTCTCTTGGACCTGGGCATGGCCATCAGTTTCGCCACCATAGTGATACCAGACCTACTCAACGCCCCAGAGGGTCTCTCATTTACAGATACTGAAGCCTCATGGTTTGGTAAGTATTTGCTTAGCTTTTTATTCGGGGGAAAAACCTCATTAATACATGAGTCTGAGGAAAACAGAGGATTAATCTGGACTCCTACCGACTACTACTACCATGTGTATTACCTCCGCCAGCCCCGGATCTAGGGGGGGGCAAGCCGGGGCTCGTGCCCCGGGCGGCAAATACAAGCTTGGTAGACGAATACACTACTCAGCACTATCGTAACTTTGCGATTACTAACGGGCAGTATAGTAAAATAATAAAATAAACAATTATTTATTCTCCGCGGGGCGCGTAGGCATAGATCGCATCGATCGATGTCAGACCATCTTGTCCTATTCTAATTAAAATGTCTTAACAGAGAAAGAGCAGCGCTTGACCGGTCGTTGTGGCGTTCTTTGGAGGAGGCCTATGTCTATCAGTGAGCGTGTTATGACTGAAATGATGATGATGATAAAGGTAAAAATAGTCAGGCGGGGGCGGCATTTTTCAGTTTTTGCCCCGCCTCGAAATAATCCAAGATCCGGGGCTGTCTCCGCTATTCCTTTCTGATTAATTTCGTTGCGGGATACAAGACAGATAAATTATTAAACTTATACTGTCACTTACGGGATATCTTCCGTGATCGGAAAGAATATCGGGAGCTCAAAATAATGAACAATCACGGAAGATATCCCGTAAGTGACAGTATAAGTTTAGTTGTAAACCATGAAAGCTTGAAACAGAGTTAAATTATTTCACCAGGACTTCGTCGAGCTACATTGGTACGGCGCTTTTCTGGTGGTCGCATCTGTTGATTCTGGCTTTCAGGAGTTGCAGAGGTTTGGGAATAGTATGGCGGGCTTGTTCTATCATTAGTCGGTGCCGGTGAGATACATGTATACATTCGCGCGCACCCTCTACTTGTATACCTACACATACCTATCTAAAATGCTGTTTCGTGTTTTTTTTTACTCTAAAATGGATGACATGCTTCCATAGAACTTTTTCTACTTCTACTAGAGATGGTGTGATAAATCTGTGATATTAACCTACTCAACAGATCTTCCTGTGTAATATTATCTTACAATATTTGAATTACAGGCAGTCTTTCATTCCTCACGCAGCCAATCGGAGCCCTGATGTCTGGACCATTAGTGGACTACGTCGGTAGAAAAAAGGCCACATTCCTAGTGAACCTTCCCCATGTGATAGCCTGGATCCTCATGTACTTTGCGTGGAACGTTCCTACCTTGTTTATTGGGAACGCACTGCTGGGGATTGGAACTGGGGTCATGGAAGCGCCTATCAACTCTTATGTTGGAGAAATCAGGTAAATAAAAAACAATAGTTACTGAATCTAAATACAATCCGTAAAGGACAGTTTGTGCTTCGACACCTGGTGGCCTAAAGCAGGAGCAATTCCAGTGCGGGTAAGAGACAGAGCTATACAGGTCGTCTAGCGCCATCTCTTTCCCACACTGTAACTACTCCTGCTTTAAGACGTCATGGTAGGCCACCAGGGCGGTTACTATGACGTCTTATAGCAGGAGAAATTACAGTTTGGGAAAGAGATGGCGCTAGACGACCTGTATAGCTCTGTCTCTTTCCCACACTGGAATTACTCCTGCTTTAAGACGTCATAGTAACCCCCCTGAACACCCTTTAAATAGGCAAAGATGTTGGTGAACTTGAGGACTTCTAAGATACTTTAGTGAAAATCCATTCACTGTTCCGCTAAACTTAAAAAAGACCGGCCAAGTGCGAATCGGACTCGCGCTTGAAAGGTTCCGTACCATCGTTGTAGGCTAGCCCCCTGTAATTTATTTTTATTATTAGTTGTTATAGTGGCAACAGAAATACACATTCTGTGAAAATTTCAACTGTCTACCCATTTGCGGATCATGAGATAAAGCCCGCTGACAGACAGTCGGACGGACGGATGGACAGACGGCCGGACAGCGGAGGCTTGATAATAGGGGTTGGTTATAACCCTTGGGGTACGGAACGCTGAAAAAAAAAAAAAAATATTTCTTGGAAAACTAACTTCTCAATTCACCAACTGTGTGATGATGTGCCGATAAATGAAGAATGCTCACAAACTCACAACGTCATTTTCATGTAATATCCATTTGTTTCAGTGAACCTTCAATCCGTGGAGCATTATGCACCATCACCCAGTTATTCCTCTCTATCGGTATATTTGTGATGTACTTCCTCGGCTCCGTTGTCACCTGGCGCGTCGCTGCCATCATTTGTATCTCCATACCCTTCACTTCCATGCTCCTGGTACTGTGTGGGGCTGTAAGTATTCATGCATTATCTCTGTACCAATCAGAAATATTTGTATGTCTGTCCTTGTTCTTAAGGAAATCAGGGATGGCAATAGGCCCATTGGCATATACTTCTCCATTTCCCACCAGTGGAAATCGGATTTAAATCACATAAAATTCATAATCACAAATATTCAGTGATGAACCAACGATCGCG
The DNA here is from genome assembly GCA_963082995.1 of Noctua comes. Classification (NCBI taxonomy): domain Eukaryota; kingdom Metazoa; phylum Arthropoda; class Insecta; order Lepidoptera; family Noctuidae; genus Noctua; species Noctua comes. Next base: position 8,951,118 of record OY720288.1, read on the forward strand.
TTTTTTACTTAACTTAAACATAAACAGACAAATTGTTGAGAAACTAGTTTTGACCAAAATCATAGAAAAAGTTAAATAAAAATGTATAAAATGATAGAGAAGAGAATAAAATTACAAGATATACTATTTTATCATTTATAAAATAATTTAACGACTTCACGTTGCCATTAACTTTATGATGTCATTTAAAATTATATACGCACTTAACTACCTAACTATAGGTACACAGTAACACCTAATTAAAACAACTAAATAACCTTAAACTAAAACATAGCATCAAAAAATTCCTCCTAAACGCTATCAACTGGTGCCCAAGTGCCCAAGAAACTGGCGGCGTTGCCACGTTGTATGGCAATGCTTAACCTCTGGCCAACATAAAATCACGGGAAGTGTCAACTGACCGATTAAAAATTTATTTCTTCGCAACAAATGGTTCAATTTTATTATTCAGGTGCCAGACACACCCGTATGGTTACTATCCGAAGGTCGGGAGAAGGATGCTCTCAAGTCTCTATGCTACCTTCGTGGATGGACCACAGCTGATAATGTCAAGGACGAGTTTGATAAGCTGGTGGTGTACTCCAAGAGCTTGGACGGCTGTGTAATCTGTTGGAAGGAGAAACGGGAGGAGTCGGAATGTGATCATAATAAGATGAATGTTTTTAAGAGGTAAAGTCAGTCTCAATATACCCTTTTTATCACCGGTCCTTTGGAACGTAAACGATTTTTGTTTATGGTCGAATGGCCCGCGGTCCATTCGGTTTGGGCCGTTCAGACTAATGACCCATTCAATCATGGTAGTTGAGCTTCGGTGAATTTACCTGGTTTCAGAGATGTTGCCTACGTTAAAATAAAATGAATATGATATCGATCCATTTTTTCAAGTTTTAGCGCAACCTTCACCGGAGATAGCAATTCTCCCTGCTGATTTGTTTTGTTAATTTATACTCGTATTGTATTTATAGAATAATTTAGAATAGGTTAAGTTATGATGAGACTGACTTGCCTTTGAGGATAAAAGCATCCGACAAAAAAAATAAAAAATTTGCTGCTGTTGATTTAGCCTGAATTAAAAGCTAAACTAACTACGTACCTTATAATGTTCAACGTCTGCTGGTTTAAGTACTTTGTTTCATCTGACAACCTACTTAAGAAATATGAATTCAAGTTTTTTCTCATCTGGCTCTAAAACCTTGAAGTTTTGGAATAAACCTTTAGTATAACTGGCCCATAAGGTAAAATTTATAATTTAAAACAGCTGACAATTTATTTTAAAACTTTTCGTGGATCGTTACTTAACTTTAAACAAGGTTTAAAAATAAACAAAATTATTTGTCCAATATTTTTGTAGGTTCTTCATCAAGTTCAACATAGTGATGCTTTGCAAGGAAACCCTGAGACCATTGTCCCTAACTATGCTTTACTTCACCTTTATGGTCATGAGTGGACTCACCCCGGTCAAACCGAACATGGTCAACGTTTGTTCTGCCTTCGGAATGGCGGATGACAGCAAAAACATTGTGGTAAGCATTTTAATTATCATTACCTTCATATGCCTCCCCTTGTCCAATTCTATTTGGGGCCTGCGCAACACGTTACCTTCTTCCATTCTCCGCTGTCAGATGTCACGGCATCATTTACTTCTTTCTCTTTCATATCATTTCTCACAGTCACATAATCCATCCATCTGTTCTTTGGCCTTCCTCTCCCGCACCATCCATCAACACTCACGTCCATGACTCTTTTATTCACACGCGTTTCATCCCTCCTCATTATATGTCCATACCAAGACAAACAACTTCCTTAAATAAAAAAACCCAATCCTTCTTTCAATGTTTTTGTAACAGGCGCCACTTTCAAACTTCCTCTAATATTCTTATTCCTAACTTAATCCATTCTTGTCACTCCACACATCCATCTCAACATTCTCATCTCCACTACATGACATGCAATCGTTATTCATCCATCTTTTTCACAGCCCAGCATTCTGATTTTGAATATCATTAGCGCTATCAGTGAATGTTTTGTTGATAAAATCGGAGTAGTCATTAAGTTTGTTATCTGTTTCATTACCAGCATCAGTAACTTCATCAGCATTGCGGTTAGAATAAAAATGACTATCAAGTTGTTAACTACTATTTTAGGCACTTTTTATACAGGCATCGTTGTTATTCATCATTGCCAAAAAAACGTGTATTTCTTCTCGTGGTTAAATAATTGTCTTAATTAGTATAACAGAGGCACGCAAAACGTGGAAAAAACTAAAAAAATATTTTTCATTGTTGTTGCCATTTTTGTCGGGCCTTACAAGTTATGTTTTGCCTTCAGCAAATGTGACGAATTGCTGTTCTATTGTCATCAATCTTGAATATATCTGCCAACAGCCACTCACATTCATTACTTTGTAGAAGATACTATGTTTTATCTGCGCTAATATTGTTTCCAGGCTTATTTAAAATCCTTTATGTTCATTGTTCGTCGTTAAATTGTAATCTAAAACTTCAATTTTGCTACATTGAGCAAACAGATGTCTTAACTGTAGTAAGTAAAATCAGAACAATTGAATGCCATCACTTGCCATAAGAATGTTTGCAAAAGAATCATCTCACTCTGTTTAATAGTGATATCTTTCATTCAAATACCTTCTAACTTTCAACCTTCTAGAATACTGTTCAAACTGCCAGAAGTAGTAATTGTCAATTTAGACTTCTGAAAACAAATGAATATACTACATTTTTATTCTTCTACTATTTCAGGTAATGGTCGGCGTTATAACACTAATAGCGAGCGTCGTCGTAATCGGCATCATCAAATCTTTAGGCAAGCGCAAAATCGGCATTACAACTATGCTTGGCTCAGCTATCTGCTGCACTGCCCTCAGCGTCTACGCAGAAGCACATCTGGACAAAAACGTGTTCTCATACGACCCTAAGACATTCCCTAATGAGAAGAGCGTGGTTCCCTTGATATTCTTCTACCTTCTCACTATGTTCACTGGGTTTAATCTCATTGTGTCCTGGATTATTCTCGGAGAGGTGTTCCCTTTCAGGTGAGTTAACCTTAGTTTGATTTTAACTGAAACTATTATTATGTTTCACCCAATACCCAGTATCAACCCTCACAAAGGCCGTATGTTTTCCAACTTTTGTTTATGAATCAAACCATTCTCTCAGGAGTCGAGCCTCAGCTCAGGGAATTGGAGCTGCCTGGAACTACGCGGTCACTTTCATCGGAGCCAAGACCCTAATAGACTTGGAGACCCACTTCAGACTCACAGGAGCCTTCGCTACGTACGCCGTGTTCGGCTATCTCGGCACCATTTACCTGTACTTCTTCATGCCCGAAACTGAAGGAAAACCCCTCCAAGAGATTGAATCTTACTACCAAGGAAGACTCAGAACATTTGCCGATGATTGGTTCATAAACATATTCAGGAAAAAGAAATAGATTTTTTTACTAAGTATATAATTTTAGACTAAGAACATATTAGACTAGATCCAATTCTGTTAAATATAAATAATTATTACAAATCGCATTTTAATTTGATTGTAGTTTTATCTTGCTTAAACTTAAGCAGTGAGTATTATAATAAGTTACAAAATTATTACATCACGTGTATTCTACTGTAGAGGGTCCTCGATTTTCGCCATGAATAATGGCAGGGAGCTCTGGGTGTCCCATAGAACGGCGATGAAAGGTCGGTTCACATTGAACTCTATGTCAGGGTTGTCGTATGACAATGCTACTGCTGCGAAGGCTGTGGCAGCTGCTGCAGTTCCTCCCTTTTCGTCGATAGACAAGAATGCAGAGTGAACTGCTGTAGAGATGTGCGGGATCGTGGAACCGTAAGACCCTATTCCGTTGAGCTCGGAATAATCACGGCGGAACAAGTCGGTAACATTCATCTGAAACGGGAAGCACAAGAATAGAGTAAGAAGTTCACCGAAGTCACTAAAATATTATTTTATCTTATAGCTCAGAGGACACAAAACGATGTCAGTTTCAACACTTATAAGGAAAATGTTCGAAATAATTAACCTGTCCGTTATGTAAAACGTCGTCTGCGTCACAGACTGGAATTATTCTATCAAAAAACAACTTCAATGACAATAATTTATAGGTAACGTTTTGGAGATTAATACCTAAGAACTCCGTATATTTAAGCCATTTGCCTATCCTTACTTTATTCGCAGAAATTTTTAGTTTACATTTCTTATAACCAGTTGAAAGTAGACTAGGTTCCAATTGTAAAAAAATCAGACCTAAAATATCTCTTACTCATCATTTGAGAACAATTATTGCAAATGCATATTTGCGTATTTTGGCTATTTTTTCAAGATAATGCATATTTTAGCTAAAACATTATTTTATCGTGCATTTTTTGGGCGTTTCCTTTCATATAACTGTATCCAACTGGGAAAATGCAATGTACAAAGCGATTTCATAATAGAAGGCTCAATCGTACGTTTAATCATTTGGAGCAATTCCTAATCGGTTTTCAAGAAAAAAAGCATAATAGCTCGTCGATAACGGAGTAAATTAAAAATAAACATTATTTTGTAGTGGTACTAATACAGGGTGTAAACAGACCCTTCACATAGCCGTCAACCAAGCATTCTGTACATCAAACTAAGAAACTCTAAGCAAAAATTATTACTGGGAATCGACTGTTTTTTTTGGGGTGAAAAATCACGTTTTACGGTAGGACTCGATGGAAAGCACTCAAAGCATTGTGCTGATGAATGGATTGAATAGTTAAATAATATAAAATATTGTATAGTGAAGTAAAAATCTTACATTAAAAACATGTATTTAAAAAAAAAACTTGAGAAAATGTTGGAACTTTGAGTCCCAATATCTCCGTAACTAGAAGGTTCTCAGGTATGGTCTAGAACAAAAAATGATCGCAAAGACTAGGAAAACCAGTGCCTTTCGATTATGTTAAGGGTTTATTGACACCCTTTATAAATTTTATGATGCATGTATTTGCACTTTTGAGGAGCTCGTGGCTAAATAATAACAACCGCTCGGATCGATCTTTAGGTTAAGCCGTGCTTGCCTAGGTTGGTCTGTGGATGGGTGACCGCCCATTACATACCGAGGTTCCTCCGTGCCTCGGCAAGCACGTTAAGCCGTTGGTCCCGGCTGTCATTTGTAGATCTTTGACAGTCGTTAGGTAGTCAGTGGCCCAAAAGTCTGACAACCAGTCTTACCAAGGGGTATCGTATTACCCATTACTAACTGGGTTGTGGAGGTCAGATAGGCAGTCGCTCCATATAAAATACTGATATTCGTTCGTATTACTGAGGTTAGACTGGAAGCCGACCCGAATGTAATTGGGAAAAGGCTAGGCTGATGATATGTGACTATGTGAGCGTGCAGCCGATCGCCTAATCGATGCTGCCGCGTGCGATAGCATTTCTGCTCTGTGTCTCGCTCTAGCAAATGACAGTTCTGAGCGACAGAAAGGGATAGGAGCATGGAAAAGTGCGATTCTGTGCTGCTAAAAAGGGTTCAACCATTAAAAGTGGGACCAGTAGCGCTAAACACGTCTTGAACGGTATTTGGGTTTGGTATTTGGGTTTAAAGTTACATTCTGATGGATAGTTTTAAGACAAGTGAATTGGCTTCTGAATTATTATGTGTGGTCAATAGGGTGCTGTATTCTACAGAAGAGTAATATTAAATGAACAGGGTTCTGGAGGTAAGATAAGCAGTCGCTTCATGTAAAATACTAGTATTCGGATGCATCCAGGTCGACTGGAAGCCGATCGGAAAGGTTAGGTGGGTAATGGTGATCTATTATTACTTATAATAAATCTGTAGAGAGGTCAATTCTGTACATGAAATATATTTCCAAAATAACTATCAGGGGGTGATTAGGGATCGATACTGATGCCAAAAATGCAATCAGTAAAAATTTTGTCTGTCTGTCTGTCTGTCTGTCTGTCTGTCTGTCTGTATAATCGATATAGAAACAAAAACTACTCGACGGATTTTAACGAAACTTGGTACAATTATTTTTCATACTCCTGAGTTGGTTATAATATACTTTTTATCACGCTACAATCAATAGCAGCAGAGCAGTGAAGGGAAATGTTGGGAAAACGGGAGAAGTTACTCCTTTTTTCTCTCTCTCTCTCTCTTATGTGACGCAGACGAAGTTGCGCGGGTCTGCTAGTCTATACTTATAATAAATCTGTAGAGAGGTCAATTCTGTACATGAAATATATTTCCAAAATAACTATCAGGGGGTGATTAGGGATCGATACTGATGCCAAAAATGCAATCAGTAAAATTTTTGTCTGTCTGTCTGTCTGTCTGTCTGTCTGTCTGTCTGTCTGTATAACCGTTATAGAAACAAAAACTACTCGACGGATTTTAACGAAACTTGGTACAATTATTTCTCATACTCCTGAGTTGGTTATAGTATACTTTTCATCACGCTACAATCAATAGGAGCAGAGCAGTGAAGGGAAATGTTGGGAAAACGGGAGAAGTTACTCCATTTTTTAAGCTTCCGTCGCGTGTGCAACCTTAATGGTAAAAGCTACACAGAAAACATGTATGACGGAAATGTTCTCCTTAAAATTATATAAAAAATATCCCACAACAGCATATGTCTATCTTTTATGGTTGACTCACAATATCACGTGTAACTCCCGATAGCTAGCTTAGCAGTTCGAAGCTTTCTGATTATATTTGTCTAGGGGTAAAGTAGGGGATGGAAGTTTATATGAAAGTCCGTCAGTTTTGAAGTTAGGATATTCAAATTTTGTGTTTAGGCTGACAATTAAAAAGTAATTTATACGTGTCTCAGCGGATGAAGGTAAGTAACTATGTTTGTTCGGGTGGGATATTTTTCGACATCCACGCGGGCGAAGCCGCTGGCAGAAGCTAGTATTAAATAAAAACAAACAAAAACTAAACAAACAAAACCAAAAAACTAAACTAGAACGCCTCGAATGTGTTTTGCAATCTAGTTTTTAATTCTGCTGACGCAAATATTTTCGTGTTGTAATTATCTGTGTTTATTTCTAAGTGAATAGAGTTTAAGTTAATCAAAATATGATTGTCATTATGTTATGTTAAATGTTGAACAAAAAAAATCGACTGTCCTACATATAGCATACTGTTAGAGCTCCTGCAGCCTGTGATACAGGATTATCCTAGTACAGGCATCATATATTATTATTCCTACATTGTTAGGTTTAGATTCATATTGTATTTTACTTTCTGAGATTCTGAATAAAGATTTATTTATTTTATTTTTACTTACTAATTTCAAAACAACGGACATATCCGTATCAGCCCTTATTTTGAACTTGGGCAACACAAGTTCGGTGTCGAAAGCTTGGAAGCTGAGGTAGCTCAGTAGCCTGGCGTCGGTCAGTGATGCAAGTGTCCTTCTTATCCCTGTCAGCTTTGAGGGTAGAATCACCATCAGGTGGTACTCGTCACGCTAGAAATTCAAAAGTAAGTAACCTAGTGAATTATTTGCTTTAGCAATTACAACACGATAGCAAAAACAATTCAAGAAGATTTCTAAATGTAGTATGAACTACATTTAGAAATCTTCTCGAATTGTTGCTCTTGTTGACGTATCTTGGGTATGACATCAATAAAGACATATTAATAGGACTTGACAAACTTAATATCAAAACCTGTTTCATTTGACTACTCGATAACTTCTGTTTTATTACTTAATTCTACATTTTCGACCCGTTTTTGTTCTATTAATTTTTTTAAAACACTAGGAGTTTCTCCTGTATCGTGGGTGCGTTTACAAACATTTAAACTCACATACACAAACTGCCAGACCCGGAACAACTACCTGTAGGCCATACAAATATTTGTTCCGAGCGGGAATCGAACCCGCAGCAGCCAATCGCTCAGCCACTGCGCCAACCGCGACGTCAAACGTCGCGACGTCGCTTTACTCCTATATCATCAGGTTACAAATTCTTTAATTTTATATCAATTAACAAAACTTTCGAGCAATGGAGCGCAGCATATTAGGTGTTAAGCGGACAGATCGCGTAAGAAACACTACCCTGCGCTCCATCACTCAAATAGCAGATGTTGGAGAAAAAACAGCCAAGCTGAAGTGGGAGTGGGCTGGCCACGTAGCACGAATGCGCCCGGAGAGATGGGCAACGATCGTCACCCACTGGACGCCTGTCGGAGGAAATCGCCGTCGAGGTAGACCGCGGCGAAGGTGGTGTGACGATCTGATCTCGTTTGCAGGGCGAACATGGCCAGATATCGCAAAGGTCCGAGAGGTTTGGAAGGAGAAAGGGAAAGCCTTTGCCTATCAGTGGGACACTCAAACAGGCTACCAAAAAAAAAAAAAACTTTCATCACATACCTCAAAAGGCAATACAATAATTTCAGCATTGGTAGCCTTATCGTTGCCGGTCCTGAACAACTTACGCATGCGCATAAATGGAGCTTTTTTCTTTTGACCGTTACTAAGGTGGAATTCCTTTTCGCTAGTTGATTCAACTCTAAATGGTACTTCCCACAGACCTTTGAAGTAAATGGCGTTCACTAGTACCATTTGCGTCGAGTAATCAATTGCATCTGGAATGATAAAAATAGCGTTATCATCACGCCTGTAATCCCCGAAGGTTTAGGCAGAGGTGTAGCGATTACTAAACCCACATTTCGCCTGTTATCTAATGTATTAGGGGGCGAGCTTACTGTCATCAACCGGGCACAAATCCAGTCTCTGAAGCAGCTACTGAGAAATTCCTGATAGAAAGACCTAGTAACACTTTGCCCGACTTGGGAATCGAACTCGGGACCTCATGCTCAGCAGGCGCGCTTGCGACCACAAGACCAACGAGGCAGTCAATCATCATCACCATTATTGAAACCCTTGGTTATTCCACAGCTGAGTACAAATAGGCCTTTCCTCGTTCCTGCCTGCTGCCCTTCTTGGACATATGCGAGTAACCTAACCATAATTATGGAGTCAACGCAGCAGATTATTATTCTAGGATTTTATAATTGACTTTAATTGATCTTCATTATTATTTGCCGTTGCTTTGTTTGCGTGGAATAATTTTTACTTATTTCATTGCTTTCAACATTTGATATTCTCGTTTCTGTGTAGTCTATAATAATATAGTCTGTAATCACAAAAAATTTATTCGTGTAGGTGTTTTTTAAAATTCCAAATTATGTTTCTCACTGGTAAGTCGAGGTGTCGCGATAGCGGCGGCGCGGCTTCGCGGCACGGCCGAGGATAGGTCTCTACGTGGAGGCAAGGCGCGGGCGGCCATGCTTCCTTCCCGTTTCTTTATGTAGCAAAGCACGAAACCAAATGACAAAATGGCGGTGGAGTCGTGACGCGAACGGGCACAGCGCCCCCGCCGCGCCCCCCCTCGACCCCGCGCCGCCTCCACCACGACGTGCCACGACCCTAATATATTTATTCCTAAAGAAAATGTAGATGCGGCGCGCCGCTTGTGCGCCCGCGCTTTGACGCTGCCTCGACTTTAGTTCGTGTGAGCGACGCGCCTTAGTAGATACAGTAGTAGTATAAACTACAGCCTTACAACCGTTGTTTATAGAACAGTTTGATTTTAGGTTCGTTTATTCTGAAGGTGCATTAATAAAACATTTGAATTAAGAATGATTTCCGCCAAACGGCTCGCATTGCATCTGATCGGAAATGATACGAAAGGATGCGGCGACAGCCGATCTCGTCCGGCAGAATGTCGACGCAAACGATCGACTCCGTACCGTCTCATGCGAACGTATCCGTTTCTGCGCGGGTCAAAGTTCTCGTGGTGGTTCTCGTAGTGGCTCTGCGTTGGTTGTCCGTGGTGGTTAGTTAGTTAGTTCCTACCGTGTTTACGTTTTTAATCATCCGAAAGGATCCGATCGGATACGACGAGAGGCGAACGGAGCCGAAAGCGTATCGCGGAAGACGCCCGCGATCATGCTGTTGTGTGCGGCTTGGAAATATAGACTATACTGTGTGCAGTGTGTACACGATTTAGTATCGTTTAAAGATTGTAAAATTCGTTCCAATCCGATGCGATGCGAGCCGTTTGGTGGAAGTCATCCGTTAGCTAACTTCGAGTCACGAATTGTTCATCTCTTCTACAATTTGGAATACACTGTTATCCTTATAAAAACTTAGCTCAGCGTCGACACATGTATTTATATCGAATGGCTGCTTTACGAAAAGAGGAAATTAAAACTTGGAACATAACTATTTCAAATGCGTCTTATCGAACTGTTTAAATGCATTCACTAATTATCATAACCACGACATCTAAAAGTAAAAGCAAATGAGATAGCTATCATAATATCAACCAAGTAAATAATGAATCAAGACGGGTTTAAATCCATTAATAAACCTAAATCAAAAGTCTAGGTACAAGTAGTAAAAAGAAGGAAGTATTATATTGATGAAATATTTTTGATAAAAACTAAAAAACCCAAAATTATAATTGATCAACTCGAGAAGAAAATCTGTTAAAATGAAACGCCCAATCTTGCTCGCCCAAGCTCATATATACCTGGTGCGATTAGTTGCTCGATCTGGTTGGCAGTTCTGGATGCTACCCAGCTATTGATCTGGCGTGCTGCTTCTCCTGGTCTTGAGAAGGAGAGAGTTGTGGCCTGACTATTGAAGCTGTTTACGGCCACGTTATAGAAGCCCTTGTCGATAGCAAAATTATCTGATAGGAACACATTGTTTGCAACCTTCAGAAGGTTGCGGGAATTGCGGGCCTGTAAAACGAAAATGTTTGTTGTAAAGTCTTTCATAAGATTTGTAAGGAAATAAGTGACAACTCTTCAACCGAGCCATTCACAGTTGTAACTGACGATGACGAATTGTAAAGAATCATGGAAATTATTCCAAATAATAATATATTGTGAAAATTAAAATCAAAGTTGCCACGTGGCTCATCAATTTGTAGCGTTTGTTTCTGTCATACTCACTATATGTAGGAAATATACAGTTTTCTATTCTATACAAATATTAGCCAAACTAAGATGACGTTGCGTTATCGGAAGATATTCTTTGACTCAAACGTATATGTTACCGACCAAACCCGATTTCAGGCCAAACTAGTATGTCCTAGGCCAAACCGGTTTATTGGCATAGTAGACGTGGGGCTCGTAGTACGGGGTTCTTATTTCTGTTTGCAAGGTTTAATGTAATGTAACACGAAGGGAATGGCGGGGTCTTAGTTTGCTAGCTCAGTAGACCCCGCCATCCCCTTCGAACCTAACCTGCCCGAGTCGGGCTGCCCCAAGTCCCGAGTTCGATTCGATCACTCTTTGGCCTCGAATAAACTAGTCTGGCCTGATTTGGCTTAGGACAAACTAGCTTGATCTGAAATCGGGTTTGGCCGGTAACATGTACATAATATATTATTTATAACCCACAAATCATCTCTATGAATCCTATTTTTTTGAAGTAATAACTATCATATTGATATGTTTACCACCAACAAACAAATGCTTTTAATCTTTAAGTAATTGTTTGCCTTTCATGGCAAATGCCTTTAACTCATTCTTTTCTTATCATGAAGCAAATCTTTTACCATACAACTTACCCGGACGCCCTCAGAAACCTTTTGGTAAGCTGGAGCGGTTTTTTCCGGCGACATATGCAGGGCTTCTGTAATCTGTGCCTGTGTCTGTCCCGATGCCCCTTGCTGCAGCAGACCTAGGAGTAAGGTGATGGAAAATGGCGATATCACCACGTTGCCCGGATGCAAGCCATCGATAGTCTGCAATGGTTTAATTTATCAATCATTGAAAATGTTTGAGGTATACAAAATTACAGTCACGAATTGTCTTATTAGGGAGAATATTTTGGGATTCATAAGTAAAAGTTATTAAGTTACAAATACCTTCTTTCTGGAACTTGTAAACGCTACGCAAATCTATACAAACAAATAAAACTGAAGGTCTGTTTGTAATTTCAAAATAAAAGCTTTTTACTGAATGCGTATGAAAGCACAGCATATACTTTCATATTTCTTATTAGTACCGTATACAGGGTGAATTTTTCAAGTGGGCGTGGATGTTCAAATCCGAAACTATGAGGAATAGCGAAAAATACTCAAAGGAGTCTCGAGCCGGATTTTGACGAAAACTGAAACTGCATCATTAGATTTTTGAAAATACAATATTCTTGGCTAGGAATCGAACCCACTGATTTAGGAAAAAAATTACACACTGTATTATTACACCATTCGATAGTGTCGCTAATAAGGATCCGAATTCTGGGACCTTGTATACCATATAAGGTCTAACTATTCATACACGAAATATTTCGAGAGAATTATCTAATGGCTGTAACGAAACCAAATAAAGGGATATTTTTTTTTAACTAAGTCATCATCTGCCTAGCCATTTCCCAACTATATTGGGGTCGGCTTCCAGTCTAACCGGATGCAGCTGAATACCAGTATTTTACATGGAGCGACTGCCTATCTGACCTCCACAACCCAGTTAGTACTGGGTAATACAATACCCTTTGGTGAGACTGGTTGTCAGACTTTTTTTTAACTGAGTATTTTTTATAAAAATAAATAATAAAAAATTACTTGACCCACAAAATAAATACTGGCTCCTTATTTTTCAACATCTATTACGCTAATTTACTACGTCGTATTTACCTACTGTCATTGTTAGAATAGCCGTAAAGGTTTTATGCAAAAAGTCTCATGAAATTTTAGACTTAAAAGAAATAATTTTGTAAAAACAAAAACACTCAGACCAATTTTTTTTTTTTCGTTCTATAGTTACGACTTATAGAAGTTACATTTAAAATTTATTTATTTATTTAATCCTTAGATAAGACTATTTATACAGGCACAAAACAAAAAAAAACAAAATCGTGTATGAAAAGATAGACCTTATTTAGGGATCTAATAATAAAAAACATATTTTTTTCAACTTTTACAACTACAACTGTCTATCTGTTTGTTTCGGCTAATCTCGAAACGGCTGAACTATTTTTGACATGACTCTTACTGGCAGATATCTGATGTTATAAAGAGTAACTAAGGCTACTTTTATGTAAATTGAATTAGGATTCCGTGCAAAAAAATTAAACCCTAGAAATTGTTAAGGAAATTCGATTCAAATATGGAAGTAATTTTTATAACCATTTAGCGGGAAACAGCAAGTGCCTTATAAAATTCAGAAAACACATTTACCTTTAGCATATTAACTCCAAAATTCGTCACCGAGTACAACAATTCGTTGAAATCTGGAGGCAGCTCATTAGGATAGTCGAAATCAGATGAACTGGACGGTGGTTTCGATGGGACCGGCAATCCAGCTGGTCCATGAGATACAGCCTGTCTATCAAAGGCATTTTGGGATAAAGCCACTACCGGCCCACTTTGTGATTTCAGAGGTAAAATTTGTCCTGACTGAGAAGAGTAAGGTGGTAGAGAACTTGCAGGTTTACTCTGCCCTTCTTGAGTTCTCCGAAATACACTTTGACCAGCATGCAGAGTCTGTGTAGGTAGCCCAGTCGCCTGAGATATGGGTGGTCCCTGAGCTCCACTATTTGGTGTAGATACCTGTCTGTTCACCAAATTATTCCGATTATTATCGCTAGGTACTTGGTCAAAATGCGCACGTAATTCTGTTACTTGACTGTTTTGGATTTCCACTGTTGTTGATGGTTTTGTCTTCTGGTATAGATCTTGGTACGGAGTATTCTGCTGATTATATGGCGGAAACTGTGTTTGAACGTTTAACATCAAGCAGCAAAGCGTTATACCTGTAATAAAGTACAAATATTGATTGTTATAAGGACGTAGTTAAGCGAAAAGGATCCAATCCACAACATGGCCAAAATTACTTAAGTACACCAAACTGATGCTAAATATCGACACTTTAATTGCACCAAACTGATGCTAAATATCGATACTATCAGCAAGTAAAAAAAGGTTATAAGTTTTATTAACATTAGAACCACCATGTACATAGTTACACGTAGCTTAAGTCATTTTTTATCGTGTTGTGGATTAGATCGTTTTCGTTGAACTGCTTTAAATTACAATCCATTTACAATGTTAGATTTTTTGCTTATGACACTGACTTTAATTATAGTGATGTGACCTAATACGTTTTCATAGTAGAATGAATCACTTTGTACTTACTTTACTAAAGTGCTAGATTTGAATTTCGCGGTATTAAATTGGTAAATAACCTAGCTTTTGCTATTGACCGGAGAGTGGAGTAACCAACGATAATTTATACATATGTATAAGGGCACGAAACACGAGTTACGTGTTTTTGTTTGTGTGACGTCATTCAAGATAATAGTTCATCTCTCAGTTTCTCAAAATACCGACTGTTTACAAAACACCGTCCTCAAAATGGCGTTGGTAGTTTATTTTCCCCACCCTTAGGACCCGATGTGTCGTACTGCTTATAATATAGCGTCCTATTGTGACATTTCAAAAGTCTGCAACAACATATTTTTTTTTCCTTTTTTCAACCTTAACGACGTCTATTTCAAAACCAGTTATCTCCTTTTAGAAAAATATTGTATACTTACTTTTTAGCAACATGGTTGATGTGTTTGGAACAATTTTAAATAACTAGTTGTTTACGTTTATCACTTGTGACCCCAGTCACCTGTAGACAATTATTTTCAACTTAAAATCACTTTATCAGTGCGTAAGAGCACAATTCACATGCACAGTCTACTGACACTACCGGGCGAGTGACCGTAAACAAGATTTCTCGAATTAAAAGCCATTTACGAGGGTCAAAGAATTTTAAACGTTTCAGACCCAGTAAATAAAGTCACATTTACATTGTACTTAAGCTCCGCTGTGTTATGTGATTCTTATGCGACTTAACATTCGATTTTAGACATAAAGCTTCATAAGCATAAAGTCTAATTTAAATAAAGATATGTAGAAATGTTGAAGTTGGTTGGTTTTTCCGTGAACAGCCGGTTTCTGTTTTCCTTGGCAAGCCTTAATACATATTTAAAAATATATTCATAATGATATTTAATAAAATACTAGCAGATGCGCAACTTGGGGGTTTTATCATGCAAGTTTTAGTCGATAGGCACTTAGGTAATTATAGACCGACCGCTTTAATAAGTCCTCGCGAAGGTATCAATTTAAATGGATTATTCTGAAGGTTGTGTTATTGGTTAAATTCGTATCGTAATACCTACGTGGATTATGGTAATTTTAAAGCAAATAACCTGTGGGATATTGTTAGGACTGTTTGGACGCTTTACGTGCCTTTGATGGGGCAAGGCGGAGGACTCATTAAAGCGGTCGGTCTATAAATAATATGTTACCTACATGATTACAATGTCTTATAGCATCGTTACAGCTCCATTTTGTCGTGTAGACATAGTCTCCTTTTCTGTACCTCTTCCAGAATTATTGATCGTACAATTTCAGTGTTGAAAACATTTATCAGGAAATAGTAGGTATTATAAAATTGCTGTAAGATCTGTAACCGGGATCACCCATCCACATTTCTATCACATTTTAGAAGAAAAGCTAGAGCTCTTCCTTCTCTTTTATTTATTGCATTTTACCCTATTTTTTCCTTTTGTCTCGGGTTTTTCTTATATTTTACCCGTCAGCATGTAGTCTTTGGCGTGAATTACACAGAAACGGCGTACGGTGAAGGCGCGGCGCAGGCATGATGCCGATTCAAAAAGTATTCATACAAAATGTACGTAGGCGACGTGTCGTGAATTACACTCAAACGGCGCGGCGGCGCGCGGCGCAAGCACACCGTTCTTTCGTTTCCTTATAAATTCCATGCCTCCGCTGCGCCTGTGCCGCACCTTCACCTAACGCCGTTTCAGTGTAATTCGCGCCTTAGGATTCTGCAATATTTTACACAAATCGTAAATCAGGTTTCGGTAAAATCATAGTAAATATTAGAATGTCTTTAGGCAAAATGTTGCTAGAATTTACGAAAATATCCAAAATTGCTATATTTATTAAAATGAGAGTGCAAAGGATCAGGCTGATTTGCATAGTTTATTTATAACCATGAACTAAGTGTGTGTGTATAAGTATGTTAGTATATTCTTATATTTATATGTTTAAATAGTTCTGCTTTACGTTTTATGTAGTCCATTCTCTATTCTTCTTTTACACACTATGTCTACATTTCTTTTTTAGTATCTCCTTTCGCAGGTATGCTGGAAGAGATTTCTTTAGAAATAAGCATCACCTTTATACTATTTTCTGTTCCTTTCTTCTTTTCTGTAGTGTGTACATAAATTGTTAAATAAATAACTATGTGCTACACAGTTGGTGTGGGTGATAGACCAATCCGGCCCACAATCTACCTCGAAATCACAAAAGAAAAATGCACCGATTTTTCTTTTTTATAGTTGTGATGAGACATGCACGCGTAGCATGACCACCGTAGAAAATGGTTTTGTCGACGGAACAATCGACAAAATGACAGCTAAACAAAAGAATCTGTCATTTTGTCGATTCTTCCTTCATCAAAACCCGTTTCTACGGTGGTCAGATGTGTGGACAGCTCCTGGCTAAATAATTGCCGCTCGGGTTGATCTTTAGGTTAAGCTGCGCTTGCCTAGGTTGGTCCGTGGATGGGTGACCACCCATTAAATACCGAGTTTCCTCCGTGCCTCGGAAAGCACGTTAAGCCGTTGGTTTCAGCTGTCATTTGTAGATCTTTGACAGTCGTTAGGTAGTCAGTGGCCCAAAAAGTCTGACAACCAGTTTTACCAAAGGGTATCGTAATACCCAGAACTTACAGGCAGTCGCTCCACTGTATTCAGCTGCATGCGGCTATACTAGAAGCCGACCCCAAAATAGTTGGGAAAAGGCTAAGCAGATGATGCTGGTTTTCAGACATGCGCAAGGCTACGGAGAGAATGCTGTGGAGCAGTTTGGGAGAAGCCTATGTGCAGCAGTGGACTGCTACGGGCCGAGTAGACTAAAGTAGAAAAATGCGAGAGAATCTGTGAGATAAATGAATAGTAATAAAAAACGACATTTCCAATGATTATTTTATTTTAAAGCTGTCTTTGTATTTCGTTAAAGGAAAATATTAATAAATCATTGATATAAATTAATTTAAAATGTCTAAGCGGTTTAGTGTTAAGTATAAGAGTGTTAAGTCCATGTTTTACGCAAGTCACATTATTAAAATAAATCAACATTTTGTCAAAATATTGTAAGCAGTTAGCAAAGTAATTGTAAGTATTTGTAGATAATACTGGGTGTAACAGAAAGGGTATAGTAAAGTCATATGAAAGGATATGCTGCAGACCATCAAACTTAACAACTTTCTCCATGGGTCCAATATCATAAATGCGAAAATATTATCAGCTGTCCCATACAAAATTTCAATACCTACTCGACCCAAATGTATGGGACAGCTGATAATTTTTTCGCATTTACGATATTGGACCCAAGGAGAAAGTTGTTCAGTTTGATGGTCTGCAGCAGATCCTTTCATATGACTATACCCTAAGCTGAAAGTAATATCGATCTAATTGTGCCATGCAGTTGACTACTTGAAACGTGGTAGTGAAAAAGATACAAAAATTGGTATAGTATTGGAAAAAACTTTCGAAAATAATTAAAGTAACATCCAACCATCTAGGTAATGTCTTTTTACCACAGAGCGCGGACGTCTGGATAGCCACGAGTCGCAAATGCGCAGGCTGTGATTCCGTACTCTGTGGTACAAACCTATGTAACGATGTCATTTACAAGACATGGCATCTCCATAGGTGCCTATAACGAGGATAAAACTGTAATAAATTCTGTTTTTTTAATTATTTTACCTTAGAATCTTAGAATTTAATTATACCGCTTGAACAGTGATTGATAATGTGGCTTCAATATTTACATAAGGTGCTTACAAACTAAACTAATTGGCTCATAACATTAAACTAGGTACTTATTTTCTAAGATTTCTTACTGGATACATGTGTTAAAATATTTGTCCTAAAGTTCACCACAAATTCTACAAGTCAGTTTACGGCTTTTTGTGTTGCACCACGATAATGCGCCTACGCACAAGGCCATCATATTGAATGAATTTTTGACCAAAAGCTCAACAAATACCATCAAGCAACCACCTTATTCACCAGATATGGGTCCAGCCGCCTTATTGTCCAGTCAGTCAACAAATTAAGTCAAGTTTTTCCTTCTTAGTCGTCAGGTTAGTCAAAATTATTAATAGTCATATAAATCTGTCCATTAAAATTCTAGTCACAATTATTTTATCCCAGAGCCACGACATTCGGAAATTATTTTAATTTAATTCAATTTATTATGACGTAACCATTTCAAAATACTAAATTCATCGGTATATAATAATTAATTTTAGGTCAGTAAACTGTCATTGTCGTTCTCTTTGTCGATTCAAGTATTTAAAATTAATGTCACATTTTCAAGTCTCGGACCTTTCACAATATTTATGTTACTTTGAATTCGTGGTATTAATGACAACTCAAATATTAACACCTAACCTAAAGCTCCGTTCACACGGCATTGATTTGTACGTCCTTTGCTTTATAATTTTGGAATCACCAGGCAGTTAGATATAGCATTTGTTTTGAACCGTCTGAACATTCGGTTATTGACGTGTGATCCCAATTTTGTGCAGGATAGCGCAGTGTGAACGTGCGCTAAACTAACGCCCCTCAGTATTTCGCGCATCGATAAGTGACAGCTCATTTGCGGCACAAATAATTCTTTGTGCAATACGACATGGGGCCATGCCATAGTGTTCCAACGGTGTTTTATACTCGTAAAAAGGCGTAGACACCGTTCGTACAGCCCGGCGTAGAACAGAACAAGTGTAAGGTAAGTTGGTAGCTTTCTTCTCAGCAATTCTAAATCTGTAAATCGAAACAAATAAAAATTTAAGATTTTCTAGACAGAAAAAAAAACCTCTGGCTACGCAGATGGAAGCATAGGTTTAAACATGAATGACCAGTTATCAAGCAAGTTTCACCGGTTTCACCCAACTGCTTCTTATAGAATTATTATCAGTTCTCGTGGTAAAGGCCAAGTAAAAAGCAAAAAAAACTATTATTCATCAACAAAAAACCGGAATGCTACCAATTAAAGTCCAAAATCAAGATTTTTTGATACTAAGGAACCTGTTGTTCAAATTATTTCCAACAGTAACATTCCTATGATAAAATACGTAATTAATAGTAATTATGATGGTTTTCCTTTGTCAGAGCTCGAAGTATAGCTACCTATAATAAGCAAATAAGTTAAACAGCTTGTTAAAATATCCTCCTTGATAACACCCTGTTTGTCTACCCTGTTTTGGGCCCAGTGTAATTTAGTTCCGTGCTACCGCAAGTTGGTGTTGCCAAAATTACAAAACCTATTTCCACGAAATTATCAGTCAAACTATTTATTAAGTTACTTTCCTTAACTTACCTTCTGAATAGTCTGGCCAGCAATTATAATAGCGACCCCTGTAGTGAGACAAGTACAGACAAGGCTCAAACTCCACCAAAGCGGAGACGAGCGTAGATGTGCAAAGCGCAGAGTAGAGGGATGCGTAAAAACAATGGAGATTCCATCGAAGATGTGCAAAGCGGAGAGGAGGGATGTGCAAAGTGGTACGCCACTCACAACACACCGCTCACCGCACACCGCTCACAGCATATCGCTCACGTCTCGTCTCGTCTCCTCTGGCCTAAACAATTACGAGACATCTCCTCTCCTCTCTGCTCAACCGTTTCCACTAAAGCTAAGCGGAGACGAGAAGTGTAAATAACGAAATTATATTGGTGGATTACAATACATCTCCTCTCTCCTCGTCTCGTCTCCGCTTCGGTGGCCCTGTAGCAGCAGGCAGGCAAGATTGGTAGATGTCACCTTGTCGCTTAATTTTTAGGTTTTAGGTCATGCCGGATTCCTTACAATGTTTTCATTCAGCATTTTATAAGCAGTGGTGATATAAAAAGTTCCTGTCTGGGTTCGAACTCCCTGGAACCGTAGTCTTATACGTACATATTACACATCTGCAGTCGGGACATCAGGTCGTTTTTCCGCAGCAGCAACAGGGCGTTTCTGACAGCTGCCACGGCGATGACCGAGGGGTACTCGTCGCAGAGGGTGCGGTCCACCATCAGACCGCACATGACAAGGAAGGTGGCTGCCACTTCTATCTCACCAGCGTTGTGCGTGTCGCACCACCAGGACAGGTAGGTGATGTAGTCCTGGGCGACTATTGGTTGTTTGGGGAATTTCTGTAATGGTGAGATATGTTTTAGGAACTGTTTTGGAACAACTTTGGCCCGTAGATGATATACCTTACAGACTAACATACATTACGATAAAAAAACAATTTATAAATAAAGGGTGTAAATAGACCCTTAACACAAACGAAAGGCACTTGTTCTCCCCGTCTTTGCGATCATTTTTTTGTTCTAGATGGTCTAGAACAAAAAAATGAACCTGGGAACCTTCTAGTTACGGAGGTATTGGGGGTCAAAGTTCCAAGTTTTTCATAAGTTTTTTTTTTAAATACATGTTTTTAATGTAAGATTTTTACTTTACACACCTCCACGACCCACGTACTATTCAATCCATCCATCAGCACAATGCTTTGAGTGCTTTCCATCCAGTCCTACCTTAAAACGTGATTTATAACCTCAAAAAAAAAGGCGATTCCCAGCAATAATTTTTGCGTAAAGTTACTTAGTGTGATGTACAGAATGCTTGGTTGACGGCTATGTGAAGGGTCTGTTTACACCCTGTAGAACCTTAAAACTATGTCAGTATCCTTTTATTTGTGCACGCGGCGAAATTTATTTTTTACTTTCTTCTCCACAACTCAAGGAACTCCATAAAAAAAACCCCCTGAAAATCCGACCACTATAAACTTCGTTCCACCTTATACTCTAATTGCACTCGACTAAACTTAGGGCCCAATTGTTATTCCTATGATAATTCTTAGCACTAAGTAGATAGATGAATAACGTCACTGTATATTTTGTGACAACGTTTAACAAAAAACAGTTTCCTTCATGTGTCACGGACCAAATCATTGAGGATAAATTCTTTTAAAACCAGATTTTCTTCATATGTGTTAAATGTAAAAGATGAGGAAAGAATCAAAATCTATTACAAGGTGACTGGTTTTCGTTGCTGCCAACTGAGAAAGTGCAAAAACCACGTAGATCTAGTACCTACGTGGTAGGCAAAAAGTTTAATAGAACTTTGTCCGAACTCACTCGTACCATGGTAAACTGGTGAATAATTAAAAAAAAATCACTGACTAGGATTCTCCCTGCTTAAATTGGTCTAGAAGAATGTAATTTTGTGAAAGAGGACCTTATAGTCCTTATAAATGGTGTAAAGAGACCCTTAACGAAGCCGAAAGGCGCTTGTTGTTTCCGTCATTGCGATATTTTTTTTGTTCTGGACCATACCTGGGAGCCTTCTAGTTACGGAGATTTTGGAGGTCAAAGTTACAAGTTTTTTTTATACTAGTTTTTAAGGTATTAACTTTAATTACCTCCAAGACCCCCGTACTATTCAATGCATCCATCAGCACAATGTTTTGAGTGCGTTACATTGAGTCCTACCGTAAAACGTGATTTTTTACCCCAAAAAGTCGTTTCCCAGCAATAATGTTTGCTTGGAGTTATTTAGTTTGATGTACAGAATGCTTGGTTGACAGCTTCGTGAAGGGTCCGTTTACACCCTGTATGTATAACAAAGATGAACACTGAGATGGATTTTTGAAAATCCATCCCCTAAAGGAGTTAGATATTTTCGGATGAGTAATTACGTCGGATCTCATCATCTTCATTTCAGCCTGGAAACACAGCTGAGTATAGACCTCACTGTATTTCCCGATTCCGTGCGTCCCTCATCCAGGTGTTTGTCCACGGCGTACACAATATTACCCATAGAGGAATTTTCAAATACAGAAAATGTAATATCACAATATACCAATCTGATCATTATAGCTCTCTCTGCAGCCAGTAACTTTTCAGCCGTAAAGGCCGAGTTGGAGTATCTGACCAGCCTCACAGCAGGCATGTAGGGACCATTGAGCTTTTGAGCTATCCAGAAGCATGCTGCTGCAACGAGCTGTAGCTTGTCTAGCTGTACGTGGCCTATGCCTAGGATGGAGTCCAGGTACCAGCACGCTGCCTGGATGATGGCTGGGTTCCCGTCAGCACCCTAAAATCAGAAAAGATGAGTAAGAAGCATGTGACTGGGTGTCGATAAGGTGTGATCATATTTAAGGATATGCTATAAACCACTAGTTGATATTCAGAAGATCGCAGGTAAGAGCTGGTCGAGACAGGCCCAGACCTGTTCAGTTTGATGGCATGTCCATCAAACTAAACAATTTTCTCCATGGGACCAACATCATAACATTACGCCTATAATCCCCGTAAGGTTAGGCAGAGGTGTACCTAATAACACACCCACATGTCGCCAGTGTGTCGCCATGTTTAAGCATAAACCCCGACTCCGTGGCTGCTACTGAAAAAATCCTGATGGAAAAACCCAATAGCACATTGTCCGACGCGGAAATCGAAGTCAAGACCTCATGCTTAGCAGTCACTTGCGACCTTTGACCAACGAAGCAGGGGCCAACACCATTCTCACCACTCTTTAAATATGGACACACTTTTCTCATACATACTGTAGGTACATCTCTGCCCAACCCTTCCAAGACATACACGCGTGATTTATGTTATGAATACGAAGCGTAATGGATACAAATGATTTAGTGTCATCATCTTCCTGACCTTGTCCCATGTCACTTGAGGTCGGCGCAACACGTTTTTTTCTTCCGTCAACCGTCACGCTATCATTTACTCCTTATTCTTTTATTTATCATTCCTCACACATTCCATCCATCATTACCTTGGTCTTCCTCTCCCTCTCCGTCCATCAACATTTGAAATGACTTAGTGTGGGTTTTTTATTTTACAACTGTTTGAAACTTTGTCATTAGTATGCCCTTGCTTAGCAACACAATTAATTACTAAATGTATGACCTACAGCTACATCTGTCTGAAAAATCCCGTTTTAATTAGCGTGAATTCATTCAACTCATATGAATACCTCTTCAGGGGAATAACATTCAGGAATTACCGACAGTTATTCATTGCTATTCTAATATAATCTATATATATAAAAGAAAGTCGTGTTAGTTACACTATTTATAACTCAAGAACGGCTTTACCGATATGGCTGAAAATTGGTGAGGAGGTAGCTTAGAGCCAAGAGACGGACATAGGACTATTTATTCCGTTCGACAGTGTTCAGTAGGTAGGTAGTAGGTAGGTAGTAGGTAGGTAGTAGGTAGGTAGTAGGTAGGTAGTAGGTAGGTAGTAGGTAGGTAGTAGGTAGGTAGTAGGTAGGTAGTAGGTAGGTAGTAGGTAGGTAGTAGGTAGGTAGTAGGTAGGTAGTAGGTAGGTAGTAGGTAGGTAGTAGGTAGGTAGTAGGTAGGTAGTAGGTAGGTAGTAGGTAGGTAGTAGGTAGGTAGTAGGTAGGTAGTAGGTAGGTAGTAGGTAGGTAGTAGGTAGGTAGTAGGTAGGTAGTAGGTAGGTAGTAGGTAGGTAGTAGGTAGGTAGTAGGTAGGTAGTAGGTAGGTAGTAGGTAGGTAGTAGGTAGGTAGTAGGTAGGTAGTAGGTAGGTAGTAGGTAGGTAGTAGGTAGGTAGTAGGTAGGTAGTAGGTAGGTAGTAGGTAGGTAGTAGGTAGGTAGTAGGTAGGTAGTAGGTAGGTAGTAGGTAGGTAGTAGGTAGGTAGTAGGTAGGTAGTAGGTAGGTAGTAGGTAGGTAGTAGGTAGGTAGTAGGTAGGTAGTAGGTAGGTAGTAGGTAGGTAGTAGGTAGGTAGCAGGTAGGTAGCAGGTAGGTAGCAGGTAGGTAGCAGGTAGGTAGCAGGTAGGTAGCAGGTAGGTAGCAGGTAGGTAGCAGGTAGGTAGCAGGTAGGTAGCAGGTAGGTAGCAGGTAGGTAGCAGGTAGGTAGCAGGTAGGTAGCAGGTAGGTAGCAGGTAGGTAGCAGGTAGGTAGCAGGTAGGTAGCAGGTAGGTAGCAGGTAGGTAGCAGGAAAAGGTGCATTGCAACGCATGCCGGGTACAGCTAGTATATTAAATGAAAACATCAAATTATTCCGAATTATGGGTCTGCCACACAACAAACGATACCTATTGATACAAACATACATAAACTCAAGCCTTTTACCATGGGGATAGGCAAAAACTGCAGAACGCCACCTGCTACGATGGTACATAGGTACCTACCAACGCCTTTCATAAATATGACACCTATATTTTACTTATTTTAGTACTTAGAACATTTTTATTAAAATCAACAGATTTTTGTTTTACTTTAGCGGACCACAACGATGAACTAGAAAATAATACGGCTGTTCAAAATCAAAACCAAGTAAGGGACATTTTTGGCAAAATATGTTTGTTTAATCTAATGCAAAAACAACCACATTTCTATCGTAATAAGAAGTAGAGTTATGGAAATTACAAACCTAGCAAGTGCACGTCTTAATCCAATATAGCAAAGTTGGATTTCCCAAATCAAACTTAAGTAAGGGACATAAAACTCGTAAAATTAGACTTAACTTGAGTCAAACTAGGTTATAATGTAAACCAAGTTGTATTGATCAATATCAAAATTATAACAGTACAAAAAAGTTCTTAATAGTCAAAGAAAATGTTTCCTTTCCTGCTCCTGTAAAATTTGCTCAGATGCTCTTGCTAGGTTTTGGTTTTTAACAGCCGAATAACGCTGTCGTAGACAAACACTCAAAAACTGGGTTTAGTTAATGCGTTCTATTTTCAAGAAACATCGCTTCCTTGCAAGTACATGCTCGAACAATAAAACTAGGAGCAACCGGAAATTTACATTTTTTTTAAGAAAACCGGAAACACTCGTCAGGTAGATTAGAAAGCCGATTATCCAATTATGGTTGGTCATATTATGATTATATACCCGTGTTCATTACTATGTTCCAACTAATATCTTGCCCTCTGAGCCCCAAAACGTGAGCCACAGTGACCTCTGCGCTTCCACCAACGCATTCGTGGAGGTGGCGAGGTTTTGGGCCATCAAAATATAAAATACTATCGTTCCAGGGGCCAGAGACAAGACTAAGAAGAAGATTAACATTAGGCGACATTTTAATGACCTCGGTTTAGCGCCTAGAATACCAATAAAATCAATCCAACAGAGTAATAGTGAACACGAGCACTAGTATCCCACACACATTTAAAAAAATACGTTTAATTCAGACTAATAAAATGTCCATAATGTTAGTAATATTATCTTAAAACTGTGTTATTCAGAAAAAAAATCTTAGACAACATGCAGAGCCTGGTAAGCCTTCATACTACGCACACACATTGCCACACATTGCCTATCCCATAGTCATAGGCAAAATATGGCTAAATGAACAAAAACTAAAACTATGTAAAATTATCAGTCATCATCATCATCATCATTACTGCTGGACATAGGCCTCCTCCAAGTGTCGCCACATTGACCGGTCCCGTGCGACTCGCATCCAGCGGATCCCTGCAACCTTCACCAGGTCATCGGTAGAATTAGCGGAAGGCCTTCCAAATCATCAGTGTCTTGCCCCAAATAACTTGAAGTCGGCGCAGCATGTCTCCTTTTTCCATACTTCTCTATTACTCGCCATCTCATCAGTCAACCTATTTCTAGCCATATCATCCTTCACACAGTCCTGCATCCATCGTTTCTTTTATCATCCTTTACTCTTATAGCTATTATACAAATGTTAATACTCAAAATTTTCCTTACGACATTTTCCACATTACTCCGTATCACATACCCATTCCAAGACAACCGATTACCACACAATTTTTCAGCCACCGACGCACTAAAAAAAACTAAACTACGTAAAATATGACATAAAATCTCCACTTACATTAACCTTCATGAGCCAGTTGATAACACAAGCCCTGGTGATGCTGGAAGTTCTGGGCATGCCCAGCGGCTTGATCTCCTTAGCCAGGAGATATTCAAAAACATCCTCAGTATAATCCCGGTTCGAAATAAGCATATACGACCTCTTCCCTGAAACAATAGTCATTTATTTTAAGAGCCTACGTTACGTATCTTATCCATTACTAGTACCACTTTTTCTGTATCTTATCCATTACTAGTAACACTTTTTCTGTATTTCTTTAACTCGAAGACTAAAGAAAAGTAAGAAAATTTTGTTATAAAAACGCGTATGCTAAACACAAAACTGTTAATTGAGTTTTTTAATGCCTAGGTATTAAAAAACTTCACTACCGATATCTGATATGCACAAGTATTGTGTCAGAGTTTGTAAATATTTTTTATATTAGACCAAATAGAATGTGCAGTACTGTAATGCGTATTTAAGGACGCATTACTATTTAAACTGACGAGAAAAATCATACGTCGTCATTATGCTATATTCCTTTTTTCATTATATTTGTTGACATGCATTAAAATCATCATTATATTTGGACAAGGCGAACCTACATTAAACTAAAAAGCTGCATTGGTTACCACCACCTCATCAATTAATATTTATTTAATAATATATTATTCTTTGGAACTTACAGTGATCAGGCGTTTTTAATCTGTCTTGTATACTCTCATTGAATTTCAGACGACGTTTCACCTTATCATCAAGCTTCTCCTGTTTACTGACAGGTGGGGACAGACCTTGCAGCTCACGACTATGGGGTCTTTTTAGACTCTTTTTGA
Organism: Noctua comes; assembly: GCA_963082995.1. Classification (NCBI taxonomy): domain Eukaryota; kingdom Metazoa; phylum Arthropoda; class Insecta; order Lepidoptera; family Noctuidae; genus Noctua; species Noctua comes. The sequence goes on from OY720288.1 coordinate 8,977,866, forward strand.
TATTTCTCACAGGGTTCGGTTCTAAACAAGCCTTCGGATTTGGCGTAACAGCGCTCAACACTGCGCCCAATGCATTTTTCTTTTTATTCTCAACAAAATATCGTTGACTATCTCTGTTGTCCAAATACGTCTCATCATCGCTTATGGATATAACACTAGCATTTTTGTCTCCTGGACGTTTATCGTTAAAGACAGTGTAGTGCCAGTCTAAGTCTTCACTCCTCTGCCTCACTGTGACATGTTTCGTGTCAATGTTTAAAGGACGTTTTGGTTTATGCGGAACTACTTTACTTGGACCAGCCTTAGGTATATTCGTGGTTTGTGGATTCAGGGTTTTCAAAGGACGGCGATGTGGAATCTCCGGCTTATGAAGCAGTTTGTTGTCCACCAACAAATGTTTCGGCAAGGCTGGTAAAGGATCCTTCGGCAGCGGTATTCGTGTTCTATGCGCATTTTCTTTATCAGCTTCTTGTCTTGAAGACGCCATCTTATTCAAATTATAACTTTCACAGTAATTGAAATTTTTTAAATACATTCGATCACGACCCGCATGACCGTTAGTAAAAGTGAAAATTTTAAGCTGTACTGACAGGAACTTAAGTTAACCTCATTAACTTAGATATCGCTTTTACTAATCTTGTTGAGGGTACTTTGAGAAAAACAAAAGTGGCCAATTCAAATAAATTATTTAATCTTAACCATATCACAACATTACAAAAAATAAATAATAACTTAAAGCTAACTTACAAACTACGCTGTGTACTTTTTCATAATCAAATGCATCTGGTTGTTATAGGAAACTTGTACAATTTCACAGCAAGGCATAAAGTACATCAAAATGTATAAATAAATACGAGTAGAACGGGTGGGCTCTCGAGAATGCCGAAGGCAGACGATGACTCTTTAGAGTACGAAAAAGAAACACCAAAGTGTTGGTGACAGGAATTTAGAAATACAGAATCTTTCAAACAGGTACCGCGTCATCAACCATGAATGGTTTCTCGGGGTCAATAACTTTGCCGGCTACGACCACCAGGTTGTCGAGGGTGTCCAAGATGTAGAAGATGAAGGGATGTTCCACGTTGAAGCGGCGGACAGACTTGGGTGGTGCCAGTGGCAGGTTCTTCGACAATTCCATTACCGTGTTGGCAGCTGTAAGTAAATATAAAATAATTTGTTAGTACTGATTATACTCGTAACTTGAATGAATTTTTCATCTACATAACGACAGGCAACAATCATAAAATGATTGATCATCTATAAATGACACATCTTGAGTCATCACATGACTGGAATCAGTTTAAATCGTCGTTATCAAAGTACGACGTGCAAGCTGTCAATTTTTTTTTATTTGTTCCGTCGTTTTGTATTCTAAATGTTTGTTATGCGTTGTATGTTTATTGTTTTTTTTTTCTAATTTTGTATGCACGTCATGTGACATGTCCCTGTGACAAATAAATATATTTTCTTTATTCCTTCTTTATCATCTTCATTTCAGCCAAAGACGATTATAACCTTAGCCAAAATCATCCTGAATTGTAATACTAACCTCCCATTTGTGAAGCTGAGCTGTCAGCATCATCAACTCTTACGGCAACGTGTTGCACCAGTTCCTGGACGAACAGACCCTCGTCTGAAGACACGCCGGTCAGGTCAGCATCCCGGCTGAAGATGGAGCTCACTCCGAACTGTATACAGAGAGAAAATATAGATTAGATTAGAAACAACGTTATATGTTACCATGGAAATGTCATAATGATCATTTTTCAGAATGTTAGCACATTTAGCAAGAATACAGTGATCGACCGTTAACTAACAATCTTTATCAGGTAGAAAATTAAAAATAACAAAAACAATAACGAAACTTGGCGATTCGTTTGCATAGTTTTTCTTTGCCTTTTAATGTTACAATAGAATCCTATATCTCAACATTCATTTACCTTAGCCAACGCTGCGACAGGTTTAGTCGTGGTCTCCACGGAGAATGAGGGAATGGAAACTTGCATGTCTTCATCCTGCAGGCTGTCGAGGATGTCGGAGAGCGGTGCGATGGGCAGGTCAGCAGTCAGCCTAGTCAGACCATCGCGAGTGCGGGGTACCACCAGCAGGAGTGCGTAACGACCACCCTGAAAGGATAAAATTGGTTAGAAGAGATAGGTTCTCTGTCCCTGTCTCGCTTCAGAAATCTCTGGCTGATATTTCATGAAATTATGATCATGTTGGTTGATATCTCCAATGCTCAACGACAACATTATTACTTTCTTGGTATCTACATTATATTCTTCTAGCCATAAATAGCAACTTTTTTGATTTTCTGTAACTTTTACCAGCTAGGCATTCGACATTATCATTTCATTTTTATTTTCTTTCACAATACTTACGTCATAAGGCAGCTTGATTGCCTCAGCGTCAAGTTCAGGTAACGAGCCAGTCTTGAAGGATCCCACGGTCTTCATCATAGAGACCTGTTTCTTCTCGGTGTTGGACTTGTAGAACAAGCCAGGCTCGACGATGTCGAAGGGAGTCTTCCAAGATCCTCGGAAGTACATGCCGTTGAAGATGATCATCAAGGATTCGGAGATCGAGGCTGCAATAGAAATAAAGTTAAATGTACTGCTACTGCATATGGGGTATTTCATAATCTAGCCATAGTCAATCAATTCAATTTAGTTCAAGCTGTATAAAAATGACTTACTGGATTTCTTTCCAACACTGTTTACGGAAAGGCTAGACGACACATCACGAACGTCATTCAGGGTTTTAAGACTCCTAGCGTGGTTTCTTGCTTCAACAGCCACCATGGTTTCTTCATCATCTTCCGATTCAGTCTTCTTAGGGAAAGTCTTCACTAACTTGATCTTTTCCTTGATATTCTTCGCTGGTTTGTATTCCATGTGGGAGATGTCAACTTTCTCAGGAATGTCATCAACAGCGAAAGAGATAAGTTTCTCATCTGTTTCTTTAGGAGGCATCATTTCAGGAATCTCCTCATTCTTGTGGTCTTCAGTCTTGTCGGTGATTTCGATAGTGAATTCACCCTTATCTTCATCATCATCGTCCTCTGAATGCAGATCAGGGTTGTATCGCTCAACAGACCTGACCTCAGTTAGATAGTAGTCCTCTAAAATCTTCTTGTAATCATCATTGATTGTGTAGTTCTTGTAGATGTAGAAATAGTTCTTCAGTTCAGGCTGGTTGTATTTGTATTCATGGTTGTTCTTCAGCCTCTCCATGATGTATCTGTATGTCTTTCTGGTGAGGTTAGGGTCTTGAGGTAGGTGTAAGGCGGACACTAGCTGTTCTCTGGTTTCTCCACGGGCACCTTCGGCAAGGATAGCCAGGATGGCTGAGTATCCGAGCGGAGAGAACGCGATGTTTTTGTCATCGTCGATGTAACCCTGCAAATAGAATAAGAATAATGAGAGTGAAAACTAGAGAAACAGCATAAAAGAAAGGAGGCCTGCAATCAGCAGTAGGTGTAACAAGACGATCAATTATATAGTTTCCAAAACTAATTAGATGCAATAATTAAGAGTACAATGTTGGGTCGACTAGAAAACGTAGACAACATGACTATTAGACGATAAAACACTAATTATTATTGTTTACATTGTTAGTCTTGTCTATGCAACCATCTTTGTTGTTGCTGTGTTATTATAGCCACGAACGTTAGCGTTTGTGGAAACATCCGCGATCGTTTCGATCCCCACATTCCTTCGTAACTACATACTCGTGTATGTACTCTTCGGACATGCTCGACAACTATTAGGCCTGCAGCGAAACAATTAGTGTCGCTATTGACTGGAAATCGTGGCGTGTATCGTGTAGTCTTGGCAATATAGACCACCCCATTACGCCCCCATGAGTGTAGCTCTGGGGGCGAGTGTTCGCAGTCATGTAAGGAGACTAGCGTTCATTTAAAGATTTGAATGGCAACATTCTCTAAAACGGTGTTTGAATTCATCTAAATTTTGAATTAAGAACTGCCATAAGTTGCCATTTAAAACCATTGCCATCGTTTCAGTTTGTAGCGGTGATCAAGGAGTGATTCAGAAAATGAGAACCTGACAATGTATTTTATGAATCGCAAACAAACATGTCCAATGATGGTAGGTATTACATACAAACAACGAACAATCATATCGCAACAACTTGCTGTGAACAAGTAAAACCACTCAGGCTAAGTAAAAGACAATTTTCAGGACAAGTAAAAGAACAATGAAGTGCACGTGACTCGAGGCCCAGGAGTTGAGTACTAGACAATAAGACGATTGATGATTGATGATTACCTGGAAGATTGCTGTGGCCAGTTCACTGGTCGCTTCTCCTACGAAGCTGGTGTCTTTGGGCTGGTTGGAGCGACCTCCACGAAGCCATCTCGCACTGCTTAGACCCACCACGAACAATACTGGAAAATAAAGGGAAAATGTTAATCATTAGATGGAAATAAAACCACAAATTTAACTTAACGTTGGTATTATCTTTTCACAGACAACAGTGAAAGCGGTTTTGTGGATCATAGATTTATTTATTAGACTGATGTTAACTTTTTCTTAATAAAGAATCATAACAAAGCGGCCAGGATGAGAAATGCTCTAACTGTGTCGAAGTTCTTTCAAAATTCTTTCAACTTCAACTTCGATTTTTGTATCGAATTTGTGGTAATCCTTCACAAATAATTTGTTTTATTTGTGAAGGATTACCACAAATTCGAGTTGAGCATACGATCACTGTGAGTCGACATCATAGAAATATTATTATATCTATGGCCGACATAGTCAGTTTTTTGGCTGAAATGATGTTAATGAGGGTGAAGATATTTGGTTAGATACCCACCAGATAAAATTGAAATGGAGTCTAAACTACTTAATTATATTAGTCTTCTTTAATAGCAGTGACATTATTTACGTTATTTTTTACCACATTAGCCTCAATTCACGAGTTGTCAACAAGTTAATATCCTTAATATCGACTCGATTAATTCTCGATATAACCGTTCCGGACGGTATCGATATGAGACTGGTTCTCGAGACATCTCGAGAAGTGGGTCGAGTACATGTAGCGGTATCGATGCATGTGTAGGTACTTGTAACTGTTTTGCAGCAGGACACTTTATTTATAGACCTTAAGGCCTGGTTTACTTTGAGAGTTACGGCTTTATCGAGCTTTCAACGCGTGCTTGGGTCTTAATGGGGGCTTGTGTGTCGCGGTTTTATATTTAGAAGCTTCTGTTCTCGGCTTTGCCCGTGTGTATGTCGAAAAAGCAACTGGATGAGAGTTGCTGGGAATCGAGTTGAGTGGAGTGCGATTGAGGAGGCCATGTCCAGCAGTGGACTGCTGTAGGCTGATGATGATGGTGTGGAAACTTGTCCCACGGAAACATACGGCGTACTAACCTAGGTTATTGTCGGTCTGTATGCCAAACTTCGAGATCCGTTTAGCTGTACCGACGTGAAAGGCAGAGTTACTTTCGCATATAAATTAGTGTGGATTTATGATCCAAATCTCCATGATTTTAAATAGATCAATGGAAGATTAGTAGTCGCTTCCAGTACAAAACTGATGCCTATTCAACGGATAACAAAGCTCCATCAACATATCAGCACGGAATCACCCACAGCTGAGTATAGGCCTCCCCTTTTTACTGCCCCACTTCCCGGTTCTGTGCATCCTTTATCCAGATGTTTCCCGCGACTTTGATGATATCGTCGACCCAACGAGCTTAAGGACGGCCCTGGTTTCATTGGCCTAACCTTGGCCACGACTCGGTCAAAACCTTGCTCCATCGGCCATCTCCGCATCTAGCCATAACTAAGCTTGATAAAATTAAAAGCATACCACAACATAAATGAGACAATATCAGCCTTAAATAGCGTTTAGGAGTTTTTCGATGCCATTTTATAGTTTGTTGTTAGTTTACTTATTTTAGGTTATTTAATAGTTTTTAATTAATAATGTATTTAGTTAGTTTATGCGTAATAAACGTCAATATCAGCCTTATGAATAGAAACTAAACTTGTGGTATAAAACTCTTAAGTAACAGACTATGTTCCAATACATATTGACATCGTCCATAATGGACTTTGTCTCGAGAAAGCGATTTCTTCTTCGCGAAAGTTTCCAATATATTGTTCACTTAAAATCGTCTCGCGATACATGCATAAAATTAAAATTTATGGCCAACAAGTTTATTGAGATTAGAAAAGTCGTTTCGATATAAATAGCCACTACTTTGATTCAAAATAGATCCGCTAACTCGTGAACTGAAATGAGAAACCTACTTTGGGAAACTTTTCTTATTACAATGCTTATACTACTATTTATAAATGTGAAAACTTTGTGAGGATGGATGGATGTATAGATAGATGTTTATTACTCTTTCACGCAAAAACAACTGAACGGATTTGGATGAAATTTTGAGCCTGGATTAACACCAGTGGCGAAGCTTCCTTAGAACCCAATTCCTACCGGCTTCCCTTTGAATAATGGCACAGTCAGTATTCTATAGCCAATAATATTCTATACAGTAAAGATATGTACTCCGGCTTACCTCTTACAAAAATTGACCCTTCGCTACTGATTAACACAGTATACTTTTCATCCTGGTAGTTCGATCCCGTAGGATATTACCGATCTCTAAGCTAATCCAGTGGCTAGATAAAACTACAACATTCCAAGACTTCGCCATTCTACATAATACTATACTAAAGAGAGGCTATCAGAATAAAGGTCATAGAAAAAATGTGATGCACGGTCTCAGAGACGCCCTGAAGCAATAGTACATTAGACAATTGGCTCTTACAAGGAGATTTCAGTTTTGCTCGCGTTTTCTCGTCTGTCTTTGTTCTAGGTACATGTTTTACCAGTCAAAAAAAGAATTTAATATGTAACAATTCAATGTACTTTAGATGTTGTCCTACATTTTAAATCGTAACTATAAAAAGTGGTACCATTTTTATTATCCTAATAAAAGCGCATTACTGTGCGCAGTGTAATGGCGCTAATTGCCCCGGAATGGATCTTATTACGCGCAGATTATCGACAAGAAGCGAGGCGACGCTACAGTACACGTATTAGTTTTAACATAAAGTATTTCAACTAGGAACAAAGATCGAAATCGGCCTACAGACACATGCAAAGGGTTTGCACGAATTCTAAGTATCCTTTGAAAAAAACCGATTCGTGCCATCGTGGAAGAGGAGAGATTTTTTTTGTTTGTTTGTACCGAATAAGCTTCGAAACTACTGGACCGATTTTAACCAATTTTTCACCAATAGAAAGCTAAATTATCAGGAAGTAACATAGGCTATAAATTATATTTATATCATGCAAGTTAGCCGAGATATCACAATTTTTGCGGACGATATCGCGGGCGAAGTGCTAGTAAAATATAAAGTCGTGTCAGTGACACGAAGAAGGAGAAGAACAGGTTACTCTTGAATTAGTCTAAGCTGTCACATCGAGACAATTATTGGTTACGTTTTATATAAGTATTGCAACATGACAAAAGAAAATTGTTAACAATCCTAACATGCTTTGATTTGACAAAAACGTCGTAGTTGATTTACTGATTTATCTTTATACTGTGGCGGCGACGCTACTGGTGCGCGGGCGCAGCGTCGCGGTTGAGATGCGATGCAACGGTATGTGCAGTAGTGTGATATGATATGATACTTCGTAGTTGTTGCTAATTACGTGTAGGAAGAAAGAAAATCAGGGTGGGGGAAAAAGAGAAAAAATAGTAATAGTATATTGATAAAGCACTGTGCTGTTTAATTTAATTAGTTCGAAATTGTTATACTGTTTCTTACTTTTTCAAAGAATTAACAGTTTTCTGGTGATTACCAAGATTGATTTTTCACACCAATGACTAATACATAATTTACTCTCACAACATAAAAAAAATAAAATCCCACTTATATGCATTTTACAAGCGTACACAACAATAAACTTATATTTTTAAAGTAGACATTTCTCAAACACCAATATTTTACAACCGCCATATTTCTTTTCAAAGACGTTCGTACAAAACTGGGAAAGGCATGCGCCTGCGCCGATTGCTCCAATGTGAGGTAAAGTAAAGCACGCCGGCGCGGCGCGGTGAACGCACTACGCTGACCCTACACCATTGTGCTTGAGTACCGTCAGCAAACAACATGTGAATAGTGAGAAAAGTGTAAGTAGGGTTCCCAGATGTTTGATTTTTTTTTCTGGAGAAAATTCCGGACCTTTGAAGAAAAAGGACTGTTTTTATTTTAAATTGTGCATTACAATTTTACTGAATTAATTATTTTGTTTCATTAAACCAATTTTATTGTATTTTACTGTTTGTTATTTTCTCATTTTTTTTGGAAATTCCGGACGTCTAAGAATTCCCCCCGCATTCAGGACACCGAGCTAAATATCCGGACATGTCCGGAAAATTCCAGACTTATGGCAACCCTAAGTGTAGGAAATGACAGAGACACTTAGCGTTACATTAGCAAGATGGTGATGATAATGTGTAGGCGTTATCGGTTTCAAACGGTTTTTTTAAATGTCAGTTTATTCTGTAATAATAATCATGCCGGATATTAACCCCGTTTTTACAGCCTTTATAGTTATTTTTTATCTGATTTTGATTTTTCGTCATTGGCTCAATCACAGTGATATTAGAATTTATTCTCATTGCAAAATGGTTAACGGTGGGTTTCAGCTAAGGATGCTGTCATGGATAAAATGACTGACTGTGAAAAGACTGTATTTTGTATGTCTGTTGTCAAACCTTGAGGCCCTAGTACGAGCGCGCGGTGTGAACGTGACGTAAATATGAACGATTTGAAAATTGAAATTACACATTTCGCTTGTAACATTTACTTTATTTTAAGAATTTATCTATGGGTGATACTTGTAGTTGTCGTAAAATATTGAACTAACATGTTATAGGATAGTTGTATTTTCGATTCAAAAATCGACGTATTTACGTGACGTTTACACCGCGCGTTCGTACTAGGGCCTCAAGGTTTGACAACAGACATACAAAATACAGTCTTTTCACAGTCAGTCATTTTATCCATGACAGCATCCTAAGCTGAAACCCACCGTTAACCATATTGCAATGAGAATAAATTCTAATATCACTGTGATTGAGTTATGTTCGTGGATTTTTCTTTTTTAGCTTTTTATTTAACCAATCAAAATGTAAATCTTCGATTCTGTCAGATTTATTTATCAGTCTGATTAGAAAATGGGGTTTGATTGTGACTTGGAAACCCAAAAAATTACCGGCAGGTAACATTTTCATTTGGAAAGTAATGGTCCCGAGGCATTTTCCCAGCAGTGAGAATAGGCAAATGAAAAAATACTTTTCTGAATTTTCATTTTCCACTGAATTATTTTTGCAAGCCGTACCCAGCTCTCTAAGTGCATACCTCTCTCGAAAGTAATCATAGCGAGCCACAGAGCAAAATAATAAACTTTGTTGTAATACTCAGTGCTTGCACATACTCGTATAATTGTAGATATTACTGCATGTGACTGCCCACACATATTTCTAGATAAATTCCAAGCCAGAAACAATGTACAGAGAGTAATAAAATTCTAGAGGATATGTTGTTTTTTTTTTAGTCTGTGGTTGTTAAACGAAAGGTGAAGCTATGCACTTTTCTTCAATAGGAATTGTCGCTATTCTTTTTAATTGTCTTTTGAGAGAAAGCGACGCGTCAAGTTTAATTTTTTTTAACGTTTAACAACGGCACAGTAAGAGTAATGTGTTACTTATCATTGTGTAACTAAAATCCTAGAGTTTCTTTTTTGGTAAGGGAGTTTAGAAAAAGACAATAATTTTAAAAGCGTTTCATATTTCTTCAAAGATTAAAAAAAAATCTAAATATTTTATTTCACATAGGCCTAGATGGGCACTTATAAAACGTCGACAAAAAGGTGCACGGTTCGGGTTGGTCGTTTCCTATGGAGAAGAACCGGCAAGACACTCCATGGTTAATCTATTCAAATCAAATTAACAAAGTTGACATTAGCTTTTCGGCAGCTAATGTTATTCCCAAACATTTATTTACTTCTCATCTTCAGTATTGCTATACTGTAATGTCACTTTGTCTTAGCTTAGCCCAAAGGTAAGTGCACATCAGTCCCTAAAATATGCCTGTTAAGTGTGCCCATCCCAGAATATGTCCTTAAAGCATAGGGTCAAGTGTAAATTACCTCTAGTTTTCCCATCCAACGCCTACGCATACTAATGTAGAAGCGCCTCAACAGGGACCGTTAAAATAGCTGGTCATTAGGTGAAGTTCTACGACCATTACCAACACTCTCTTGAGAGATACACGACTTGTCTCGGTACCTACGTTTTAATGACCCCATTGAAGAATGGAATGGAAACAGCATTCTTCCTTTTAGGTCCATCATTTGGACACACTGGAGTGGGTGAGGTTCTCAAAGAATAAAATCATTGTGCTTGCATCCCATTTCTGAGACCCTGACTGTTCTGCTACAAAGATTAACACACACCACACCACACCACCACACACCACCACATGCCTTTGATCTCAAGTTGATCTGTAATTGGCTGAGTGAAATAATAAAAGCCAATCTAATCACTTATATCAAGAACCGTGATGGGAAAACTTCAAGTATAATTCATAGGGCAAATTTTTGAATAACGAGATAACCTTCATATGAGGGATAACAAAAAAACAACAAAAAAAAACTAACACAACTTACAACAACAACTAACTAAAATAACTGTCTAAAAGCAATTATTATCCCCGAGATAAAATTTAACTAGGTAATGAAAAATCAACCCCAGAAAAAACAAACAAAACCAAACATAGACTTTAAACACCCACAACCACATGATTGTAATTATCATGAATGCATGTTTCACACATTGGAGCTTACATACACTCATACAGTACTTAAGTATTACATACTCGTTCCATAAAGGGGACATTAATATTAATGCGACAAGTTCGACGCGTGCGCTCATAGCATCTTTGTCCTGCGTTTACTGGCTATTCAACGATAACTTTTGGACTGTATAGCTGTTATACTGGCTTTATTTGTGGGGTTCAACCAAAAGAACTTAAGAATTTCACCATCATCATCATTAGAAGTCTTGTTCCATTCTTTTGTGCCGTTGTTCCGTGGTCTGTGCAAGTCCCAACTAGGTGTCATCCTATTCTGAGCATTTAATCCCAACTTGTAATATTATAAATGCGAAAGTAAGTTTGTTTGTTTGTTACCTTTTCACGCCTAAACCGCTGAACCGGTCATCTTGAGATTTTGCATGTACGTTGTCAGGTGTACAGAAACGGACATAGGGTACCTATCATCCCGAAAAAACGTACTGTTCCCGAAGAAAACAACATTACGTTCTTGTCATAATAGATGGCGCCACGTGTCTTTCGAATAATTAAAAAAAAACAAATTTCATTCAATGTCTTATACTAAGGATAAATCTTTGCTCGAAAAACAATAAAGGCAGACTTCTGTTCTGGCATTTTCCTAAATTCATTGTGCAAACTAATGCTAAAGTCAAATCAGAGGTGCAAGAACATGTGCTCGGGAAAGGCCTACAAATTCTCGTAGTAATTCAAATATTTCGGTAACAGATGCAACCACAGATAAAAAATACAGTCACGTACCAAAGCTATGTCAAAGACTTGTCTCCCTTTGTCTTCGAAATTTTTACTAAATGAACGGATGTTCATTAAAATTTAAATTATCTTCTGAGAAGCTCACTGGCTGGGTAATAAATAATAAACAAATATCTATGGTGTGTTCGCGGTTTATTTTCCATTCATGTAAACGAATATGTGTGTTTGGAAAAATAACCCTAACCTACACAGACAGCTCAGTTTACACTACAACTTACTTAGGTACATTTTTTTGTACAGTCATTCTAAAATCAACTTAATTACTCCCAATGTTAAGTTGATATTCGCTTTAAGGTGGAAGCGCAAAGGTTCCCCGCAAAATTCAAATTTTCTTAGGTTTTTTGCAATTTGCAGATCAGTTTCAGGCTATATGTGAAACAAAATATGATTCGCGACCGTAACACGTATGTAGTTACAGAATTATAATCATTAAAATCATCAATACAACCCTCTAAGTTCATTTAATACCATTTCATGAAAAAGTCATTCCAATATGAACTTAAAGGGTTTTATTGATGAGTTTAACGACTATAACTCTGTAAAGCCATATTTGTTATGGTCGCGAATCATATCTTAATCAACATACAACCTGACACTTGCCTGTAAATTAAAAAACGTAAGAAAACTGTAAATTGCAGAGAAAATTTGAATTTTGCGGGCTACCTTGGCGCTTCCACCTTAAGTTCGACATTACTTCAATTAGAAACAAGTATTTGAATAGACTTTAACTTCGCGCATCTTACAATACTAATTGTAAAGTTAATAGGAATTTGCAAACTTAAACTGTGGAAATTATGGTCTTTGTGGCGGCACAGCTCGTAGGTTCGTAAGTTCGTAATTGCAGCGATCATCTATCTTATTCAATAGTATGGGTTTCTAGATGTGGTAATGCCAGGCCCAAAATAGTATAAAAATCATAAAATATACAGTTTGCCTTTTTAAGACTATTTTTAAAACGCACGACAGTTGAATTTATCCAAAAAAATGTGGAAGAGTAATCATCTGCCAAGCCTTTTCCCAACTATATTGGGGTCGGGCTTCCAGTCTAACTGTGGCAGCTGAATACCAATATTTTACATGGAGCGACTGCCTATCTGACCTCCACAACCCAGTTCGTACTGGGTAATACGACACCCCTTGGTAAGACTGGTTGTCAGACTATCGACCTTGTCAACTTAGAACATAATTTTACTTGTTTTTGGTTGATAAGGCACGTTTGACACCGTTGTATATAACATTATGTACGCAGCTTTAAACCTACCTCAATTACAACAATAAACGAAGGTCGCTTGCTAGTAATAAGTACCTAGCTATGATAATTCCCTGGTATTATAACCAATTATCATAATGTATTTTAATTAATATGCCATCATAATAATACGGAGTTGTTTTTATATTGCACTTGTTTATTATCTAAATAGCTGAGGAGCTCGTAGCTAAATGATAACAGACACTCGGGTCAATCTTAAGGTTAAGCTGTGCTTGCCTAGGTTAGTCTGTGGATGGGTGACCACCCATTACATACCGAGTTTCCTCCGTGCCTCGGAAAGCACGTTAAGCCGTTGGTCCCAGCTGTCATTTGTAGATCTTTGACAGTCGTTAGGTAGTCAGTGGCCCAAAAATTCTGACAACCAGTCTTACCAAGGGGTATCGTATTACCCAGTGGAGGTCAGATAGGCAGTCGCTCCATGTAAAATACTGGTATTCAGCTGCATCCGGTAAGACTGGAAGTCGACCCCAACATAATTGGGAAAAGGCTAGGCAGATGATGAGGATCTATATCTTCCTATCTAGTATCCAGCTCATATAATAAACTATTCTACTTGAACATATTCAACTTGCAATGTCAATATCACAAACATTCATCGGTATTCAAATTCCCCTTAAACGTGCGATAAAAAAAAAACATCTTTATTATCTTGCGTTTGATCTTGGTGATGAGCTCATAACTTAGATAATACACACAAATAGAATATGTCCTGACAACGCACTTGTGAACCTAACGTAACAACAGTCGTTGTCACGAGTAGTTAGGTAAATGTAAATATAGAATGTAAACAGTTGAAAAAGTCCCCGGAGGTTTTACAAAAATGGAACAGCGGCTGCAATTCTCGATACAAATGTATTCCTCTTTTTTTTTCTTCCTGAATAATGCCTCTAGACTAGAGCAATATTTTTTTTTATTCGTAAATTTAAGGTCTACTGTAGATACATGCCTTTCATTTCCTTTTTTTGCAACTTATAAGGAAAGAAAATATGACGTTCCAAATTTACAAAAAAATGCCCTAATTTCGGGCCCTGATTAGAGGACTACCAGACCAACTCGAAAAGTTGTAGTGTTTGTGTATGTAAGTTTAAATGTTTGTAAGCGTACCCACGATACAGGAGAATTCTTAGTGTGAGGCAACGATTTTTTTAAAAACATCATCTGTTGTACCTTTAGGCCCTCTGGATGCCCTCATGGTATAATAACATAATTCGCCTGGTATTCTCTTCCCGTGACATCTGGGTCACGTAATTGGCCAAAGAATACGTCATCAGTTGCCATCGCAACTGATGATGTATTCTTTGCGGTCGATGTGTTGCCAGGGTGTGTGATTGAATTACCAGAGCTAAATGCATTTTTTAAATTTATAAAGCAATTATCAACTAATAATTAAATTTGTAAATTAATTTAAAACTAAATAGATGAATCACACGAGTTACTAAATAGTTAAGCTAGTCAGTAATTTATTTTATTTTCATTCACTAAATGAGAAAGTCCCTAAATTTACTGATAAAGACAATCAATGGTAACACTAATCGTGTCGTAGTCTTAGGCCATCGTGGGTCGAGAATACCAGGCGAAGTATATTATTATACCATGAATTCTCTTTTATTTACTTTTAAAACTATTTGTTCCAATCCACCAATCCTGGGCCTCTTTTGTTTTACGATTTGGAATATTTGAATTTTAAATAAATTGTTCTAAGTCGTAGCCATCTTTTGTTTCCACCCCAGACTTTCACCAGCTTTCGACGATCAACTTACATAAAAACTTAAGTGAAAGATACATGCGAGTTGGCATGTCAATGGACGAGCTTAGATAATGCACTTACGTAATAGTAACGGACGCATTTTCACTGTTCTTCAGCTATTCTTATGATCTGGAAACAAAACAAAATCTAAGTTAGCTAAGTTTTTAGCGTTCATAAGTTGATGGATCAAGTAACTCATGGGTTTTCAATTAGTTTCATCAATTTAAACACACTTTCGTATCTCCCAAGGATTTCAGCTAAGACAACTTCGTGAGATGCTGCTTAAGTTCAGTACTTTTCATCGGAAGGTGCTCGTATGATCATTTTTTTCAAGACAAGCAAAAACATTTGATATAAAATTTTGGACTTATGAATAACATAACATCACGCCTGTAATCCCCACATTTCGCCGGTTATGTTAAAGTCCAATGCAATAGGGGGCGAGCCTATTGTCATCAACCGGGCACAGATTCAAACTCCCTGACTGCCACTGAGAAATTCCTGATGGAAAAACCCAATAACACTTTGCCCGACCCGGGAATCGAACCCAGGACCTCTTGATCCTCAGTCGCGCTTGCGACCACTAGACCAACGGGGAATACGAATATGAATAATAATATGTGAGAATCTTAGTGAGAACCTATAGTATCATAGAATAAAGTAAATAAGGTGTTTTTTATACTTGTGTACTTAAATTAAAATACCTACCTTAGATCATCATAGTTATTGTAAGTCTCCTACCTAATCTACCTATCGAACATTGATTCATCGCATAGCATTACAACATTATTAAAATAATCGAAGAAAAATCCCATCTCAGAAAATGCGATGCGCACATTTTAGAACGTATTAAAATATTTGTGACCGAACGAAAAACAAAAATAAATTATAAACGAGTTAATTACAAGAAAATCTTAAAATTTGAATTGGAAGACAAATTAATAACATTATTCTACTGACAGTGATCGATGACGATGACATTTCGTTCACAGAATTTTGGATTCTAAAACTTGGATGATTAAGTTCAAGTTTATTTGGGTGTAAAAACGAGTTATGAACTAATAACTAAAGGTCGGAGTACAATGATTTATTGACAATAAAGTGATGACCTTGAACTTTTGTCATCTAAATACGCCTAAAAGAGGCGCCAAATATAGTATGACATGAGCCACAAATTTTGTCAGGCAAATAAAAAATTTAAATCTGCAATTCGTGGTAACATATATCCAAGTTACTAGACGAAACTACGTATAAGCATTCAGCGAAAAAGACCTCATTCTTTGCCATTTTCATGAAAATTAATGAATATTATTTTATAAATACTCCTGAATAACCCCCATCAGAGATAAATCGTCCAAAAGGAGTGCCTATTAATAATTTACTAACTACTACTCACAATAATATTTATAATTAAGAACATTATTATTTAATTTATGTGTTTATGACACAAGCAGCTATAGACAAGCCCTTAACCTTCCGAGTGTTGTAAATAAAAATAAATAAAAGAATAGCTTTGGTCACGGTCAGAGGAAACAGCCTCACACATCGTCATCTACCGAAATAAGATGAACAATAACCAACTCAAGGAGAACGAGGTGTTAACTAAAAAATAATACTAAAATACTGGCTTGAGAATTTATCAAATATGTAAAAGAATTAAAAGAAAAACTAGTCCCACTTCGTTGTTTTTTTTGCTGGCCATGTTTTTCCCAAGCTCTAGTGGGTTTGTTTTAAAAAAAAAGGTAATCTTTATTTAAATTCAAATATTTTACACAAAGCATTGTTTTTGTACAAAATCACATGGCCGAATTTTCACTGTAATTAAGAACGTACAACTATGTCAACAATATTTAAGTAGCACGCATAAAATTTGCTTTAACCCGCTAACCTCAAGAATGCTATCCATTAATCTATGGCAAATACAGAACCTTATAATGCGAATTTGATAAAGGTTTAACCATGAAGGCAGGGTCCGTTAAACCGTGCACAACAAAGCCAAACTGACCTACATTCCAATAAAATGTCAACAACGGCCATTTTAAAATAGTAAGTAAACTACTTACATGCAGGCTTGCAACACAGACACTAATTAAAAAGAAAAAAAAAACACTTTTTTTTAATAATTGCAAATGTCAAAAAAGCGCGGGAACATACGGCTACGCTGGGGCCGAGCTCGATAGAGAATGACGTGCCCGGAAGCTGGCGGGGCGCGTTTATATCTAGACATTAAACAGTTATGTTTGAAGAAGCCATAGTGGAGATAGAATAGGCGCCGTGGTGCCGTATGATGCATTTCGATTACTTTTTTTTCGTTCTTCCGGCGTCATTGTAGGTGTTTGATATTAGGGTCTACAGTTTTAACTTCATAACCTAACTTTAAACCATGGTTGCTGCAAATTTTTCTTCATCTATACTAATATTATAAAGAGGTAAAATTTGTTTGTAAGTTTGTATGCAGGGGGTAATCTCCGAAACTCATAATCCAATTCTATACATTTTTTCACTGATAGAAAGATACATTATTCGTGGGTGCTCTAGGCTGTAAATGATATTTATTTAGCTATCACAATTTTTGCGGACGATGTCGCGGGCGAAGTGCTTATTAAAGTTGCATATGTGAAAATACACAGTTATTTAACTATTTCTTCAACTTTGTCCAAAACAGAATCGTTACTAGACAGTGACCTTTGCCCAGCGACTTGTATGTGAGATGAGAAGCATTTCCATCAATAGTAAACATGACTTTTCGCTATTCAAGTTGTTAATGCGAGTGGTGAATATTGACTTTGCTACTTAGAATATAGGATTCACGAAAATGTGGTGAACCTTAAATAAATAAATAAATAAAATGTCATCAACCTGTAAAAATGAAATATGTGAAAAATAAATCAATCCTTAGTTAGTTCCTTTGCATTAGTCGTCAAAGATAAACATATTTTCATCAGCTAACGTATAATATCTTTGGTAGTCATCGGGGTAGTCCAGTGAAAATTCATAGCATTTACAAAACAACAACAGATGCAATGGGTTTATTTCCACTCTCTGTTGTCTAATGCTATGCTCACTACATTTCTTCAACTAAGTAGTACAATTTCTCTGTAGTATACTGTAGTACAGTGGCGAAGGTTCCATACAACTCGATTCCTATCGGCTTCCCTTTGAAAAATGGTACAGTCAGTATTCTATATACAAATAAAATAATCACATTAAAGATACTCTCGGCTTAGCTCTTCCAAAATTGACCCTTCGCTACTGCGGTGAAGTATAAGACCGCTCATTGTGCCACCCTATGTGTCATATTTTCTTTTGTGAATGTTACTTGTATGATGTACTTAATCAAGAATATTCTATTTCTATACAAAGTAATCGATCACCAAAATAAGAAGTTGCCTATTCTAAATAATCTCAAGTCTACACCGTCCCGGGATACCGAGCACGCGAAACCGATAACTGCAACAAAAGAAATCGCCAGTAGTAGAAAGGTCCGTAAAGCTAAGCGCCACACAGATGCTCGTTTAGGCTATCAATTTGATGGCGTTAAGAAAAAGTATCAAGCGACAGTTGTATGAACATGAGAAATAGACTTTAGAATTATGCGACTAGCATTCATAACTCCGTTTTTTTAGGTTTTGTCGCTTGATTCTTTGTTAGTTAAAGATCGATCAATTTCTTTCTTATTTATTGCTTCTCATTATTTATCTTGGATGTGAGATTTTTAAGAGAAAAAAGGCGATTTTAAAAGTGGCCCGTGCTTCGTTGTCGATGTTTTGTTTCTAGTCGAGTTCGTGTTCTCGTTCAGACTAATTTCGTGTGTGTTTTAAAATTAGTGGATATCTTAGTCTAATCCTAATATTCTTAACAGTGAAAAGGTCAGCAGAATCCTCTAGCTTCATAAGCAAGATGAAACATTTCCACCAAACGTAATTTTTAACATCCGTTCCGTGTTTACCTCCCAGAACTCCTGCACCTAATATTTATAAGATACTAGCTTGTACCCGCGGCTTCGCCCGCGTAAATTTCGATAACTGTCCCACGAGATCATCAACTGGGGTAAAAAGCTTCTGATGTGTTATTCCAGGTTATAAACTCTCTATGTGCCAAATTTCATCAAAATCCGTTCAGTAGTTTTTGCGTGAAAGAGTAACAAAATTTCCATCCATCCATCCTCACTAACTTTCTTACTAACTTTCACATAATATTAGTACGATTACTAGATTTAAATTCAGGCTAATGAATTGTATCACAAATTAACTACAAAATCAAAAATCAAAATCAAAATCAAAGCAGTTATTTCAAATAGGCCAGTTACAGGCACTTTTGAATTGTCGAAACAAAGACAACAATAGCTACAGTCCCAGTCACAAGGCATAAAAACTGTGAAAGTACTGTAGTTGCCCATTCCCTAACGTAGATCTATATGGAGAAGAACGGGCAAGAAACTCCATGGACACTCTTTTAAATCAGAATACTTTTACAAACTCATGGTTACATCATTCTTGTTGAGATGGTACAAACTTAAATAGTTCGTATATTCAAATCACAGCTGACCTTTTATAACAATTCTATGAAATTACTATCCACGGCAAGTTGGCGTAGAGTGTCAATTTGCTTAATTTCCCTGATAGCATCCAAACTGCAACTTCATCTTTCCGTACTTATTCTCGTCGTAGCTAATCTTAATTCTGCGCGTGCGCAGCCAGTGTCGGGACAAGCAATTACTGCATTTAATTAACGTCTCATTACCTACATTTAACCCGTTCTTTAAACCCCGTGTACTCTTTCCTAACAGGTTTTACCAGAATTTGTAGAACTAAGACAACTTTTCAATAATGAAGTCAAAGCTTTATACAATGTGTCCGGTAAGTGACTGACACCCTGTATAACAACTATTTTAGTACACAAATTTGTTGATTGGCCAAAAAATTGTTTATAATCATTTTTGTTTGTTTGTTCAGCCGGGACGAGGCATGGAGGAAACTCGGTATGTAATGGGTGGACATCCATCCACAGAACAACCTAGGCAAGCGCTGCTTAACCTGAAGATTGATCCGAGTGGCAATTAATATTGAGCTCAAAATTAAGCTTGTCCCAATATGGGTCACAATATTCCGACTAGTGAAATCCAATCGGATATGAATATAAATCCACACCCATAACTTAATTATATAATTATTCCTCATTCCATCTCGCCTGTCACCTCTTCCTGCGGAAGGCAAAGTAATGTAACTAGGAAACTGTTGTTGACTGTTTAACAATTACTACAGCCATGCTCCATTACCGTAGATTGGTTGATTGCATGTGCAACTGTAATCTAATCATCAGGAACTGGACTTTTCCTTATGTGAGCGAGATGAAGGAAGGATATTATTATTATTATTATTTCCTTTATTTATTTTCTATACATATTGTTTACATTTTTAAATATTTATATACAAAGTAATATAAAAAAAAAAAACATTTAAGAATATAAAAAATAGTAGCCCACCGGCATCGGGAACAGGGTCCGATCTACCAGTGGTCAGGGCTCTTGAGAGAGGAACCTCCTAACGATACGCGCCGTGTCCCGAAGTACTGCTTTCTGAATCAAACCCTTGATCCAGCTGCCAAGCGAGAGCCTATTATTATTATTTATTTATTTCAACCAACTTTGGATCATACAATTAAAATAAATTATGAATAAAAAAATTAAAGAATTACATAACATATATCACAAAAACACAGATTAACAACATAAAATGTTAGTGTGTTAGTAACACAAAAATGTACCCAAAAATAAGTTAGTATTTTTAGTACCTATAACTAACCGATGCCTATGGCTGTCCATAACAACTGATTCTGGAAAGGACAGTCAAAACGGGCAGCAATCGCATTCAGAATGTCGTTGCTGCTGCTTCGTAGACGGCGCAGCAAGGAGTTTGCTTTCTTTCTTTCTTTCTTCTTGATATTCAATGTATTGTGCATTTAATATTAAGTTTTTGTTGTTCGGAAATATAGAAACCAAACGATCCTTCGTTTGATGGCTTCAATTTGTCGTTTCTAATACGAACAATATCGGCAAAAAAATGCAAAACTAACTTTTTTTTCGACATCTTCACAATTGGCACTGATTTTCGTAGCTTAAGCTGGTCGGATTCCTCAGTTATTTCAACAGGGCAGGCCACGTCTTCCGTATACCCAATGGACCAAAGTAACCATATGTGGAGTCATAACACAGCTAGAAGGGGTCATCGCAGATCCCGTGCTGGCAGGTCGAGCTGGACGAAACAAACGAAAGAGCTGAAAGGCCTTTACCCAGCATTGAAATGATGCAGACTGACATAGTTACTGAGCTGTTTCTCAGATGTGAATAAATTTTACATCACTACGGTACCTAAACAAACGCGATCGATCATAATAATGTCCAACTACTGTAGTAGTATTACTCAACTACCCACATTTTGAAACGCATTTAGGATACAACACTGTCAGGTATACAAAACAAGCGTTGACCTTTTTATTATCATTAATCATAAAGGGTGTAAATAGACCCTTAACATATCCGAAAGGCACTTGTTCTTTGCAATCATTTTTTTGTTCTAGACTATACCTGGGAACCTTCTAGTTACGGAGATATTGGGGGTCAAAGTTCCAACTTTTTCACGTTTTTTTTTATAAATACATGTTTTTAATGTAAGATTTTTACTTTACGCACCTCCACGACCCCCATACTATTCAATCCATCCATCAGCACAATGCTTTGAGTGCTTTCCATCGAGTCCTACCGTGAAACGCGATTTCTTACCCCAAAAAAAAAGGCGATTCCCAGCAATAATTTTTGCGTAAAGTTACATAATTTGATGTACAGAATGCTTGGTTGACGGCTATGTGAAGGGTCTGTTTACACCCTGTATATTTTAATTAATAAACCTACATATTCTGTTCGGAAAAGAAAGCACATATTTCCATTGTAAACAGTGTGCAAGTGTAGGTTACTGAATGGTGTAATCAAAGTGATATACTTTATGGCATTTGTTCAAACACTTGCTGACCCACATACACAAGGTAGAATCAACAGAAAATGAAATTATGAAATATTTAATTTAATATGCCTACCTAGTAAAAACAGCCTTCATGGATTTTAGACAAACATCCCTGAAGGCCTGCAGTTGCAAACGATATGTGAATTGATTACGACAATTGCTACGCCATCATTATATTTCATTTTTTATAATCAACTGGTTTTTGCTCGCGGCTTCGCTGCCGTTATGTACGGAAATTAACACACGGGAACGTTTTAAATGCAGCCTATGACACTCGGGGCTAATGTAGCTTCCAGTTGGTAAAAGAATTTTGTGAATCGGAAACCAGACGCAGCTGAATACCTGTATTTTACATGGAGCGACTGCCTATCTGACCTCCACAACCCAGTTAGTACTGGGTAATACTGTACCACTTGGTAAGACAGGTTCTCAGACGTTCGTACCACTGACTACCCGCTAGCGTACCGTGTAACGACTGTCAAAGATCTACAAATGACAGCCGGGACCAACGGCTTAACGTGCTTTCCGAGGCATGGAGGAAACTCGGTATGTAATGAGTGGTCACCCGTCCACGGACCAACCTAGGCAAACGCCGCTTAACCTTAAGAGCGACCCGAGCGGCTGTTATTATTTTGTCATGAGCTTCTCTTTATAATATTAGTATTGAAATGATATGCCTTTTCAGTACCAACAATTGTATTTATAAAGTTGTGCGCATACGTACTGAATACAAACTTGGTATTAACACCAGTAGCAAGCTTATATATTAATATCTGATAATTATGTAATTTAACAAAGATGACTTCCATCAGAAGAACTTTTCGCTCATCCTCCAAAAATAGAATACCTTTTCTTTTTTTTTATTTGGTGGGAACCGATTCAAAAATATGACCAAAGAGTTTTTATGAACTCTTTGGTTACATCAAATTCTATCAATATATTATGTTTATTTTTAATAAATCATTACCTCTATCTAATTAATATTTGAAAATCATGACAGTATAGATCAGATATCCAAACTACGTGTTTCTGACAAATCAAAAGAAGGCAATATGAAGATTCGGTTCGTTCACCGAGAATCGGGGACACATTCACATTTCAGAAAGTTTTACCACAATCTGATGAAGTTTCGATTCTTCATGCATTGTTGGATTAAAATATTGCATGCTACCCACATTGTCGCGTTTCGCATATGAGATGCGATAAATTGTCTTTTACTTGACAAGATTCTTAATCATTTAGCATCGTAACCTCTTTTGGTAATCTTGAAAGTTTCTGTTTTTTTATAATTCCAGCCATTATTTATTCACTCATACATAATATGTTAGGGTCGGCCTCCAATCTAACCGGATGCAGCTGCAGCTGAATACTTGTATTTTACATGGAGCGACTGCCTATCTGACCTTTACAACCCAGTTACTAGGTAAGACTGGCTGACAGATTTACAGGCTTCTGACTACTCGTAACGACTGTCAGAGATTTGCAAATGACAGCTGGGACCAGCGGCTTAAACTGCTGTCCAAGATACGGAGTAGTCTCAATATGATATGGATGATCACCCATGCATAGACTGAGCTCGGGCAGCATAGCTTAACCTTCGATTGACCCCTTTGGCTGTTATTATTTAGCCTTGCTATTATTATTATATCCTCTTTTTCTTTACCATTCTTCATCATTCTCATCATCAGCGGAGACCTTGTTCCACCCACTGTTGTTGTTTGTTTGTTTATTTATTTATTAACTAGCTTTAGCCCGCGACTTTCGTCCGCTTGCTTCCCTATTTGAATGGATTTTTTTAACAATTTATAGGGTTTTTAAATTGTTTTGCACGGAACCCTAATCTTTTCCTGAAATAGAAAGCCTTATAACATCAGTTATCTGCCAGTAAAACTGCCGTCAAAATCAGTCCAGCCGTTTCGGAGATTAGCCGGAACAAACAGACAGACAGACAAAAATTTAAAACAAATGTTTTTTTGTTAAAAGCACTCGTATGTGTATACTTTCGTAAAAAGCTGTTATTTTAAAATTACAAACAGACACTTAATTTTTTATTTATTTGAATAGCAAATGGAAATTCTTGGACTTATGAACTGAATATTGGCCTCCTTTTGTGCCATCATAGTCGTATTGATCTTTGACTGCTCTTGATTTCTGATGAATACTTTAACTGCGTATTAAAAGTCTTATAAACGAGACCTAGCTAGGAACCGCTTTCCGACTTAATTCTGTCATAACTGACCTACTATCAAGCAAATGAGTAGATATGCACGGCTTTCAAGTCCTAACGTTCAAGTTCGTTCAACAAACCACCTTTAAGGTTCAAAATTCACATAAGGAATGTATTTCTTATTTAGGTATAGTGTTGTTTACGTTTGAGGAAATAAAACAAAATGGCCGTCTCGTCTACCTGCAGCCGAGGCGCGTTCTTTAACTTCTATGCCCTTCTTGGAATCCTAATTGCTTTGTTTTGTTATCTAAATAGGTAGGTATGTGTAGCAAGTATATGTGAGCGAATACCCGAGACTGTTCTTTTCTTTTTTTAAATTGTCAATGATTGTCAGCCAAGGAGTGGAATTCCCTGCCTGCGTCGGTGTTACCGAGTTCGTATGACCCCAATCTATTTAAGTCGCGAGTTAATAGACTTCTTTTGGATTAGCCCGTTACATCTTTGACCTCATCTCTGTACCCAGGACAAGATTAAGGTCATGAGTAGGACCATTTAATATTTATGAAAAGATGATTTTTTTTAATTGTAAGAATAAATTATGTAGTCGATGGTCTTTGGATGTCTTTCGATGTTGAAGTTGTATGAATATCTGTATGTACAGTATGCTGCATGACCGTTTTCACAATACCAGTTCTAGGTATTTGACTTCGAGCTCTAGGCCAGCTCACGGTCAAGGTCAAGTAACCAGTGACGTTCGGTCGAGTGTACAAAAGATTTTTTCGGATTTGGATTTTCTTTCAAAACTGAGAAGTTCTGACTGAGGTAGCATAGAATTCATGGTGGAAAATGTCTTAAACCTGAGTTGAGCTCAAACTATGAGAGTTCAAACTGAATTGAATTACGCGTTTACGGATACATACATGCTTGCACTGAATGTAATGGACAAGTCCACTCAAATCTGGGTGGTTCTTTTTTCAAAAACATTTTAGAGCCATCATATAAGACCGTAAACGATCGGGTCGTTTACGGTCTTATATGATGGCTACGAAAATGTATGGACTTTAAAAGATACTGTGACCTCTGAGTTTTTTTCAGCTGTTTCTCCTCCAAGTAGTAGGATAAGACCAAAACTGCGACCTGATCGAGTTCGTAAAACAATACTTACATTTTTTTTTACACAACATCACGCCTGTAATCCCCGAAGGGTTAGGCAGAGGTGTACCCATAGTACACACACAATTCGCCAGTTATGTTTAAGTCCTACATACTTAATAGGGGGCGAGTCTATTGCCGTCAACCGGGCACAATTCAGACTCCATGGCTGCTGCTGAGAATTAGTGTGTACTATTTATTAGGTACGCCATAGCCTAATCCTTAGAGGCTTAGGGGATTACAGGCGAGATGTGAAACTTACATTTGTAGCATCTACTCTGACTTACTTTTTCAAGATAAGTTTTCTGCAAATAAAGGGTGTAAATAGACCCTTAACATAACCGAAAGGCATTTGTTCTCCCCGTCTTTGCGATCATTTTTCTGTTCTAGACCATACCTGGGAACCTTCTTGTTACGGAGATATTGGGGGAGTCCAGAGTTCCAAGTTTTTCACCGGTTTTTTTTAAATACATGTTTTTAATGTAAGATTTTTACTTTACACACCTCCACGACCCCCGCACTATTTAATCCATCCATAAGCACAATGCTTTAAGTGCTTTCCATCGAGTCCTACCGTAAAACGTGATTTTTCACGCCAAAAAAAAATTGTATCCCAGCAATACTTTTTGCGTAAAGTTACTTAGTTTGATGTACAGAATGCTTGGTTGACGGCTATGTGAAGGGTCTGTTTACACCCTGTATAAAGAGGAAAGAAGTACGTACTCGAAACAAGAAAAAGCGAGCGCGTCGCATCACTTTTTATGATTTCATGAGTAAAAAGTAGATGTTATTTATTTTTAGCACGTCAAAAAATTCGGTCAAGAGAAGCTTGAACGTTTGTGCTAAAATTCTACTTAGGCACCAAAGCTTGTTTTCAAGCACTAATGTTAATCGTCTGAAATGATTTAATGACCCCTAAAATGCTTTTGGTTTCTCTCTTGTGATTAAAATAATAGCCAATTTCCGTGTTCTTAAATCTGTGTCCTAGAAAAAGAAGTTCTTTACTTAAAGATAAAATAGATTTAATAATCATTATGGTTCCTTTTTTTATTTTCTTTACATATAATTTACATTTTTAAATATTTCTATACAAAGTAATATTTATAAAAAAATTAAAAAAATAGTTGCCCACCAGCATCGGGAACGGGATCCGAGCTACCGGTGGTCAGGGCTCTTGAGACAGGAACCTCCTAACGATACGAGCCGTGTCCAGAAGTACTGCTTTCTGAATCAAGCACTATAATCATTATGTTTATTTTTAGATAATCCCCGACTAACTTATTCTTGAGATAAGTAAAATAGGTAATAAATATCTAAATTCCCAAATGCCTCTTTTCTGTTGTGGTAAAACTCGATAGGACCCCCTGCTTTTCTTTTCTGTCTCGTTCAAGATGGCAACATCATCATTCTCCATGTAGGTCTTCATGTATTCTGCACTTACTCGTGAAGAATCCTAACACAAGTCGATCGACTTCTGCCTATCTGATGATGGTTCCAGAAATACTGAATCTAAAAAAGAATACTTCAGAATTTCAGATACTTGTTCTATTCAAATAACTGTTGTTTTATCTCTCGTATCCCGTACTTCTCTGCATTGTAGGGTGTAATCAGGGTATTCGTAATAGCATCTGTTATAGACCGACCACTTTAATGAATCCTCGCGAAGGTATCAATTTAAATGGAATATTCTGAAGGTTGATCACGTATTGGTTCAATTAGTATCGTATTCCCTACGTGAATTATGGTTATTTTAAAGCAAATAAGTAAAGTCCTAATAATATGCTAAAGCAAATAAGCTGTAGCATATTGTTAGGACTTTGTGGCCTTAATGTGCTTTTGATGGGGCAAGGCGAAGGACGCATTAAAGCGGCCGGTCTATAAATAAAATATAGCGTAATGTTGACACACCGGATAGACATAAAAATCATGTCACAATAAATAATTACATACACACACTTAATTGATACCATTTTATGATACCAATCAAAAGTATTGAAAAGTATGAAAATGCAAAATAAAACTGACCTTGCGATTTTATTTAGATTTGACATGTCAATGACATTGAGCTGTAATGAACCATTTTAATAACTGTAACTGTAAAATTGTGTGATGCCTAAATTGAACTGAGGTTAAAAACTTATAAGGCGATTCACACACGACACCGCTCGTCCGCGCGGTCGTGCGGTGAAGCGGATCTCACGACGCATTGGCTTGTATGAAATCAGTTGATGCCTAACACATGTACACCGCCGGACGCACCGCCCGACCGCGGCGATTCGGCTAAGATAGAATACTTATAAACGCTTCTTGGGAATTAAAGGCTAGTTCGTTTCGATCTAGCCTGTCCCATGCTGTCCTTCCCAAGCGACGCCCTAAGCCGAGGCTCGTACCCCACAGGGTGCCCTTAGCGTGTAGTCGCTTAGTTAGTAAGTTTTTTTCTCCTGGCTGAAAGCCTTCCACTCAGGGATAGTCCGGTTAGCAGACGACAACCTCCTAGATAGATCTGCGAGATGACGTTAAAAAAAAAAGTGAAAGGCTCGATGGAGAGAGTTCCTGTTTAAAAGTTGCGACCACAGATATAGATAGTCTAAGATAACGCATGTATCACGATCTGTATGAAAACCAAGCGTGCCATTTTTGACTGCCTACTATGACGTTACAACTGTCACTGTCACTATGTAGTGGTGGGAAAACCAAATCGATTCAAAGACGCCGCCGAGTGCGGCTGGAAATTGCGACGGTTCCGTTCCCTCAGAATATTTATTTGTTTGCTTTTGCTTTTTTCCTTCAACAAAGCTTGCTTCCTCAAAATGTATCGAAAAACTAGTATTATACTTCGTTGGGAACCAATCTTTATTTCCCGTCGCATCAATTCATTATATTAGCATGGCGCAACAATGCAGACTGAGCAGTGACAGTGGCCACGTTAAGTTCCTTTAGCTTAAGTTGGCACGCGAAGTAGGTGTTCTTGCGTTATCTAGGTCTATCTATATACGTGGTTGCGACGGTGCGTGCAGCGGTGGTACGGGGGAGCCCGAATAGAGTCCTAAGGATGATTGGCGAGAGAACCGATACTGTTCTGCTCAGTAGGTTCCTCTCTCTCACTCCACGTGTTGCGAAACCGATGAGCCTCCTGTGTTGGGGTAGAAGGTGTTTAGTTTCTTTCTTTTTACTTTTTTACTAACATTATTATACAGGGTGTAAACAGACCCTTCACATACCCGTTAACCAAGCATTCTGTATATCAAACTAAGTAACTTTACGCAAAAATTATTGCTGGGAATCGCCTTTTTTTTGGGGTAAAAAATCGGGTTTTACGGTAGGACTCGATGGAAAGTACTCAAAGTATTGGCTCCCGGCCACCGTAGGCGCGGGCCTGTGGGCGGCGAGCTATGGGCTAGCTCGCCGTCCGGCCGTCTTATGACGACAGGCCGTGTCGACGGCGCGTTCGTGTTCCACGCGCGCCTCGAAGAGATGTCAGCAATGATGTAGGGGCCTGCAAGGGCCGATGCCTGCCAGGGCTGCGGGACTGTTCGAAAGAGATACCGTGGCCCTGGAACACAAAGGGCAAAGAAGGAACATGGATGGGTTATTTTAGTCAGTACAAGTCTGACACTCCCTTCCGCTCCGCCCAGAGTGGGGGGGGTCATTTGATGATTTCCCATCGGGAAAAAAAAAGCATTGTGCTGATGGAGGGATTGAATAGTACGGGGGTCGTGGAGGTGTGTAAAGTAAAAATCTTACATTAAAAATATCATCTGCCTAGCCTTTTCCCAACTATATTGGGGTCGGCTTCCAGCTGCATCCCGTAAGACTGGAAGCCGACCCCAATAAAGGCAGATGATGATGAATGTTGTCATATTATGTCAGTTAAATAGGACTGGAAAACGACGCTTTTTGAAGACTCCACTGTTAGCAGATCACTAAACATATGGCCTAGTAGGCTAACCAAGAAAAGATCTTTGGATCCAGTCAATCATACCAGAAACTTATCAGTAAAGCAGAGAAAAGGCTTAGCAAAAGGTATCTAAGAAATGGAAAAAAATAAAACCATCATCT
The DNA here is from genome assembly GCA_963082995.1 of Noctua comes. Lineage (NCBI taxonomy): Eukaryota > Metazoa > Arthropoda > Insecta > Lepidoptera > Noctuidae > Noctua > Noctua comes. Next base: position 9,006,934 of record OY720288.1, read on the forward strand.
TGTCGCTTAAATATTTTATTCAAAATCACAACTAAAAGTTAATCTTAAACCAAATATCTTATGCTACAGAATTATGGTTGATTTATACATAAATCAACCATAATGTCTGTTCGGCTGTGAAAACGGTGGGGTTACTGGCTGAATCTTTTGCTTCGGCTTACCCAACGGCAAGCCGTTCCAATCAGGTTTCTGCACAACTGATTGGATCGGCTGAACCAATACCGATTGATTCGCCGACTGGATCGGCTGACTTGTTACGTTTTGGCCAACGATGGAATTTGTAGAGTTAAACTGGTATACCGGATGGTAATCATTGTAAACTGGTCCATCTGGAGATGCCTGCGAGTTCATCGGATTTGGAATCGGCTTGCCTTGAACATTCTCCTGAACTGTAAATAAAACCTTAATTTTGAATCAAGTAAAAATGTGTATATAAGTTAATATGAATTTGATTCTGGCATGGTCTACCATCACAAGTCAGGAGACTGTTAATGTCTCGATACCAAATCCAGCGAAGTCACAGTTGACTATAGGTAAGCTATTCTATTCTTCAAAAAAAGGAGGTTATGTTTCTACCAAGATTCAATGAACGAGAAATGGAGAAAAACAAGCTCCCTTTTATTTACATTAGAAGACCTTCTTACAGTCTTTACATTCAAATCGCCAACAGTCAGTCGATCAAGACTGAGCCCAACGTCTTTTAACAGTCAACAAATCAACCAATGCCTACTCAGCTGATCACAGGACCCTACATCGAGCCCTTTCTAAAAAACGTAAACCTAGCTGGTTTAAAAAACTTAGCGTACCTATTAAGTTACTTGAAAGGAAAATGTCTAAACAATGGTACACTTTGAAGTCAAGATTGAATTGTAAGCTGATCACTGATCCTACACTGACTGGGTACAACTACCCAAGCTGGACAAAAATCTATTGATCAAGTCCATCATAACATTAATGAAAAATGGCTAAAGGTGAGGAAATATATAAATTAAAACTATTGTGTGCTTTAAACATTTAATTTTATTCAAAATCACTAATAAAATTAAACTTTAAACTCTTACGCTACAGAATCTTAAACTTACCAACCAAACAATTTTTGGAAAAAGCTTGGTTTTGTCGTTGGTGGCTCCGTGATCGGCTGAGTCGGAATAGGTTGGTTTGTTGTTTGAATCGGTTGGTTCGGCTGGCTGTTGACGCGTTGGCTTACTTTGTATCGGATCGGGTCGAAGGATAACGGTCTGTATGTTGATTGGCTGTTGAAGTTTTGGTTGTCGTTGGGACCATTAGGAATAACGCGTTGAATAGGATCCGAATTACCTTGACCTGGTCCACCTGCAGCCAACGGAAACTTTATCGGATCCGGGATCGGATTGACTTGAACACCCTGCTGCTGACCTGAAATAAAACTTTAGTTTTAAAACGTGTTCTACTATAAACTTGAATTACTTTAAAACTAGATAACCTAAAATAAGAAATCTAACAACAAACTATAAAAGGGCATCAAAAAACTCCTCCTCAACGCTGTCAGCTGGTAATGTGCCCAAGAGACTGGCGGCGTTGCCACGTTGTATGGCAACACTTGCCAAAGTAAAAGCCAGCCTTTGGGTAACGGGAAGCGTCAACTAGACGTTTCGAAATTTCCTTAAACAGGCTATGAGCACTCGGACCCCACGACCCCAGAGTTTCAACCCCAAACGGCTCGAAAATATAGTTACCACAAAGGTTTCTATATTTACGCCGCTTGAGGTTCTCTGCAGCCGCAGCGGCAGCGCCAGCACAGCACGACGAGCTTGGAAGATGTGATGGCGCAAGAGTATCGACGCATGTCGCGTCCCACACTAAAGGCCTACCCATCTTCCAAGGAAACAACGACATGCCGCCCGGTCTCTTGCCATCGTCGCAAACTAGATTCAAGGCATTTGATTGGTTCAATCTAGTTTTAAGAAGTTTTCTAAAATTAGAAAACACTTAAACGGGTTCTCTATCTAATACTCTGGCTTACTGAGTGAGTTTTTTTTATAAAACTCCAATAATTTGTTACAACTTTTTACAATAAAGAATACTCAACATTTTGATAATCCCCTTTCTTACAAACGATACTTTTTATAGCCAATGTTTATAAATAAAACGGAATACCCAAAAATCAAAAATAAAGACGTTGTAGGAGCGCTGACACATCGTTTTGTATTCATGATACGTGCAGCGCCCGGCTACAACTAGTTCGCCCGTAACCATCGTAAGCTATAGACGCGCTCCCACCTGATTAGCTACTCCTTTGTAATATTTCGAAACAAGTTTAATAAGTAAATTAACTATAGAGTTCCGCAGTCTTTCATTTCTCTCCGTACACACACAACCCAAAGACTCTATATACACACACACACACACACACACAAAAACGTCACATACCATTGTTACCGTTGTTGGAAGACTCATTATTGGCATCAAAAACTTCAGTCGGCTCCTCAATCTTTCCTTCGAAGAGTACCACTCCTTTCTCGTTATCCCAAATGAAGAAGAGGAAAGGTCTATCAATCCTCAGGTTGACGAAATTGTTGATCAGAGGTACCACTTGGGCAGCACTGGCTGCGGCGGCCACTGTGCCTGTCTCATCCACTTGCATATACACCTTGTGGAAGATGCTGTTTAGTTGACCAGAGGCTCTGGGGTCTTCGAAGATTCCAGAGAGGTTGGCAGCAGGAGAGAATAAAGTTGTGATTTTCATCTGGAAGTTAAATCAAATTTTAATTCAGGAAACTATTGATGAATTGCATATGAGTTAAGTAATTAAAAGAACAGAATGGTAACACTTATTTGAATCACTATCCGCATTCATTGTGATAACCTCATTATTTAAACATGATACAAAACAAAATTAATGATCGAACCTACAGGATTTTGTGTTGCGGTATTCACTATCACTTATACAGGGTAGTCCAAATAGTGACGTCATAAAAAAATGATTCCTCACGTCCAGGGCCGCAGGAGTATCCGAAAGAAACCAATGTATGTTCCGCGATTTTTTATAGTTTTCGAGTTATAGCTTCTTGAAAATAGTATGGGAACCGCTTTAAAAAAAACTATCTTTGTTTTTACACGGCGTTTTGTTACTCTTGATGGCAATGAGATTAAAAAATGCCTCAAGTTAACGTTAAAGAATGTAAAAAACCATGTAAAGTTAAAGATTTTTTTTTTAAAGCGGTTCCCATACTATTTTTAAGAAGCTACAACTCGAAAAATATAAAGAATCGCACAACATATTTGGAATATTTTTATGACGTCACTATTTGGGCAACTCTGTATTATTTAGGAAGATTTACTTATAATTAGGAAGATTTATTTATAATTAGGAAGGTTTACTTCGGCAAGTCGTAAAAAGCGTACGAAGCTAGGGCACTACCAGTGTAAAAAAAAAAAAGATAGTGTACTAACACTTTTCAAGGCTTCTACCAAGTCAGCACCGAACTCCACAGTGAACTTGGGCATGGTGAGGATGACGTCTACGGGTTGCATCACTTCGGATATCTGCAGCAGCCCGATGTAAGGCAGATCGCGGATGAGGGCCACTCCAGCGTCAAGGTCTGAAGGCACCAGCATGATCATCGAGTACCGGTTGCCCTAAAAGGGAATTGATTCCAATTAGTTTTATTAAAAAGAAAAATATTTGATAACTAGAGAGCCTAGTCAAAGCCTTTCAAAGTTTTCTTATTTTAATTTAAAATTTTAACAACTTTCAACACTTGAAACTTTTCATCAAAGATGAGCCAAGTGGACTGAAACAAACGTTTCAGTCCACTTGGTACATTTTTGACTTTCAGTCATCGTTTTCGCTGATGGAATGTCGCTTTGTACCTAAAGGTATTAAATGTTATGCCTTGAAGCACAAGTGCCTGGTGACAAGTGAATTGTTTACTCCACGTGAAATAGGCCTGAAAAACAACTTGAATTATTAATAATTAGAACCGAATCGTAATGGAATGATCAGAGATAAAATAATAGTCCCTAAGTATACGATTATATGACTAACACATGATTTAAAACCAGGCAGTGGCGGATTTTCCCTAAGGCCCAATAGGCCCGGGCCTAGGGCGGCCAGATATTAGGGGCGGCAAATCGTGACAAAAAATTCAATGATGATAACAAGAAATAACTTAAATGCAAAGTACCCAAAATATTTTAAATTCTCGCGCATATTATGGTCTTCTATCTACACTTACCTACATTAATCTCAACAACTATTCAAATGGGATTAATTTACGGCCACACATGCCTCCGCTCGTTTTCGTAGGATTCCCACTCGAGAATCTAACCTCTGCATACATCCTACGAGCCTCGTTCAGGTCATCACCCGCGATGGCGTAAAGCCGTACCATTTCGGTCCACTGTTCATTTTTGTAAGACATAGCACTTATAGTTAACTAAATTTCTGAACCGATTTCGATAAAAGTAAATTCAGTATGTACCTAGTCTATGATAGGTGCTGAGAAAGGGGCGGCCATATGGCTCGCGGCCTAGAGCGGTCAAGACTGCAAATCCGCCACTGAAACCAGGAGAACCTCAATGAAATCGATTGATAGAAATAGTACTTTAACATACCAAAGAGATTACTATTGAATTGAACCCTCAAGTTCATGTTACCCCATTCAATAACTATTTGATGAAAGGCATTCTATGAGGGTTAAATGAAAGTATAGGATTATGTTGATGATTTTAATGATTACAATTCTGTAACTACATACGTGTTACTAGCGCGACTCAGTTTTCATCAACATATAACCTGACACTGACCTGTAAATTGCAAAAATCGCAAGAAAATTTGAATTTTGCAGGCTACCCTGATGCTTCCACATTAAGTATATACCACAATCAACCTATGAAGTTCCCACGGCTGGGAAACGGGTCTCCTCTTTGAGAGGGGGAGTGAGCTGTAATCCACCACGCGGGCCCAGTGTGGATGCCACAGATCTTCAGATCTTCTTCTTCTTCTTCTTTCTATGATACATCATAGGACATGCCGGTTTCCTCACGATGTTTTCTTTTACCGTTTTCAATATTTGTGGTATATTTTGCCACTACTGTAACTAGTCTTTGGCTGTCTGTATTTATCTTGCCCAAATCATCATCATCTGCCTAGCCTTTCCCCAACTATGTTGGGGTCGGCCTTCAGTCTAATCGGATGCAGCTGAATACCTGTATTTTACATGGAGCGACTGCCTATCTGACCTCCTTATGGAGGTCAGATAGGCAGTCGGTCAGAGGTATCGCGTTACCCAGTTCGTACTGGGTAACGCGATACCCCTTGGTAAGACTGTTTGTCAAACTTTTGGGCGACTGACTACCTAACGACTATCAAAGATCTACAAATTACAGCCGGGACCAACGGCTTAACGTGCTTTCCGAGGCACGGAGGAAACTCGGTATGTAATAGGCGGTCACCCATCCACGGACCAACCTAGGCAAGCGCGGCTTAACCTTACGACCGACCCCAAGCGGCTGTTATTATTTAGCCACGAGCTCCTATTGCCAATTTTTTTTTATTTTCGCTAATGAAAAATGTTTTATAAATTCTATCGTCTAAGTTACCAGGTAAGGCAATTCCAGAGCATGTGCTCTCAGGTTGTCCACATAAGCGTAGTTAAGTTCTGCGTCCAACTCCATCATGGCCACCTTCCTACAAACACTATCTCTGTAGAAGCATTCGGCAGGCCTGGAATCGAACTTGTGCGTCCAGGTGCCTTTGAAGTACAGGGCGTTTGTCACCACCAGCTCCGATTGAGGGGTGATCTGTGCTGAAATGAGAGAAACGAAGAGCATAATGAGAGAATATAAGAATAGTAAGTTTTGCCCACGGCTTAGCCCTCGTGGAGTCCGGTAATTTTTTGAAGGTACAAAGTCTAAACCAAAATCATAGTCTGTATATCTGTGTGCCAAATTGCATCGAAATCCGCTAAGGCGAGAAAAGGTAACGGACAGAAATACGAACCGACAGACACTTTTGCATTTATATTGGAGGCTATGTAAGGATAAAATAACTTCCTCATAAGTTCTGCGAGATTCTGATTCTTGATGGCACTAAAATATTTTTCACTTTGAAAGTCAAAAAGGCACCTAATATGTTGAGTCATCTTTAATTTATCCATATGCATTAGCTACACAGATAACCTGATTTTTGGTTTTGCACCTTGCCGGTGCCTCACGTCTTCGTGTTTTTCAAGTTTAAGTAACTTTCGTCGTGACAATACAACATTTCTTTTGAGTTAGATTTATAGTTTGGGTGTCTTGGAATGTGTGAAGCACTGCAATTCCAGTATACTTTACAAAGGCAAATCAGATATGTGCTATAGTTAGTTTGTTTAACGTGTTTTAGTTAATAAGTCCAAGTTATTCGTTACGGATCTCTCGTCTGAAAATAAAGATTTTATCTATTTAAATTAGGTTAAAACCACCCTGATTTATTAAAAAAATATTTACCGGGCCTTACAATGAACACAGTCGTGATGGCCCAGAGTTAAGTCCTCGAATTTAATGCACGAGGCTGTGGCTTCAAATACGGGCACGTACCACAGTACCACTGTGACTTTTTCCATTCATATGCACTTTCTAAGTTAATCTTGGACATCACAGACATCGGTGAAGGAAACCATCATGAGGAAACCTGGACTTATAATATAAGACTGAAATGGCTGGAACCGTCTTGAGCAAACGTGGTGATCAATGCTCGTGCCTTCTCTGTGTGAGAAGAGGCGTTTGCCCAGCAGTGGGACCGTAATAGGCTATTACTGAGATGAAGATGATTACACTGAACAAGTCAAACCAACATACCTTGATCAATAATATTCGGAATCAGTCCTTTAGTCTTGGTGCTCACCCATCCGTTTATAATGTCGGCAGAAGTCCTTGGATCGTTGAAGTCCAAATTGGTCACTTCAGAGAAATAGAGGCGCTTCGCCATCATCTCGAACTCCTTCTTAAGCTGCAGCTTCTTGGACACAAACAAACCGTTTGCGTTTTGGACTGACACATTTGCGGTGGTCACCTGAAATTGAATTTGGGGTGTTTGGATCAGAAAATGCTGCAGCTGACAGATGTGTGAACGGGAATAAAGCAAGAGAAGTTACATGAATTGCACCAGGTGGCGTTTTGTAGTTTCTGCCGGAAAAAGGTGTGAAGTTGTGTCAACCATCATCTGCTTAGCCTTTTTCCCAACTACAAATATTGGGGTCGGCATCCAGTCTAACCGGATGCAGCTGAATATCAGTATTTAAATGCCTATCTGACCTCCACAAACCAGTTAGTACTAGTAAATATGATACCCCTTGGTATGACTGGTTGTCAGACTTTTGTTTCACTGACTACCTGTAACGACTGTCAAAGATCTACAAATGACAGCCGGCAGACCAACGGCTTAACGTGCTTTCCGAGGTACGGAGGAAACTCGGGATAGTCACCCATCCACAAACCAATCTAAGCAAGAATGGTTTAATCAGATATACCCGTGCAGCTGTTATTTAGCCACGAGCTCTTCATGAATTTTTGTCTGTATGTAACAGAAAATCTGATGCGTATGTGAAAAGCGATGTGTTTTTACACTTTGAAATGTATTATAAAGTCCCAACCGAGTCTATTCATTCTACAATGTTCATGTTGCAGGATGCTTGCTACACCAGAATTTACGTAGGTAAGTGTGGGAATACCCAGTAATTATTCTATAAATGGCCCCGTCTCCCTCCCTCGTTAACCCAAAACAGGTTATGAATCGGCAACCTGTAAGGATATGACGTCTTAGGGTTTATCCATAAGTTTAATGACTTTGGTGAGCAATTATAACTGAAAATAAACTACGAGTAAGCATTTAAAGCTTCACTGCAAGCGCTAAGAATGAGGTCCTGAGTTCGATAACCTGGGCGTGCAAATTGTTATTTGGTTTTCCCTTCAGAAATTTCTCAGTAGCAGGCCGTTGTTTTGTATTTGTGCTCGGATATGTTTATGCCATGGAACTTAAGGAGGAAGCTCCAAGGTAGACCGCGAAAAACAAATTTTCTTAGGTTTTTTTTGCAATTTGCAAGTCAGTGTCAGATGCATGTTAAAAAAAAATAAGATTCGCTACCGTAACACGTATGTAGCTACCAGTAGCGAAGGGTCAATTTTTGTAAGGGGTAAGCCGGAGTTTAATTTGATTATATTATTTGTCTATAGAATACTGACTGTGCCATTTTGCAAAGGGAAGCCGGTAGGAATCGAGTTCTATGGAACCTTCGCCACTGGTAGCTACTGAATTATAGTCATTAAAATCATTGATACAACCGTCTAAGTTCATTTAATACCATTTAATGACTATTTCATGAAAAAGATATTTAATGGGATTATATGACCTTAGAGAGTTGTGTTGATGGTTTTAATGATTATATCTCTGTAAAGCCATATTTGTGACGGTCACGAATCATATTTTAATCAACATACAACCCTACACCGACCTGGACTAGTTTTTTTTTTTTTTTTTTTAAAAAAAAAAAACGTTGCCCCACCCTAGGAATATCTCCTGTATCGTGGGTACGTTTACAAACATTTAAACTCACATACACAAACAGCCAGACCCGGAACAACTACCTGTAGATGTTACAAATATTTGTTCCGTGCGGGGATCGAACCCGCGACACGCAGCGCAGCAGCCGATCGCTCAGCCACTGCGCCAACCGTGCCGTCAAAAGTTGTCAGACTTTTGGGTCACTGACTACCTGTAACGACTGTCAAAGATCTACAAATTTCAGCCGGGACCAACGGCTTAACGTGCTTTCCGAGGCACGGAGGAAACTCGGGATAGTCACTCATCCACAAACCAACCTAAGCAAGAATGTTTTAACCAGATCTACCCCCGACCGACCTGCAAAATACAAAAAACGTAAGAAAATTTGAATTTTGTGGTCTAACCTGGCGCTTCCATCTTAAGCATAACTCGCGAAAAGTGGGTGTAGCCCGTGTAGGTACGTAGGTACCACGTTCACTGACGGTTGCCCAATTTTTAACCTTATTACTTTAACTTAGAGCATGAGGGTGAAAAGTTTTTAAATTGTGATGGTAACTGTCACTAACATTATCTTTAAAACTGAAAACGGCAGCATCTCGTGATCTCGATCTCATGATCTTGATCACTCGTGATCATGGTGCTTGCAACAGCGCCGAACTATTGGGAACTCGGAACAAATCGTGAACATGGTAAATATCCTGTTTTCAGTGTTAATGGTTAAGAGTGTAAAGTCGTCGACCGTCAGTGAGCGTGGCATTACATTGGGAACAGGAAAATCCAGCGTTGATGTTACGTTATATACTTAAAGCTTTAAACGACACACAATTCGATCTTGTCAGTAATTTACCTTATAATCCTTCATCAACTCGTTCAGCTGCTTCCTATAATCCTCTTTTTTAGGCGCTAGTCTTAAAGCAGTCGTGATTTCTAAAGCAGTACTCCCTCCGGCACCTTCCAATAGCATCGCCAGGGTTGATTTGATGCTGGCTGGGGAAACCATGACGTTGCCGCTCTTTCCTTCGGCGACATACCGGAGGAGGTCGATGTCGAAGTAGTTCAGACGTGAATTTGTAGTGCCTGACAGACAGTCTAAGCTTTGCAATGACGCGAAGATCAAAACTGAAATGAGGAAAATGAGCATTTAAATATAAACAGCTTGTTTTGTGCGGGCAATAAACATGTTTGATTGTCTGCGGACCGTAGTGGGTATTTTTCCATACATTTGGTTTTTTTTTTTGTATTATAGTAGCGGTTGCCCGCGACCCCCTTGCCCCTTTACTTCCTTTTTTTAATCGAACTTTGTTACCAATTATAAGGGTTTTGATATTTTTGTACGGAACCCTAATTATTTTCTAAAATAAAAGTAGCCTATGTTAGACCTTATAACACCAGCTATCTGCTAGCAAAAGTACCGTCAAAATCGGTCCAGCCGTTTCGGAGATTAGGCGGAACAAACAGACAGACAGACAGACAAAAACTGTTCTTTTTTTGTTATTAGTGTCATCTGTATTGTCATAATATGTGTTCAGTAAAAAGCTGTTATTTTGATATAACAAACAGACACTTAAATTTTATGTATTTGTATAGATTTAACATAGCCTGGCTTAAACGTGGCAAATACTAATGCAGGTAAAACCAGTTCTTATCATTCTCGGGTAATAAAATTAATATCAATAGTTTCTCATTCTTCGGATCAACTGCATTCCTATTATTTCCTATGTATGTTCTGATATGGGTGTTCAGAGTATTCTATAGTTTGTTATCAGGCAATTCTGATGCTTGTGCTGATGCCACTCAACAACATGAGCATTGTGTTCATCAATGAGCATGATGTCAAGCATGTGCTGGCCATTATGTCTCCCTATATTTAGTATGCACAGTGGCGTAGCTAGCATGGGTGGCACCCGGTGCGGATATTGTAGGTGTCACCCCAAAAATCAATCAAAAATAAAAATAAAAAATAAAAGTAATTAATCAAGATAACGTTCAAGATTGAAAAGGAACGGTACATCTAATGTCACCTGCACCTTCCTACATCGAAAGGACTGTAGTGGCGGTTATGCAATCTGCCAAAGTTTTACGAAATTTTATAGGTGGCACTACTAATGTTCACGGTCGGGTGTCACCCCTAAGTGGGTGACAACCGGTGCGGGCCGCCCCCGCCGTCCCCGCCGCCCCGCCGTAGCTACTCCACTGAGTATGCATCCCCTTTCTAGCCAAATTATCTTTAACTGACTCTTTCACACATTCCATTCATATTTATTTATTTTATAATTTACTAGCTTTTGCACGCGGCTTCTATCCCGTTATGTACGGACTGTTTAAAACGTTCCTGTGAGTACAGGAACCTTTGAATGTCTTTATGTATGTGCCTATAACACTCGGGGATAATTCAGCTTCCTGTTAGTTAAAGAATTTTCGGAATCCGATCAGTACAAACACTGTTTTAAGCTTTCACGATTTAAAACTAAACTTATACTGTCACTTACAGGATATATTCCGTGATTATTCATTATTTTGAGCTCCCGATATTTCAAGGCTGTTTTTAATCGGATCAAAAGTTCGGAATATAACCCCCTTTATACAAACTTACAAACAAATACCTCTTTATATCTATAAATGATGATGATGTACACACAAGAGAAAACATAAGGAAACAGCATAACATAATAACGAGTACAAAGACACAACTTATTTTTTTTTAAATAACCAGCTTCGTTTTGTTTTTTTTTTTTAAATCAAAAAGGAATCATCCATCGTTTATCATCAATTTATTCGTGGATGCATCGTTTCTTAGATTTTCCTCTAAGTAGCCGGATTTATGTACATTCATATATGCAAAACATTTCTCACAAATACTTATAAAAACCTGATCTTTATTCTGCATCAACAACATCACGGAAAGACTAATGATACCGGTTTCTTATAAAAGGAAAATTATTAAGGTCATTTCGAAAATATTAAGCACCTCTATCTTTTTCCATGAGAAAATTATTACTTACGTGCATTATGTATGTGACCAAGATCGTAGAAGAACGTTAGCTTTACTACATACCAGTAGCGAAGGGTCAATTTTTATAAGTAAGCCGGAGTACATATCTTTAATGTGATTATATTAATTGTCTATATAATACTGACTGTGCCTAGGAATCGAGTTATATGGAACCTTCGCCACTGCTATATACGGAGTTTAATTACATGTTTTCCGTGTAATTAAACTCCGTTAAGCCCAAGGTTAAAAATATAAATATTCAAAAAATTGTTGATCGCAATTTCCATTAAAAATTGTATCAATTTCAAAGCGTAATTTGAGCATACATAGACAAAAAACCACAGATGTATTGACAAAAAGTTTTTCACATCTTAAAATGAAAAAGTAGCTCATTCATTACATCATAATTGAAATGATCTTTCATGTTATGCATTAAAACTTATAGAAATACAGTATTTTAGTTGTTCAATTTCATCTGCGAAATCACGTAAATCAGTCGAAATCTGCATTTCGTATACGGCCTCTTAACACAACACGGAACACCATGAAATTCATAAATCGCAAAAAAAAAAAACAAATTAACGTATTTTTGCTTCCAAATATTTAAAACAACTTACCAGCAGCTATTAAGGATCGCATATTTGTAGCTTTTTGCGACTATTTACATAATAGAATAACACAACCGGTATGCGTCGCCGATGTGACGACCACAAGCAAGTCTTCGAATAAACACACTGACTTGTATTCCGAAGGAAACCAGTAAGATACATGCAGTGACGTAAGTAATAAGATGACTAATACGACCTTTTGATTTTTAACATAAAACAAGTTATAGCTGAGGGTATTTATGCTCAATTTAATACGTTATTTGAATCAGGTTTAAGCTTTTTTTTTGTTATTTTCAAAGCAAGGTCTTTGTCTATGCCTTTTTTATGTCTCGCAATGGGATTTCTTCTTTGGGGCCTAATAGAATGGTTTTGCAGATACCTAGCGCTGCACACCTTAGTGTTATGAAAAAACCGCATTGCCTTCATCGAAAAAATACTAAGACAAAAGAATCATAGAAAGAAGAAGAAGAAAAGAATAGAAGATTTTTGTATGACAGCTTTCCGACCTAACTTCCGTCATTTTATTTTATTTTAAAAATAGCAGACACTCATAAAGTCAACATTTATCGATAGCAGGCATAAATACAAACAAGTTTTGTGTGAGACAAAATGTTCTAAAGTGTCACGTTTCCGAGTTAAAATAAGGAAAGAAAGGATTGCACAAACACAATTTTAACGTCAACCTCCCTCCAAACGCTTTGATTCGATTTCGATTCGGAAAGTCGTATACATCTATCTCGCTCTCTTTCGTAATAGCAAAAAAAGATAGACGTATGTCTATCTTTTTTTACAAGTTGTATGACTTCTCGAATCCGAATCGAAGCGTTTGTGAATAGGTATGCGGGTGTGGATTCGGGCTTCCTATGACTCAGCACAGCCTCATCCTTGTCCTTGTTTCTATGGAGAAAGGCGTCATGGAGAATAAACACCATATGAAATGTGCTGGCAACTGCGGCTTGCAAAAGACTTCTGAAGAAGGCTTTACTAGAATGGTTGACAGTGTTTAACGGCAAATTTTTTCAGCGTAAGTATGTCGGAATTATTTTTTAACTGTTTTGAGTGATTTGGAAAGACAAAAAAGAAAGTCGTCTTTAAATTGCTATCTGTTAATCCTGTCGCTGGTCACTGCTAGACATGTTGTTATTATTATCCATTCATTTCCGACAGAATCCATATAAGACATAGACCAGAAGAAGACAGCATCATTTTTTAGTCTACCGCAGCCCATTCCTAAATAGATATCCAGCCGTAGAATGCGCTGGGTTTAGATAGAACTATGTCCTTCTAACTAGGTTGTGGTGGTCAGATAGGCAGTCGCTCCATGTAAAATACTAACTTAGTATTAAGTTGCATGCGACAGGAAACCGACCCCAAAATTGTTGAGAAAATGCCTGGCAGGTGATGATGTCTTTCTGATATTGCGCCTGCATACCCGATTCTCCGTCGTCCGTAATAAATTTCTTTATTGCCATTACAAAAAAAAAAAAAAACGGTTGTCTGTAAAGTCGGTTTACTGACGATAGTTGAACGTGACAACGTCATAAGAAAATACTGATGGAATGGTTGCATTTTTCAAACAATGAATGTGCGTTGTTCAATTGTTTTATGGTAACGCCTCATTTTTCGTGCGTGCAGCCGGCTCCATCGAATTATAATGGTGCTCCCTCACCGCGAGCATTCGCCTGTAATGTAACAGTCCAAGATTCGATTTTGTATGGAAACAAGTGAATGTGAACTGTTACATTACAGGCGAATGCTCGCGGTGAGGGAGCACTTTTAGACGTTGTCACGTCAAAATAATTTAAAAAAAAAATGTGAGGCCCTGGCTCCAGAACTAGGTTAGAGTACATGTATTTCAGGAGCCACATCTACAAGTGAAAAGGGTCCAATCGAGCGCAAGGTACACTGTACGGGGGATATCACTAAGGAAGAATTTTTAAGGGTTTTTCTTTTAACCTTTTGACCGCCACATCAATAACGAAAATCTGTGTTCTCCACGCCAAGCGCTTTAAAAGTGTTATTTTCTACGTGCCTTGCCGTCCGAGGCGTCGCGTCGTGAGCACTTTTTGATTTGACGTCCTTAGACGTCCGTGGCGGTCAATAGGTTAATAAGGAGTTGTAAGGAAATTCGTAATTTTTGCCGACGGGAACTCCCATACACGGTTTATAGTAAAAATAAAACTCAAGTTTATCACAATCATCGTATATTTGCTCACATTTACTTTAAATCCATCGAAAGGCATTGGTACAAATGGCACTTGTCAAGTATTTTCTTTCAGATTAATGTGAGCTGTTAACCAGCAACAAATTATCGTTTAACAGAAGATTCACATAACATCGTGTTTTATTTATTCTTAAATCTAAAATTATAATGTAGTGAGTGTTATTTTATTGTCATCTGTGGTTTTAAAAAATATTTCCTCTAATAATTTTTGTCCTCTAAAAGTTTTTGAAAATTACGAATTCTTTTATGAAATCAATTTTGAATCCATCAAAGCCAATTTTATAATGTCAAAACTTCTGTCACACTGTTTTTTTTTAATTTTATCTTAACATAAAAGACGCTTCATCATAAATGATTATACTTTGAAGGCTCCATCAGCTAGGGAGGGGTCAGCCACACGGCCGGTGAAGAGTAGCTGTCTCGTAGCTTCATCCTGGATGAAGAAGAGGAATGGCTTGTTGGCTACCACCTCGGCGTTGGCTTGTACGTCCTCGCCGAACTTGTTAACCAGGGCTATTTCTGTTGGGCGGAAAAAGAATTATAAATAAATAAAATAAATTAATTTATTTATTTCAGGTAAATAACACTCATTGCCACACATAAATTAATAGAAATTCGAAAACATAGACAAATAATATCCGATAAAATACACATAAACATAAACATAGAATAAAAATAAAACCAAATACAATTGTATTGTAGGAAACAAAAAACTAAGTCAAATTGAATAAATTAAAACCAAATTAAATAAATCAAATCAAAATAAATGGATCATTTAAAATAGATTTTCACTTTTTTGTGAAAACTTTTCCACGTCTACAGATATGACACATGTGTCCTGCGTGTCCTGTTGTTAGTTCACTACAGGAACTGACGGACGCTACCGAAAGCGCCAAACTAGTAGCTCAGTTCTGGGCCGACACAATTTAGATTGCCATCAACACGCTAAGAAGAAGAAGGCATGTGGCGTGTGTGTGGTATGGCATGTGGCGTGTGTGTGGCATAGGTATGATAAAAGTATGTTTACTAATTCCCAGAAGTGGATAAGTCCATTAACCTGTACTGCATATTTATAATATATGCATTGGCAACCTTGAAAGCGTATCGATGGCACTCTTAATTGACTCAACTAATAACTTAGCTACGAATTCAGATCTATAACGTCCTTTAGTTCCATTAACGGTAAAAGGTGACTAAGGATCATTAATAAATTTAAAAAATAAAAATAAAAATATAAATAACCTGACCCTGTTCCCGATGCCGGTGGGCTACTATTTTTTATATTTTTACATGTTTTTTTTATATTACTTTGTATAGAAATATTTAAAAATGTAAACAATATGTATAGAAAGAAAATAAATAAATAATAAATAAATAAATATCTTTAATAAATAATGCTTTCATTACCGAAAGGAACTTTAGCACACAGGTCAACTTCTACGTTCTGCCATCTCTCCAAAACAATATTTGCTACCTGCGAACCTTACAGAGAGACAACACTATTTACATTTTGAAATGTTCACTTACCAGTGGCTGAATAGGCAACACTGCCGAGTTCATTGACCTCGATGCCAGATCGCTGCAGCACCTTGGAGATCATGAGTCTCTGGTCCAACAGCTGGCCACGAGCGATGCCCGGGAAGGAAGCTGTCAACTCGAAAGCTGCTCGGACGCCCAGCTGAGAAGATGACAATAATTAATTATAGAAAGAAATGTATTTCATCTAATCTAGATATTAAATACTACACTCAAAACCAATTCAAGTTTCATTAATCAGAATGCTTAAATTCTAGAAAACTAAACTTGTATTGGTTTTTAGAACAATCACTTTCGCTTGGCTGTGGTAAAAGTTTCCGGTGGTTTTACGAGATTAGGAGATTATGAATCTATAAAATGAAAGCAAACTCCAATCGGGCCGAATGCTGTAACATAAAATAATCACCGGCCAATTTGATGGTACAAAATAATTCCGAAGTAGACGGATCTTCGGAATTATCTTCGGACGTCCGGCGGCGAGATGGGCAGATAACATTGTTGCCACCGCGGGAATATCCTGGATGAGACTGGCACGAGAACTTGGAGCTTGGCACAACCAAAGAGAGACCTATACCCAGCAGTGGGTGAAGTTGGGCTGCGGGTGATGATGATGATGAGACGGACCTTCGGAAGCGTTTTCACAGAGTTACATAGCAACCAGTCGTGTTGCTATGAATTGTCACTGCGATTTGTCGCTGCAGTTTGCAGTCGTGTTCGCCTCCGTAATTGTATCTTCAGGCATCACTGCCAATAAGGGCTTCGCATACTCGAAAGAAGACGGACCGCATTTCAACTGCAATCTAACCGCAAATTGCAGTTCGGATGCAGTTTGAATGCAGTTGACACGACGTGCAGTCCGATTGCAGTTCAATTGCAGTCGGCGTTCAATCGTGTGAACTGCACACCGACTGCAATCGAACTGCACGGTTGGTTGCACGCCGACTGCAATTGAACTGCAATATAATAGATTGCAGTTGAAATGCGGTCCGTCTGTCTAGAGCCTTAGTCACGCACTGATGTTATTTTTACCTTAAGTCTCAGTGTACTTAAGGAAATTGTAAAAGGTCATCAAACTCATCAGACATTCTCATGAACTGCCTCGCCGCAATTATTGTCTGAACAATTTCCAAGAGTTCGAAACTTGTTCTTTGCGGTCCAACGCCATGTGACATATTAAACGACGACTCATCATCATCATCATTTCAGCCGAAAGACGTCCACTGCTGGACATAGGCCTCCCCCAAGTGTCGCTACATTGACCGGTCCTGTGCGACTCGCATCCAGCATATCCCTGCAACCTTCACCAGGTCATCGGTCCACCTAGTGGGAGGCCTTCCAACGCAATGTCTTTCGGTTCGCGGTCGCCACTCCAGAACTTTTCGGCCCCATCGGCCATCCGTTCTGCGAGCAATGTGCCCTGCCCACTGCCACTTAAGTTTGGCTATTCTTCGGGCTACGGCGGTAACCTTGGTTCTCTTGCGGATGTCCTCATTTCTGATTTGATCACGCAAGGAAACTCCGAGCATAGCATTAAACGTGGATAATAATAATTAAAACGAATTAGGTATGTAACGTTGATGCAAAGGTTGCCAAAATCATAAAGTGATATCTCAATAATAATAAAGTCAAAACAAACCTGTTTTTTGGGAATCCGCATTAGAAACAAGTTTTTAATTTTTTTGTGATTTGGAATTGGCTGATTACGAAACCCAGTCATTTGAAAAAAAAAATATTTTGCTTGCAAGGGAAAAATATAATGGTAGACGACGACTTTGGTGTCCACTCTGCAGTGGCGAAGGTTCCATACAACCCGATTCCTACCGGCTTCCCTTTGAAAAATGGCACAGTCAGTATTCTATAGCCAATAATATTCTATACAATAAAGATATGTACTCCGGGTTACCTCTTAAAAAAATTGACCCTTCGCTACTGCCTCTCTGATTTTAGTTTTTGTTGATTTTGGATGGTGGAACTGACAACCTATTGTCAGTCACAAGACTCACAAAGATAATAAACATAGATTGGACAATCAGCATCATCATCATCTTGCTGCCTTTTCCCGTGTTACTTGGCGTCGTCGCAACCCGTTTTGTCTTCCATTTTATCGTCGTTTTTTTGTAATCGTCACGCTATCATTTACTCCGTTTTATTTCATTCCCCCCACAAGCCATGCATCTTTTCTTTGGTCTTCCTTTCCTTCTCCCTCTCTATCCATCAACATTTATACTCATCACTCTTTAGTCACATGTTTCATCCGTCCTCATCACATGTCCATACCAAGACAGATGACTTACTTTCATCTTTCCTGGAACAGTCGCCACTGTCTAACTTCCCCTCAATAATTATTTCAAAATGAAACTGAAGAAATGACTCTTTAAGAACGTGTTCTATACAATTAACGAGTTTTTGACTTGGAAACCCATTTGTAATGGTCAAGTAGCTTTATTTCCTATTTTATTAATTTGTTATTTTTTTTCTAATTTTATTACATTTTGTTAAATTTTTAATTAATACCAGTACCTATACCAAGAGTGCATTGTGTCAGGTATTTTAATTCTAAGTTTGCATGCTGAAGGAAGTCAGCGAAATGTGTGAAACCTTTTATTTTATAAGACCATCATGTACCATATTTCATGCAAAATAAAGAATCTTGAATCGTATGTGCTCATTTCTTACTTTATCAATTTTAGTCACTCCACACATCCATCTCAACATTCAGATAACCTGCACTACCATTCTTATTTTTTTTTCTCATGCAATTTACATAGTCATCACCATCGGTCTGGCCTTTTTCCAACTATGTTGGGGTCCAATCCAACCAGATGCTGCAAATTAATACCAGTACTCTACAGGGAGCGACTGCCTTTCTGACTTGACTTAATACTTTCGAAAATTATAAGTACACTCGTTCGTTCATCATAAAACTCATTCTCACTCACAACGCACAGCCTCAAACGCAAGTTCTAGAAGTATGCAATATTGCACCAGTCAAATTCTTCTCATCATCTGCCTAGCCTTTTCCCAACTATGTTGGGGTCGACTTCCAGTCTAACCGGATGCAGCTGAATACCAGTTTTTTACATTGAGCGACTGCCTATCTGACCGCCACAACCCAATTCGTACTAGGTAATACGATACGATACGCCTAGGTAAGACTAGTTGTCAGACTTTCGGGCCACTGACTACCTAACGTCTGTCAAAGATCTACAAATGACAGCCGGGACCAACGGCTTAACGTGCTTTCCGGGCAATCAAATCCTTCTTTTTTTGAAAATTATTTCTAAGTTTAAATAGGGAATAAAAGTTTGTACAGAAGTTCGTAATTTTAAGGTTCATAATCGTACAGCTTAGGAACAGTTCAATGTCTTCTGTTTTCAATTTTTTTACCGTTTTTTTTTTTTTTGCCTTAAATTACATGTTGCTTACCTCTTTCAAGATACCATCCAACTGTGATGTGTAGTCGAACTTGAACTTGGGCAGAGTGACGTCAACGTGGTATTCCCGAAGGTTGTTCAGCTCCAGCCGAAGGTCGCTGAGGTCGTTCAAAACGCGGGGCAGACCCATCAGGGAGTTGGGCACTATTATGTACATCGCGTATTTGTTACCCTGCGAAAAGAATGGGAAATGTTTAAGGGTATGCCGTAATGACTGGCGCATTGGTCGAGGGGTTGCAAGCGTGACTGCTGAACATGAAGTCCTGGGTTCATTTCCAAGTCCGGGCAAAGTGTTATTGGGTTTTTCCATCAGGAATTTCTCAGTAGCAGCCACGGAGTCTGGATTTGTGCCCTCAACCGATTGCAATATGGTCGCCCCCTACTACATGGGACTTAAACATAGCTGGTGAAATGTGGATGTACTATTGGGTACACCTCTGCCTAACCCTTCGGGGATTATAGGCGTGATGTTATGTTATGCTATAATGAATAATCGCGTAATCGGCATAGGTTAATTTTTAATGAACATCCCATCAGCGCTCTAGAACGCATTTAAGATGTGCTGATCACGTTTAAGATCAATCCGTGCTAATATTCCACAGCAATTTTTTTTTTTGCCCCACACTATGTATTTCTCCTGTATTGTTTACAAACATTTAAACTCACATACACAAACAGCCAGACCCGGAACAACTAACTACCTGTAGATCATACAAATATTTGTTCCGTGCGGGGATCGAACCCGCGACACGCAGCGCAGCAGCCAATCGCTCAGCCACTGCGCCAACCGTGCCGTCTTATTATTAATTATTCTAAGTTTTTAACGACTTTCTATTAAAACTCACCAAGTAAGGCATCCTCAAGATCTTCGAATCGTACTTCGCGGACTCAGTGTAGTAAAACTTGTCATTGATGTTCATGAACGGGATTGTCTTCTGGATCTTGGGTGACACGTAGAACTGGCCAGTCTTGGTCTCGTTGGGTGCGAACTGGTGGCGCCAAGTGCCCTTGAAGTACAGCGTGTTGAGGACCAGGACCACCATGCCGGCGACGTCATCTGGGTAGGGGAATGAAGGATTAGAAATGGAATTTAAATGATATTATTAAATGATATACAGGGTTAATTTCCAAAGACCAGCCAAATTCTCAGATCTGATTCAGTACATCATTCTGAGCCCCCCCACGTAGAATTTTTTCATCGGTTATTTTAAAAAAAATCTGCTGTTTCCTACAAAAGTGCAATACCTACACGGTCAAAATGTATGGACCCCTACATCGTTGCTGACATCACTTTGAGGCGCGCGTGGAACACGAACGCGCCGTCAACACGGCCTGTCGTCATAAAACGGCC
The DNA here is from genome assembly GCA_963082995.1 of Noctua comes. Taxonomy (NCBI): domain Eukaryota; kingdom Metazoa; phylum Arthropoda; class Insecta; order Lepidoptera; family Noctuidae; genus Noctua; species Noctua comes. Next base: position 9,027,603 of record OY720288.1, read on the forward strand.
GGACGGCGAGCTAGCCCATAACTCGCCGTCCACAGGCCCGGGAGCTTTACACCATCAGGTAGGTACCAGTATACAGACACTCTTCATTTTTCCATGGGGATAGGCAAAACATACTGGGAACTTCGTGTATTCTTACTAACTCTTCTTGTTCTGTTCATACATCTCATCAAACCATAATGTTATATAGCTCTAATATGTGCATATCATCATTCATTCTGCTACTTATACCTGTTTTACACTGATCAACATAATAATAAACGAACACACTTTCGAACTCGTCATAATGTGATTTGCTGACGACAACAACAGCCAATCAAATCACATGACATTAGATTGGACTACAGATTAGAAATCTGGAATAACCCAGACCAGTTACTCTAAGGTACTAACCACACTTATTCAGCTCTGTTCAGCTTTTGTCTGAATAGACGCGGAAAGCTGAACGGACGCGTACACATCTCCATACAAAAAAATCCATAAAATCATTGTTTTCTATGGACAAAAGCTGAACAGAGCTGAATAAGTGCGGTTAATGTGATTGGCGTAGCAGATACGCATAGCATTGTTAATCTATACAAATAAATAAAATTGAAGTGTCTGTTTATATTTTCAAAATAACAGCTTTTTACTGAATGCATATGAAAGTATATACGGTTCCCACACATAACAAAACAAAATTTTCTGTCCGACTGTTTGTTCCGGCTAATATCCGAAATGGCTGGACTGGTTTTGACGAGACTTTTATTGGCCGACAGCTGATGTTATAAGGACTAACTTAGGCTACTTTTATTTTAAGTAAAGGAAAAAAAAAACATGAAATTGTTACCATAATCAGATTAAAATAGGGAAGTAATATTTTTATGATAATTTCACGCGGACGAAGCTAGCGTGCAACAGGTAGTGTTTACATAAAAAAACACATACAAAATGATGGCATTGTATGTACCCTACGTCCGTCACATAAACAAAACTGAATGAATGAGTGTGCATTGTAAAATTCTAAATGATACAAAGCCGTTTCCACGTATTTTCCTAATTAAGGCTGTATTATATGCGAAGTAGTTATAAGCCGGTAACCACTTCCCTTTTATTCAATTCCATTTAGATAACCAAATACATCATAATACTGTGGCTGAACTAACTACTAGCAGTTTCTCATGATGAGTAATAGCGTAGGTCCTGTACATTGTATAAGTCAAAGAGCATCTGATCTGACTCAGCTTCACCGGAACACCCAATAATTGAGTCACTTAAGGCGGTTACAATGAAGCCAGAAAGAGAAACTGCAATGCTTTCACGGTTTAAAACTAAACTTATACTGTCACTAACGGGATATTTTACGTGATTATCCGTAGGGGAGCTCAAAATAATTAATAATCACGGAAGATATCCCGTAAGTGACAATACAACATTATTTTTAGTACATGTGAAACCTGAATATAGTTTGTTCAGAATAAGTAACTGAATCGATTCCAAAATTTTTTATTCCATGTTATATTTTGTCAAAAAAATATTTAAAAAAAAGTTACAAGTTGGATACCGAGCGACATTAAGTACCTATCGTAATGATTTAGGTAACTACTGCCAAATTATTATTATCAATGAGCTAAAGACGACGCTGGAGGCGCGTGCGCGCTTCGTGGTGACCACGTTTTTGAGCGGACAACCAGGCTTATAACTTTGTGATTTTTCATGATACAGTTTTGAAATTTTGTATATACTCGTAGATTCTTTACATAAAAATACTAGACACGTGTTTCAGGTTTCGCATATACTAAAACTAATGTTGTATAAGTTTATTATAATGTTGGTTCAAACTAGCAACATATCATGTCACCGACATTGTGCTTCACGCAATTAAACACCAGTAAATCGTGAATCAAAACTGATCGCCGTAGCTTGTCATCTATCTATCTATGCATGCATCAATCAACCTGTGCCTGTATCCAATTTTATCTGTATATTTGTCTGTTCATCAATCTTCTTTTTGTTTCCTTACATCTACAGGGTGTAAACAGACCCTTCACATACCCGTCAACCAAGCATTCTATACGTAAGAACAAAGTAACTTTACGCAAAAATTATTGCTGGGAATCCAATTTTTTTTGTTGGGGTTATAAATCACGTTTTAAGGTAGGACTCGGTGGAAAGCACTTAAAGCATTGTGCTGATGGATGGATTGAATAGTACGGGGGTCGTGGAGGTGTGTACAGTAAAAATCTTACATTAAAAACATAAATTTAAAAAAAAAGTTGGAAGTTTGACCCCCGATATCTCCGTAACTAGAAGGTTCCCAGGTAAGGTCTTTAACAAAAAAATTATCGCAAAGACGGGGAGAACAAGTGCCTTTCGTTTATGTTAAGAGCCTATTTACACCCTTAAATCGTTTTCGTTATATCCTATTCAACCATTTGCAAATCTATTCATCCCTCTATCTTTATTAATTTTGCAAACCATCTACGATTTGCCATCATTTTGCGACAAGATCTTACGTCGTGAATACTAACCTTCATCAACCAGACTAGGGATGCGTCCCTGTGTGATATTAGAGACCCAGTTGTTGATCTGCTTCGAAGCAACCGCAGGGTCGTGGAAGTTGACGGTCTTCAGCTCAGTCTTGTAGAACTCCTGTGCAATGGCGGCGAACCTCTGGCGCGGTTGCGCATTGTCACCGATGTAGATACGGCTGCCGAGGTTCAGGATGTACTGTGGTGATTCTTTCTGTAAGAGGAGATGGATATTGTATTAGCGGCAGATTCCGAGGTTTAATTTTAATAGATTCGTTGCATCGTTGTCTTATTTATGATCTCTTTTGGTAGCAAAAGCGATGGTGAGTTTGGATTGGACACTCAACTTCAACATACTTCATTAAAATGGGTCTTTGTATCGGTAATAGTTAAGAACCAAGGGTCATTGTCAGTTATGGTAGGGAGTATTGTGATATATAGTCATGTCTTAACCAAAGATAGCTCAGGTGGAGATTCATTAATGACTCTGCCCTGCAGTAGCGAAAGGTAAATTTTTATAAGAGGTAAGCCGGAATACATATCTTTAATGTGATTATATTATTTGTCTATAGACAACTGACTGTGCCATTTTTCAAAGGGAAGCCAGTAGGAATGGAGATGTATGGAACCTTCGCCACTGCTGCCCTGGAGTGTAAATGTGGTGCTATTCCAAAAACGATAGGCCACTTAATATTGTGTCCTGCGTTTTCTGCGTGCCCTGTTGTTTGTGCATTACAGGACTGATGGACGCTACTGAAGTTGCCAAACTAGTGACTCCGACACAATTTATATTGCCATCGACACGCTAAGAAGAACACCAGAGATAGGACCGTCATAATGTATCCTTTTTGTCTTTAAGAATAACATGTCGGACGTGATCATTAACCACCACGGGATTAAGTATCATCATCTAGCCTTTTCCCAACTATGTTGGGGTCGGCTTCCAGTCCAACCGGATGCAGCTGAATACCAGTATTTTACATAGAGCGACTGCCTATCTGACCTCCACAACCTAGTTAGTACTAGGTAATACGATATCCCTTGGTAAGACTGGTTGTTAGACTTTTTGGGCCACTGACTACCTGTAACGACTGTCAAAGATCTGCAAATGACAGCCGGGACCAGCGGCTTAACGTGCTTTCCGAGGCACGAAGGAAACTCGGTATGTAATGGGTGATCACCCATCCACAGACCAACCTAGGCAAGCACGGCTTAACCTAAAGATCGATCCGAGCGGCTGTTATTATTTAGCCACGAGCTCCACGGGTTTAAGTATATTGGAAGGTAAATATACAAACACAAAATCTGACGTAATGTGCTATAAATAAAATACGGATTTGAAAAATAACTCGGTAATACTTCCTTCATATCTGAGTACTGAATGCAGTTATATTATTTTATTTATAGTCGCAGTTTTACCTCCTAGTGCTAGTAAGGACATAATCGTTAATTCGACTAGTCATGCCATTTACAAGTTTAACTGTTTCGTAGTATGACATCGTCTGTGACGTCACTTGTAGGTGAAGGCTCTCGGGCAATTTGCTGAGCTTTATGTATGAGATTCTGAGAAACAGTAAACGTTGATGATACGGAGTGTGTGAACATATGCACATTGAACGTCATTTTTCATTCGGTCATTTAAAATGTTTAGGTAGGCTGTATCTAATATGTAATATAACAAAATATATGCATTAAGCTTACGGAGAACCTGCACATTAAATGCAAGATTTTTTTATTTAAGAAAACCAGTGAGACATCTTTACACTGTCCTGCAGTAGCGAAGGGTCAGTTTTTGTAAGAGGTAAGCCGGAGTACATATCTTTACTGTATAGAATATTATTGGCTATAGAATACTGACTGTGCCACTTTTCAAAGGGAAGCCGGTACGAATCGGGTTATATGGAACCTTCGCCACTGCTGTCCTGCATCTCTAATTTCAAAATATGACATGCCCGCATCCCTAATTTTAATTAAGTATGTCAAAGTCAAAGTCAAAATATGACAATACAATTTGGTCAACAAATATGTAGGCAAACAATTTGCCCAAAAACAAGATTGCTAAGTATTTTATTGAATTGATTATTACTCATAATGTTATGAGAACTGGATTCAATTCCGGGGTTTGTTTTTCTGTTTTCTGGTATTTGTGACTCAATGTGTATTTTGATTATATTCAACTTGGAAATTTTCATTGACGTCAAAGCTACAAAATATCGGCAATAGTTGTTCTTTAGCTTTATGTTAAGTGTCTACATTGCTAATCCCTCCAAAAAAATCTTAATCAAAATATTTTATTACACATAGACCAGCATGGGCACTTATGCAGGGTGTAAACAGACCCTTCACGAAGCTGTCAACCAAGCGTTCTGTACATTAAACTAAGTAACTTTATGCAAAAATTATTGCTGGGAAACGACTTTTTTTTTGGGAAGTAAAATCACGATTTACGGTAGGACTCGATGGAACGCACTCAAAGCATTTTGCTGATGGATGGATTGAATAGTACGGGGGTCGTAGAGGTGTTTAAAGTAAAAATCTTACATTAAAAACATGTTTTTAAAAAAACTTGTGTAAAAGCTGGAACCTTGACCCCCAATATCTCCGTAACTAGAAGGTTCCTAGGTACGGTCTAGAACAAAAAAAAATGATCGCAAAGACGGGGAGAACAAGTGCCTTTCGGCTTCGTTAAGGGTCTATTTACACCCTTTATAAATAAAATTCGAGAAAAGGTGCACGGTTCGGGTTGGTCGTTTCCTATGGAGAAGAACCGGCGAGAAACTCCATGGTTACTCTTTAAACGCATTTACTCTTTACAGATTATCGGATAATTTTTTTTTTAAGTGAATTATGTGCAAAACTGGTTGTAGTAAAATGATGAAATGACCAACCATGTTTTTGCCAATCCTTGCTTGTCAAATGACAATTTATTAATTAATTTTAGTTGAAAAGGCATGATACCGATGGTAATATTTATATCAGTATATGTTTGGTCATATGCCGCTATGTGTACATCACTACTTAGTATAAAACAAAGTCGCTTCCCGCTGTCTGTCTGTCCCTATGTATGCTTAGATCTTTAAAACTACGCAACGGATTTTGTTGCGGTTTTCAGTAATCGATAGAGTGATACAAGAGGAAGGTTTATATATATTGCATCCGTGCGAAACCGGGGCGAGTCGCTAGTCATTAGTATATTATTCTCACGAAGTACGTGTAGTCTCCCTACCAACCGACCAAGAGGTAATTATAATCAAAATAGTTTTTAAATTAGTACAAGAGAACTATTAACTTTATCTTGGAAAACTATTAAGCCGGGTTGTTTCACCAATTAGTTACTACACTTGCTTGATGATCGCAAGCCACGTGTGATTAAAAATTAAATATTAGGTACGGTTCTCTATTGTGTTACCTAACTTTTTTATCCATAATCTAAAGTGCCATTATTTTTTTTGTCCTAATCATCATTTGTCCGAATGATAACTTACCCCTTAATTTTGCATAATATCACAAGCCATAAAATTGAAATCCCTAAATACAATATGCCCTAAACGCGTGCGTGTCATAAATATTAACGACTATGTGACGCGCGCTCATTACGCTCGCATGTTACATTTCACACCCACTTTCTGCCACAAATGTCGTCGTTGCTCCGCCGGCCTAAGCTCCTCAAGCAAGACTTTAAGGATAATTTTTAGGAAAATTGCTGATTACCCATGCGTTGCGGAAATAATATCTACACATTATAATATAACACAATACTTAGGACAGATGACTTTATTTCATGCAAAATTAGGAGATTCAATTATTATGGTACTCGATATTATGACAAAATTGTTTTAGAAGTAAAGATAAAAAAAAAAAAAAAAACAATATTTAGAATTTTTGAACATTATGGTTACTGAAGTTTATAGCAATCGTGTTATGGATAACGATTTTCGAACAAACAATTTTAGGACAAGAAAGGGAGTACCATTTAGTACCTATTGATAAACATTGTGTGAATTGCTGCCTCGTTGGTCTAGTAGTCGTAAGCGCGACTGCAGGAGCATGAGGTCCTGGGTTCGATTCGCGGGTCGGGCAAAGTGATATTGGGTTTTGCCATCAGGAATTTCTCAGTAGCAGCTATAGAGTCTGGATTTGTGCCCGGTTGATGGCAATAGGCTCGCCCCCTATTACATGGGGCTTAAACGTAACTGGCGAAATGTGGGTGTACTATTAAGTACAGCTCTGCCTACCCCTTCGGGGATTACAGGCGTGATGTTATGTGTTTGAATTGCTTACACAAAACAGCAATATCAAAGAAATCACGTCTTTAACGGCCTTTTTGACTTAAAGGTCAAATGTAGGTACCAAGTTAGGTAAGATTTTTGCCTGTATAAGATATTATTACCAGAAAATGACTAAGACCAAACATCAAAAACACAGTCAAAAACAAACCGACCATAGTTAAAGGTTACAACTTACGTAAAATATTATAAAATCGCTAACCTGTGTTGACAAAATCCAATAAATTAAGATGTCCAAATACCTCGATATACAAGAGCAATGAACTCGATGTTAATGACATGGGACGCTGCCCGTTATAACTCACGAGAAATGCCCGATTCTAAGTAAGCACCGCTTTTTTTTTTTTTTGGATGGGTTATCATCAAATGACCCCCCCCCCACTGTGGGCGGAGCGGAAGGGAGTGTCAGACTTGTACTGACCAAAACCCATCCATGTTCCTTCTTTGCCCTTTGTGTTCCAGGGCCACGGTATCTCTTTCGAACAGTCCCGCAGCCCTGGCAGAGTAAGCACCGCTTGATTACCTATCATCATAATCCTCCTAGCCTTTTCCCAACTATTTTGGGGGTCGGTTTCCAGTCTAACCGGATGCAGCTGAATACCAGTATTTTACATAGAGCGACTGCCTATCAGACCTCCTATGTCAGGGTGTAAAATGACTAATTACATAGCCGTCAACCACGCATTCTGTAGATAAAATAGGTCACTTTGAGCACAAACTATTGCTGGGAAACGACTTTATTTTGGCATGAAAAACTGGTTTTTACGGTAGTGTGAAATGTAACACAAGCAAAACATTGTATAGACGCCTGCCCATCAAGCTACTACAAGCTGTCAAATTTCTTTAATAGATTTACAACCTTATCGCTAAAGTATTAGGTTCAAGATTGATTGGGAAAATTTAACAGTTTCGGTTTGATGTGCTTGTATCTGTGTTTTCAGGTACATGAAACTGCACAGAGGTCTTGGGAGTTTTAAACGTTAAGTTATAGCCCCGGATCTAGGGGGGGGCAAGCCGCCGTGCCCCGGGCGGCAAATTTAGAGGGCGGCAAATTCAAGCTTGGGAGACGAATACACTACTTAGCATTATGAATTCTCGTAAATTTGCGATTACTAACCGGCAGTATAGTAAAATAATAAAATAAACAATTATTTATTCTCCGCGGGGCGCGTAGGAATAGATCGCATCGATCGATCTCAGACCATTATCTTATCCTATCCTAGTTAAAATATATGTTCAAATGTTTTAAAAATATTGGCTTAACAGACTAAGAGCAGCGCTTGACCGGTCGTTGTGGCGTTCTTTGGAGGAGGCCTATGTCCATCAGTGAGCGTGTTATAGCTGAAATGATGATGATGATAAAGGTAAAAATATTGTCAGGCGGGGGCGGCATTTTTCAGTTTTTGCCCCGCCTCGAAATAATTCAAGATCCGGGGCTGAAGTTATCACAGCAACATCAAACACCCAAAAATAATTTCCGAAAAAAAAAAAAAAAAATTGCTTCCAGTAACTATAACCGGATCCCAAGTATCATTATCATCATCATTACAGCCGAAAGACGTCCACTGCTGGACATAGGCCTCCCCCAAGTGTCGCCACATTGACCGGTCCCGTGCGACTCGCATCCAGCGGACCCCTGCAACCTTCACCAGGTCATCGGTCCGCCTAGTGGGAGGCCTTCCAACGCAACGTCTTCCGGTTATGTATATTCCAGTACAAAAAAAAAACGTCACAAGAACGAGGAGAAGAAGACGCTTACCCTCGGCTTCTTTAAGTGACTTTTTACACCTATTTTATGTATAAGTCAGTTGACTAACCTGCAAAGATTCAATGATGGTGGCGAACTTCCTTCTGACTAGATTCCTGTCTAGGTCGAAGCCCAGGACGGACGAGAGCTCGTTCTGGGTTACTCCTGTGGCTGCTTCTGTGAGGATGGCCAGCGCTAGTTTCAGGCCTAGAGGTGATAGCAGGAAGTTCTGGTCTGAGGACGCTGCTACGCGCTGAAAGAATAGGATGGTGTGTTAGATTACAATAGTTAACAGATATTTTCTAGATGGTTTAGAAAATATACAGGATGGGAACAGACCCTTCACATAGCCGTCAACCAAGCATTCTGTACATCAAACTAAGTAACTTTACGCAAAAATTATTGCTGGGAATCGACTTTTTTTGGGGTGATTAATCACGTTATACGGTAGGACTCGATGGAAAGCACTCAAAGCATTGTGCTGGTGGATGGATTGAATAGTACGGCGCTCGTGAAAAGCGCGTAAAGTAAAAATCTTACATTAAAAACAAGTATTAAAAAAAACGTGAAAAAGTTGGAACTTTGTCCCCCAATATCGCCGTAACTAGAAGATTTCCAGGTATGGTCTAGAACAAAAAAATGATCGCAAAGACGGGGAGAACAAGTGCCTTTCAGCTATGTTAAGGGTTCTTTTTACACCCATTATACAGATAAGTATATATTTAAAGAGCTGAAGGTGGGTTTGGACTTCGGTCCATGCAATATTTTTTTGGTAGCCCACATCGTCTTTGTGTCCCACTGCTGGCCAAGTCTCCCCTTTATACTCATGATCATCCACAGCCCGAATTCACCCTCTGCTGGGTATATGCCTCTCTTTTCTTGTGCCAATATTCACGTGCCAGCCTCATCCAGGTCCCTGAAGGCAACTACGTCGTCTGACCATCTCGCCGCACTTTATACTGTATATAACCATCTATGCAACATGATACCATATAGATCACCATACATTTTATAAGGACTCATTCACATTTAACAAGGCATACATAGTTCACGGGCTCATCAAGCCTACATGATGAGCCGTGAACTATGCCTTTCGGCTCCTGCATTGCGGTTAGCATTTATCTATTTGTTCATTATAAAACTATTGGATTTACCCATCTTAATCTGAACATCCGAAGGGCAGTCAAACCTTAGGTATCGACAAATATGGTTTTCCATATTAAGGCCTGTAACATCATTGGGTTTCTCCCGAGATGATTTAGATTTTATAGACCGCAGAACTTATGTGTTGAACATCTAATTAAATAGATATAATTGTGTTGATTTTTCTGCATGGAACTTTAGTAACTCTTTCTACAGACGAAGTTTTATCAGACCTCTGTGGTCGATATACGCCAGATGATTTAACCGAACTACTTACTTGTTCGGTAGAAAGTAGGCTATGTGAAGACTTAAACTAAGTCTCACCTTAGTTAACGTCCAGTCGAATTTATCATAATCAGCTGGCGCTGGGTTGAAGACATCCGCATCCCAGTAGTCCAGGTCGACCAGCGTGCCTTCGGGCGCAGGAGTCACTGCCGAGACTTGGACGCTGGGCGCAGCCGACAGATGGCCTCGTCGCGAGTTGTAGTCACCGAACACGTCATGTAGGACTTGGGAATCGATGGCTAGATCTGATGCTGCACATATTGCGAGACATGCTGTGGACAAATCGATTTTGACTCAGTTAATCGTTATGGTAGGCATAAATAGATAAAGTACGATCGTTGTATGTTATTTTCAGAAGGCTCATAATTTGAGCTGAACGTCAGGAAGAGGAATGTCCAACAGTTAACGCTGGTCATATGTTTGCCGCAATAGCCGAACTTGCCTACTGCGGTGTACGGTTTCATCGGATTCTCAAATCATAGGCTCCTTAAAACATACACAATTAGCTACTAAAATGCTGCGCGGCACAAAAACGTTCACACTTTCCTGCAATTATTATCCTGGCAACACATCATATTTAGAACTGTATTTTTTACATTATGTTAGATCATTCGTCATGCGTCTGGACCGTATTATGTGGCCATACCAATTATATGGCATAAATGTCACTGACCTAAAAGCGTATAGCATGACTGATGACTGTATTTTCTACATACCCACATGCGTTTAAATAAATCAGCTGTAAAATTGCGGCTTTTCCCATTGGGGAAAACCACTTATTTATTGAGCAAGTAACTTGATTTGCGTGCTAAATAACCGTGCAGTTAAAAATAGCTACACACGTTCATAGGTTTTACTATTTTTTTTTATATATATTAAATGAGCCTACTCTTGAGCTCAATCTAGTCCTGAGGATAGAGATGAGGTCGACGCTGGAACAAGCTAACCCAAAAGAAGCCTATTAACTCGCGTCTTTAATAGATTAGGGTCATATGAACTTGGGAACACCGACGCAGGCAGGGAATTCCAATCCTTGGCTGTGCGCATAATAAACGATGTAGCAAAGCGCTTCGTGCGAATGTGTGGAACATCGACAAGGTATGGGTGATAACCTGCAGTACGTCTGGACTCCCGATGGAAGAAGGGAGATGGTGGAATGAGCTCGTGGAGCTCTTGGGCAGACTCACTGCAGTGCAATCTGTAAAGGACCGACAAACATGCAACTTTGCGCCGGTGGGCCAGGCTATAAAGCTTAGTACCCACCAGCTTATCGTCACCAATAAGCCTCTTGACTCTGCGCTCAACAGAGTCGAGTGTGGCTAATAATGCATAGTCATAGTTTTTTTTTAATCATTAAGCATGATTTAAGTCTGGGCCGTCAGACTAACTGGTCGTTGGTGTAACATAAGCATGTAGGTACCTACTTTACTTTGCGTACGCAATTCTTAAAACGGTCGATGAAATTATTGTTAGAAAATCGGCATGTCGTAGAACCAAAAACATCAACCCGCATTGAGCCCACGTATTGGATGGATCCACTCGCTCCCACAGACAGAAGGCTTGTGTCCCAGCATTGGGAACTCTACAAGCTGTTTATGAATGAATGTAAACACATATTACAGCACCCCACTGCAAGGCATGGGCCTCTTTTCACTCGTTCCACTAGTATTTTTGTCTACTGCCGTCTGAGATCAGAACTCATTATCTGCCTATCCTTTTCCCAACTATATAGGGTCGGCGTCCAGTCTAACCGGAGCAGAAAGTCAATATTTTACATGGAGCGACTGCCTATCTGACCTCCACAACCCAGTTAGTACTGGGTAATATGATACCCCTTGGTAAGACTGATTGTCAGACTTTCGGCCACCGACTGCCTGTAACGACTGTCAAAGATCTACAAATGACAGCCGGGACCAACGAGGAAAATCGATATGTATTGGTGATCACTCATCCACGGACCAACCTTGGCAAGCGCGGCTTAACCTGAAGATCGGCCAGAACTGCTGTTATTATTTAGCCACGAGCTCCTCACGCCTTTTATATTTGACTTCCATTATTGCCACCATCTCATTCTGGGCTCAATCATCGTCATCGTTTCAGCCGACGCGAAATCCACTTATGCCAACCGCAAGCCTCACCGGATCGATTGATTCTTCGGTTTTCGAATCCAGTGGATTCCTACGGCCTTCACAAGTTCAGCAGTTCATTTTGGACTTGCTGTGTAATTATTCAAATAACCTACAGCAAAATACTGTTTAACTACTACCGGTAAAACACACTTATTATTCACGTTAATATTCGGTTCGTTTTCCTTATTATTACCAATTTTCTTAATTGTCAGGGGCTTCACCTAATACATTTCAAATCCATGTAACAATACAATTCATAGGTTTAATATAGGGGTTTAATTTCAGAGACGAATAGATACCAATCTCGAATGAAATTCTATGAATAATAATATTCAAACACTTCATCATCTGCCTAGCCTTTTCCCAACTATGTTGGGGTCGGCTTCCAGTCTAACCGGATGCAGCTGAATACCAGTATTTTATGTAAAATACTGGTATTCAGCTACATGGAGCGACTGCCTATCTGACGTCCACAACCCAGATAGTACTGGGTAATACGATACCCCTTGGTAAGACTGGTTGTCAGACTTTTTGGGCCACTGACTTCCTAACGACTGTCAATGATCTACAAATGACACTTACACACACTACACTTATAAATTAAAATAACCTAAAGTAACTAAAAATAAATTAAAAATGTGGTCAAAAACTCCTCCTCAACGCCGCGCTGTCAACTGATAATGTCCCCAAGAGACTGGCGGCGTTGCCACGGTGTATGGCAAGGTGGCAACGCCGCAAAAAATAAATATAATAATAAATAACACTTTATAATCATTTTTTTTTTGTCTGGACTATGATTAGAAACGAATCATTTGTGGCGACTAGCGGTTAATCAATCAAAGCCCAATCGATGTCTAATCCTAACTGCCTGTTGCTTTAACGGCTATACGAATTTTAGGCTGGACAACGGCGTGGGCTAAAACTAGTGATACATATAAATATAACATATCTACGCCTTAATGTAAACTAAGAAAACCAGGTGCAAAAGTTGTACTTCAGCTATAGGTATTAGCACCTCAGCTACAACGGTACAACAACAAGCAGCAGGTACATCTTTCGCACCTAGTAATGTTTCTCAGCTCTCCGCTGTAGAACGTCTACCTATCTGGCTTGGATTTATCGCTTCACTTGTGCATTATGTCCCCTTAACTCGCCTCCTCAAATCGCTATCCCATGGACAAATAAAGCTGGGCTAGCTACTAGAAACATGAGTCGTAAAGCCCTTCATTCTAGGCCTTGAAATTGTTGGTTGTTTGTAAATCAATTTAGTTGAACCGTGTAGTGTGGTCATTACGATATGCTGTTACGTTTACTAACAGACCTACATCTGCGGTATCATTCACACGCTATCCAGCTGACCCACCGATAACCTGCCACATTAGTCGTGCATTACGAGCTAATATTCTTTCACTTTAATATTTATATTGAGAATACGAACGCTAGTTGAAGCAGATTTTAATCTACGCACGAGGTTCGTTGTGATAAATTAATAGCCCGCACACAATCCTCAACCTTTTCACCGCCAACGTACACATAACGCGATGCCTCGCCAGCGCCAAGCTATAAATGTTTTTGCCGATTTTAAGACAAATAAGGGCTACTTTGGTGTGGAAAAGTAAAAAACAGGGTATTAGACCGTGTTATATTAAATAATAAAATGAAACAAACGTTTAAATGCAGTACTTTTATGTTTTTTTATAGGTAGTTAAAAATTAAGAGCTTCTAATGAAGTCGTGGGCGCTGGTGGCACGGAAATCTGGAACTTCTATTGAAGTCCGTGGCGATGAAAAGGTTAAAAATCAAAAAAAAGTCGTAGCAGGTGGCGTTCTGCAGTTTCTGCCTACACCTATGGAAAATGGGCGTGAGTTTATGTGTGTAATAGTATTAGGTACGTGTGCCTTACAGAATTAGATGAAATCGTCCCTAACATAGTTTGGGAAAAGGCTAGGCAGATGATGGCGATGATGCTATGGCCATGGCCGCTATACCTATCTCTGTATCTCAGCCGTTTGAATCAAATAACAAAGAAGATTGGCGAAGAAACAGCTTATCAAAGGAGGAGTTTCAAAAGTACAAACTTGTGCGACCGTCAGGTGGACGGACTGACAACACGAAAAATTCAGCTTGGGAGGCCCACTTGAAGCGCAAGTAAAAAAAAAAAGAATTAGAAAACACCGTTTTCAAGTTGAAGATCTGTTTTAATGTGAAATAAGTACTAGATTCATTAACTGCAGACGATATTAATTTTGTTACAAAAAAAAAAAAAAAAAATTGTCTATTTATGAAGATAAACAAAACCGCAATCAGGTATCATGACGTTTCTATTGTCTAACTTAATTGATTTGCCATTACTGTGTAATTAAGATGTGATTATGTACCACGTCGTGTTTGGATGATGTAATTGGAACTTCAAATAAAACATATTACTTAGAATCAAAATGATTGTTGTAGGAATTCCGGTCACGTCTATCTTGAATTTCCAAGAACGTTTGGACTGATCCCTAAACCAGTTAGGTCTTGGCAAACCGGCAAATCACTGGCGAAATTATACAGACTTGATAACACAGTATTGGCTCACAAGTTGGATGACGACCTGTTGAAGGTTACAGGAATCTGTAGGATGAGAAAAGGGCAGATTAGGTCCTAGTGTACTTATCTGACTTACAATACCCAGTTACTGGATAAAACGATAACCTATGGTAAGACAGTTTGTCAGGCTTCCGGGGTTCTGACGATTCGTAACTAGGTACTGTTCAAAATCTACAAATGCCCCTCGACACCAATGGCTGTTTTGTTTTTAGCCACGAGACCCTCTTTATTTAATGATATCATAATAATAAAAATATTTAGGCAATTTGTGCTCAAACCTGCCAAACTAGTAAATAACTGGTTCCGAAAAACTTGAATTTACTTGTGTTTGCAAAATGATGCGGAACTTTTGGTTTTTCCCAATATGTACTTAAATGCGAATTGTTCGTGGCTAGAATTTTGATCAGACAGCAACCTGCAAAAGTCCACAATGTGTCGAAATATCAGTTTTGAGTACCTACATTTAAAATGTGGAGATATCCTTTTTAGGACAATAATCATTTTCCTTCCCGTAGGTATGTCATGCTCCCAAATATTGTTCAGCTTCGATATACTGTTTTAGTTCCAAATTCCCTCACGAAGCGCTGTTTAGTTTTATAAAACATTGTCGACGGTTACGCGATGACGATGAGGCATGGGGGTGCAAGTGTTTCTGATCCCTGCAATTATGTTGTTTTCTTATTTCTCGGATTAATTTCTCCTTTCTTTTATCGTGTATTCTAAATTACCCTTATTTTCCCGGATGTGGCGTGGACGTCTGTCGCCATCTTACGTCGAAGCTAGGTCAAGAACTCCATCGAAATATTTATAACTATTTAATTTTCATTATCTTCCAGTCCTTGTTCCATGTTACTTGGCGCCGGCGCAACACGTTTTTTTTTTGTTCCATTCTCCTCTGTCAACCGTCACGCTACCATTTACTACTTTTTCTTTCATATTATTACTCATACAATCCATCCATCATCTCCTTGGTCTTCCTCTCCCCCTCCATCCATCAACATTTATATTCGTCACTACTATTTATACTTATCATTTAAAACGAAGTAGTTCCGTTTCCGCTTCTCTATACATTTTTTTATTAAACTATCTTTAGCTCAGCTTCCAAACGTTTCTAACTATTTTTTGTCATATCTAAGTAGGTAGACAGAAAAAAGGTCCTAGTATCGTTAGGTATCGATTTTAATCGGCTTTTTTTCGTCACAAAAGTTTACAGTAGGAAATTCATGTAATCTCCTCTTTATATAAACTTAAATGCTGTAGTATATACTTAGTTCTGTCTGTCGTATCTGCGAATCATCTCTGACATCAACTTGCAAAAAACAAAGTTGTTAAAAGTACCCATAGTGTGTACGTACATAATACAATCAATAACGATGACCTTTTACCATTTAAAGGGTAAACAATGTTGTTTTACTCGAACAAATGCGAGAACTGGTAAAGTATTAGTATTCTACACAAATATTTGGGGTCTCCATAATAAAGTAAACATGATCAAACAAACTTACCCGAAAAAAACACTAAAATTCTCGAAGCCATCGCGATCACTCTTTAATTACGAGGAAAACCACAAATTACAGAAAAAAAAACCTTAAGGTCAAGGAGAAAATAATGCGGACTTTACGTTGAGACCATTTGAGTATTATCACTACAACTAAATATGCACTCACATTTATTTAATGCTCATTATCGCAACGCGAGTTCACCAGTGTAAGCGCAAGCCGCGACTAAATACTGACCGCACGGCTTGAAGAAGGTTTCATTATATTTCTGACATTGCAACCGGTTTATCAACGCGCGGCGTCGAATACATGAGGTCCAACATTGGTATACAATCAGCCGATGTTTGTTTTAAATCTGCCTTTTTGTATTTACATCTCTGAATAAAAATATCTGGCAAAAATTCCCTTGGTAAACGAAAACTGGATTGGCTGCAGTACTTCTTTAAGCTGTTGGAATTTTAGAATGATTCGGATCAGTGAACGGTTTTGGGAAACAATTAAAGTACCGAGATTCTGTAAAAGGTTCTACACCTAGCATACATCCTAGTGAGTCATACATTTTTTGTCCTTATAACGCCATCGGCAAAGTCCATTGTAATTTGTTTGTCGTCAGTTGGTCTAACAAGTCAAATATAATTAATGGAAAAGCAGTTCTATCGTGTGTTGATAAGAAAATGAATTTGTTTAGTAATTAAATGTGGTGATTGTTACTATTTCTTCTCATGACCTTACTTGAAACGGTAAATCCACGGAATGATCGAATAAATTCAGTAGTAAATTTAACAGGATCTTCGGCTACCGTATACCGTAAAACGGGGTGAATAGAACTGACGGGGGGAATAGAGAAATAACTTTAATAATGATTTTAACGTTGAATTAATATGATATGTTACCAAAACCTACTCTATTTTATTAACTTAATTATACTTAATTATTTAGAGACCTTGTTGCCAACATAACATATCAATTCAACATTAAATTCCCTTTCAAAATTTGTCTCTATTCACAGTATTCACCATTGCCTTTCCTATTCACCCCGTTTTACGTTAAGGCTTGCATTCGGTGGACTTCGCGAATGTTTACGAAACGTCCAGAAAATTAACTTTTGTATAAAGAATACAGTTGATCAACCTAAGTAGTTAGTCTTCATCATAACATAGTGCTTAGGATTATGATTTTGACTTAATGGTGCTGAAATACCTTCCTAAGTGCATTTAGTTTGACAAGTAGACCAGTCGTCAGGTCACAACTGATAGGTACGGAGGTACCTGCATACCTATCACTCAACCATGCTTAGGCATGCAGGTACCTATCGGTCGTGACCTGACGACTGGTATTGCCATTATAGAAATAATTAATGTAGCATTTGCATTCGCAATACTAGTTTCAGTTTGTAGTTAGCGGAACTTTTGACTATGTGTATTTTAGATTCTTTTTACAGATACATGCGATAAGGTAAATCCCTCATACCCAGTACTTGTAAGCTTTATTATAAATTTGGTGTATTTTGAATTTGTAAAATTCTCACTACCTACTGAGACACAAAATACAAGCGGTGCTTAGTTTATGGATCACCGATTTGTATGACACAAACCATGGGCGTACCCACGGTGGGGCAAGGTGGGGCAAGTGCCCTGCTCTCTGACCCGAAGCTAGGAATTTTTAGGTAAAATTAATATTATGACAAAATTAAATATTCATTTGGGTACTTTAACACTTTT
This sequence comes from Noctua comes, assembly GCA_963082995.1. Taxonomy (NCBI): domain Eukaryota; kingdom Metazoa; phylum Arthropoda; class Insecta; order Lepidoptera; family Noctuidae; genus Noctua; species Noctua comes. The sequence continues at coordinate 9,045,509 of OY720288.1, forward strand.
CACATTAAAATAAAAACTTAATTAGGTTAACAATGAAAGAAAACTGTCTTGTCGGCCTCTGTTTGATGAGTGTGCATAAAAGAGGGTTCTGGAAGCACAACATACATTTGAAAACGAAACTTTAGCTAGATTTAGCCAAAACCCTCGCAGGTTATTATTGAAATAAGGTATAGTGCAGTCAATATAACGTTTTCAATTTCCTACTACTTAGTTTATTTACTTCTACTCCACCCCTTAAAATATGCTGGGTACGCCCATGAAAAACACAACTGTTTGTTTCTTTGACGAATAATAAACGTATTACTTAAGTACTTAGATACTACTTACCTACCGTCCTTGCATATTTGAATATTACAATAATGCCAGATTGACGCTCCATTCGGGATCGGGGCTAGGAATTTCAACAGTGAAATCCACAAGTGAAATCAAATTGAGGCATTCATTTAGGTGTACCTAAGTACTTAGTTTTAGCGAAAACAGCCAAATGGTAACAAGGGCTACTGCTAACTTGAGGTGCTAGGTTCGATTTCCAGGTCTGGCGTGTTTTTGAGTTTTTCAATCAGGAGCTGCCACGGAGACTGGATTTGTGGTTGATCGATGGCAATAGACTCATCATGGTACTTACCAGCAATAACTGTCGAAATGTGTGTGTAAAAGTCATACTATTAGGGACACCTCTGCCTGCTAATGTTTATTTCCTCATCATCTAACTCCAGTATCATTTAACTGAATGTAAACTCCTAGGTAACTAAGGGTCCCTGCACACGGGCCACCGGCCACAGCCACCAACGCCGCCACGAGAAGCGGGAACCGGCTACAAAGATAGCTGAAGTGCGCGACAACCACTTGTGGCCGGTGGTCGACACTTGCGGTCGGTGGCTGCTACTTTTTTTTAACCCATGCATGCAGTATCATAATAGACTCGGACGAAGAAGGTTGACTGAGGTAAGGGAGAGAGGGGTGGGGAATCGCGCGAGTGGCGTGTGGCGGCGTTTAGTGGCCGGTGCGGGCCACAAGACGCAAGCAGCGACGATTTGTAGCGTGTGGCGGCCACCGGCGTCAACCGTGTGCGGCGAGTCCATATAAAATGTATGAAAACTACAGGAAATATGCCGGTGGCGTCGTTTTGTGGTTGTGGCCGGTGGCCCGTGTGCGGGGACCCTAAAAGGTTTTTGGAAAACGATTAGTTTACCTTGTATTGGAAGCCATTGCCCTATTACTCATAACAATCACCTATTCTAAGGCGCCAGCATTGTGATTTCCTTATTCCTTGAGTCTGTCACCTTCCCGGGTAAACCAGGTAAAGCGAAGCGGAAAGCGCCAAATAAGGATTTATCCTACGCACGCACTTAGCGGTTTTCTCGTCTATTTCTAGCTACTGCTACCTACTAGCATATTCCCATGTGTCCACTGTCGACCTCTCATGCTTTATCGGGCATCGTTATTACGTTCAGCAATCGTTAAAAGACTGAGTCCGTAGCTCAGATATCCGTGGAAGGACTAAAGGCCAAAATGTCGGAATACAGGTAGTGGCTCTGAAATGGATGTGGGCAGAATACTTGGCTAGAGGTGCTGCATGATGGCAAGGAGTAGAGCCCTCAATGAAGACTTGCCCAGGGACGGAAGTAAAACTGTTGGCAGACTAAAATCCAGGCGGTTGCATGGCATTCAGAAGACCGCGGGTAAAACCTGGTTGAAACTCGTGCAGCCCAGAGAAGCATGGCGCAAAAGAAGGAAGAAATCAATATAAATTCGGCACACGGTGCATTGTGCCGAAATGGTCAAAATAATACAAGTAACGGTAGGATCATACTTACTATAGGACCTACTACAGATACAATGCATTTTTCGAAAGGAGATCACCGACTCCTTCGACTGGTTTACGTAAATGATATAACGGTATGGCGTCCTCATAATAAAAATGCATTATTTATAGCCCACATCATAAACAAAGTAGGTCGTTTGTGGTTTACTGTTTATCGGTATTGGGATTTAACTGTTAACAATATTGAGTTAACCTACAACATAATAACCTAGTCTTTCATAGTAATAATCAGAACTAAATAGGTCGGTACCTACATGCCTTGAAGATCTTTTTTTTTAATGGCATCTCGCATGTCAACCTATGAGGCTGGCTTCTGCTTATCATGAAGGTGCCTGTAAGGCCTCCAGCCAGGGGCAAAAAACTTATGGACTGAGCGACAGCGCGCTAAGAGCACCTCCTGTGGAGTACTAGCCTCGGCTTAGGGCTTCACTGGGGAAGGCATCAAAGGGTGGATCTGTCGTTGCTCTACTGGGTGAAGGGGCTACTGCTGAACTACGAGTCCTTTAATAGCATCGATTCCCCAGATCGAGCACAGAGTAAGGGCTCAAACACATAAACACGTTACGACGACGCAACGTGCCACGGCACGGCAACGTGACGTGGAAGTCAACGTCACGGTGCCGTGACGTTTACTTCCACGTCAAGCAACGTAAATAATCACGTCACGACAAAGCAACGTGCCACGTTGAACGACGTCGTATTGACGGTGGCGCTTTTGTAGAATTGCCGCAGTTATAATTTCTAAAAATGGAGCACACTAGACGTGTTCTCCTCCTGCTAATATTAAGACGACGGATAAAGCAGAAACAAATACAAAGAAAATACTGGATCCATCCATATCTTTCAGCCATATGTTACGTCACGAAGACGTGCCGTGCAACCGGCACCGTGACGTGGAAGTCCACGTCACATTACCGTACCGTGGCACGTTGCGTCATCGTAACGTGTTTGTGTTTGAGCCCTTATTGGGCTATTCCAACATGATTTCTCAGTAGCAACCTGGGTTTGGGTTATTTTAATAGGCATGTCCTCTATTATATGGGACTTAAACATAACTCGCGAGATGTGGGTTTAGGTAGATGTTATAGGTATACCTTACCCTTCTAGGAGAACATGTTGTCATTCAGGTATTTTGTATGGTTCTCAAGTTGCATACCAGCTTTTAGCCGCAGTGCCAGACTGCGTCTACTATTAAGAAGTTTACCTACGAATTCCGATTGTAAAAGCACGGTTTTACGCACGACGGCCAGGAAATCTATACAAAGCGAGGCCAAGTTACACTGCAAATGTAAAGATTTATGTGCCGCCGTGTACGCCTCGAATGGAGAGGATCAGGCACAGGACCGACGACGGCTATAGGTGCTCGCTGAGGCAAAAACAACGGTGCAACACCGATAATTTCTTAAGAAAAAAAAACATGAATTTTTAGCCGACCTGGGTTTCAGGGACTCGCGGGACTTCGTAAACTGCACAATCTGCCCCCGTAGCATGACCACCGTAGACAAGGATTTGTTTGACGGAAGAATCGACAAAATGACAGATTGTGTCGACACAATGACAGATTTCTTTGCACTATCTGTCATTTTGTCGATTCTTCCGTCAAAGAAATCCTTGTCTACGGTGGTCATGCTACGGGGGCTGAACTGCTCAGTAACAAGAAGATTCGTATGTTGATTAAATTAACTTTGTTTCGGTAGTGGAATACGGCCATGCTCCTTTGCCCTAGAAACCTGATTAACGAGCTTTTTTTTCCTGTTTTGATTATTCCGACTGTGCTTCGTTGTGCTCACATTTGGAAAGTTTGTTTTAAAACTCAATGTTTGTGTTGACATTATTTTGTTGATATTTTGACTACAAAAATATCAGGCCGTCCTAAAAGATGTCATTGCCAAGTTTTATAAATACGTAGTATGTTGGTATAAATTATATTTGCACTCTGTACAAATGCTTATAGGGAAAACAAATAAATAAAACTCTTGTAAAAACGGAACAAATATTGATAGTTGTATGCATGTTTTTAATACGAAAACTCGAGACTCATCGGAAACGCCGATACGATCATACTGCAATCTTATCGCTAACAATACCATGATTTCTTACCTTATCATCATTCAAACTGGGACAGGTATGTCCCTATAACTTTAACGACGTGTATAACTAGGTACCTATAGGTGAGGCACGTAGCTAAACGTTAAAAACCTAAATAAAAAAAAACGAATGCAAAAATTAGGGGGCCTACCCATTTTCAATACAGTCAGCAATAAAGTAAGTAAAACACTGAAGTTTTCTAACCATTACTAAAAACCATCATATTTTATATCACGGAAAAGATAGATATACCTACACAATTTGTACCTACCTATGTGTAATGAATAACACAATTGAAAAATTTAATAAGAATGATATCATCATCATCATTCTATTGCCCTTATCCCAATTCATTTGGGGTTGGCGCAGCACGTCTTTGTCTTCCTTACTTCTCTATTACTCGTCAGCTCATAAGACACCCCCTTTTTGCCATAACATCCTTCACACAATCCATCCATCGTTTCTTTGGTCTTCCTCTACTCTTATACCCATCCACATTCATACTCAAAACTTTCCTCACGACATGAATAAGAATGATAATGTAGGCAGAATTTAGACAATGTGGATGTATTCAAGTCGCCATACTTTTTGAGGAGTTGTACTTTCACAGTTTTCATGGGCGGTAATTACCTTCAATTTTGGTCATCAGTTCGTCCAGGGAAAATTGACACCCTTTAGAATTCTGCTCGAGATCAGATATATCTGCATTGCAGTTTCGATCTCGTTAACGCGTCGTACCGCCTGAGGTCGTGGACTATCTGTGATTAATATCAATGAAATACAATATTGTGTTTTAAACACTTTATTGAGCCCATTTTCCCGACGTCCAAATAACAATATGCTTCGTAAAAATAAATATTCAAAAATAACTTAAAATTCAATTAACTTCAAACAGTAGATATTAATACAGAAAGAAAGACAACAGATTTGGTACATTATTATGGCCAATAATTTCATTGAGTACTGGCGAGATTCGTCTATTATTTACAGTATGATACACAATAATTTTATACTATTTCACATCCTCTTAGCACCACGAACCAAGATACTCAACAAGAATTTACAATTATTAAAACTAAACAAATAACGAAATTTATTTTTAAAAAATAATACATTTGGAACGTTCTAACTGGCATTACAAAAATATTATACTTCTAGACTTGTCTATGTGAATCAATTTCTTCAACCCCATGTTGTCAACTCCATAAATGATTGGTTGTTTGCCAACCAATCACACGATTTTACATGAGAATTACAATCTTTTCATAGTTAATTGACCAAGCCATCAGCAACCTTATAACAACGAAAATAAAAACCATTGTGGTTTTGACTGATTTGTCATAACAGTAGCAGCACAACTTTCTGTTTTATTTTTATAAACTAAACTAGCGACCCGCCCCGGTTTTGCTCGGGTGCAATATACATACCTTCCTCTTGAATCACTCTATCCATTGCCGAAAACTGCATTAAAATCCGTGGTGCAGTTTAAAAGATCTAAGCGTACAAACAGCGGGAGCGACTTTCTTTTATACTATGTAAAGATGGGTTTTCATTTGCCCGCAACTCACCTAATGTGAAGCGATGATGCGGCGTAGGGTGGAGCACCCTTGTCTAGAAGATATCGATTCACTCGAAAGAATAGATCCAGATTATAATGAACAGGGAACAGAGAAGCCGGCAATGAATTCCAGACTGGCGGTTCGCACAATAAATTTGGAAGCATAGCGCTTTGTTCAGGTCCGTGGAACTTCAACCATATAACGGTGACGGTTCGCCGTATCTCTGCTCGAAGAAAATGGGGATGGGGGAATTAGATTGTGTAATTCCAAAGCACACTCCCTGAAATGCAACCCATAAAAAACAGAAAGGCTGGCAACTGTAAGTTATATAGTTAAGTTATGCAAAATGATGGGCAAATTAGCCGTAAAAGGACTGTAATTGCAGATTCACCGATCATAAAATTAAACTAACTTTTAGAACTAACATCTAGAAAAAAATATGTCTACCAAAATAAACTATCTATACATTCTCATCCAAAACTAAAAGCTGCATCATTGCTGAATAACGTTTCAACTATGTATTCCAGTATGAAAATAGTATTCGATATGAGATTTAGGCCCGGAGTTTACCAAAGTGGAGACGAGCGAAGATGTGCGAAGCGGAGAAGAGATGAGATGCTTAAAAGCTAGGATGTATTCACCGAAGCTGTGCGGAGATGTGCAAAGCGGAGAGGAGAGGACATGTGCAAAGCGGCAAGCCGCTCACAGCACACCGGTCACCGCACGCCGCTCACAGCACACCGCTCGCGTCTCGCTCTCTTCTCGTCTCCGCTGGCCTAAACAATTACGAGACATCTCCTGTCCTCTCTGCTCAACCGTTTCCACTAAATCTAAGTGGTGACGAGAAGTGTAAATAACGAAATTCTATTGGTGGTTTACAACACATCTCTCCTCTAGTCTCGTCTCCGCTTCGGTGGAGTCTGGCCCTGGTATGGATTTATAATTATATACAGTTATTTTTTGTGATCGCGAACGACTAAGATTTAGAAGGTGGAACGTAATTTTCTGGCGTGCTTGTGAATAATACCGTGATGACCCAGAAATGAAGACAGATCTGCGGATAAAACAAATAAAATATCTGTGCTTTTATTCGCTATGACAGTAACACATAGATATCCTTAAGTTGTTGACAGTACAACAACATTGGCAAACACTGTCTGCGTTATTTACAGCCGCATCTGGCTGCGGCGCATCGCATTACCCGTCATTTTTTTCTTTAGGGATTTTTCCAATGGGTTCTCCATGACGAATTTCTTAGTAGCAGCCCAGAGTTTGGAAGTTAGCGGTGCTATACCCCCGCAACGGAAAAAGTACTCTCAGGTCTTTAACCTGATCTCTCTCCGGTTGTATCAGATTATCGTCCCATAGGATAAGTGTATAGGGATCTGAATACAATCAGTTGTTGAATAAAATGGATCGGAAAAGTTGGGTGTTGTTGCTCCTACTACTAAGCCGAAATCGACGAAAATATTAGATTAGTGCTGTTGCTGACAAACGAAAAGAGGTTTTGCCACATAAACAACTGAGTGGTGCCGCTCCGACGTCGCAACGTATACACCCCTCCCCGCCTCGTCTCGCGGGTAACATGTCCGATGTGGAGAGCGTCTTGAGACATACCATGGTTTTTTTATGCAGGAAGCCGCTGTGACACCGCTCCGGCGCCGCATCGCACCGTATGTATAGGCTCAAAGTCAAAGGGTAGAGGGAGTGCACCTGTGTGTTTGCCAACGCACTTTGTGCATAATATCTCCTGTGTCAATGGTTAGTCTCCGTTGCGATTGGCCGCTTTGACCGAATTAGATCAGGAGCAAAAGACCCCGGTGTGGACTGCCTGTGATGCCGTACGATAGTTAACTGCACAGACAGCGTCTTTTTATCGTGATAGCAAGTCGCACTGACGTTCGGTTAATTCATTAAGATCATCAACACTTACCATATAACCAATGACAAACATCCTTAAGATGGGGTATCGCTTCACCATGATGCCGAGTCGTAGCGACACCGCGGAAAGCGTGGAGGGCGTATTATACGCCCGCACTCGGCGACTCTCGCTCTCTTGTAAGTGTACCACACTATGCGAGAACTTCTCGCGATTTTGCTTTTGTTCTGCCTTGAATTTAGTCTGTGGAAGAATTGGAGCATTTTCAACGAAGGTAAAGATAAAGGAAGGTAGTGCTTAGCCGAGAATCGTCTTATCTTCGTTGAAGTTCTAACAGCACATAAGTAAATTTTAGGCGGTTTTGACATTTTGATTTTTGATGCCGTTTACCAGAGAATCGGAAGACGCGTAATTTCAGCCAATCTGAAACAAGCACCGACTCTATCTCTTTTTAAAGTGAACACGAATTATGAAATGATATTGTACCATTACCTAGGTATAAATATGCAGTTTTTTCACTCTTCGCAAAGTTGCTATTTTTGACTTACGTGGTGTTAGAACTTCAACGACGTTATTTATTTTTATTTAAAGGCGGACTTAATGCCTTGGGCATTTTCTACCAGTCTGCCTTAGGGTGGTGCAGAGACAAAACAGTAGATGCAATAGTCCAGAACATTCCCAAGAATAAAATATAATAATAAATACATATATACATACATACTAACAAAATATACAAAGTAAAGAGAGATAAAAATACTATAGATGAAGAAAAACAACAAAGTAATTGTGGGACGAGTCTGCCAACTTCTTACGAAAGTGTTCGCGAGCCTTTACCTTGAATGCGAACTGACACCGGTCGGCTACCGAGCCGTCCTGATATTCTGAGGGAGCGCATTCCAAAGGAAATCCGCCTGGACAAGAAAAGAGGACTTACGAACACCAGAGCGGTAAGAAGGACATCGTAGAAGACGATTATTGGAGGAACGCAGATTCTTGCTGTGCGCAGAGCATAAATATTGAAAGTGAGAAGTCATATAGGAAGGAGAACTGGGATTGTCTAGAAGAGAAAACAAGGTTTTCAAAGCCCTTAGCGCTCTGCGTTGTCTGATGGGTAACCATTTTAAGAGCGACCGATGTAAGGACAAAGAGCATACTGACGGAGATTAAATACGAATCGAATGCAGTTATTGAGAAGTCGGTCAAGTTTATTGAGGAGATCTGTATTCAGGCCATAGTAACACACATCACCATAGTCAAGGATGGGGAATATAAGGGACTGAACCAGCATTGCCTTTATGTGTGATGGGTGAATATTTTTCAATTTATAAAGCGACCGCGACCTGCTTACGCCAGTCCAGGCAAGTGCCAATGTACAAACCCAGATGCTTAACCTCGGAGCTAAATGGAATGAGTGTGCCATCAAAGATAACCGTCGGTACCGCTAAACCATTCAGCCTTCGCAAGCTATGGGTGCTCCCTATAATAATCGCCTGACACTTGGCTGGGTTAACCGCCACCCCGAAGCGATCAGACCAATTTTTCACCACTGCTAAATTCCGGTTTAGGTCCTCATCGGATATGTTGTCAGCACTTGCCCGACTGTAGAGCTGTAAATCATCAGCGTAAAGATGATACGCACACTGAAGCTCGGTAGTCATAAGATGTATAAAAATAAAGATAGATAACAGAGAACAAAAAGACATCAAGATCACATCAACTGGAAGAAGAGTCGCCCGCAAGAACTGACTGCTGACGCCCCCGAACATAGGAAGAAAACCAATCCAAATCCCCGGGAGACACCATTAGATAGGAGAGGATGGATAATATTTATTATTTTATAGCATATATTACGTTATAGCATATCATTCCATAGCATAATCAGCTTATTACGTTTCCAATGCTGGGATACAGTTTTTTTTCTCACTCTAGGTACATACTGGTAAAAAAAGATTGTAAATCATCAGCATACCAAATTAAATTCACATGACATTGGCAAAAGATTCGTTTCTTACAAAACAATGGCATCCTATACTTACTTCTAACTTTTCCAACTGTATCCTAAGCATGTTATTATCGGCCAGCAAGTTGTCGATCTTCGTTTGTCTCTGCACGAGTGTTTGTGTCAGATGGTGAACCTTGTTATTGTCTATAGTGTCATAATCCGCGACGTTCAGTGCACTCGAGTCTGTGGTCTGGACTGTAGACACTTCACGGAGATGATTCAATTCCTGTTCGTTTTCTCTTAACGCTGTTCGTAAACTAGCTATCGTTTGATCTGTCTCCATTTGTAGGGCTTTCATATCCTGTAAAAAAATTATAAAGTTCAGAATATTTTTTTCTTTGAATGGTAATAAAATTTCATATTTTTATTAAATAAAAACAATAACAGGATCTAATACACTAAAAAGAGGAACGGGCCCAGTATTGAGCCCTGCGGTACCACCATTTTTAACTTTTAAACCCAACATATTGACGCAGTTTCTTTTTCTACTTACTTTTTCGATCATTCAAATATAATTTTACTGAGCTAAGTAGTTATTTACCCAGTCCGTAATGCTCGAGCTTTGTGAGCAGTGTTTCGTGATTCACACAATCAAATGCCTTGCATGCATTAAAGATGTGCTAAAATAAGGTGACACCGGCGCCAATTGTACAAGGTTCTTTGGGATGACGGGTAGAGTTACCGCCTTGACGAGAATGCATGTAACTAAGGGTAAAGTCCCATTTGCACGCACAGATCAGCATTTTCGAGTATCTCTATCATTCTGTCACGGAAATGCTTCATTTCGTGGAGCGAGAAGTCCGGTCGCAAATATCCGGTGTGTTATTGGACATCTCGCTTTAGTGAGTTGCAATTATATGTGACAGAAAGGGAAAAAGATATAAGAAAATGCTGATCAGCAGGGCTATTGGCTATCTTTTTGATCGGCGATGACTATCAAGCTTCAGTTGTACACCGAACTTTCGTCATAACATTGGTATTGCATATCACAATGAGTGGATATCATGTTACGGTGACTAACAGACCGGTTACGGTGCTGTTCGTCTCAATACTTGACGCCTCTATTTTAATCGACTACTATGAGGCTAAGTTAAGTAGCGCCCTTTGATCGTTATAATACTTGATTTTAGGGAACATTTTATATTTAGCGGTTTTTATGACACGTGAAATGGTTATCGTAAATTATTTTGTGTTGTCAGTGTTTACTTCTGAATAACTTCTTTAAATAAAGGTACTTATATGTTAGTATTAGGTGTATGACTTATAATATATTTATATGTTAAGTTGCAAATGTTTTTTAAGAACAATTTCTAAGTTTTTAACTTCATTTTAATTGAGTAAAAATAGGGTACCGTATTAAAAGTTATTTATAATGATAGATTTAATATTTTGTGTTAAATATCTACTTTTATGCCTGCACTAAGAAGAGGACTAACATAGCATAATGTAGGCACCTACTGTGGGCCAAAAAGTAATCTAATTTGTATTTACGTATAATAAATTAAAATAATTAAAATAAAAAATCTTTGTACAGCATTATTATTAATTTTCTTTTTTTCAACGTGTTTCACAAAACAAATATACTTAAATTATGTAAGCTATTTATTTATAAAAATAAATAGCTCGTAATAGTCGTAATACTTTTACTCTAACTTCACTTTACCTATCTTTAATAAACTACCACCTATCTTTAATAACTCAAGCCTTTTCATTTGTAACTGTACAAGGATCATTTGGCGCGTGGCTAATATCAGAACTAACGATACCATTCCATAACTTCAGATTTTATTCACATAAAATTAAACTAATATTAATACTTCTTGTATAAACATTTTAGATTATACAAGAAGTATTAATATTATTATTTCAGTATTTCCTTGTCTTTCACGAAAGTCACTTCAAACTAAGTGATTCTCAATTTGATGTCCACTATGCTTACACAATGGCAATAATTAAGAACCGATACAAAAGCGTCTGTCAAAATGAGTTACGGTGACCATCAGCGACGATGGGCACCAATGACGTCATACTTGATGGTCACTGGTCACAGCCAATACAAAACTAACCATTTGACAGTTAATCGATAAACACTCAGTCAAGTGATCATCACTATGAACTGTCAACCGATACGCAATAGCCTTGCTGTCCGTGTAAATGTGGTTTCACCCTAAATCGTTACCCTTTGTATGTTACCTTAGTGACAGCGACGCAGTTCGCTTCGGCTCTATTCCGAGCGTTGCGCTCCTCCCTCACCGCGTCTCGTAGTGCGCCGACCACACGTTCGGCTGAACTGTGGCGATTCTCTACTTCTTGGACGTACAGTTTCAAGTCGCCGCATTCTGAGCGAATGCTCGCGACCGCGTCTTGAAGCTCGTCGCGCTCCACCCTAAAATAATTTATAGGTCGTGTATAAAATTGAATTTAAAAAAATCAAAAAACCCAGCTGCATAAAAAGCTAACTAAAAAGATAGAAACAAGATTATGTAGGAATAAAAAGAACTTCAAAGATGTTAGAAAACAATAGTTACGTCTAATTTCTTTCTTATAAATTCGCAGACTACCAACTCGTATAGAGATTGACTAACAACATTCGTAGCCTCCGAATGCGTGGCATATCAATATTCTTTAAAAAAAATGAACACAATAACTCACTTCAAATGCACCACCTGCTCCATTATACTCTTAGTGTCTTCACTGATATGAATCCCGTCCTGTAACTTCTTCAATTCATTATCTTTTGCTTGCAACATGTTCTTAACTCTCAGTTTATAAGCCTCCCAGTCTTTCTCTAGTCTTCTACACTCATCAGTGGTTTTCTGCAAGTTCGTCTGCAGATCATGGACGGTGGATTGTGCGTGTCGTAACTCGTTTTCGAGTTTAATTTTTACAGCTTCCCTATTTTTTGAGCTTTCGTGCATTTTTTTACAACTGAAAATTATCGTAATTTAGACATGTAGTAAAACAGTTTTTTGTTACATCTAAATTAGCGTTTCTCTTGCTTATTAAATATATTTAAAGGTCTTAGATGTGACTGGCATTACATCTACCAAAAGACAAGGCATCAGGCCGGTTCAAAGGTGGACATAGGCTTTTCCTTCTCTTGTCTTAAGTTTTTAATGATAACACTTTACCAAATATACCAATGGCTTCTATATTAGGAATTAGAATGCATTGTAGTGTTTCCCTGAATTTAAGCCTCTCTCGATTCATTAGTAGATTAAAATCTTATCATCATCATCGTCAGCCTATAGCAGTCCACTGCTGGACATAGGCCTCCTCAATCGCACGCCATTCAACTCGATTTTCAGCAACTCTCATCCAGATGCTACCAGCCACCCTGCGAAGATCGTCACTCCACCGAGCCTGAGGGCGTCCCATCTTACGTTTGCCGATTCGCGGTCTCCACTCAAGAACACGTCTACCCCAACGGTCATCGGTTCTACGGCTAATATGACCGGCCCATTGCCACTTCAGCTTACTAATTCTGTGAGCTATGTCGACAACCATGCTATGTATGATTAAAACCTTATGTGTATCTTGAACTATCAATTTTGAAATTTGAATAGAGTAAAGTAGGCGATAGTAATACCGACATAGGCCTAGTTTCTATAACAAGAAAATATGCCGTGTGTAAATACGTGTGGTGTTGACGACTTGTCGGACGACCAGCCGCTGTGAGCGCAATAGGCACAAACACCACCTTTGGCCGCACGACCGGCCAGTCGCCCAGTTACGGCCAACTTTCTTCTAGGTCAATGCTTCTGCATCCAAGATTACGGCCTGTCGTACGACCAGACCTGGTCGTGACCGCATATTGCACATAGTCCCTTATGAACAAATAGGTACTTTAACAAAAAACATTAAAAGATAATTACTTTTCCTCCAACTCGTAATTATTATTTTTCAATATGGTAATTTCGGCTTGTAATCTTAGGTTCAAATCCATATACTTCGCCACTTCAGCATTAGTATGTTCTTTTATCTTCCTTGACAGCAGTTCAACTTGCGACTCCAAAGACTGCTTCTCCAGATTTAGATGGTGATTCATCACTTCTGAACTTTTTTGTTTTATGCGGATTTCTGTTACTTCTACAATTGGAAAGAAGGATTTATTGAATTTTTGGCAAGTAATTATGGTTTGTTTGAATTTGAACACGGCCCACGGGAAGAAAGAAACAAAGTTGTGCAACATTGTTTCAGCAAAAAGTTTTTGTGCCGCGGGAAATATGTTCACTATGGTCCACTTTAAGGACTAAGAGTGGAGACCAAAACCCTTAACAAAGAACAAGAATATACTTACATACATATAAATACAAAGACAAAACATGATTAGCAATATTGAGTAACGCAATATTTTGAGTAGCTTGATAACATTATTAATTATCAATAAAATCCTTATCCCTACCCTGAAAGATTACCATTCAGCAATTTCAACGAAAGGAAATTCATATTGCTATAATATACAATATATATAATATTATATATATTTATATATAATATTATATATATTTATATATAATATTATATATATTTATATATAATAATATTATAAAGCTGAAGAGTTTGTTTGTTTGGTTGAACGCGCTAATCTCAGAAACTACTGGTCCGAATTGTAAAATTCTTTTAGTGTTGGATAGCCCATTTATCGAGGAAGGCTATAGGCTACATAACATCACGCTACGACCAATAGGAGCGAAGCATTTATGAAAAATCCAAACGCAGGCGAAGTTGCGCGGGTCAGCTAGTATACAAATATACAGGGTGTAAGGGACAGCCCTCCGTAAACTGACAGGGTGCATTTAGCTCCTATTTTGAATCATATTGTACCAGAATTTTTCTCAGGAATATTTTCTTTTTAAATCATTTTTTCAGTTACTTAGTTATTCCTTTATTTCAATGTGAAATTACATTCTCTGTATGCAGCACTTCATTCATGTAAATATGGCTAAAATAAAAAAACCGGCCAAGTGCGAGTCGAACTCGCGCATGAAGGGTTCCGTACCATCGTAGCCCCCTTTATTTTTAATTTATTTTTATTATGTGTTGTTATAGCGGCAACAGAAATACACATTCTGTGAAAATTTCAACTGTCTACCATCTACCTATTACGGATCATGAGATACAGCCCGTTGTCAGGCAGACGGGCGGACAGCGCAGGTCCGTCTATAGGGTCCCGTTGGTTACCCTTCGGGTACGGATCAACAGTGGGTGTTGACATACTTTAACGAACGACGCGTGAAATCAGCTGTTCACTTCCTGCCTAGCTACAGAGTTCATCGAACTCGTCGTCGCGCTTGCCGTTCGCTAGGTGCGTTTTGCCACGGTAACAATACATTGCATATGAGGAAATAAATCAAATTGATTGGATTCCCATAACATTCCTGAAATAATTTCTTGTATTGGTCATCTTAGTATAAATAATATACTGAATTCATCCCTTACATCCTGTATTTTGTGCAAAAGTTTAGCTAAGATTTAATTTATTTATTTATGTGCGAAAATAGATAGCTGCTATGCTTTAGATACATTTTTGCAAACACACAGGAAAAAAACATAGAAGCCAACACCATAAGTAATTAAAAATAAAATGTCACCAAACCTCATTGGTCCACGGAAGATATAGAACTCAAAGCACATGCAATAAAATCAATAGAAAATTTATCTACCTCCGCCAATTAAATCATTACCATCCTCAGTCTTGCGTAGCCTCTGAAGCAGTTCAGTGACCTCTCGGTTCATAACGTTAAGTTCATTCTTCAGCATTGCATTCTCTACCTCCATGTTTTGCATCTTGTATGTGAACTCTTCAGTGGTTAATAGATCCAAATCTGACGGTAAACTTCGCCCTTTAAAAATTATTTTCTTTTTATTTAAAACAACAAAACCTAATAATGTATTGCGGTAAGAAAAATAAATCTTCATCTTATCTTATTTAATTTTGTTTTACTTGTAGTTTTGTCCTGTGCGAGTCAGATAAATGCTTTTTCTTACAATATTATGGATAAAATTAGGGTTGCCAGGCGTCCGGATAAAGCCGGACATGGGTAGGCTTTTTGATTGCGTGTCCGGGCAAAATAAACGGTTTCCGGCTTGTCCGGCTTTTGTTAGGCTTTTTACATTTCGCAAACAAGCGTTGTTGTGGTTGTAGAATTTAATTTAAACATGTAAGGATTTTTACAACTGCATTTTGAAAGAAACTGAGCTCTTAAAGCAGGTTTGGGCAATTTTTTTTGTCGTACCTATTAATACTGAGACACAAAATCCTCAATAATGTAGGATGTCCGGCTTTTCTACCCAAATGTCCGGCCAAACTGGCTGGTCTGTCCGGCTATTAGGTTTGTTGACCTGGCAACGCTAGATACAATACATAACATCCTCCAATTTTAGAAGCCGATTAAATGCAACTCTGTCGTTCTGTTTCCTTTCAGGCCTAAACTACTGAACTTTGACAGATAAATAGTATGGGACCTGGAGAAAAATTATGCAGACTAGTTTTCTACACGGATTATTGCTTTTTAAATAATAAAAGAAATACGCACAGACAAAGTCACTGTCAACAGTGCTGGTGCTGATTAATGCACAGACATTTCGACTAGATACTAAATATAAGGGGTCCAAGGATTTTTAAAAATCCAGTGAAATTCTTAAATAGCAAATAAAAACTATACCCAACAAAATGATATTATATTGTAAATATTAAAAAAGAGAGATAGTTAAGTTTTTTACTTACTTCTAAGATTTAACACTTGTTCAAAGTGTTCTAAAACACCTGTGTCTTTCTCTAAAACATCTCGCACTAACGTCTTGGGACAATGCTCCAGATTGTGTGGTCTTATTGGAATATTCTTTTTTGGTGGAGACTTTTTTGTCTTAACTGAACCGTTCTTTGAAGAATCTTGGATTTCTCTAACCGTTGCATGCGAGTGATGATGGGAAGAAGGTGAAGTTTTCCGAATGGGTACGACAATCTTTGTCGTGTCTGGTATAGGCATGACTCTTTTCGTACTGCGAGGGAGTCTTTTCTTTGGCGTCCATGTTTCAGTGTTGTTATGAGATGTACCGAGATCTGTTCCACGGCTATCGAATCTTTTTCTCGCAACGTTATGATTTCGCAGAGCCGCGCCAGTCTGTTCATCCAGGTTGTTAAGGAGGTTCTCCGCCTTCCCGGCGAGGTCCACGAACCATGACATTTATAATGATTATTTTATGCTTAAAAATAAAACAATGTTTTCATTAGAACATCACTTTTTAATGTTACAAGATCCTTCGCATCTTACATTAAAATGAACGATCATGAAGAGAACTCACTTACCAGGCATCAGGAAAATGGCGGGCCCAAAACCGTTTAAAAGATACTGCGATTTATTTTTTTACTGAAATTAAATCATATTTCATGACAAACCTATTGAGAAAATGAGAACCAACACTTGACAGTTGACACGTAAACTTTCATGGCCGGGTCGACTCATTGGGTAAACCTTGGAATGCCTACGGGGGGCTAGAACTGTGTTGCCAGGTTCTCTTTTATTATGCGAGACCTAAAAACTTCGGTCTCTAATAATGACGTTTTCAAGGAAAATATTAAAAAGCTACCATTTGGTAGTTTTAGCGACATTCTTGTTTAAATTATTAATCAACAAATTACCCAATATAATATTTCGGATAATTTATTCAATGTTAATATTATTAAAATTGAATAAATATAAATGTAATTAATGCAGAATATAATAGAAATACGCTGGTTTAGCGTAGGTTGGAACTATAAAAAAACAAAAGGGTTACCAATCAAGCCAATAAATAAATAATTAATTTAATTTACTGCATTGGATCGGCCAGAGGCTATTTATTTTCAATTTTTTTTTATTTTACAAAATTAGGTTGGTAAGTTTTTGTTAATTGTACCTGGCATCCCCACACCACTTTACAAGAAAAATGGCTACCGGCACGGGTGCATGTTGATGTTATTATTAATGCAATAACTATTGTGTAATGTTAATAAAGTACTTCTGACTTATAAACAAACTACTGTTTTATTATAAAAATACTAGTGAGAAGCTTTGACTTTTACAAATAAACCACAAACTTGTGATTTTTGTCAAAATTCATAGTTTTCTACTGGCAAGATTTGTTTCCTATTCACCGTATAAGTTAATTTAAACAATAAGGCTGCTTGACCACAAAGCGGAGCTGGAAAATTGTGATCAGTGAAATTGCACACTAACATTTTCACAGTTTCCCGGTTCTGTTTTTGTGGGCAGGACTAAAATAAATATCTCAAAGAAATCCGATTTTGAATTTCCCGCTTTCGCAAGTTTTCGGGGGCACCCACCAGGAGGCGCCAAAACCGTGCCATTTTATTTGTACGTAGTTGACATTCTTCTCCTAGAGTATATATGTTCCTTGATTCGCTAACTGACAAGTAACCAGAGAGTAAAATAAATTAAACAAGCTTTTTTGCTGTTACTAATTGAAAAAAAAATTGGTTTAAAAATCAACATTAAACACGTATACAAAGTTTCGTGTTCTTCCTATTAACTGTTAAGGAGATCGCTCGCGAGGACGCGATCCCTGGCTACAGGACTATGTCATGTCTGTTATGAAAATGTATTGTCACCAGAACCAAAGACGTGTACAAACAGCTCAATCGGTTGGAAAAAAGTGGTTTGAAATAAATTCAGTTGCAAGATTTGCCCAATACATACTAACAAACTAACAAGGCAGTTTAATTAAAAACTTTAAAAAATAGGGCGCTGTTGGTCACCTTGTCGGGGCACTGCGCGGGCTCCAAAGGTTCCACTTTGAACAGCTGAGAGACAAAAGTTTTAATGATCGATTAGTCGAATAATAGAGGGTGAATTACAAGTAGGTAGTAATTATTATTTTTCCGGTTTTTTTTTCTAAAACAAGGTGGCCCATTTACAGCGGTGTTTAAAGATTTAAGAAGCGTCTTCCCATGGGCTTTGTAATATCCCTCGTCCTTTCATCCTTCTAACCAATACCGGCATCAATTTTGATCATTTGGCCGAAAAGCGCAATCTAAAACACGTCATAACCGAATTTTGCGTATAAGCGTCTCTCTCATCTCCAATTACGGATGTCAAATTGTCAATGTCTCTGTCTCTGTGTTTGTGACACAAAATAATAATTGATGGGTTCTTGTTTTGCCGAAAAAATTAGAAATAAATAAATAGTTATCCCTTTTACACTAATACATGAAGAAATAAGTGTATTGTTACAACCCAAATCATGGATTTTGAAAGTCCAGATGTTGAAAAAGATTTTCCAGGCCTGTATGCGTCTGAAAGTGGCAGGAAAAGTAATGAAAGTGACTGTAAGTATGCGTGTTGAGAATGTGCATATATTCACTACATTCACCGCAATAACTTAATGTCCCATACCATCTTGAAGAATACTGTCAAGCAAGCTTACACATAACATAACATCACGCCTGTAATCCCCGAAGGGTTTAGACCGAGGCGTACCTAATAGTTCACCCACATTTTGCTACTTATGTTCCCATCTAATAGGGGGCGAACCTGTTAACGTCGACCAGGCACAAATCCAGACTTCATGGCAACTACTGAGTTTCTGATGGAAATAACCCAATAACACTGATCTATATGGGAATCGAACCCAGGACCTCATGCTCAGCAGTCGCACTTGCGACCACTATACCAATGAAGCAAACTTCACAAGTTATAGGTGTTGCTGGAAATGTATTCAATAAACTTACAATCACCAAAACATTTAAAACAAACAAAAATGGGGACTCGGGGCACATTACATTCAACCAGCGAGGCGCGATCCATTGCATGCCATTTCACAATTCGACGGTTTCACTTCGATAGATTATAATCTACCGAAAAGTAAAGCGTTAAACTGTAATCAGTATGCTACGGTTCACAATCTTTCGACAGTTTACAATCTCTCTAAATTTTACGGTGACATATACAGATATTGTTTCAAACAAAACTTAGAGATAGGTGCAAACCCCACTTTATAAAAGAAAAAATGTTAACTCTGCCCTCTATTTATATATTAGAAAAAGCCACGAAAAACATAAAGAAAAACAAAAAGAAAAACATAAATCTGTTTAATTTTAATAAGAATAAATGACACAAAACAAAATTAATTCTACCAGCACCTAGACTACAAATGTACAAAAAAAGCCCAGAATACCGAAGCATACAGATGTACAACAAATTACCTGAAATCATACAGTCCTCGAGAACACTATGTGTATTTAAAGCTAGGTTAAAGTCATTGCTCTTAGATAAATGTTACTATAGTATCAAGAATATATGGAAGAGAAAATGTTAAAATAGAGTTAGAATATAATTATTATGAATGTGTTAATTATAAAATATTTTCTTTTTTTATGTACAAAGCTAGATATAAGTTTAATTATATAATATTTTAATTGTGAAAGTTCCTAATCTACATGATATTAGATAATAGATACTCACACTCTGCAATGTTATTAGTTTTAAGTCATCTTGCTGCGCCCTAACAGGGTCATGCACTCAGTAGTTTTAAGCATAGCGTAACTATGTGTATGTTGTGCATTCAATAAATAAACAAATAGTAAATAGTTACAAGTACCCATACCATGGCTAGAGAGGGCATGGTAAGAGATAAGAGATAATTCCAAACTGTATTGTTGCCACTACCCTTTTTTTTTTTTTTTTTTATCGTGATAAAATCGTCAAATGCGTCCTCCCACCCAGGGCAGAGCGGGAGGGACTGTCAGACTTGTACTGACTAAAATCCACGGTGTCCTTCAATAGCCCTTTATGTTCCAGGGTCGCGGTAATGCTATAAGTCCCGCGACCCCGGCAGGCTTAGGCCCTCTAGAGGGGGGCCCCGTCATTATGCTGACACTTTGCCAATACCCTTCATACAGTCCAGAAAACCTCTCTGTGACTGTTAAAAAAACAACCCTTAAACAGAAATGCACTTTAACAAGTTTTTATTTTATCTTTCTAGTTAGCGATGGAGCTGATCATGAAAAGCCAAGCAAAAAGGACCTCTTAGGTCGTCGCAAAGAAAAGAAAGAGAAAAAAGATAGAGGCTATGCTGCTCTCGAGGGAGAGAGCTCTCCGGAGGAGGATACTGATACTACTAAGTCAGTTATTATACCAACTTATTGTTTTGTATTTATACAATGTGTAACAGAATAAACGCAAGACCTCTCGTGTGGTGTCTCAGACCATGAAACTGAACAACTTTTGTTCTATGACTTTTGGAAATTCATAACTTTTTTTTAGTTTTACCATACATGTGCCATAATACTGAATGAAATCACCCATGTACTGAATAGAATTCATTAGGCAATTAAAGAAACAAAATATTAGATTCAATACATGAATACCAATACATGGTTATTACGTTGCTATTTTAATAATTTAAAAAATGAGAATGTTGCAATAAGTCAAGAGTTTTGTAAATATATTTTAACTGTCCTTGTTAGGTAATAGTACTTTACTATTATTGTACAAAAGAAAAAAACACAATACAATACACAACAAACAACACACACACAAAAATATAACAACACGAACAACACACCAACAACAACACACAACCAACAATTACACTGCCATAATAATACATTAATTCCAAAATTAATAAGTCACTTTTCGCCAGAAGTCCTTCGAAATCCAAGAAAACAAAATCATTTAAATTCCCGACAAAAAGTAAGGAGAAACGTGAGAAATCTCGTGATAAAGAAAAAGTGTTAGAAGATGCAGCAAAGCAAAGAGAGAGGGAAGAAAAAGAGAAGAAAAGAGAAAAGGAACGAGAGAAGGAGAGGGAGAGGGAAAAGAAGGAGAAAGAAAAACGAGACAAATTGAGAGAGAAGGATAAGTTGCGTAGTATGATTAAGGTGAGTAATCCCTCCTTTTATTATAAACGTGCATGTGTTGGTGGTTTGAATTTTTTTCATGCAGCGGTAGAGCGACAAATTATCCCGACAAAATGCATGGAGATACGCCTTGAGAGCGAAGCTGCGGATAAAGGCTTGTAAATTTTTTGACTGTTAGAGATGGCGTTCTTTCGATGAGATGTCGGTTTGGTGTTGTAGTGCTAGTTATAATTAGAATAGAATAGATTTTTTTTTTGCATTTATAATAATAATTGAATGTTGGATGTCGAGACTTGCATTTCCGTAAATGCATGTCTAATTCGTGCCCATTTTCTATTAAAACATGATAATATAATTAGCTATCCGTTCGTCGCGGCAAAAATGTTATGTTAGCCTACGCCCCATGTTAGCACACCGTGTTTTTGTTAGTAAAACACGATAACAAGTCGCTGCAGACCATGTTTAAGGTAGAATATAGGAATTGTTCGTGCATTTTTGCGAATTTGCACAAAACGAGTCCAAAATCGGGCGGGGCTCAAAGAAAATAATTTGACGGGTACGGAAGACGACCAATCCAGCTATACAAAACTAGTTTATGCGGATCTCTCACTGAACAAAAAATCTCGAAAAAGCGAGGCCGTGTTATACTGGAAATGTATAACTTGATGTGTCGCCGTATTAACAGATTATGTTAGAGAGGATTTACAAGACTGCTTAAATGGTTTGATCATATTGAGGGAATGAATGAAAAGTAATTAACATCTGTAATTTATAATTATGAAGGAAGAGCATAGACTGGTCTAATTGATGACGCATATGGTCAAGTGCGTAATACATCCAACCAGCGCGCATTGTATGACCCAATTGAACATGTTGCTTAACCTGTGATGAGTATGATCGCAGATGACTGTGTTAAGGATGATTTGGCAAGAAAGGAGGTGTCTGATGAGACGACGACTAATAGAGAAGTATGGAAGAAGAAGACATGCTGCGCCGACCCCAAATACATTGGTATAGGGGCCGGATAATGATGATGAGTATGATTGCGTATAGTATTTTATATATATATTTATCTATGTATATTGTATGCATTACGTATTTTTGGGTCGTTCCCGCTGGTTAATACCCCGTGGTTAACACTATTAACTACTGGGAATGATGCGTTCTACTGGTTAACAGTGTTGACGAACGCGACATTTTTTTCCCAATAGTTAATACCCTCGTCTCGCGAATAGTTCAGGAGTCAGGTTAAAGAAAAGTAAAAAGAAATCTATATCTATACATTTAGCAAACAGAAGCGAAGATGTTTAAAAAAAGACAACGAGGTTCACAAAATAATGAATACAACCGTTTATTCTAACTTGGAACAAAATATCAATCACTGAAACTAACCTAAACCGCCACAAATCATAACAAATTCAATTAACACGTAATTGTTTACAAAAATAGCTATTAAGTTCACAAAATATAAATCTTACAGCCCTTTGAGCGATATTCCCAACCAGAGTCTCTCGCGACCAGAGACTATTTTTAAGTTGTCATTCCTTGCCATAGAACTAACATGTGCTACGTAAAACCTCATTTCTTCCTAATACTAAGTAAAACTTTTTGTTTCCTAAGACGGCCTCTCCTGACGCCAAGTCGCCCTCGACTTGAAAGTTAAAGGTTGCATCTGCAAAGCGATGATCTTGGTAGCGCACTGCTCCTATTCCAGCATAGGGATAAGGTATGGATCGCCACGGGCACAGGCTCTTTACTTTCAGAACGGTCCAGGTCATGCTGGTTCGTCATCTGAAAGTGTTTACGATGATTATTCGTGCAAGCAACAATTGCTGACCACGTAGAGATTGAAAGTTCAGAATGGCAAAAATATAAGATGGTTAGCGTCCCAACCGTCCCATATTGTTACCGATAACTTTACCACAGCGACTTATGACAAAAATATAAGATGGTCAGCGTCCCAACCGTCTTATATTACTGCCGAAAACTTTACTACAGCGACTAATGACAAAAACACAAGATGGTCGGCGTCGTCCTCGTCGCAGTCTTCGTGATGCTCGTCGCGCACCGGGGCCAAGTCTGCAGATGACGGCTCACGACTGCTAACGGTCACCTCAGCATTAGGTTGTAGGGACGCTGATGATGACCCTGTACTGGGATCACACAAGTCGTCATCTGAAATGTGACCACAATTTTAAAAACTTGTTTTAAGCTTATTTACACACACAACCTGCAATCAATAAGATTAACATTTTGACGTCATGAGAGCTCTCATTATTTATTTACTCCGTTTTTTCATCATGGCACCCGACACGTTGAGTAGCACGGCGGTGTAAAACTGCATCTGTGAACAAATCAGACAGAAGGCGTCCCCGCTGCCTGAGGTTGACGGAGGCATCGCTGAATCGCACGTCAACACTTTCATGACGGAGGCATCTCTGAATCGCACGTCAACACTGTCATGACGGAGGCATCTCTGAATCGCACGTCAACACTGTCATGACGGAGGCATCTCTGAATCGCACGTCACAACTATCAAGACGGAGGCATCTCTGAATCGCACGTCAAGACTATCAGAACGGAGGCATCTCTGAATCGCACGTCCTTCACTACCAGGACGGAGGCATCGCTGAATCGCACGTCCTTCACTACCAGGACGGAGGCATCGCTGAATCGCACGTCCTTCACTACCAGGACGGAGGCATCTCTGAATCGCACGTCTCACCAAAATAATCACAACTAGGGTGTCTGTACTTGTACGGGTAAGTAAGTCGATTTGCCAACTTTTAACTACTCATATTAAAGTTACTACATAGCTAAACTAAGAAACTAAAGCGTTAAAATGTGTTAGTGAATCTAGCTAATGTGATTAAGAAAAAGCTAACTAAACATTGGCAAAACGACACAACAAGTCCGCACCTCGCGCACCGCGGCTCAGTGCGCGGCAGGAGCACGCCAGCAGCCCTGCCAGCTGCAGCGGCGACGCCAGCCCGTCCGCCACGCGCATGTGCGTAAGCCGCACCTCGCGCACCGCAGCTCAGTGCGCGGCAGGAGCGCGCCAGCAGCCCTGCCAGCTGCAGCGGCGACGCCAGCCCGTACGCCACGCGCATGTGAGTAAGCCGCACCTCGCGCACCGCAGCTCAGTGCGCGGCAGGAGCGCGCCAGCAGCCCTGCCAGCTGCAGCGGCGACGCCAGCCCGTACGCCACGCGCATGTGCGTAAGCCGCACCTCGCGCACCGCAGCTCAGTGCGCGGCAGGAGCGCGCCAGCAGCCCTGCCAGCTGCAGCGGCAGGCGCACGGCCTCGCTCACGTCCAGCGTTTTGCTCACATGAAAGATGTTGCTCACGATGTCCTCCACCGCATTGCCCAGCTTGCACAGTTTCGCGATCACCTTGTAGGCCTCGAGGATGTACTGGCGCATGCAGACCTCCAGCATGCCGCGTACCAGCATGGGGTGCGGCTCGTCGCACACCTTGAACACGTGCGTGAAACACTGCGCCGCGCGCCGTGGCCTTTTCGGGGGCTCGGCCTAACCTGATCAAAGCTTAATGTCGCCTAAATATTTGACTTCGGTAGTCAAGCCTGATTTTGCGAGTCTGTTGAACTTTTCGGAGCAAGGCGATACAGCCCTTCATGGTATCACTTAAAAGAAGGAGTGTCGATCAATTCGCGAAGGGTTTTATTACTGATTCGTTGGCAAACGATCGGGACCTATTCATTTATCCAAATTTAGTGTCACCCTTGAGACAGGAAGCTACTCGCGAAAAGTACGCGGAGTGGCTCCAACCGTTTGCGACTACCGCACGGCGTTGTTGAAAGACACTCGGAGTTGTTTGTACGAACTCTTTGCAGAACATCGCTCAAGTTTACGGGGCTAAACGAACGCGAAGTGACCTCACGAACAGGGTGCTCAAAGTTAGATCTTCATTACTAGCGGCCTCGCGAGTCACCTCTAGGTCAATCTCGCGAACAACCGTGGTCACACCTTCTCGGCATATTTGTCACAAAGTTTGATATTCAATCACGCACACGTGAAATAACAACAATGACAAGGATAAAAACGAAAAAGTCACAAATCGCCATTTTGACTTTCGGTTGGAGAGCAATTGTTATTTTGTTCCTTGAATGTTTTATACTTTAGTGGGCAATCTAAGATCTTTATCCCACTTCTGAATTTAGCAAACATAAGCGAAGATGTTTAAAAAAAGACAACGAGGTTCACAAAATAATGAATACAACCGTTTATTCTAACTTGGAACAAAATATCAATCACTGAAACTAACCTAAACCGCCACAAATCATAACAAATTCAATTAACACGTAATTGTTTACAAAAATAGCTATTAAGTTCACAAAATATAAATAATACAGCCCTTTGAGCGATATTCCCAACCAGAGTCTCTCGCGACCAGAGACTATTTTTAAGTTGTCATTCCTTGCCATAGAACTAACATGTGCTACGTAAAACCTCATTTCTTCCTAATACTAAGTAAAACTTTTTGTTTCCTAAGAATACTATATAATATTATAAAGCTGAAGAGAAACCCCATGAGTTGATTGTGCTGCTACCTGCTGCAGAACAATTTTGAATAACAACATAAAAAAATCTAAAATTCAATTTTATTTTGTTGTATAAAGCATACTACAAGGTCCTTAGTATGTGATTCCTGCCTACCCCATGAAAATAATGCAAGATCTTGGTTGGTTCAAAACAGATATACTCGTCAATATTAAACACTCCCTGCTTCATTTGTGAGTTGTTTCATTTGATTGCGATTACATGATTATGGTGTACATTATGTAGTACTGTATGGCTTTGTATTCATGGTTCATTTACTCACCTAATGCGTCGCCATTCAGTAAGGTACTGTGAACAAACAAGATCAGTTTGCAGACAGCTGCGTACAACACGTTCTCTACCATGACGTGCTTTATGTGTGTGAGTGTACTGTACTGAATGGTAAAATCTTTGTCGTGGCTCTGACAGAGTACTCAATTACACTAGCACCAAGAATGCCTGTATATATGTCAAAATATATCATCCGCACCGCACCTCACTTCCCACAACCAAGTGCGTTTTTGGACCTACTCCATTTCTTCGAGACAAGCCAGCAACACTTGACTTTGCCGGCAATGGCAATCTCTGGGAGAGTACCAGCTCCATATACGGTACTAGCTGTACCCAGAATGGGCTGCTTGCAATGCAGCGTTTTACCTACCACCTACCTATTATTTCGAGATCAAAAGTAGCCTATGTGTTAATCCAAAATATAAGCTATCTTGATACCAAATTTCATCCAAATCTGTTAAGCCGTTTGAGCGTGAAGGAGTAACAAACATACAAACTTTCGCCTTTATAATATTAGTGTGATTTATAGTCTGCATATCAAACATAAAAACATTTTTACAACAACTACTTTGATGTTTGTTCAAATGGAGATTCTTACCATACCATGTATCGTGATATTACTTCAAAAAATACATAACCCTTCCTTGGCACTCGGTTAACAAAATATCAAAATATTGCTGAGGCAAGTAACTTAGTAGTTCTTGAACTATTATAATGAAGAAGTTGCTAAGCCAATTAGGTCTTTGTGTACTGTCTCTGAAATAATAGCGAAGGTTTCATATATCACGATTCCTTTTGACTTCACTTTCAATTGTGAAGCAGGTTTCGGAATGTGAATATGAACTGTTGATTTAAGGTGGACGCGCCAAGATAGCCCGCGAAATTCAAATTTTTTATTTTTTTTTGCAATTTGCGGGTCAATGTCAGGTTGTATGTTGATGAAGATATGAATCGCGCCAGTAACACGTATGTAGTTACAGAATTATAATCATTGAAATCATCAATACAACCCTCTAAGTTCATTTAACCCCATTGAATGACTTTTTCATGAAATAGTCTGTTTCTGTTATAGTCTATTTGTCTATGCATCACCCAAAGGTTGACTGGTAGAAAATGCCTATGGCATTAAGTCCGCCTCTGTACTTTTGTGCTAGAAGTGTTAAATAACACTTGTGTTTATGTACAACACCTAATCTGTTCCTACTTTCATAGCAAATAAATTCTGATTCTGATTCTGATTCTGATAAATAAAAGAGAAATGAGAGTAGTATTGATGACTAAGACAATTTGAATTTCGCGGGCTACCTTGGCGCTGCCACCTTAACTAGATAACGACCATAGTGTAACTGTCGAAAAGAAAAGAAGAAAATAAAATTCTTCAACAAGGAAAATATAATAAGCAAAATAAATGTAAATGTGCTAATGATCACAACAAATATGAATGAACCTTCTAACAAAACCACCAGGACAAATGTTAAAATATTGCACAACCTTGTAGTCAGTTTACGGCAAAATTGCTTCTTATGCCCTTCACATAAGGATCCAAATAAACTGAGAAGGGACATGACACATCTATTGTCACAGTAGCCTTGCACTCCGCGCATTTATTTATACATAGATCTGTCTTTGTTTCTTCAAAGTAACTCTGTTTGATTAATCCATGCTAATATTATAAAGCTGAAGAGTTTGTTTGTTTGGTTGAACGCGCTAATCTCAGGAACTTCGGGTTCGATTTGAAAAATTCTTTTTGTGTTGGATAGCCCATTTATCGAGGAAGGCTATAGGCTAAAATTTCACGCGGACGAAGGTCGCGGGCTAGTATTATATAAAACAAAACATAGTAGACTGTGTATGGCCAGATGTATGAACGCGGAAGCAAAAGAAGTATCTAAGGATCGTAGCAGGTGCGCTCTATATTTTCTGCTAACCCTCATGAAAAAAAAGCCGTAAGTTTTGTGTATATGCACTAGAAAGTGTCTATTTGTAAAAGCCACGTGTATAACAATACCACTATGTCAGGTTAAATTTTCGCGGTTCAGCAGTTGATACGTTTTGCATAATTTCACTGTTCAGTTAGTAGTGCCGACCTTGGATAAAGCGCGGCAGAACGGTCATGGTTTGTTCAGTTGGGTCTCGAATGCGCGTCATGCATCACCTACGCAATGTTTTCTCAAAGGTGCGCCAATTTGCGTGTTCGTTTTTTGTTTTTTTTTTTATTCTTATCAATAAGGTTCTAATCATTTGTGGCCAATGTCAAAGTGGGAGTATTTTTTTTAATCCGTGTTATATTAAATGGTTATTTTGTGAAATAAAATCGGTCATGATCATGCATTGAAAGTTGATATATGTAAAGTGGTTGATGTGAATCGGTTATTAAGTTTATTTAAGTACTTATTACAAATACTGTGTTGTTTACAATTTCACGATTGTATTGCAGTGCTATTTTTATTTTGTGCCAGTTTGATAGTAACGTTCAACTGTCCTTTGTTGACAATAACATATTTTTCCGACACGTGTTTTTTATCGCCCAGTACTTTATAGTTTTTTGTTTACACAACAGGAAAGAGAAGAGAAAGCGAAATTCAAGTTAGAATCTAAGGAGAAACTTAAAGATGAGAAGAAAGATAAGGTAAAAGATAAGGACAAGGAAAAGGTAAAGGAGAAAGAAAAGGAAAAAGTTAAGGAAAAGGATAAGGATAAAAAAGATAAGAAGTTGACGAAAGTTCCTTCTACTTTCACTTGCGGGATTCCCTTTGAAGAGATATTTACTTTAGGAGGTAAGTAACATTATTGTTCCATTATTTATATATTTACCCACCGGTATCGGGAACAGGGGGTTACTATGACGTAAGCCCTGTTATACAGGGTGGAGACGACAATGCGACAATAAATTCAACTGTATGTAACTCATGACGTTCCCAGTCTGTATACAAAAATTCAATCGAAAATGACTGGATATTTTCGATTGAATTTTGTATGCAGTTTATTCACAGGACGTTATTTTTCATTTTTAGCATTTTCTACATATTGTAGATAATAGGCTACTACCAACAGGTTAACGAATCCCGCATCGGAATAAACGTTAAACACATGTTGCCAACTCGCTACTTCAAAAACCTTGGCCAAAATTGTCGTATTG
Source organism: Noctua comes (assembly GCA_963082995.1). Lineage (NCBI taxonomy): Eukaryota > Metazoa > Arthropoda > Insecta > Lepidoptera > Noctuidae > Noctua > Noctua comes. The sequence continues at coordinate 9,074,713 of OY720288.1, forward strand.
TCGTCTCCACCTTGTATAACTCTGTCTCATTCAAAAGAGAGAACAAAAGAAAGAGAAAGAGACGGTTATACAGGTCGTCTAGCGCCATCTCTTACTCACACTGGAATTACTCCTGCTTTAAGACGTCATGGTAGACCACCAGGGTCCAAGCTACTGGTGCTCAGGGTTCAAACTCAGAGCTCTTGAGAGAGGAACTTCCTTACAAAGCGAACCGTGGCTTATTCCATTATTATCCTTTATTTATTTTCTAACATATAGTTTACATTTTTAAATATTTCTATACAAATATTAAAATATTTTATACAAATATATATACACAAATATATACACAATATATATATACAAATATTTCTATACAAATATTTAAATATTAAAAAAATAATATATATATAGTATATTATTATTTAAAATTACCCAACTTTTGCCCATGACATCCTTTCGCGTGGTCATGGTGACAATATTTTCACAACGTGATATAGCTGGTGGTTTACTAATCAGTACTAATCAGATATATTATCAATACACGAAAACAAAACACAGTCAAAACTACCTTCAAGTTTCTAATATAAATGGTATTAGATAAGAGTTCAAATGCGTCGTTTGTGTGCATTTAACAAAGGTCATTTTTAGTACGATTGAACAGATGGTCAGTAGCTTGATTATGTATGCATTGTGTTGGGTATTATCGTCATCGTAATTCAATGGGCTAATGTTACGGGTTTGTGCAAAAAGGTTTATTATATGGAACGAGTATGGAGTATACTCGCATTCTGGAACTCCATCCATTCTCCCCTGGTAGAGGATATCAATTAAGATTACCAGCAAAACGGGAATAGCAGAACTTTTAAATTCAAATTCAAATGAGCAATAACAACACAGTACATAATCATACATTTCCAGATGTCAAGTGAATGCGCAGTCCACTGTATTGTACCAATTCAGTCATGCAAAATTTATCATTAAAGTTATGCAATTTCTTAAATTCCAATTAATACCATAAACATTGTGAAAAGAAAATAAATTAAATTCGAGTTAATACCTTATAAAATAAATTAAAAAATAATACCCTATACAATGTCATAAAAATCAAATTAATACGATATACAATGTCATAAATTCAAAAATAAATACCTTGTACAATAACATCAATTCAAATGAATAAGTAAGTAATGTCAAAGATTCAAATCAATAAGTCAGTAATGTCAGAGTATATAATGTCATAATAATTAAGAAATATCTAATGTAGTCAACACATATAAGAATACAATAAAAATAGTTTTTTTAAGATAACTCGGACTTTGTCGTGATCCACAAATTACTATCTGACAGGTATTCGTTTATAGTGATGTATGTCTTCCTTATCAGTAGATTATTGAGTTGCTTCTTAAGGTAATCTATACTAATATTATAAAGAGGTAAAATTTGTTTGTATGTAGAGGGTAATCTCCGGAAGTAATGAACCAATTTTAAAAATTGTTTCACTGGTAGAAAGCTACATTATTCGTGAGTGCTATAGGCTATAAATAATAAAGATATCATGCATATTAGCCGAGCTATTACAATTTTCGCGGACGAAGTCGCGGGCGAAGTGCTAGTTTATTAAAAATACGTGGTGCCATTCCTAAGAGATTTTTATGGAATACCGCTTTTTTGTTTTATGATCGTTTGTCGATCGATTTTCGCAAATTTAGCCAGCCTACTTACTTATATAACCTGCAAAAATTATATCTAGTTTATAACAATCCATTCCAGTCTGAATCAAGTGTTTTTTTTTTTAATTACATTCCGCTTGCAATGTTTTGGTCTCTGGTCAAAGTGTTTCAGAAACAACTGATTGAAATTGACGTACACGAAGAATAAACATCTGTCTCTATGTACCTTTGACTTTAACTGTTACATTCTTCGCCTAATCAGTACCTGAGCCACCGAGCTCTGCTCGGGTGAAAATGGCGAAAACGAATTTTCGACATGGGACCTAGCCAGGTCGATTTTTCGCCTCCGTAAACCGCTATATTGCAACTTTCCTACTTTTCGAAATCGTTAAAGCCGTTTTCGAGAACGTGATTACAAAAATGTATGTAAACATAAAGGGTGTAACAAGACCCTTAAGGAAGCCGAAAGACAAGCCGTTGTTCTCCCCGTCATTGCGGTCATTTCTTTGTTTTAGACCATACCTGGGAACTTTTAGTTACGGAGATATTGGGGGTCAAAGTTCCAACTTTTTCACAAGTTTTTTTTTAAATACATTTTTTTAATGTAAGATTTTTACTTTAAACACCTCCACGACCCCCGTACTATTCAATCCACACATCAGCACAATGTTTTAAATGCGTTACATTGAGTCGTACCGTAAAACGTGATTTTTCACCCCAAAAAAAAAAGTCGTTACCCAGCAATAATTTTTGCGTAATGTTACTTAGTTTTATGTACACAATACTGGGTTGATGGCTTCGTGAAGGGTTCGTTTACACCCTGTACAAACATTGCTCATTTAGTAGGATAGGATACAATCATGTCTTTGGTGACTGCGTCGTTGGTCCAGTAGTCGCAAGCGCTTCTGCTGAGCGTGAGGTCCGAAAGATTCCCAGGCCAGACAAAATGTTATTGAGTTTTTTCAATTTCTCAGAAGCAGCCTGGAGTCAGAATTTGTGCCAGTCATCATCATTAGCATTGATGATTTTGATTGTTTTTTTTCCGATTGATGACAACGAGGTCTATAGCGCACTACGCGAACACGACCACGACTATTGGCCGCAGAAACTACAACCAGGAAGAAAATTTGGTCCCACAACCGGGTGGTCCGACTAGTTTTAAAAACTACCGACTAGTTTCAAAGATAACGGCCGGTTATGCAACACTAGGTGGACCGATGAGCTCGTAAAGGTTGCAGGGATCCGCTGGATGTGAGACGCACGGGACCGGTCAATGTGGCGACACTTGGGGGAGGCCTTTGTCCAGCAGTGGACGTCTTTCGGCTGAAATGATGATGATGCAACAAGTCGTAGTCGTGACAGCGTGATTCCGTACATCGGACTTAATCATAGCTGGCGTAATGTGGACCTTCTAATATAGGTACCCACACCTCTGTCCAACCCTAAATCTAAATCAGTTGTCGTGGTATGGGCATGTGAGGCGGAGGAATGAGGAAAATGTCGTGAGGAAAGTTTTGAGTATGATTGTGGATGGGTATAAGAGTAGAGGAAGACCAAAGAAACGATGGATGGACTGTGTGAAGAATGATATGGCACGAAAGGAGGTGTCTGGTGAGATGACGAGTAATAGAGAAGTATAGAAGAAGAAGACATGCTGCGCCGACCCCAAATTAATCGGGACAAGGGCAAGAGAATGATGATGACCTCTGTCTAACCCTTCGAAGATTCCAGTCGTTATATTATATCTCTATCAGTTGAAACATCCTGTTATTTCTATTTGCCGAATCTCTGTTAGTTAGTTCATCATCATCATCATTTCAGCCGAAAGACGTCCACTGCTGGACATAGGCCTCCCCCAAGTGTCGCCACATTGACCGGTCCCGTGCTTCTCGCATCCAGCGGATCCCTGCAATCTTTACGAGGTCCTCGGTCCACCTAGTGGGAGGCCTTCCAACGCAGCGTCTTCCGGTTCGCGGTCGCCACTCCAGAACTTTTCGGCCCCATCGGCCATCCGTTCTGCGAGCAGTTAGTTGCATAAACGTTTTTGTTCCACATCGTTTTTTATCAGCGGTGAAATTGATTTTAGCACCTTAACTTTTATCGGAAAAGCCATAATCTGACCAGAATTATCTGCGATGCCTAAATGGGACATTCTTTTCAAGGTAAAAGATAACACGGCGTGTAAACATGAATTCTTTAGGAGTATTGTCTACACATCACACATACATCTGTTGCGAGTTGACGCTCAGCTCGTGCTCTTTGTTATATTTTTTCGTAATTATGAACCCGTTTATCCACGGCTTTTCTATAGGCGGTAAGTCCTTTTTTTGTTTTTTTTTTTTTTTAAATAGACGTCACATTTTATCAACTTAGGAAAAAAAAAAGTCCTGATCGATTTAGGTTCAACCAAGTAGTCAAGCACAATTGGCAAATGTTACGTTGCAATTAAATAGTAAGAGGTCATAAAAATACCATAAAGTTACAATAGCGGATGTACTCGTCAACAAAAGAACACGTGAACAACGGAAATGTTTTGATTGATATGTGACGTGACATGTTCTGGTTTGCATTTTTAAAATCTGTTTTATTACTTGTGTACGTGATCATCATTTTCTTTATTGTTATACGAGTACGTTATACATGTTAGGTTGATCGAAAATTGGTTTATGTAAGTATCTACTTTTAAATCTTATATATAAAATTCTCGTGTCACAATGTTAGTTACCATACTCTTCCGAAACGGCTTGATCGATTTTTATGAAATTTTATATGCATATTTAGTAGGTCTGAGAATCGGCTACTATCTATTTTTCATACCGCTAGGATAGGTAGGGTAGGTAGCTAGGGTAGGTAGGCAGGGTAGGTTAAAAAAGGTGCATTGCAACACATGCCGGGGCACACACAGCTAGTAGTTTGTAAAAACATGTTATTCGTACCCTTCTTTTCGAATAGATGGGACAGACAATGCCCCGCATTTTCTGATCAGCTCTTTGTTATAGGTGGGGTCAAGAAAGGCAGGACACTGAATTTGCTTATCTTTTTTATTATATTGCGAGGGCCAAGTAGGCGGCAACGTTTAATGCTGCATCAGTGACGTTATTTATGCGTTCAAATGTGCAAGTGTACTTATCCTCGCCGATACTGCACCTGCCGACTAATCTAGGGCACAGTAAATTACCATTTATGTGTAACGTACGCGTATCGTAGCGACTGACAAAGGTTTACACAAAATATAACATGTCATCCTTCAAATGACGGGGCATTCTTTTAGTAACAGAATGGATGTCCAATTTATGTCCAAGAGAACAGAAGCTCTCTCGTCATCCACATTATCTAAAAAAAACAAACAGCAAACATGGTAAATATCCCGTTTTTAGTGTTAATGATAATATTGTCTGAAAGCAAAATATTATCTGAGAACACTAGGTAGTGTCGTTTGTGGGCTTTCATTTGTAATTTTCGACCAGCACGCGTAGCATTACTACCGTAGAAACGGGTTTTGTCGACGGACAAATCGACAAAATGGCAGATTTCTTTTGTTGATCTGTCATTTTGTCGATTCTTCCGTCGACAAAACCCGTTTCTACGGTGGTCATGTTACGCGTATAGGGATCGAAAAGGTTTCCCTTAAAAGGAATTTTAATCGGGTTATTTTTTAGGGTTATGTGAAAAACCCTAGAGTAAAGGTTAACCCGTATTATAGAGTTAATAAGCCCATAATAACCGAATTCATGCACAGAGTTTTTATATAAAAAAAATATGCAAGAAAGTGACGTGAGTTGTCCCGCGCTTGGTGCTTTGTCTCTTATATTCTGGTTAATCAGCAAAATTTTAATGGTTAACCCTACATTTTAAAGGTTAAACTGTATAATGGTTAATCAAACATGGGTTATAGGTCCAACCGGTTAACCTTTTCACCCGATTAAGAGCATTAACGTCTTACGGCATTTAATACAAACTTTCAAGTGATTTTTTTTTCGAAATGACTGAACCGATTTTAATGAAACTTCGTACGCATAAGCAGGATACATAAGTCTAAAAACTTGACAGAGAACTTTTCGAAATGTCTTTTAAAAAAAACGATAATTGGAAATTTCTGTTTCTATGGAAAATCTAAAATCGGTCTAATTAAGCTGTAGCACTATTTTTCGAAAATATTCTCTAACGCTCACGTTAAAGCTTTTAACCAGTCCCTGCTTTCGACGTTCAAATAGTGTTTAATTCTTAGCCTCATTCACAACAGTAGTTATAAATTGTTTCATCAGTATATTTAAAGCAACAGTGTCCACAAAGCTCTTCTCAGTTTTTTTTGTCATAGACGATGGCAATAACTTGATTACTTCCTGTTTCAGTGGCTTTGCCAATATTCGGAGTGCCGTTAGCGCAGTCGGTGGAGCGTTCACGATGTCACGACGACACCGGTCTGCCTCTCGTTGTGCGAGACAGCATCGATTATTTGCAGGTATTTGATAACAATTTACTCTTGCTTAGATGATAATATTTGAGTCTAAAAACGCATAATGTTAATCGGGATTGCTGACGAGTATATCCTTACCACTAGTTTCCGATATCCCAGTCCTGTGGCCCAGTCAATGCCAGTCGGAAATTAAATGCCTATCTTTCTCGGGAGATCTCTATATCGGAGTAGAAATGGCGTAACAAACTCAGAGGTCAAAACCTCTTTTAAAGTCCAAACATTGTTTAGTTGACCCCCAGCAGACGGTATCACGAGCTCAAGCCTCTGAAGTTGTTCATTGACCTCAGATACAACATCACCAGTGGGAGTATCTGCATGACGACGCTTTGCTGCATCTTTCATTATTCGCACAACCAAGGAATGGAATTCCCTGCCTGGGTATCCCCTGGTTCATATTACCGTCGCGAGTTGTCTAGGCTTCTTTTGAGTTAGTTTGTTCCATGGTCGGCCTCATCTCTGTCCTCAGGTCAAGAGTAGGCCCATTTAATATAAAAAAAGATGTTTTACAGTAACAATACAATTTATAGTTAGTGTCTGATTCTGATCACATATTAGCTGTGGTGTATGGTTAACCACAGTAACAGCTGCTAGTATAGGTAGACGTAAGACTTCGCAACAGACTAAATTGGTTAGCCTTTCTGTTACCGGGTGTCATTAGTTCCCGTACGAAGGTTGTGTAGTCGACCTAGTTAAGTACTCCAAACGGTAATTTGGATTGACAGTCCCAATGCTTTGTCGCGATGGTAATTTACCAGTGCTGTTCTTCTATACAACACGGTCATTTATTATACCTATGATGTATATGAGTAGTACTAACTACTAATATACATGAGAATAGAGTTGAGTGGCGTGCGATTGAGGAGGCCTATGTCCAGTAGTGGACTGCTGTAGGCTGATGTATTCTTCCCCAGCTTGTTCCTTTTTGTTCTATTTTGCTGTGCGTTGTAAATTGGCAAATAAATGTTTTTGTTTCTTTCTTTACTGAGGGTAAGGTACTTGAAACCGACTACGCGACAATCAGGGCTTGTGTAAAGGCATTAATTAGTATAAGGATTTTAATCATCCGTATTCAAGGTTTTATTAATGTCTTACCAAGGGTGGTATTACCCAGTACTAACTGGGTTGTGGAGGTCAGATAGGCAGTCGCTCCATGTAAAATACTGGTATTCAGCTGCATCCGGTTATACTGGAATCCGACCCCAGCATAGTTGGGAAAAGGCTAGGCAGATGATGATTCAAAGTTTTATTAATTCAAAGATATTGTGTAAAACGGACGAACCAAGTACCTATGAAGTAACAGTTAGTAGGATATACGGTTCGTGAGCCGATTAAACTCAGGCATTGTTGTAAGCACAACTGTGGTTTCAATCTTGATACGGGAGTCTAATTTTCAAAGATAACTATAATAAATAAACGAATGTTCCGATGTATACTAGAGGAAGTTTGAAAGTAGCGCCTGTTACAGAAAAAATTAAAGGAAGTTGATTATCTTGGCATGGACATGCAATGAGGAGGGACGAAAAGCATGTGATCAAAATGGGACCACCGCGGAATAATATTCTTCCAAACAAAAAAAGAATTATCAAAATCGGTTCACAATTGGCGAAGATATCGCTGAACATACATAAAAAAAAAAAAAAAACTGTCGACTTGATAACCTCCTCTTTTTGGAAGTCGGTCAAAAATAGTGTTGGATACGAATGTTGGTGGATGGAGAGGGAGAGGAAGGCCAAAGAAACGATGGATAGATTGTGTGAAGGAATTATAAGAAAGAGAAAGGAGTACATGATGCCGTGACGTCTGACAGGAGAGAATGGAAGAAAAAAGGGATTGCGCCGACCCCAACTAACATGGGACAAGGGCGGGAAGATGATGATGTTGTTCCGGTGTTGTGGATGTGGGAAGAAGCAGAAATCGTCCTGATATTTGTTGTTTCGAGATGTCCAAACCCCAAACACTGTTTTAAGCTTTCACGGTTTACAACTAAACTTATACTGTCACTTACGGGATATCTTCCGTGATTGTTCATTATTTTGAGCTCCCGATATCCAGCCGGCATCGTAATAAGGACTCGTTTTTTGCCGTGACTTAGTGTCGAGTTCCAGTAGTGCGCGTAGCAAAAGACAAAGGAAGAGGGTAGATAGATTTGTCTGCTCTTAACAATTTATTTTCCATCCACCCGCATTCTCCAATCAACCCGCGATCATGGCGCTTGCAACAGCGCCGAAATATCGGGAGCTCAAAATAATGAACAATCACGGAAGATATCCCGTAAGTGACAGTGTAAGTTTTGTCCAAATCCCTTCCCTATCCTTTATCCTCTACTTTAGCGAGAAACTGCATGCAGTTTGATCTTTTTCTAGTCAAATCACCTTAGAATAAGCGTTTAGCCACATTGTGTCGTGTGCACCAGCACCTAGACTTCATTAATACGTAGACTTGTGTTGGTAAATATTAGCAAAGCCATTACCTCCCCTTTATCGATTTTACTTTTATTAGCTAATACCAAACACACCACTCCAATATTGGTCAACTTTTATCGATTTAATTTTTATTTGTTACTGCCTTGTAAGCGCGATTGCTCAGCTTGAGGTCCTGGGTTCGATTCCCAGGTCAGGCAGAGTGGTATAGGGTTTCTCCGTCAGGAATTTCTCAGTAGCAGCCACGGAATCTGGATAAGTGCCATAAAAAATGGCAATCTCCTATAGTTCCTAAAATTTAACTTGATTAAAATGACAGCTGTCAGGATGTACATAATTACGCCGATAATTTTACTAAGACTGTGTTTTTTATAGTTTAATTTGATTGGCTCTAGTTAATTAATACCCATATTTACCGTAAAATACTGATTGCATAAATATGCATTTGTTATTTATGTCGATCTGACCAAAGCTACTTGTCCCTTTAGTTTGGCAGCTGTCATTTTAATCAAGTTAGTTTTTTAATTATTTTTTAACAAAAACGGGGTTTTTTATCCATACGGAAATGCTAACCCCATTTTAAGTTAGATTTTATGGACTATATTACATGACACTTGAACATAATTGGCGAAATGTGGGTGTACTATTTGGTACACCACTGCCAAGCCCTTCGGGGATTACAGGCGTGATGTTTGTTTGCCTTTAGACAATGTCCCCACTAATTATTATTTTTAATTTTTCAGGCATACGGTCTAAAGTCAAACCAGATCTACCGACAAGAACCCGATAAGATAAAACTTCAGCAGCTCAAGAAACTGTTCACAGATCGAGGACCTACCTTCCCTTATCATTGGGACGTTGCTGTGGCTTGCTCTATACTGAAATGCTTTATAAGGTAAGGGAAAATGAGTCTTATTTAATTGATCCCTTGGTAAGCGGGTTCGAAGGTACGGTTCACGCACCATTAAGGTGAGTATAGACTAGAGCATTTACTTGTAACAGAACTACGAGCCGCTCTATGATATGTTCTAGTGTATCACCCTTCACCTTTCCCTTCACCCGTAAAGGGGGTTGCATCCGTAAATTGAAAATGCTGCGTTCCATAGAGAAGCCGGGGACCACGGAGGCTTGAACTTAGCTGTCTTTTTTTTAAATTGGCCTACCCTTGGCCCCAATCGTGTCCAGTCTAAATGCGTTGCAAAGTTTATTTATCCAAGGCGTTAAATTTTGCAAACTTTTCTCGACTTTCCCACAAGTGATGAATAGAATATAATAATCCAAACATTAGCGTCCTAATACGGAATTTATTTGTGGGTTCTAACTAGCATTCAAGAACTGACTGTCATCCTTCTTTATCGTGTGGTTAGTGCCTAACCTGGTTTCAGAGTTTTATGTCGCTCATGGGCCTCTGACTTGGCTTTACATGCCGTTGAGAAATATCTCTCAGGCATGCTGGTTTCCACACGACGTTTTCCTTCACCGAAGCAAGTGATAATACGCACATGAATCCGAAAAATCAGAGGAGACTTGGGTTCGAACTTGAGACTTATGACTTGTCAGTCCGACGATAGTCCAGTGTCAGTGTCCATGTGTCATCTTTGCTGTGAAATATGGACACTGGCAGCTCTTAAACGCGGTTCTGATTTACGGATAGCGTTCAGTATTAGTGGGGAATTTCGCCCTAAGTGTGATCATGCATACTGAATACAGTATCAACTCTCATTTTGTACAACTTAAATTCTAAACAATACTTTTATCTAAATTCCAGCGAACTCCCGGACTCTATTCTAACCCAAGAGCTACACGGCCAGTTCGAACAAGCAACAGCGATCGCCGAGCCACAGCGCGAAGCTACCATGCTGTCTCTCATAGCCAAGCTGCCGCCGCCTAACTACAGTTTGCTGGGATGGCTCATGACGCACTTTGCCTGTGTCGTGGCTAACGAACAGGTGGGTTCATTACGCTAGAGTCACACGGTCAGTCTCTCGGAAGCTGCTTATAAAAGCCGGATATTCAGTGTGGATTAGGGTCCAATTAAAGGCAATAGGCTTACCCTAAAAAAAATTAAGAAATGTGGGGTTTGCTATAGAATTTTGCCTACCTGATACGAAACTAATACTGTTTGATTTGGAATTAAAAACAGTTTCGCTCGTAAAAGTTGGCAAATGATGCATAATCAGCCTATAGTGTTCCCACTGCTGGGACATAGGCTCCCTCTCTGTGAGAGGGAATGGGATAAAATCCACCACGTGGCCCAGTGCGGGTTGGTAGATGTCACATGTCTTCGAATTTTTGGTTCTAAGACATGCCGGCTTCCTCATGATGTTTTGCTTCACTGTTTTGAGAGCAGTGGTGATGAAATAAATTATACAAAGTAATGAGCCTGCCTGGGTTACTGCTCGTAAATCGGGGCCGCCACTGCTCTCCAGATGCTGAACAATGACTTAATAAGTTACTTGTAACTCAATAGCGCTTTTTCTATTTCCAGTCGAACCATGCGAACATTCAAACGATAGCGACTGCTATGGGTCCTGCGCTCAACATGTCGCTAAACCTACTCACTTACCTCATTTCTAAGGCAGACAAACTCTTCCCAGATGTCCAGTTGACTAAGTAAGTGATACTTGGTGTTTCCTCAACTAATAACATTATGAAAGTCAATTTGTTTGTTAAGTTAAGGTTTTACCACACCAATCTATCGATCGTCGATCGAAGCCATCGATCCATCATAGAATGGATTAGTTGACGACGATCGACAGTTTCTACTACACCAATCGATCGATCGTCGTCATTTCTACCTTCGATCTATCGATCGGTGTGGTAACACCCTTATGGAATCAGGCGCTTTTTTAAATCCATGACATTAATTAATGTTATGCTAAATATTTCGTGTTAATTCCGTGATACAGATCCAGGCTTGGATGCAGGTTCACTCTCCCGCCTGCAAAAATATGCAAATGCAAGCATAGCGAAATTTAGCATGCCGTGCGCCCAAACCGATACTCGACACGTGTTTCGCCCCTCCACAGGGCATCCTCGGGAGATACTGACTCGACGACCTCTCTGGCGCGAGTTTGTTTGTTGTCACGCCTTAACTAATGACTGAATGGATTTCTATAAAATTAGGAAGAAGGCGAAGCCACTGGCAGAAACTAGTTGCAAATAATTGTAATCAATCCGAACTGAGCCCGCTCCCTGTCAGAAAGGAGGCCCGGATTGGAAACTTATTAGGCTGACGCTGATGGCAATCGGCCATCCAAAATCAGTTAGAAATGTTAAATCCTTCAACCAGAGAATATCTGTCTCTAAACTGAAAACGCTTGCGCAATATATCGAATCACTGTTTTTCTGTGTAAATTGGCCCTTTTCTTGCACATTATATTATTTTCAAAATTGTTAATGCAGATCGACAAGGCTCAAAAAGACATGCTTCTAAAACCTTTTGCGGGTCTAATATCAAATAATTCTAATCATAAACCAATTTCTGTCTTACAGATACGTGCCACCACTCGCATCAATTCCTCCAGACTTCCCGGAAACGGCACCAGAGATCAGCCAGGAGCTGCGCAAACAAGAGTCTCTACTGAATCAGATACACGCTGAAATGCACGCTGGATTCATCACGTCAGCCAGGGACCAACAACTGTGGGAGGCACAGAGAATTGTTACTCAGCTAAAGGTAAGATCGTCATTATATGCGTAGTCTTTGCCCAACTTTATATGGGTTGGCATTCAGTCAACTGGATGCAGCTTTTACATGAAGCGACTGCCTAACTGACCTCTACAACCCAATTACTATGTAAACGAGGTCCCATTCACAGGGAGCATTCGCCTGTAATGTAACAGTTGAGATTCACAAGTGAATCTGAACTGTTAACAAGTGAATCATGGATTGTTACACGAGGGAGCGCCGTTACACGAACCAGGGACCAGTCTTACCAACGGATATCCCTTGTTAAGACTGTTTGACTGTCACATAGCCAGCCGACGACTCGGCATCAAAGTGGCTTACAACAAAGCCCGAACGAGTGAATTTGATGTGAGTTTTCCAACAGGCGTTCGGGCATATGGTTCCGTGAAGATTGCCGAATAAATAACGTATGAGTGCTTAAGCCCAAGGGATTGAGGGGTTGATGATTTTGATTTATATTTTACTGCATATTCGTGTAGCCTATAGGCGGTCTCATTGTAAGACTTAGCGGCCGTTCACACGCCGCTGTTCTGTACGATCTTTTAGAGTAAAATGTAGGGATCACATCAACATCACACCATTCATTTCCGATTGGGTAGTTGCACCATTAACAATCCATCCCACATATTTACTTGATTAATATTTTTTTTTTTTTTTAAATATGTCTATTGGTTGGTAAACCGTGCCGTGCCGTGTGATACCGAAATTATACAGTAAAACATCCTACAGTCCATCGCGGTGTGAACATGAGAGTCCTCGTTATTCCTTTATTATTTTTTTCATTTATTTATTTATTTGCTCTCATGCACATTACACATTTTACATATTAATGTCGGTTTTTTTGTACATGAACCCTGTCAGGGCACTGCAAAGCACAATGCTGGTTTGCTGTTGAGTTTGTGATACAGATGTCCAGTTAACAGTATTAATTTAATACAATAACAAACATACATTAAGTCATATTTAAGTCAGATTGTGGGTAGGATCGGTGGGATCTTCTAGGAACAGTCCTCTGAATACTAAATCGGCAGAGTCCAGTTCAATCACCATCTCTCATCTTTTATTCACAACAATATTAGTATTCTTCCTTGGTTGTTGGAGGAGCTCTCGGCTAAATAAGAACAGCCCTTAGGGTCGATCTTTAGGCTAAGCCGTGCTTGCCTAGGTTGTTCTTTGGATGGGTGACCGCCCAATACATACCGAGTCTCATCCGTGCCTCGGAAGGCATGTTAAGCCGTTGGTTCCGGCTGTCATTTGTAGATCTTTGACAGTCGTTAGGTAGTGTCCCAAAAAGTCTGACAACCAGTCTTACCAAGGGGAATCGTATTACCTAGTACTAACTGGGTTGTGGAGGTCAGATAAGCAGTCGCTTTATGTAGAATACTGGTTTTAAGCTGCATCCGGTTAGACTGGAAGCCGACCCGAATATAGTTGGGAAAAGGCTATGCAGATGATGATTAGTATTGTTGCTATTCGGGATCCATTTTGTAATTTTCGGTCATTTCTCATCGCTCTTAAGGCAGATCTGGCAAACCACGCACCATAATTATTTGCAGGACAGCTTTGGCACAACGCAAGAGAAAAGGACAATTATAGTTACTCCAAGCACGGTTCAAAATCCCTTGACTCTTCACACGACACCTCACTTCTTGACAAAGAATGGTGTGCTAAAAGAGTGCATGCCTACCACGATTCAAATAGACAATACTCGAATCATTTGCGGTGCAGGAAACATCCTCATTTTGCACTGATTATTTTACTGCCAGTACTATATGTTGAACAGTTTCCTAACGTGGTTTAATTTATAGCTTGTGCAATGTATTCCATACCTTATGTAAGTTAATTATTATATATCTACTAGCTGCTACCCGTGTATGCGTTGCAATGCAGCTTTTTCTAATACCTACCACCTATCCTATACCTACCTACCTACTACCTACCTACCTACACCTACCCACTACCTACCTACCTACCTACAACTACCTACTACTTAGCTAATATTTCTTAGTGTAGTAGCCTATGTGTTAATCCAGGATATAAGCTATCTTGATACCAAATTTCATCCAAATCTGTTAAGCCGTTTGAGCGTGAAGGAGTAACAAACACACACATACAAACTTTCGCCTTTATAATATTAGTGTGCTTTGCCTTGTACTGCCTGGCCTTGTCCCAAGTTACTTGGGGTTTGGACAATATAGCCTCGTATCCACTAGGCAACATTTGGCGCACGACATGTTGCACAACATGTTGCTCAAAGTGTTGATAGTCAGCGCGGAACTTTTGTTTAGCAACGTTGTCTGTCTACACATGATTTCGCTCGCATCAGTCGTCGACAACATGTCGCCAGAGGAACTAGTGTTGATTTCAGCGGCGAAACCACACGGACATTTCTCCGCGTCACGTCTCCACTCGACAACAATTGATGCTCAACTGCATGTTGCACCGAAACAAACAACAAGCCGTGCGTCATGTTGCGGGCCAGCTGGCAACGTCGCGCGATGGTGTGCAAGGCTGCCGAACATGTTGAGCGTCACGTGTTGCGCGTCAATTGTTGCCTAGTGGATACGAGGCTTTAGTTTTTCAAAACATCTCTCTCTCTTCTCTCTTTCTTTTGTTTTTTATTTGTTTATTTTTTGTTATCTTTCTTCCTCTTCCCTCGTACAATCAATCCATTTAATTGATCACACTGACTTTAATTGAGTACAGCCCCTTGAAGAACGTATTTATTTACTTATGTCTACCTTGTGGATCTTGCGAAAGTGGCGTCCCCGGGTTCGAATCCCAGGTAGGCAAAGTGTTATTGGGTTTTTCCATAAGGAATTTCTCAGAGCAGCCTATGACTGGATTTAGGCCCGCTTGACGGAAACATGGGGAGTTGAACAAAACTAGCGAAATATGGGTGCACTGTAGGTACATCTGGCAAAGTAGACAAATGCAGGAGTGATGTAATGTATACTTTAGTTCCCATAACATAATAATAAAACCACAACAATGAGGGAAGTGGAAGATACCTTCAATAAAGTATGACTGTCTGTCTGATCCGAAATTTACTTAACTTTAACTTAGCTAATCCATCAACTTATGGAGATGAATTTCAAGTAAGCTGTTCCATTCATCTTGAAAATGCCAAAAAAAAAAAACGAAAACACCTCTCAAAACTATATAATAATATACACAAACAAAATATTACTGGTATTTTATTTTTTCTTCTTTTATCGGTATTTCTCGAAAATACCTATTGTGTGCAAATTTAACACACATTGCAAAATAAAACTATCAATAATTCCAACTCTGTATAGAACACAAAACATTGCCATAATTTCGTGGTTTTCCTCATGTTTTGTTTAGATATTTTGTAACTATACTTGTACACATTTGTAACTAACTATACTTGTACACATTTGCTAGAGGTTATTATGACAAACGTATTAGTCATACTGGTTTGTTATCGCAGTCGTCTACAATTTACTTAACTATTATTAGCTCTACAAATAAAATAACTTCATAGCGTTTGATTCCGGACATTCTCCGCAAAAAACATTAAATCTCTACTCATTAGGGGTCAAAATCCTTTAATCATTACGAGCCCTTAATGACGAATGACCTTCGAATTACCTACACTTCTGGGTATTTTACTATTATTACTACCTCGCTTGAAAAGGGCATTCGTGATCGTGTTATGTTGATTTAGAAAGGAGATTCCTCTGTCTCCTATTGCTATCTGAACTGACATTCGACTCAGGACAAGGTCAACTTACTAATCTAACTGTCTACCAGTGGCGAAGGTTCCATACAACTCGGTTCCATTTGAAAAATGGCACAGTCAGTCAGTATTCTATAGACAAATAATATAATCATATTAAAGATATGTACCAGTGACGAAGGTTCCATACAACTCGATTCCTACCGGCTTCCCTTTGAAAAATGGCTCAATCAGTATTTTATATACAAATAATATAATCACATTAAAGATGTGTACTCCGGCTTACCTCTTACAAAAATTGACCCTTCGCTACTGATATGTACTCCGGCTTACCTCTTACAAAAATTGACCCTTCGCTACTGCTGTCAACGTGTACATGTCGTGTACTGTGTACTAGTCTGTATTCTCCCATGTTTGGCAAAGGCCTTCCTCTCTCTCTTCCATACAATTTTGTCTTTTGCCCACAATGACGTCTTAAAGCAGGTAATTCCGGTCTGGGAAAAAGATGGCGCTAGACGACCTGTATACCTCTATCTCTTTCCCACAATGGAAATACTCCTGCTTTCATAGTAACCCTCCAGGTCAGTCCTTACGTTAGAAGTCAAACTCGTCGCCCCATCTTCTTCGGGGACCCACTGAATGGTTCTTTAAGCCCATTTCTCGTCAAAAACAAAAGTCAGATAGGTCCTATCAAAAACAAACAATTAATAATGATATCCACATAATTTAAATACAATTTTGATAAAATCGTTTGAACATTCTCACAGTGTCAGATCATTGAAAAAATCGTTAAATAAATGGACGTCATGGATTCCTAATTGAATTGCGTAACGAATAAACAAGACAAACTTGTTTCGAATCGAAAGTATCTTTCGCATTAGCGTATTGAATTAATTAGTGAAGCTTTAATGATAGATGCTAAAGACAATCTTTCAACGTTTTTGTAAAATGATTTTTGATAGATTTTGTCTGTTTTGTGTCATCGTCTAGTGGCAGTTTTTGATCATGTTGTACTTTATAACTAAAAAGTTTCAACTGCCTATTTTGTTCGTATCAAACAGGTTATTCATAATATTAATAAAGATTATCTTGTCGTTTTTAATTTAAATAAAAAACTTTAAAATAAACCTTGAGGGGTTAATTTTAAAAAAAATCTGTAGAATTTGGTATTCGGAATCTATTCAAATGAGTTGTCCACTAATACAAGCCTTCTATTACAGAGAAAACTTCGCTCCGTACAGAAATCGGTAGAACCTGGCAACTCATTACAACCACAACACGCCTCTTTAGACGAAAAACCAGAAAGCAAACCTGAGGAAGAACCGGCGCGAAGAAACTCACAACCTTCACAACCATGTCAACCGCTACAGACGACAGAAATACAACAACTTACACCACAAGAAACTACTGAAGTAAAGACCCCGAATGAACCATTCCAAGAGCCCAAAGAATCGCCCAGCACAGAACCGATATTCGAAGCAGAATTCGAAGACAATTTCGAATTCAAACCCGAAACCAAACAAGAAAAGGAAACGCCCGAACAAGAGGTCCCTCCTGCAGAACCTGTCAAAGAAAAACCGAAACTAACCGAAAAAGAACTCAAAGTATTGAGACTGGAACTTGAAAACGCTGAATACCTACAACTAAAGTCGCTACTCCAAGCCAAAATCAACTCGGAACAGTTCGAAATCGTCAAACTTAAGAGTCATGTTGCTTTGAAGAATAAGCAAACAGAGGGCGCGCAAAGTGCCAAGGATAATAAAGAAAACAATACACCAGAAGAACAAGAATTAAAACAAAGACTGATAAAAGAAAATGCGTTGCTAGAACAAAAGCGAGTTAACCTCATCAACCAGATCTTCCAAGAAAGAGTTGCTTGCATACAACTGAAAATAGAACTCGCTATGAAAGAAATTTTATCGAAATCATAAGCTTGGTAGTGTAGTGAATAAGGTAAGCAACCATTCCGAAATTGGGACAATTAAAAATCGCTGGACGCTCGTCATTTCCACTCATTCCCAATGGGTACCGAGAAAATAATAAAAATAGTACTGTCCCTGTAAAATAGTGCAGATGTCAGCTAGGAAATGACCAATGATGCGGAATAGGCTTAGGAACAGCTTTATGAACAACAATAACAAGCTTATTACTCAGAGCATAAGGGTGAAAACTGGTCGAGCGTCAGTAAGCGCAGTAGTACATGCAATAAAACCGAAAACTACAGCCATTCGCCACGTTACCGCGCTGTACTAAATGTGGTGATACGTGATCGGCTCAACCTGATTTCGCGTGTATAAATGTGGTGGTTTCACTCCCTTAAGCGTATCGCGGTACGTGTGAACACTGCTTCATTTAAATTTTCAGGCAACGAAACATCAGAACAGAACGAGTAGTCGTTCTGAAGGCACAGGTCTTCACGACAGGTTGTGGTGGTTTTAGACTACTTGTAATGTTACTATTGATACGACATATGCGTGAATCTCTAACCTTCTTACTGCTAGATACCTATTCGCAAGTTGCAGCCAATTTGCACCGTGCAGACTTTACTAGCAAGTTGCAATGTTTACTAGATAGAACTTTCAAGTTTTCGATGAAACTTGTTAGTATACAGGGTGTTTGGTGCACTGCCATCACCGAGCACACTGTATATCGAGCGTAATATAGCTGTCTCAAAAATATTAAATAGCGTAAGTTTATTTATTAATACAATATTCGTCAAATGTTGTTCGATTTAGGAAGTAACATTATGTAGATAGTAATAAAAATGGACTCCTTATGACATTGACTCATTTTAATATAGCAATCTTATCTCTCGCGCATATACGCTAAGACTGCAGTAATATTTATCTATTACCTGAATACATATACAATATTATTTTTAGTATATGCGAAACATGAATATAGTTTGTTCAGAATAAGTAACTGAATCGATTCCAACAATTATTAAACCATGTTACATTTTGTCCCAAAAATATTTTAAAAAAGGCTACGAATTGGACACCAAGCGACACCGCAATCATTTAGGTACCTACCGCCAAATTATTATTATCAATGAGCTCAAGACGACGCTGGAGGCGCGCGCGCGGGTGCGCCGCGTGTTGACTACGTTTTTGTACGGACAACCAGGTAACAGAACAAGCTTATAACTTTGTTTTTTTTTTCATGATAAAGTTTTAAAATTTTGTACATAGATTCTTCACATAAAAATACTAGACACGTGTTTCAGGTTTCGCATATACTAAAACTAATGTTGTATACAACGTACGAAATAAATGTAGTCTTTTCAGCTATTTTATTTCTGATTCTGCATCACTGTCAAGATCACACTGAACTTTATGTTCGTTACAAGAAGGTTCCTATTAGGTCGTTGCTGTCAGAGGTAGAATAACTGAATTTTAATTTACTAGTGCTTTGGCATAATTTGACATTGTAAATGTTAAAATAATAATCATGATGAAGTGTAAAGCCTTAAAGAACTTCGGTTTTTAATTAATAGATTAATCAAAGGATATTGATCAAATAAATGTTTTACAAAGTAAAAAAGTTTTTTTCAATCCATTACCTACTTTCACTTTCCCCAATCCTCGCCATTGTCATAGCCCCAATATTATTTTTTATTTAAAAAAAAAAACAGCTGATCCATACATTTTGACCGTGTATGACATACACGGTCAAAATGTATGGATAAGCTGTTTTTTTTTTTAAAAAAAGTGCAATACATACACTGTATGTATTGCACTTTTGTAGGAATCAGCTGTTTTTTTTTTTTCAAATAACCGATGAAAAGTTTCTATGTGGGGCGGCTCAGTATGATGTACTGAATACATGGTAACTGTTTTCGCGTCGGTGTCCATTCCACCCCATAATATCTGTTAGTCTGGTGTACGGAGCCTCATCTGCAATTTGTCCCTAAGATATGAAAGTACCTTTAATATTAGGAACCTACTGGTACACGCAACCTTGAACGATAGTATGAATAGCAGACGTAAGCGGTTTTACCACTAAATATAAGATAACAGCTGCCACCCCGCATCTGTATGAAATAGGTATCAATAATTAGCAACAACTTAGAACACACGGCGAAAAATCAAGCTATACATTTCCATTATAACGTGGCCTAGCTTTGTATAGATTTCCTGTACAATGCGATAAACTGGTTTTGTATAGCTTGATTGGTCGTCGTCTGTACGTGACGTCAGCAGCTTATTCTAGAATGATTGTTTCTATCTTGCAATAATTATTTATCAATGTTCTAATTGCATAACCATTTGGCCTTATCAACCGTATATCAAAACACTATCGCGATAAGTACGTATCTTAATCACATATAGATTTCTTGTAAAATGATAGGTGCAGTGTTTATTTTATATTCTGTAAATGGCCAGTCATATGACTTCTGTATATAATTAATTCGTACTTTTTCCTACTACATGTTTACGATTTTACGTTTACAGATTTTCAGTAAAGTACCTCTGTTTGGAATATCGCCCATTTTAGATACGTTCGGCATTCATATTGTTATCATTTAAAAGTTCTGAAAATTATCGCAAGTGTCAGAGTCTACTTACTAGATTAGGTTAGGTTATGCTCTACTCCTCCATTACGTAAGAGTTGACGGTTCTCATTCATAAACATTTGCTTTTTTGTACAATCATTTATACTTCGATGTGCAATTTTTACTAATAAAGTAGGTACTTTATTCTGCTAGTCATGATATATTCGAAGACTTTTGTAAAAAACACAGCTATAATTCACGATAAATGCTAAATTAATATTGGTGATGACATGATCTACTGCAGGCAATCAAATCAAGTGTCTAATAAGTTTCAAGTAGCATTCATTTCAAGAACTGTTTGACGCCTCATTAAGTAGGAACGCATTGTAATATTACCGTCCTATACTATCTGGCAATTGGATATTTTACATTATTTAATTCTACTTATCCACCAATACTGATTCTCATAGTCGTAAAGTGAATTATCAGAGCTTCGGAACCATTCCAGAGGTCTGTTCCTTTTTTTTGACAGTGGGTGGGACCCACATACCTAGATGTCCTCCGCCCTGAGATGGGCAAAGGGGTCTGTCAGAATCTTACTGGCATAAACCACAGATGGTATTCAAATAGGTACCTTTGATAGGGGTACTGCACTTGCGGATATTTTCACGCTGGGAGCTATTATGATGTGATAATTAACTACATTGCGATGAGTAACAACCGCAATAGAAGTTTGCGTGACTTGCAAGTCTTGGAACAGAAAGACGTACCTATACGCACTAATCTGAATTTGTAATTTAGGCACACGGCAGACCACTCGTTCATTTTAAACAATATTGATCAAAGAAATCAACACGAATACGTACAAAAAATCATTTTGAATGTTTCACTTATTACGAAATAACAGGCGTTGTAAACAGTCACGCGATACTGATCAAGACAAAAGAAATATTCCATCGACTGCACCGCAATCGAGTTTGCACGCCAGGGGTCGTAACTATCCGGACATAATTATTATTTTATTACGTAACTTTAACAGTTAATTTCTTGGAACTAAAAAGAAAAAAAATAATGAGATGAAACAATTAAAATCGATTTCGGATACGATAAGGAAAACTTAGGCACTATAATGTTTAGATATTTATTAAGTCTTGGAGATTTTAAATTAAAAAATGTAGCCGCATTTAT
Organism: Noctua comes; assembly: GCA_963082995.1. Classification (NCBI taxonomy): domain Eukaryota; kingdom Metazoa; phylum Arthropoda; class Insecta; order Lepidoptera; family Noctuidae; genus Noctua; species Noctua comes. The sequence continues at coordinate 9,096,339 of OY720288.1, forward strand.
CTCTTTGCAATTGAGAGATTACTAATTAAAAAGCATAATCAGCTCAAGAGGAAATCTATGCGTAAAAGCTAGGGTGTATCCACCGAAGTTGTGCAGAGATGTATTGTGCAAAGCGGAGAGGGGAGATGTGCAAAGCGGCACGCCCCTCACAGCACACCGCTCACTCTTCGTCTCGTCTCCGCTGGCGTAAACAATTACGAGACATCTCCTCTCCTCTCTACTCAACCATTTCCACTTAAGCTGAGCGGAGACGAGAAGTGTAAATAACAAAATTGTATTAGTGGTTTACAACACATCTCCTCTCCTCTCGTGTCCGCTTCGGTGGAGTCCGGCCCTTAAAGCTTTTTTTTTTCCGGGTGGGAAATCATCAAATGACCCCCCCACCCTCTGGGCGGAGCGGAAGGGAGTGTCAGACTTGTACTGACTAAAACCCATTCATGTTCCTTCTTTGCCCTTTGAGTTCCAGGGCCACGGTATCTCTTTCGAACAGTCCCGCAGCCCTGGCAGGCATCGGCCCTTGCAGACCCCTACATTGTTGCTGACATCTCTTTGAGGCGAGTGTGGAACACGAACTCCCTGCCGCTCGCCTGTCGTCATAAGACGGCCGGACGGCGAGCTAGCCCATAGCTCGCCGTCCACAGGCCCACGCCTACGGTGGCCGGGAGCCACCACGTGACCCCCGACGCCCAGGGCGTCACCCGCGGCGGCTGGGACGTGAGGTTCTTTCCCTCTCACGTCCCGCCCCCTCCTTCACTAGCATGACTGCTTCGCAGAAGGAGGTGACGGCTTCCCATTCCCTCTCCTTAAACCTTAAAGCTTTCTACGGCTGGGACAGAGACCTACTCTGTGAGATGGAGTGGTAGTAATCCACCACACGCCTCACGGACACAGGGCGGGTGGTGGACGTTACATGCCTCCAAATTTTATTTCTAAGACGTTCTTCTCTATATTTTCTCACACACTTTTGGGAGGTGTCGATAAAATAATTGACACAAAGTCAAATGCCTGCCTATAGGCTCGAACTTACGATTGTACTATTCGTAAAGTTGCGTCCGTTTGCACTGGGCCACCAGTGCTCTACCTAATTAAATATAATAACTTGTTAACTGATTTAAAATAATCTAGCCGTCTAAACGAGGCAACAATGTAACGAGCGATTATCCACAAAGTACCTACCAGTCAAGATTATCTTCCCTCTCAGCTCACACTGTCTGTAGATGCGATGACGGTACATCAATTTTTTTCCCCATATATCACAGAAAGAAATCGTGTCTAAGCTAAAGTATTCGCACTACAAACCAAGACAGGATACGATTAAAAAATCGATAGGGATCGTTGACACGATTTCTTCCGGTTATCCAGCCCAAAATAAAATTTAATAATTCTAAGCATGACTTGCCGTATTAGTCACTCAATATCGAGAACGGTGAAATCAATCGCTACTGTTTATACTGGCACCCACACTGGATAAACCTGTCTACATTCAATTTTGAAGCTTATGGATCTTGGAAAAGATACTGACCTTGATACAGTAGGTAGGTAGAACATAGTACCTTATATGCTTAGGTACATAATGGATTGCAGCATTTCTGGACGTAGGCGTCACTGGCCAGCCATGATGGTCACAAGAGAGGCCAAACCCCAAATCTGTATGCAAATTAAACGCGAATGAGATCACCACATTGTGAAGATTTCGACCTTCGCATTTTGGTACATAATGTGGCTATTCGACAACAACAGTTAGCATACATCGAATAATCACTCCAAGGTTGAGTTCAACGATTTTGTTTCACTGAATAAATGCATAATCGTTCTGGCACGTTTTGCCCTATACTTCGTTAATATTACTCTACGTTTTTGCAAGCATTGCATGCATATCTACAAAGAAACTAATAATGACATGAAAGAAATACCGTCATTCTTATCTTTGGGAACCAGTACGCTTGTCTACGAAGTATTCCATTATAAAATGTTCAGAAACATTTTAAACTGAGTAATCACAGTTTTATTTAATTATTATGTATAAATTAAAGATTATATAAATTCGTTACTTTTCGTTCTTATTTTTAACCGACTTCCAAAAGGAGGAGGTTATCAATTCGTCTGTTTTTTTTTTCTGGACGGTAAAGGTGCCTACTTCTAACATCCAAAAGTCACCGAGTTCTGAAGCTAAAGTTATTTTTCATTTTTTTGTGTCTTTGAAGTCGGTTTTGTTTTTTGATTTGGTATTACATTAATGGACGTTAGAAGTACCTTTAATTAGGCGTCTAGCCGGCTCTAATCTAGTCCAGGGTTTCATTAACATAAGTGTTTAATAAACATCTTTGTTTAAACACAATTGCCGTTCTTGAGCACTTAAACACATCTCATTAGCACAAAACAATGGTGTTTTTATGTACGGGTCGGTGCTAACAGTATTTCCTAAGCATGTCATCGTTTGAGAAAATAACATCACATTTCTAATTTTATAAAGCTTGTGGGTGTATTTTCGGATATCCGCGGGATCCGGTCCCCTTGTTTTTCTACTATTCTTATATCAATGTTGGGTTCATTTTATTATGTGTGTCATTCCCTACAATAAAATGATATTTTTCTAGTGTGTACCTGAGCGAAAGTTGATGATGGCTCAGGCCCGTATCGTATGTTTCGAGTCTTGTTAACAGTCGACAATTAATTAACATAAGGTCAACCGTTAACCTGCTCACCTAGTTTCAGAATATGAAACTGCACAAACAGGTGTTTTCGTTGATAGGTGTTCTTGTAGTACCAAAACATATGATATTTTGATGCGATATCGGGATTAACAAGCGCGAATTAGGTAGGCATTGAGAGATATGCATTTATAGGTCATTTAGGTATGTCTTTATCTAGTTCATATTAATTAGCAGCCGACAGACCTTGTCCTTTTATAATTATCAGTATTTAAAAACAATTGCAGTGTACCTACTCAATATGAGGTAAACTGCACTAACAAAAGGAAAAAATATATAAAACGTAAGTTTGTGCACACAACAACGAGCAATAATTTGCTTTGTCGCTAAAATATCTCTGTATCAAAGTACCATAGATTTCATCATTTTTCTTTTGTTGATCTCAAGAAACAGTCTCAAGTCGTAGGTTGAGACATCCAAAGCAAATTAGGTAGGTAGCTGGTAGATGTCTGTCATTTCATCACACTAGCAGGCCTATGACAAAAATGGATGTGTGAATAAATCAACCTTGTATTAAAAGGTATGTAGCTAGGTGATTTATCTGTGTTGAGTAAGTATTATCTTTTGTTACTTACCTTGCCTGTAGGTTTTATCGTTGGATAATAATACTGCCTACACCTACCTATACGCGTAAGCGCTACAAGTATTATGCCTTTCAACATAATTCAATTGTTGTTAGCACTTAAGTGTGTCTCAGTATCTACCCAGAATTGTAGGTATTGTATTGTCTATGTATTTAATTACCTAGGTAATCTATTTCAATTTAAACGAAATAGAACTTCGATGCATAAGGAACAGTTTTATCATTGGAATAAGGGTTATTAATGCATGCATCTGTCAGTGTTTGTCTTGATACCCCCGCGGCGAAATATTTTGAGGACATAGCCGAGACCACAGACCGTCATAAGCATACAATCTATCCAACGAAATCCCGGAAGTCTGCAGCAATCCGATCTGTAAATACTTCACCTTAGCAGTCTCTCGTTAGTAGCTTATATTGTACTATGAACTTCTATCTAATGCTATATTTAGTAGGCGAGCTATATTTAACCCCCGTCAAAACTGAAGGGTGTTATAAATTCATCCTTATACGTGTGTTTGTTTCGTGTGTCAGAACTGCCACATAGACGGATTAGGAGTGAAGTTTTTTTTATTTAAAAAGGATCAGATAAAGCGATTCCACGGATTCCGCTGTAATCCCAAGTGATGAGTGAGACCTTTTCTTCGGCAAAACCGAGAAATATGAAGAGCATTCGAAAACGTGTTCGCGTTGCGGTAAAAAGTGAGACAGACCTGAATTGTGTTCGGAATCCATTGTATCACACAAATATTTCTCACCGCAGACGCTAACAACCTAAACAATTTTCGTTCTAACGGTTCTTCCAACGAAACTCGTATGAGTAGGTGAATACGGACTCGTCAAAGTGCATTCGATTCTAGTCTCTACACGAGTGCAATACTTGTTACAATCCCGGTCGTGCTCAAACTGTGAATAATCTATGTTATCTGTTGTAAGATATTGTTGCAACAATAATCTCGTTGTTTGTGAGAATCAGGTTTCTATTCAGTTACCAATTATCTAATGACTGTGAATATTAGTGATAAAGGATAAAGGCCAAGACTCAAGTAAATATTGACATTCATTAACAAAAGTGTTTCCAGAAATAAATTAGTATAAATGAGTGTTCCAAAAATATTAACAATGCAATGTGAAGTGGTTCTATCTGATTTAGGACATTTGTTTTAATATTCATTATATAATGAGGCGGTCGGCGATCGGTCGCCGCCTTGCGCGCTTTCACTCGGTACGCTATTAATTACGTACACGATTGTGTTCAGTCGGTTATATTTACTCAACTGTTTCGACTGCTGAAAGATAAAGAAATAGCTAAAGTGGCGCGCTACACGACGCCCGTATCTTATCGCATCCACTCTATTGATCACTCGACACATATCGCGAACGGCTCGCCTTATACGGACGACCGTGCCACCTTTATTGTCCAATTTAACATATAGACGTGTGCTGTTATAGGCGCGATGTTACCGGTGAACTCATAATGTGCGTCGTACAAAAATAGAAATACAGTGTTTACAGGAAAATAGTATCAATAACAAAGTGTTGCGGTTTGTAATTGAACGGAAATGTCGGCTAAATCGCCTACCATGAGTGTGAAGTCGCGCGAAATGATCGGCGAAGAGCAGTTCAGTCAGCGCCGCGAAGTGTTCGGCAAGCACGACACCGTGTTCCTGCCGCCCGCGTCGCCCACGCCGGCCTCCTACCCCGAAGTGGAGCCCATCGTCACCTCCAACCACGGCAAGACCACCGCCAACTTCAAGCGCAACACGCCCGGCTACTCCAGCATGCGCGAGTCACGCACCGACGAGCGGGTCTTCGACTTCCGCCCCAGGAAGTACTCCGACAACTTCACCTCGGAGCTCAACCAGAGCGACGATGTGGAGTACCGACACACCATGACCGAGAGGACGCGGCGCCTCTCCAAGCTGCGGCGCGACTTCATGACTTCCAACCTCCACGAGCCAGGTACCACCAGCCCCTTCAACCGTTCCGGAACGCGGGCTTCCATGCCGGCTCACACAAACACCTCGCCATTAAAATATAAAATTTCGAGTCCTAATTTATACAAGTTCCCGTTCGCGGAGCCCTACTCGACGCCGACACCGGTGCGTCGAGTGGTTGTTGATCTGGGCTCGACCGATGAAGAAGGCGGCGGTAAGGAGAACCAAGATCCAGACAGGATTCGACATCAGAGCTTGCCGTATGAAACGCCCAGTAAACTGGATCAACAAAAGTTGTTTGAGGAGATACTGAAGAGATATTCCCCACAGCGGAAGCCAGTCGACTGGCAGTTACCTCCCACCAAGCCCAGGGTGGTCGCGTCTGTTCCTAAATCTAACTCTAGTGTGGCCGACAGTATTGACAGTGGAGATAAAAACGAAAAAAACGAAAAAGGTGATGATGACGTGTTTGAGAAGAAACAGAATGGTGAAGTGGCAGCGGCTGCTCTAAGTGAAAATTCTGTGGAAAAATCCGAGAATGGTCTCGTAGAAGTGAAAGTAGAGGTCGTACAAAATGGACCCGAATCGTTAAGTGCGGAGGCCGCTGCGAAAGAAAACGAATCGAAAACATCACAATCCGAACTAGACGAGAAACAAGACCAGGTGCCGGAGCTATCGACAATCCAAAGGCAGTTGAGTAAAGACTCTGCCAAAAAGCCTATAGACAACAAAATCGTAGATTTAAGTATACCTGCACTGATACAGAAAATGACGGCTGAGGCTGACAACCTGGAAAATACGAGTAAAATGCAGAAAAAGGTGAAGCGAAAACGTAGTTTCTTAGACAAGTTGCTAGGTCGCAAGAAGGACAAATAGTAGCGATATATTATAACATTGATGTGATATTGAATATACTGCAAATAATGCAGGACAGCCAAAGATTAAAAGAAGCATGACGTCATTTCTGTAATCTTTTGATATGTAGATATTTCTTTATATCGCAAAGGAATAAACCGATAGTTTTATTTATATCTAAAATAATTAAGGCCAGTCTTCCTCTTGTTTTTTATCGTAATGCATTGGTTTGGGTTATCACTAGCTGATAATACTAAGTGCCATGTGACACGCCCTATCTGCCAAATTCAAACTGTTTTATAACAAAATAATGTTTTATGTGGATAACTAGTATATAAGAGAATTTTAATAGTTGTGCTATTAACGTTATATATTTTGTTACTATTATTATTTGTATAATTAAATTAATAATTGACATCCTGTAAATTTTCCGTAAACGTGCCTTAGTTTATCAATAGGTACAATTCTATGATGTCATTTATCACTACTATTAATAACTTGTTCCATATAATGATGTTACAATCCCCATACAAATACTTCACGAGATATTAAGCTAGTGAGCCTTCGAACCAAATATTTTCATAATAAATTTTATTGTTTTTAATAACGGAATTTTATTGATACTCTTTACAAATAAAAGAAACAGAAATCTATGATGAAATTATATTTCAGAAAAATAATATAATGATAGTTACATTAATATAAATATCACAGTGCTTGTCTTACAAAGTATAAAATAAATTAACTGTTAAGGTATTTCAATGTTGCATATCTAAATGAAAGTCAAACACAAATGACATTTTAATAACGTTAGTGTTTTAATTTATTGGTTTTTAATGGAATTAATTAACATTCTATCGAATGTAACCTACCAGCTGTTGTTGCCATTATTACCTTGTTGCTTAATACTAAGAACAGTTACCAACTGACGAAATCAGATCTAGAATGTAACTTGTGCACAAAAACATACATTTTCGACCGACATTCTAGTATTGTTATGCACCATTGTATTTTATATGCGTGACTGAGACGAATTCAATGACACCTTTTTTGTCGAAAATTGTTGCAAGCTAATTGCGTACGGTCTAAAAATAAAACGTTATACATACAAAAATATGTAACTTAACAAAAAACCTATTGGATAAGCATCAGGGAAATGAGAACACGCAATTATTTCGCCTTTAACTACTCACAACAAAAATATCACAAAATAATTGTAGTAACTTATTAATATTTGTATTTGTTTTCTGTTTTTTTTTTCCGGCTGAATAAGGAAATAGCTAATATAAATGCTTGTTTCAAGTCCAAAACTTGATAATTATAATTACAAAAGGAACCAACTTAGGAATTTAAAACAATCGTGCTTAGTAGAAGAATTTGGAATCGAAAGAAAACACTCATTCGCACACAAAATCACTTTCATGGTACAATACACATCCCTGTCTAACCCCCACCAGCATGCGTAGCGTGACCATCGTAGAAACGGGTTTTGTCGACGGAAGAATCGACAAAATGACAAATCATCAAAAGAAATCTATCAATTTGTCGATTCGTCCGTAGACAAAACCCGTTTCTACGATGGTCATGCTACGCGTGCAGGACATTGTGTGTTCAAATAATAACACGTTTTGATTGAATCAGTATTTTTCTGATATTTGACTACCATTCAAATATCTGAAAACTTGGACCAAAAAGCGAAAGTCTGCATGATAACGTAGCCGATTGATGATTTTATTCAGATATATTTACTTTTGCTTCGATAGTAAAAAATAGCGAATATTAGCTGCCTAAAGTTTTACATAAATAAGTTACAAGTATCTTCACCACTGTAAACCGCCATATTTCTTATTTGCCTGCAAATACTAAATAGCAATAACTCCGTAAGTAAGGAATTGTATAGATAAGGCGCTTAAAGTTTTTACAAGCTAGCATTTTGCAGCAGCTCTATCAGAGTGCAGTAAATTGATCAATTAACCGGGGACCGAAAAGGTTACCCGTATTGGGGTTTAATCGTGTTATTTTTGAGGGTTAAGTGAGAAACCCTAGAGAAAAGGTTAACCCGTCGTATAGGGTTAATTAGCCTATAATAACCGGTTCAAGCACAAATTTCATTTTTGTACCTAAAACTATGCAAAAAAAGGGACGGAGTTAGCCCACGCTGGGTGCTTTGTCTCTTTCATTCTGGTTAATCAGTATTATTTAATGGTTAACCCATAATATTATAAGGGTTAACCCGTATAGTGGTTAATCAAACACATGGGTTATACATAGGTCTAACCGGTTAACCTTTTAACCGGTCCCTGCAAATAATGGAAGAAAAAAACCTGATGCGCCGACCCCAAATAACATAGGACAAGGTCAGGAAGATGACGATGATGAATCGGTCCCTACTACTAACTGATTGATCAAGTCATCCTATTTTAAAATAGGAATTTTAACAAACAGGGGAATCGTAAGTGATATGTAACCTAAGCCTACGCATTCGGGGGTATGGTCAATTTACTATTAATACTAACGGGGTGTTTACCGCTTTTTTTTTTTTTTTGTTTATCCGTGATCATGGTGCTTGCAACAGCGCCAAAATATCGGGAACTCATAAAAAACAGTAAACATGGTAAATATCCCGTTAGTATTAATAGTAACGTTAGTGACCATGATAGTTTAAAATCTTATATGGTCAATTGTTGTGTTTTAAATGCATACAATAATGATTAATATCAGCGTCATTCTCCTGCCTGTATCCTTATTTATTTGGGGTTGGCTTCTTCCACACTTCTCTATTAATCGTCATCTCGGCAGTCACTCTCTTTCTACCCATATCATCTTTTTTTTCTCTATCTTGCTCTGTTGCACTTCTGGGCGAAGGCCTCCCTCCACTCCTTCCACCTCATATATAATCTTTTACGCAGGGATTATTTTAATAAATATTTGACAGGCTCGCACTTGCCCAAAAAATACAAAATATTGGGTAGATTCAATCAACAACCCAGTATGCTTGCCTAGGAAAAATAACCTACTAATATCACTAATACAATCCTTTTGACGATTTTGTCATTCAAAATTCTACTAAGAGACAACTTAATCGATACTAGTGTAATATTAAATTAATATTAAGTACATCAGTACAGTATATACATATTTATATTTTCTACAATAAATAATAATGTTAATAAATAGTGGTCAATATCAATTGCAACTAAATACATTTTTAGTATTCTACCAGCTAAAGCATTACGGTCTATTTGCAACTGTATTTGAGTCAGAGCCAGTGGCCAGGCGGTTTCTACAAAGTAGTTTCGGAGAAACCTCATTTTATTACATTACAGATAATCATCTTACAAGACTATACACCCGTTTCGGACACGATAGGTAGACATATTTCGTGTTCGCCCACTTTCGAATTCATATGAGAACAAATGCCGATCAATGCTGAACTATGAGACTTCGACAATACGACTTTAGTCTACCTCTGTAAGAATCGATGCATTTGTAAACAAGATAGGCTACTCGCAACACACCTTAAGGTGTATTTTTGTTTGCGCTATGCAAAAAGATGATTTCACAATTTGATTTCAAATTAGGAACAGGTTGTTTTGCGAGTGTACAGACGCCAGCACATCAAGCTATCCGAAACTGTCAATTTTTCCCAATCAACCGTGAACCTAATGCTTTAGCAATAAAGTTGAAAATTTGACAGATTGTAGTAGGTTTATGTGCTGGCGTCTATACATCTTATTTACTTTATCGATCTTAGTCGGGATCTTATAATACAAGCTTACTTCATTCATATTGTAAACAGGCCTTTGGTAAAAATATTTAATATTTTTACAAAAATAATTAAATACAATTTTATAATCACATTGAAGCTACTAAAATACGTGTACTAACTAAAATGAGCGTAGCAAGGTCCTAATAGTGATTAATAACAATAATATTTTGAAATAACATACGCCTATAATTATTTAAAATATTCAACATCATGTGGAACATTGTGATTTTTTTTATTTTAAAATGAATATTCTTTATGTATGTAAAAGCATTTGGTTTAAAGCAAGCAGTACGCTTTGCTGATTGCTTATACATATAAGGTCTATCTTTTCATGCACGAAATATTTTAAGGGTAACTTCTATAAGTCGTAAAGTCGCCATAGCAACGAAAAAAAAAAATATCTGAGTGTTTTTTTTTTACGAAATTTTTATAATTCTAAAATTTTTTGAGACTTTTTGCAAAAAACCTTTACTCCTATTTCTAACAATGACAGTAGGTAAATACGACGTAGTAAACTAGCGTAATGGATGTTCAAAAATAAGGAGCTAGTATTTATTTTGTGGGTCAAGTAATTTTATTTTTAATAAAAATATACTCAGATAAAAAAAAAAATCCCTTGAAATAGCTTCGTTATAGCCGTTAGATGATTCCCTGAAAATATTTCATGTATAAATAGTTAGACCTTAAACCTTATATAAAGGCAATTTTTTAATATAATACGATAGTTTTTAAATACAACAAAAATCAGTACCAAAGCTACGCTCATAGCAATTGATCTACTTATTAATAAAATATCACACTCAAGTCTTTTTGGAATCGGGATCTAGCCTCCTTACAGCCGCCTCCAATGAGAAGAGGTGGTCATCTTGAACATCTGGTGCAAGTTCCCTCATGGCTGCTGCAAGGTTGTATACATACTCCTTGTTCGGACCACTGGGACCTTGGCAGCTTGTCACCTGTTTCGCGATCTCTTCTATAGTAGCTTCTCCTGAAAGTAGATAGTATTTCGTAAGTATTTTGAAATGAAAACTATTGTGATTGGGTAGATGGTGGGAAAATCGATCATAGGCTCGTAGCAGCTGGATAAAAGTTGCCGACAGGGACCGAAAAGGTTACCCGTAGTTTAAATCGGGTTAATTTTTGACATAACATCACGCCATTATTCCCCGAAGAATTAGGCAGAGGTGTACCTAATAGTACACCTATATTTCGCCAGTTATGTTTAAGCCCCATGTAATAGGGTCGAGCCTATTGCCAGCAACCGGGCACAAATCCAGACTCCGTGACTGCTACTGAGAAATTCCTGATGGAAAAACCCAATAAAACTGCCCGACCCGACCGACGGAAGTCGAACCCAGGACCTCATGATCAGCAGTCGCGCTTGTGACCACTACACCAACGAGGCAGATTTTTAAGTTTAGGTGAAATACCCTAGATTAAAGGTTAACCCGTATTGTAGAGTTAACCAGCCTATAACATTCAGTTCACGCACAGAGTTTATTTTTGTACATAAACAATATGTAAGAAAATGACGGAGTTAGCCCGCGCTTGATTTGGCTCGTTCATTCTGGTTAATCAACAATATTTAAATGGTTAATCCATAAATTATAAGGGTTAACCCATGTAATGGTTAATCAAACATGGGTATAATCAAATAATCATAGGTCTAACTAGTTAACCTTTTAACCCGATTAGTCGGTTCCTGGTTGCCGAGAAAAGAATTGAATGGCGTGCTATAGGAGAGTCTATATCTAGCTGTAGGCTGCTGATTATGAAGAAATTTCATTTTTTTTTTTTTTTCTTTGAAAGACAAAGCAACATCTTCGTTTTGGGAAAATGAAAATACTGAAATGAACTAATAATGCAGGCGCGCTTTTTTAAAAAGATGCTTTTGAAAGATGTAAAGATAGAGAAGAGCAAAGATGATTTTGTAGCTGAGAGACCCTTGTGCAAGTCAGGATGTTCAGATTGTCAATTTAAAATATGTATGAAAATAAATGCATTGTAATTTATGTATGGTTAAACATGATTTACCAAGAATAGGGAAAACACATAGATCATACAAAAACGAGTAAGCAAAGTCATGCTAATGTAATGTACTACAGACTGACTACCTGCTAATTGTTATGTAAATAGTCTCATTATTGTGGTTGCAAAGCAGTACTGAAGGAAAATTACAATAACGAGTGGATTGCCTGTATGTACTACCACGCTCACTGACACAGCTCAGTTTTCAACCTTATTACATAGTGCATAGGGCTTAAGGGTGAAAAGAGGTTGACTGTCAGTGTATGTTGCATCTACTAAACTCCTACAGTGCATCCCATACGGGCTGTAAGGGACAGCGACACGAGAACGATTACCACGTACTCAGTACATCGTTCTGAACCATCATACATCGAAATGTTGCATCAGTATTTTTTTTAAATCAGCTGTTTTCATCTGCCTAGCTTTTTCCAAACTATGTTGGGGTCGGCTTCAGTATTTTGCATGGAGCGACTGCCTCCACAACCCAGTCGGCACTGGGTAATACAATACCCCTTGGTAAGACTGGTTGTCAGCCTTACGGGTCACTACCTGTAACAACTGTCAAAGATCTACAAATGACAGCCGGGACCAGCGGCTTAACGTGCTTTCCGAGGCACGGAGGAAACTCGGTATGTAATAGATGGTCACCCATCCACGGACCGACCTGGGCAAGCGCGGCTTAACCTTGAAGATCGACCCGTGCGGCAGTTATTATTTAGGCACGAGCCATGAGTAATAGGAGCACACAATATTTAATAATGTGCAATAAACTGTAATAGGATTAGGAGGTAAAAGTATGTATTTAATTGTAAAGCCAATGTTGTTGTTGTTGTGTTGTTGTTGTTTTGTTGTCATGTTCAGAGATCCTACTTCAATTAAATAGCAATGTGATTCATTCAGAAAACATAATTATGTGAGATCACAATAACTTTTTAACAGGAACTAAAATGTAAGCATTGGGTGAGGTCAGGCTGGGGACGAAATGTAAGACATTTTATTTAATGCTACAATAGTATGTCCAAGTGCCAGCTAAATTATATCACCAAGGATTCTGCACTGTTTTCAAACGGTTATTACAAAAAAGAGCAACACTATTTATTTTTGGCCTATTTTTGAAATTATTGTGACATCCAATACTAAGTAACTCATTTTATCAGGACCTTGGCAGCTTTTCTTGTCAATCTAAGGCAGAGGCGGCGCTAGGCGTAGGCGACGTGGGCCACTGCCTATGGCCTCGCGGTACGAGGGGGCCTCGCACCTCAAAAACTCATTGACATAATTGGGACTGGAACAAGAACTCTAAACTGTACATGGCCAATTTTGGCCAATATATATTATTTGTTGACAGCGCACTCTGTTTTTTTTTTTAATTTTTCTAACACAGCGACATCCTTCGGTCTTACACTGACAGAAAAACATTATAGTTTCTGATATTTTAAGCTAGATGGCGTTGTTTCGTAAAGGATTTCTAAAAATGTTTTCCGCGATTGGATTTCAAGTGAATTATTTGCAGTTTATTTTTTCTGTGGTTGTAGTGAAAGCTGTTAGAGTTTTGTTTGGTAACTCATATTATGTACCGTTTTGTTCCTGAAATTATGGCCTTTCGATTCCGGGCCTCGCTAAATGTACCTTGCCCACATAAAATTGTGGTCTTGCCCCGCCACTGATCTAAGGTAATGTCTGGTCTAGATAAACAAAATAAATATATCTTTATCTACTTAATCAAACTGCATTTTCTGTAATCAGTAGATGAGACCTTATGATAATGACTAAGAAATGCATTTTTCATGAAAATAAAGACCTATCTTACCCGCATAAGATTCATTTTCCTCCGTCGCCACGTATAGTGTCAACTTGAATGGCTCAAGAGTTTCCTTAGGGTGGAAAGTGACGGTTTTCTTGACATATCCATTCTTCTCTCGGTAGTCCAGGTGCTCAGTAACTTGGTTGACATCTTCCTTCCTTATTTTGTATGCTACGCCCCATACTTTGCTGCTCGGGTCATCACTTTGGATAAGTGTCACTACTCTGCCTGGCTGGAATTATTAATTGTTCCTTTATTTATTGATAGCATAGCATAGCATTACACTTGTAATCCTCGAGAGGTTAGGCAGACATATGCCTAATAGTACACCCACATTTCGCGAGTTATGTTTAAGTTCCATGTAATACGGGGTGAGCCTATTGCCATCAACCAGTATTGTTATATATACAAGTGTCATTGAAGTGTCCGTTTGTAATTTCAAAATATGTAACAACTTTTTACTGAACTCTTATGAAAGTATATGACAGTACTTATATTAAAAAAAACATTATTTCAAAATTTTTGTCAGTCTGTCTGGTCATCTGATGGACCGATTTTGATGGGATTACTGGCAGATAGCTGATATTATAAGGAATAACTTAGGTTACTTTTATTTTAGAAAAAAGGTAGGTATTTGGGTAGGTAAGGTAGATCGGTAGGTAGGTTAAAGAAGGTGCATTGCGACGCATGCCGGGCACAGCTAGTATTTATATAATAATTTCAAGCAGACGAAGGTCACGGGGCAGAGCTAGTAATCTATAAAAAGAAATTAGCCATTTAGAGAGTTGCCATTGAGGCAAACCGCTATCAAATATTTAGTTGTTGTGACTCGAATGTCACTGAACATTTAGTTTTAAGTGTCTAGTGCAATATTCAGTGTTATGACATGATTGGAATTTATAAGACTAAATTAAATTAATCTTATCCTCACTGTCTAGCAAAGCGTTATCAGGTTATTCCATCAGGAATTTCTCAGTAGCAGCCAGCGAGTCTGGAGTTGAGCCCGGTTGATGAGAACAAGCTCAACCCCTATTACATGGGTCTTTAGCAATACTAGCGAATTCTGGTTGTACGCACGACAGCCAATAAGCAACCTGTTTATGTGGATCTCTCATTGTATAAAAAACCTATACAAAGCGAGGCCAAGTTATACTGGAAATGTACAGCTTCATGTGCCGTCGTGTGAACTATAAGATACACCCCTGCCTAACCCTTTGGGGATTACAGGTATGATGTTAAGATGTTATCATCGATACAGGTAAGCATTACGCTTGCATTGCCATCAAATATTAATGTTCATGTCATCATGTGGTTAGTTTTATTCAACAATGTTTTAGGTTTCCTACCGTTTGGCACCTCTTACTATCTAAATGATTGAACAAACATGGAATGGAAAACTGAAATCATCCTTTGTATGGTGTAAAATGATCTGAGGAAAGTTTTGAGTATGACTGTGGATAGGTATAAGAGTAGAGGAAGACCAAAGAAACGATGCACGAACTGTGTGAAGGATGATATGGCACGAAAGGAGGTGTCTGATGAGATGACGAGTAATAGAAATGAAAGAAAACATGCTGCGGAGACCCCAAATGAATTGGGACAAAGAGAATGATGATCTAGTCATGTCTTAAACTCCAAGGTTTTGCTCTGACCAACCTTCATATTCTTATATCTTTTACTCTTTCTTCTATTGACAATTATTTATTATTTTTAAAAATTGCAGTGGAAATTCTTCACGACACCAACTTCACACTTACATCGCGCGTTTGAGTAAATGTGAACTTACTTTGCCAGGTACTCCTCTGTGATCAGTGCTGTGTTGATAAAATCTTCTCAAGTAACCTTTTATATAACCTACAACTTTGTGTTCATATTTGAAATCTACTTTCCATACCAGTGATCCGTACCCAAAGACCCACATCGTATCTGTATTTTTAATATTATATTAGCGTTTGTAAAATGTTGAGTCAATGAAATAGAAACATTTTTTTTTACTTTTTGTCAAAACTCAAATCACAACACAGCGCACGTGAACGTGAACAACGTAAGCAGTGCTGCCAATAAAAAATTCTCGATTCCCCGCGTCAGTGTTGTCAATTCCCCGAATCTTTTTTTTTCATTCCCCACAAAGTCCCCAAAATGATATTTTTTGAATAAAAACGCTGTTTTGTACAAAATTTGTTTAATCTTATTTCTTGCGGAACAAGGACAGCTCTCAAGAAAACCGTATTGTACACCTCGAACGCGAAGCGGAGAGGTAGTGCTTTACAGTCGACAAACTCAAATTCTGGATTCCGGTTAACTTATGCTGAACATGCAACTTACCTGTTTTTTAACAGTAGCTGTTCTTTTTAACCACTTTTCCATAATTTTATTGAAAATTTCAACCGTTCGCAACAATTTAAAAAAAAACGACAACCATGAACAATTGAATTGACGTAGAAATGGATGCGTTCAGAAATACAAAATCGTGTTCAAATGACAGTTGAGCAGGTATTTGAGTGATGTTGCCATTTAAACTTATGTTAGTAATGTCGAGCTGTTTCTGTCAAGTCCAAACGTGATTTTTTTAGGTGGAAGTAATACATGACATAAAATAGTTTTAGCCCATCGAAAAATTGGCCTGGATTCCCCAAAATTCCCCGATTTTTGCAATTCCCCGCAAATCGGGGATTTTCCCCGCGATTGGCAGCACGATTGAACGTAAGTCTTCGAACACTCGTAACGTGAGGCAACGTCAACGTCAATCAATCCTTTATTTTACTCTTTGATTTGAATCAATCCGTCTGTCAAAGCCAAAAAAAACCGCACAGGTTGCTGTCTTTCAAATTTAAATAGAAATAAACTTTGCCACTAGCACGTAAAGTTTATTTTTCAGTACCGATAAATTTATGGATTACTTTTCAGTAAACCGTTTCAGTGTAAAAAAATCAGATGTTCCATATATTTTCACCGTGTAGGTATTGCACTTTTGTAGGAAACAGCTGTTTTTTTTTTAATAATAGGTGAAACTGCCTTCCGTCTCCATCATCAGACCTTCAATGACAGTCATACTCCAGCTAGGTCTAAGGTCTCATCTAGGTGCATGAAATGAGCCCAAACACTATTTTTCAATTTTAAATGGGACCAACTTTGAGATATAGGTACTTCCGTTGTGGCACGTCCTCTAGCACCACGAGGACGGTCTCATAGGGCTTCATCGCCATCTTCCTCGTGACGTCGTAGCTACGTGTATATCGATCGACCGTATCTAAAAACAAAATTAGTGCTGCTAATAAAACCTCAGCTAAACCTAATCTTAGACAAACACCGAAAAACACTAAAAATAAAATTTAATGCACATTTAGCTGTCGAGATATTTCGGCTACTCTCAACCCCATTTCTTTTAAAATTACGATGCGGATTCTTTCCGCAGCGGTGAGCCGTGCAGGTATTTTATCAAATAATTTTAGATTTTTAAGGTTACCTATTTTAAAAGATCTTGTGTCAAGTAAATAAGTAGACCAGTATTATATGAAGAGTTACAATACGACCAAATTAAGAATTATTAACCTGGAAAACTTATGACTACATTGAAAATGACTCAGAGCCTGCGCGCACTATCGATTTAAGTTGGATCGGGCGGTCGGATTCGATAGTTCGGTCGTACAACTATTAATCTTCAAGTGCGCACACTGCCATATAACTCTATACTGATCCTCTGACCGATCAAACTATCGGCCAACTTAGAATCGCTAGTGCGCGCAGGCTCTTACATGTAGGTACCTATCTATCCCTTTCGAACAGTTGCGTCTTTAAGGCGCTGTAAACAGCAAATCTTCCAGTATTTGAGGAGGTGAAGCAGGGGAAAGGGGCGCAGCGCGTAGCTCCGCCCCTACGGCCCAGCTGACGTTACCGGCAGCGCGTGGCCTTCGCGGCGCGGCGGGATTTTCAAAATAAATGTTTTTATTAAAAAACCCGCGATTACGGGATCGATAAATTTAGTGTTCTGTTGAATCAAATCATATTATTTACCCAAAAATTGTATTCATATTTTATTAAAATTTACCTACCTAAAGATTTAGAGCAGGACAAAAATAAATTATTTCTCTTACAAAAATCGGTCAGAAGGCGCGTTTTATGTGTGTAAGGTTTTATTTTGAAATAATATTTTAGGTACATTTTTAATAGAATTGTATCAGGTGGAGTTATGTAGTTTCTGCCTACCCCCACGATAGCAAAAAGGCGTGAGTTTATGTATGTGTATTTTATAAGCCGCTTCTTTACTTTTGTAAGAAGCAACTATTTGTAGGTATAATACCTATGCATCCGATTATCCGACCTCTGAATATGACTTACAATGAGTAAAACATTATTCTCATAATAGGTACCTACAGGGTGATAAAAATCTTTTGGGCTTGAATTAAATAATAACTAGCTGTTGCCCGCGGCTACGCCCGCGTGAGTGTCCATACTGCCTTATTTGAATCGGGTTTTATGTATACTTCACAGACGTGATAGAACAGAAAAAAAAGAGGTAGTAGGTAGGTAGTAGGTAGGTATTAGATAGGTTGTAGGTAGGTGGGAGGTAGGTAGGTGGTAGGTATGTGGTAGGTAGGTGGTAGGTAGGTGTTAGGTAGGGTAGGTAGTAGGTAGGTAGTAGGTAGGTAGTAGGTAGGTAGGTAGTAGGTAGGTAGTAGGTAGGTAGTAGGTAGGTAGTAGGTAGGTAGTAGGTAGGTAGTAGGTAGGTAGTAGGTAGGTAGTAGGTAGGTAGTAGGTAGGTAGTAGGTAGGTAGTAGGTAGGTAGTAGGTAGGTAGTAGGTAGGTAGTAGGTAGGTAGTAG
The DNA here is from genome assembly GCA_963082995.1 of Noctua comes. Taxonomy (NCBI): domain Eukaryota; kingdom Metazoa; phylum Arthropoda; class Insecta; order Lepidoptera; family Noctuidae; genus Noctua; species Noctua comes. The sequence continues at coordinate 9,114,845 of OY720288.1, forward strand.
GTAGGTAGTAGGTAGGTAGTAGGTAGGTAGTAGGTAGGTAGTAGGTAGGTAGTAGGTAGGTAGTAGGTAGGTAGTAGGTAGGTAGTAGGTAGGTAGTAGGTAGGTAGTAGGTAGGTAGTAGGTAGGTAGTAGGTAGGTAGTAGGTAGGTAGTAGGTAGGTAGTAGGTAGGTAGTAGGTAGGTAGTAGGTAGGTAGTAGGTAGGTAGTAGGTAGGTAGTAGGTAGGTAGTAGGTAGGTAGTAGGTAGGTAGTAGGTAGGTAGTAGGTAGGTAGTAGGTAGGTAGTAGGTAGGTAGTAGGTAGGTAGTAGGTAGGTAGTAGGTAGGTAGTAGGTAGGTAGTAGGTAGGTAGTAGGTAGGTGTAAATCAAGAAAACAATATGCATATTATTATAATGATTTTACTATAACTTCACAAAGGTAAACATTACAATTACTTTGCCGGTCTCACGTATTTGTTACATTTCATCAAAACTTAGCTGTTTGCTACAACAGGGCATATTTTCTTTGTTAGCACCTATTGCAGTAGAAAGGATTGTTGACGATTCTTCAAAAGTTAGGCGTCTCTTAGTACGACAGATATTTTTCTTTATTATCATCCCTTGAAGAAGAAAGAACTGTTGGCGATCCCTCAAAAGTCAGTCTTCTCTTACGACAAGGATTATTTTCTTGATGATCGAGCTTGGGTGATTCTTTTTCTCTAAGTGGCATTGTCTAGTCACTTATATCTGTACATTAACCTAGGATGTTGTAATTTTTATTGTAGGTTCCTACTAATATATTAAAACGATTTGCCAAATTTCAACCGTCGGAAATGAATAGTTTCGGAGATATTAATTGTAGAATTATTGATGGCATTGTATTGAAAACGACGACATTTCACATGACAGACTATTTTGATTCACACCACAGACTATTTTGTCATAGACTATAACGTACATGTGGAATGTGCAGTGAGCAAAGTACCTATACATAATGCTATTACAAAAAAAAAAACTAAAAAGAAAAACACTATAGAATTGGTTCAAATGTGCGTGTAATTTAAAAGTAAATGTGGCCTTACAACGAACTTGAATTCAGAACCGACTTTGTCAACCCCGACACGCCGTGGTCTTGGTATGTCCTACTCCTAGAGTATTTTTTAGAGCCCGGAGGCGCGGAGGGAGGGCAGCCCCAGCCTGCCGTGGCAAAGGCGCAGGCAAGGTGATCGCCTGTGACTTTGTTACGCAAAGGCGAAGGGGCTGCTATTCCCGCAGCGCCGGAGATAAGGCAGAAGTACTGGTTCTTACTCCCCTACCCTTTCCTCCCTGAAAAATAGGGACAGAAAAAGTAAGGTTACAATTTAACAAAAAAAAAAATGGTAACCTCGAGGTACTCCTCTCCCCCTCCACCCCCATCAGCAGGTGTCCCGTATATATAAAATTACCGATTGTAAAGCTTGTATTAGTATAACTCAAAAATAAATATTTCCCTTTTAAAAACTCATTAAAAAAAAACTATGCATTTCCGACGAATTCCCACCCCCCCCCCGGGGGTTCCTATGACCCTCCTCTCTCTTCCCTTCCCTCCCCTCCCTCTCCCCCTACCTACATGTACTTATATAAGTGACCTTCCCTCCTATCAGTGACATATCTTTTAAATTGCAATTAAATAAAGAGCTATGACTGGAAATTTTTTGTGGTTGTTGAATGAAGTACATCATAGTAACGATTCTTCGACCCTGTATTGGTAAATATGAATTGTCTTGAGAATCGCTCTCAACAAGGTATGGCTCCTCTTCGGTGGTTTCTCTGAAAAAAATAGATAAATGGGTTATTTTAGTAACATTGCAAAGGTAAATGTTTGTTTGTTCGTATTTTAATCGCGCTGAAATAGCTAAACTGATGGTACGAAGCTAAACCATGTGATTATATGATACATACCCATAATTTCGTTCTTGTGTAGTTCCGATATCTGTTGAGGTTGGATTAACTGCAGTAAGAGGTGCGAGTAATGTTGCAGAGGTACACTGAGAGTCCCTGGGTTCTCTGTAATTTAACAAAAAGAAAACTTTATAAGAAATTAATTTCTGATTATTAGGTATTTATTTTATTATTTTTTTTATTTTATTAAATATAATCTTTCTATTACATTTAATACATGCTCAAAAAAAATGAGCTAACGATACCTCACAGACGTGGTAGGCAAAAAAAAATGATTTGATGAGTGTTTTGCGGATCATCTACCGCAAAAAACAGTCAAAATTTTTGTTATTTTTCTTAACTTCACTGACGTGATGGGTAACAAGAAACACAGATTTTCTTAACTCGTAACTCACAAGTGTTCGTTGACCAGAAAAAAAAACACATTTTTTTTTAAATCATTATCACCCATCGTATCTACGGAGTTTCGCTATCTAAATTGATTTCTCCTTGTATATTATTTTATTTACATTATATTATACAGGGTATAAGGGACAGCCCTCCTCAAACTGACGGGGTGCATTCAGCTCCTTATTTTGAATCATATTGCACCGGTTTTTTGGTTGGAGTGTAGCCTTAGGGGCGCTATGGCGCGAGGACTTAGAATTTTTTTCAATTTTTTTTTTCTGATATTTTACAATTTTATTGCAGTTTCATATTGACCTTGACCATAGAAACCATTTTGGTTCTGAGAAGCATAGCCTTACGACGCACCGTTTCCGAGTTAGGAGGTTTTATTTTTTTTCTTGTTTTTACAAACCGCTCTATATTTCCAAAATGGTAGCTCGGATGAAAAACTTTTCAGGAAAGAAATTGTTGCTCTAGTTCCAAACCATGAGATGATATAAAAAAAACCTAGGAAATATTGCAAAAAACAAAACACGGAAAATTTTTTAAGTGTCGGACGACGATCTTTTATCTTTTTCCTTAGGGGCGTCGACTTAGCCAAATTTTCAGAAAAAAATTTTTAATCAGATTGCGGCCATTTTTCTTGCAGCACCTTATTAACCTTGTCCATAGAAACCATTTAGGTTCTGAAAAGCATGGTCCTACGATGCACCGTTTCCGAGTTAGGACCTTTTGAATTTTTTTCTTGTTTTTACAAAACCCTCTGTATTTCCAAAACGGTAGCACGGATGAAAAACTTTTCAGGAAAGAAATTGTTGCTCTAGAGCAACAATTTCTTTCCCGAAAAGTCAAAACAAGAAAAAAATTCAAAAGCTCCTAACTCGGAAACGGTGCGTCGTAGGACCATGCTTCTCAGAACTGAAATGGTTTTTATGGTCAAGGTTAACCCGAAACTGCAAAAAAAACAGTTTTGGAAAAAAAATTTTTTTTTGGAAAATTGATGTCCCAATTTTTTTAAACCAAAATTTTTTTTTTTTCGTTTTCTTTGCTGCTCATAGTGCCCCTAAGCGTATACTCCAACTCCTAAAAATCCGCCCCTAAGACGACCCACTGACCGGTTTTTTTTTTTCAGTTACTATTCTTCTATTTCAATGTAAAATTACATTCCCTGTACGCAGCACTCCATTAATGTAAATAATACGGCTAAAATAAAAAATCCAACAATGGATGTTGAAGTACTCTAACGAACGACGCGTGAAATCAGCTGTTCATTTCCTGCCTAGCTACAGAGTTCATCAAACTTGTCATCGCGCTTGCAGTTCACTACGTGCGTTTTGACACGGTAACGATTCATAGCGTATGAGGAAATAAAACAAATCAAATTTATTGGATTCCCATAACATTCCTGATATAATTTTATGTACCAGTCATCTTAGTAATACTGTATTCACCCCATCAGTTTGTGGAGAGCTGTCCCTTACACCCTGTATTATATCATATCATATACAGAGTGGAAGTGACACCGACGACGCTAAAACGGTTGAAAAAAAATCAGCTGTTCCATATATTTTGACCGTGTAGGCATAGAACTTTTGTAGGAAACAGCTGTTTTTTTTTCTAAATAATGTACGAAAAATTTCTATGTGACTCGGCTCAGATTCATGTACTGAATACGTGGTAACCGTTTTCGCGTCGGTATCCCTTGCACCTTGTATGTATGTACCCCTACGGGAAAAAGGTGCGAGTTTATGTATGTACGTATCACACACAAGACTTGACGAGATCGAATGACCTAAAAAAGGAACACAGCACTGGATAATAAATCGAATGCATATCTTAGGAAAACTTTAGGTATGTAAATAAATGATTTTGTTATGAATGATACAATTCTATAATCACTGGATTTTCCCGTACTTGCAAAAGTGTAAGTACATATAAGTCAACACCTCAACTTTGGATCAACAAGCATCCTATTATTCTATCTCTGATAAAATCCAGATTATTATTTAGAAATCTAGTACCTAACTACTGAAATATGACTGTTTTTGAATTGCTTTAGTTTTGATCTAGCTGTGCGATATTTTTATTACTCTGTACCTACTGTTGTTATCAATAGAAGCGCGTTCGAGCGATCTTACCTATTCTGTCGCTGCAGGCCTGCCCGCGCCGGCCCGTAGCCAGCCATGGCAGGAGGCGAACATTGTGATAACTATCAAAATTATTTTGTTTACCTATGTCCCTACTTATCAATCCAGAGATAAGTATGTTTCAGATATTGAGAAAATATGACCACATAGCATTTGATGATGATTGTAATTTTTTACCGTAAAGGGTGATGAATTTATACGTACTTACCTACCTACACACGTCGACACATTCCAGTATGAGCTGATCTCGCGTTGTATAGGCTTGTCGTACAATAAGAGGTCAGCTTATACTGAAACTATATAGCTTGATAGTGTCATTTTGCTTACTATCTAACTATAATTCAATTTTTTATACTTACTCAGAAACAGTATTTTTTTGCGTTGATTTCTCCGTTTTCTCGTACAAATCCGTCGTAGCACATTACTTCTTTTATTTCCCATTGTTTTCATCACACATGTACGCACAGAATCACGAGTCAGTCCCAAATATAAATAGTAAACAAAACTTGTAAACTAAAGCGTCCAATTATCACACGAAAACCTTATAAAAATAAAAACCAAAAACAAAGTGTCAATTTTCACAAAATAACTTATTTTACTAAACGAATTTACGTAATGCTGGAGCGCCGCATGCGTAACGTGACCTATCTCTGAGAGAGTTAGCCGCAGACTGGGCGTGTCGCTACCAAGTAGTACCAAGCGCGCAACAGTAGTGCATCGCCGTAAACAAATAGGGTTGAAAATGGCGATGCGTTTGATTTCAGTTGAATCTCGTGTCCGCCAATTTGAAAGACTTTTCGCAGTATTTAATTGTTTAAAAAAAAAATACGCCGTTTTGTTAAAATATTTTTACATAAGTCTTTAGTTGATTAAATTTCCTTTTTGATTGTTACAAAAAAATGTATAGTTATCGCTCAAAATATTGAGCAGTTCGAGACGATAAATTTTTTTCGTGTTCTTTCTTGAGACTTTTTTTTTCAAGATTCTGTATTATTTTTAGAAAATATTTTTGCATTTGTCTTTTACTAATACATTTGACTATACACTGTATTTTTTTTGGGCTTGTAATATGTTAGCAATATGGCTAACTCTGCGACGAAAAAGAGTACGTTTTTACGGTGTCCCCGTATGGGTAGCGCCTTAATGGGCAGTTAGAGCCTGCGCGCACTAGCGATTTTAAGTTGGCCGTTAATTTGATCGGTCAGAGATTCGATAGTTCGGTCGTACAACTATTACTCTTCAAGTGCGCGCACTTCCATATAACTCTATACTGATCCTCTGACCGATAAAACTATCGGCCAACTTAAAATCGCTAGTGCGCGCAAGCTCATAAGTGTGTTGCTGTCAGGGCTGCCAGTAGATATTTTTAAATCGTTCGGCAACGTTTCTAAAATTATACAAAATTGAATCTCATGATACAAACAGTTCTTAATTTTTTTTAATTAAAGGTAGGTACACAATAATGATTAATGACATGATCTTAGCTACATTATTTTTTTATTTATTATGATATTCACAGGCATAACGCGGATCCATAATATCGCAACTCAAATATCACCATAGAAAACTCAGATAATAGTATTTAGAATTCCGTATCCAATTGTACCTACATGAGGGTCCAGGATACATAGAGGATACGATTTATTCCAACTAATTTTGAGTTAGGGAGGTGCAATCACAGAGTAAAGCACAGAACAGAAAAAAACAGTAGAAATCGCATAGAGCTTTATTAGTTTCGGAACCAGCGTACCCCAAACTAACACATAAACAGGTTAATTGTATTTCGTAACACTAAGAAAAGCGTGGTGTGATTGGTAATTTAATATTAAATGAAAGAAAGTAATATATTAGTCTTCGTTTTTTTGAATATAAACCATAATTACATGCCAATAGAGTGGTTTATTATCTACTCTGTTTACGTATTAGCTCATACGGAATAGTTTTACGAGCAAGTTCTGCTACTCGCCGCTAGATGTCACTACACTAAATGCATTTAATAAGCCTTTATTTGTTTTGGAATAAGATTAATATTTCCCGTAACGAGCTCATTACTATTTGTGTGCTATTCGTCCTTTTCTAGGGTTGTACCACTGTCGTTGCCCTTTTATCGACATTGCGTTTTATTTTCAAACAAAATTCAAGAGTCGATAAATATTTTTAAATTTAAAAATGAATTAAGTACTTATGTTTGAAATCAAGTGTTATAAATTTATAATAATGCTTATGATTTATATAACGATTAGTTATGAATTTATTGTTATGTTAATATTGTCATGTTAAACTACTGATTGATTTCGAAAATTATACTATTTGATAGAAAGGTAACAGAATAAACTACACGATTTGTTACTACGGGTACCTAGTACCTACTTTCTATTGACATGGGAACCCTTCGATTTCGCCGGCAGCTACACTCGTTTTAAGTATGTTTTAGCTCAACCAACTCCTTAGCGAACTTTGATGTTTCAGACTAACACATAGGCCACTTATTATATTCTATTATATTCTTTTCTATCTGGATCCTTAGGAAATCTGAAGCCATAAAATAATACGAAACCCATTTTTTTATAGGTTCGAGACTTTATGAATTACATAGGGTGAGATAAATCTTTTCTCAATTTGAATAGTACGAATAGATTCCCCATATCCATGTTTTAAACTTATTTCAATCCTGGATAAGGAAATATAAAAAAAAGGGTAGAAGAGTTCATCATAAAAAAAAACGCACAAGGTTAATTTTTCGCCCATACATCATAGAACATTGAAGTTTAAAATATCGATAACTGATTATCGATAACGTCAATCTCTAATTGAGTAGCGGACTGTGACATGTGCGTAGTTGGAATCTTCGAGAATAATATGTTTGAGTTAAAAGAAAGTAGACCCTACATTATAAACAATAAAGTCTATTTGTACTTGTCTTGTATAATAAAATAATGTTTTTCAAATTTAATCGAAATAAAGTAAATTAAGACTTCCCGATGGTATGATATACCACCATTTGATACATTTTTGGTTCTGCTATCGTTTTTACATTCTAGAACAGCACAATAAGGCATTTTAGTATTTTTTTAACATTAAAATAGGTTTTATAAGAGTTATTGTCACTGTGACGCTTCTATCTAGACTGATGCGCGTGGCGTGGGCGTGGGGGAAACAGTTTGCGGAACAGCGCAAACCTCGGGGTACGCGCGGCCCGCCCACATGCGACTTCTACTGTTTTTTTCTGTTCTGTGGAGTAAAGTAATATAACGGGTAGGTGCAATAAACAACCAACCGAAAAAAAAATACAGAAGAAAATAGAATACGTCAAAGAGTAGAATACTATACCGGTAATATTTGTACATTTGCATTCCAAAATGACATAAATTGAAATCAGAGGAGATCATAGGTATTGTCAAAATTGTGTTGTCTTCCACAAAAGTCAAAATGTAGAGCTGCATTTAAAATACCTTAAGTTCTATCGTAAATCATCCTGTTCAACAAGCCCTACAATATTTACCAAAATGTAATCTTCAGTACCTACCTTCCTAACAGATAAAAAGGACTGGTAAACTTACGAATCGAAGTAACTAGGGAAAGTAACATTCAGAATAGATGGCACCAATGTCTGTAGATCAGAGACTGTGTGATCAAATTGTGGAGCCTGTCTTACAAACGCCGCCCAGTGGTGGAGCATATTATGTGTTTTCAACAACGCAACCAAGGAGTAACGCACCTCAACGTCCATCTAACAGACGCAATACTTCAACCAACCGAAATCGAAATACAGAAGGGCAGAAAATAGGAACTATTAGAACTAATAAAAATACATCGTACAAATTTGCGAGACTTGATGCCATTGGTCCAATTTTAAGAACCAGTCGACACAAAGCGTCGTCTACCACGCTAAGAGAAGCAGACAAGCACACAGCTAGACCTTTGATGTGTGATAGCGAATGCATTACAAACGTTCGTAATCGGGAAAGCCGCGTCACTGATAAATGCAAATGCGAAATTACAAAAAGTAATTGTATGACAAGGACTAAGGAAGTTCAAACGCAAAACAAGAATACTTGTTATACGAATGTAGATAAAGCCTGTACGTGTTTGAAGGTGGCTAATCTTGTCGATTATGGTATACAATGTGTGGACTTGTTTGACAAGCAAAGTAAACAACATACTTTAGCAATGGTGGACAATTTTACGACGCCAATCAAGTTTGCAAAGTTTGGACACCAATCATCAAAAGAAATTCGAGGGAGAAATTCGAAAGAAATTTCAAGCCCTTCAATTCATAAGATCTTTCATTCTTGCAAACGATGGTCCCTCGGTCCGACAAGATCTCGTGGACCCGATTTCTAAACCAGCTATCACGAACTCACAAGCTTGCTAAACGTTTCTGGACCGGGAAACGTTGGTTTTGTATAGCTTGATTAGCCGTCGTGCGTACGATACGAGTATATTTGCATGAATGGTCAAAAGAAAAAGTAACTTATCAGTGGCGTTATAGAATAGAATAGAAATTTTTTATTTCAGACCGGAGTAGAAACCCTAGAACCCCCCCCCCCCCCCCCTTTATGTGGATACTCTTTATTTACCCTCTTTGAAATAAAAAATGCTCCATTTCTCCCAAAAAAAGTTGGTAACGCCACGACCTGATGTTGCAAAGACTTTTTCAATACACTCGAAAACTGGTTCTTATCGCACTACGATTAGGTTCAACGTGCAATGTATTTCACACACATGGATTTTTAATATGTTTCCGCACACGTGCGGCTAATCTTCGAAACCGCTGGACCGATTTTGACGGGATGTTTACTAGCAGATAGCTGATATTATAAGGTTTAACTTACTCATAGGCTACTTTTATTTTACAAAAATAGATTTGTTTTTTTTTTTCCATAGTTGTAATATCCTATACAATATATGGTAATAGGCTTATCCCAATAAAATGTAACTTAACAAACCTAACTGTTAAAATCTGGGTGAACAATAAACATTCAAGTGATTGCAGCCATCACGACAGATTTGCTGTCTATTATTGAAGTATTCCATTGAAAATCTCCCAAGATCAGCACTAGATCCTGAGTTATACCTTCCATCCTCAACTCAGCAACATGAGATGATGATTGCAGGCACAAATGCAATGCAATGCTTTGCTTGCTTTAGAAAGTATATGAAAAACATTGTATGTGCCTATAAAATTTCAGGTTTGCCCTTGATTTCCCTGGGATGCCATCATAAGATTCTGACTTGGTGACAGTGGGACCACCTCAGGACTCAGGGGTATAGGCTTTCGAATAAAAAAAGAATTTTGACAATCGGTTCACAATTTGCGGAGAAATCAGTGAACACACATCATAGAACCTCCTCCTTTTGTTTGAAGTCGGTTAAAATATTGTCCAAAGAGTTTTGGTGAAACATTAGTGAACCGCTAACAATACATGTCATAAATGTGGGTGTACTTTACACATCTGCGTACCCCGTCAGAGCATCCAGGCCTGATGTTGTGTAAACAATAAACATCAAAGCGATTGCAGCAATCCCGACTTATTTACTGTCTATAATTGAAGAGTTCATTTGTTTACTCCGAAGATTAGCATCAGATCTTCACCAAATTTAAACGGGACCATTGCGAAATAATATTCTTCCAATCAAAAAAAGAATCATCGAAATCGGTTCACAATTGGCGAAGATAAAGCTGAACATACACAAAAAAAAAATATTCAGACGAATCGATATCCTACTACTTTTGGAAGTCGGTTAAAAATATAACCTGTGTGTGGGTCACTTCGGACATCAAATTATCTGCAACGCTTCGATTAAACCTAAATCATGCCTCATCTAGAAGCCTCTAGTGGACAGCAGCTTCAATGCTAGGTCTTCAACAGACGTCAAAGGAGCACCCATACTCAGATCAACAAAAAAAGCGCGCCGTCTTCCTTTTTTTGTTGGTCTGAGCACCCATATGACAAAATTAGTATTCATTTTGGTTTCATCATTTCAGCCGAAAGACGTCCTCTGCTGGACATAGGCCTCCACCAAGTTTCGCCACATTGACCGGCCCCATGCGTCTCGCATCCAGCGGATCTCTGCAACCTTCACCAGGTCATCGGTCCACCTAGAGGGAGGCCTTCCAACACAACGACTTCCGGTTCGCGGTCGCCACTCCAGAACTTTTCGGCCCCATCGGCCATCCGTTCTGCAAGCAATGTGCCCTGCCCACTGCCACTTAAGTTTGGCTACGTCGGTAACCTTGGTTCTCTTGCGGATGGCTTCATTTCTGATTTGAAACACGCAAGGAAACTCCGAGCATAGCCCTCTCCATAGCCCTTTGGGTGACTTTAAGCCTTCTGATGAGGCCCATTGTGAGCGACCATTTTGGTTTCACTTGGTAGAAATTGCATATGCCTTCTATACTAAACAGTGGGAATGGTAACATATAAAAGAAAACAAATGCTTTGAAATGATAAAAAGTTTAATCCTAGTCCACTATGACTGCATATAAAATTAGTGCATTCCTTGAAATTTTACCTTGTTTTGTACCTAAAAAAATAATACAATAACGTGTAAGAGACAAATACATAATAATATTTAAAAGGCAAAATTTTGTCAGTACATTCATGAATTTAATCATTTGAAAATATCAATGGAAATGTCAGTAAACATAATAACAGTCCAAATCTGTAGAATACCTGATGTAAACACAGATTTGATCTGGGAATTGTAAAAAGGCCATAGGCCCACTATAAACAATAACAAAAAGTAGTACTTGTAGCTTTCCCTATCATACTATAAAATCAATTATAATAATCCAACCTTATTGAAATTTCCAGAATTTCCTTAAGGTCCTACAATACAATACTTTACGAGACTACAAGTGCACAGCTTGTGATCATTTTCTAGTCAGTCTATTCAAGCTTAATGAACAAGCTTGTTTTAGAAAACTACATTCACACTTGTGCACCAAATCTTATCATTACGATTCATCATCGTCTAAGCCTTCGTTGGGGCTTCTTTTCATACATCTCTGCGATAAAATAAACACTTTACCATTAACAAGTTAACAAAGCAGTGATGTGTAATTATGCTAGCTATATTTTATTTAATTAGTGTATAAAACTGCACTACTTATTGTATATTGTCCATAGTGGGCATGTCAGAAAGTCAAGGCTCACATGTTCTGTTGCGCCGGACTGGCTGGTGGTGGCTGAGCTTCTAAATTTTTAATCAGTTGAGCCAACCAGTGCTTTGTTGAATTATCCTCTTGGAGGCATGCTGCAAATGTAGAATCCCTCAATTGATCTGGCAGGCATTGTCTTAAAGCCTCTCTAGCCCTTGCATTGTCCGACAGGCGCAGGTAGCATCTCACGACATGCTTCAACAAGCGTGCAGACGGGTCTTTGGCCAGTGATAATACCATTTTTCCTAATATCATAGCTACATGAGAGAATCTGTCATATGTTTGGCAAATATAGCAAAGTCCACTGTCATCAAGCAATATCTTCTGTAAAATGAATGTAGCCACAGTCTTGGATAATTCAGATCCATTCTCCATAATACGTAGACACAGTGGTATTATTTCAGTGGTTAACAGAAATGTAATGACTTCCTGTTCATCTGTTTTAACTAATGCTCCGATGACTCCGAGACTAGTAAGGCGTAGGTATTCGAATGGACGTGTTTTGGATACAGTATGGAGGAAAGGATAAAGGAATAACGGTACGTGTGCTTGTAGGAAGGCTGAACGGGTCTCGGGGTGCGACGCGACGCATTGCATGAGCGCCAGCGCGTTGCAGACGCGGTTGCTCTGGTGAGCCGTGAGCGTCGGTGGGATCATGGCCACGTAAATATTGGTAATCTCCTGCAGCAGCGCGGCGATCGTGCCGAAACTGTGCCACAACATGGGCGCTAGGTCCGGCACATTCTCGCGCTTCTTACTCAGCTCCAGTAACGCATTTTCTCGCGTCTCAGGATTGCACAACTCCAGAATCCATGTAAATATTTTTTCCCTGTCCACGGACTGCATGTTCGCCGGGCTCTGCTGGGTACTCATGTTAATCATTGATCTTGTTCTAATGCTTTAGCACTGGCTTCTTACAATACACGTAGGCTACGTGTAAGGTTAAATTCATTGTATTTTTGTGATAGAGCTCAAAAGTTCACAGAACCATGTGTTAATTTATTATTTGCTTTAACGGGTAGAAACTTTAATACTTTGATAACGAGATTATAATTCTAACTACAAACTATTTCTCGAAAGCGTCGGACAATCGACGACATTGACGTGACGTTTGACAAGCAAAGAGGGTCAAAGACAATGACAATAGTTTGTTTGGTGCTAGTGTAGTAGAAATAAAAATCTATAAAGGTATTGGTACACTATACTTTTACTAACCGTTGTGATAAGTAGTTGCTCTAAGCAAAGTTCTGTTTTTCCGTAGCAATTATTCACTCGTAAATATTTGAATGTTTTTGGTTGCAAACGACTATTAGCTAGACTGGAATGTAGATGTTGACTTACTAACGCTAGTGACGATTTTAGTAATTAATTAATTATTTTAGTTTTAGTTTTTCCAATCGGATAACTCGAAAACTCAATCATCTTTGTGACATTAGATTGAAACATATGAAGTTATGCCTTCACTCACTCACTCACTCACTCAACTCGCTGTCGTCTGCTGGCTGTCACACACAGACAGATTTACAGATTGCCTGCTGATGCTGAATACGAGCGATCAGTGGATTTTGTGTATTTTTATTTAATAGTTATCAACTCTGGTGTCGTGAATTCAGTGCCCGTTTAAAATTTGTAATACTAAGATATTAAATAGTGATTTGACGCCGTACTGCTTCACCGTTTTTCTAATTTTATTATGTGAAAGTTGTGTTTTCTACGACTTCCTACCTACGCTTATTGGTTTGTAAGATTTTAATTAGATCTGTTCATTATTAAAGGTGTTATATTTCATCGTAAATAGTGCCGTATGACCCTGTGCTGATTTCTGTGTAATATTATCAGTCTCCGGTTGATTCATCGCGTTGACGCCATTGCTGGGTATAATTAACTTTAATAAACAAACTACACTGTGTATGCGCATTGAGGCTACGCTCGTTATTCTGTTTTCGCACGCAGTAAAAGAGCAAGTTTATGAAACTATGGCTGGTCTTGACTAAACACTTGATGGAATTGAACAAAATTATAAAGATATTTCACAAAGGATCTGAAAAGTGTAACCTACACATAAATATCCTATTTATAACACCAGCAACAGGGTTCTGACTTTTTTTTCTTTCCAGTTAGATCAAATTTACTTTTCAATTTATTCAGTGTATATTTGAAGATTGCTTTATTTACATTCATACACATTGTGGCAACCAGTCTGACCAAGGACTATCATGTAACCAGTAACAGTTTATTGGGGGACAGATAGGCAGTCATCATCATCATTTCAGCCGAAAGACGTCCACTGCTGGACATAGGCCTCCCCCAAGTGTTGCCACATTGTTGCGCTCATCATTGGGGGGGTTTTGCCATAATCGCCACGCTTGGCAGGCGGGTTGGCAATCGCAGTACGGTTGTTAGAAAAAATAGATAATATAATTATATTTATTATATATAATTTTTAGATAGGCAGTAGCTCCATGTAATATACTGGTATTCAGCTGCATCTGATTAGTCAGATGATTAATCAGATGCAGCTGAATACCAGACTTATGTGATGTTAAAACTCAGAGACAATATCTAACAAGCCCTTTAGCAGAGTATTTCACGTTATTTTGTAGAACAATGGAGGTGTCCCATTCTCTGACTCTCAACGAGTCAGCCCTGCAACAGCTGCCTGATGACAAGAAGCCACACTTTATATTCGAATGGCTCCGGTTCCTTGATAAAGTACTTGTGGCTGCACATAAGGTATGTATTATTGTTTAATAACTATTTGTTATTGGTATGAATGGATATTTATAAATCATTAGTCACTGGCCCTTGCTTAGTATGGTTCTGATGACTTTTATGTTTTAACATTTATTTTATACTTCTAAACCTTCTGGAATTAACTCTCGTATTTGATGGCGAAAAGCCACATGAAAATTGGTTGCACAGGTTAGAAGAACAACACATAAATCATAATCAAATGTTATTTATTCAAATTAGGCTGATTATCAGCAGTTTTTGAATGAGAAGCTCGTGGCTAAATAATAACAGCCACTCGGGTCGATCTTTAGGTTAAGCCGTGCTTGCCTAGGTTGGTCTGTGGATGGGTGACCGCCAATTACAAACCGAGTTTCCTCCGTGCCTCAGAAAGCATGTTAAGCCATTGGTCCCGGCTGTCATTTAAAGATCTTTGACAGTCGTCAGGTGGTCAGTGGCCCAAAAAATCTGACAACCAGTCTTACCGAGCTGTTTTGTATTACCCAGTACTAAATGGGTTGTGGAGGTTAGATAAGCAGTCGCTCCATGTAGAATACTGGTATTCAGCTGCATCCGGTTAGACTGGAAGCCGACTCCAACATTGTTGGGGAAAACGCTAGGCAGATGATGAATCTGCACTTTGTGAATGTCAAAGTGTACAAAAGACAGCCTCCCAAAATGCCCGCCCTTCGCCACTTCCTTGTGTTTTAGCTGGGAAGGCGAAGAGATAGGATACAAGATGATAGGGCACAGTCACAGTAGACACAACACATAAGAAACCATGAAAAAGCAGTACACCAGCCACCAGACACAACACCCGTCTGGTCTTAGGATCTTCCCTTTTCTATGGGGGATGGATAACTTTACTCCCCGTTCTTCATACCCCTGTAGTAACACATTGTTACATTCTGTCAATGTAGCAAATTAACGTTAGCAACGGTGCTCAGAAGGCCGGCACTGTTCTCCTGGCTAGAGGGGAGGAATACTTAAGTGACACATTCTTACATTCTGTCAATGTAGCAAATTAATGTTAGCACCGGTTATCTCGGGATGTGTGGGAGTGTTCTCCTGTCTAGAGTAGAATTAGGTCATGCTATAACCATATCCTATGTGTTGTTAAATATAAACACAAAGTTTTACCTACGACTGGCATTCTAATTTATATACCAACCACCCAGTAAATACCTACCAAACCCCTATAACAACTATCGGGCAGAAGCCAACAGACACAACACCCGTCTGGTCGGAGGAGCCCCCTTTTCTTTGGGGGATGAAGAACTTTACACCCTGTTCCCATATAGACCATATCCCTATAATGGTTTTCTAGAGTGGTTTTGGTGTGCTGCTCTTTCATCTGCTCCGCTAGATTTGTAGTTGAGGGCTTTGGAGTACTGCTCTTTCATGGTATGGATTCTTTTATTGTCAGGTCAAAACATATTGGAAGTGACAAGAATTAATTGCTGAGTTTCTGCAATGTAAAAATTATATTTAACTTGTAAAAAAAAAAAGAAAAACAAAAAATTAATATTAATACTATAATTGCTTTAAATTTAGTTTATTTATTTATTTTATTTATTTATTTATTTATGTACACACAAAATACTCACACTAATCACACTAATAACACTAACTTCCACTAATCTTCTGTTGCAAAAAGAAAAATCATGTATGTTTTTTTTCCAACAGTCTGACATAAAAAGCTGCCAGCAAAAACTAGTAGCCCAGCTAGTGAACCTGTTACGCGAGAACCTTGGTGGGCCAGCAAGGAGGTTGCTAGCCAGAAACCTAGCTACCTTATTCTCTGTCGGGGACACCTTTTTACTCTTCGATACTGTGAACAAGTGCAATGATATCATCAAGGTCAAAGATGATTCGCCTTCTTATTTGCCGACGAGACTGTGAGTATAAATTATTTTTTAAATGGTGACTAAATTTTACTATAGTTTACATTACACAATCGAAGGTAAAGTTCCAGTCACAAGGAATAATAAATGTATAAGGACTATAAAGGGTGTAAATAGACCCTTAACATAACCGAAGGTACTTGTTCTCCCCGGCTTTGCGATCAGTTTTTTGTTCTAGACCATACCTGGGAACCTTCTAGTTACGGAGATATTGGGTCATAGTTCCAAATTTTTCACAAGTTTTTTTTTAACTATATGTTTTTAATGTATGTTTTTCACTTTACCTCCACGACCCCCATACTATTCAATCAATCCGACAGCACAATGCTTTGAGTGCTTTCCATCGAGTCCTACCGTAAAACGTGATTTTTGACCCCAAAAATAAAAGTCGATTCCCAGCAATAAATTTTTGCGTAAAGTTACTTAGTTTGATTCACAGAATGCTTGGTTGACGGCTATGTGAAGGGTCTGTATACACCCTGTAGTTGCTCATTCCAAACCATAGACCTCTATGGAGTCGATGGTCTGAAAGGCACAACGCTGAAGCTAAGCAAAGCTCCTGTTAAGGCACAGCAACATCGACATCATCATCCATAGCTCGACTTCACCCACTGCGTGGTATACGCCTCTCTTTACTTGTGCCAAGCTCCACATCTTGTGCTAGCCTCATCCAGGAAATACCCGCGTTGAGAACATAATCAATTCTAATTATTGAGTAAATGTGATGAGGATTATTACAACACAATTTATGAAACTTACCACAGCATTTCACTTCTGTGTAATTGTTGGTTGGTAGTTTGACTAAGATCAAGTATTTGTCTGATATGTACGCACATCGACTAATCAAGCTATATACAATGAGTATAAGCTATACCTCTCATTATGATGAAAGGTCTATACCTATAAAGCGAGGTCAAATTATATTGGAAATGTATAGCTTTATGTCGCCGTGTGTACTTGCTTTTGGTTTAGGTGTTTGTTTATGTTAGATTAGTACAGTGAGTTATAGCAATTAGCTGACTGACCCACATTTGCATAAAGGGTTGAGATTTATTAGAATACGAATCGATACAATTTTACAATTCTTTTAAATTTTATTTACTGTTCTCAAATAAATAAAATACAATAGAATTATAAAATTAATCGATTAGTAGGTATTCTAAAAAATCTCAACCATTTATGCAAAGGTGGGTCAGCTAATTGCTATAACTCACTGTACATGTAAATACACCCACTAAGAAGACTTGGCCTTCATTTAAAAATAAATGTACAACATTATATCATTTGCAAATTAGTTCATAACGTGACATAGACACTGCATATTGGGTCCACATAAAGTTACCCCTCGCCTAATTTACTGTCCCACGGGACTGGCCTGATAGTCCCATAGTTTACAAAGCATTTCCAAATGCCAAGAGAAAGGTCACTGCTAATACATACATGGACAAAGCAGTATTATACAATGCCTATAGATTTGAACACTGAATAGTTTATGTAGGAATTAGTAAAAGTATGTCGTTGGATAAAACACATCAACGTTTTGTTTTGCATAATATTTGATAAATAATAACAGCCGGTCGGGTCGATCGTCAGGTTAAGACGCGCTTGCTTAGGTTGGTCAGTGAATGAGTGACCACCCATTACATATTTCCTCCGTGCCTCGGAAAGCACATTAAGCCGTTGGTCTCGATCGTCATTTGTAGATCTTTGTTCTTTGACAGTCGTTACTGATAGTCAGTGGTCCGGATGACTGACAGCCAGGCTTACCAAGGGTAGTCTTACCCCAGTACTTACTAGGCTGCAGTGGCGAAGCTTCCATATAACTCGATTCCTACCGGCTTCCCATTGAAAAATGGCACAGTTGGTATTCTATAGACAAATAATATAATCACATTAAAGATATGTACTCCGGCTTATCTCTTACAAAAATTGACCCTTCGCTACTGCTAGGCTGTGGAGGTCAGATAGGTAGTCGGTCCTTGTAAAATACTAGTACTCTGCTGCATCCGGATAGACTGGAGACCGAGCCCAACTAGTTGGGAAAAGGTTTGGCAGATGATGAAAGGCTTGCACAGATGGTAAGAGTTAAATAATAAACGCTCCTACTGAATTCGGCTAGTCTTAATGCCTTATCAGATTCTACCATTGTCTAGTTTAGTTAAAAAGAAAAAGGACCTTACTATTGTTAGCATTTTACCATATTTGTTAGGTCGTCAGAGTGCACTTATTACTATAAACAACAACACATTGTTTGGCGCATCAGTTAGCGCAGTGGCTGAGCGATTGACTGCTGCGCTTCGTGACGCGGGTTCGATCCCTGTACGGAATAAATATTTGTATGGCCTAAAGGTTCCGGGTCTAGCTGTTTGTATATGTGAGATGAAACGCACGGTGTGTAAACGCACCCACGCCACAGAATAAATAGCTAGTGCGAGTGCGGTGCAACGTTTAAAAAATAATCTTTTGTAGTCTGTAGAAAAGACAATTTATTATGAAGCAGAACTTATCTAAAATCTTAAAGCGTCTTCCGAGTCTCTCCGAGTCTCGAGTGGATCTGAGGCATCGCGATTTCGTCAAATCTCGCATCGCACATGAGTCTGTGTCGCATGATGTCATGACAGAGAAAATCGTCGCGTTTAATTGTCGTGAGAGCCTTACAACATTTGTGATGCATTTACTTCTTACTATATCGTACTTCTCGTCTTACTAATATTATAAATGCAAAGTTTGTGAGTATGGATGGATGTTTGTTACTCTTTCACGCAAAAACTGCTGAACGGATTTGGATGAAATTTGGCACATAGATAGTTTATAACCTGGATTATCATATAGGGTATTTTTATCCCCGTAGTATGATCCCGTGGGACAGTTACCATACTTCACGCGGCCGAAGACACGGGCATAAGCTAGTTTTCTATAATTTTACGCATGTTTTCAATAAAAGCCGTATGTGTTATGTTTAATAATAATGCCCAGTACATCTCATTGTCCATTACACAATGCACAAACGAAGCATGTCCATAATGAGCTTATTACGGATTATATTTATAATCGCATTATGTTAGTTCTATACCGCATTAAACATGTATTCTTAAAGGGGTAAGCAGAGGATAGTGTCATCATCATATTCCTGCCCTAATCCCAATTCATTTGGGGTCGGCGCAGCATGTCTTCTTCTTCCATACTTCTCTATAACTCGTCATCTCATCAGACACCTCCTTTCTAGCCATATCATCCTTCACACAGTCCATCCATCATTTATACATAGCAGTGGCGAAGGTTCCATACAACTCGATTCCTACCGGCTTCCCTTTGAAAAATGGCACAGTCAGTATTCTATAGACAAATAATATAATCACATTAAAGATAAGTAAGTACTCCGGCTTACCTCTTACAAAAATTGACCCTTCGCTACTAATACATAGTAGCGAAGACGCAGCGTAGCGATACTAGTAACTATAATATTTCATTTATATTTTGCTAGTTAGGTATATCATATGGAGGACTTATGTAGGTCATAAGTCCTCCATAGTTTCGGTTGGCCCTATTGCCGTAAACTAGTCGTAAGTCGTCAAAATAGCTACTATTATTTTCTTGTGCTGGTGGAATAACCCAAAAACACTGTCCAACGTAAGTATGGAACCCAAAATATTTTCTGGGACACAAGATCATTGAACTGCATTGTAACTTCTATGCCAAATTCTAATTATCTCTTAAACATCACGCCTCTCAACACGTATTCGTACAAGTATATAATATAATTAGCTTTTGCCCGTGGCTTCGCCCGCATGGATGTCGAAAAATATCCCACCCGAACCAAAAAAAGTTACTCACCTTCATCCCCCTTTTTAACCCTTTGGGGGTAGAATTATCAAAAACGCTGAGACACGTATAAATTAATTTTCAATTGTCAGCCTAAACACAAAATTTGAAGATACTAACTTCAAAACTCACGGATTTTCATATAAACTTCCATCCCCTATTTTACCCCTTTAGGGGTGGAATTCCCAAAAATCCTTTCTTAGAGAGAAGAGTGAGTAACCACTACCTACTCTTCACAAAGAACACACCCTCCAAGTTTCATGACTCTAGGACCAGCGGTTTGGGCTGTGTGTTGATATATCACCCAGTCAGTCAGTCAGTCAGTCAGTTTACCATTTTATATATTAATTATATAGATTAAAAATTCCCGGAATGTTTAGGCAGAGGTGTACCCATTTTACCCACTTTTCGCCTACTTTATTAACATTTGTATTTTTGCAGGGCTGCCATATGCTGCTTGGGCAGTATGTACGAGAAACTCGGCAGGATGATGGGAAGATCGTATGAGGAGACCGTCTCAACGCTAGTCAAGTCCTTCAAGAATGCTGAGTCGCAAACTCGACTTGAGATCATGAATACTCTTGAAAAGGTATGTTTGTAAAAAGTTCACGATTATGTAATCTCGCCGTAATGTCCAAGCATTCCTTTGCTACTTTTAGTTGCTACTATCTTTTACCAGCGGCTCCGCCAGTGTAGAGTTCGGTTGTCCCACTGGATTGTGCTACCGGGATCAAAAATATCCCATGTGTTAATCTATGTTTGTTATAAACTATCTGCGTGCCAAATTTCATCCAAATCCGTTCTTCGATTCGATCAGCACAATGTTTTGAGTGCGTTACATTGAGTCCTACCGCAAAACCGTGGTATTTCACCCCAAAAAAAAGGCGTTTCATACCAATTTTTTTTGCGTAGAGTAATTTAGTTTGAAGTACAGAATGCTTGGTTGACGGCTTCGAGAAGGGTCTGTTAACACCGTGTAGGTTGTGTCGTAAAGGCAAAAGGTCGCGCTCCCTGCTCGCCTATTGCAGAGGTTTACGTCAAATCAGACTACTCGAGGCTACGTAACGTTACGTGAAATGTAACATGAATGAGCCGTCCCGACTTATGCAATGCAACATGAAATGGGTTACATTTCATGTTGCATTGCATAAGTCGGGACAACAGGCGAATTTGTTTCAGCATGTGTTACATTACATGTTACGTTTCACCAATGTGTACCCGACGTTATACGCGTGTTGTTCGTGGTTCATTGTCTACAGCTGATAAAATTAGATTCTAGTAAAAGGCAAGGAGAGCAGTGAAATAAAGGTTAGTCAGAAGCGCATGTACAGTACACCCACCCACTTATCAGACTATGTGTAATGGTTGATAAGTTACAAGTACTTTGAACTATAACGGGTGTAATCAGACCCTTAACAAAGCCAAAGGCACTTGTTCTCCCCGTCATTGCGATATTTTTTTTGGTCTAGACCATACCTGGGAACCTTCTTCTGTCTTCTTCTTGGGAGATATTGGGGGTCAAAGTTCCAACTTTTTCACAAGTTTTTTTTTTACATACATGTTTTTAATGTAAAATTTTTACTTTAAACACCTCCACGACCCCCGTACTATTCAATCCATCCATCAGCACAATGTTTTGAGTGCGTTATATTGAGTCCTACCGTAAAACATGATTTCACCCCAAAAAAAAGTCATTTCACAATAATGTTTTTTGCGTAAAGTTACTTAGTTTGATGTACATAATGCTTGGTTGACGGCTTCGTTAAGGGTCTTGTTACACCCTGTATACTCGTCACTGTGTGGTATTTTTTTTATCTATTAGCTCCTAAGTTTGTACTCTTTGGTATGTAGGCAGTTACTTTTTTGAATAAATTATGGAAATTATTTTCAGTTATCAGTTCAGTGTCTAAAAAACGTCTTTGGCCGACTTTGGCTTGCTTGAATATTAGTACCAACATGCCTTACGTTATTTAATGTTTATCAACACAAGTTCTTATTTCAACATGTGTGTTATTATAACATAACTGAGAAAACAAAACAGCCAATGAAAAAAATACCTTTATGAAGATGATGCAATATCAAATATGTGATTATTCTCGTAGGTATGCATATCTCTGCAAATGAAATAAATGATAAATTTAGGGGGGGTGAAGGTGCACCAAAGACCATGAAGTGAGAACCCAGGAAGGGGTGGGGCAAGTGCATCGTGATGTTGAGGTCAATCCAAGGACAGTTGTCCCCCGTCGAACTACTGGTTACTGCCTTGCTAGCTATTTATCTTCAATACGGCTTTTCTTTATATCCAGGGACCGATTAATTGGGTTAAAAGGTTAACCTGTTAGTAGTATAACCCATATATTTGATTAGTCATTATCGGTTAACCCGTTTAAGATATGGATTACCCAATTAAATATTAACCAGAATGAAACGGACAAAGCCAACTCCGTCACTTTATTACATATTTTTATGTACAGACGCCAGCACATAGCTACCCGAAACTGTCAAATCTTACCAATCAACCTTGAACCTAATGCTTTAACGATAAAGTTGAAAATCTATTAAAGAAATTTGACAGATTGTCGTAGCTTGATGTGCTGGCGTCTGTACAAAAATGAACTTTAAAGGCTGATTAACCCTTAACCTTTACTCTAAAAATAACCCGATTAAATCCCCTATACGGGTAACCATTTCGGTCCCTTCTGGTTATACCTAATGACAAGTTTTGTTTTAGATCTGCGTGGGCATGGGCACAGCTGCGCCTGCGGCGGTGCGCGAGGTGTCCCGCGCGGCCCGCACCGCGCTTTCATCGGACCGGGCGACGGCAGTGCGGGCCGCAGCGGCACACACGCTGCGGCATCTGTTGCCGTTAATGCGGTTGACGCCGGTCGACTTAGATGCCATTGCCGCCGCCTGCTTGAAGGCTGCACATTCCAGTGATTATTCTTTAAGGTGAGATTATTTGTAGCCAGAGATCGCACAAGATAGGGAGGTTTGGAAGGAGGATGGGGAGAGCCTTTGCCCAGCAGTATGACACGACATACTCTAGCAAATAAGAAATATTAGCGTGGTCTGTCTAGCTTTTTTCTTTAAGGGGTTTAGCTTACAGCCCCCAAATCATGAACTAGTGATATTAAAAGATAGATATACAAGGCCTCCCGTGTGGTCTCTCGGACCATGAAACTGAACAACTTTTGTTCTACGAGTTCTAGAAATTCGCAAAAAAAAAGAAGATTTTCTATAGGAATTGACGCGATCCGCTGATCAACATGTATGGTAAAACTAAAAAAAAAGTTCTGAATTTCCAAAAGTCATAGAACAAAAGCTGTTTAGATTAATGGCCTGAGAGACCACACGAGAGGTCTTGCGTTTATTATGTTACACTTTGTATAATAGTTTTTCGTTTGCAAATAAAATGCACATTACAATAAAGGCAAAGCCGTTTGTATTGATAGAGAACAGTATCAGTGGCGGGGCAAGACCACAATTTTATGTGGGCAAAGTACATTTAGCGAGGCCCAGAATCGGCATCGACTCGGAATTCACATGTATCATTCGAAAGGCCATAATTTCAGGAACAAAATGGTACATAATATTACGTACGAAACAAAACTCCAACAGCTTTCACTTCAACCACAGAAAAAATAAACTGCAAATAATTCACTTGAAATCCCATCGCAGAAAAATTTTTTAGTAATCCTATACGAAACAACGCCATCTAGCTTAAAATATCAGAAACTACAATGGCTTTCTGTCAGTACAAGAACGAAGGATGTCGCTGTGTTAGAAAAATAAAAAAAATAAAACAGAGTGCGCGTCAACAAAAAATATATATTGACCAAAATTGGCCATGTACAGTTTGGAGATTTCGTTCCGGTCCCAATTTTGTCATTGAGTTTTTGAGGTGCGAGGCCCTCGTACCGCGAGGCCGTGGGCGGTGGCCCACGTCGCCTACGCCTTGCGCCGCCTCTGAACAGTATATACTATTCTACAACTTTAACTATGATACCAACTGCCTGGCAGACCGAATACACGGTGTCCTATTAGGCCCGTATTACAGAACCTAACTCAACCAATCAAATGACTTTTTAACTAGTTTTAAGTAATGCTTGAGTACAACGACATGCAAAATGAGTCACTAAATCAGGTTGAATAATGAAGTGAACAGAGTATTTCACTCTGAAATTACGATAACTATGTATTGTTGTTTTTAACAGATGCGCTATAGCAGAGTTGCTTGGTGCGTTGATTGCGATCACGCAAGCCGGCGAAGTGACAAATCTAAATTCCAAACTTAAAGTTGGAGCTCAGTCAGGTACTGTATCATAACAATTATTCTTTAGTTATGACCTAGACCCATTTGTCCCACAACTCGCTTAGGGGCCGTCTCCACGAACGAGAGAATCGCGGCGATATTATCGTCCTGCCACGTAATTTCTATACACCCTCTTAGGGCCGTCTCCACGAGCGCGAGAATCGCGGCAAAATTATCGTATAGAAATACGTAACACGACGATAATATCGCCGCGATTCTCGCGCTCGTGGAGACGGCCCCTTAATGAATTGAACGCTAAACATCAATCTGTTTTAGTCACCTTAGTACCATTGACTGAAACAGAACAATGACATTTTAAAAACGTTTAGCATTAAATGAATTTGTGCTCAGCTCCCTGTAAAAATCAGGCGTTTCAATTACAAAAATAGGCTTAAACCATTTTTTTTTTTAAAAACGTTGCCCCCCTCTAGAATTTTCTCCTGTATCGTGGGTGCGTTTACAAACATTTAAACTCACATACACAAACAACCAGACCCGGAACAACTACCTGCAGATCATACAAACATCTTTTAAACTCCGCAACGGATTTTAATGCTGTTTTCAGCAATTGATAGGGTGATTTAAGAGGAAGGTTTATATATATATATTATGTGTATCTACATTGCACGCGTGCGAAGACGGGGCGCGTCGGTAGTAGATTATAAAGTAAAACAATATTTGCTCTAGTATTATGTTCCAAGGAGAAAACGGGAATAAGTTTGTATGGGCTAAACTCCGCTAGCCTTTCCTCTTATTGATTTGCTGAGTACACTTAAATTCCGGCAAAGGTCGCCTGATCATCATAAAACTATAAAGTAAATGGAAGCTTCACAAATTACAACGCTTTATGATAGCCGGTTTGACGACACAGTTGGCGCAGTGGCTGAGCTATTGGCTGCTACGCTGCGTTTCGCGTACCGATCCCCGTTCGAAACAAATAATTGTATAACCTAAAAGTAGTTGTTCTGGGTCGGGCTGTTTGTGTATGTGAGTTTACATGTTTGTAAACACACCCACGATACAGGAGAAAATCCTAGTTTGAGGCAACGTTTTAAAAGACAAGACTTTTAACAACCAACCAATTCCATGTTCCCTTGCAGTCCAACAAAAGAAAGACCCGCCCAAGAACGTGGTATCTCTAGACGAAGCGTTAAACCTGTTGATGGGCGCGTTTCTTCGCGGAGGCACATCGTTCCTGAAGGGGGAGATCATTAAGTCCAGCTCCGGAGTCAACCGGGAAGTGCGCGTTTGTGTTACACATGTGAGTATAGCAGGTTTTCTTTACAAGTAGCTTGATTGTTCTTAGAACAAAAAACGTTAAGAGGCTTCTCGCATGTTATGGTAACTCGTGTCTTTTCTCTGCTGGAGTGAGTGCATAGATAGAAGAAATAGAAAAATAGAAGTTCAATTTCGAGAATATATCAGCAGACGTAGTTATTTGATTTGAATAAGATTATTTGAACTATGTCTAAAGCAAAGGAGAATAGTACAGTACTAGAGCATGCGAAATCCGGTTTCCGTGCCATAGTAAAACCCGGAAAAACCCGGTTCCGCCTTCCCTATACAGTACAGTTATGTGTAGTGCAAGTGACAAAAAATCAGGTGTTTCTTACAAAAGTGTAATATCTACTCAGTCAAAATGTATGGAACAGCAAATTTGTTTCAAAATAACCGATGTAAAATTTCTATGGAGGGGGCTCAGAATGATGTACTGAATACGTGGTAACCGTCGATGTCCCTTCCACCCCGTATAAAGGTTCCCTTATCACAAAATTTTTATTATCAGCCATTTGTGTCCCACGCAGGGCAAAGGCCTATCTTCCCTCCCTCCACTTACCCCTATCCAAAGATGTTCGCCAATCCTTGTGAAATAAGTCGAGTTCGTCCCGCCAGCTCCTTCTGGGGCTTTTGCGTTGCACAACCCGTTGTATCACAAAATCCATAAGCAATTAATACCTTATTAGCTTCCAAGATGTTGTAAGAGAGTTATAATAACGCTTGTTTTTATTTTCTTAGGCGTACGTGGTGTTCGTACAAAACATGGGAGGTGTATGGCTGGAACGCAATATGACTACGTTCTTGAATCATGTTTTAGACCTTGTGGCTAATCCTAAGGCTGCTAGTTCACACGTCGACGCTGTTTATTCTAGGTAAATATATAATTAATACTATTATTGATAATTTTGATTATTGCTTTACTTCCAGGTTTTGGAAATCTCACTTTCATAAGACAAAGATATCTATAATATTTCTAGAAAAATTAAAAAAAAATGTGGAGGCTTGTAATTAGCAATTTAGTAAATCTTGCCCCTCAGAAAATGCATCAATTTCATCCTACGCAACACCCTCGGCAAGATGCTTGGCGAGAAAGCGCAGGCGTCGGCGTGTCGCGAGATCATACAGATAGTTATCAAGCAGATGAACAGCATTGACTTTAACCCGGAGAACGCTAAGGATTGTAATCAGGTACGTTGAGGAAGACACAGCAGCGAAAAAATTTGGTAATCAAAAATATTTATCACACAAGAAAGTGGTTACAAAATTGTGTGAAGTCCCTGACTCCTGTGCTAGGTGATATACTCTCCCAAGAGGAGACAGAATCTTGTGCAATAAGATTAACAAAAATATAAAATAAAACCATAGAACAGTAAGAAATAAATTAATAGCGTTTAAAAGAAGCTTGTATTCAGTTTGCGAGTGTTTGCGTGTGAGTTTGTGTCTGTGTGTGAAGTGTATGTATGTGTGAGTGAGTGCGTTAGTGTGAATTGGTAAATAACATTTAAGAGCAGTGTGTGGTGTGTGAGAAGTCAAAAAAATCAAATGGTCATCCAATGCTGATCGTTCGATTTTTTCTATTAATATCGAATTTGAAATAAAAGAAAAGAAATATCGGACTACAAGACTTGTCTAAAGAAACCCGCCGGGGTCGCGAACGAAGCGCGGTCTGACATTGCTCGGGGGTAGTGGGGTATCCATGAAGATATAGTAGCGTTCATCTTGTTCACATGAGTGTGACAGTAAACATAAATTTATTTTTCAGGAGACACTATTCAGCCAGCACCTACTTGTGTGTGCGCTGATGGAAGCAGGTGAGCTGGCGCTACAGCTGGGCACTTCAGTGCAGAACCTCGTGTCTGATACATCACTGAACATGCTAGATGCTAAATGTACTGTAAGTGCTACTACATTATTTGGTCTTATATTGTTTAAGATCCACTCTTGCGCCTGTAGGGTTTTTCCTATTGTTGCCGTGACCTCCTTGTCACCCTTTCTAAGCTTTAAGAGCTGCCAAATCAGTTTTTATATAGAAAATACTGAATAACCTACAGTTGTAGTAACATGAAAAAAATATCACTCATGAGGAGAGTTTATGTTGATTATTATGGCCTGAGCAGAATTTGATTTAATTTGCTACATTGTGTTTTTTTTTTCATACTATTACACCGCAATATCACGATGACAAGAAATGCATTCTAATCGATTCTTACACTCAACGATAGGAAATTTAGTTATATGAGAATTCCCTTAATGATGCCTATCTTTATCCTCCTACCAGGTACTCGAACATCCGTGCGTAGCAGCCCGCTTGGCAGCTGCGTGGTGTATCCGCTGCGTGTGCGTGGCGCTGCCGTCGCAGATCACGCCGCTCATAGACAAGTGTGTGGACGCACTCGACGCCGCTAGGCCTACGCCGCATCATATCTCTGGTAAAATATTATTGCTTTTTAGTCTAATGTCATTAGACTAAAAAGCTTTAATTTTTATAGCAGAATATTATATAAAACCTAGCTTGTGAACTTGACGTGTTTCTCTATGTCTAGCGGCAGTGGGTGTTTGGAAACAGACAGAAACATCGAATCAAATAATTATTCAAAGTCTTTTATTTTATACCTATGTAGGTATAAAATAAAAGACTGAGTAAGGGTACTTGAAATTTCAAAGGATCCCGGTCCGGATTGGTCGTTTCCTATGGAGAAGAACCAGCAAGAAACTCTTGTCATCAAATCAAATAACCTCAACAAGATTATTATTAACCTTTTCACCGCCAACGTACACATAACGCGATGCCTCGCCAGCGCCAAGCTATAATTGTATAACGAAGTATACAGTAAACAGTAGTGATCAGGGTATCGTCATATCGATGAATGAGATTTACACGCTTTAAATACAGTACTTTTATGTTTGATAGGTAGTTAAAAATTAAGAGTTTCTGATGAAGTCGTGGCGCTGGTGGCACGGAAATCTGGAACTTCTATTGAAGTGGCGGTGAAAAGGTTAAACTGTTCTTCGATGAAATAAAGATTTTTGATTTCGGTCGGTTTATTTTTTTATTTTTCTTCATTCACTTATTCCTCGTATAAATCTTCCAGGTTACTCAGCAGCCCTCGCAGCTATCCTAGGCGCCGTACGCCTCTCTCCACTGGGCGTACCACACGGTAGAGGCAAAGTAGCGTTCAACGCAGCGGAACAACTGTTGAGATCTGCCGGACAGAGCAGTCGACTGACCGCGGCTAGGACCAACGCGGGCTGGCTTATTGTTGGCGCTATTTGTACACTAGGTAAGTGTGTTATAAGCAAGCTTGATGAAAATAAAGCGTGTTAAACACGCTAGGAGTATTTAGGAAGCGATTTGGGAGCGCTTTTTGTATTTCTTCTAACTTGGATTAGAAAAGGTGTTTTGTGCACGTTGTGTACGCCCCTATAGTCTGTTTTTTTAATCCCTGAGACTAAATTGACACATGCAAATGTCAAACTTACAAATAATGTTGTCAGCTCTTTTGTGTAGTGTTGTACCTGCGATAACGATTTGTTGAATCGTAACTTTATATATTTATTAGACGATTAGAAAAAAAATGTTATCAGTGTTGCTCCCGTACACGATAAAACGGCTATATAAACCCTTTTCTCTTACAAAACGGCAGAACTTTTAAAAAATACGGCAATTATTGGAACTTGACACCATACAAAACAATTACAATTTTAAAAATTATTATGATATAAATATAAATTATTATTTTTATGATAATACGGCAGTTAGTGTGTGATTTTGAATACGAATTGATTTGGATAATAAATAACTACCTACACCTTTTATTCAGGATAACTAATTGTAAAAAAACGATACTACTTGATTTTATTAACGGCAATTTACGGTAGAGGCACATCACTATTTAAGAATTGCAAAAAACTGGCAACCCACGTAATGTCAGTTTAGTCTCAGAGATTAAAAAACAGACTATAGCTAAGTTACTAGAAGTAATTTCCGTCCAAATGCACGGTTTAAATGTTCTACGTCAATCTATATACTCAGAGCGCCTTATTGACTGCTCATGCTAGGCGCGTAGTCGCGGGTAAATCGCGTTGTTGCGGCAGGCTCTAAGAATTTAACGAGTTTATGATTTGTCTGTTTAATTTTTTTTTGTAACTTTTAGGTGTGCCCGTTGTCCGAGGCTTGCTACCCAGAATGTTGCTTCTATGGCGCAACAGCTTCCCTCGCTCCGCTAAGGAACTAGAATCTGAGAAGTCCAGAGGCGATGCGTTTACTTGGCAGGTTAGTTAATGTGATGTTAACTGTGGTCATGTCCACTTTAATTAAGTTGTTTGTCAATCCTTCATAACTCATAACAGCTTACATTTGGAAGCAAACATAAAAAGCCATGGCTCCAAGAAAGAGATCATGGATCCTTACTATCGAATTTCGCACTGAACTTTTGACGGCACGGTTGGCGCAGTGGCTGAGCAATTGGCTGCTGTGCTGCGTGTCGCGAGTTCGATCCCCGCACCGGAAAAATATTGGTATGATCTACAGGTATGTGAGTTTTTAAATGTTTGTAAACGCACCCACGATACAGGAGAAATACCAAGTGCGGGGCAAAGTTTCTTAAAAAAATAAAAATAGAACTTCAAAAGTTCACTATTTTGTTTTCAAACTTGTTACAAAATTTCCTTTTCTGTGAAATATCAATGTTAGCTTTACTTTCCCAGGTGACATTGGAAGGTCGAGCTGGAGCCCTATCAGCATTACACAGTCTGCTGATCCACTGTCCTTCGTTAGTCAACAACGATGATACCGCTAAACGTTTGACGCAACCGATAGATGGAGCTATCGCTGTCTTGACGAAGTAAGTGTTATTATACTGTTTGTTTGTTTAATTTTCTGCCACCTTGTGAACAAAAACACTACTGACAAAAACATGTGACACATTTTGGTATATTTTAATAATAATTAGTAGTATTAGTGCGTACAGCAGTCATTGTGCGATAGTCTTGTCGGCCAGTGGCTCAATAGCTAACGACCAACATCTGAAGAAGTTCTCGCTTGGGAGACCCGCATTCACAAATGTTTCGATTTGATTTCGATTCGAATAATCGTATCTCTATCACGCTCGCTTCAGTTTTGCCAAAAAATAGACAAAATAGACATACGACTTCCCGAATCGAAATTGAATTGAAACATTTGTGAATATGGGAGGGGGGGGAGTATCGATCAGCGCTGGTTGTTTTCACCGTTTATACGTATTTAGTCTTATTTCCAACAAAAATCCTACGAATAAATTAGACTGTTTTGATGACGTCATAGCTGTGGTGTTAGGCTAGCACTTGAATGCGTGGTCGTGTTCCAGCGTGAGCACAGTGGTCCGGTCGTACGGCGGCGCGCTGAAGGCCCCGGCGGCGCTGCTGCGCCTGCGCGTGTACCTGGCGTGCGGCGCGCTGGGCGGCGGGGCGGCGCCTCCGCCCGCGCCGCTGCTGCGCCTGCTGGCGGCCGAGCTGGCGGGCAGCGCGGACCCTAGCGGCGCTAATGTGGCTACAGGTAAGGCTGGACTTACAAATGTTTGTACGATGAATATCAAGACAATTTGAAAGGATAATGCAATTTATTCAACTAAAGCCTAGTGCAAAATTACAAACATGCACAGAATTCTCTGTCTGGGTCCGGCTGTTTGTGTATGTGAGTTTAAATGTTGGTAAACGCACCCACGATACAGGAAAAATTCCTAGCGTGGGGAAAAGGTAAAAAAAAATATTTTTTTTTTTGCTCGCTACGGTGAACATACCATGTAAGCCGTGAGCATAAGCTAGTAGTTTATAAATCTCCAGATATTATATATGTAATTATATTATGTTTTGTTGTCAGGTACCCTCCGAACCGCGATGCACCCGCGTGACACCATGCTGTTGGGTGAAGAGGGTTGGATATACGACACCGATCACGCTGAAATTGAGGAGCAGGTAACTTACTACTCTAATAGACATAACCAAGGAGCTGTCTTGCTTCCTGACATCTCTCATTCTGAATCATAATAATTTGAGACTTACTTTGTAACAAATTCGATAATTTAATACAAAAAGTCTCAACTTTATCATCATCTGCCTAGCTTTTTTCCAACTATGTTGGAATCGGCATCCAAACTAACCGATACAGCTGAATACCAGTATTTTACAAGGATCTACTTCCTATCTGACCTCCACAACCCAGTTAGTACTGAGGAATAAGATACCTCTTGGTAAGACTGGTGGTTAGACTCTCGGGCGATAAATATCGTTTACAATAATTGGTACAGATTCGTATTTAGTTGTGTTGCCAGCTTAAAACGATTCTACTATAGTAGCAGTTGGTGAGAAAAACAAAGATCGAGTTTAATGGCGTGTGATAGAACAGGTCTTTATCTAGTAGTGGACTGCTAGAGGCTGATGATGATAATCTTACAAATATTCTAAATGCGAAAGTTTGTGAGTATGGATGGATGAATGTTTGTTATTCTTTCACGCGAAAACTACTGAACGGATTTGGATGAAATTTGGCACAAAGATAGTTTATAACCTGGATTAACATATAGGATACTTTTTATCCCGGTAGTATGATCCCGTGGGTCAGTTACCGAACTTCACGCGGGTGAAGCCGCGGGCATAAGGTAGTCTATACTAATATTATAAAGAGGTAAAATTTGTTTGTAAGTATGTTTGTAGGGGACGAATAATACAATTCCAAAAATTCTTTCACTGGCAGAAAGCTACATTGTTTGTGGGTGCTATAGGCTATAAATTATATTTATATCATGCATATTAGCCGAGCTATCACAATTTTGCGGACGAAATCGCGGGCGAAGTGCTAGTATTTTATTTATCGTGTGACGACGAGGTTCATATCTGTATTTGTCTCTGTTCTCGCCTGGCGGTGAAGCTGATCTCGCCACTAAGCGCGAGCGGCTCGGGCGCGCTAGAACATGACCCGTGCTGCCTGTACCGCGGCCTGACTGGCGCACAGCCGCTAGGTGTCGCCGTCATCGACGCCTCGGTGACGCTGTTCCCGCAGATATTCTCTAGAGCTGCCAACAAGCATCGGTGAGTGTACAAAATATGCATAGGCAAAAGCATCGCTTTTTATCTCAGCCCCTTAAGGGGAAGCACCAGGGTCAAACATTTAAATTCACACACACAAACAGCCAGACCCGGAACAACTACCTGTAGGCAATACAAATATTTGTTCCGTGCGGGAATCGAACCCGCGACACGAAGCGCAGCAGTCAATCGCTCAGCCACTGCGCCAACCGTGCCGTCAAAATATGCAGGCCAGTGTCAGGTTGTAAGCTGATTATATTTAGCCAACCCAACATTAACAAATGTTTCTTTTAATCTATGTTTTGTCTGTACAATTGGATTTTTCATGTCTAGAAATAAAATGTAAAAGCTAAATAATATTTTTATGTCTACTAAAATCTACAGTTTAACTTCCTCTATTCCACAGACAACAAATGCTAGAGCACTTTGCTGAATGCATCAAAATGTCAAAAGGAGCCCGACAAGAAGCGATACAAGTGAACATCTACACCGCTCTGCTGTTAGCGTTGAGGACTTTAGCAGAACTCAAGAGTTCGCTAGGACAGGAGGCTGTGAAGAATATTGCTACGGAGATTGTTATTGTGAGTAAAACATGTTTTTTTTATTGTTTTACTTTTATCACCAATAGACAATGGTGGGAGTGGGTGAATTCACTTTTAAGAAGCAGCTAGATTGTCGATGATCGATGTCGACCAATCGATATTGATCGTTAATATATCGATGGTCAGTTAATCAATGGAATCCGATTGCCCACCACCTTGGATGGATCTAAACGGTTGATCCGTCAATATCATCGATCGACAGAAATCTAGTCGTGAAGATTATTTCCAAAACGTTAATTACACAAATTGTCAATGATACACATACTTAAAGGAGTCTGTCCACCACACCGTATCCTACCATGACCGTGACAGGCAAAATAATATTTTTTGTATTGAAAAGAATCAGAGTACGGCCACTAGAGTCTAGTGGGCATAGTCTACCAGACCGTTCCGTCACCGACCAATACCGGCGCGTGCCATGCACGTAGCGTCCACAAAAGGGATGTTTCCTGTGTAAAAAAAATATGATTCTATTTAGTCCGTCAGTTACATTATCGAAAAATATTGGATACGTATTTTTTGTTTTATCAAATGAATAAAAATTGACGAAGATAAAACGCATCAAAGATCATGAGTGGGGGCCTGTGACGTCACTTTTCGGTAAAAAGTGTACTGAAGTATGACGTCACACGATTTTTCGACGCACTGTATCATCTGCATTTTTAGTTTTCGTGAAAAAAGAAAAAATACGTGTCCAATATTTTTTGGAAATCTATCTGACGGACTAATTAGATTTTTCAGGAAACATCCCTATTGTCGGCGAGAATATTTTGCCGGTGCCGACACGCTCTGTGCATGGCATGACCGTTTACAACACAGGTACGCTGTTTATACATTCTAGTGGGCATAGTAGTCCGTGTCATGGTTCTTTCCGTGCCTGATACGTTCATGGTACTGTACGGTGTAAGACGGGCAGAGTCTTTTAAAGTTGTGTAATTCCACTTACGTTAATTACAGAATGGCCTATCAGCCAACAGTGCAACGGTTCGGGCTGCAGCCGCGTCGTGTGCCGGTCGTCTGTGCGGCTGTATCACTGAAGCAGAGAGCCAAGCTTTGTCAGAGAAAGTCATCGCTTTAGCTCGCACAGCCGTTAATAGGTACAGTATAATGAAGTTGAATTGTGACCTACTTAGCTGAAAATTATTTTGTATTGCCGTGCATATGTTACGGTAAGTGTGAGTAATTGAAAATTATTAATAATTATCCATCGTTATTAATAATTACCTCATGATTTGTTAAATGTAAATATAAAATTGTAATTCATCACTTTTAGCAGTTGTTAATAATTCAGTACGCTCGTCGGTAGAAGTAATAAAATAAGACTCAAATTATTTGTCCAGTAGGTATTTATTCGTAATACCACAGTTATTGTGCTAACAAATAATATAACTAAAAGAAACTAACATGTAAATCGTTTATTCATAAGAACCAAGAGCGAGTGTAGCGAGCTCGGGACTTTTGGTACCCCGACTCGGACAGGTTCGGTTCGAAGGGGATGGCGGGGTCTAGTGAGCGAGCGAAGTGAGCGAACTAAGACCCCGGCATCCCCTTCGTGTTCCATTTACCGTAACACATACATCATCATCATCTTCCTGCCCTTGTCCCATTCTATTTGGGGTCGGCGCAACACGTTTTCTTCTTCCATTCTCCCCTGTCAGACGTCGCGGCATCATTTACTCCTTTCTCTTTCAAATCAGTCTTCACACAATCCATCCATCCTTTCTTTGGCCTTCCTCTCCCTCTCCATCCATCAACATTCATACGACATTCAACGTGCATACAATTTGAATATTAAAGAAATACGGGGATATTAGTTGTTTGTATGTTTGTAAATGAATAGTATTCTTTGGTAGTACTGATTCAATTTCGTAAAATGTTCCACTAATTTAAGGCTACACCATACCCAAGTTACACAGGATTCTTTTTATACCAGCAAAAAATCGAGGTTACTGTGGGAATTCCATGTCTATGAATCTCGGAGTTCTGTTCAATATCAGCGTCCAGTCAAGTATCTTCTATCTACCTATAGGTCTGTACGTGCAGCCGCTGCAGCCGCTGTTGGCGCTGTGCAGCGGGCGAGAGGCGCTACATCAAGCGCTGCAGCGCTGCCAGTGTTGAGAGCACTCGCGCAAGACACGGCTGCTGTTGAGTTACAAGTAAGTTCTATTAAACACAAAAAAAAAGAAAAAATAATATGGAATAAATTATTAATTTATTAGTCCTCTTTCATTTTAGAAGCCAGTCATATGTGTGAAATTATGTTGCTTTCACAAGCTTGTGGTAATCGAGTCAATATTTATGTTAGAAATATGAATTACGTTCATGATATTTTGTATTGGATTCACTGAATATTTAAAACATTTCAATGAAGTCTTAATCAATTCCTGTCCTCAGGTCTGGTCCCTTCACGCCCTCTCAGTGCTAGCAGACGCCTCTGGGCCCATGTTCCGAGGCCACGTGGAGTCTACCCTCAATCTAGCCTTGAAGCTACTGTTCAGTGCGCCGCCTTTCCAAGAGGACCTACATCGCAGCATTGGACGATTGCTCTCAGCATTGATCACTGTTGTTGGCCCGGAATTGCAAGGTAAATAAAGGACTTTTTTAACTCAAGAATCCATAAACATTGAAAAAGAGAGATGCGACGTGATGGTGTGTGCTTTTTAAGATAGTCCTACAATCTACAGTGCGGCAATGTCAAATGTGGTATAAATGGCAGTCACATTGCCGCTACAGGATTTTAAGAGGGTATATTCTGAAAGTTGGCAACGTCGCAAATAGCTGTCAAATAGAGAGAGAGAGAGTTTACGCAGTAGACTTCAAGTTTGTAACGTCACGTGGCGTCCCAGTTTGGTTTGGTCCACGTCTTTGTCGAGATGAATGTAATAGTAATAAGCCGATTTTCTCTCCCACAGTGGTAGCGGTAGGACGGTTCGTATGCGCGTGCGCAGCGCTGGGCGAGTTCGGCGCGGGCGCGCGCTCCGAGGCTCTGGGCTGCCTGCAGCAGCTGCAGATGTTCGCGCCCGATCACATCAATCTGCACACGCTCGTGCCGCATCTCTGTGTGAGTATTAATGTAGAGCACAATTATATTAGGACCTCTTTTGACTGATTTGCCACAGAATTGGTGGGGATTGGCCTCTATTATCATCACTAATTCAGGTCCAGTTGAAAACCAGCGTCGGGCACTAGTTGTCCGGCATTTTGCTGAACTGGGCCTATTTGGGGCAGCCGTGAGGCGCACAGTGTCACATAATTTTATTTTTTGTTGAGATTTAAGTTTTTATAAATAAAAAAAACTAAATAAATGTATTTTCTTTCGTTCTATTAACAAAAAAATCAATCATATTTTCAAGTAACTGCGCGCGACCCGATGGCATTGGCTCCGCAATTAGCTATTCACTTGGATACCTATTTCCATCATATCTTTCAAGTTTCTCGACTAAATATTTCAATGGTCATCAATTACTTAAACAGAATCCTGTATTGCTGGTAATTAAGTTCAATATTGAACCACGTAGTTAATATCCTGCACTACTAATGCTTACAACCACCTCCATTCCGTAGAGTAAAACAATTATTGTGTTTTCAGCGCGATCTATCAAGTTCCGAGCTGACAGTTCGTCGCGCCGCCCTCTGCTGTCTCCGTCAGCTGTCGCAGAAGGAAGCTGCCGAAGTCTGCAAATACGCGCTCTTGGCTAAAGACCATGTACCGGCTAAGCCATATTGTGGTAAGTTGGAATTCACAAAGTTTTTAACAGAGGAAACTTTCAAATCTGGATTAATCAGTTCGTCGGCACATGTATACGCTGGGTGAACGCTACGTAATAGCAACGCTAAGGTTATAAGAGCGTCAAAAATCCTTTGTTGTAGGAACCCAGCCACTATGATTGTGTTCAGTGTTCTGAAAGTCTCTAACTTACGTTTTTTTTTTGTACAGGTGTCGTAATCACAGAAACCGGTCTCCCCGGCGCTCTATTCGCGTTCCTGGACAGCGAACGAGACCCCACCGCGCTGTCGTATGCGCGCGACACTTTAACTTGTTGCCTTTTGGCTGCAGCCACGCATCGCAGTGTGAGGGACTGGCTGGCACTGGCTAAGAGAGTGCTAACTATCAGATTAGGTAATGTGAATTGAAATATTGGAATCAAATCTTCATATTATAAATGCTTAAGCTTTTAAACCGGACTCTGGGGGTCTCACCTATCACCTATCTCCACTCTAAAGGATATAAAACACCCTTAACGGAGTCGAACGGTACGTGATCTTCCCGTCATTGCAATCATTGGTTTTGTACTGGACCATACGTACCTCATACCAAAAAAAGTAGTTTCCCAGCAATAATTTTTGCGCAGTGATACTTTGTTTTGATGTACAGAATGCTTGGTTGACGTCTTCGTGAAGGTCCGTTTACACTTTTTATAAAGGGTGTAAATAGACCCTTAACATATCCGAAAGGCAGTTGTTCTCCCCGTCTTTGCGATCATTTTTTTGTTCTAGATCAATACCTAGTTACGGAGATATTGGGGGTCAAAGGTCCAACTTTTTCACAAGTTTTTTTTTAAATACATGTTTTTAATGTAAGTTTTTAACTTAACACACCTCCACGACCCCCGTGCTATTCAATCCATCCGTCAGCACAATGCTTTGAGTACTTTCCATCGAGTCCTACCGTAAAACGTGATTTTTCTCCCCAAAAAAAAAAAACTGGATTCCCAGCAATAATTTTTGCGTAAAGTTACTTAGTTTGATGTACAGAATGCTTGGTTTACGGCTATGTGAAGGGTCTGTTTACACCCTGTATTGCCTGGTCAATTCCAATTTTAAGTTGAACTCACACTGTACTTGTTTGTTTGTTTTGTTTGTTTTTTTTTAATTTAATCAGGACCAAACATTTTATCAATTGTATGCACCCACCAATTGCGCATCGCAGATGATCTGTCCACCATGCGGAATTCGCCTCTAATCTATTTCAAGCTAAATTAATTGCTAATTTACAAAAGTTGGGAATAGTGTGCAGAACTTGTGCCAAAACTTCGGTAGTTTTTTTTTTACTTCAATTTACCTATGTTTTTTTTTTATATTTACAGAAGACAGCAACAATCCAGAGACGGATTTCGACGCTGAAGGAGACGACGACCAAGCAGAGTTTCATGCAGAATCTGACACGACTACACATCCTGCTGTCCAGTCAAGATGGCCGACAAGGGTAGGATAACAAAACAAAATTATGTAATTATTAAAGTGTTAATCGTGAGATAATATGCGTCACGCTAGTTTACTTTCGGAGGGATATGAAGAATTAAACCCTTATTTTGCCAGTTAAGTTAAAAGTTCCCCGTTCTTAATTTTCAATCGCTCACAAATCCAGGTTCGAAGCACTGAAAATCACTAGAATCCCAGGAAATCCATTAAGTCTGACATGCTCCTCAGACGCGCTTGTAACCGAAAGTGAACGCTTCTATATCTGTTTTGTGTAGGTGTTCGCAATGGAGTGCATTCAAAAGATAATGGGTGCGTGTGAGGCGACGGGCGACAACGCACACTTCGACCTCGTCAAAGCCAAGGAGAAGCTACAGAATAACCCACAGGGTATGTACTGGAGACCTTAACTGTATTTTTTAAGTTACCCACTTACAAGCCCCACAACCTCACACATTCCAGTAACAACCCTCATCAATTCCCACGCACCCCTTTTGATACACCCTCTTGCATCTGTTGGCATCCCCAACATTTTATTCTTATATTCTTTTAGTCTTGCAACACTTCATGTATGTTGTCAATTTTATTTGTTAAACTTTATGCGCATAATGTAAAAACACTGCCCAAAGGCGGACTTAATGCCTTGCGCATTTTCTACCACTCTACCTTAGGATGATGCAGAGACAAAACATAGTAAGTGCAATGACACAGAAAATTTCCAAGAATAAAATATAATAATAAATAGTAAATACATACATACTCGTACAAACAAAATATACAAAGTAAAGAGAGATAAAAAATAATAACCAATCCCAATACACCTAATCTGTCAATATACTTCTCTTTGATTTACTCTAAAAAAGGAAAACACGTGATTTACTCACCTCTAGCCCTCTCCCTTAATTCACCAGCTGCATACAAAATTATACAGCATCCAAAACTCACAGTTTCACTCACATCCCTACAAGGGCACACTAACACCGCCTTACACACTCCGACATGCAAAAATCGAAACTCCCACAGTGGCTAGTTTAATCTATACTAATATTGTAAAGAGGTAAAATTAGTTTGTATGTGGGGGATAATCTCCGGAACTAATGATCGAATTATAAAAATTCTTTCACCGGCAGAAAGCTACATTAATTATTTGTGGATGCTATAGGCTATAAATTATAATTATATCATGCATATCAGCCGAGCTATCACAATTTATGCGTACCAAGTCGCGGGCGAAGTGCTAGTCTGGATATAATTCACCGTAGACCGCTTCAAGGCGGTTAAGAGCGGCCAACCCGTCACACTTTTCATACAAACGCTCTTACGTGATTATGCCGTGGTAACACATCTATCTATGATTTTTTTTTACTGATAGGTATCTTGTGTACTATATCTAGGTTTCTATCAAAGCAAAAAGTAAAAATTTGGAGAAACAAATTCAGTATAAGCCTCTAAAAATCTGCTATTTTGCACATATTTACCTAAACTTTGGCCGTTCATATTGCACTCATAAATTGTAAAAGTAAATAAAACATTGTGATAGAAACCTTGCAAATGTAATGGAGATTTTAAATGACAAATATTAATTTCACAAACTTGAAAGCCTTATTCAAAAACACGTATCTCCTGGAACAAGTTTATGAAATTTTCGAACACTATTTTTCGTTCAATGTTGTCGCATTAGGCGGTAAGAGGTGCGCGAGAGACGATTCGTGCGGGGTCGGGGCCCTCTGAGACGGGGGAGTTGAAAAAACATCGCCGCTATGGCTCTGGATGAAACAACAAGCTTTTCGACCATGCTCGCGATGATGATAGAGGGACTGGGAAGGGCCCTCTTAAGAATAAGCTGAAAAAATTACAACATACAGTACTTGAGAACAAGCTTTTTCTAAGTTCCTCAATTACCTTTCTCTTTCAGGTGACTACCTATCCCTCCACCTATCAGACCTCGTCCGGATGGCATTCGTGGGCGCCACAGGTGAATCCGACGCACTCCGACTGTGTGGCCTCAACACTTTGCAGATGATCATACAGCAGTTCGCTAGAGCGCCCGAGCCTGACTTCCCTGGACATCTGCTGTTAGAACAGTATCAGGCACAGGTTGGTAGTAGGAAGAGTACTTTGAATATTTCTTTAAACTGAAGACGTCATGTTTCCAATCACCAATCTTGCTTTTGAATACCCCTTTAAACCCTAGTTCTCTGTAGATGATTTCTAAAACAGTCGAGTTTCCTCCGTGCCTCGGAAAGCACGTTAAGCCGTTTGTCCCGGGTGTCATTTGTAGATCTTTTGCAGTCGTTAGGTAGTCAGTGGCCCAAAAGGTCTGACAACCAGTCTTACCAAGGGGTATCGTACCCAGTACTAACTGGGTTGCGGAGGTCAGATAGGCCATCGCTCCACGTAAAATACTGGTATTCAGCTACATCCGGTTAGACTGGAAGTCGAACCCAACATAGTTGGGAAAAGGCTAGGCAGATGATGATGATGATGATCTCTAAACCATTAACCATCGTATACAGGTTGGAGCTGCGGTCCGGCCCGCGTTTGCAGGTGACACAGCATCTCATGTGACGGCGGCGGCCTGCGATGTATGCTCAGCATGGATCGGCTGTGGGGTCGCTAGAGACATCAACGATCTTAGGAGGTACGTAATAATACACACTGAGATTTTGAACAGGGCACACTTTGGCAACTATTGCCAATCCACAAAATTACGAAGACTTTTTTTATTGATTTTATTTAGCGGCCATTTTAATGATTTTTCACATAAAGCTACGCATGGCAATTGGTAAAAATACAATAATATTTAATGTTTCAGAGTTCACCAACTGCTAGTCTCCAGTTTGGATAAATTGAATACGAAAGGCAACACTACGTTGATTTACAACGAAAGTATGGCAACATTAGAGAAGCTGTCTATTTTGAAAGCTTGGGCTGGGGTAAGTTGAATTATATGGCAAACTGAAAAAGACCAGCAGAAACGATTTTATTCTTTTGTTCTAAAAATTGAGACATAATTATGGCTTTAGAAATATTGCATTTTTGATTTTAGTTATTCAACGACAAATACAAATATTCCTTGCAACACAAATATTTAAATGCGTGTCGTGCTGAACAAAGTATTTCAAACATCGTTCTGTCCCTATCAACTTCAAACGATTGACAAAGACAGAACGATGGTTTCAATTAGTTTAGGGTTAAACGTATGGTGCAAGATCACCATGGAGAATATACAAGCCCGTAAAAAAATATACAAGCCCATAATTTCAACCCCCAGGTCTACATAGTAGCAATGGTAAGCAACGGCAGCGCCCCGGGCAGCTACGTCAAACAACTCGACACGAAACCGTTCAACAACCGCGCAGAACTCGCCAAGTGGCGCAACCAGTTGCTGCAGAACAACAACCAGATCGACAACGCGGAACCGCAGACCCCTGAAGATGAGGAGTACGGGGAGTTTGAGAGTAAAGGGGAGAGTTTGCTGAAGCTGGTCGAACCTGAGCTGGAGAGTTTGGGAGAGAATTGGATTGCGGCGTTGAAGGATCATGCGCTTCTGAGTTTACCTCCTGGTAAGTGCTTTGTGTTACGATCTTCTTTTTTTTTTCTAGCCTACTCTGCTCTACTCCTGGGCAAAGGCTTCCACCCACTTCTTCCATTTCTTGCGAGTTCTGACGTAACTTTTCCAGTTCATCCCACCATCTAATTCGTGGCCTGCTGCGACCCCGGCTCACAGTGTCAGGGCACCAGTTTCCTGCTATTTTGGCTCACAGTTGGGCAATCACGTCAGCTATATTTTTTTTGGAGCGCAGTATTGTTTCAACCACGATCCGTTAATTTGACTGTTGTTCAAAAAACTAACTCTCTCGCAAAAAAAAACCCAAGAAACCCATTTTTGCGAACTTTGACCTCGCATAATTTTTTTTCCAC
This sequence comes from Noctua comes, assembly GCA_963082995.1. NCBI lineage: Eukaryota > Metazoa > Arthropoda > Insecta > Lepidoptera > Noctuidae > Noctua > Noctua comes. The sequence continues at coordinate 9,157,295 of OY720288.1, forward strand.
ACATGGGATCGATTGGGACTTTTCACAATTTCATTATAATGGTATCCCTAATGTTCATGTAAATTCAAACACTGTTTTAAGCTTTCACGGTTTACAACTAAACTTATACTGTCACAATCGGGACCCGATCGGAAGGGGAGTCGATTCGGGGGATCGGGAGTCTGTCAATATCGGGAACTCAAAATAATACACAATCACGGAAGATATCCCGTATGTGACAGTATAAGTTCATGTAAATTTTCAGCTTCTTGGGAATTTATGCAACCCTATTTTCCTGGCTATTTTAACCGGAGTATTATGTGTGCTGTAGTGCGTTGGCGCGGTGGAGGGAGTGCTGGGCGATGCGCCGCACTCGCTGTCCTGTCCGAGCTGTCGTAACCACAGCACACTTAACGCGCTTAATTGTGTTTAACTAAGCGAATCTAAGCCAAAGACACCTCATTTTCCACAGAGTTCGCATCTCAACTCCCTCACGGCGGCGGCGCCTTCTACTCGGCGGAAACAGCGGAAGCGTCCCGCCAACATTACGCGCGCGCCTGGCCCTCGCTACTGTATGCCGCTTCGTTGAGGTTTAACGCTAATATCGCACAGCCACAGACTGACAATGCTACGGGTAAGTACAGCCTATGTTCGTTACTTACGTAATGATTACGGGCCGCAATTAGAAACTCAATAAATACAATTGGAAATTATGAAAAGTCTGTCATGATGGCTTTGTCTGCTGATATCATTTAACAAAGATGAGCTTAATAACTGCTTAATTATGTCATACTATAAAGCGTGATTTTTTTACATTACATAAAAGCTAGTAATGCTAGTATCGTGATTCTCCACTGCCAGACACTTTGTGTGGTCGAAATCCCGGCCAGACGCCTTAAAAAAAAAAAAAAGTAAATAAGACAAGTATCCCGTTTTAAGTGTTAATGATAGTGACGTAGGTCTGGCCGTCATGGGATCTTGGTCCATAACAGATGAGGCTAATGATGAGGATTATGCTTGTTTTCGCTTCTTAAAAATGTAACCATGGTTTATTTCAGATAAATCTGAAGGTACGTTGGACAACAGATCCACGAAGACTGAAAATGGAAACTTTGAATTTTTCGAACCTGTCGACGAAAGATTCCATCTATTGTTTGGTAAGATCTTCCTACTAAGCCTTTAAAAATAAAATTCCATCTACGAAAATACAGTTTAACAATTATGATGCTGTTATTACAGGTATTTGCACAGAAGCACTCTGCGCGCAACGGGACATGACCGATGAGAATATAATCTCAGTGCTGTTGTCTCTAGTCACACTTCTCGACGCCCCCGAGAATAGGGCCAGATTATTGAAAGACAGGTATGTTATCTTTTATGCTCAAAACCTACTAAAGTTGTAAGAGTTATATTCTTTTTTTTGTAAAAATCTCTATGTTCTATTGTGGCAGTGTTTTGTGAAAAAAAAGAGTTAGATTTCGAACATTCTGTGAAGGATGATATGGCAAGAAAGGTGGTGTCTGATGAGATGACGAGTAATAGAGAAGTATGGAAGAAGAAGACATGCTGCGCCGACCGCAAATGTATTGGGATTAGGGCAGGAGAATGATGAGATTCCGGACATTTTAATTTTTCGTTCGTTCATTATTTTTAACAGTTGAACAAACGCGATCTTCTTTTGTTTTTTCTCGACTCCAAAACAGCTCAATGACTACGTAACTTCGGATGTTACATTTAAGGCCAGCGGACACCGAGGACGGCACGGCAGCACCTTATCTTTTATTTAAGCTTAATTTATTTTTCTACTAGCGCAATGTTGCATCCTTTATAACTATGTCGTTTACAGATCACTCGCTATAGAGCTGTGCCAAATCATCCACCGAACTGGCCTCACTCAGGAGAGCATTGAGGCCTTACTTCTTGCAGCCGATGTTCTGAAACTAGTCATAGATGGCGCCAGGGAACAGCTGCATGCGCAAATGCAGGCTAAGATTAAAGGTAAGAAGAAAATTAAACACGGTTTTATCATAGGCCCGGCTATGTATGAGCTTTTTGCGTGACTTTGAGAATGATCAAAGTCTGCAATACTTTTACCTAACTTTTCCATGACCATCATTTTTAAGGCCCACTTGTACCCGAAATCACTTAAGGTGGAAGCGCCAGTGTTGCACGCGAAATTCAAATTTTCTAACGTTTTTCGCAATTTGTCAGTTAATGACTATTACATGAAAAAGACGTTCAATGGAATTAAATGAATTTAGAGGGTTGTATTGATGATTTTAATGGTTATAATTCTATAACTATATACGTGTTACAGTCGCGAATCATATTTCGTTCAACATACAGTTAGGCACTGTCCCGCAATTTGCAAAAAACGTATTTGAATTTGGCGGGATACCTCGGTGCTTCTCCTTAATATTAAAATTATCAGTGTCTCAGTTACCTTTAAACTATTGACAGAAATAGATCGATGCTTTAAATCTATTAAGCGCTGAATTCATTTAGTAAATTGTAATAAAAGTGGATTGTCACAAGCCGAAAAAATATCATAGTATCGCGATTTGGAACGCAATAGATTTTTTTTTTCATTTTACGCAAAGCTTTCTTTTTTCTGTGATTTTCCTTAATCTTCTTTTCTATAGAACTAGCACCAAACGAAGCCACCGACGGCTCCACGCCCCAATCAGTCCTGGAAGTGGTCCACACGCTGGGCGAGGGAGGTCCCACGGGCGACCTGCCGCCCGGCAAGTCCGTGGTGTTCGCGTGCCTGGAGGCCAGCCTGTGCCTGCTGGTGCGGCGCCTGCCCGCGCTGTCGCCCAAGAAACATGGCGGCGCTGTCGGCGTCATCGGGGTGCCCAAGGGGCTGGGAGTGCATGGGGATACGTTGCTGGTGAAGAGTCTGTCGGCTATGTCTGAGCTTCCGTCGTTGACAAGTCCTCAGGGTGAGTTGGTTCATGTATTTCATGCTAAAATATTATATCACTGTTGCAATCTCGCGGTGGAGATGAGCATTATTATTTGGGCATTTAAATGTGACCAAGTGTGTTTGAACTCAAAAAACTAAAAATAGTTAACGTGTTTTGTCATAAACTAAAAACTGCGAGTACTCATTATATACAGGGTGTAAACAGACCCTTCACATAGCCGTAAACCAAGCATTCTGAACATCAAACTAAGTAACTTTACGCAAAAATTATTGCTGGGAATCGACTTTTTTTTTTGGGGTGAAAAATCACGTTTTACGGTAGGACTCGATGGAAATCACTCAAAGCATTGTGCTGATGGATGGATTGAATAGTACGGGGGTCGTGGAGGTGTGTAAAGTAAAAATCTTTCATTAAAAACATGTATTTAAAAAAAACTTATGAAAAAGTTGGAACTTTGATCCACAATATCTCCGTAACTAGAAGGTTCCCAGGTATAGTCTAAAACAAAAAAATGATCGCAAAGACGGGGAGAACAATTGCCTTTCGGTTATGTTAAGGGTCTATTTACACCCTTTATGGAGTCCAAACATCTGATGGGAAAGTGGCTACAACAGCTTATAAATCACTTCTAAATCCTGAAGACACCTAAAGGTAAAGTGACACATTGCCACACTTGTAGATAACGTTAAAACGTCGCATGCGCCTGTTACGTCACCGCTGAAAATTTATAACTGTCTAAATGTATGGCAAGGCTCTGACTACAGAAGTACGTAAAGTGGTAGTACTTCACCAGACGAGTTACTGAATACTCTTTCAATATATTCCAGGTGCACTATCCATCCTACCAACAATCTTGTACCTCGCAACCGAGATCCTCCGCGAGAGTAAAGGCGAAGGCGCTGCAGCGGAGGCAGGCGTAGTGTTGCTGCAACGAGCGTCCGAGTGTCGCGTGGTGAGGTTGCACGAACACACCAAGCAACAACACGCGCAACTGTTGCAGAGCGCGCTTGCTAAACTAGTGGAGAGGGTTAAGAGTGGTAAGTGGGATTAGAAATGCTAAGAGCAATAAGTTCACTTGTCACATTTGACCCAGGCACAATTCTAACGATAGATATTATATATTATGATATCTGCTATGACAAAATTGAACATCATATTTTTTTTTTTTTTTTAATAAAAACACCCTTTTTTTGCCCCACCCTGGAAATTTCTCCTGTATCGTGGGTGCGTTTACAAACATTTAAACTCATGTACACAAACAGCCAGACCCGGAACAACTACCTGTAGGCCATACAAATATTTGTTCCGTGCGGAGATCGAACCCGTGACAAGCCAACCGTGCCGTCAATCATTAAGTTAAATGCTTTTTCTACGATATTTTCTAGATGAACCTGAGCAACGTATCGAGCCAGTGATAGGCGCGCGCGGCATGGCGGTCGTCCTGAACAGAGCGACGCCTGCGCCGCCGCTGCACTACCCTTGCATCAACCATTTCCGCCAGTGTCTCGAGACTAACGATAATGAGGTGCGTAATTAACTATTTATCTAAAACAGTTTCTTCTGACAAATCTCTTGGTATTTTATTAACAACTAGTTACACACACATAGGGCTATAAAACATCGCCAAAATGTGAAATTAATTCCGTTTCAACTCCACTTTCCACACCAGTCACGTGTCTAGTGTCTATGCTACGCAAGTAGAGCATATACATTTACGCCACATCTGCGCCCATGCTGGGTATAAGTTTAGCGCTGAACCTAACACTCTAAAAGAATCTTATTTCTTCATAGGAATATTCCAAAATTCTTCTTCTTCTTCAATTTTAGAGTGTAGGTCTTTTCAAAATCTTTCCACTTTTGGCCGTTTATTTGTCATGGCTGTTCAGTTCACAGAAACATTATATTATTTGTCTTCTTTCCAGATCTTCTCGTCGTGCTGCTCAGTGCTGCGCTCGGTGTGGTCCAGCAGCGCGTCGCCGGCCTGCGTGTCGTGGTGGGCGCGCGGCCTGGCCGCCATCGTGATAGCGCGCGCGGCCGGCGCCAGGCGACCCACGGACATGTCGCACACGAGGGCGGCTATCGCGGCCTTCACGGCGTTAGATGAACTGGTTAATGCTGCGCCGGATTCTGCGCGTGAGTTTACTGGGAAATGTCTTAAAGTAGCATGCTGTTGAGCACTTTCTTCTTCTTTCTGTCGTATCGTATGGTTAGTGCCTAACCTGGTGTCGAGAGTTTTTATGCCGCCCATGGGCCTCTGACTTGGCTGTACATGGAGAAAAATCTCTTAGGTTTGCTGGTTTCCTCACGATGTTGAGCACTTTTACGGCACAGATTGCGATGCAAGTAATCAAAGTAGATTTTGTGTGGATTTGTGGTCACAGGCACGAGAGAATTGGCATTATCATTGCCATAACGCACGACCCTATTTATAGCTAACGGAAGCGCCTTTTACACTACGAGTTCAATTGGAAAAATATCCACCGAAATATGGTTAGTGAAATAATTTGCCGACTTTATTCATGTTTGTTTTCAAGCAACAAGCTTCCATAGTCTCTTTAGTTTGTTCTCGTAGATGACTGCACTGTATAATTGTTGGACACACTAATTGTATCATTGTTGTTTTCTACGCTGCTATAGAGGAGGGACCTAAAGGTAATATTATAGCACCAAAAAAAACAAAAATATTACAATAAAAAAAATATTATAATTAAAAAATATATTCTAATTAAAAAATATATTCTAATTAAAAATATATTCTGTATTATTCCGAAAGTAAACCAATATTTAGTGATGTGTTCGAATTGCAAAATAATGTGTAACTTAATATATTGTTTCTGGTTCCAGGTATCAAGATGCTCTGGCTACTAGTACCTATCGTGATATCGTACTTGCGCGAGGGCACGGAGCTACAGCGCGCTGCACCACACGTGCGTGCGCTGCACGAGTTCGCGCTGCACTGGCTGACCAGGGTCGGGCCTAAGCATCCACAGGTATGTGTGACTTTCTTGGTAGGTTGAATATCATCATACCTATGTAAAACTACGCTGAAAATGCATTGTGTAGAAAAGAAAGAAAGACAATTGAGTTTTTTTGGCATTATTTAAAAAAAAACATCTTATAAATTTAACATTTACCTTAAATTTTTTTTTTTTGCCTATGTGTACTCTTTGTAATATTATAAAACTTGAAATACTTATGCAAGTGCTGTGCACACCGTAAGTGTCATATTCACCCTAGATTTTAAGTTTAATTGTTACATTACCAAAAAAATGTATTAGTGAATAAGTTGTTAGAGTGCCATAATTAAATAAATAAATAAACAAAATAAATCGACAAACAAAACTAATAATGGCAAAAGGGCCTCAGCTCAGCATAATTCCAGATGGCAACACAAGGAATTACTTATACAGGGTGAATTTTTCAAGTGTTGCCAGTAAAAAAAATATATAACATCAGTCCTTTCTTTTATATTAAAATCCTACCGTTTGTTTATCTCTAGGAATTCAAAACAATGATGCAACAATCCTCCGAGCTACGCAACAAGCTAGAAAACGCTCTCAAAGCGAACCAAGCGAGCACCCGGGCCGGTCGCGCCGCGGCGTCTCAACGACCACTGTTCGATGCCAAACCCGCTAAGCCCACCATACAACTGAAGACAGACTTCAGCGATTTTAGGTAAACTGATTATGCTGAACAACTTGCACTGGGTCTGCGTGGAGGATCACGGCCCACTCCTTGAGGAGGTCTGTGACCCAGTGGGAAACATTAATATTATTTAATGATTATGTTGATGGATCAAATTGTGTGTCATGTCAAAAAGGCAATAGAAACGAAATTGGAAAATATGTTATGATGATTTTACGTCACTAATTTTATTATTAATCATCAACCAGTTATGATGAAAAACTAAACGATCTCTAACACATAGAATACACATTATAATGCATATTATACACGGTTCATTTGTGACCCGTATCGAAGGTGTCGAAATTTGAAATGCCGTAAGGGAAATTCAGCTTTCGGCGCTAAGCCCAACGTTGAAAATCCAATACAACACTCAATGTCCCTTACAACATTTCAAATTTCCTCCGTCGATACTTAAAAACACGCCCTTGATTCTGTATGAATGAAAGTGACGCTTGATAAGCCCACCATTAAGAAAATATTATGTTCGAAGAGTTGCAAAAGTTATAAAAGAACAAATTTTGTTGACTGAGTGAGCAACTGAGTATTTTAGTATTATGAGATATGCCCAGTGACTAGTATAGAGAATTAACTGTGGGCAGTAATTTATTTTACGCGAGGATTTAATGTGTTATCTTTGTTTATCGTGCATGTCGACTTATAGTTATTGAATTAATTATAATTTAATTATTGACTCATTCAGAATGCTTGTATCTGTGACTTAGAGAGTGACCTCGCACATGCACGGGGAATCAGCTTAAACCGATCAGAAAGGGTGTCCAATTATCCATGCAATAAAAACGAAGAGTCCGACATGGCGTCGACTCGCTAATCTAAACCGAATCGAGGCGAGTTACGTCTCATCTCGTAATAATTGCATGGCAATATAGCTCTTTCTGATCGGCCCTAGCTGATTCCGCGTCGACGGGTCACTCCTTTATGCCGTGAGAGGTCAGACGAAACGGTAATGCATGATGCCCCATAGTGTTACTGTATTTAATAAATATCGCAATACGCGATACAAAACTAACTAATCAGTACGACCAGAAAACGTATTTATTAATATACGTTGAAATTTTGTGCGAATAAGAATGTATTATTTAAAAAATAGTAGTTTTAACACATAATAAAAATGATTAACAATGTTTAAAGTTAATATTATTGATCAACTGCATATTTGCAGTCATTAATACTAAATATTGATTGAGCATGATATTATTACTACCCTAAAAGACACTCCTGCACGCGCAGCATGACCACCGTAGGAAAGGGTTTTGTCGACGGAAGAATCGACAAAATGACAGATTTCTTTTGTTGATCTGTCATTTTATCGATTCTTCCGTCGACAAAACCTGTTTCTAGTCGTCATGCTACGGGCTGAACTATCTTCTGATAAACCAAGTCTGTCTCTTTTTTATAACGCATTATATTTAATAGAAATGACGTGGAGAAGGAAGAATGCACAATTTGTACACTGACTATAAATGATTAACCATTCCATAACTAATTTATTATGCAAACACTAAAACTGATATATATTCTATATTTATACATACAACGCCTCATTTTTAGTAGTTTTAAGTAATCTATTTCTATAAAGGGTGTAAATAGACCCTTAACATAGCCGAAAGGCACTTGTTCTCCCCGTCTTTGCGATTATTTCTTTGTTCGAGACCATACCTGGGAACCTTCTAGTAACGGAGATATTGGGGGTCAAAGTTCCAACTTTTTCACAAGTTTTTTTTAAATACATGTTTTTAATGTAAGATTTTTACTCTAAACACTTCCACGACCCCCGTACTATTCAATCCATCCATCAGCACAATGCTTTGAGTGCTTTCCATCGAGTCCTACCGTAAAACGTGATTTTTCACCCCAAAAAAAAAAACTCGATTCCCAGCAATAATTTTTGTGTAAAGTTACTTAGTTTGATGTACAGAATGCTTGGTTGACAGCTATGTGAAGGGTCTGTTTACACCCTGTATTATACTTATAATAAATTTTAGAACAATAATATAGAGTAGAGATGCCTAGCGATCTCTGTATATCGTAGATATTAATCCCCTTTTATTCAACAAATATGTAAAAACCTTACTACCACAAATATGCGAGGATGCGTAGCGTCTCAAAGCTTTAAATGCGATTAGCTCTAAATAACATGATGACTGCCTCGTTGGTCGAGTTACAAGCGCGGCTGCTGAGCATGAGGTCCTGGGATCGATTCCGGGGCGGGCAGTCATCCGGGGCGGGCGTTTTTCCATCAGGAATTTCTCGGTAACAGCCACGGAGACTGAATGTGTGCCCGTTTGATGGCAATAGGCTCGCCTCCTATTACGAGGGACTTAAAAATATAACTGGCGAAATGTGGGTGTACCAGTGGCGAAGGTTCCATAGAACCCGATTCCTGACGGCTTCCTTTTGAAAGATGGCACAGTCAGTATTCTATAGCCAATAATATTCTACACAGTAAAGATATGTACTCCGGCTTACCTCTTACAAAAATTGACCCTTTGCTACTGGGGTGTACTATTAGGTAAACCACTGCCTACTCCTTCTGAGATTACAGGCGTGATGATATGATGATGTCTTCATTTTCAAATAATTAACAGAACAATGTTTTATATTCGCTTAGCGCTAAACGCAATTAGTGATTTGTGGTGCATACGGGCCGTAGTAACTAACGAACAGATCCCATATAACACCATTTTTCGACGAACTATCGAATTTTGCTCATGAAGTAATTTATGAAACATTATACCTACAGATCGAAATAAAAGAAATAGTAATAAATTTCTAATAGGTTTATGAATAAGGGGAAAACGTATTCCTAAATAAAAATTAATACGATTAAAATAAAAAAATATTCGGTAGAAAATTATGAAATACTCGTATATTTAGAAAATTAACGTTTTTATCGAGATGAAATTAAATGGAATGCAACAGTCCTGTGATAGTTCCTGAAAACAGTTTTAAATTATGACGATTTTATTTGAAATTTGCAGATTTGAATGGAATGGAGGTGGAATTTACGTTTAGCGTAATTTTTTTATTTCCTGACTCATGTTTTATGTTAGATTTATTGTACGCCAAAATTGGGTTCGAACCCAGGTAGGCACATTACTTTGTGTAATTTATTTCATCACCACTGCTCTCAAAAACAGTGAAGGAAAACATCGTAAAGAAAACTGCATGTCCTAGAACCAAAAATTCGAAAACGTGACATCTACCAGCCCGCACTGGGCCCGCGTGGTGGATTATACGTGGTGGATTATAGCCCATTCCCTCTCATAAAGAGGAGGCTTATGTCCCAGCAGTGGGAACATTATAGACTGCTTTTGCGATGCTATGTATGCCAAAATAATATGGCTAGCTTCATAATATACTGGCTAAGAGATATGCTGCGACAGGTAAAATTGGGTCTGTAGACCCCAAACTGGACGGAAACTGTGGACCCTAAACAGGCACTTTTTCCGTAAATATTGTATTGTATAACGGGCTGGTGTCCGCAACTCCACGTCAAAGCGCGTATTTTGCGTGCGGTGGATATTTTTTTCGTAAATAATTTCATCACCACTGCTCTCAAAATGGCGATGTCTCTGAAACGGTGTCTATGCCATAATTGCATCTCCATCCCATTCATTTCGTGTGGCGAAAAAGATCCAATATGCCAAATTTTACTAGTTAAAAGAATATTATTTCTTCATTATGCTTCCATTTACAAATGTTTGAGTGCTTTCAATTGTTCCTACAAATTCTGAAATTATACTAATTTTATGATACGATAACGCTGAATTATTTTAGATTTTAAGTTATTTTGTCTTCAAGTCAATTATATTTAGCGGTTTTATTTTAAGAAAATTATATTTATTTAGATCTAAGTTGCCAATCATTGTACCTATTTTTAAAGCTTTTGGTTCAATAAAGTATTTAACATAGTAACAATATGTCGTTTTTTTTTACTACAAATATTTAATTGAAAGGCACCAGTTAGAACACTGTACTGTGTCCATAACTACGCCACAATACACACCTTGTTTAATATTATAGTGCCTGGCCGACGGAGCTCTGCTCGGGTGTAAAACGAATTCTCCCAGATATGAGACCTAGCTAGATTGATTTTTCACCCCCATATAACCCGTATATTGCAACTTTCATCGAAATCGTTAGTCGTTTTTGAGAAAGTGATTACAAATACGAGATATATACAAATTAAAGTTCTTAGTCGTTTGTTCGTAAATTCGTTTTATAGGATAGGATATTCCAAAAACATTGCTAGGGAGGTGGCTAGGAGTAAATGAAAGAATAAGGTACCTTCTTCAAATATTTTATTACAATAATTACGTCAAATCATCATACAGTTTCATCTATAACCATCCTGTCACCATTTTCTGACGAACTTTTTTCTTCGTCGCTTTCCGCTTTCGGCTTTTTAACTTTACCTGAAACAAAATAAACAAAACTTTGTTGATTAATACACTTCACGCCTCTTGGGGTATGCAGAAACTGCAACAGGCTTCGTGCTACGAACCTTGCACCTACTGTACCTAGACTATGCAAGGTGTAATATAATACACGCAAGACCTCCCGTGTGTTCTCTCGGACCATAAAACTGAACAACTTTTGTTCTACGAATCACAGAAATTCGCAAAAAAATGGATTTTCTATAGGAACTGATGCGATCAGCTGAGGAAAATGTATGGTAAAACTAAAAAAAAAGTTATGATTTTCCAAAAGTTTTAGAACTAAAGTTGTTCAATTTTATGGTCTAAGATACCACACAAGAGATCTTGCGTTTATTATGTTACAACATGTATAAACTCAATTTGGTTTTGAATGACCTGGCGTCATTCAGTTCTAAAGTTTTTGAGAAATTGGCACATTTTGACAATTCTTAATAGGTCTGTTCTGGGTCATTAAAATTAGTGTAGGTTCAATACAGAGCATCTTATAAAATAAGAGAAAACCTAAATCTTACTGCATCACGAGTCGACAGGTCAAGACGAAGATGGTGGGATGAGCTTGACTCCTTTACCAGAGAGGCAGTTCTACACATAGAGGTGAAAGAGAGGCCTTTGCGCAGCATTAGGACGTTACGGACTAATAATAACTTACTGCGTGCATAGGGAGGCTGTGTGGCAACGGTCAGGTACCCAGTATGACCGGGCGTGCTCTGCGGCCAGGATCCCACCACGTAGCTCGTCTCACTGCTGGGCTTCTCCTCCACTGGGGATGATGAACTCTGTGAAAGCAGCATTAATGGTTAATGGTATGTAAAGGGGTTCATGCATCACTGGGCCACCATCGCTTCACATTCCCTTCATTTCAAAGATATGACATTTCGGGACATAACATTTCTGGCGAAACCGAATATTGCACAAATATGCAGTAATTACCGTTAATACTAAATTGTCAGACATGTATCTTTTCAGTTTTTATTTATGTATAGAATCTAAATGCGACACCAGGTTTGCGTAGTTCTGTCCTTCTTATAAGTGGTTGTGACCGTTCAATCGTCTATTCTGGTCAAAGGTGGAGCTAGGCTCTGCTAAACGGCGGATGACGCCACCTCATCATCAGCTGCTAACAGCGTAGTCCGAGATGTGTTACGTGCGCTATTAGCTGGTGCCACTATACGTGCTTGTTGGGCAGTACACTCGATGAGTAATGTGCTCTAGTGGAACTGTAGTAATGCCTCAAAACTACACAAGTTTCCAATAGATGACGAGCGAACAGCGATGTAGGCCAAAACGCGGACCCGTAAAAAATCATAATAATTACCCTGTATTTCAAAGTTTGACATGGAAAACTTTCGAGGGATGGACTGTGTGAAGGATGATACGGCAAGAAAGGACGTGTATGATGGGATGACGAGTAATAGAGAGGTATCGAAGAAGATATGTTGCGCCGACCCCAACTAAATTGGGATAAGGGCAAGAGAATGATGATGATACGGAAAACTTAAGCTCCGTTTAGAGCGATTCTTGGGCCTAATCCCTAATCGCAGAAATGACATATAATTATCATAAACTTGCCAAACGCTAATTTCATGACAAGAACTTCTGGGGTAAACAGGCCATATACAATTAAACCAGATAAGGTATGCACTTCGCTCATCATCGCGTGTTCGTTTTTCTGAAGATGCATGACAATTTTCGCATACTTTTCTTCGAGATCTGTACTACATATATGCAAATCTTTTGATTTTAAATATCGTAATGCTTATGTTCACGACGATACGCCAAGGGGTCAGGGCGCGGGCATAATTATCGATGACACGGGTCGAGCTCGTTGCATCGCGTCCTTCAAACATCGCTATCACTAGTACTGAACTGACTGTATTTATTTTACACCGAGAATCGATTACATACGCATACTGGGGTAAATTCGAGAGTGGCGTAAAATGTAATGCTGTGTTAAATGGATGAACGCATATTAATGCTTTTAACTTGTTTTATTACTTACATAATTATATTTGGTGTACTGTGGTTTCACAGCAAAAAATAATGGTCAATTGACGAAAGAATTAGGTCCCCTTAATTTTTTTCCTATGCATGCTAGAAAAGATTCGTACGTGATTTTTGTAGTATACGCTGCATTCTTCTTTGGGCTAGGAACAATATATGAGGTCCCATTAAAATAGATGGACAAGCTTAGGTAATAATATCTACAGAGCAGGGACGGGCACTTGCCCCACCCTCTTACTCTGACCCGAAGCTAAGAATTTTTAGGCAAAATTAATATAATGACAAAATTCATTCATTCACTTGGATACTTTAACATTTTTCACATTAAAATAAAAACTTGGTTAAGGTCAACAATGACAGAAAACCGTCTTGTCGGCCTCTGTATGGTGAGTGTGCATAGAAAGAGAGTTCTGGAAGCACAACATACATTTGACAACGAAATTTTAGCTAAATTTTGCCAGATTCCTCGCAGGTTATTATTGAAATAAGGTGTAGTGCAGTCAATAAAAATTATCAGTCAGTAAATAAAAAGCATTTTTAATTTTCTACTACTTAGTTTATTTACTTCTGCCCTACCCCTTAAAAAATGCTGGGTACGCCTTTGTCATGGGTTACTCAGTATAGTCACAGATTAGTATAGTTACTTGGATGCAGATTACTAGAGATCTCACAGTTAACATAATACACGTTTACATACCTACAGCCTTGTTGAGGTCATTAGTTAAATGATGAGCGCAAATAATCTTGATACATGCAAATGTAGATGATTCACAGATATTTAGATTTAATACTAATAGCGTAAAACTGTAAGAATTATTATACAAATTACACGAACATTATTATGTGCATTATCCAACTAGGTCAGTAATTGGCGTAAGACAACAACAAAAATGAATATTTTATTTTTTTTACAAATAATTGGAATCGATTATTTCGAGGTCTGAGAATTCAATATTTGTAAACCATCTATTGTTAAAAAAAACAAAAACGTTCAATACAGGTTCTTCAGAAAGGTCAGGTGTGAAACATTCGCCACCAGCGTGCGTGTATGACCAGATGTATGAACGTGGTCGAGGCGAAAGGAGTATGTAAGGAATGTAGCAAGTGGTCTCTGCCCCTCTGTGGTTTCTGGCCACCCTCATGAGAACAAGGCGTTGAGTCATCTGCCTAGCCTTTTCCCAACTATGTTGGGGTCAGCTCCTAGACTAACCGGATGCAGCTGATACCAGTATTTTACATGGAGCGACTGCCTTTCTCCACAACCCAGTTAGTACCTACTGGGTAATACGATCCCCTGGGTTGGACTGGTTGTCAGACTTTCGGGCCACTGACTACCTGACGTAACGACTGTCAAAGATCTACAAATGACAGCCGGGATCAACGGCTCAACTCTGTATGTAATGGGTGGTTAGTAAGTTTATATACGCAAAAGTCACTGTTTGCAGTAGATTTTTTTTTTAAGATTTTGAATGTTTTTTCGTAGGTTATCCCTTCTACCGTGTACTATCAGACAGACCGACAGACAGACAGACTACTTACGCAGGAGTTTCGATGAATTAACTAGTCTTCAGTAGCGAAGGGTCAATTTTTGTAAGAGGTAAGCCGAAGTACATATCTTTAATGTGATTATATTATTTGTCTTTAGAAAACTGACTGTGCCATTTTCAAAGGGAAGCCGGTAGGAATCGAGTTGTATGGAACCTTCGCCACTGCTTACTACCTACAAGTAGTACCTAGAAGTATAACTTCCTATACCACCATGCTATTCCTAGTACCTACATATCAACCTGCTGTACCAACAGAAAATGATATCTCACAGCACAAACATTTGCTATCGCAACCGAAGTAACGGTTGATATCAAGTGAAAATACAAAACAAAAGGATTACAGGGAGGGAGCCAGATTTAGATGCAGTCGCGTTTAAATTTAGCGACACCGACAATGCCCACCGAAAAACGCCTTTCGTAATAAGGACTTTGCACACGGCAGACTTGGCAGCAAGACCAAAAGAAAATTCTCCAGGTGCCAATGTATTGCCTGCATTAAGTCCGCCTCTGTACTCTGTGCTTGAAGTGTAAAGGCGCTCCCTCACCGGGAGCATTCGCCTGTAATGTAACAAATGCAAGATTCGATTTTGAGCATTACGTTCACTTGTTTCTGTACAAAATCGAAACTTGGATTGTTACATTACAGGCAAATGCTCCCGGTGAGGGAGCGCCTTTAAATAAATAAATAAATTGAACGCCATATTGATTTTTATTGCTGCTGTCCAGATCTGTATTTTAAATTCAGTAAGTCTTACCACATAGCAGTCAGAGGGTTTGAGTCTATCTCAAGTGGTTCGCATAGACTCAATTGCGCAGTAGTCACTTAGCCTTCTCGACTATGTGTTAAGGTTGCCTTACAGGCTAGCCAAATCCAGCTGAATACGGTATTTTAGATGGAGAAACTGTCTGTCTGACCTCCACAACCGAATTGATGGATAACAAGATACCCGTTGGTAGGACTGGTATTTATTTATTAAAACTTTATGCACAAGTAACAAAACTGCACAAAGGCGGACTTAATGCCAAAAAACTCAGCGGCGGGCTTAATGCTTAATACTTGGTGCTTAATGGTATGTATCTGATCACCCTCCGGTTGTGTCGGATTGCCGTGCCATCGGACAATAAGAGTGAGAGATGAGAGAGAGCACCTGTGATTGCGCATTCACTTGCGCACTATAATAAATGGTGTAACAAGACCCTTAACGAAGCCGAAAGGCACTTGTTCTCCCCATCATTGCGATCATTTTTTTGTTCTAGACTATACCTGGGAACCTTTTAGTTACGGAGATATTGAGGGTCAAAATTCTTATTCACGAGTTTTTTTTAAATACAAGTTCAAAATGTTATAACCTTACTTTTACTATTCAATGCATCCTCATCATCAACACAGTTTTGTCGTAAAACGTGATTTTGAACCCCAAAAAAAAATAATATTTCCAGGCAAAAATTTTGCGTAGAGCTACTTAGTTTGATTTACAGAATGCTTGATTGACGGTTTCGTGAAGGATCTGTTTACACCTTGTATTTCCCCTGCCAATGGCTGAGATTGGTCGTCACGACTGAAAATGGCCAGGACTACCGATAGCCTGATGACGTAATACGACGAAAAAATCGCCTCTTGTCAGCGCCCGTCTACCCAGTACAGATACCGGTGAAATGACAAGGCGCTTGCGGTGGCGCCACGCGGCTCGCTAATCACAGAGAGGCGCTGCGCCGGAGATGTCCCCTCTCATTAGCGAGATTACTAAACTCGCTGGCTGCACCCAAGCTTTGTTTAGCTTTACACTGTAGTACCGCTGTGTGACATCAGTATTTCATAAAGCTTGTGTTTAGAAGTGTCATGGTTTGATGTCGAAGGATCAATCACTAGGAAATTCAAGACTAGTCTCATAATCATCATCTGCCTAGCCATTTCCCAACCCGTCGGCTTCCAGTCTTACCGGTTGCAGCTGATTACCAGTATTTTACATGGAGCGACTGCCTATCTGACCTCTACAACCCAGTTAATACTGGTAAGACTGACTGTCAGACTTTCGGGCCACTGACTACCGGGCCTGTTACGACTGTCAAAGATCTACAAATAACAGCATATGAAAAACTAGTCTTAAAAGACTAGAACTCTGCAAAGCGAAAATAGGATAGATTCTATGACCTAAGTCAAGTCATGGTTTACGTGGCCCCTGGGTGCCATGTCATCAGGCGTGTGCATTGCAGCTAGGCACTGCCTATACTTGCCTACCTCATAAGATCCATCTAAGATCTTATTGTCTTTAATAAGTGTGAGATGGGTGATTACTGATATACTTTATTTATGTAGTGATAGTACAAAGATAGTTTAATTGGATCAGCACTGCCTACCTGTAATGCCCGCGCCTGCATGTCATCGCAATCCGCTCAGCCGATTAGGCGTGGAAAGATCGTAGACAGACAAACAGAGTTATTTTTCCATTCAAATTTTAAGTATGGATATAGAGTAGATCTAGTTTGGTACAGGATTTCTTAAAGGAAGAAGTCTTTCGGCCTGATGTCTGACTGTTCCTTCAAAATTACTGGTTTTCAAATCAGGTTCAATTCTTGTGGTAAGGCAATGCAATTTCTCGTTTAAAAGGCAGCATTTTGACGCTGTGCCGTGTCAATTTTATAATAATAAACTTTCACAATGAATCAAAAATATTACGCGCTTCAAATGCAGACGACCGTTACACCAATGAAGATGCTGCGAAAAAGACAATCTATTGTGTACAAAGTTAAAAAAATACATTTATTCAAATATTTGCTAAGAGTCTAGGACTCAATCGCTGTAATGACCACGTAAGTGTATAAACTCGTAATTGGAAACCTTGACAGAGTTGTGGCGAAGATTACACTAATCTAACCCCGGCCCAGCGGTCTCTAACCACAACTGAACTTCGTCTGCGGACCTTGGCCTCTTCACAAACTTGGTGTGTTTTTACTTCAAAATTTTAACACTACAATTGCTTGCTTAAATAAAGTGTGTAACAAGACCCTTAACGAAGCCGAAAGGCACTTGTTCTCCCCGTCATTGCAATCATTTTTTTGTTCTATTTGCTTGTTAGTTTTTGTTATTTGGGAACCTTCTAGTTACGGAGATATTGGGGGTCAAATTTCCAACTTTTTCACTAGTTTTTTTTAAATACATGTTTTCTAATGTAAAATTTTACTTTAAACACCTCCACGACCCCCGTACTATTCAATCCATCCATCAGCACAATGTTTTGAGTGCGTTACATTGAGTCCTACCGTAAAATGTGATTTTTCACCCCAAAAAAAAGTCGTTTCTCAACAATAATTTTTACGTAAAGTTACTAAGTTTGATGAAGGTACATAATGGTTGGTTGACGGCTTCGTGAAGGGTCTATTTACACCCTGTAGTTAAAACAACTAAACTCCTTGAAGTATCAGTATTTGATGTTAAGGCAGGTACTTCATGCCCACGCGCATGTTTACACTGGTGACATTTGCATTAAAGTTATTGAAAGTGTTAAGGAAATACTCAATGCGAATAATAATAAACTTGCACTTCCCTGCCACATTAACAGAGATATCAAGACATTAACCGTTGAAAAACAACATAATGTCGAAGGCATCGCTCGTTGTGCACAAGCTGCGCGCACGCACCGTAATTACGTAACATAAATCCAGAGTCGAACGCGCCGTGATCGATGGACCGCTGTGTTCCCAAACACAACAAAACCATGTCCACTTGTTACATTTTGATTTATTATATCAACTTTATTTAGATCGCATTGTTAATTTTAGTCAACGATATCTTACCTACGTTTTATTACTCGACAGTTAACCCAACAGCTATGCTTTACTTTGAATATATTAAAATACAATAACACACATTCGGGTTTACCTCCATCAGCGAACATAAAATAGATAAGCTTTTATAACAAGATATAAACGACGACGCACTCGTTTCTAATACAAGCGGTTAAACGCCCATAAAGCCCAGATTAAAACATAAAACCTTCATGCTGTCAACACAGAATTTAACCTCTCCACTGGATGACATAAACGAAAAAGGAAATAAAAGGTTTTGAAAAAAGAATAACGAGCAAAGAGGCGCATTAAGAATTGAGATAAGAGAGATGGACGGGCACTCAACGGCGCGCGGTCGACTTTATTATTTATTGACACTTAAAATAATTACTGGCCGGTTGGCCCGTGCCGAATGTGGCTCTCGTGTCGAAGACCTTACGCCGATGTGTTTGAACTATAATAGATACATTATTTGCGAAGATATCGAAGATAAATGGAAATAAAAAAAAAAGTTAAGCTTTTATATCAGAGCTTGAAAGGACTTTAAACTTAAAATCAACACATTTTTTTGAGCAAAATTTTACTACTAAAAAAGTAAGTAAAGCAAACATAAGAAGCAAGCAAGCGCACAAGCAAGCGTGCTAAGTATGCATTATTATTTTTACTATTTTGAATTCTTGCTTTACTGTTATAAAGCAAATCAGTGATCAAACGACAACTAAAAAAATACTATGGTCGTTCGTGACTTTTTTCCAATTTTTTTTTTTAATAACTTTTTTTTATACAATAACAGACAGCGCTGAAATATCGGGAACTCAAAACAAACAGTAAACATGGTAAATATCCCGTTCCTAGAGTTAATGATAATAACAGAAATCTTCTAAGAACAAGTGAAGTGCACAAACTAAACAGTTCTCTCTTTCCTCCTGACGCATCTCAGCCAAAGCTGTTTACTACAAACCTTACACACAAAACAAAAGCAAAAGAACGGCAACAAAATACCCAGAAATACGATATGCAAATAAACCTCACCCGTAAAAGAAACATCGATAAAACGTCACCGAGCTGCCAAAACGGTTACAATATACAAGAAGTGTTATCGGCAGGGCATGTTAGCTGTCGCCGCGGTGAGAAACGGACGGAGCGGGGATTTAGACGTTCATCCTGGACAGAGGGATGAGAAATAAAACGACGGAGAAGGATTATTGGGACGAGGAGTGAGGATTAAAGAGGTTATTTTTGGAGAGGGATGGATAAGAGGAATAGTTAGAACTGGAACTTGGTTGATGACATAGAAGCAATTATAAAAAACATCGATAATACGCCACTGAGATGCCAAAACGGTTACAATATACAAGAAGTATGAAATAAAACGATGGAGAAGGATTATTGGAACGAGGAGTAAGGATAAAAGATTTTCGTTTTGAAGAGGGATGGATAAGAGGAATAGTTAGAACTGGGACTTGGTAGATGACATAGAAGCAATTATAAAAACATCGATAAAACGTCACTGAGATGCCAAAACGGTTACAATATACAAGAAGTGTTATTGGCAGGGCATGCTAGATGTCGCCGCGGTTACAATTGGACGGACCGGGGATGAAAAACAAAATGGTGTAGAAGGATTATTGGAACGATAAGGACAAAGGAGATACGAGGGTTTGTCAGATTAAACGCTAGGTTAAAGCTAGATAAGATAGAAGCCACCGCAGAAGTGAGTTAGGCCCATCAAAGTCATTACTGAGTTTGCTTCTTTGATCACAGTTCATTAGATTTATTTTTAGATTTGGAAAAACAGTGAAGGGGTTTTCTTGAATTCAGAACATCGCGAGAATTGGAAAGAGTGGAGGGAGGCCTTCACCTAGGACTGAGACAAAGCAAGCTAGGAAAGGGACGAAATATGATATATATCTTCAAGACAATGACTGACATAATCTGAGATCAACACTTTAAATTTAGACCAAACGATGTTTCGTACATTGAGGAGTCATTTGTGATAGCAAGCTCAATTAACAGTCTTGCTAGACCATAATAAATAAAAGAAGGGCTGATATAATTACTATAAATAACACATATTAAATAAATAACGTACAACACACTAAAGTTACTAAAATTCATATAAATTAACTTCTATATTATGAAGTGCGTGAGGAATTTGATAGTCAAGTAACAAATACGGCTTGTCCCTCGTCGTAGATATGGTAAAAAGCGTCGGTAGCCTGCTGATAGTATACACGCGACCGCCACCTGCGTTTTACCGTGTTCAATGTCCAGCATTTGTCCTTACACTTTGATACAATTAGTATTCGTCGTAAACGTCGAGATGGACACACGGAGGCACCGTTTTCAAGGTTATAATCTCACTTTCTTTTTAGTCTGCCATTGAGGTTTTTGAATTCTATGCAACGTAGAATTTTGATGTTTAGGCGCTAGTGCAGGTTTATTTATTTTATTTGGCTCTTCAACAATGAGAACACTATCTATACTAATATTATAAAGCTGAAGAGTTTGTTTGTTTGGTTGAACGCGCTAATCTCAGGACCTACTGGTTCGAATTGAAAAAATCTTTAGTGGGGTTGATAGCCCATTTATCGAGGAAGGCTATAGGCTATATAACATCACGCTACGCAAAAAGAAAACAAGTCAGAAGCGGCGGGTGAAACCGCGGGGCACAGCTAGTTACATATAATGTGAAAAAGTGAAAAATTCAAAATTACGTCTAATTATGCGAAATACTGCACCGTGACGAATAATAGAGAAAATGTGGAAGAAGACATGCTGCGCCGACCCTCGTAAATTGGAAATTATGATGATAGTACGAATGACAGTCAGAAGCCAATGAACGGCATAAAAACTCTGACACCAGGCTAGGCACTAACCACACGAAAATAAAGAAGAATGTGTGACAGGACAGTGAAGGTTCGACAGTCTGCTCAGTAGTGTGGTTCGGAACCTTAATTGTGTGATCCCGAATTACACTTGGCTAGTTTTATTGAAAACATTTTGAAAAGGCGCTGCAGTTAAATTAAATACGTATCTTTATAAGACTGTCAAGAGACAGACGACATTTGAAGCAGTCAAGTCCTCGGGGGTAGATTGTGGAAATGCAAATGCGAAGAATAAAGAAGTCAGCTGGGTTGGCTGGATTCGGAAGGCGAAGCGGGGTGATATAACGTAACTATGTTCAACAAAATCTTGGAGAGGTCTTCATAACGTGTTGATTGCATTCTAACTTTAATCAGACCAGAGCTTGGCGATGACTTTGGCATCTTCAGAAGCGTCTTACTGTTTATGTAGTGTGCAGTACAACAGAATAAGCAAGATACGATATCAAGTGTCCTTTCGTTTGTAGAACAACACCACTCCAGGGAAGAGTCATTTATGAATCTCCATCTGCACGCGTAGCATAACCACCGTAGAAACGGGTTTTGTCGACGGAAGAATCGACAAAACCCGTTTCTACGGAGGTCGTGTTGAGTTTGGGTTTATATGCGAGAATGATGATATCAATACGTTCAATGAAAAGCTCAATACTCCATCAAGAATAACATATTCAAATCTATCGCCAATTATACAAACCGCAACTCAAAAGCATCATCACTCAATATTCCCACAGCGAGACGCCTGTTTTATTCGATAAAAGGACGATACTATCGGCGCGTCAAGACTATCGATACATTCGATACTCGATTACGCAACGATTAAATCGAGCTGTATCGTAAATCAATCCAGCTATTACGCTGCCATCTGTCAGTAATGAGAGCGTATGAATCACGGCTGATACCGCCCGCGCTATCATACGCCGAGATTTATATTTGTATGGGTTTTGTGGGATCCTGAATATGTATGAGCTATTTTATTGATATAGTTCATGGCCAGGATTTAATTATATGCTGTTTTTAGAACTACCTTTCTGAGAATTGTGTCTCCATCTGGAAAACTAAAGTCAGGTAATTAAGGATTCTAGCCTTTTCTAAGTATGCTTCTACTATCAGCTATGTGGAATCCATATTAACGATACTATTGAGTTCTATAATTGTATTCATTTGCTTCGTCGTCATCATCATCTTAGCCTAGTAATTTTCCAACTATGTTGGGGTCGGCATCCTGTCTAAATGGATGCAGCTTGGTGATTTGTTTGCTATGTGTTTTGTCGATGTTATCACGTGGCATCGTCGGACTGTTAGGTAGTTTTTTCATGAAGTCAATGGACCGGGTCTCTTAAGGGCTAAAAGTGCGCAGTATACATGAACGCATTTCAGGATTTAATATTTTCGGATTCTTATGCGTTCTTTAAAGCGCAACCTGCTACTGTATCGCCTTCCTTCGCAAATATCTCAAAAACGATATCCAAAATAATCCTGCGGTCCGTCTACAGTAATTTCACGCTTCCATTGCATCTGATTATCGTCACCGCGTCGTACGGCATCGGCTCCCGACTGACATTCCTTGCACGCCACCGACCGGCCGGCTCGCCGCCGTCACATATTTTATCACACCACTCAGCCACCTAAATCATTAATTTGCCCATAATGACTCACAACACAAAGTTAAAATTACGCGACATTTTAATACCCACATTAACAATCACGAACAAAACGAGATCTCGGCTAAATTTGAATCTTAAATGACGGAAAGGGTCTTAAAACACGCAAGGATACGCAATTAATATTATACTTTGATTTTAAACGCTCAGCGATCCATCTCGCAGAAATCGTGGCTGCAACGTCCTTTAATTTCGATAAGTACAGCTTTGATTGATTCCATGTTTCGTAACGCAGTGAGCAGACAAAACATTGGGTAATATTTCCGTTCGGCTAACAAATAAGCTGTCATTTTGTACATGAGAATTTGAAGGCTAATTAGTATTGTAAAGTAAACTAAGCCTTGATCTGAAAATCTGAACCATGTAGATAAGGAATCAGTTGCAAAATAAAAGTTTGACTTGGTAAGTTTCGTACATACGGCTGTAACTTTAACACTAAACGAAGTGCAATGGCACGCGTACGGCGGGACCCCCCGTGACGCTAATGCGATTATGCGAAGCGTACGATCGATTATCGTCTGAATCGATTGGTAATAAGCGAGCGCTTTCACCGAGTATGAATGTCAAATCATGAGTATAAAATCTGGATCGAAACGTAATCCGGCCGAATGTTTGTATCGATTTTAAATCCTTTTAGTGACGGTCATTTGTTTTAAAAGCCCAGATTATGTTACAAGTATGATTAAAGGTTATAAATGTTACAAGTCGCCCTTTTATTAGTGACAGATCTGCATTTAAAAATTGAAGTGGTTGGCGGCTTCGATTTGTCTTCGGCTAAATGTAGGTATTTCATTGCAAGTGTTTTAATGAGTAATTTTGGCCAGAACAGCCTAAAATTTGTTTCTATCAAATTTTGGAAGCCACCAATCGCAAGCACCCACATTCCAATCATAAGCTTGATGAGGTACCTTTTAAACGCTTACCTTAAAACTTTTTGAGATACCTCATCATCATCTGCCTAGCCTTTCCCAAGTATGTTGTGGTCAGCTTCCAGTCTAACCAAATGCAGCTGAATACCAATATTTTACTTGGAGCTACTGCCTATCTGACTTCCACAACCCAGTTAGTATTGACCTACTGGGTAATACGATACCCCTTGGTAAGACTGTTTGTCAGACTTTCGGGCTCTTGACTACCTGTAACGACTGTCAAAGATCTACGAATGACATACGGGACTATTTATTACGACTGGGTTAAACATTGATTGAGCTTATCTTTGGAGTCGGTTCCAAGTCTAACCAAAACTGGTTAAGCTCACATAAATTAGGGCACAACACCACATGTTCTATTCTTCGTCAGAAACCGCAAGACACAACAATCATTACCAAGCTTACGTTAACAACAATTATTTTAATGGATACAATTTCAACATGTTAGGAGAACCGTATGCAGTTTACGCAGACAGGCAGATAAATGATGTCTAATTCAGGACCCAGCAATATTCCAAGCTAGCAAGTTGATTAATAAGTCATTCATGTGTCAAAAGTACAGGCTAATGATTACGTACGAAAATAATATTGTATGGAAGTTTTGAATTAATCGGTAAGTTGTAGGAGTAGCATTCAATGAGCATAATTATACCTATTAATAATAAGTACCTAGGCGATTTAGCTCTGCTCGGGTGAAAATAGAGAAAACGAATTTTCCTAGATATTATGAGTCCTAGCTAGATCGATTTTTCGCCCCCGTAAAGCCCCACATTGCAACTTTCATCGAAATTGTTAGAACCGTTTCCGAGAACGTGATTACAAATATTGCTCATTTAGATATGTTTAGATAAGTTTGTTATCATCACATACTTCATATTTTCTTGGATTTATTTATAACAACATCACAATATTAGGCTTAACCGTTCTGACTATGTACAGTCAAGCGGCGATGACAACAGTTCTCGTTCTTTTTCATCGTTTATCCTTATTTTATTATTATACTGTGTTTCATAAACTAGTCAATAATAATGAATTATTTTATCACTGACAAAACCTCGACCACGTTAAAATTAATTTCAATTTGTATTAAATTATTGTCCCATTCCCATCTTTGTTACCAGAGTCCGCTAGTTCAAATTAAAGTTTACATTAGCGCGATGAAATAAATAGAAATAGCAACTCGTCCCGAGCCTGTGATTTTGCCTTTTCGTCACTTGCTGACCAATTCTTTAGTCAGTTGGCTTTTACAGAGCCATTTCATAAGGATTATTAGGCCAATTACGGCCATTCAAAAATTGCCATCGCGGACGGTATTTCACGTCCACACGGCGGGGTATTGGTAAAGTTTTCAACTAGCAATAATCGCACCTCGGATTAACCTCATTGGTTACGATATTGCCTCTGCGCAAAGTTAACTCAACAAAATTCTCGGCCCGAACCCAACCAAACCGATGTAACGAAACCATAGCGACTTCTAATTCGACTACAACGCCATCTATCGAGGTAGGGTGTCAACTTTTGCATCGACGTACTTTTAGATGACGTAATATTTTTTTCGAAATATTTAAAGCAAATATATTTATTTAGCTATGCAATATTTTTTCTTTATCTTAAATATTTTTTTGTGACGTCATTTAGCGAAGTTTTTAACAAACAACAACAACAGCAACGAGCGTATGACTGGAAAAAGGATAGCTTCGTAATGGCATGACAAAGCTGTTTTAAAAAAAATATATAGAAAAACAAAAAAGAATAAACCACAAATTATATCAAGCCAGTGATTTTGACTTTTTTAATTGTCGGTGGGGACAAAGGCCTATTCCGTGGCGCATCGAATGCATTTGGGCTGCGAAAATAGTTGCACGTAGGCTTTTCTCAGACAGTGTTGTGAATGGGACAGTGTCGGTCACGAACTGTATTGTGATGATTTTTTGTTGGGTCGTGACGCTTTACCTTCCGTGTCGGAGGTCGGATGGACGGATGGTGTCCATTGATGGCCGACACCAGGGAACTTAGGCTCAGCGGGGATTTTTGTATTTTATCCTGTATTTTAGACACTGTAAGTGCGAATTACACCTTTGTGCGCCTCAGAAGCTTCAAGATATTTTTTATTTATTTACTTTTCTATAGCTTTTGATTAATTTGACGAATAAAACAAGTTTTCTCGGAACATTGAAATATGGTTCCAAAAAAATCCGCCAGGTGGCGTTTTTCTGACGAGAAAAGAACGCTCGTTATTTTCGGCCATTATTTATTGAATACTCATAAAAATTACTTTCTTAAATTATCTTTAGACACCGTACCGGACTCAATCGTCATTATAATCTGATCAATATATAAATCCACTACCCGATAGCCAGGTTGGTACCAATGGAAACAGTCAGGTCGTCGGACGGCAGCCGTGGCGTGACCCGACGCGGTCCAGCGGTCACGTTCCCTCCTCCCCCCTCCAACTCTTCAATGAACCTCTACAGTTACCTCCCCCTTTCATAGAAATCCCACAAAAAGCCATAAGATCCCCCTGAACACCATGAAGTTTTGAACCAATCCCTTTGTTTTGATAACCGTGCGATCACGAAGTTCATTTTTCTATTTTAAGAACTTTTTTGTTCCTCTTTTTGATTGTCTATTGTTTGATATTTTTGTGCGAAATTGTGAGAATTGTGTCTTTTTGGAAAGTTTATTTTGACAGGCCAATTGACTTACTAGAACGGTTTTATAACCATCTTTTTCTGCAATTTAATGGACAGCAAAGAGTAGCGGTTGTGACTTTATTACTCTGAAAAAAAAAAAAAAAAAAGCAGTTGCAGTTGCAGGTTGCGTTTAAAAGGGGGGTCGAATCCAGACTATTGTTGAATGCTTTTTGTTATTTATTAATTCATTTTATAATGTTAGCGAAACATTTTTAAATATAACTTATTGTGCCTTCTTTTGAATTACAAGCAGTTCAGTTTTAAAAAGGAGGTCGTATGCTACCTTCCCTAAAAAAATAATACATTCTAACAGTAGTAAGGAATCATAAACTTTAGGGCAAAGTGGCATACGACTACGGCTGTCCTCTGAACATCACTTTGAATATTTATTAAATATATTTAAATATATAACGCGCAAATAGACGATAAATATTGAATGGTTTGTAGGTACATACAAATTTTAGACGAGAATCTTTTCTTGTTTCATACTTTTTAGAGCGTGATATTTCAGTAGTAAGAAAAATCATCTTTTATTGCAAAAATAATAACTGCAGTAATCCAGTTGTCACAAATCAATTTAATTTCACAAAACAAAAGAGAAAATCCTCAACGTAAAACAAACAGATTCATAACACACATAACAACAATTCGTAACAAATCTCAACAAAGAGTTTTCGATCTCAACATAGCCAAAGACCATTGTAATCTTAATATCGATACCGATACCGATCTTCATCCTTCAACAGAATCGGTCACCAATCATTAATCTGGACCAGTTCGGGTCAAGACAATGGTTTCCAAATGAGATCATTTACTGCTTCAAGTGCTTGTGCAACCATCTTTTGTTTTGTATGATTTTGATTGAAGCCATGTAATGTAAATGATTTGGAACAATGCTGTTGATTTGTTGCAATACGTGTTTAATTGATTTGCGGTGAAAGATCTTATCCAATCTAGTATAGTATGGGGTGATGCAGTTGACGATTCGCCAATATTTCACCCGACTACGGCGAAGCCAAAAGGAAGGGTTATGATATTAGCAGTCTCATGTTCCACCGTAGCGCCTAAACTTCTACGGTGAAGGCAACATGAAGCGAATACAATTTTTTCGGGAACCTCAGACTACAAGTTTGAGTACGATTTTTTAATGTCAAACCCCGTGAAACTAAACGCAGCGTAAAATAGTACTAAAACACATTATCATGAATTGATTAACACCACGAAACAAGCCAAACATCTGCATTAACCCCGAGAAATTTAAATCTTACACATTAGTGCTGCTTACTTTGAGAATCCCAATACATTGCAAGATTGTTTACATTTATTATACAATAACCTCTAGGTGTAACCATCAGGCTATAATTATGGCTAATTATTGTTAAGACTCCTCACAGATTAGATATGGTAAATGCAAAGAAAATAATTGAGAAAGTTTGTGAAGATGGATGGATATTTGTTACTTCTTCACGCAAAAACTACTGAAGACGATTTGGGTGAAATTTGGCACACAGATAGTTTATAACCTAGATTAAAACATAGGCTACTTTTTATCCCGGTAGTACGATCCCGTCCGACAATTACCGAACTCCACGCAGGCGAAGCCGCGGGCATAGCATTTCATAATTTTCATACTTGTAACTTGTGCAATGTTCTTATGCATGACTTAACTGACAGAGCGACACATTTCAATTACTGATACGAGATTTATCCGAATGATGGTGTTATCGGGAGTATTGTACTGCAAGTTATAAGAGCTACAGTATAAAAGATCAAATCAATTTAATCATATGATAAATCTGCTTTGATTTACAAATCACACATACGAAGACAAAGGTAAGGGTAGGGACGGAAATGATAGCAAAAGAGTTGAAGGAAAAATAAACGAGATTCGTAGGTTTCCTACAGAATCCTTCAGAAAGGTCAGAATCTACAACAGTTGCTATAAGTTTATCGACAAAACTTTATATTTGGACAATAGTATACGTAGTAAAACATCATGGCGAGTAAAGCGGCCGAAAATTGACGAAGAGATGTTCTTCTTAGATTGTCGATGGCAAAAAAAAGCAGCCCAAAATTTGGCAACGAGTTTGGCACTTTCAGTAGTGTCCATCAGCTCCTGTAATGTACAAGCAACAGGCAGGACACGACGTTAAGTGTCTCATCATTTGTGGAACAACACTACATTTACACTCCAGGGCAGAGTCATCTATGAATCTCCACCTGAACAGGTTTCCTGGCTTCGGCCAACCTGTGGAAGACATGTTGATCGATGTTCTATAAGCTCGCATAGGAAGGAAGCTTATGTCACAGAAGTGGTAAACTCTGCTGATATCTGCAGCAAATTGATTCAGTTGGTTCGGTCCAAATGTACGGCAAGAGACACACACACATTAGAATCGGCTTCTATGAAAATAAAATTAGTCATGGATCAGATAGACAATTGATAAATCTGAAGGGAAATTCTTAGATTGTTCAGAATAGAGACAGCAATCTCTAGTATTCAGAGCGAAGCCGTTGAAGAATCTGTTAAACGGAACCTACCCAAATCGAAAGTAGGTGATATGATTGACCAGTTTACAACACAAATAAATATTTTAAAGCTCATTTCAAGTACAGTTACAAATAATAATAGTTTTATTTGTCATAAACGGTTCTCAGTGAGTGGTACTAAAATATTATCTCAAAGTTTTATTTTATTGTAAAATAACTACATTCCATACACCCACGTTATTTGTAATAGTTTATTAATTGCTATTTAACTTTCAATAAACTGTTTTAGATAAAGTCATTAAAATTTTAAGGGCCACTCAATGATATGAAGTAGGGCAGAAACCAACCGTTTTAGTGACGCAAGCGACTATTAGACTTTAAGATACATTATTCATAAGGAAATTATACAAATTCAAAATATCCTGAAGATTTGCAATTTAATGACCATATTGAAGTAATCAGTATTGGAATTCATGGATGATTCGTACTCCTTGTACCACTTACTTTACAATGTAGCGCAGATAATAAGTTACACAGATTGATGGACGACTTGAAGGAAACTGCAAGCGGGAAACAGAGGGCCTAGTTGCGACCCTTGAGAAACCCCTAACTTTGGCAATGGATTTCGAAAACCAAATTGATAATAATATTAAGTCTTTTTTTCCCCTACTGTTTATCCAACATGGACGATGATGGGAGGATGGAGTTAGCTTTCCTTGTAAGTTTTCCACTTTGCTTTGAGGGATGAAACACATGTGATTAAAATAGTATTGGATATGAATGTTGATGGATAAAGAGGCAGAGAAGGACCAAAGAAAATATGGATGGATTGTGTGAGGAATGATATGAAAGAGAAAGGAGTAAATGATACCATGACAGGGGAGAATGGAAGAAAATAACGTGTTGGGCCGATCTCAAGCAGAATGGGAGAAGGAAGTTGATGATGAATGATGCTTTGCTCTTGATATCCGTGTCGAAAGCCTTTCTCGGGTCATGTTCAATGTTCATGTGTACCGTATTTTTCTAGATCCTAGGTTTCTCTACGGATTTTAAGTTTAACCGAATAAATGTTAATATAACCCTCTGTCGGTATGTCTTTCTGTTACCGTTTGTACGGATTTGGTTGAAATTTGGTATACGGATGGTAGGATACACATATGATACGTTTGGTTTTGGGATCATTTATAGACTCCACGCGGGCAAAGGCTAGCAATTTAATATTTGCAACTGTACACAAATGAAAAAGTTTATAAATTACACCATCCCCGAATCCAAGAGACAATGGGTACGGAGCGGTTACTAGATCGGGGTCAGGCCGGGTCACGAACTGACGGTCCCGCCAGTTTTGGGTCACTAGCTACCTAAGAGAAGTGGCTTAACTTTAACTTGGGCTAGAACAATGAGACAGTCGATACTGATATAGTTCTACTAATGCTTGATATATTAGCCATTAGCTATGTGGAAATTCGTATCCTGTTTTGAAGTTCTGGGAGTATTGATTAGTATTAGCTTCAAATAATTTCGATGTTGGATTAGATTTCAGCAGCTTTAACCTCTATAGGTACCTTATCGTCGTTCGTTTTATTCTTTATTGTTCACAAAAACTTACATAACGATTGCCATATTACAGCTTGTGCACAAAGGCTAGCTTAACCCAGAATTGGGGTTTATTACATTAAATGAATACTTCTTATACAATAGTGCCTGAACTTTCGCAGACACCTCAACGTTTTGAAGTTACAGCCAACGACGAATTCGTCCAATAGAAATCGTTCAGGCATAATTAACAAAGACAATAAGACCAAAGAGTGGTAGCCCAATCTTTCAACACCCGATTATACAACATCACACGCCCACCGGTGTCAGCCCCTTCAAAGCTTTGTCACTTCGTCAAACCACCGGCCACTTTCATATCGTGATCCAAGGATATTAATAGCGACTGTGTAATTTCTATCCGGTCGAACCCACGAATACCATTGTTTGGAGTGCGGACACTCGATCGATCACAATTACGGATGTGGTGCTTAATCATATTTATTCAATTAATTAATTTCAATGAGCTCAAGGTGAATGGTGTTCGTGTGGGGCTGGAATGTTCAGTTTAATTGTTTTAGTTAGGATTTCATTTAAAACGGTAAAATGAGCTTCAACAAATTAACAATTTTCAGCACGAGCTTTTAGAAAAGTTAGATTCTCCATAAAGTTCCAAATGATAATCTTTCTTCTTCTTAGCGTGTCGATGGCAATCTAAATTGATGATAAAAAGATAAATCATTTAGAAAGGCTTGAGGCAGATAAGTCAGTAGACGCAAGATGGGACTAATAAGTTGAGTTAACTTTACAACAGTGCCTAACGAAAATGTCTCAATAATCCGCAAACAAACACTGAAACCGCTGTTGCATAAATTGAAACAATGTACGCTGCAAGTGTGAGCGAGTGACAGCTAACAAAACGTAACAAAATGTCACATAGAGAAAATAAATCGCGGGGAAAATAAAGCATTTCGCCCGTGTCCCCGTTTCGAGCGGGCTTGGAGCGGCGCTGTTCCGCGCACCACCATCTTGATACGGTTTAGCGTTCGTGGGAACACACCTCTCCGAGCGCTAATTTATTGCCTAGCGTTGCACTACATGGGACTGACGACTCTATCCCGCCTGCCACGGCATTACCTCGTAAATTCACATCGCAAATGAGAGCTAGCGAGCCGAAATCCACAAGTGCGCTGTCAAACGATGCTACGTTGTCACACCGTATTGAGTTATTTAGTTGGGTAACGCTAAGCAAATTGTTAATGCGGTTCTGCGGTTAGAATACCATCTATTTTTGTTTCGTCATTCGACATTGGTTGTTATGCGTATGTGATTATTTAGTGCGTCGATTATGTGGCTGTCGCTTCAGTGCGTTGCAATAATGCTCTAAATTAGCTTGCTAGGTCGTGGCTTCGGTCCGCTACTATTTTCTCACTATCAAGGTTTATTTAATTAAAAACATTTAAGCGAATAAAACTATTTAAATTATTTCACAATTTATGCAGCGAAGTATGCTACGTTCGAAGTTTTCAGCGCATTTCGAAACCGCGCACCTGTGTGCAACAATTGAAATTGCGGCAGCTCATACCCATAAAATGGTGTAAGCAAAGCGATACATCACTACGTATCATCCTTAGTGAATCAGATTAAGCAGTAAATTGAGTCAAACGTTCACTAACCGGTGGCATAAATAAATACGAGCGTGCCAAATGATGCACGATTCGCACTATACGTTAATCATTTACACAATAGTTATGTGTAAAGGAGTGATTAGACCAAAACAATACGGGCTATGGGCACAGAACATGATGTAAAACTGGATTTGCGAGGTTTGAAATGTTTTTTTTTTCTGTTTCGACCGAACGATCAGCATCAATCGAATTGGTGTTCTGTTCAGTTTTTGTTGTCTTTGCTTCGTCACATTTAAACGGAACTACTTTAATTGAAGCAACAATATGAAGTTTATCATTTCAACGACTGTTTTTATAGTAGCACTGTCTATGTCAATGTTTCATGAATACCTATTTATAATTTCCCGATTACACAGCCTGCCAAGAATCTAGGCCCAGAAAACTGCATTGTCAGATTCTACCTTTACAATTCTGGTTCTTCGTTTATTTTCACCTGGTCTAAACGTACCATAAGAATAGTTCAAAACCATAACCTAAGGAGCATCTCATAAATATTCTGTTACAACGCGGTGATTGCGATCGACGGTGATGTAATCACCTTCGCTTGTAGCATTTCAGTAATCAAGGGAAGATGAGTCAAGGAGCACTATAACGTTTCTCATAATCTTGTCATTGATACTTCCTGGCCCATGGGTACTATTACACAAATCATTTGGAGTGTGTATCAAAATGCAAATGCATGAGACATTCGAAACTGTATCCGTAGGCTGTATCGACAAAGTTATTAGTACAAGTATTTTTTTTTGGTACAGTACTAACTGGGTTGTGGAGGTCAGATAGGCAGTCGCTCTATGTAAAATACGCCGTCGCTCTAGGTAATCAGCTGCATCCGGTTAGACTGGAAGTCGACCCCAACATAATTATGTTGTTGGGAAAAGTCAGAAGAATTGATAACCTCCTTTTGGAAGTCGGTTAAAAAGGCTAGGCAGATGATGATGATACTAGTATATTCTTCATTTAATGTGAGAGCTGAAACAGCTTGTGTTTTCGGCAGTCCAGTAGGACAAACCATGAAGTAGTCAGTGATCTTTGCGCTGCCACTGATGCCGACGACTTCCTGGAAGTTGCGAATTTTCTGACCAGCAAAATTCAAAATACTCTCGCGCCAGCAACAAAAAGGAGAAGCAGAACCAGACTTTAATATCACTTTAAAACGTGCTTTCTTCCTGCCAAAACTTATTTATAATCGAAAAACCAAAGACGAAATGACGATAAATCTTAATATACTCCGAACATAACAATTTGTCGTACTAAGAACTCATGCAATATCGAGGTGTTGCAACATATAGAATCGATTTCCGCACTCAAATACACAGATTTGTTTCACATAGCGTACCTTGACATTCACATTTCCGTGCGTTGTACTACGTAAAGGCAGGTTTATGCTGCCCCCAGACTTGACAATTACGGTCAGATTTGTGACTGTGGTATAGTCAGTAATGTCGGTGAAGGAGTTAGTCACTGGTGTAGTTGGTATTGTATTTTATTTTGTGGTCCAACTTAAGGATGGTGCTATCGACTGTTTACGACAGCACGAAGATGGGTCTAGCAGGACTCGGGCATAAATGCCGTTTATGTTATGCAGTTGCAGTTTTAGTTTCAATTCCACGTGATAACACACAATTTTTCACGCCATTTTTTGAGAAACTAAAGAAGGATGTTTCGATTAACATGGCTACTGGCTATAAATAACATGCGAATAATGAATATACACAAGTGGAGACCGCGAATCGGCAAACATAAGGGGGACGCCCTGAGGCTCGGTGGAACGACAATTTTCGCAAGGTGGCTGGTAGCAACTGGCTGAGTTGTTAAGAATCGAGTTGAGTGGTGTGCGATTGAGGAGGCCTATGTCCAGCAGTGGACTACTTTAGGCTGATGATGATGATATAGAATTGCTTCTAATAAGGAGAAGAAGAACGCAAAGATAATAACTACGGTTAAAAATAAAACCAACAAGCTTTTGGTATTTCAAAATTTCCAACTAGCTCTATGAACGTAACTTTAGAACAACGTATAGCGTTTGATTCCGTGTCGCGTGTCATTGATGTAGACGTCCATTCCACACGTAGATACAAGCCAGTACAACGCACAACACATCTCACATGTTTGTATTACATGGACGATCAATAAATACTACGCGGGTACTGCCATGGACACTAAAATCGAGAGATAGTACTGGGCAGAACGTTAGGCCCTGAATGAATACTGGTAAAATATACAGTAGTGAGCGGTTAATCGATTTATAATTTCTTAGGTGTCCGATAAATTGGTGCAGTCCAAGAAGACCTAATAATGAAAATTGATTATGAAAGAATTTCTATAGATTATTTATTTATTCATTGGACTGAATTTGGAAAGACCACCTTAATTGTGCATTACCAGTTGCGAGGCACCAAATTAGAAAATCTTTCTTTTCTCTTTATTTTACTTTTATACAAATGTACGTGCCACTCTCATCGGAAATTATAACGTCAAAAGTAATAACACAAACTTAATTAAACTATAAGCAGCTCCGGATTTAGGTGTCGACAAAATATGATGAAAAATCGTATATATTTTTTTATTTTGCAAATCTTTGTTTGATTGTTGAATGAAAATTGACGATGTGACGAATTTATACATGTCAAACGAAGAGTTAAGCACCAGTTACGTGGTTTTACGTCCGATTAATTTATCCACTCAGCGCCATTATTGAGGTCTCTCGCAGCATGAATGAATTTTATAGCTTATAAATCCAAAAGTTCACTTATTTGCATATGAAGTATAAATTACCAAGCGATATGCAGTCAATTGCCAGCAAATGATGAAAATGAATATAGAACCGAAATAAACGATGGAGATATAAATATTTCATCTATAAATAATAACTGTTAGGCCGAGTGTAAATGTCCAAGTTATGAGCGTGCAATGGACATGCGTTTTACATTCAATCTTAACGCAATATATGTAGGTCGTAACATTTAAATTACATGTAGACATTGGGATGTTTTTAATTATTAATCCAGTATAAAATTTGTGGTGATTTGCTTGTCGTAAAATAATGATGTGGGTACTAAAATTAACACTGGTAACTGGAATGGAGTATGTTGCGACAGAAGATAATCTATTTTATGTAGCACTTGCTTTATATTCCCCTAGCTAGGCTACGGGCAGGGACAATTATGAATTTAACACAGTACAGGTTGGAAACTATGATA
Source organism: Noctua comes (assembly GCA_963082995.1). Classification (NCBI taxonomy): domain Eukaryota; kingdom Metazoa; phylum Arthropoda; class Insecta; order Lepidoptera; family Noctuidae; genus Noctua; species Noctua comes. The sequence goes on from OY720288.1 coordinate 9,192,761, forward strand.
TTAAGAAGGTTTTTTATTTTTTATTTTGGTGTGTTTTCTTCATATTTGATGATACTTTTATAAAGTGTAACTAATAAGAATGATGTTGATTAACTTTAGTTTCACTTGTTCCACTAAGAAGAACCATGGAACTACTGAGAAAAAAAATCTCACTAGTTCCATGGAACAACTACGGTGGAACTAGTGAGACGACTTCGATTAAGTTTTGTTTCATTTGTTTCATTATCAAAGTCCATGGAACTACTGAGAGAAAAAAATCTCACTAGTTCCATGGAACTAATTGCTGGTGGAACTAGTGAGAATGATCCAACTATATAATTTTTTTTTTTGTTCTAACTATCCAGAGAAACGAAGCTGACATTTGACAGGAAGCGCCCTTCTTCCATAGAAAAAGTAATTATGTTACAGTGTGCGCCTGGAGGATAGATCAAACTGGCTCCCAACTGACCCTGGCCCTGTCCCATAAACCACAAAATCGGAAACACAGAAATGATATTACCAAAATTAATTTAACAGCAGACTGATTGCTGATCAACGTTATATTCACAGTAATTATCGTCCTATTCGAATCACAATCCAACTCAATCCCTACTAGCAATTCCACTATATTACAAGTGTCCTAAGATTTGTGTGACAGCGATTTTAGCAGACCGTTACAGCAACATTAAGGTAGTTTACTTTCTATTACGAGGCAGCAGCTTCTATTAAGGTATCTGATTGAGAAGAGTAGATTCAATATATCTCTCTGGGCGTTAATAGCAAGGAACTATCGCCTAGCCTATTATTTTGTCAAGTTGGGATTTATAGATTGGCTTGCGTAACGGTACAACCGTGTTGACTTCGGAGTCCTATGAACATTTGCCAGTGTATGCTCTTATATAGGGCGTTTGTTTCTGATAGTATCAACAGGATAAGGACTGAAGTAAAGGTTACTCGTGTTCTGGGAATGGATTGAGTTAGTGAGGACGATTGGGTAACTGTTGTTGGTAAAGAACGTTTACGAGCGTTTCATATTTCAGACTCTATCGTCAGGGCTCATCTGAAAGGGTCCTTGAGAATCGGGTTACCTGTATAAAAGGTAATTGTTGATTCAATAACACCAGCCGTCGTAGCATGACCATCGTAGACAAGGATTTCTTTGACGGAAGAATCGACAAAATGACACATTGTGTCGACACAATGACAGATTTCTTTGCACTATCTGTCATTTTGTCGATTCTTCCGTCAAAGAAATCCTTGTCTACGGTGGTCATGCTACGGGGGCACAACCACAATCTGATACAAAATTGTCTAGTTCAACGTTATTTTGATCTTGTTTGGTCATTTTCTGCACAATACCTACAAAAAAAAACCAAATACAAATACCAAATACTGTTTATGCAGATAAATCTAAATTCAATTTCAGTTCCGTTACAAATATCAATATCGAGTAGTAAAGTTTTTTCGTCTCACTAACAAGCACGACCTCGCTAACGCTAGATGTTTATCACAGAATCTGTCCATTGCTTTACGAGACACCTCTAACCCCGTCACTATCGGAATGTGAATTCAATGAATTCTAAAATTCTGAATTAACATTCCACGATCGATATACAGTTGGTCCAATTTTGGGTTTTAATCAAATAATTTGGATTGAAGTATAATGTATAAGTTTTAACACAAGAGCCGTAACGAGCGATTTCACGGCTCCGGCGCATCCTTTCGCCACGGCTGTCGGCCCTCGATCACGCCGCCATCTTGGATGCGCGTGCGACAGATACGTTGCGTCACATGCGCCAACAATATAGAGAGGATCGTGTTACACTGCCCTAAATCTCCTTTGTTCTTTGATTTGCATGTGTAGATCTTTAGCTAGTGTTGTACAATACTGTTGCTTGTTAGAGTAGATACATTTCAAGTCAGATGAGGCTGTATGACGTAACAACATTATGATTAGTTCTATTGTCAACCACGTTTTAGGAGATATCCTAAATTCAGTTAGCAACGAATTTGCTTAACATCACGTCTGTAATCCCCGAAGGGTTAGGCAGAGGTGCTATCTATAGTAAACCCACATTTTCGTCAGTTATGTTAAATCGTATATAATAGGAGGCAAGCTTTAATGGCATCAACGGGGATCAAATCCAGACGCCGCGATACTACTGAGAAATTCATGATGGGAAAATCAAATAACCCGACCTAGGAATCGTATCCAACAACTCACGCTTACCAGTAGTGCCTGTGACCACTAGACCAATGCTGCAGTCTTATTTAATTTTCACAGAATAATACCCTGTATAACAGATAGTTTACTTATTGACCTTTTTTTTTCCGGATGGGATATCATCAAATACCCCCCCCCCCTCTCTCTGGGCGGACCGGAAGGGAGTGTCAGACTTGTACTGACTAAAACCCATCCATGTTCCTTCTTTGCCCTTTGTGTTCCAGGGCCACGGTATCTCTTTCGAACAGTCCCGCAGCCCTGGCAGGAGCTCACTAACCTAACGAGGCCTTTAATTCTATCGACTATTCATAGTCCCGCAGCCCTGGCAGGCATTTATTGACACCTAAACGGAAATTAGATAGTAATCATTCAGGATCAAAATAGACATGATATCATTGAAAATATCTAGCATTCTATCTGGTCCAGTTAACAATTTTCCAGTACTTATAAATCATCGATTAATTGAATTTCATTTAGTCGAGATAATATCTTGAACATTGAATGCGGGCGCGATTTTCATAATGACTACTGTAAGAATTAATGTATATCCGTTATTTAATTCATTCTTATAGAGAGGTACAGCTACACCAGAAAAGGTTTGTACTTCGGTAATCTTCGTGTTACCGAATTGGCACGAACAGCATAGCTTTAAAAGCGTTTTTTTTTGTTTGAGTCCTATTATATGTCCATCGTGATTATTCATTTTTGAAATCATTAAGTTGCCGACGGCAACTCAAGATGAGAACGGAATCTTGTTGATTTCCGAGTTTATTTATCTTACTTGATCATCTACGCCTATCATTCTTCTAAAATTACTAAAGCTCCATCATTGCAACATGGATTGTGAATGTTGTTAAAAATCACCATAATTGTTATCTGATATTATATGAATTGCACTTCTAATATCCACAAAATTTTGATAACCTTAGCCTCAACTTTCCTATTAATATCAAAATGAGAGGCAAGGATATTAAAAAAAAGATATTGCGTATATTTTATCGAATTTCCGATCTAGATCAACTTTTCATAGGTTGTGACTACACAACCTATGAAAAGTTGATCTAGATCGGAAATAACTAAGTTACTAAACTTAGTTAGCAAACGGTTAACATTCATCATTGCCAGTACAATATAGCTTTGTATATCCTACTCCAGGATTAACGTTGTATTCTAATACAGAAACCCCAATTACATCAACACAACCACAATCTCTAAATCTCTCAATCAATCAAAATCACACAATTATAATCAAATTCTCACTCATCAAACAAATTTCATTAGCATTCAGAAAATCAAGTCGCAACCGCGGTGTGCCACAGGGGACAATGTTTGGACACGCGCCCGGGCTGCGACATGCGACAGCGTCCAGCGACAATGAGTTGCGTCCCGATCGCGCGATTAGATCGTATCTCTGCGCACGCGCCGAGCTCCGGCTTAGATTGGACCGTGAAATTAAAAGCGATTTATAGTTGTGGTTAATGGGTCTGCGGATTAATTGTAAGGAACGTTGTTTAATGTAAGATTATTTATTTAAGTGGGTATTGAGTGGGATTTGTGTGAAATGATTGGTTTTGATTTGACTGTTTATGTAGATGATTGCTGTGACTAAACTCTTTAAGTTTTTCGGGTGAGGTCTAGTATAGCTCGTAGTTAAGGGGGAACTGAACCCGAAATCATTTAAGTATTTCGGAAATTCGAGTTTTTTGAAATGCATTATTACGACAGCGACTGTTTGATTTATTTTCAATAAGTATGACGAGCTGTAGGCCAAAATAACCACGATGTGGAGCTCCGACATAGCCAGACGGCGACGCGGTTGACCTCGAAGTAGATGGCGGGACGAGCTGAACAGAACCAACGACCAGTGGTCCACATTAGCCCTAGATCGAAAGGTTTGGAAGTCATGAGGAAAGGCTTTTGCCCAGCAGTGGGATGACATAGGCTAACAGTAACAGGAAGTTCGATTCATCATCATCAGCACCTGCAGTCCGACTACACCCTCTGCTAGGTCTCCCTCTCTTTGCTTAGCCGATTCAGGTTCTACCCTGATTGCAAGAATGTCGTCCGCCCATAAATATGAATAGTAGATAGAATTAAAGGCCTCGTTAGGTTAGTGAGCTCCTGCCAGGGCTGCGGGACTGTTCGAAAGAAATACCGTGGCCCTGGAACACAAAGGGCAAAGAAGGAACATGGATGAGTTTTAGTCAGTACAAGTCCGACACTCCCTTCCGCTCCGCCCAGAGTGGGGGGGGGGGGGGGGTCATTTGATGAAGTCCCATAAGAAAAAGTAAAAAAAGGCTAATGTTGGGTTGGATTCCCAGGTCGGGCAAAGTGTTATTTAGTTTTTCCATCAGGAATTTCTCAGTAGCAGCCGTTGATGGCATTAGGCTTGCCCCCTATTACATGGAACTTAAACATAACTGGCGAAATACACCTCTGCCTAACCGTTCGGGGATTACAGGCGTGATTTTACATTATGTACAGCTTACAACTTTCCAAACGAAAACATCATCAAGTTAATATCACAATCAAGCCTACAATTCAACTCAAACATTTTTGAACCACCACAGGAATGACAACACGATGCCATTCGATTGTGCGGTACTACTCTCGTCTTGACAGTCGCTACGATACCGTCTGTTCGACTCTTTATCTCATCACCAATCTTGAGCTCTATTGACTATTTGAGCTGTTCAAAATGTGAAGGGTCCTTACAACATGAATTAAGAGATAACAAATGTTATTATGTACGGGGCTTTAGTTATTTATTTGCTTTTTAAAAATAGAAAATAGTAGGTTCATTGACATCCATTATACTATTGGTGGCAACTCCCCCCACCACTAGTATTTAAACGAATATTATGTATCGCAAGGAAATAAAACTAACCATACTAACATTATACAAAAAAAAAAAAAAAAAATTAAAAATAAATAATATACTATAAGTAAATTTACTAACACCCTACTAACAACATTTGATTTGAAATGTATGTAATAATATAGGAAAGAAGACTAACCATACTAACAATAGACAACAAGCAAAATACTAACACCCTATTAACAACATTTGATTTGAAATTTATATAATAATATAAGAAAGAAGACTAACCATACTAACAATAGACAATAAGCAAAATTACTAACACCCTACTAACAACAACAGAGACATGGAATAAACGGCTTTTTTATTTATTTATTTATTTATACTATTGGTGCTTCGGTTGATATTAGCCACAGCACAAATGAATCAGAATTTAGCTATCTAAGTTCTGAGTGCTAACTCCACACCACATGGAATTTAACCATTTAACCACATGGAACGATACATACGATTGTCCGAGTAAATGAGCAAAAAATAATGAAATTTTTAAATGAAAAGGAGCAGAATGGTGAACATTTTTTGATGCAGTAGGGAAAATCTATCGATTTCGACGACGAATCAATCTTTGGTACGATCAAAACCATTTTTGTGCAAATGTATAGTGACGTGTGATTTCGTGCTAATTTCTAGACAGAAATTAAGCTGTTCGTATTTAAATGCTTTTAAAATAAATATTGTTCATTGGCAAGTGTATTCTGGTTCTAACATTCTCAAATGAAAATGAATACTAATTTCCTTGTGGGCGTCAAACAAAATATGTTTATTTAGATATTCGGACAAATAAACAAGTTAGTCTTAGAATTAGTCAGACAATGTTAAATTCAGGTATCACCTTATTTGCATATAATTTAAATATATTTCAAATTATTACTAAGATCAAGACATTAGGTTGTCCACACCAATTATTCAATCAAGATTGAAATGTAAGACTTGAACATTATTAAGTCAAGAAAAACACAATACTCAAGACTGAAGATAAGAGACGAAACTGTGATCAGTCATATCAACTCTGTAAGTAATGTGGGAATGAATGCGAGGCTTTGTCAGTCCATTCCACAGCTGCGTGGTCAAATAAATCATATCGGTAAATAATGCTTTATCTAAATTAGGACAGACGCTTGTTTAGGTCGTAATTAGGGAATGTTTTGAAGTATTGTGGTGTGAGATTTATCTGTGGTTTTCTTTTTTTTATACTTAATGGGCTTAGTCTTGACCTCAATCTAGTTCAGACAGATGGTTACGGTTTTTGAGTGGCATTAACTTGGCCAGTGAAGATATAACTGGTCTAAAATTTTAGCTGATTTCATATTTCAGTGGTGATGATGTTACATAGCCGATTCCGGACACAGCGACTGCGTCCGTTGACAACAATATAGCTTCTTCTTTGACTTTTATGCCGCTTAATTTTCAAAGGCGGATGTACTTTATGAGGTTGCAGGGGGAGGCCTATGTCCAGCAGTGGACGTCTTTCGGCTGAAATGATGATGATGATGATGATGTACTTTATTGACAAATTGGTTTTCAAAGAATTCATTCGTTTATAAGCCATCAGAAAAGTAAAGTATCAGTGTAACATCCTGAACGTCGTAGATTTCTCAAAATCAAGTTTATGGTGGAAAGGTGGAAATACTTTTTTTTTTTTTTAAATTTGCAAAACAATCCAGTTTAGGCCCCAAGTTACAGGGGTCAAAATTGTTGCAAATGAGGTCTAATATCACCCATTTCAAGGAATGCATCATATTACCAATCAACCAGTATATTTCATGTATCATTAGATAATAAAGCGTGTTCTCTCGGCTCATAGTAATTGAAATTTAAGGGACCTGTCCGAAGCCACTACAAACGCCGTCGATGTGGCTGAGTTTTGTTCGAAAGTTTAATTAAATAATTATGGGAATCATCATCACGAAGAAGAAGAATAGTAGTTTTGTTTTGTCCCATGTTAATGAGCCTAGAAATACAGGCAAGCTTTTAATGGACCGACTAGTTCCTTTTTTTGCGAACCAGATGGAGAATACGCATCACAGTGCAGCAGTGATTGCGAAACTTTAATGGAACAGGCAATAAACACAAACCAGACGCACTCAGCCGAAACAACACTTTCTAAAAACCTTTTAAAATCCAGCCTAGATTAAGGCCTCGCACACACAATAAGGCCACTTTAGGCACACATAACGCCCCTCATACACAACACTGGAACAAGCCACCCGTTCTATAATGGTCGTATAATGGTGACAGCGCTATTAGGCCCTCGTTGATTTGCGACGGAGAGGTCCCGCTCTCGTTTGGCATAAACGGCTCAGTGGAGCCTTATTAGGGTCGCAAATATGCGAGCACGAGGTCTGTTGTCGTCAGGATGGCAGTCCTGGTAAGTTTTGTGAGTTAATAGTCATATCGAACAGGGATTTCTGTGGAGTAGCGAACATGTTGCGGGTTTAGCCCAAGAACTTCCTTGAGTACGCTGAAATAGCTGCCGCTTTATTTTCTTGAAGTGATAGAAGTCATTTCCGAAGCTTTGAACTCTGTTCTGATAATAATAAAGGCTTCTATTGCTTACTGGTAGCTGTGAGCCTGCATTAGCCCAATGCTAATCAAAGACCTGCCCCATGACTTCCAGCAGATTCGGTTTAGGGCCTCTTTAAAATTGAAGCTCACCTAATAAATTATTCTGTTCAACATAATATGTAGATGATCTTAAACGTACGCACTCATACTTACACACGCGGTCATGAATCGTGTCAACGCACTCTGAACTTTGAAAGAAGAAATACATCCGTAATAGAAACTGAGAGTGAAGATATCACTATCGATGCAGACGTTTACAATGGAATGAACAATGTCGGATGCATTACAATCAGACTCGACAAAGGTGATATGAGTCATTGACCGATGAATGGACGAAATGTTGAAGATTTTGCACAGAAGCCAACCAAACGCAATCATAATATTTGAACAGGATTAACCATTGAAAATCAAAACAAACATCGTAGATCGAGAACAAAGTCCAAACTAAATCAAACCGAAGGCTACAAAGCCTGAATCACTTGACATTTAAGCAAAATAAGCCCAGTTAAGCGCACGTGTGTTACCACTAGAATAGAAAATATATTAGCGGCATGCGTTTACGAAAATTTATGAATACTAAATACCGCAGCGACTAACAAGATCCAGTTTGGCAATTTATCAACGTCCAGCCACTCAATTGTGCGAGATTGGCTACTTTCGACTTTATCAGATAGATACCTTGGTTAAGATTTAAAGGGATTTATAAACAGAAGGGATTACGGCGACCAGCTGTCTGGCAACCAATGATTTAAAAGCTGTAGAAATTGCGGCTCATTGAAATAAACGTTGCGAGGTGATTTATGAAATTTTTAGTTTATTTTGACGGCGTTTATCCGGGTATTGTTGGAGAATTTATGTTCTTATAAATAGTACATTTATCCTATTGGTGGAAAAAGGTGTGTCAAGATCTTAGTAAATAAGAGTTATGGATGTTGTATCTTAATGGAATCTGATGTCATACCGTTCATTGATCTCGGATCCTGAAAATGGAAAGGTCGCTTGCAATTTTTAATTTATTTCGGTCAATTGCGACTGTGAAGTCTCATCCCAAACCATGGCCCACCTCCTGACCTGCTCGTGCAACTCCACCTGCACATTAAGGGACCTGTCCGAAGTCACTTCCAACGCCGTCGATGTGGCTGAGTTCTGGTCGAAACAAATGGGAATCATCGACACGAAGAAGAAAGATGAAGATTGAATTAACAATATTTTGTTAAATAGCTGTCATTCATCATTTTGGGTGTACAATAAAGTAAATTCTGTCTATTTCGTTAACCTTTTCACCGCCATGGAGTTCAATAGAAGTTCCAGATTTCCGTGCCACCAGCGCCACGACTTCATCAGAAAATCTTAATTTTTAACTACCTATCAAACATAAAAGTACTTTATTTAAAGCGTGTAAATCTCATTCATCGATATGACGATACCATCATCACTACTGTTCACTGTATACTTCGTTGTACAATTATAGCTTGGCGCTGGCGAGGCATCGCGTTCTGTGTACGTTGGCGGTGAAAAGGTTAACTATCATAATTAAAAATAAAATATTCTGTTGAAGATCTCCGCGTAAACCCTTAACACTACTTCCTTGACCTCTAACCACGTAACACAAGTAAGGATCTTCAGAGCACTTAAAGCTGATAACGAACAACTTAATAATCTAAGACTAGAGCCGTAGCATACATATTCAAACACACGAGGACTTAGATCAATGATATGCATCAGCCACACCATCGTCATTACGCCGCCAATGTTCCACGGCGGTTGTAAATCAGCTTAACCCAAATAGGAAAACACCATAAGATCCAGCCAGGTAATCTAGTAATGCTGTCTTAATATATGACTATGGGCATACCTGGGTCGCTTTTAGCTAGATTTTAAAAAGCCCTGCTGATTTTCCCACGGATGCTGAGCCTTTGTTGTTAGGCATGTGCCGCAAGTTAAGAATTTTATCGATAAACTTAAATCTCCTGTCTCGCAGATTTTTGGAACTGTCATGTGCGCTTTCTTTGAATACTAATGTGACAGTACTGTTAGCGTGGACATTATAAAGTAGGAATTATGCTGTTTATCTAGTATCGTGTTCAAGTGACTGAGCTTGTTATCTACTAGTTGACTCACTTTGACACTATGTTTTGCATATCTGATAACAGGGTAGCGATTTAATTTCCATTTTATGTTACTAAGTAGGCGTTTGAGCATAAAAACGTTTTACGATTCATAATTCTGTCACTTTATTTTACATTAAAAGCGGTGGTAGTTAAATCAAGCATTATTGAAGGCTAGTAGTGCGTTTTATCGATAATCGATAATAGTAAACATGTCGTATCGACAGCACTTGGCTACCGTTTGCGAAACGTGACCGCCCGCGACAAACGGCGCGCGTGACGTTTCCGAACGCAGCCCGATATGTCGCCGATACGAGGCACATCACTACACACCACTATAACCTTTGTTGCCAAAGCCATAACAGACATATTCCTTTACTCGATTGCCACGTCAGAAATTTTTCCTACGTATTATTTAAAGTTGATATAAAGTTTATGTTAAAAGCGTTAGTACAGCAATTTTCATGCTTTACGTGTTACGGAACTTTGCGCTAATGGAGTTGAGCATAGGTTACTTTTATGAACATTAAGCTAAAGCATATTTTGAAAAAAATATTGAAAACTTTCTGTAACTCCTCTTCAACACTGAAATATTTTATGTCTGCTTAGTTTTTTTAGTAATCTCAACAAATTTTATTATTTCCGGTGCCTGAAGTCTGATTTAGGTAATCTTAACCGGATTTGATCCATTTGATTATGCTATTGGTTCGATATCTTGACACATTGCGATTTTGAACACCCAGTCATAGAATGAAATTCTAAGAAAAGATAAGTTTGTTGAATCAATAACTATTCGGAGCTAATCGGAAGGACTTCAGGACCTGGATATTAGTCAGTAGGTATCTGTCATTTTCTGCATAGCTGTGAACATTAACAAATTGCTACAGTGCTATAAGAATCTTTTTGCACGACATTAACAGCAGGGAGCAGAACCAAGATGGCGGCGCTAGTTTCTAATTTGATGACGACACAGCAAAAGATCACATAACACGCCTGTAATCCCCAAAGGGCTAGGCAGAGGTGTACCTAATAGTACACCCACATTTCGCCAGTTATGTTTGAGTTCCATGTAATGGGGGGCGAGCCTATTGCCATCAGGCGGGCACAAATCCAGACTCCGTGGCTGCTACTGAGTTATTACTGATGGAAAAACCCAATAACGCTTTGCCCGAACCGGGAATCGAACTTAGGACCTCATGTACAGCAGTCGCATTTGCGAGTGCAACCATTAGAAAAAGGCCCAGACCGGGAATCGAACCTAGGACCTCATATTTAGCAGTCGCATTTGCGAGTGCGACCATTAGAAAAAGATCCTTGCACTTTAGGAGCCACCTGATGAAACAGTCGAAAATGTAACCCAGTTGAATATGATAAAAAGAAAAAAAGAAAGAAAAAAGAAAAAGAAAAAAAAAGAAAAAGATAGGCAAGAAAACATCAAACATATGTTTTTAATAAACTGCGATCATAACACCTTATTTCTTCTGTTTATAAGATGCAAAACCAACAATTTCAGCGTCAAATCATACAGTGTCACAAGTATCTCAATTCCAAACGGTCGTATTCTATTCAGGTTACGATCTGAGTGCGATTGTTGAATAAACTACATGCGTGAAGAACTCAGAAGGTTTACTACAAAAATAGCGGTGGTATACAGGAAGGGACACCGACGCGAAAACGGTTACCACATATTCAGTTCATCATTCTGAACACCCGGCCCATCGAAATTTTTCATCGGCAATTAAGAACAGCTGTTTTTTTAAAATTTGTAATAAAAAAATCAAGTGTTCCATACACTATGACCGTGTAGGTATAGCAGTTTTGTAGGAAACAGCAAATAATCAATGGTTTAGAATGATGTACTGAGTACGTGGTAACCGTATTCGCATCGCGGTCGATGTCCCTTCCACCCCATATAATAAATAGGAATGTGCATAATTCTTTCTCCATTATTGCTAAGCAGTTTTTGTGAAATCGTCTGTGGAAATAGTACTGGGAAAACAAGATGGCCGCCTAGCGTATTAAAGCCACGCCCTAAAAGATCCATGCAACACTATAAAACTGGGATTCCATAGAGCTATCAGAGACACTAATCTTAATTTGTCTTTTCGCAATGACCTTGGTGGCACTTTCTTTGACAGTCGTGACAAGTAGTCAGTGCCTAAAAGTCTGACAACCAGTCTTACCAACGGGTATCGTATTACCCGGTGCTAACTGGGTTCTGATGGTCAGACAGGCAGTAGCTCCATGTAAAATACTGGTATTCAGCTGCATCCGGTTAAACCCGAAGCCGACCCCAAGATAGTTGGGAAAAGGCTAGGCTATGATGATGTTGATTTGGTGGCGCTAAAACCGAAAACTGAGCTTTTTCTAAGGTCCTCCTAAATATTACACCTGGACCAGGGAGACCAAAATGGCAGCAGCTAACTGCTGATGATGCCCTATACTACGGCTTAAAGTTTAGCTCAAAGCGCAGATCCTCTATCAGACTAGTTTTCAGCAAAGTTGATAGCAATCCTTATTCACACGCACACACACCTACCACATACACACATCCTCCACTTACACACGCACTCAAATACACACACTCATACGTACTAACCCCTGATTGAATAATTAGTCATCGCCATTGTTGTAATATACATTTTTATCCTTCATTTTTTCTTGCTCAATATTACTTACGCGTGTATAATTCTGTTTAAATGTGCTTCCGAAGAGGTGGAGACCTGGTGTCTTGAAATACAGGCTTTTCGTCGGGCTTACGCACCAGTCTCCCACAGAATAAAAAAAAACGCATGTATTGTGGTGAGAAATAAATCTTTATATTATCTTATCTTAATCATTTACACGTAACCCAACAATTCTGTTGGCTTGTTCTGAACCGACGAAGACCATCAAATACTTGGCTGTTGGCTGTCTATGTTAATACAAATTGCTGAAGTGCACCTTCTCTGCTTACACCTTTCGTGGCAGCATTCCCCTTGCATACCCTGCAGCAGGCGGGTGACAACCGCCGACAGGCATGATGACTAACAAAGAGACAATCGAGAAGCCGAGCCTATCTGATTGTGAGACACCTGGGATGAAATACTATGCGTTTGTGGGATCAAGTCATCATTGTAAAGAGGATCTGCAGACATGTAGGGTGTCTTCTTGTTTGCATTAATGAACAGGATAATTACAAAGACGGTCGCATTTAAATTAGGAATCCTTGGACATGAATTCATTCGAAAAGTAACTTTAATGGAGCCTACCACTAAAGCCGGCAAAAGTTTCGTCTGCTTTCATGCAACATGCTTTGGTATATAGGTTCCAGTGGCGAAGGTTCCATACAACTCGATTCCTACCGGATTCCCTTTGAAAAATGGCAAAGTCGGGTTTCTATAGACAAATAATATAATCAGATTAAAGATATGTACTTCGGCTTACTTGTTACAAAAATTGACCCTCCGCTACTGGTAAGCCCCATAGCAGGTCCAGCCTCAACCTTGGTATTTTTCTTATATTATGGACAAGGCAACGACACAAAACTACACGGTGTACTATTGACACACCTCTGCTTCCTCCTTCCAGCTCTTTGGCTAGTAAAAGTGCGGCGATAACTTTATGTTACGTGTTTTTAACGACAAAATCTGGATCCATCTTAGTCTGGCCTGCAACCTAGCAATTTAAACTGTAGAAACAACTAGTGCTCCAAAGGTCTTGTTCACTTAAGTACCTAAATACGACGCCAATAACTTCCATATAACCAGGTGATACGGGAAACAGTAAAATATTCTCACATATATCCTATAGAAGAGTTAGAGGCAATCAATTTACATCAATCAATCAATGAGTTTACCTAAGTTACTTCTATTTAATTCGAAACACGAGCACTATTCACTGTGATGGGCGGTTTAGTACCCCATCCACTTCAAGTTTCTGTAGCTTCAATCTACGTCAGTGTGTGGATTTATCAGGGGCTCGGAAATCAGCCAGATTGGTTGATAGACCGGTGCTGAGTGTTTGTGAGCCCATTAAGGACTTAAGAGCTAAGGATGTTGTGTGATTTCGATGGATATTATGGAACTTTAATTATCGTTGTCTTGGTGTTTTAATATATTTTTTTTTTTGTTTTTTTTACTGCTCAATATCTAAAGTGATATGGACCTGGCAGACTGACATGAATACCACGGGTTGATTAAAAATAATTCATAATTCTTTGTAATTATTACAATAACATCCGTTTAGAGTGACCTTATTTTAGTGAAAGAATTTGCGGAAGCAAAAGGTGAATTTTGACCCGTAAAATATCTTCCAAAATTTTTAAGCTGATGATGAAGCTCTAAAAAGGTATACAAAGACCAAATTTATATAAAACAGGGTCTAGAGTATGATCCTAATAGGCACGGTTGAATTATTTCTGAGCATGCTGATAAAGCAGGCTCTTTGACGCGATATAAAAGAGTAACGATGGAGTTTCTTGCCAATTTTTCTCCATACGAAACCTTTGCGAATGGGCAACTAGTATAACCCCATTTTATTTCGTGTATTTGACGTTCAAAAGTACCTTTTATTGGCCTAATTGAAATGACTTTGGCATTGATAGCAGTTTTTTTAAAGCATTATACAGGGTGGAAGGTCCGCCAACGCTAAAACGGTTTCATAGTATTCAGTACATCATTCTGATCGGCAATTTAAAAAAATATCTGCTATTCCATACAATTTGACTGTGTGGGTATTGCAGTTTTGTAGGGAAAAGTTGTTTTTTTAAAATAACCAACGAAAAATTTCTATGTGGCCCCCCACAAAGAAATTTTTCGTTGGGGGGGTGGGGGGGGGTTCAAAAAGATGTACTAAATACGTGGTAACCGTTTTAGCGTCGGTGCCCCTTCCACCTTGTATATTTGGATAAATGCGAAGCAAACCGCTCGTCTCAATGCCCCGCCATTAAGACTTATGACCGCATTTACTCAGCACTACGCGTTTCACGTATCCGCGTAGGTCCAATTATCCGCCGAATCGTCTGTGTATGCGCGGTAACCCCATTCATATCCGCAGCCCCATTCAATTTAGGACGTGCTACCATTTAAGGAACGGTCTATTTTAAAAGGTAACTTCTGTTGGTCTAAAATTAAAAGCCTGATTATGTAATAAAGTCTTTTGAAGCTAAATAATGAATTCAAATGTTTTGCGGCTTCATTCAAGAAGAACTTTCCGTTAATGAATCTAATGCTTTTTAATTTAGCTAAGGGTTCAAATAATGTTAGTTGGTAGTATGAAGTTAAGTTTCTGAGGTAAGAGTTAACGACATTTGAATAATGCCCGTGCTCACCAACGCTTTTATTAAGGATTTATTTTAGTGGAAACATACGTCGAAAATATTATGTTATCCTTTCATTCAGTTATGGATGTATTTTATGCAAGGTAGGTGACAACAAAGCATTTTGAACTGATACCCTAAACGAAAAGTGCTCGTGGCTAAATAATAACAGCCACTCGGGTCGATCTTTAGGTTAAGCCGTGCTTGCCTAGGTTGGTCTGTGGTGATGGGTGACCGCCCATTACATACCGAGTTTCCTCCGTGCCTCGGAAAGCATGTTAAGCCGTTGGTCCCGGCTGTCATTTGTAGATCTTTGACAGTCGTTACAGGTAGTCAGTGGCCCAAAAAGTCTGACAACCAGTCTTACCAAGGGGTATCGTATTACCTAGTACTAACTGGGTTGTGGAGGTCAGATAGGCAGTCGCTCCATGTAAAATACTGGTATTCAGCTGCATCCGGTTAGACTGGAAGCCGACCCCAATATAGTTGGGAAAAGGCTAGGCAGATGATGATCCTAAACGAAAAGTCTTGCCCAAATAATTTGGGGCCGGCGCAGCATATCTTATTCTTCCATTCTTCTCCAGTAATTGTCACCCCCTGTCTAACCAAATAATCTTTCACACAACCAAAACCAACTAACTCCATCAAAATACTCTCGAAATCAGTCCTCAACTCAACCACACAATATTATTAGAATGGCCTTAAACCGGTACAAGTACACGGACAGTAGGCTATACTGCCACCAAGTGATACTGTCAATTATCAGCTCGTTAGCCCTGATCGATCCTCGGCGTGTGTTGAAGAGTCGTAAGTCAGCCGTCTAATGTGTCAAGCCAGGTCAGTCGTATGGCCCAGATCTGGCCATTAGTAAATTAAGAGCCGATGGGAGATAGGCTCTGAGATATGTTTTGTTTGCTTCAATGTTTCGATGTTGGGTTTGTTGTAATTAGATTATTTTGTGGAGTTCGGGTGTTTTGAGTGGTGTTTGGTTAATGGTTTTCTGTGACAGTTTTAGGACCTATTTAACAGTATCCAGGTTAGTAAAACAATGAATAAAAGTTAAGCGAAGCTGAAGTGGGATTGGGCGGTTCACATTAGTTGCATGCACAATGACCGCAGGGCAAAAGTCTTCACTCAATGGGTGCCTATAGGACGGTGCCGCCGAGGCCGGCCCAAAAAGAGGTGGCATCACGACCTGGATGCATACCGTGAGGGTTGGTTCGAGGTGGTGCGGGATAAGAGTTCATGGAAAGGCTTAGGGGAGGCCGTTGTCCATAAGTGATAGCATGGGCTAGAGAAAAAAAACCGGATCTTACTCGGATGTGGGGACACAACAAGTCTCTCGGCAATCAAATCAAGGTTATTGAATGCTTGAGCTTACGAGCACCACCAAATTTTTCTAGGTCCAGTTCAAGGTAGCGCAGGACATCTAATAAGGACATTCATTGTGATACATTGGGACAGTCAGCCGTCTAATGTGTCAAGCCAGGCCAGTCGTATGGCCTAGATCTGGCTGTTAGTAAATTAAGAGCCGATGGGAGATAGGACTAGGATATGTTTTTTGGTTGAATATTTTCATGATGGGTTTGTTTTAATTAGATTATTTTGAGGGTTAGGAGTTTTGACAATGGTTTTGTTGACAGTTAAAGGACCTGTCTGACAGTACCCTGGTAAGTAGATCACTTAATAACACACATAACATATCCGGATGTGTGGAAAAAGCAGACCAACTTATACGATGGGTTCAAATCAAGGTGGTTTGTCGTTGACCTTGCTGGCAGCACCCAAAGCTTCCAGCTCAAGTTCAAAGTCGTTCGGGGCATCTAATAAGGACTTGATTCTGGTAATTGGAACAAGAATGATGTCTACCGCATGTACTGCTATTGGTCTTTCAAGTCCAGATACCAGATACTTACCGACAACCTTTCATAACTTACTTTTGTTTTTTTTCTTCTTTTCATTAATAATTAAGATAAGCGACCGTCCTTTCTCTTTTAAGTTTTTTTTTTTGAATCCGTGGACAATAGTGTGGGTTATACGTATATTAAATGTACTAATTAGCTTTGATATACAAATTGTTACGTGTAACTGTTTTTTGTCCCTAAATAAATAAAATAAAATATCCTATTATATTTTTTGTTAGCCTTTTCTGTCCCACTCCTGGGCAAAGGCCTTCCCCATTACTTCTACTTCTCTCGGGGTTATGCCCCTCTTCGCGCCAATTCGTGATGAAGACATCCTATTGCACATCTAGAACCCAGACGACGGTTTTTTTCCTAGCTAGCTTGCTAGCTTCATTTTGAGCAACTGTTTCAAATAGAACCTTACCTTTTGCTTCAAGAAGGACAGATCTCTTACTGGCACTGTCCTCCTGGTGACTTTAATTTCGGACTGCAGTACTTCCATGGTGGAAATTTCTTGGAAGCCATATTCTTGGAGCGCTATACATGTTCGCTGGACTTGCTCGATGCATGGAGAGAACGAGCAGAATCTTCCACCTGTAATGAAGACATAGATTATTCGTTAATCTTTATACAATAACATTTGATGAACAATACAAAACATATGAAGAAGAAGAGTAGACTGATGATAAATCTGACTTTAAGGGGTACATGTAATTGTTGATCAAAATATGTATTATATCAGTTTTTTTGGTAACTGTACTTTAACTTCTTTCTTGTGGTCCCAAATTACTACTTAAAAATAATTATTGTCTAAAAAGGTGAAATTCGGGACCTCGGTCTCGGTCTCAAAAGCCGACCCGTTGTGATTTGGGGTTCTGCGATTTTTTTTAAACTGTATTTTTCCAACGATTGACAGACAGAAACAGAATTATGTTTTGAATACATTTAGCATTCAACCCATTTAGTGAGATGTGGTGTAAGCAGGCCTACATTTCGCTAGTTAGCGTGATGTAGTTGCAAGTCCTTAAAGTCTCACTTTATAGTAAAGTAATAGCGTTCTGGGTACTTCAGTAACTATTACTCGGTTTTATTGTGTTCCAGTCACTTGATTTAAGCTTAATATTTTAATTCGTTGCAATAGAGTCCAGACAACTCGTTTTTTGATCTATTCATCGTAACTTTAAATATACCAATGACCTCATAACGGTTCACATTCAATAGTGCATCGTAGATATAAGATAGCAATGACGGAGTCGCATCGTACGCTACACTATCGAACATCTCCGTATTGTGTTAACTCGTTTCACAATTGTAGGACTCGATAATGTCCAGAGGGATCTCTCGCTGCACGTCAGGACCCGTTCGGGCTTATAACAATGTTTGAAACGGAGCAGGGGCGATCGACCTCACTATTACACAATCCAAACAAAACCAAGACTTCTTACCACTTCATAAAGCGCACGCGCACTTAAAAAAGCCCCAGACAGAACAAAATGTCGACAGATGTTTTCATTCCCATGTGATAGATACGAGATGACCGGCTCTCGAGCAAGATAATGTACCCTTTTTGTTACCGCGATACCGTTTTGAAAGGAGATCGGGCAATCTTCTATAGACTCTGGTCCAAGAAGCTCTGTTGATTCTAGGATACACAAAACACTTGTTGTGTTTGATGCTTTTCAATTACCAAAACTCATGGAAATCGCTTAAAAAAAAAGGGTATAAATAGTACTTTTAGTAAATCGAATTCTTCATTTTTATTAAAAAAGCAATACAAGGTAGTATAGGTAGTATGAAGCCCTCAACACTTCATCACTGATAAACATAAGCGTAACCTTCACGACCATAATCCTTAGAGGGGCAAGCAGACAAGTTTCATCGTTTGCCGAAGTTCACAGTTGGTTGCATTAGTTATTATGAGTTGAAAACGATCTGTTTGCTAAGTCCTGGAAACAATCTTCACGACTATAATCCTAAGAGGGGTAAGCAGACATGTTTCATCGTATACCGAAGTTGGTCGCATTAGTTATTATGAGTTGAAAACGATCTGTTTGCTAAATCCTGGAGACAAAATCTTCACGACTTTAATCCTTAAAGGAGTAAGCAGACATGTTTCATCGTATGCTGAAGTTCACAGTTGGTCGCAGTAGTTGTCATGTGATGAAAGCGACCCTTTACCAAATCCTTGACACAAAAACCTTAGAGCTGCTTGAGAGTAATCTTACAGGACAGTTGTCCGCACAACCTAAGGGGCCTTAAACAAATGATTCGACTATTAACTATATGCAATAGAGTCGAGGAAATGCACAGGATGGCACTACTTCTTCTTGATGACGTGCCTAGACCAAAGTCCATAATAAAGACATTATTATGTGCGCAATGGTACATTTACCGGTAACGCACGTACAGTAATAATCACCGACGCTCCTTATATCTCTTGAATTAGAAGATTTTGTTTTCACTAATTGTGCATTATGGCGTTTAACTTTTTTCTCCCGGCGCTGATTTGCTTATATTCTTAACAAAGAATAACCCTCTTCTAACAAGCTTTAAAATGATGTGCGTCTGAATCACCGACGCTCCTTGTATCTCTTGAATTAGGAGATTTTGTTATCTGTATTATACATAATGGTCTATAACTTTTTTCTCCCGGCGGTGATTTGCTTATGTTCTTAACAAAGAATTACCCTCTTCTAACAAGCTTTAAAATGATGTGCGTCTGAATCACCGACGCTCCTTGTATCTCTTGAATTAGGAGATTTTGTTATCTGTATTATACATAATGGTCTATAACTTTTTTCTCCCGGCGGTGATTTGCTTATGTTCTTAACAAAGAATTACCCTCTTCTAACAAGCTTTAAAATGATATGTGTCTGAATCACCGACGCTCCTTGTATCTATTGAATTAGAAGATTTTGTTTTCACTAATTGTGCATTATGGCGTTTAACTTTTTTCTCCCGGCGCTGATTTACTTATATTCTTAACAAAGAATAACCCTCTTCTAACAAGCTTTAAAATGATGTGCGTCTGAATCACCGACGCTCCTTGTATCTCTTGAATTAGGAGATTTTGTTATCTGTATTATACATAATGGTCTATAACTTTTTTCTCCCGGCGGTGATTTGCTTATGTTCTTAACAAAGAATTACCCTCTTCTAACAAGCTTTAAAATGATATGTGTCTGAATCACTGACGCTCCTTGTATCTCTTGAATTAGAAGATTTTGTTTTCACTAATTGTGCATTATGGCGTTTAACTTTTTTCTCCCGGCGCCGAATTGCCTATGTTCTTAACAAAGAAATACCCTATTTTAACAAGCTATAAAATGATGTAAATCTGAATCACCGACGCTCCTTGTATCTCTTGAATTAGGAGATTTTGTTATCTGTATTGTACATAATGGTCTATAACTTTTTTCTCCCGGCGCCGATTTGCTTATGTTCTTAACAAAGAATAACTGTCTTCTAACAACCTTTAAAATGATGTTTGTCTTAATCACCGAC
Organism: Noctua comes; assembly: GCA_963082995.1. Taxonomy (NCBI): domain Eukaryota; kingdom Metazoa; phylum Arthropoda; class Insecta; order Lepidoptera; family Noctuidae; genus Noctua; species Noctua comes. The sequence continues at coordinate 9,213,225 of OY720288.1, forward strand.
GGTGTTTGTAATTAATGCCATCGTTGATTACATAGTTCATTTTAAATGATCAATAACTTTTTTCTCCATAGAGGAATTTTTTTGACGCCATAACAAAAAATGATGCTCTTGACATCAGCTTCAAGAAAATATAGGTCTAGTTCACCGACGCTACTTGGACCGCTTCGGCCCGATCTCCTTTTACAAGTCCAAAATGCTCAGGAAGAGACACATCGTCTTTTATGTGGCCCGCTAACTCGTTATCTGTCAAATCTTATCGACCAATAAGGACAGCGGACGTCACTCACTCTGCCAATCTGAGCGGTGCGGGCGCTTCGCTGCGGGGGGCGAATTTAAAATTGTTCCATTTTTAAAATGTGTATCGCGTGCCTGGATGTTATAACCCGGTCTATTAACATAATGTAGTAAGAGACGCTTAACGCGTGGTGTATAATGAAGCCATTATGGAGGATAATCTTCGAGCCTTGACACACTACGCCACAGTGTGTGGAATGGAAAAATGGCAGTAGTGTACATTGCAGAGCTTAATTGAAGCTTAAAGGTAGCTTTTGAACATAATTGAAATGACAAATATATTTTTATGTGCAGAAATTCAAAACCACGTAAAAAAAAGCCAAGACATTTGAAAATATGCCAAGGAAAGGTTGTCGTCTGTCAAAAAATAAGATCTTTCACACGCTCTACACTGATAGAAATCACATATTTTCGCAACATTTTTACTTTCAACATTTTTGTGGCGCAGTCTGCAAACTGTCACTACAAAGGTTCCTAGTTGAGGTCGTATAGGTGGTGAAATATGTAATACACTATCTTAATGCATCGGGAGTCACGTAGTCGCTTCGACTCGACTCGACTCGATTCGATAGCGAGAGGGCCGAGTATCGAGTTATCTTAGTTACATGATTCCAAGTGTTCAATTAAAGTTAATTAATCACTGATGACGATTTGATTAGTTGTTTGTAGATAAATGCAGGCTGTTTATCTTATTAGTATTTAGTGGGCATTTGAAAGTTAATGTCTTCTAAGATTTCGTTGGCAGGGTTGCCAGGATTTTAGCTTTATCGTGGGAAATGTTAGAGATCGTATTGAGATTTATTGGAAAATAACTTTACGCTCGTTAACCTTTTTACTGCACCTGGGAGCTGGGGAACCTAGATTTGTTAAGTGTTCGTAGTTAAATTGGCTGCCCTTTATTTAAATTAACCTTTTTTGATAGAATTCTAATTGATTGCAGAAGTTGTCAGTCGAACGTCAAAGTCGTCTTTCGAACAATCATTTTGAAGCAGCTAAAAATTTGTCGAAATAATCCTTAGCTTTCTAGCACTATTGGAATTAGTTGAGGAGTACCAAAACTCGCGAAATTTTAGGCCGATTAAACGCTAAGAAGGAGAAGCAGAGAAGTCGATTGAACGAAACGTTGAACATGTAGGCGATATTTTAATAGACATCAAAGCCCCATAGCAAAATAATTAAGACAAAAATCACTGGTAAAACACAGCTCAACTAAAACACGCTACAAACCAGCCAAACACCAAGTTAAAGCCTGTCTATGTGCGGTACAGCAAGGTAAAGGGTGAAGTAAACACAGCCGTTAGTCATCCTCGGCGCTTGCGCACTCTGTGGGTCAGGGCACAGGAATGCTGCCTAATTGACAGATTGTTGAGGACGTGCTTGTCACTGCTACTTAATAACACCAGGCTTTGGTAATTGTTTAACGATTTAGAATTTGGGCAGCTCCAAAATAGCTGCCCTCAAATAGATATTGCAATGTTTGAGTGACATTGTTCGCGGTGCGCAATTTTATCTTAGGTGTTAAATTTATTAAGTAAATTGAAAGGCAGTCGTCTGTCTTGGTGTGAACATATATTGAGGAGGGATGAACCGTATGTGATCATAATTTAGTGATGAATCATGATGTTGATAAATGGAGGGGGGGAGGAAGGCAAAATAAGGATTGTGAGAGGCTGCGGGACTGTTCGAAAGAGATACCGTGGCCCTGGAACAAAAAGGGCAAAGAAGGAACATGGATGGGTTTTAGTCAGTACAAGTCTGACACTCCCTTCCGCTCCGCCCAGAGTGGGGGGGTCATTTGATGATTTCCCATACGAAAAAAAAAAAAAAAAAAAAAAAGGATTGTGAGAAACATTATATGGAAGAAATAGGAGTAAATGATAGCGTAACGGCTGATAGGGAAAATTTTAAGACATTTATAAACGTGTTCATGAAATCAGACAATGTGATGAAAGAAAGAATGATAAGGTGATGGATGATGGTTGCATAGATAATTGAAACTGACAGATTAGTAAGAGCAGAAGCATGAAGATAAAAACTGAAGAAGCGGTGGAAAATTTTTAGTCCCTGGGTACAGGAAACAGGAATGTCGCCTTATTAAAAGTTTGCTAAGGACGTGCTTGTCACACAACAGGCTTTGGTAATTGTTTAACAATTCAGAATTTGAGCAGCCATTTTGGAGGTATTGCGAAATTTGGAGTGATTTTGTTTGCTGGTTTGGGCAATTTGTTATATAAATGTAGCACAGTAGATAAACTAAAGAAGTGTTGATAGTATCGATACCGGAGGGAAACATTGTGAATAAATTACGGAGTAAGGGAAAAATTTAAACAAGCGAGAGAATACTATTTCGCTGGATATTTCCCATCACTTTTTAGTAGAATCCAGGATAGATATTAAGCAATACAGCCTTGCTTGCTGATCATGCTTTACTTCTTGCATCTTTTTAAATTTTATATAGGTGTAGTAAGTGATCTGATTGATTGACATCGTTATTTCAGCCAAAAGACGTCCACTGCTGGACATAGCCCCCCCCCAAGTGTCACCTCATTGGCCGGTCCCGTGCGTCTCGCACCCAGCGGATCCTCGCAACCTTCACCAGGTCACCAGCCCACATTATTTGTGTAAAATTAAAAGTTACTCTATGCAATGGAGGACACCATCACCATAGGGTGGACATGGGTTCATGAAGGTTAAGACAAAACGTTCGTGGAGATTGCTGGTAACGTCAAATGACAACCCTACTAACTACTCTTTACAGTAAACATTGCTTTAAATTGTTCATGCACTTAAAGCTGAAATTAGGATAAAGATATTTTAAATTGGGCCCCGTAAAACAATGTTAGGCCCTTAGGTCAAGACATAGCTATGTCACCTAATTGATAAATTGGTGAGGCGGGCAGGCAGTGTCACTGCCGCTTAGTAACGACCCCTTTGTTTCATAGCTAATTGCTGCCCTGAGGCGGGTCTGACCAGGTGATTATGAAATCTAATCGAACGAATGATTGGGGATTTTGATTGGGTTATTAGTTATTTCCTTTTATACCCAGCAGTAGAAGCTCGTGGCTAAATAATAACAGCCGTTCGGGTCGATCTTCAGGTTAAGGCGCGCTTGCCTAGGTTGGTCCGTGGATGGGTGACCTGCCATTACATACCGAGTTTCTTTCGTGCATCGGAAAGTACTTTAAGCCGTTGGGTCAAGCTGTCATTAAATCTTATATATAATATCTCGTCTTATATATAAAATTCTCGTGTCACAATGTTAGTTACCATACTCCTCCGAAACGGCTTGACCCATTTTTATGAAATTTTATATGCATATTCAGTAAGTCTGAGAATCGGCTACTATCTATTTTTCATACCGCTAGGGTAGGTAGGGTAGGTGGTAGGATAGGGTAGTTAGGTAAAGTAGGTAGCTAGGGTAGGTAGGTTGGGTATTTTAAAAAAGGTGCATTGCACAGCACAGCACAGCTAGTATACATATATAAATGACAGCTGGGACCAACGACTGTCAAATATATCTTTGACAGTCGTTACAGGTAGTCAGTGGCCCGGAGGTCTGACAACCAGTCTTACCAAGATTACCCAGTACTAACGGGGTTGTGGAGGTCAGATAGGCAGTCGCTCCATGTAAAATACTGGTAGTCAGCTTTTTAAGTCAACTGAGATTTTGGTTCTGCAAGTATGATCGACAAAGAGTTTTACCGAATGTCTGGCCATCTATACATATAAAATTCAAAGTCCTGACTGACTGACTGACTGACTGACTGACTGACTTATATATCAACGCACAGCCCAAACCACTGGTCCTAGAGACATGAAATTTGAACAGTGTACTCTTTGTGAAGAGTAGGTATCTACTAAGAAAGGGTTTTTCGAAATCCCACCCCTAAGAGGGTGAAATGGGGTGTTGAATTTTCTATGTAACTTTTTATTCTCTGAGTCGATTGACTTGAAATTGTGTTTACATATACTTCAGTTAAAATGATGAGATACGTGTATCACAGTTTTTCCAAAATCATCCCCCAATTTAAAATTCAATGTCCTGACTGGCTGACTGATACATCAACGCACAGCCCAGACCACTGGTCCTAGAGACATGAAATTTGGAGAATGTACTCTTTGTGGAGTAGGTATCCACTAAGAAAGGGTTTTTGAAATTCCACCCCTAAGAGAATTTTCTGTGAAACTCTCTCGGGGTCGATTGACTTGAAAATGTGTCTACATATACTTCAGTTAAAATGATGAGATACGTGTATCACAAAATCATCCCCCAATTTAAAATTCTATGTCCTGACTGGCTGACTGATATACCAACGCACAGCCCAAACCGCGGGTCCCAGAGATATGAAAATTGGAGGGTGTATTCTTTGTGAAGAGTTAGTATCAGTTTTTCGAAATTCCTACCCCTTAGGGGGTGTTGAATTTTCTGTGAAACTTTTTACTCTCGGGGTCGATTGACTTGAAAATTTGTTTACATACTCTTCAGATAAAATCCAGTAAATCCAATGTCCAATCTCAAACCAAGGTATCAATATTTCACGTATCTAATTTAATTGATATAACTTTATAATAATAATTGCAAGTTAGAAGCAAGTACATGTAAATCTATGTATGTATTGTAGATAGATACATAGTTTACTTATTATTTCAGAAGTAAGATCCCGTGGGCAATTCCCTAACTCCACGCGGGCGAAGCCGCGGGCATAAGCTAGTTGTCTATAAATCTGACCATGATAGAGGCAGGCAAATTTGGCGACCTTTGAAGGTGTATGACAAAGCTTTTTCTGCTACAAATGTTCTCGAGCTTACAACTTTGAACTTGCGACCAAGACCTGTCGGGCAAAAGCCCAACGGTGATACCCACTTATAGACAGCCAAACACAATAAAGTGCTTAAACAAGTTTTCAAAAGCAAGAAGTTATTTTTTATGTATTTATTTTGTACATGTTTTCTTATTTAACCCAAAGGTTGACTGGTAGAGGATGCCTTGTGGCATTAAGTCCGCCTATGTACCACTATTGTACATGAAGTTTAAATAAATAAATAACTAAAGGTACAATATAGAACACAAGATTGATTTTAGTCGCATTTTAACACACGACAACAATCAAGTTGAAGACATTACAGAATCTCTAAACACTGTACTCAAACTAGAGCATCAAAAGCGGTTATTTGCAGCGTCGTAAACACTATATACAGAGATGCAAAGCGATTTAAATGTCAAGTACTCAAGTCTAGAACTGAAGGTATCGACACAAGTCTAGTCCTGGCTGACTGCAACAATACGCGTTACGCAACAAGGGCTTGTGTTATAAGTACAACCATTCACTGGCTGGTTTAGTGATGTGATGTACGTGAACGGGCGCTGTCAGTGGGGACTGGTCATCTCCTGGCTGCCACGGTTTATTTTAAATACTTTGTTTTTAAATTGTTGATTTAATCTTTTACTCTGGACGCTCTAAATGTATTTCTACATCGTTCTCACATATATGTATTATCTCAACAATGATGTCGCTAAGATCTTGTAAAAATATTTGATTGAAAAGAGTGTCCGTATGGTATCATTTGCAAAAAGAATTTGCACATGAGTTGCACCAGTTCTTGCGCATCAAAATTGGTTAACCCATATATGAATTGGATATGCTTGCATTGTATTGCCACTTGAGACTTAAATGTGATGTTTAATAAGTTTCGATTCTTTCTTCATCGATTAAGACATCCCATCACTACCCCAGCCAATATAAAGCAACACATCACAATAGCCCCGCGTCGCGTCACTAACAATACTGGACAAGCCATTGATGTATTAGTAAAGATAACACGGTGAAATCACATGTGTAGCCTGCGCGTACGCAGCGTAATGAGGTCGGCTCGCAATCCACTCGTGCGCATACCGTATTGTTCTTTCAATGATCCGATTGGAATTAAGCTACGTCGCGTCGATACTGCGTTGCTTTGTGTTGGGTAATGGTGGGTTGTGGTTACATTTTTATGTAATGGTAGACAAAAGAAGCGAAACTGATGTGGTTACCAAGCTGCTGCTGAATAGTCTAAGATTTTTTAAAGAATAGTGGGTGTCAAGAGCTTGAACTTGACTATTGCGAAATAGATTTTGAAACATTGACACTTAAACTAGGCTCTTTCAACTATTTAAGGTGTTAATAAATTAACCCTAAACCTCTTAGGTGGTAACTCGGACCATGAAACTGAACAACTTTCATTATGGGACCAACTCTGGAATGGCGAAAAAAAAATCAGCTGTTTCATACATTTCGGGTCAGTAGGTATTGCACTTTTGTATGAAACAGCTGATTTTTGTTTATTAACACCTTATATATTTACAACATTAACCACATGGATGCAGTTGAAGAGTCTTGTATCATAGTTTTTAAGACCAATTTCAAGTCTTCAAAGAAAGAGTTTTATATCTCGCTTTTTGAGACCAATTTTCACGACTTCCCAAATATCATAAGCCCTGAACCTGTCCAGTTTTCCAAGTCCATATTCCAGATATTTTTCCAACAATTCGTACATAGGCGAGGTGTTTCGCCCGCGTGCGGCATGGGGCGTCGTCGTCGGGGTGGCCCGCGCATGCGTCGGCCCCGCCCCCGCCCGAGGCGCGCTTGCGCCGACAACTCGTACTATTATCAACATACCACCTATAAACCCAATGTTGTAATTTAATGTAAACAATCATGGGAAGTGGTGAGGATTGTTCTGTCATGTTTGTTTGCGATATGATATTCATTTATTCTTAACATTGTAAGATAAAGCCGTAAGGGTTTGTTGCCTAGTTTTAAGGTTAAGTTGTACTAACGGTTTTGATAATGAAACACGTACGTTAAATTATAGATGGTACGTCGTGTTATTATAGCTGAATGATGGTGATTAGATCATGTAGTTTTAGAAGCACATCTAAGTACGTCTCATCGATGAGATGACTCACCACTCGATAGGCCAAGCCTCAATCCCGACAGAACTTGTAAATAAGTGAGTTAAATAAAATATAATCAAATACAATTTACATTTTTAACGACTAATACCAAGAAGGTATCCGATGGCGGATAATGGAATTCCAAGTACGATGCGTTCAATTAATTTAAAAAACATTCGTTAATTTTATTAATGCGCGCAAACCAAAATCTACGATCACTGGAAGATGTGATCGCGAACGCCTTCTCATTTTCGAAATTAGCAAATGAATAAAAAACAAAATGTTGGTAACCGCCAACAGAGTGGACAAGATAAAGAAATATACGGAGAGGTGCCTGCGTTCGAGGGTCCAGATAACACCATTAACGCCGGGGAGGCTGGCGAACAAAACAATAGAAAGGGACGCTAATATTGGTTCATTTCCGAAAAAGTTAAATTTTGCAAACTAAACAATGAAAACAGGACTGTATTTTGCAGGTCACAGGGTTTAAAACTTAAAGCAGCTGAAAAAGACATAAGTCACCAAGCATTTAAGCAAAACGATGATACAATTGGAGGAGCAAAAGGGACAATACACGATGGTATTGATAGCGAAATGAGTGGAGTAAGTTTTTCTCAGCCACCCAGCCAGCAACATAATTAATGATGTTCGTGTTGGAGACGAATTTATAAATTGGCTTTATTCCGTTTTTAACAAAGGGTGGGACATGTGTGATAGGGCTGATAGCCAATCTACGAGAATGCGACATAATTAGCGAATCGTTTTCAGGATTAACGTGTGATAATATTTGTCTGCGAACATCGAAGAATCTGATAAGAATAGTTAAACGAAAGAAAGAATACACATTACTAATGAATAAGAATCATAGCTGGATCCCATAAAGATTGATTGGAAATTTGTCAAGTCCAGACAGAGGAAGTGGAAGGAGGGCTTTCGTCCAACAGTGGGACGATACTGGCTGGTAATAAAAAAAATATTAAATAGAATCTTTGGTTGTCAATTGCGAAGCTTGTCGTTTGTTTTTAAATAAAGCTATGTCCCATGTCGTTGATAGTACGAAAGCAAAAGATGTAGTTGAATTTACAAGTAATGGAGCTGAAATACAAGAAAAAATTGAACAAAATAAAGTTAATATCAAACCTTCAAGAGAAATTATGAACAAAACAGTGAACGCTTCACTCAGTAAAGTTACAATATGAAATGCTAAGTGCTATGCAATTGTACGATGGCGGATAAGAAAATAAGTAACAGAATTCATGCTAGACTATAATAGAATTCCAATTTGCTATCAGAGCAATAACATCTTGACTGTATTAATTCCATAGGTCGCTTCTCTAACGTTGTTTTTCTTCAGTTTCTAGTTTTAAAGTTTGTGATTTACTGTTTGGAAATATTGGAGCTTCTAAAGCAGAGTTGAAAAGTCAGTCGTCTGACTGTTTACTGTAGATTTTTGGGTTTGTTGTTTTCATTGGTTCGAAGCAGTGAAACCCTAGTGGTGTAACCGTCGGAATGCCAAGTCATAGGTCTCAAGTTCCAACCCAAGACACCTCTGATTTTTCGGATTCATGTGCGTATTGTATAATTATTACTTGCTTCGGTGAAGGAAAACATAGTGAGGAAACCAGCATGCACGAGAGATATTTCTCGACGGCATGTAAAGCGAATGTCTTCGGGAATCGTCAATGTGTTCGTCGAAAAATATCCCTCTCTGACAGCAGGTTAGGCACTAACCACACGATAAAGGAAGATTGGCTGCTTTGTCATTGTCTTACTAAGCGTTACTTTCAATGCTGCCTTTTCCCATACCAATTCATTTTCACATTTTTATTCTGTACCCAGATTAGCATTGCAGTTAACCTTTACATCTGTCAGTTTAACTGGTACTTAGACTTAATAGCAAACACAATCAGCAGCAACAATCCAAAAGATGTAACACAAAATATTGTTATTATCTTAACCGCCTTCAAATTCCATTCTCAGCAATAAATAAGAAAAAGCGCAATCGGGATCGTAAATGTGAGAGAGCATTATTTGTTTCGCATATAATAATGGCATATTTAGTGGGCGATATCAGTTAATACGGAGAGGCTGGCATAAATCGACGCGGGCGCAATCTAACATCGCGGCGGTCCTCGCCCCGCCCCCCGCGAGTAACTCACTGCTATCTGCCCCGAATATTGTTAATCAGTGTATCATTAGCTCGCGAGTACGACACACACTGTCCGATTCTGTGGAGGACATTAATTAATATTATTTTCAGGTTACAATTTTCTTTTTTTTTTGTTAATGCTTTTAAAAACGCCTTAGACAACCCATCTCTTCCTGTAGGGTTCATAACATTTCCAAAAATGGTCATTTTCATTTGACTCGGAACATGCCATTTCTACTTGAATATAATGACTATCAATTAGACGGCCAGATTGTTTTAGAGGTCAGAATGACTCATGCTTTTAGGGCTTTCGGCAAATATTGCATAATTATGGTAATGACCTGCCTTCTACTACTTCTTGTATTTCAATAGTTGCCTTTAACCCTCTATGGCTTTATGGAATCCTTTTTTTGTACAAGTACTAGAACAAGGACACGTGTAATGTATGTCCTGAATGAGGGCCTCGTAGTCGGATTATGTATGGAGTGTCTCGGAGTTTCCATTTGCAAAGATGTTGGCTGCAGCAGCTGACCAGACTTGGTTGAGGGATTTCCAAATAAGTCACAGGAAATGCCCGAGGACAGTTGTGTTCTTGCACGCTACAAACATTAACCTAATATGGTGATTTAAATAAAACTATCAAATCCAGCAACTATAAAAGCATTTGTAAACGTCGTAATTCGCACCAAAATTCAGTTCGTATGTATCTGCGATGGCTCGGCGCACGATAGCCGCATAGCGCACAGCCGCGATATAGATAAAGCTAACGGGGAGGCGCTGCTATAAATACTAAAACGAACCAAACGCTAACTCTGTCCCACTCATGCGCCCCTAGTACTTTCAGATGAGTGTTCGGTCTAATAGTTTTGTCGTAGAAGTTCAGTGTTAGGAAAAAGTTGATAAAATGAAATGGCCTAATCCCAAGCATCTTTCCTGAAAATGCGGTGGAAAATAATGGTGGAAGAAAAATACATAAAAATAAACAAAATAGCCATTGAAGTAACTCAGGAAAGAATAATGTAGGTATCCGTAAACGTTCTAGAAACCCGCCGAAGGGTCCATAACGGATATTGTCATAACCACAATGCCTGTCAAGTCAAGTGAACTGATAATATAAATATGAAACAATTAGTTCGTACCTCTGTCTACAACGTCCACGGCTAGATTTCGTGTCACTGATTTCATTGTATGTAAATAACCACAATGTAATTAACCTCTGGTAGGTAACAAAACAAATAATTAATCCTTATACCACAAAGTGTCAAAGTTAAGATACAGCACAAAATCTAGGACACCTGTTTACCATATCTGCGACAAATCGCATACCAATGGTTGGAAATTATTTCATATTAGAAATAATGGGTTGTAGTACTGGTCATAAATGCCAAAGGTGTTCAGCGGTCACTCCTCGTCCCGCCCACTATAGCAATAAAGTATTTTACAAGTGATACAAGAATTGCAATCGTACGCCGGATCTCCCGTAGCCATAACCTTATAAATACTGCGCTATTTATTTCTGGAAATCTGTATGCTCTCATCAATATCGTTTGAGTGTTGTTCTGGGAAGGTTTTGTGGGGTGTTTTAAGAGTCATTTCATCTGCCTAGCCTTTTCCCAACTATGTTGGGGTCGGCTTCCAGTCTAACCGGATGCAGCTGATTACCAGTATTTTAAATGGAGCGACTGCCTACCTGACCTCCACAACCCAGTTAGTACTGGGTAATACGATAACCCTTGGTAAGACTGGTTGGCAGACTTTTTGGGCTACTGACTACCTAACTACTGTCAAAGATCTACAAATGACACCCGGGACCAACAGCTAAGGTAACGGTTCAGGTGACCACTGCTCTGCCACCGATGAAACCGTTGAAGTGACGGTCTTGGGAACCAAAATTTGAAATACTGTCGTGAATGGGGCGCGAAGAAGAAAACGGGGTGATTTTAAGATGAGCTTCCGGACAAAAAGCGAAACTTAGCCAATTTTTAGCCATTAAGCTTATGTTGCCGATTTGAAGACCCATCAGAAAAACCCACCTTCATTGTAATACTTTTTGAAGTACCCAAGCTTTTTTCCTAATTAACGTCAAAACATCACACCTCGCCAGTTATGTTTTAAGTCCCATGTAATAGGGGGCAGCCTATTGCCATCAACCGGGTACGAATTTAACTTTGCCAGACCCGGGTATTGAACCGAGGATCTCATGCTCAGCAGTCGCGCATTCGACCACTCGACCAATAAGACAGTCCCACTTGCACTAGGTAGTACCCCGTTCCCTAATTAGTTTAGGATAAATCAATTTTACAAGTTCAGGTCCATGTAAAGCAGCTTAAATTAGCCAGTAAAACACACGCTTCTAACTCCACACTAAAACTCGGTCGTATATCAAGGTGCGCGTACGCAGTGTACGGTAGCGACAAGGCGACAACGCGACAGCGCGCGCCCGTGTCGCGTGTCGCGGCGACATGTCGCTACCTTATACGATTATACGCAATGAATGGAGAATGTGCGTGCGCGCTTAAACGGGGTAAGGTGATGTAATTAGAAAAGTTGCGTTTGTTTTTTTGTTTGTGGAAGGTCGATGGCTTGTGTGAAAACAGGAATAGGTCTTGGGGCCTCGGGTCTATATTTGAGGTACAAATTCAATGTAGAAAATCAAAGGATTTATTTCGATTATGGTTTCTGAACGATCGCGGGGTGAAGTTGGCCGCTGCCGGTCCAATCTGGGTAGATAGGGTATAATCGAACCATCTCGAATACAATGTGAGTGTGGAGCCCCAATACAGAATATGCCGCAGTTTCGCTCCTACCCGTCGTGCACAACCTGCCTAATAGACTTAAGTGAAACAAATGACAGAGGTGTCCATGTCGCTTGGACAAAATTCGAGTCGTCGGTTCTAGAAGTTTCTGAGCGGAAAGATATATGGTGCAATAGGATGCTACAAGTTCAAGTCAAATAACGTGATTGAGTAGCGTTTTCTGTCAAGTTTAGACCATTGTGACAAAAATCTAAGATTTTAAACAAGTTTTTTCTTCTTCATAAAAAAAGAAATCTACTTTCAATTGCATGTACCAGTTCTATAAATCAAGGTTAATGTGTCAACTGCTATAAATCTTACACAGTAATAAATATTAAATAGACCATTAGGAGACACGGTCTTTGAACAAATTACCACAACTGGCAAGAACACGAATTCTTCTATAGTTCCATATTAAAAACATCAACGCGCGATATTCTCTAACTAGTGTCGTTCAAAATGAATATTAATAAACAGAACATTACATATCTTTCCTAAGTAACACTACACGCCTGCGTAAGTCTGAAACCTCCAGTAAATCATTATAGGACGTGCCAATGCCTCCCGCCTCACTTACCAACCGATAAGGCAATAAAACTCATTCACACGTTCGTCAACTTAAATAGATGCCTTATTAAAAACTCACAGCACGAATTGAATCGATTCACTTTACTCGCCCCGCGAATCGATTTATTCACCGATGTTCTCGATTCAAATTAATATTGGCAGCTGCGTTTACGCGCCAAGTACGTTTGATTTAAGTTCTAGAATTCCAATTTTATTCAAATATATTCGTGCCCCATTTTGGAAATGTTTATTTCCTATACTTCAGTGGTTCTATGATTTATGCCAAATAGATGTGTTTTTAATTGATTATTAATAGGTTTTAGTTAAATACTGGTTTACTAAGGAAATTCCAGTATGCTACATTAATTAAGTCAAATGATACCCGATACTTGTAATGGTTATATTGGGTCGATCGCCCCGATTTAATTGCTTTACTTGAATCAGAACATTGAATTTACAGGTGTTTGCTAAATTGGATACTATTAATCAATAATGTAGTGGAATTTATAGGTTCACTAAAAGAAAAATCATTGTTGCACAGTACCTAGACATAGTTATTATAAATTGACTATAACCGAACTAGATCTATGAACTTTTTCAGAGACAAGACTTTGAACCATTCCAATCCTGTTTGAGCGTCTAAAAAGGTTATTACTGTCTTGCTTGACGATTGGTAAATGTAAGATACGTATTCGGGAGGCCGTTAAATTCCGGGGTTTTCCTCAAAGCGCAACTATTTTTAAGCGCAACTAAATTATTCCTCGAAGCGCCACCATTACTTGCGCACACAAATAAAATATTATGTTTATAAAGCGCAAAACGCAACCATAATGAAAAATAGAGAGGGGTATGATGGATTCATTAATTTTTTTTCAATCATGTTTGCGCTTTGAGGAATAAACATATAACATTTTTAATTTGAATTTGTGAACGCAAATAATGCTTGCGCTTCGAGGAATAATTTAGTTGCGCTTAAAAATAGTTGCGCTTTGAGGAATACCCCTGAATTCCAGTACAAAACAGTTCTACAGACAGCAACAACTTGCCTTATTTCTGGCAGTACAATACAACAACGATGCCTCGTTTAAATTACACACCACCGATTTCGCAAGCCAGTGTAGTGAAAAGGTTAATCTTATAAATAATATCTAATCTGGCTCAAACACCGCCAATAAATCAGCTTATTTAGCCCATATCCACGTTCGCCGGCATTCCATCCTATTAACATTTAACAATGTATGAGAAATAGTATCGGTTAGGCCACATAAGTACGCATGCGATTTATTTAGCAATTGAGTGTAGCCACTTAAAGGAATCACAGTGCGGAGAAGCAACAAATTGAACAGGGCTGGCAATTACTGAAGACAATGCGTGCGTGAGAGTCGGGCGCCGCGCACGCAGCCCGCGAATTAGACTCGTTATCTGGACCCGGGTAATTAGGGAAGGTTTCCCACGCGCGAACCCTGACACTCAGTCGCAGGTGGAGCTTAGACTTGTTTTTGCTGGGGTTCTGGTTCAATGGTTGGATTTGTCACTTTAAGCCTATTGTTGGGGATCCTTCTTTGTGATTCCGGGTGTCCGGAGTTGTATTTTTTTAAGTGTTTTTACACTACCGAGGAGCTCGTGGCTAAATAATAACAGCCGCTCGGGTCGATCTTTAGGTTAAGCCGTGCTTGCTTAGGTTGGTCCGTGGATGGGTGACCACCCATTACATACCGAGTTTCCTCCGTGCCTCGGAAAGCACGTTAAGCCGTTGGTCCCGGCTGTCATTTGAAGACCTTTGACAGTCGTTAGGTAGTCAGTGGCCCAAAAATTCTGACAACCAGTATTACCAAGGGGTATCGTATTACCCAGTACTAACTGGGTTGTGGAGGTCAGATAGGCAGTCGCTCCATGTAAAGTACTGGTATTCAGCTGCATCCGGTTAGACTGGAAGCCGACCCCAATATAGTTGGGAAAAGGCTAGGCAGATGATGACACTACCCACCTATCTATACCATGTTTAGGTGCAGAACCAATTACACAATATATTATATCACTTCATTTCATGAAATCTTTTTATTTTTCGTAAAGATCTAACTTTCTAAAGATATCTAAAGATCTAATTTGTCATTAAACTGTTAAAAGTGTTTCCAAGAAGTTGCTTTAGTCTATTAATATTTAAGTCTCACATATTATGTAATATTTTCTCGAGCGCATGAAATTACAATAGAAGCACCATATTGGTGCGGAAAGCTCAAAAGCTATGTTAGGTGCGCAAGCGCAGGGCGTTACGCCCCCAGGCGGCTGATGAAGACATCACGCGGCACGCCAATTGATTAGTCGCGCAACGGTCGGCGATGTGAGCGGACGTGTTATTATGCGACGTTAGACACGCGTCCCCGTTACGGGGATGATGCCACAGCGTATGAGAACGATGCTAATTCGACAAGTTTGCAATTTGCATACATTTTCGATGAACTACAACCGTTAAATACTGACATTGCTTTACAACAGTTTATGTTCGCTAATTTCAGTCGAGCCAATATTTTCTATACCCAAGCTTTTCAGTCAGATTAATGTTTATTATAAAACGTTTCCGTTTAACTTACGGGTCAAGTAAACCGGGTCTACTTTAATCTGCATTTGATTCAGTTCATAATAGGCACTTAAAACCTATAAACGAATAAATGTCCAAGTATAATTATATTATAATATAGAGCAGCGTCGGAATAAATTGCGATTCTCAGACAATTCTCAAACATAAAGAGCTTCTAAAACCCCATTTATTCAAGCTGTATTATAAAGTACGAAACTTAAGCGCAAACAAGTGGGAACGTTCTAGGCAGAGATATAAACTCATTTAACTAGCCGAGGTAACAGTTCAATAGGGAATTATTGCTCGAATTACTGAGTCTAATCGATAGTCGCACGCATTCGCGGATAGCCATAGAAACTGCGTCAATCGCGTTTAGCGGGAACCTTTAGCGTACGTAATTAAGCCCTTAAGGATGCAATACATCCCATCGGCTGATAATTAAGGAGTTCAACAAACGAACAGTATTTCGCTGGCGACATTTACTACGATACGAAGATAAGAGAGAAGGTTGGATAATACTACATTGTTGGTAATTGACAGTTGCTCGGTACAACATGAATTAGTAGGACGCTCGAAATGTGGTATTAGGGACCGTTTAGACGCCACTTACGGTCGAGTAATGAAGAGCCAATAATATGATGTTACGAGTATTTCGAGAGAGTGCGTGAGGCGAGTTTCATCACATAGTTTAGTGTAAACATGTTTATCTAAAATCTAGCCAAAATAAGGAACAGTTTATTCTGTAAACAGTAGAATTAGTAATGTGTGAAGACATTTGGCTACTAATGTACCTCACGTGATAAACAATACTTAAAGCAGTACCGAACAGGCGTAGATGCATGTTCTATTATTCAGCTTGGGGCTATATTATTAGCACAACATCTTAGGGTGCGTACACAACGACGCGGAACGCACCAACATAAATAGGCACCCGTACGGAGTGTTCTATTTCGAAGGCATGTGTGCATCTAGCAATTGTTTATGATGTGTTCGCACCTTAAAGACATTAAAAGATACAGTGGTATTCATTCAAAGGCTAGGCAACCGTTTTTTGTTGGAATTCGTATAATTCACTAAAGAGTTATACCATTCGCAAGACCCACAGCTGTAATTTATGATCATTAATTACATATCCAGACAAATTGCATAATAAATTTAAGTTTAAATTGTAAATAAATAGAATTAGTTAAACAAGCAGTTCTTTGAATTGATAAAATATTTAGTTCCCATTCTGTTTTGATATAAAATCTTAATTAAATTTTGAGTCTAACTTCGGAATTCATTTTGGTTGTCTAGAAAGATAAAATGCATGACAATATAAACTTAATATCGCGCCTGTAATTCCTGAAGGGGTAGCCAGAGGTGTGCTTAATAGTAAGCCCACATTTCGCCAGTTATGTTTAAGAACCATGTGTAGTAATCAGTTGGCTTGGTATGGGCATGTGATGCGGAAGAATGAGGAAAATGTCGTGAGTTTAGATAATTAATCTGGATGGCTATAAGAGTAGAAATAAGACCAGAGAAAGGATGGATGGACTGTGTGAAGGATGATATGGGAAGAATTATCGTCATCTCATCAGACACCTCCTGTGTGAGATGACGACTTGACGAGTAATAGAGAAGTGTGGAAGAAGATTACATTGATTATTTGATTCATTGGATTGATTTTACTGTTTATGTTGTTTAATTCTGTGTTGTAGCATCGTATTGGACTTGGTCTGTAATGTTGCTATGGTTGGTCGTAAATAAATAAATAATAAGATATGCTGCGTCGATCCCTAATGAATTGGGATAAGGGCAAGAGAACAATGATGATGTTCAAGACCCATGTGATAGGGGGCGAGTCTATTCCCATCAACTGGGCACATATCTCGGCTCCGTGGCTGCTACTAAGAACTTACTCGATGGTAGAACCCAATAACACTGCCCGATCTGGGAACCGCACCCAGGATTTCAGTCAGCAGTCGCGCTTACGACTACTAGACCGACGAGGCAGTCGAAATGCATCATCATCAGCTTCATCTACCTAGTCTTTTACCAAACTATGTTGGGGGTACCCCTTGGTAAGACTCATCATCATCCACAGCCCGACTTCACCCACAGCTGGGTATAGGCCTCCCTATGCTCCTGCCAAGCTCCACGTTCTTGTGCCAGCCTCATCCAGGATATTCCCGCGATGGCAACAATCGCGTCTGCCCATCTCGCCGCCGGATTACCAACACTTCTCTTTCCAGTCCTTGGTATAATAGGGATGTTTCCTGAAAAAATCTAATTAGTCCGTCAGATAGATTTCCAAAAAATATTGGACACGTATTTTTCTCTTTTTACGAAAACTAAAAATAAAGACAATACAGTGCGTCGAAAACTCGTGTGACGTCATACTTGTAAGTAAAGTGTACTGACTTTTTACCGAAAAGTGACGTCACAGGCCCCCACTCATGATCTTTGATGCGTTTTATCTTCGTCAATTTTTATTGATTTGATAAAACAAAAAATAGGTGTCCAATATTTTTCGATAATCTAACTGACGGACTAAATAGAATCATATTTTTTTTACACAGGAAACATCCCTATTGTTGCAGTCGAAATGCATATTAGTCTTGATTTCTTGATATGGCAAAGTTCTCATACAAATAACGCTTGGTACACAAGACTGGGTGTAGCGTGTCTGAACCCATTTGCCATAGAACACCGCGGGCGCACCGCCTAAGGGCTAGTTCTAACGTAGGGAAACATCCAGCTAAGCGTATTAATTGTGCACATAAATGATTTTAATGCGAGCCATTAGTCTGGGCACTTAATAAAAATTTAATTTTATGCGGTAAACTGCGGGATTTATTTGTTAGTGATTTTTTTAAACAAGCATTGAAGGTTTAATCAGTTTTTTTTTAAAGAACAAAGCCAACTCTCATTTGTAGGGTTCCGTACCGGGTTACGGGACCCTATTACTAAGCCTCCGCTGTCCGTCTGTCTGTCAGCAGGCTGTATCTCATGATCTATAATAGGTAGACGGTTGAAATTGTAACAGAAAACGTTTTTCTGCTGCCGCTATAATAAAAATAAATTAAAAATAAAAACGGGGCTCCTCTACTACGGAATCTTTCATGCGCGAGTTCGACTCGCACTAGGCCGGTTTTTTTAAATTTAATTAAGCTCGGTGACTCCATCCTGATTGACTAGCCGAAGAAGGTAAAACACAGAGAAAATTGGAAGGGTATCAAGGGAAGGCCTCTGCCCAGTAGTGGGACAGAATGGGCTAAATTAATAATAATAAACTATCAGCAGCGAAGGGTCAGTTTTTGTAAGAGGTAAGCCGGAGTACATATCTTAACTGTATAGAATATTATTGGCTATAGAATACTGACTGTGCCATTTTTCAAAGGGAAGCTGGTAGGAATCGGGTTGTATGGAACCTTCGCCACTGTAAACTATTCACATACTTGACATGAGTTAGTTAAACAATACAATTAAGCAGTCAGATATAGTTCAACGATTGCCCTGTAATGATAGGCTAAGCTGTTATAAATAAAAAAATAATAAATAAATAATAGAGCCATTACTGATTGATATTATTAATTCACATTGTCGTCCACATCCTGGTACTTGCACATTACGTTTTTATCACATAATTGACTAGCAATTTAACTAACAAGACACATGACGTATCCATGCAGCCTTGTTAGTCAATCGGTCAGTCAATCAGTCTAACCACTATAACTTAACAAAGGTCAGAGAAAAATACCCACTAATAATAATATTACACAATATTATATTACCCTGTTCCCGATGCCGGTGGGCTACAATTTTTTATATTTTTAAATGTTTTTTATATTGTTTTTTCTAAGGAATATTTTAAAATGTATTTATTTATTCCTATACAAATAAATTACTTTTACCGGCGGTCAGGGCTCCAAAGAGAGGAACCTCCTAACAATACGAGCCGTGTCCAGAAGTACCGCTTTCTGAATCAAGCGATCCAGCTGCCTAACGAGAGCCTCCTCAGGTATTTATTTATTTATTATTAACTGACACACACTATCTTTACAGGATGACCCCAATACAAAAGTGGTTTGACCCCATTACATGTCTAATTGTAATTACACACCAAATAAAATCAACCAAAAAAACATTAATGTAATGTAATTTGTATAGAAATAAATAAAGGAATATTACACATATTAACGATTACTGTCTCGTCGGTCTAGTGGTCGCAAATGCTACTGCAGAGCATGAGGTCCTGGGTTCTATAACCAGATCTGGCAGTGTTTTTGGGTTTTTCGTCAAGGACTTTATCAGTAGCAGCCACGGAGTCTGGGTGTGTGCCCGGTTCATGGGAAAGGGCTAGCCCCTTTACATGGAAAATGTGTGTGTTGAAAGGAGATGACTGCTGAGATGACGAGGAATAGAGTAGTATGAAGAAAACACATGCTGCCAACCTTAAATAAATTGGGATAAGGGCAGGCGAATGATGGCGAAATGTGGCTGTACTGTTAGGTATACCTCTGCCTACCAGTAGCGAAGGGTCAATTTTTGTAAGAGGTATAAGCCGGAGTACATATCTTTAATGTGATTATATTATCACTACATAGTATAAAACAAAGTTGCTTCCAGCTGTCTGTCTGTTCCTATGTATGCTTAGGTCTTTAAAACTAGGCAACGGATTTTGATGCGGTTTTCTGTAATAGATAGTGATTCAAGAGGAAGGTTTATATATATATTGCAACCGTACGAAGCCGGGGCGGGTCGCTAGTTTGTCTATAAAATACTGACTGTGCTTTTTTTCAGAGGGAAGCCGCTAGGAATCGAGTTCTATGGAACCGTCGCCACTGCTGCCTACCGTTTGGTGATTATAGGCGTGATGTTATGTTATATTTATTACCGCTTACGCATAGCTTAGTACTAAAATAAATTCCCTTGCAAAATCACTGGGTTTATTACATAAGCAGTAATAATAAACAAGGGCCAATCGGTATAAATTAAGCGGTGGTCGACAGCCGCGTTTGCACCGACGTCTGTGAATATTGAAACTAAATCATTTCAACGTGACCCGAGCGTAGCTGTGCGTTCGAAATCGAATCATGAAAATTCATATCGCGAATCCCATTTCCAGTTTTGTGCAATCTCCTTTATATTCGCTGCGTACAAACGCAGCAATGGGTATTGTCCTTTAATTTCGAAATTCAAATCTCGTGCAATAGCTCCGCTTTAACAAAATACAAATAAGCCCACTAATGAAGTTTGATTAAAAACTGATTTATTATTTTTAAATTATGTATCCGGCTTCAAGCTTGTTTGTAGTTGTTAATTTATTTGATTTAGATATCACGCTTTCAGGCTGGCTAGTTAGATTCAATTCGATACGATATCTCACCGGATATCTATTCGATTGTTCATTAAAAACATTTAATAACATGACAAGAAAACTGCCAATTGCCAATCATTTAACCGCTAAATTAATTAATTAAAACATTGATTAGATCAACTGCAAGTTCTTTTTTTCAATTAAACGTTGTGCATTACGTCAAATATTGATTGCGTTTCATAATCGTATGCAAAATGATAGATTATGATCGGTAATTTGAATTGTATGAACCTGGCTGCGTGGGTACTTGCTAGACCCCCAAGGTGGATGGTGCGTAGGGGGACACCTTCTAGATGACCGAATCATTAAGGGGTCTGTACATGTCAGAGTGCAAAAGCCAAAGGTTTGAGGGTAATTCAGGGTGGGACCGGCGTCCCTTTGCTCGAACTTCGAAGAATGTTTAGGAATTAATTGTAAACTGATATTCAATGTTACAGCTGTGCAGGTGGCAGTAGCGAAGGGTCAATTTTGTTACAGATAAGCCGGAGTACATATCTTAATCTGATTATATTATATGCCTATACAATACTGACTGTGCCATTTTTCAAAGGGAATCCGGTAGGAATCGAGTTTTATGGAAGCTTCGCCACTGGCAGGTGGTACTGCTCTGACACAATTTCACTTTAATCGTCACTTAAAGAAGAAGCTGCCTTGTTGGTCTGGTCGTCGCAAGCGCAACTGCTGAGCTTGAGGTCCTGGGTTTGATCCCGCCGAGTCGGCCAAAGTGTTATTGAGTTTTTCCATAAGAAGTTTCTCAGTAGCAGACACGGAGTCCGGATATGTGCCCGGTTGATGCAAATAGGCTCGCCCCCTATTACATGGGACTTAAACATAGCTAGCGAAATCAGGGTGTAGGTACCTACTATTAGGTACACCTCTGCTTAACCCTTCGGGGATTACAGGTGTGATGTTATGTAACTAGTTTTTCGTGAAATGAATCATATAATATCATCAGTCATTGAGTTTTCTCAGTACAAGAAATAACAAGGCTTTCTTTCAATCTGAAAGGACTTATTTTAGGGATCCCTGGCCATGCTAAAATTTCCAGATATCGCACAATACAGAGGGTTTTGGAAGTATTAAGGGGACGCCTTCGTCCAGCAGTGAGACGCAATTTTTACAATTTATTTATTTCTTCTTTAATCGTCACTTAAAGAAGAAGCTGCCTTGTTGGTCTGGTCGTCGCAAGCGCAACTGCTGAGCTTGAGGTCCTGGGCTTGTATCCCTCGAGTCGGCCAAAGTGTTATTGAGTTTTTCCATAAGAAGTTTCTCAGTAGCAGACACGGAGTCCGGATTTGTATTTGTATTTGTCTCGCTCAAAAGATATATACAAAACATTACCAGATAATGGACAACATAAGGTAGGTTTACACTTTTACTTATAGACCACAGTATGTACAATAAAGGTAACAACATACACGCAATGTAGGCTAACAAAGAAATGACATGCAAAACTTTTTCACAAATGAAAAGCAATATTAGATTAATACAAAATCAACTCCCATATCACGCGAGCATATCTACATAACTCATACCAACATTGACGGCAACCAAACCCAGAGCCCACAATCACAAGTTTAATGAGTAGCACCAGATATGTAATTATGACAATGTAGATACATGAGGCAATGTGCATGAATGTACTAGTATGTGTAGTAAGTTGTAAACGGGTATACCAGACGTGCAAATCCTGGGTTCGATTCTTAGGTCGGACAGCAAAGTGATATTGGGTTTTTGGGGACTCTGTACATGCCCGAATCTGGGTTTGTGCCCGGTTGTTGGCAATAGGGTTGCCCCCTATACATGGGACTCAAACATAACTGGCTAAATGTGGGTGTAATTAAAGTACACCTCTCCTTGACCCTTGGGGGAATAAAAGTGTGATTTTATGATGAAATCCTTAGTAACAACCTGGAGTCTGATTTTGGCCCAGTTGATGGCAATAGGCTCACCCCCTATTACATGGAATTCAAACATAACTGGCGAAATCTGGGTGTAATATAAATACATTTCTGCCTGTCCCTTGGGAGATTACACAGGCGTGATGTTATGTTATAACAATGTAATCTATATAAAACAAATACAGTGCGCGGGCGCTTGTGACGTGTGACCGGAATGCAAGCCGTAGGGCGCGGCGAGTCAAGGTAAGGGGTCAGAGAGAAAGGCACGCCTAATGTCTGTGTTAATTTCGTATTATACTTATTAAAAACAATGTTAGTTGTGCTTTTCCTTGTTGGGGATGAAAGATTCGAAGAGAAAGAGACAAAAGATAAGTCTGTACGTGGTGATGATGACAGATCATCAAGTTTAATGGAACTAGACTGTTTCATACTTTGACTGGAAGCTCGTCAAGTGTTACCTGCGTGGATATTAACATTTTTTTTTTAAAGACTGCCCCACACTAGGAATTTCTCCTGTATCGTGGGTGCGTTTACAAACATTTAAACTCACATCAAACAGCCAGACCCGGAACAACTACCTGTAGGCCATACAAATATTCATTCCGTGCGAGAACCGAACCCACGACACGCAACGCAGCAGCCAACCGATCAGCCACTGCGACAGCCGTGCCGTCAACTTTAATAGCTCTCTTTGAAAATACAAACTTACATTGTGATACAAAACGTATCCTATACCATTTTCTGAGTGCTATTTAGGTCTGTCTTAGTGTCTTTACTCAAAATCGGATCAGCAGTTCAGGCGTTACAAAGCAACAAACAAACAGACGAACAGATACACTTCTGGATTTATTATGTGAGAATGGGCCATTTGACATTTCATTGCTAAAGTTTCGCAATTTGCCTTCTAATTCTGAAAGCATAAACACGATACTTTACAGGTGCACTATAGCCATCAAAGTGAAGCCAAGGATCATTATTGCGATAACTAATTAGCAAACAAGATGTTGCATCAATCTGAGGATTGACTTTAGTGCTGGAATTTATGTGGGAAGCTTCGGTATACAGTGAAAGTGAGGTAATTGGAGAACCTGCTATAATTGGTTGGGAGTCCGAATTGTCTTGAGAAACTACAATAATTTCCTTCTTGGGGCTAAAAAGGCCGCTTTAGCAGAATGGTCACGAAGCGACAACCCATAATATTATGTTTCTAATCCATAAGCGTAAATCATGATTTTTTCCTACACCTCCGCTATTCTTTTTTGATTAATTTCGTTGCGGGATTCAAGACCGTTAAATTATTTCTCTGGGACTTCTTCGAGCTTCGTTGCCTCGACGCTTTTCTGGTGGTCGCCACTGTTGATTCTGGCTTTCAGGAGTTGCAGTGGTTTGGGATTAGTGTGTTGGGATTGAATCCATACTATTAACTACGTTTACGACCATTTTACGAATTGTAACGTGATTCATATCATAATCCTGTTATGATTCTGCTAAACCGGCCTTTTTAGGTCCCCAGATCATCATTCAAACAGCAGTCAAGCTTGGCTACAGTTGTTGCAGACAGGATACACGTTCTGCTCATGTTTTTTTATTTATTATTTGATGTGTAGTGAAAAAATGTGCGGAAAAAGAATGGACCTCATGACCTCCTCTCCTATTTTTGACATCCGTGTCGTCGGCAAAGAAGCACACGGCAATTAATGGAAAATTAATGGCATAAACTCAAAAATACTTCACCTGTGTCCACCATTTTGGTAGCATCCGTGTTCTATGACACCTAATCGTGAATTGTGTCTAGTAACAACGCTACAAAAAAAACCTCGTCATTTGACACTAATGATTTAGTGTTGCCATCAATTTTATTACCAGCAGATTAATTTTAAAATCGTCGACACCGCGCCTAGTGTTTAAGCTAGCCCATACAAGGTTCAGAAGGCGTGGTGATTGCCCACACCAATTACCAACCATATTATTATAAAATACTGGCAATGTCATTACTGAATATAAATCACTATAATGTATATTAAATTTTAATTTGTGGTGGCAATACCTAGCAAGGATTAATTAAGTAAGTTAAAGTCTATTATGTTGTTACACGGCTGTCGTTTACAAGTTTAAAATTGTTGTTTGTACGCAA
Organism: Noctua comes; assembly: GCA_963082995.1. Classification (NCBI taxonomy): domain Eukaryota; kingdom Metazoa; phylum Arthropoda; class Insecta; order Lepidoptera; family Noctuidae; genus Noctua; species Noctua comes. The sequence goes on from OY720288.1 coordinate 9,237,939, forward strand.
ATTGGGAAATAATTGCTGGAGAAAATGGTCGATTTATTGCTGTTATTTGTGACTATTTAATTGGTATTTTCACGGTTAGTTTGGCTAGGCTTTGTGATAAGGACTTCGGTTGGTAAAGTCGGGGATTGATAAGAAATTTATTGTTGAGTAATTGTTTGTTTGCGGGTGTCCAATGCAAGCAATTCATTATTCTATATGAAACTAATATTATAAAGAGGTAAAATTTGTTTGTATGTAGGGGGTAATCTCCGGAAGTAATGAACCAATTTTAAAAATTGTTTCACTGGTAGAAAGCTACATTATTCGTGAGTGCTATAGGCTTTAAATTATAAAGATATCATGCATATTAGCCGAGCTATCACAATTTTCGCGGACGAAGTCGCGGGCGTAGTGCTAGTATGAAATAAGGGTCAAAGAGTCAAACCTAAAACTTAAATAAATATGTAGAAAAGCTCAAAATGTTATAAAACACATCATTATCATTTGCTTAGCCTATTTCAAAGTATGTTGGGGGTCGGCTTCCAGTCTAACCGGATGTAGCTGATTGATTACCACACACACACACACACAAACACACACACACACTCTCACACACACACACACACACACACACACACACCTGACTGCACATCCGACCTTCACAACTCAGTTAGTGGATAACATGATGAGGCTGGTTGTCCTTCTTTCAGGTCTGAGCCAGATTACCCGTAGCTACAAGTTATATCAAAGACCGTAATGACAATCATGCATGTTTATTCTGATGTAGGTATACCATTTTCTTCAAGGCTTACTTATGTAGTAGCTCATCATCTGCGCCTTTTCCCAACTTTGTTGGAGTCGGCTTCCAGTCTAGCCGGATGCAGCTAAATACCAGTATTTTACATGGAGCGACTGCCTGTCTGACCTTCACGACCCAGTTAGTACTGGGTAATATGATACCCCTTGGTAAGACAGGTTGTCAGACTTTCGGGCCACTCGATGAAAGATCTACAAATGACAGCCGGGACCAACGGCTTAACGTGCTTTCCGAGGCACGGAGGAAACTCGATATGTAATGGGTGGTCGCCCATCCACAGACCAACCTAGGCAAGCGCGGCTTAACCTGAAGATTGATCCGAGCTGTTATTATTTAGCCACGAGCTTCTAACCGTAATAACATTATGCATGTTTATTCTAATGTATAGTATTTTCTTCAAGGCCTTCGCGTGTTGATGGCAATTTTTTATGTTTGGCCCAAAATTCAGTAAATAAAAATATTTTACGGCGTGTCTCCACAGACAATGGCCGATCTTCCATCTTGCGCTGCATGCTAACACCAGCGCACTTGACGATCTTATGACTGCATCAGCGAGCGGAGTTTGCGTAGCTGAATTTTGGGCAAATTTATTTAGTACCTACTAAGTACAAAAGTAATTTCTAAGTCCCCCGAGAACCAAAACACATAATATTTTATGCAAAACAGTTTTCGAACAAGTATTTTCTTCGTTTATCTAAACACAGCTAGTTCGCTACATGTAAAGCTTAAAGTTCGCCCAGCTGTTGACATTGTGCTTTGATCCACATTCGAGACCAGTTTCAGCTGCTAAGGGCCCTATCTATAGACGTGTAGCTAGCATTCTACGTATGTATAATGTTAAGTTCATATTAAAGGTTTGGTAAGTAGTAGCAAAAAGGTGGGTTGGGAGGAATGTGGTGTGTTATGGTTCGACTGTGAATATGGCATCTTACATCACACGATTGTAAAAAGGTGACAATCTTTTATTAGCTAAATGCCGGGTACTTCTGTTAATTTACAGCAAATCTGTAGTAACTTACTCATCATCTCCAGGTCCTCAGGCATTACCAGGCACATGCCTGGCATTATCCCAACTATGTTGGGGTCGGCTACCAGACGAACCAGTTACAACTTTACATGGAGTTAGGTAGTCACCTAACTACCCATTTACGTACTCATGAAATATCATAATTATGATGCATTGATTAATGTATAATACTGTCTTCCATCAGTGTCTAAAGTGCGTAAATATTTGGTAATGATTGGTAACAGAAGATGGTCGATATAGGTACTAAGTGGTACATCCAGTGGAAGTCAATGAGTTGTCATCATCAACTGATTTAGTAAAATACAAAGATTTTTCCACACTTGTATTGCTCGGAAGCGTAAGCAAAGGTGTATTTACATGTAGCTCAGTCGGTGTAGAAATATTCACAAATAAGTTCGTTCAAACAAGTACTGGGTAGCTATACCTGGCCACCTTTTGGAAACAATACACTGAGGGTTGGGTCCAGCTCATTCCTAACATTCCATAATTCAAAGCTGTATCATATTTAACAACATAATTATCAATGCAACGTAACATGAAACAGAATAGCATACAAGCCGACCGACAGACAATAGATATATAGTCCTTATGATATTTAAATGACTAAGGATTAACATGTCAACATTGCGTGCAGACTCGACCTTATATTATTTACCTATTTATTATTATATACTAGATTTATGGGCCTATTTACTGACCAATCAGTGTACGGCATCCGTGCGACTATTATCATTTAATTTAAATACCGTAATAATTGTTTAGTAGCATAATAAGATTAGGTGTGATAACACCATTTTAGGGTGGCGCAAATTAGGTTCTATTATTTGCTATTATATGCCAAATCAGTATTATCTATTATATTCACCGATTAGCTTCGTAATCTTGTTAACAATTTTGGTTTCCGCAAAAGCAGGTTTCCTAAGACAGCGTTAAATGTAAAAACAGTAGGATTTTTTGTAGTCATTGAGCACAATGAAAAAAAAAGCAAAAAATATAAAACATTGCAATGGTTGTGCCGGTTTTCAGTAAAAGTATTACTTAAGTATTTTTCTTTTAATTTCGTTTCTCTAATTCGCAGACGTGTAACATTCACTTACCCGCATTGGGCCTGCGTGGTGGATTGGCCCACTCCTTCTAGCAAAGAGGAGGTCCCAGCTGTGGGAACTTCATAGGCTGCTAATCTTTGGTCTATCTTTTAGGTACTTTTATATCACTACATAGTATGAAACAAAGTCGCTTCCCGCTGTCTGTCTGTCCCTATGTATGCTTAGATCTTTAAAACTACGCAACGGATTTTGATGCGGTTTTTTTAATAGATAGAGTGATTCAAGAGGAAAGTTTATATGTATATATTGCACCCGTGCGAAGTCGGGGCGGGTCGCTAGTTCATTATTTAATTGCTGCCTCGTTGGTCCAGTGGTCGCGACTGCTGAGCATGAGGGGTTCAATTCCCAGGTCGGGTAAAGTGTTATTGGGTTTTTCCATTAGGAATTTCTCAGTTGCAACCACTGAGTTGGATTTGTGCCCGGTTGATGGCAACAGGCTCGTCCCCAATTGCATGTAACTGGCAAAATGTGGGTGTACTATTAGGTACACCTCTGCCTAACCCCTCGGGGATTACAGGCGTGATATTATGTATATAATTGCTAATGTATACATTCCTGCACAATGACAGAGGTCCGTAAAACTGTACAACTGGTGTACAAAACACCTACGATGTAAAGTTATTGCGCAATTTGTGTATAAAGTAATTTATTGCGTGTTTGCTGTGGTACTGACAACATTGCCCTAATAAGAGCTAGGTTAGTATAAAGTTTATTGCGGGCTATTTTACACCTATGTTCGATAATGTAACTTTTAATAAGCGACGTGACGTAACAGGCTGTTAGGACATATTAAAGTTGTAAGGAAATAATATCTAAGTATCTGCTAAACTAAATCCTACTAATAATATTATAAATGTGAAAGTTTTGTGAGGATGTATGGATGTTTGTTACTTGTTCACGCAAAAACTACTGACCGGATTTGGATGAAATTTCGATCACAGATAGTTTATAACCTGGACTAGCACACAGGATACTTTTTATCCCGATAGTACGACCCCGTGGTACAATTACGGAACTCCACCCGAGCGAAGCTGCGAGCATAAGCTAGTTCAAAATAAACCGCAATAAATCTCAGCTCAGTGAAATATCAATGCCTGGAGAAGTAATGTTGTAAGGGATTTTGTCATGGGGATGTGCTGCAGCTTCTTCTAATATTGACCGTTTAAACTTGAGGATAGTTACCCAATGCTAGCTACTCGTAATTACAGAATTATTGTGAGGGCAGGCCTATGTCCAGCAGTGGACGTCCAGAAATGATGAAGATGATGATGATGTATGGGCACATGATGCTTCCACAAACTGACCTAAGTCGAAGACAGACGAGACAGTCGAGTTTATCAGCAGTTAGCATAGATTTACAGCATATTTTAATTTTGTCGTAGCTTTAGACTTGCCTAAGGGGGTCAGTCTAAGCCCCAGGCTTTATCTTCCCTATTGGCAGATAGCGGAGATCTTAGTTTGATGTTGTTATCTATACCATACTAAAAAATTATAAAGAGGTAAAGTTTGTATGTATGGGGTAATCTCCGGAACTAATAATCCAGTTCTAAAAATTGTTTCACTGGCAGAAAGCTGCATTATTCGTGAGTGATATAGGCTAAAAATTATATTTATATCATGCATATTAGCCGAGCTATCACATTTTTTGAGGACGAAGTCGCAGGCGAAGTGCTAGTACTGAATACTGCTAATACTGCTCGATATCAAGATGTTGAACCATTGTGGGCTTCTAGGCAAAAACTTTGAGTCTAATTTTATCTTAGAACGAAATAAAAATAAAAAGCCAATTTACTCGTAAATAGCAACCGTGTCCGCCGGCCAGTACATAACACCTCTAATATTAATAGGAATTCTATTCACTACAACCGGCTAAGTTGTAATTCAGTTAGCCAAACAAAACGCTGTATTAGTCATATGGTCTATTGTCCATAGCTGTCGGTCCAGCCGCTTTATCTTAATTGACTGCAATTTGATTTAGTGGCGCAACTGTTTGCCAACTTACATTTGCTATACAACAACACCTATATACTACACGAATTTATTGCCGAATATAGTTTGACAACAGCATGTATAAGTTGGTGTTTTAAGGCACGTGCCAATCTAATACTTCGTTTCGAAAATGATCCGTCACTCAAGTTTCAATCTTGTGTCTTGAGGTTTAGAGTTCCAGTTTGTTAGTGTGGTTTGAATTTATGAGGTTGTCAAAAGGCATTGTGTGAGCAACGCCTAAGGGGACAAGTTATGTCACAAAGTTATTTCTTGTACAACACGTCTGGTAGGAAAGTAACAAGGATATAAGATCTGTATCGCGCCATATGAATTTGATTGAAGTTCAGGGGGCATACTATGAATTTGGACACAAGATTGGACTCGAAATTAGGTTCTATTGAATTTATTGGTTCATGGCAATATTATTACATCAACTTTTATCAGAGAACGCGTTCGATCCGAATTCGGAACGAGATTCAACTGTTTTTTTTTTCTAACTGGTCGATGACGTTGGCAGCCATTTTAATTTCGTTTGACAGTTACTAATTCGAATTGATTGGTCATAGTAGGCCTCCAAAAGGTATGTCAGTATTATCAGTAAATGACTGAATGAAGTGTGCACAGTTCGTTCCTTGATCTTTATCAGTAGAGTTGGTTTAGCAAATGAAACTTGTCAGCAAATAAATTTATCACGAGTGATACGATAAGATTTGTACCCCTGTTTATTAACTGCCTGTTCGCCGCATAATATACATATAAATGGAAACTGGTTTCAGAATATTTGATGATTCATTTGATATGTCAAAGTGCGTGAGAAATCAATCGGATTTTGGTTTCGATAGCAAAGCTTAGATTCCAAAAGTTTTTCTTGTTCTCGCATCTTTTGGCCATGGCTTGAACTTTCCTTGTATAGCACATGACAGAAAAAGATAAAGGAGGTCATTTCGGTTCCATACATTTTTGGGCCTTTTCTGAAAGTGCCAAAAATATCAACTTCAGAGTGGTCGCTTCACAATGACAATTGCTTCGGATAATTAGTTCTAGCAAATGTATCATTATTTTATGTTTCCCAGCACTTTCAAAAATCAATAAATGTATGAAAATGATGAATCATCGAACCTGTATAACTTGGTTCAGAGCGATCCTACAACTTTTGTGCCATAATAACTATCGCTCCAAATGGCTAGTTCTAACGATACGTGCAATTTTTTTTTGTTGGCCGGCGTGCCACTTTCAGAAAAGGCCCAAAAAATATAATTTCCTTTGTTATGCTTGCTTTGGCCTTGAAATAAAAACTCTTTAGTTTTGTACTATAATAATATGGCTAGATATGGCTAGAAAGGGAATCATATTGAGTTGTAGGTATTAGTATGCAACAAGAAGACTCCAAATAAATTGGGATAAATGCAGGGAAATCATGACTTACCTTAATTGCAGTCCCGTCAAGTTTGCACAAGAAGCATTAAAAAAAAATTTCAAGAATCTCCATGACCGTTAACTAGTAATTTCTTTAAGGATGCAAGATAGCTCTAAACCCGCCTATATTAAAAAAAAAACAAAGCACTTAACTACATCCTTCTGCCTTCAATTGAACCACGCGGAAGCGAGTACTACACAAGTGACGTCACACAATGATATACGATTGTCAGCGGCAACTAGGAAACCTTTAATTACATTAACTACATGATTGTTTATCGTTGCATCTTCTTCATTCCTAGTATTTTGCTCAGGTAATGTCAAGGTACAAGGTACTTATGTAGGGGTCCGCAAGGTACTTATGTCGGCCGATGCCTGCCAGGGCTGCGGGACTGTTCGAAAGAGATACCGTGGCCCTGGAACACAAAGGGCAAAGAAGGAACATGGATGGGTTTTAGTCAGTAGAAATCTGACACTGACATTGGATGATTCCCAACCGAAAAAAAAAGAAGGTACAAGGTACTTGGAGGTATTTGACTTCCTTCACTTATAGTCATTTAGCACTTCAGAAACACTATGACATGAGCACATTCTGTGGAGAGAATTTGACGAAGATTTTGTCCCTTCTAACCCTGAAAAGAGACAGCTCGTGGAGGAGCTCGTGGCTAAATAATAACAGCCACTCGGGTCGATCTTCAGATTAAGCCGCGCTTGCCTAGGTTACTCTGTGGATGGGTGACCACCCATTACATACCAAGTTTCTTCCGGAAAGAAATTTATGCCGTTGATCCCGGCTGTCATTAGAAGATCTTCAGTCAGTCAGTCTTCGGTCAGGCAGTCGTTACAGGTAGTCAGTGGCCCGAAAGTCTGACAACCAGTCTCACCAAGGGGTATCAGATTACCCAATACTAACTGGGTTGTAGAGGACAAATGCCATTCGGCTTCGTTAAGGGTAATTTTACAGCCATTATACTCGGGTTTACCAGGAATCAAACCTGTAAGGTAGATCATTAAAGCATACCCAGTTCTCAGCGATTTAAAATCACGGATTGACCTCTGCCATCCCAACTTTATTAAACCTACTATGACATCACCAAAGCACAGGTGGATTCCGAACCTGATGTAACTCCTTTGTCACAGAACATAAGAATCAACGGAATTTATTTATCGATATCGTCGAACAATAATTCAATCAACACATAATAAGGTCATGGTTGTACCTGGCTCAACCTAAACCTTTAGCATCGATTAGTATTCCATACAAACGCATATTAATCAATCGGTATGCGGTTGGAGAAGTAAAGTTTATTTAGATTTTGTTAATTGGTGCAGATACAGCTAACTTATTGTAGTTAAAAATAACTTAGACGGAGAACAACTATAAAGGGTGTAAATAGACCCTTAACATAAAAGAAAGGCACTTGTTCTCCCCGCCTTTGCGATCATTTTTTTGTTCTAGACCATACCTGGGAACCTTCTAGTTACGGTGATATTGGGGGTCAAAGTTCCAACTTTTTCACAAGTTTTTTTTTTAATACATGTTTTTAATGTAAGATTTCTTTACACACCTCCACGACCTCCGTACTATTCAATCTATCCGTCAGCACAATGCTTTGAGTGCTTTCCATCGAGTCCTACCTTAAAACGTGATTTTTCACCCCAAAAAAAAAAGTCGATTCCCAGCAATTATTTTTGCGTAAAGTAACTTAGTTTGATGTACAGAATGCTTGGTTGACAGATATGTGAAGGGTCTGTTTACACCCTGTAGAATCAGTAGGAGATTATAGAAACAAAGCAAAGTAGCACGTTTTTGCAAAAGAACAAATCGGCTGTCGGTTAACAAAAGAAAAAAAGTTTTGACAGTGACATTGACAGCAAAGCCGAGAAACGGCGGGAATCTATGACAGATCGAGAATCAAGAATCATTTATTTGCTTAATGTTGTGTTCTATTTCTTACAGAATCGTACCTTAATTAAGTCGATATAGATTGAATATTGTCTTAAAGGACAGAAATTGTGTGAAAAAGTGTATTGCATTCTCGTATACAAAATAGTCTCATGGAAAAATTAAATACCTACAAGTGCGTATCAACAATGTTAAGATTACGTTTCAACTCTCTAGGTAAGTGCTAGGTACTACACACGTGGTTAAAAGCCTGCCCACAATAAACTAAAATATCACAGAAAACATTAAAACACACTCAATTATAAACCACTTTAAACTGAGAGCACAAACACACAGCCCAACATTTTTAATGCACAGGTCACTTTCCGCCATCGTGCCAGTGCTGCTTTCAAGTAATTCCACAAAGGGCACTATTTTTCACCAGCAGATAATGTCCTAGGTAGACAGCTGAGCTAAAGGCTTGTCTTATTAGACTTTCGTTCGTTCTCTCGAAGACCACCATAGGCGAGGGATTTCTTGGTTGGATATGAGTCATGCTTCGCGGCCACACATTTGTTACTGTTTCAAATGTTCAGATTGCGGTATTTAAAGGCCGATTAAAGCCTGTTGGGTTAATGCGAAAAAAGGTATGTGTGTGTGAAAGTGTCCTATTTATAGGTGCGTATATCTTGGTTCTCTTTGTTGATATTTTTTAATATTAATGGTTGTGTGGGATTACTTAGTTTGCTGAAAGAATTAATCAGTTCATTAGGGTCAAAATCCATACTTGCTTATGTTGTCCAAGAAGGTTTATGTTAAAAAAAAAACTATCTTGTGAAGCTTTGGCGGTGAAAAACATATAAAGAACAATATCGTTTTGCTACAAGTTCAGTTAAGGTTCAAGTGTCAGGGTAGCCCGCGAAATTCAAATTTTCTTAAGTTTTTTGCAATTTGCAGGACAGTGTTACGTTGTATGTTGATGAAAAATGAGTCGCGCTAGTTACAGAATTATAATCATTTAAATCATTAATACAACCCTCTAAGATCATTTAACCCTATTCTGTAACTATTTCATGAAAAAAAAGTCATTCAATGGTATTAAAAGAACTTACGAGGGTTGTATTAATGATTTTAATGATTATAATTCTGTAACTACATAGATGTTACTAGCGCGACTCATTTTTCATCAACATACAACCTGACACTGACCTGCAAATTGCAAAACACGTAAGGCAATTTAAATTTCGCGGGCTACCCTGACAATGCTAATGTTTATACACGAAAAATATTTACAGGGTTGCTAGTGACAACAACTGAGTGTGTTATTGTGATTATTATCGGTAAAAGCCTCACCGATAATAGGGATGTTTCCTGTGTAAAAAAAATATGATTCTATTTAGTCCGTCAGTTAGATTATCGAAAAATATTGGATACCTACTTGTTTGTTTTATCAAATCAATAAAAATTGACGAAGATAAAACGCATCAAAGATCATGAGTGGGGGCGTGTGACGTCACTTTTCGGTAAAAAGTCAGTACACTTTACTTACAAGTATGACGTCACACGAGTTTTCGACGCACTGTATCGTCTTCATTTTTAGTATTCGTGACAAAAGAAAAAATACGTGTCCAATATTTTTTGGAAATCTATCCGACGGACTAATTAGATTTTTTCAGGAGACATCCCTATTATGACGAATCACAATGCATGATACTTTCTGATGAGTCCCATCAACACAACGGTGCATACTATCCTAACACAAAGGTTTGGTCAAACTTCGTTACAGTATTAGTGAACTGCGAAGAGAATAGTTGTTACATTTCTCATACATTTGTTATAGCTATTGTTATAGTCATCATGGAACGGCTGACCATTTATTAATAGGACATATTTGGACAGCCATTGACGTGTCATAAATAAACGTATACAAGTTAGATTTGAACCGAAAGTCTGTTAGTTACGAGGGTATTAGACGTGATTTTGAAAGGTTTCGATTGGGCTTGAAATATTTAGTGGTGACAATGTCTTTCTGAGTTAGCTTTTGTAGCAATTTAAGTTGAGTAAGTTCCGTATAAATGACGTATCATTGTGTCATAGTTTCAAGAAACATGATTTTTGCAAATCAATAATGCACAACTAGAATTAAATACTTAATATATTAATAAATATATAAATAATTTAATACTTAAATAATAATAATTTAAAAAAAAACCGGTAACTCGGACCCTGCTCCCGATGCTGGTGGGCTAGTATTTTTTATATTTTTAAATGTTTTTTTATATTACTTTGTATAGAAATATTTAAAAATCTAAATTTAATGTAAAGACAATAAATAAAGGAAATAAAAATAAATAAAAAAAAGTCTAAAAAATTTTTGAAATGATGATTTTGATGATGACATGGACATAATGAAATTGCTTTAGTTTAACGTCTTCGAAGTACGTTTAGCAAACCCGTTGATCTGTGGGGAAGATATCTTTAATTGATATTTTCGGTAGAGGTACCAGTGGCGAAGGTTCCATACAACTCGATTCCTACCGGCTTCCATTTGAAAACTGGCACAGTCGGTAATTTATAGACAAATAATATAATGACATTAAAGATATCCGACTGTCCGACTCCGGCTTACCTCTTACAAAAATTGACTCTTCGCTACTGAGAGGTACCTAATTCTTTGTTGCCAGAAGGAAAGGTCATCAAATAATCAAGAAGCAGTAACTGGAAGGCCTGAACAAGGCATAGTACTATGTTAATGGAAATCGGCAACGTGCAGACGCCAGCACATCATGCTACCCGAAACTGTCAAATTTTCCCAATCAACCTTGAACCTAAAGCTAAATCCTAAATCCTAAACCTAATTTAATTTTTTTTTTATTTTGGATTTAATTTTTTTTATTTATACAAGGTGTAACGTAATAAACGCAAGACCTCCCGTGTGGTCTCTCGCACCATGAAACTAAACATCTTTTTTCTACGAGTTCTTGAAATTCGCAAAAAAAAAAAAAAACTTCTATAGGAACGGACGCAATCAGCTTATCCACATGTATGGTAAAACTAAAAAAAAGTTATGAATTTCCAAAAGTCATAGAACAAAAGTTGTTCAGTTTCATGGTCTGAGACACCACACGAGAGGTCTTGCTTTTACTATGTTAAAGGTTGTATATTAATTTTTAATGTTATCCTAAATCTATTAAAGAAATTTGACAGACTGTAGTACCTTGATGGCATTTGTACATGGGTTAGGTACGCGAAAGAAATATCTGCTGTATACTACGGTTACAAGATATGAAACCGATTTGAAGCAAACCGATATTATTCCATACTACATAACCGCTCAATATTAAAGCATAATTCCCTTACCCAATGCCATTACATCAGCCACATATTGCTCATTTATCTTAAATACGCAATACATAACTATCTACATGTTTCAAATATGACTATTAAGAGCATTAGCCATTATTGAGCATATTATAGCGTAAGGAAGTCTTTGGAACGGCTCATCAGACTAATTTAGGAAAATAAAGGGCCGTACGTTTAGAGAGAAAGGGGGATTAAGTTGCTTGAGTGTATTGGATGTGATTACTGTAATGATAAGTACCTACCAGTGGCGAAGGTTCCATACAACCCGATTCCTACCGGCTTCCCTTTGAAAAATGGCACAGTCAGTATTCTATAGCCAATAATATTCTATACAGTTAAGATATGTACTCCAGCTTACCTCTTACAAAAAATGACCCTTCGCTACTGCAATAGTCTATTTCAGAATTGAGACAATACTGAACAGCAAGAGCGTGTGTATGAACGGTTTTAACTGCACCTCCTATAGTAGTTACGCTTTATTGAAAGTCACAGAATATCTGATAAACCATTGGCCAATCTGTCACTTAATTAGTGTGTCTACACTAACAGTAATGCCTCCAAGCTTTTACTATTACACAACTGGCCAAAATAAAAGGCCCAATACAAAACTGAACAGCCGCCCAAATTGGTCCATTGATCGAGGTCTAAGCAGTCTCTTTAACCGGTGTCTCCTGTACGTTGACAATGGACAGCTAAAAGCATTCTCAAGGATAAGCTCGGTTATTGTGTAGTTTGTCGCCCGGATCGGCCGCGATGCGTATCTAACGCTTACTTATGTTATAACCGCTATGTACCAATTAGACTAATGAATTTAGGGCTGTGTGTGTGACTAATGTGGATATATTTCTGGTATTGAGCTTTTACTGACATTTGAAATCAGTTTTCTGCGTTTCTTTTATGGGATTAACGTCAATTTTTCCACTTAGTATTAGTACTTCTTTATTTTTCTTCTTCTTCTTTACTTCTTTCAGTCAGATAGGCAGTCGCTCCATGTAAAATACTGGTATTCAGCTGTATCCGGTTAGACTGGAAGCCGACCCCAATTAATTGGGAAAAGGCTAGGCAGATGATGATTAGTACTTCTTTGTATTTGCATTAAACACTTTCTGCACCTTCATCTTCATTCTTCAGAGGTCTTCCTCTAATAAAGATGAAGGTGCAGAAAGTGTCACACAATCCATCCAAGGAAACGATGGATGGATTGTGTGATTGTGTGATATGAAAGAAAAAGGTGTAAATGATTGCGTGACGGTTGACAGGGGAGAATGACAGAAAAAAACGTGTTGCGCCGAGTAACATCGGACAAGGTCAGGAAGATGATGACTTTCTGCACTTTCATGAATATCTCGGACTTTGAAATAAGTAGTCATTTTCTTTCAGGAACCTTATCATCGCGTCGGGGTCGGGGCGTGGCACCTACTCGCAACCGGTGTCCATGTATGACCAGATCTAGAAACGCGGTCGAAGCTACAAGGAGTATACATAGGTATGTATATGTAAGGATCGTAGTAGGTGATGTTCTGAATGTAATTCCTACCTTACCCCCATTGGAAAAAGAGTGAGATTACGTATGCATCATGTAGATCATCGTTTTGTCTAATAGTTAGTGGTATCGTGGGTACTTCATAGGTATCTTGTAGTGCTCAAAAGGTTATATGCTTGTACTGTGTTTATAACAAGAACCTCTGTTCGGGAATAGCCGTCTAGGGGTCTTGGTAAGTACCTTCACAGTTTCGTGAACGGTTTAACTGACAGCCCTACACAATACTAGGAGTTCAACTACTTTCAAATCGACACAAATCGATGTATCGATTGAGAATTCGTTATCTGGTTCACTACTATCCAGATTAATGAATAGACTCGAATAACTTACAAGGGGATCTGAATAATCGACACGGTGTAATCAGATCGTAATCTCTTTTGTAGATTTATAAGGATCTGCCGTTTTCCGCTTACGTACAAACGATTTCTTATCGGCATATCTTGGCAGCCATTTATAAATTGTTTGATCCTATGTCTGTACTATACAAATAGAGGACTAGATCCTTCGATGCTGGAATCTTAATGGTTTTGTGGCCCAGTTTTAAAAGGGTGTATGTGTGGGCACGCGTTGCCGATGTAGGTAAATTTTTGTATTTGCAATGCAGTCTTAGAAATCACTTGAGCCGAGTCAAGTCGCAGGCGAGGGCGACGAGCGAGAAAATTAACGTAATTATGGTTGATTTACGCAACACATATCCGCATTTAGAACCTTGTTATATTACAGGTATGTTGTGAATGATGACGCCAGTGATTCCTCATCTGCCTAGGCTTTTCCCAACTATGTTGGCGTCGGCTTCCAGTCTAACCGGATGCGGCTGAATATCAGAATTTTTCCTGGAGCATTGTAGCGGAAACTGAAGTCTGTGTGTAGCTTTTAAAGTTGTTTTTTTCTAAAACATATCTTATAATATCAACTTACCTTGGTCCTTGATAGCATCAACAGCATGGGGCACACCAATCCAAGGACTTGGCAGATCCAGAAATACTGCGTCAGCTATACCACTTAGCTCCTCGCCAAAACCATCAGCTAGGACATCTCGGTGTTTTGCCTACAATATTAGAAGTTCGTTTAAGTTAACTACGTTAATGAATCAACAGAGCAGTATAACTTATAAGCGCGTTGACATTAGGTTTAAATTACAATGGTATGCACGCGTTAGTAAGACGTCTATCATGTTTCTAGGGGGCTTAAAATGGCCGCTTCAGCAGAATCATAATATGAATTACGTTACAATTCGTAAAATGATCACAAAGTGACAATTCATAATATTAACTGTGGCTGTGACCTTTTTAAGAATTTTAACGTGATTCATATTATCCAGGTCCGCAGTTAGATTCTTTTCAAATCGAGCATTAGGTGTTTTTGTTGACCAACAGTTCCTACAGGATTACCGCTTGACAGAGACGGTGCCAGAAGTAGCAGCTCTCTCACAGCTCAGTCCTTCGACCGGGCATGAACACCCCTCCCGCACCGCGCAACTAGCTAAGGACCCTCTAAGTCAAACGTATCTAAAAGTATCAAAAAACCCGACTACAAATTATATTCTGTACCTTGTTTTGATTCAACCAAACGTACGATAGGTTTGGTTGAAAAAAAAAATGATTAACGACTTACAATTTAGCGCCAAAATCCGCCATTTTGTTTTTTTTTTAAACACCTATCTAAGGACACTTGGGTTTTTGAGACGAATCTAATGATACCTTAATCGTCGAAATTCATCCAGCCATTTGGAACATGCGAGGTAATAAAGAAATTTACAAAAAACAAACAAAAAAACATACAAGATACACGCGAAAAACATAAACCAATCCTTGGCAGTCGGATAAAAAGTATTATATGAACGATAAAAAAAGTGTTTGTTAACTTACAGTAACAAAATCGCCTAGTCCGTGTTCTGTAAATTCTTCCTGGGCGACTTTACTCCTGTGTTCATGGAAGTCAAATGTGTGGATGTAACCGTGAGGTCTCACTCTTCTTATTAGGGCGTGAGTGAGTGATCCACTGCCAGTACCTAAATGGAATAGAATTGTAGGCAATTACATTTTACAAGAAAATACTTCTGGAAATTACAACAACATAGTTGTTACACATTATTGTAATTTCATAAAACAACAACATTTTGCTCAACTATTCCATTATCATAGATACTGGGTGAAACATAAATGGTATAGTCATATGAAAGGATATGCTGCAGACCATCAAACTGAACAACTTCCTCCATGTGTCCAATATCGTAAATGCGAAAAAAATATCAGCTGTCCCATACAAAATTTCAATACCAACTCGACCCAAATGTATGGCACAGCTGATATTTTTCATGGAGGAAGTTGTTCAGTTTGATGGTCTGCAGCATATCCTTTCATTTGACTATAACCTTTCTGTTACACCCTGTATAACAAAATTCTAGATGGAACTTTGCAAATAGAACAGTCAAGGAAATAATAATATACTATTTAACAACACAATTAATTTATTATATATATATTATATTATTGTATTATTAATTGGGGTGCATGAAAGGAGCCTCCCCGATCGACGTACCCTCCGACCTTCTGTTACGTCCGGCGCACCCTGGGCAATCGACTGTAGTCGATTGGCTAATCCTTTCACCACGATGGCAAATATAAATAAATTAAAAACTTGCTAATTTTATTTCTATCTATCATTTAAGCCCACTTGCACTACAAACCGCTATAAACACGTGGAATGCTAAACATATTTAAAACATAATTCTGTCTCTGTCATCTTTAAACGATTGATAGAAACAGAACGATGTTTTAAATGCGTTCTATGTTAAACGCGTTTTGCGATTCGTGGTGCAAACGGGCCTTATTCTTTTAAAATTATTTTCACATCTTACCAGCTTCAATAACTACAGACCCAGGAACCAGGTCTAGTTGTAACAGTATCATGCTAATATCAGGAGTGTAGATGATCTGTGTGCGATGAGGCAGGGTTAATGACCAGAGCTCCGGGGTAGGTTGTAGCACATGGCCCCACCCTTTTGATAGTTCCACCTGTTTCCAAAATGTATTTTTAATTTTATTATTTAAATGGCACCTGCACTATTATCTCTCCAGTCCCTCAAAAGACTGATTTAGACTAAAAGATTACTTCTAGTGATAACACCACCAGTTGTGTCGCCCTATGTAAAAGTTCTAGATTTATAATATCACGCCGTAACTGAGCCACGGATATGTATAGCACTTTACAGCACACACAGAAAAAAAAAACCTAATTTACATGGAATTAGTAGCCTGATCCCAACTTGGCGTTTTTTTTCTGGCCAGCTATGTGGCAAAAAAAAATTAAGAATTCACAAGAAAGTATTTTTTTGGTTTTGAAGAGACTTTTTGTTTTTTTTTTCGGTTTTTATACTGTACCTGTGGGATGTAGGTACTTGTTGCTTCAAAGCCACCCGCAGATTCGTCATCCCATTAAATTCAGTACCTACTACACCCCAGTATTTTAACAGCATACTTCTTTTGTACCAGGAAGGATAATTACGTAAAATTATTTTCAAAAGTTCGGTTCCAAGGAGGGAAACAGGTTGGATTATAGATTATTTTAGTGTTGAGGTTAGAAGTTTATTATTCCCGAGTTTATTAGTAATATAACCATAATTAATACTATATTCATGTTCTTTAAAAACTTACCCGGGTACCATATTCAGCTCCGATGAGAGTTCTCACTTTTAGAGCACCAAAAGGAGTTTGATACACATTTTCCATTAATTCACCCTTTTTGTTTTTCATTTCAGGCTGCACATCTATTGCGTACAGATTATTACTTAGATACAGGATGGCTGTATCTCCCTCCTCAATTTTATCTTTATAACTTCTGAAACTCATCTTATTTATGTTATTTTAGCAATCCACAAAGTTTGTAAACAAACCACGACACGAGGGGTGTTCTAAGATTTGACGTTACGTTTCGATACTTACATTTTCTATTTAAACGTCAGCTGGTCCTAGTTTTAGTTTTTTTTTTGAGATAATAAAGCTATTTTGGTTCATATTACCACAAAATAAGTGAAGAAAAACTATTTAACATGAAATTTACAACTAGGCTACAAATCTTTAAAGGAAAACAGTTAGGGACTATCTCATTTTCAGGCATGTTTGCAAAAACCAAACGTTTTGTTAGTGCAAGTTCGTTCTCTATGAATGCTGTTGAATAATTTGATTGGTTTGCATTGGAAAGTTAGTTTTTCAACCAATGGCATGAGGAAACTATAGGTAAAGTGGTTGCTTTGTGGAAATCGGGTTGGAAAACGTACTCAGTTTGACGTTGATTGTATACGGTCAAAATAGAAATTGTGTGATTTTGTGATTTTGCGTAAAATATGAATAAATAAGTGGATTATACAGAGACCTGACAGTGCACAATAGATGATTAAACCAAAATCTTATGTGACTCTGTGTGACACTGAAGAAATATGGTGACAATGGACGCGTCCAAAATGACGAGTAAAACTAGCTCGTTGAAGGCTCTGATCCTCAAAGCTTGGAGAGAAAGGTGGACTGACATACAATGGGGCATCAACATCAAGACCATACTTCCAAGAGGCGTCAGCGGCGATCTGTATAACCTCGCAGACTGCATACTCCAGCAGGCAATGGTTGGTTGTGGAGCAAACCAGTTGGTAATATCTTATTTAAAACATTCTTTGGCATCCCATCTTGTATCTTATGCCGCCGTCCTGCAGAGAATAGCGAAATTCGACGCGTTTCACAAACCTCATTGTATTATGAGCCTTCTCGAATTTTTGGAAGGTGTCCTCGATGGAATTACGTGTCGTGGGAAAATGGAAGAGGAAGTTTTATCGTTGGCTGTGTCATCAATAATTCTATGGCTGCTGCAAGTATACCATTACTGTCTCAGCAAGTATCCCTCACCAAACCCAATCCAAAGTCAAGAACTACTGGAAAAATCAACAACTCTGTTGAATTCTATTATGAATGCTGATTTTCTACTTGCTATGTTCTATTTAGCTAAGCAGAATGACCCTAATGAGTACAGTGAGGTGACAAAGAAGTGCCAGGAGATCACAGCATTTATGATGATGAATACTCAATTCAAGGCACCCGTAACTATCCATGAGACTTTGCAGAAGATTTGCAATATGGATATTGATAAGATAGCACCGTTGAACAATAAGCCAGAGCCTGTGACTCATTGTTTGCAGGCTTTGATAGCTGTTAATGTGCTGTCTAACCCAAGCGCTAATATGCAACAACTATCCAACCAGCTGCTCATGGTACAGAGAATCAAAGGATACCCGCTATCAAGACTGTATTGCGAACTGATTAGAGCATGTTTTATTTCTCTTAATGATTCCAGTAAGGATGCTACTAAACAATCACTGTGGGCTGCTTTTACATTCCTCAAAATACCTCAAGTTATGCACTATCTACACAACATTTGTGGCACTACAACCAAAGATAGTGAATACTCCATAGAGATTGCTGAGGCATTTGAAAAATTGCTACAGTCTACGCCGCTGCTGGATGTTGTTGATACAAAGAACTCCTGCAACAGTGTTATATCTCTGTTAGAACCTCTAGTTAAGTTGAATGTAGTGTCAGAAAGCCACATGGCATACTTCAAACAGAAGAGGGAACATAAGGATGTCAAGTTACAAAAGCTGGAGCCAACCGGGCTGCAAGGATCAGTCCCATCTTTCATCACTAGAGCTGAACCGACTTTAGCAGGTATCTTGAAAACAATGGGAGGAGATTTTCATAAGACCCAGGAGTCTTTATATGCTATGCTGTGTCAAATTGTAGTTGGTGGAACAACTTTAGATACAATACTTGCTGTCGCCACTGTGGAAGGAAAGTTGAAGCTGTTTGTATCTAGATTGATCAAATTCAATGAATTTGCACTGCTTGCTGCCAATGAGAAGGGAGCTCCCCAATCCAAGGTCTACATTTTCGATATTTCATTTTTGATTTTGTGCTCAATTGTACAAGATTATGGTGCTGATGCTGTTCTTGATGAAAATGGTGACTCATTCTTTGACAAATGGGTGAAGGAATGCATGGTCTACCAGGGTGTTCATAAATCTCCTGATCAGATTCTCCAAAAATGTGATCCCCAACTTGTGGAAATATTTATCAATCACTTGAGTGTTCCAGAATTTGATTTCAAAAACACAAATATCAAACCTCACGATCTTTGTATGAATGTAAGTGGAGTGATAAAAGAAATCCTATTTGCTTGGGAACAAGGTTCTCTTTCGGCTGCAGATGTTAAATGTATGTTGGATTCTTTGAGACAGAAAATGGCATCTTTGGCTGTGTGTGCTTCAGTTTGGCTATGTTCTTACATAAATGTTGTTCATCAAGACGCATTTTTGAAACCTATCAACATGGTTCAACAGTTTTTGGTACCCCCCAGTGAAGCCGAGTTGACGCAAATTGATAATTTCAAGGAAAGGACTGTTTTGATGTGTCAAATTATAAGGAAGATGCAATACGATATTCACCCGCCTTCCGTTCCAAAATCGAAAGCCTTAGCATTAACACACAATATTATTTCAAGGCAGCCTATTCTGGAACAATTGCAAGCAGTTTGGGAAGACATTAAATCGAGAGGCTACCTACACATTGATGCTACTCATACTATAGAAAGTATTCTAAATACAACAGGGCCAATTTGGTTCGTCACAAACTTAGTAAAAGAAACACTGAAATTCCGTTATCAGGAAGACCTTGAAAGATCAATCGACATTGTTTTGGCTATGTTCCATCTGAATATTGAGAAATGCACTGAGGCTCTGTTGCTTCATGTCTTACCGCAATACTTGTATAATGCTAAACTCTGTGAAGATCTTGTTGAACCGCAATGCGCAATTTTGGCGAAACTATCAGTTTATTGCATTTACGCTGCTCTCGAACATAGCAACTTGACCAAAGGGCAGACTTCCAGAAAGCGTCGTCACGAAGATTCTGAAGACATAGAAATGGTTACATCCAACAAAGTACGGAGGTTGAATGATAACTCTTCTGACAGCATGTACTATTCACAAGGACATAGTATTTCGGGGGCTACTTTGAAAGAGCCTTTACTGACCGCCCTAGACACATTGTATACGTCTTTCTCCCAATTGGCTGGCAAAAATGGCGACGTTACGCCGCAGACTGATTTTATTTTACAGTTTCTCGTTTATGTTGTGCAATGTGGACAAGACAGAGCTCCACTGGTCTTGCAGAAAATGCCAAGTGAACTTGTACCAACATTGATAAAATGTCTTCCTGATGGTTTCAATATAAGTTTGATCCTCCGATTGTATGACTTATCGACTCCCTATGGACGAAAAGATACTGCTAGAGATCTATGCCTTATGAGGAATATGCGTCTAAGACCTGATTAATGTGCATGCAGATGTAAGATCAATTTAAATTGTCATTATAATTATTATAGTTTATGTGTAAAATAAAATCCAATATTCAATTACAAGTTTTATTTATTTCAATTCCTTGATCTGTTAAAAGGAAAATCAAACAAAAAGTCCAAGGTCATAATAATCTTTACTTCGCAAAACGCAATCAACAAAATAGTGATCATAAATTAATACTAGGCACTTCTCCTGTTACAAATAGTTGTTCCTGTTTCGTATTTTACACACTTACGACTATTTTGTACAATATTCTTAATTCTATGAGTTCCAACATTGGACGGAAATGAGAGGCATGTTCTTTAGATTTGTGGTCAAAGGAACTAAAGTATATTGTATAATCAAAAGGTTCAGCAAAATTGGACCTCGCAAAAGAAACAATAAATCAATTAGTTCGAATTTGATTGAAGAAGAATTTAATGGAATGCTCTCACAAAAAGTAACTTGAAAAACAAATTAAAACCCAAGATTGGCAAATACCATCTTCAAAGTAAACAGGTTTTAGAAACTTTTGCTTTGCTCGTTGGTTGCTTTTATTACTTTTTTATATTTAAAGGCAGAAAGAGAAATTAGAGCGACGAGCTAAAACCAGACTAGCTATTGTTTTATTCAATAGGGAGTTGGAACCTCGTAGTTGAACGGTACCAGAAGCAATATTGCGTTTGCGCATAATTTATGAACAGACTGGGAATAAAAGGGGCTAGGAAAATGGACGGCATCGATTTACCAAACTAGTACACTACCTATAAATATTTACAAGAAATAATACATTTCGTATACACATACAAATCACATTGAATGTGAACAATAATTACGCTCTAGTTTATCATTATTTTGTACAGAATCCATGATACCGGACAATCTTTATGTACAAATTAATAATCTATAATTACACAAAAAAATAATTAAACACAAAGATCACAGGAGAGTTCCAGAGCTTTTACTATAATTAATAAAATTTATTAATACAGGGTAACAAATTATTATTTAACTATTCAAAGAAATTACATGGAATTAAGCTACAGTTATAACGCAGGCTTTTTGGCATCCGGCGAATCTGAATGTGGTCGATCTAGAACAATAAGAAAAAGGAAACGTTAATATATTTTATTCTGATGTTTTATCTGGTGTAGGTAGTGCAGACGCATTGCTGCTGCGCATTTATCTTGCTTTATTTATGTATCTACAATCTCTGCACTTCGAAACAGATTCCAACTATCTTAAGATACGAAATATTGGTTCCAACAGTAGATACGATAACTAAAATTCTCATTCAATTCAAATGCAGTAACTTACCAATTTGCCTTCTAAGTACGTCTTCCCTAGATGCATTATACGTTGGCGGTGGATTACTGACCCTCATTGGTAAACTTAATCTATTAGGATTGGAGTTTTCATCTACCAAGTTCTCCGCGCTATTAGCGAACGTTGTCCTTTGACTCCTATTCCACGTCTGTTGATAGGAACTTTCTGTGGTTATTGTGTTACATCTATTGTTAGTATGAGGAACATATTGCTCTGGTGACCAGTCGAACACAAAGGTGTGACTGTAGTTGTGGGTGTAGGCTGTAGGTGTCCCGGACGGCGTAGGAGGCGTCGTCGTCACGTAAGGACTCAGGTCTTGGTGACAGACGTCAGGCACCTTTTGTAGAGCTGATTCTGACCACGTTGGACTTGGGTTCCATTGGTCAACCATTTCTGTTTCTGTTATGTTAAAGTTTTTGGATCCCGGTCTTCTACTGGCAATGGTCCCTGCTGAAACTGCTATTAGAGTATCTCCTCCTGATGTTATAGTTGAAGGAGTACATCGAGGTGACATATTTGTTATTGGGGTATTTGATTTGTCGTCTATACTCTTCCCTTTCCGCTTAGCATTGGGCTGGATCCTCGTATCCTCTATCCGTATATTGTGGTACCTGAAATAAGAAGCTAAAGTTACACATGTGGAATTTCAATCGGACTAACTACGCAAGATCGTCACAGTTAATCAAGAAAACAATTTCAAGATGAAGCTAAATTACATGCGCATTCCAAAAACGACATATTTGATGGACAGCATGAGGTCATAGTGCAATTAGCTAGATAATTTCTAGGCCATACCTGATACCTAAACACTATGTTGTTAGATGAACTGACAATTTGAAATTAATCGAGTTATGGCCATGAACAGTTTAATTCCATTAGCATAATTAACAATTGTTGACCATCAAATCGGAAAGTAGAATATTATCTTACCTATTTTCCTGCAGTGAGACTGAATAATCTACGGGTCCGTTGTCTGTCCTTTCGTAGGCGTAGTGCATGGGTGCTATATGTGGTGGGACGTGTGGTATGTGAGGTTGTATGCCAGGGTTAGGCATCATGACCGGCTGGTTGCCATTGATGCAGACGGGCGGAGTCGGCGTGTACTGCATCGTCGGAGGGTAGACCTGTATGTCGGGTGGCGGTGGCCCGTACATCCTCGTTGCTGCTTCGTAAGCCAATCCGTAGTGTAGCTTCGATTGTACCGCGTAGTAGTGGTAGAGCCAAGGGTTGGCTTTCATTACTGCTGCTTCCTGTTCGCTGTTGACAAAATAACGATGTTAGACTGGATTCAGAGGAGAACAATAGGGAACTTTTGAGAGGAGGATCTTTATGAGCCTTACCAAATTTTTGAGAATAATAAAACATTGTTGTTAGTAGGTATAAAAGTAACGGTTAATAAAATAATCCCCTTGTATCAACCATCAATATTTATCTGAGTTGAATAGCTAGTTCAAGCGCAAGAAACCTTGAACTCGAAATAGATCGTAAGTTATGAGCTACGCAAACAATTAAAATATCTTTTAAATGGTGATTGCATATAGCTGGAAAGAATTCGCGTTAGTCTCTGCGACATTGTTACAAGCTTTACCCATTACTAGAATAGTAAAGAGGAGCACTAAAGTTTTATGTTTATATTTAGTGGGATTCGTTCCGCCATGCGTTACGATCGCCTATTAATTATGCATCGAAGTAGTTTAGGTTATGTTCCATTTCACAAATTGCAGATAACGATAGTATATTAGACTTGTAATGTGTTTTAACAAGTCACTGTTCTTTAGCGGCCTTCTCACAAATACTTGAAATAGAGTTTGCTGTCTGAGATTTTCCGATAAAACCACCGCATTTTCGAGCGGCGAGAATTTTATCGCTTCCATTATAAAAGCGTTTTCTACTGACTGTAGTTAACATTCTTCATCCAGCACTTTGCGAAGGCTTTGACAAAGCAAATCAACGTTGTTTTGTTAAACAATTAAATTGTTTTTATCTACAATCGCCGTCCTGTCGTAAGATATAAACGTATTGCCAATAAAGTTAGTTAACAACCTTATGTTCGTTGCTAGTTAACAAATGATACATAGGTATGTTATCTACGTCACAAATCTCCGATTGTCGACAAAATGAGGAACATTTAAACAAACGACATGTAATGACTGTGCGGGTAAGGCAAGGTGAATACACAGTATTGAATTTGTACTTAATGTAACCTTTCGCGCGAGTTCACTTAACGTTTGTGTTTGCAACCTTTAAGATAGTGGATGCAAGGAAATGTCACATAGTTGGACTCAGCCCTGGACCTACATCGGTACAGGTGGGTTGAAAATGCTTGAAAGAATTAATAGCGTGAGACTGAATTTGTTAAACATGCATATTCAATGCATGTTGGCTGGCTTCGTTCACGGCGATTAATATATTTATAATTAGTAATGTGCCTCATTAAAAATTTCCGGGCCCAGTTTGTACTGCTTAAATTAGGTACTCGTTATGAGAGTTGACATTAATCTTATTTTTCCACCTCCTCCGCTATACTTTTCTGATTAATTTCGTTGCAGGATCCATTCTGGGACTTCGTCGAGCTTCATTGTCTCGGCACTTTTCTGGAGGTCGCCACTGTTGATTCTAGCTTTCAGGAGTTACAGTGGTTTGGGAATAGTGTGGCGGGCTTGTCCCAAAAAAAAAAACCTATTTTATTTCTTTAACTTTACCAAGCGAACTGTACTACAGGTACGTGGCTGATTCGAAGTTTCGATTTTATCGGAATTTAAGGCAATGTTTCTCCACATAGAGCTTTCCCTTGTCAAACTCGGGCAAAATCGGTTCAGTAGTATGATCCTGTGGGCCAATTTTCGAACTTCACGCGGGCGAAGCCGCGAGCTTAAGCGAGTTGGTTATAAATCAGTCGTTACAAAACCAACTGCTGAGTTGACGACGACAGTACATCAAGGTTTAGATATGTGTCGGACGGCGACAAATCGCTATTACATTCACTGTACATAAAGAAAGATACTGTAGTGAAGGCTTCAGAAACAAAATGGCGTCGGGATAAAACACTATTCCTATGTTTACACGCGTTCTGCATTAATAAACTTGACCCTTACGACCTTCAGTGATTTATAGCTGACTTGTGCTAACATTTTATTTATGTTAAAAGCCGTACTGAACGCCTCGTAGATATTGTAGAAACAGTAGGTAAGTTATGCACATTAGTTGCCATTAATTTATGCCCATTTGTACAATAAGATATTTCATATTGAAATTGACTGTTTTGAACATTCGATTTGAAATGCTGTAGCGGTGAAATATGTGAATCTTTGGCTTGAACATTTGTAAGAAAGCTACTTAATTCGAATACCAAAAAAATGAAACGTGCAGCAAAAGCGGTACTTTTATAATTTTATTTTTAAATTGCAAAGGACGAGTAGTCGGTTATGTCGTCCTTTTAAGTAAAATACGTGTAGTCAGAAATGATATACGTGCTCCTTAGCATCATAAGTTTGAACACGTATTTAGTTAATTATATTAATGTAAATCTGCCAACGTCTATAAAATGTCGTAGATCCTTTACAGATAATTTTCAAGGTTCAAGCATTCTAGTTAGACTTTTTATATTGTCTACATAATTCAGTGCTTGTTATGCATAACCGAGTTAATGGAATGTTGGAAATCAACGTATCCGTCCATGTTCTCAGTTTCCCGCCAATTTGTGCGTCCGCGCAGCCTGAACGCATAAATCTCGTCGACATGACGTAGGCGGCCGACATGTTGACAATTTGTTGTCGTTCACCGTATCACTTGTACATGCCATAGGTGGGTATAAACAAGCGTTAAATTACTTGCTCATACACTTTCAACAGCGATATTTCTTTTGATGGTCTAAACAACGAAAACGGTTCTTTATCGATGCCTATGCCACGTGGCATCCACAAAAAAAGCGTCACTTGGCGCTTACGCAGCATGTTTTTGTGCCTCAAAGTAATGAACCAATTAAACCTGGAATAGTAACATGATTTTTTGTTGCAAGAAGTGTACCAAAGAAATCTCCAGTAACTATGAATACCCGTGAAATGTTTTCGTTACCGATAAAATTGCTGGAAAGTAAAGCTCGGGACGCCATTAAATCAGTTATTCACGTAAGCCGGGCTCATTATTAAAAGCAACAGTATTTGTCAGTGGAGAGCACGAAGTAACATGAGTAGGTTGCGCAAGAGCATCAGCGCAGAAACGTGACAAATGACGCAATCCCGCGAACAATGCAACTGAGCTTGTGAGCACAGCGGATTTATAGCCACCACCGTACAACTTTTGGTGCAATTTATGAAATAAAGCGTTCGTATAATTTGGTCAAGAGGTAGGACTTGGAGACTTTACATCAATTTGCTGGGATAAGTAACTAGGTACCACTAACTAGGTACAATTTTGGATAGACTGGTACCTCGTAGCTTAAAGGCTCGTTGTGACTGTCTATAAAGATTTGCTTCCCGAGAATTTAGTAATTATTTAGTGTTCGGTTTTTATTAATAAAGCCATTAAGACTATTAATGTTTTCTAACATGTATGACCTAAGTAAGCCTACTTAAGTCCAATTTGTTAACCTGACTAACTAATTGCTTAAGAGCCAAAGCTCTTAAAGTTTCATAACCTGCATTTTGAGGTAACTACGTGTAGTAACGAACATAATTTGTGCTTTTAACGGTAAATGGTCTTCGGGTGCTATTATCGCTTAAATGTCTGCTTATGACATACACCACTCCTTCCCAAGACCTAAGTGGCTAAGGACCGCGCCACCGCCCTTTGTGCCTGATTGTTTAGGTCAGCTGGACTGTCACCCACTCGCCCATTCAAATTAATTTAGATTTACTATCTAAATAGCGCCTACCTCGACTAATATGAATCGGTCTTGTCACTGTAGGCCGAGCCATAATGACTTTGTTCGCGCCGATTATTATCTAGATGCCTAATCCGGATTGTGAATGGTGTTGAATTTAATGTTTAGGAAAGTGTTAAGTCAGACGTTATCTTAATTACGCCTTTAATGGTATGCACCTTTGAATGAGGAAGCAGTTCCTAAGGAAACCTCTCGCATCGTTGTCGAATCTCTTCGCCCAGCTGCGAGCTTTCTATAGCATTCTTTGGACCACTTATCTACAATGTAAGAACTGATTGATGGCACTAAATCATAACTCAAAAATTTCGGAAAGGATCAATCTTCCAAAATTACTTTCTACACAAAAGTTCACTCATACCAATCCGGCCATACGTCTCGAGCAAATTTACAAAATTAGCAGCAGTTTTCGTGTATTTTCGTGCTATAAAATATAGACGGTTGTATCCGCCGGGTCCATCGATCAAACCCGGCGCTTGTTAAACACCGTTTCTCACATCACAACAATAGCCCTTTGCAGGCATATTTCAAGCCATCCCGATAGTAACATCGGCCGGCCGATCGGCTTGCGAGGCTCGCCCCGGCTCTATAAATCACCCCCTTACAATATTTATTCTCTGCGAACCTTCACTACGAACTCTAGATGTTCGATCGAGTTTTAACACTCGATTGCATAGAACATAGTAGATAAATATTCCCAATGCAGCTTAGAAAATAAGCATAGAAGATCAAAAGCAACGCCTGAACCGCGTCACTGATTAGAGAGATCAGAAAACATACAGCGAAAGTTGTCTCGGTATTCGTAGCTTGCAAACTGTCACTCGAGCATGTGTGATCGTTAAATTTAATTTATTATAGCTGTGATTCCGAACTGTATCATTGCATACCATGACACAGCTTTGAATTCCGACACGCGAGCAAAAAACCAAAGAATAGAAAGAATAAGGAATGCTCTGAATGAAAATGATTACGTAGCGTATCATTATAAGATTGTAAGTCAAATGTAGGCTATTCCAATCAAGACAAGTAAACAAAATGAAACATAATTGGCCTTCTAAAATTGCTAGGGTATGATTGTGACTATTAACGTCAATTAACGAGGCATAGAAAAGTTATGCTTGACTCATAAGCAATCTACAAAATGGATTGTCTTCTTATTTAGAAAACATGACTAAGTTAGTTGATATTGCATTAATTGGGTATCATCTACATGGTTATCTAATTAAATTTCTAAAATGTTGTAACGGTTTTTGCAATGTCAAATGTATCGTTTTTCTTTGAAAAAAACTGCGTCTATCTTGGAATTTATTGATCTCTTTTGACCGCCATATTGTCGTCAGAATATCTTGTTGTTCTTTAGCAACAAATTCGAGTTCCCCCGACAATAGTACGGGCCGTGTTTACGCGAGAGGCGTACGTCGTTCGACGTCATCTAGTATTGATATCTCAATAGGGAAGTCTGTAAGTGACCGCGTTAAGTTATGACCGTAATTTTTCAAAGTCGGCGCACCGTGGGCCGGCAGAATTATCGGTTCAGTTAATAGTGTGGCTTTGGGCTCAATTAGCTCGCGAGCTTTAGACTTTCAGATACACTTGGAGTTATTGTTCTAGGGAGCTTTTATTATCTCGTTCGTTTGTTTCTGCTTTTTTGTGTTCTTATTTTGTTTCTCTCATTTGGTCTGTCGTGGGTAAGACTGTGAACTCATTTTCAAAACAGAACCGCCGACCTCTCTGTTGAAAATGAATTCATAGGCGGTTCGTCAAGTTGGTTCATAACACTTTTCAATTTGTTATTCAGTTTGAAGATTATTTAACTAGCATGATCTTTGGTTCGATTAGTTACTATTTTGTAGAAACCAAATGGACCTAACTAATGGCATACGTATGAAATAAAATAGTTTGCTTATTCTGGACTATTAACTCACCTTCTTCAACGATCTCAACTACAGCAACGTTAAATAATTATTTATACAGGGTGTAAACAGACCCTTCACATACCCGTCAACCAAGCAGTACATCAAACTAAGTAACTTTACGCAAAAATTATTGCTGGGAATCGACTTGTTTTTATTTGGGGTTAAAAATCACGGTTTACGGTAGGACTCGATGGAAAGCACTCAAAGCATTGTGCTGATGGATGGATTGAATAGTACGGGGGTCGTGGATGTGTGTAAAGTAAAAATCTTACATTAAAAAGACGTATTTAAAAAAAACTTGTGAAATAGTTGGAACTTTGACCCCCAATATCTTCGTAACTAGAAGGTTCCCAGGTATGGTCTAGAAAAAAAAAATGGTCGCAAACACGGGGAGAACAAGTGCCTTTCGGATATGTCGGTCTATTTACACCCTTTATTTATGTAACTTGTCCTAGTCATACCACCATCAGATTTATACACCAGTCAAACACATCCTATATAAAAGAAAATATAGCACGTTACATCTCGGAATTTAAAAAATGTTGTCGAGACGAACGCAAACAAAATACCTTGTAAAATTATCTCCAATTATAGTTTAATTCATAATTACTGGCTTGGACCGCTGAGCCGTAAACATAATTGGTTGTAGCTTGAACGCCGGCAACTTGACGATAAATATCATCATACCGTTTAGTATTGGTTTACATGATATTGTTTGTTGATGGAGTGGCTTAATTTGATGTGTGGGTTGATAAGTATAATAAGAAAGTGCTGATAGAGACCATAGGGCGGATTTTTATAACGAAATGTGATCGTGTTATTCAAAATTATGGTAAAACGATGTATTGTGTGTAAGGTGATATGGCTTGAAGGGGGGTGACTACTGAGATAACGGCTAATAAAGATGTATGGAAGAAGGCATGCCTGCCTACCCTAGCCCAAAAGGAATGGCCCATGTTACTTGGGGTCGGCTCAACACGTTTTTTTCTTCCATTCTCCTCTGTCAACCGTCACGCTATCATTTATTCTTTTTTCTTTCATATCATTCCTCACACAATCCATCCATCCTTTCCTTGGTCTTCCTCTCCCTCTCCATCCATTGACATTTATATTCATCACTCTTTTAGTGACATGCAATTCGTCCCTCCTCATCACATGCCCATACCAAGACAGTCGATTCCCTTGTAATTTTTCTGTAACTGGCGCAATTTTCAAACTTTTCTAATATACACATCCAATCTTGTCACGCCACACATCCACCTCGACATTCTCATCTCCGCTACATGCAATATTTTTTTATGTATCTTTTTCACAGCCCAGCATTCCGATCAATACAGTACGCAAGGGCAAGATTATGATTACAGGTACTAAAGATAGTAGTCCACACTGAACATACTTTTCGACAAACGTTGCAATAAAAAGTAATTTGCTGTTAAGATTGATACAGCTGAATCTGCTGAAATTTCATATTTGCCCAGTCATCGCCATTTATTAACTAATTAAATAACTTTCAAATGATGCAAGAGACATTTTGTGAAATAATTTCAAAGAACAGCTGTCGAAGATCTTTTACTTTTAAGATCGTCTTGAGTACCTCAATACAAGCTATTATAATGACTTGAATGTAGCTATTCAATACGCCACAGAGTAGTGAGAACATGGAGTGTGCAATTGGCAAGAATTAAACTGACATTATAAGAACACAAGTCTTTTAAAAAAAGAATAGCTTAATCTACCTTTTTCTCTTTATTAACGAAAAGGTTACCTTTGTTGTGCGTTTCTTAATTTGTGACTGAGGCTAAAAAAGCACGCAAACGTAACTTTACTGTACTCTATTGGGTTTTCAAGTATATTGTCATTGTAGTAAATTATAAGTCATGTCTGTGCCGTTAGAGCCATTGATTAGATATTACGTACTCGTACCTTCGAAATTCGGAAACTTAGGAATGTGATGTAGGGGGGTGAAACAGAAGCGTGACGCGGGCAGATAGATCCAGCACTGGGAACGTAAGCGTTTATGGTTACTATTACCGCTCCATTTTCTGCCTACTCGTTGTACACATAATTTGAGCTACGATTCGGCGATAGAATTATTTGTGTTACTCTGAGAACATTAAATGTGATTTAAAGTGCTTTATTTATGACTGCGCAATATGGTGTTTGTTATTTTAGTTAGAAATTTATTCAACGTTTCGCATTTACTTGGACTTTTGACGTTTATTGATATATTATAATAACATGATCTTACTATTTTACGTACATTTAGGAAATTTATTTAATAATTAGACACGTAATTTGATCTTTAGTCTTCAATAATAACTATAATACGATTTTATGATTGGCAGAACTAGTAATAATTTGTAATTTTGAAGTGAAATAATGTAGATAAATTGCCTGCAGAGATATTAAATGATAATAAGTCAAATGATTGCTATGTGGCCTCACCCATTGGAGCAATGAGTTGACTTATTACAAATAGGGTGGCCTATAGGGGCATACCTTTTAGTAACGTGAAGCACTGCAACTATTTGTTTGTTATTAAATATTTTACACAGTTTGACCCATAGTGTACAAGGTGTAAAGGGTTATCGATGCATTAACTGTTACCATGAAGACTACCCATAACATGACGGCTGTAATCCCCGAAGGGTTAGGCAGAGACGTACCCAATAGTACACCCACATTTCGCCAGTTAAATGTTTGAGTCCTATGTAATAGGGGTCGAGTCTATTGCCAGAAATCCGGACTCCTGAGAAATTCCTGATAGAAAAGCCCAATAACGCTTTGCCCGCCTGGGAATCGAACCCAGGACCACATCCACAGCAGTCGCGCTTGCGACCACTAACCAGCTGCAGCTAGAATTAAACAGCGCCAAATTCAAATAGTAACTGTTAGCCTACATCATCCGTCTGCTGAACAAAGGTCTCTCTCCATAACTCCCAATTCATTCCATCCAAGGCTGATGTGTTCCACTAGTTTTGGTCCAGTTCATCCCGCCATCTTCTACTAGTTCGAGTAGTACGGTATGATGGTAGGTTCTCTTACCTCAACACCTGGTTAGTGCACACGATGACGGGCCTCTGCGAGTTCTCCAGGTTATCCTTGAGCTGCAGAACTGCATGTACCCAGAGGAACTGGCCGGAGCGACGCTGGAGCCGCAGTAACGCTATGCAGGAGCGTTCTTGTTCTGATTGTGTTACTGTTGAAGAAGAAATGGTCTATTTAGTAAATTTATAGTAGTTTATTCTGAATTAGTATCGTAATACCTACGTGGTTTTGGTTATTTTAAAGAAAATCACCTGTAGGATATTGTTAGGACTTTGTGGACGCTTAATGTGCCTTTGATGGGGCAAGGCGGAGGACTCATTAAAGAGGTCGGTCTATAGTTGGTATCGAGGCTGAATACCTATCCTTGAGATACAAATACGAGTAGTCGCATTAAAAATGGCTCAGTCAGTTCATTCACGCAGGAAATTAAAAAAAATAAGATTCTTAAGAATAAAATTGTAGAGGAAGATCAACTAAAAATAAATAGCTATGTTCTTGCATTTTGATATTATGTACCGTTAAAGGATTCGAGTGGGTGTTATTTTTTGTTTCCATCATCTCGTGTGTTCTGTATATAGCACATTTTTTTACATAGATTCATCACTTCAATAAATTGATACCTTCTTAATCTTTTTTGTCTGACAATACGGCACCTACTTTACATATTTTTTTATACGTAGGTACACTTGTAGTCAACAACAGCTTTAGTAATCTAAAGTAACAAAGAAAATGATCATCTCATTTATCTGAGTGTCATAGGGGCTGCTCACGAGTGCATTCGGGCTGCTCACTAGTGAATTCTTAAGTTTGATTCTCAGATAAATTTATTTCATTGGATTTTATTTAATTTGCTAAGCATATTTCGGAATCACCCAGTAGGTACTGATCTGCTAAAATTCTAAAATTGTATTCAATTGGATAATTAGGATAGGCGCGTCTCACGACTAAATACCATCATCTGAAAAATGTATCTACAATAGGATATTCCTGTCTAAATGGATCTACTTATCTACCAAGTCTACGAAGATCTCTGCCTGCCCTTTCTGCTATAGAAGGCGGAACACTCATTCATGCAATATGAAAAACAAGTTTATAAGAAATGAAATGACAAATAGACAAACACAATCTCAGCGTGAATAGTTATAATTGAATAGCCCTAAAATTAGAACGTCGTTAATTTAAAGATTATCGAGGTGCGGCTAACACCAAGTTAAACACTTCCTTTTAGTAACAAGAGGCAAACTAATCGCATTCGAAAACATAACTTGACAACAACGAGATAGAGTCTGAATTACCTTGAGTAGTCCTAAGATTATACAAGGTGTTTGACTTTGACAATGATGTTATGATAGTAATTTACATACACCAGGAATGGTCCGGCCGATCATACGAATCGCCGTACAAGGCATCCGATTCTAACGTCCATCGAATCGTCATAAATGGTATACCCGTTTGTTTGTCGATCATTGCGGAGATAAATCGATTCTCGATTCGTATGACCGATGTTTACGCAATCAATTTGGTGTGTTTATCGATACCTAACGACGCTAATATGAGTTGTGATCATCGCTAGTTAGTTTTATTTGTTTATAGTTTGTGTAGCGTTTTATTATGTTTGAACAGCTTTCCCTTATAAAGTCATTCGAGATTATTATTTATTACTAAACGATTGTAAGTATCGGTGATTATTTATTGGTATTTAATCGCCGAGCCCTTTTTATAGGTTTTGTAATACAAATAGTCGTTATTAATTTGAACACGATCAGTTAAATAGGTGATTTAAGTTACAGTTAAGTTAACTAGCCTTACCTTTGCTGCAATCAAAAGTTATTTTAAGCTTAAATAATTTAGTAATCTGATGCAGTTTGAAGAGCAGAAATGAAATGAACGGTGCCTGTTTTCTCGAAGTGTAACTTAATCGACAAACTCTACAAAAATGTTATGGAAAGTGGCCTTAGTCGGAACTAACACCATTTTTTTTTTTTTTTCAATATTATTACATATGTCGGATTTGTCAGGGATTATTCCGTTAGGCTCGTACATCATGTGGGCAGACGATGGGTTTCGCGCAATAAAAATACACTGAGTGCGATATACTGTTTCTATTACTTGAAAATACAATTTAACACAATAACACAGGGCACAATGAACCGAGTACAGTTCCAGGACATCTCAACTCCGCTGCGATCAGACATTGACTGTCGTCCTATAATAAAATATAATATCAGGGCTCTGTAGAAGCACGCTGTGGTGTGGATAGTCTGGTAAACAGGTCGCGTGAAGTCACGACTGGCGCGCTTGCGATTCATTTTATGTCCGTACTAATGACCGGATCCGACACAGATAATTTAATGACTGTTTACCAACAGCGCCCTCCTGTCAATATAACAATGCAACACTGTTATCTCGAGGCGTTTCTTTAGTCATAACCTGTACAATTATAGCCCCCTGTATCACATTGTATCGTAAACAAACTTGTACAATTATTAGTTGTTTAATCACAATAATCAACATAAACGTATCTTATTTGGAAATCGATTTTAATTTGATTATAGTAATTGGAATATTGATCAACCCGTGGGACATTTATTCATACATAAAATCTAGATACTCCTAAAATATACGAGGAGTCTATTAATAAGAGTTTCTGTTATAATAACTAGAATATTAATAGTGTTTATTATTTTTACATAAATTACTAAGTCAAATAAGCGATGGAATTACTGAATATTGTTGTACTTAAGCATATAAAAGCCCCTACAGGATGTTTTAGAATTCGTGTTATTATTTCCAAAGTTTTTTTCATGTTCTTACGGGAAGAAAATAGATAATTTTAAAATTATTAACTACCCAATAGTCTTAACTCATTATTTGACTAAAGAAATAATAATTCTTTATTTTTTTTGTTATTTTTGAATCCAAAAATCTCTTCTACGCGGCTCCTAATTTCTTTCAGCAATACCTAGATTTTATTTTTTTAAAGGTTCTGTTTCCAAAATTTTAAGAAATACTATTGATATTTCAGAGTTGGTTTTAAATGTTGTTTTAATTCATTCTCATAAATTCTTTTAGGGGGTGAGTACACAAATACTTTCGAGTATTATATTATCTGTGCTTTCGGCCACGAAAATAATAAAATACTTATTTTAAAGTCAGCTGGTAAAATAGGGACCACCCTTTAGAGTAACACCATGTGATTTACTGACTAAGGTCCGGCAACCTAACAGACGAGACTAACGGTGTAATAGATTTATTAATATTAATTTATGACTCATTTATCAACAATTATTAAAGTAATTAATTCATTGTGTTACCTCTACAGGATCCGTGTTGGGCTTGTCACATCCTTACATAATAATTACCTAATACATAAAGGGTGTAAATAGACCCTTAAAATATCCGAAAGGCACTTGTTCGCCCCGTCTTTACAACCATTTTTTTGTTCCAGACCATACCTGGGAACCTTCTAATTACGGAGATATTGGGGGTCAAAGTTCTTACTTTTTCACAAGTTTTTTTTTTAAATACGTCTTTTTAATGTAAGATTCTTACTTTACACACCTCCACGACCCCCGTACTATTCAATCCTTCCATCAGCACAATGCTTTGAGTGCTTTCCATCGAGTCCTACCATTAGGTCCGCCATTGTGCAGTTCTTGTGCATAAAGTTTTAATAAATAAATAAATAAATAAATAAATAAAAAGTGATTTTTCACCACAAAAAGAAAAAGTCGATTCCCCGCAATAATTTTTGGTTGGTACAGAATGCTTGGTATGTGAAGGGTCTGTTTACACCCTGTATAATCACAACTAAATGTGTGTTTTTACGCAGGATATAATTAAACTGGAGTTTTATTATATCCAGCAACCTCTTATCTAAATTATAAATGCGAAAGTTTGTGAGGATGGATGGATGTTTTTTACTCTTTCACGCAAAAATTACTTAACGGATTTGGATGAAATTTAGCACACAGATTGTTTATAACCTGAATTAACTCATAGGATTACTTTTTATCCCAGTAGTATGATCCCGTGGGACAATTATCGCCCCTATTACACTATAATGGGATTGAAACATAACTGGCGAAATGTAAGTGAACTGTTAGGTACACCTGTACTTAACCCTTCGGGATTATAGGCGTGATGTTATGTTTAATGTAAAATAAGCAATTTTACATTGTCCTTACACAAACGACATATCACTAATAATAAATTAAAAGCAATATTATGCAAATGAAATATTACTAGGGACACTATCTACGCTTGCTCTATGACAATTAATTGAACCCAAGACGTTTCGTATCTGATTGCAATAAGTAATAAATTGTCTATGGGCTGCGACAAAGAATGGTAAAAGATTATCTTACAAAATTAATATTTGTAGGGTTCCGTAGAAAGACGCAGTCATCATCTGCCTAGCCTCGTCCCAACTTTATTGGTTTTGGCTTCCAGTCCTACGGGATGCAGCTGAATACCAGTATTGTACATGACGCGACTGCCTATCTGACCTCCACAACCCAGTTAGAAAGATGCAGTATCTATTAAAAATATTAAAAAAAAAAAAAATAAGTACTGAGGAGGCTCTCGCTTGGCTGCTGGATCAGAAAGCAGTACTTCTGGACACGGCGCGTATTGTTAGGAGGTTCCTCTCTCAAGAGCCCTGACCACCGGTAGCTCGGACCCTGTTCCCGATGCTGGTGGGCTACTATTTTTATATTTTTAAATGTTTTAATATTGTTTTATATTAAAATATTTACAAAAATGTATTTAATATGTGTAAAGATAAATAAAGGAAATAATATGTATACATTCGGCACAAGAGGTTATCGCCTGTCGTAAAATTAAATCAAATCGTAGAACTAATGTTAAACTTTTTTTTACGTGACGAGCACGCGCGTGCCCTGTACGCCAACGACACAAATATGTGACAAAAATGCGGTGCACTATAACACGGATTATAAAAAAAAATATTTTTGGAATTCTTATTCTTTTAAGCGCAACTATTTTTAAGCGCAACCAACTAAGCGCAACTAAATTATTCCTCGTAACGCAAAAATAGAGAGATATCATTATTGAATCCCTCCTCCTTGAAAACCTCTCTCTATTTTTCATCATGGTTGCGCTTTGAGGAATAAACATATAATATTTTTAAGTTGAATTTGTGAGCGCAACTAATGGTTGCGCTACGAGGAATAATTTAGTTGCGCTTAAAAATAGTTGCGCTTTGAGGAATACCCCAGCATGGAGGGCACGCGCGTGCGTTTATATGCTCTGAATTGCTCTGGCGTTCAAAAGGTTAAGTAGTGAGACAAACTTAAAAGTCATATACCAGGGTTTTGGACACCTTCTGTCAAATAAATAATAGTAACCCGTTGTAATAAACGTTTGATGAAGGGTTATCAATAATAGATATAAAGCATTCAAAATTCCTCGTAAAACACATGAATTGGCCTTTTAAGGCTGTTAAGCAAGCAATTGATGTATTCTTGACAAAGCTGTAAATCTTAGGTCATTACGATTTCAATTAAATGGCCACTGTTGTTTGGTTTAATTTACAACAGTGGTATAGTTAATATGTTTTGGTGTTATTTAACAATGCTACCAAAATTAAAGGCTTACTTTACTACATCTAGGTACCAATAAGTTTCAGAAAAAGTTCAAACGCACAAACGATGGGGTGTTTAATATTATTATGTCTTGCGTGTCCTGTTGTTTGTTCATTACAGGAACTGATGGGCTACGGAGGGCGCCAAACTATTCAATCAATCAAAAATCAATTCTGGGCCGACTCAATTTAGATTGCCATCGACACGCTAAGAAGAAGACAGGCAAAAAGCTATCAATATTAGCAGACCTTTAAAAATAAATACTGACAAAGCAACAATACTATTTATAGTAGATATCAGTAACAAAGACTAATAATAAAACGCAATCAAAGCAGTTACCGCTAAACCAAACCCAATATAATTCTCAAAGGTCACAACCGCACAAGCAGAGACCCGTCCTTGTCATTACCGATTATCGAATCATTCGAATGATGACTCGACTACGATGCATTGCCAAGTACGATTCCGATTCGACAAAGTTCATAAATCGAATCCGTCATTCGAATATACGTCTTATGTCGACGTGACAGCTGAATTATTTCATATTTCGAAGTAAGAATGTACGTTTGTTGGAGAGTAATGAAGGTTAATGCCAGCCGATCATTTGTGCAATCTTGACTGTTGGTTTTAGAGGAAGAGATGG
The DNA here is from genome assembly GCA_963082995.1 of Noctua comes. Lineage (NCBI taxonomy): Eukaryota > Metazoa > Arthropoda > Insecta > Lepidoptera > Noctuidae > Noctua > Noctua comes. The sequence continues at coordinate 9,275,863 of OY720288.1, forward strand.
ACGACTGCTGCGATTGTGGGTCGGCAAACTGCCAGTATGTTTATTCCCAAGTACATAGTTACATACCGGTATGTTTGGCTAAAGTGGGTTTGATTTGCGAGCTGTATTCAGAGCTCTGCCTACGCGCACCTTAACGAATGACATAATGATATGAATGTAAATTGTTGTAATTAATTCTCATTCTAACTAGAAATAGGCGTAGATTTAGATTAAATGTTCGACACGTAAGTTATGAGCTCCGTATTTCAGTGGACTGATGTTTTGAACGGTTGATCGGTTTCAGTTCAAATTCTATTGATTGTAGAAATCTACATATTTTAATACTAAATTACCATTTTCATTAACATAATATTCAAACAGTCGATGGATGGTATCCGTGTTCAGAATATGATTTTATGGGCTATTTGCATCTGAATAACTTGTACATCAGTTATTTCATTATTCGTCGATAGTTTATTGCTGTACCATCCTCTATTTGCCTGACATTTGACTTATGAACATCTTAGCGCGAATACTCCGAAAGTGTTCCAATTTTGGATTTACCAAGTTTTGCGTCAAGCGCGAAGTCACGAGTTTAGAGCGACATTTTGAAAACAGAACATTGTGTTCTTGATATAGGGTTGGGATTCGCTTAGTGCTATTTAGTCGAGTGCTCGATTTAGTCGATATAATCGCTCACGTAAGGGAAGGTTCACACACGATCGTCACGTCGCGTCGCGTCAAGTCGTCGACTTTCTCCAACGTGTGTTGACGCAGATAAGTTTGTGTTAAACGCTTTTGTGTTGTCGTAGGTTATCGAGCGATCACACACGATGCGCCTGATAGTCGATTGTCATCTTTTTGCAACATTGGTTTTGTTTTGAACCTACCTTAAATATTTGGCACACCCCGTCTGATGCCGTCTCTGTACCATAGAGTGTGAGCATTTAAAAACGCGTTTTTGATGTATGGTCCCCAGCCAAGGAGCTAGATTTTAATTTTAAGTTTTGAAACGGGCAATTAATACAAAAGTTTCTCCATTACCTGCACTAGTCAAAATATCAAAGAATGGTCGAAGCCACAGCTTAGCTAGTCAGACCGTGCCGTTTACAAAGCATTTAAGTAAATATCCTACCATTTCCTGCTACATGTTTTTTTTTGGAAATTTATTTCTTAAAAACATGTCCAAGCGGGAGTCCAGACGTACTGCGGGTTATCACCCATCATCATCATCGTCATCTTCCTGACCTTGTCCCATGTCACTTGGGGTCGGCACAACACGTTTTTTTCTTCCAATCTCCTCTGTCAACCGTCACGCTATCATTTACTCCTTTAACTTTCATATCATTCCTCACACAATCCATCCATCGTTTCTTTGGTCTTCCTCTCCGGTTATTGCGGGTTATCACCCATACCTTGTCGATATTCCACACAATCGCACGAAGCGCTTTGCTACATCTTTTATTATGCGCACAGCCAAGGAGTAGAAATCCTTGCCTTCGTCAGTGTTCCCGAGTTCATATACATATACCAGAATCTATCGCGAGGTAATAAGGTTCTTTTGGATTACCTCATTCCATCTTCCATCTCATCTCTGTCCTCAGGACAAGATTAAGGTCAAAAGTAGGCCCATTTAATATAAAAAAGTGAAAAATTTCACCAACATGGCTCTCATTTTTTAAGCAACACAAAAAGTTCCCACGCTTTTCGTCCACCAGGATACTAGAGATCCTACATCATTAATCACAAACAATGGACGCATGCGCAGTCGTTTGGAGATCTATTAAAGCGTGCAGTTTACCGCGAGATTGACGGGTTCAGTCTGCGCACGAGTTCTTGTTATGGTATTACGTTGGGAGCACTATGTGTCCGGATTACGGTTTCTAATGTATTTTTTTGTTGTACTTGGTGTTAATAATAATAAGTTAGTAAAGATACACCGGCAATATCGAGGAATTCAACGATACTGATGCCGAGCTTAACGTGTCTACTTAAATCAATATTTACCCAAGTATTTCACAACCCATCTTCGGGCTAACCCGCACTTGCATAGATTTGACCGTGGATGGGTGGACCCATTACATACCGAGTTTCCTCCGTGCCTCGGAAAGCATGTTAAGCTGTTGGTCCCGGCTGTCAATTGTAGATCTTTGACAGTCATTAGGTAGTTAGTGGCCCAACGTTTGACAACAAGTCTTACCAATACCATTTCACCAGCTATGTTTAAGTCCGACGTAATAGGGGGCGAGCCTATTGCCATCAACCGGGCAAAAATCAGACTCCGAGGCTGATACTGCGAAGTTCCCAATGGAAAAACACAATAACACATTGCCCGACCCAAAAAAATTAAAATCATGCACGCAGACAAAATCATTACTTCTGTTGTTTTACCTATTTACGAGTATGTCTACGCCGGACATTACAGTTAGTAAAAAGTTCGAATGTCTGACAACTAGTCTAACCTTAGAACATTAATTTATTTTGCCCAATAGTTGGTTTGTGGAGGTCAGGTCACGCTCTATATTTAACATTTTAATATTCAGCCGGATCTAGTACCTAAGACTCAAAGCCAACACCAACTGTTGAGAGAAAAGGTTACACTAACTACAGTACTTTCACAGTTTTCATGCCTTGTGACTGGGACTGTAGCTACATTTCATTGTTGACTTTGTTTCGACAATTCAAAAGTGCCTGTAACTGGCCTACTTGAAATAAATGCTTTGATTTTGATTTTGACACAGCTGTTGTTGCTTTTAAATTGTAATTTTTTAGTGTGAAATTATGAGTATTTATCGTCTTCTCGAAACGATGTGTCAGAATTTGTCCGACCATTACGTAGTAACCTGGACAGTTCTGCCGTTTGCCTCATTCAAGTCCTGTAGAGTGCAATTATTTGTGGACGACGAAAAACATCATGAGGACAGGCATGTCCTAGACCCTTTTTTTTTTTTTTTTTCCGGATTGAAAATCATCAAATGACCCCCCCCCCCATTCTGGGCGGAGCGGAAGGGAGTGTCAGACTTGTACCGACTAAAACCCATCCATGTTCCTTCTTTGCCCTTTGTGTTCCAGGGCCACGGTATCTCTTTCGAACAGTCCCGCAGCCCATGTCCTAGACCCTAAAGTTAGCTAGTGACGTCTGGATCCTAGATTGGGTTTGCGTAGTGGATTACGTACGGCTCCCTCCCTAACACAGAGAAGAGATCTGTGTCCCAGTAGTGGGAACATTGTAGGCTGGTAACGCTATGCCTCTCATCCATATCTAAACATATAATAAAATTGTAACAGGCCGATGTCTGTACATTGAAGATATTGAAAAAAAATGGCGGGTCTTTATTAGAGCAACAGGAACCAAAACAACAGTTTTTCGAATTTTTGTCTGTCTGGCTGTCTGTCTGCTTGTCTTTCTGTTTGTATGCGCATCACGCAAAAACTACGGCATGGATTTGAACGCAGTTTTCACCGCTTTACTGCTAGATGCTTAAATTAAAATATAGGCTACTTTAGATATAGTTTTGGACCCGATAGGTGGCGCTGTGCGAAGCAAGGGCGGGTCGCTAGTAACAAATAAGTGTACTTACTTAATCGATGTTTGCTCTGCGCCTCCTTACAGCAGTCTGGGTGTAGCAGATGGTACCAGCTCACGCCGTGCAGTGAACTTCTCTCCCAGCCAAGATGCCATTCACTACTGGACAAACAGAAAGCGTTCAGTTAATATAGATAGAGTATATTTTATCCTGTATATTATCTTTGCATCACCTTAAGGTAGACTGGTAGAAAATGCCTATGGCATTAAGTTCGCCTTTGTGCAGTTTTGTTACTTGTGCATAAAGTTTTAATAAATAGAGGTTTCTATTCTTTAAACAGTCTACACAGACCTCCTGAGTCCTGTCTGCAAGTAAACAGATATCTGCTACTCTTGGCAAGATTACGATTTTAAAATAAGATATCAAATCTTGGTTTTCAGCTTTATCCGATTAGGCTTGAAGCCGACCCCAACATCATTAGTAAAAGGTTAGAATGATATCAAAACTGTCTTATTGTACCAAGTGAAGATCGTGGCTCCACCAGACCTACCCGGATCTTCGTCTTACGCAAATCCAAATGCAAAATGAAGTGTGTGAGAATCAACTGCTAATGATTGATTGCGATAAGTAAATTAATTAATTAAACTAATTTGTATGCACTATTACATGATCTCAAGAGTCCTTCTAATAATCTAGTTCTCAATTTGTTTGATTAATTTGCAATTGAACCTCATCAAAAGTGTAGCACACTAATGAACTAAGAAAAAAAATCGAATTTCAATACTAAGTAATGAACATTATAGTTTCGTAAACATCAAATTAGATTTAGTTCAATTAAAAAACATCCACCGTATTAAAACTAGCTTAGTTTCAAGGCAAGGAGGCAGAGACTAAAGACTTAAAACATAGACAATAATTAATATGAAATTAGACCAATGTTTCTGGCCATTATGCAAACATTATAGAACACTATCGAACGAACTATTGTAGTTGTTCAAGGTCCCAATGATTGATGGATCAGATGACCCCAACAGATTGTGTTTTCATTTCAAGTTCATAATAATTTTATTTTTAATCGTTCTTGATTTGGTAATTTTTGGTATTTGTTTATTGTGTTCTTTTAATTGTTTTAAAGCTATTAATCTATTACTTGGTTTAATGGTGGTCGTTGTGATTTGTTGTACAATGAACCGAAATTCATCATCATCAAGCGCCTAGCCTATTCCCAACTATGTTGGGGTCGGCTTCCAGTTTAACCGAATGTAGCTAAATACTAGTATTTGAAATGGAACGACTGCTCATCTGACCTCCACAACCCAGCAAGTACTGAGTAATACGGTACCCTTGGAAAGACTGGTTGTCAGACTTTCGGGCCACTGACTACCTGTTACGATTGCCAAAGATCTATAAATAACAGCCCGGACTAACGGCTTAACGTTCTTTCCGAGGCACGGAGGAAACCCGGTATGTTGTGATGGTCACCCATCCAAAGACCGACCTAGGCAAGCGCAGCTTAACCTTGAAGATTAACCTGTGCGGCTGTTATTTGGCCACGAGCTCCTCGTGAATGAACCGAAATCAAAGTATTAAAAAAGATTTCCTTTTTTAAGAAGTAGGCACAGGTTTCATTGCGTAGCGTTTTTACACTTCCTTCCATAGATTAAATATTAGTAATCTTTAAAAAAAAAAAACTATTTTGTTGTGACTCTGTTTCTTTTGTTAAATTGAATTTAACTGTTTATGTTAGTTTTGTATTCCATCACGTAATGTTAATTTAAACTTGTTAATAAGATATTTATTTTATAGTATAGTGCTTGTGGCACACCTAATATATTTATGGGGCATACGGTGCTTACCGATATCAAATTGTTATACCTAACTAAATTAAAAAAAAAAAAAAAATATCTGACTTAGATAATGTTAGATAATTCCTTTAAATATTTGCAGTGTAAACAATTGTTGGTTGGCCAATAAAGGAAAATAATAAAAAAAAAAATACTCGTTGCTAAATCTTCATGAAGATTCATTTTTCATGATTACTCAAGGGTCAATATAATTACGGGGCCCCCCTCTAGAGGGCCAAAGCCTGCCGGGGTCGCGGGACTCATAGAATTGACCCTGACCCTGAAACATAAAGGGCTACTGAAGGACACCGTGGATTTTAGTCAGTACAAGTCTGACAGTCCCTCCCGCTCTGTCCTGGGTGGGAGGACTCATTTGATGATTTTACTACGTTAAAAAAAAAAAAAAAAAGGGTCAATATAATTTCCGACCATAGTTTCGTTTTAGGAAGTCATGCCTAAATGGTGTGCGTTCGCGCAGCGGAATGTTGTTGAATTTAAAGATTTTAATTATGCAGATAATTAGTGTATGACGTCCTATAATTGTGTATGGTAAAAAAAAATTTGTGTATGCAGCCATTGTGGAGAAATTCACCAAAAACTGATTCCGCTGGGCGAACGTTGTCCTGGCGGAACTTTTTTTAATCCATAGACTTTAGAAGAAAAGAGATGTGTCCAAAAATTTGTGTGTATTTGTGTGTAATTGTTTATGTATGAATGAAATCAGTGCATGCATAAACTTCGGAGAAATTCAAGTTTCCGCTACGCGAACGTTTGGCCATTAGCTAGTTTTCATATAAAGCGCTTACATAGAGAGCTGTAGATTTTTACATACGTTGTTTTGAATTTGTTTATATTTGTTTAAAAAACAGATTTAGAAAAAGTCGTAGGGTTTAAAAGATAAAAATATAAACGTAAAATACACTTATTAGGTCTTAGTTCCTAAAGTATGCACTTTGGGGTCTAGATTTTCACGTTTACACAAACCTTGTAAGTGTCTGCAACATGTTGCCAAGTATCAATGATGTTCCGTTAGTAATTAAAAAGTTATAGGACAATTTACCATGAATAGATCACTGTTTACAAAGCAGTCGAATATCACGACGTTCTAAAGGAATTGCATGGTAAAATGTATGCCAATAATTTGTTTAATCATTCAACTATTCACATGCAAAATTTCATGTCATTAAATTCAGTAATTAAAGAAAGACAATTATAATACTGACGAAGCATCGAAAACCTACATAATCCGACCAAGTTCGGATAGCTATAAAAAAGCGGCCGTGCCATATATCTAAGAAACGTTCTTAACTTGGAAGATTAGTATTTATTAATATGGTACAGTTGCGTACACAAGCGTTAGGAAAAAATAAAACAATTGCATTTCTTGAATGAAAAATATTTTTTTAATAATAACGCCACTATCTACGATAAAAATTGCTAATCGGTTAGTCGGTCTATTAACTTAGAAGATACTCCGAAGAACGACCGGGACCGAAAGAAAGAGAGGGAATGAGATCTGTTAGGGTGTGAGTGAATAAGCCGTTCATGAATGATAGCATTATCATTTACGAACGGATTACTACCGACCGACGAATTGATGCAAATGCAATGCGAATGAACGCATAACAAAATAAAAAATACGTGTTTACTATTTAAGTTTATCATGTCAAAATTTGCGCACTGGGTTAAAAAAAATCCTGTATATGGACTGGGGACAAAACAAAATCAGACTCAAGTTCAACAGCAAACGAATCCGCGCGGGCCGCGGCTAATGAAAACATATTGCCCTCTCTTTTCTTCAAGGATGGAAGTACCGTTTCAAGCGGGAAGCCGCCTATCGCTCGTTGCGCGCAGCACGTTGTCAATTTTTACACACTAGAATATTTTTGATCAATTCGTAACTACAAAACTTAGACTATTTAACCAAAGGACTAGCCTTAAGCGTACCGCTTCGAACAAAATAATTCTGCATATTTTGGTGGGGTGCGGGGAAACACGCTCACATACATAAGTCACTACCTACCAGTACAACGGTATACATCAATTAAAAATCGATTCAAGAAGTGTTTTTTTTTAAGTTATTAGATTGTTTGATCCACTAAAGTTGCAAAGTGGAACGCTCGTGCATGCCTAGTCCATTGGTTAAATAGTGTAATAAGCTACAATATGATAAATATTTACCTAAACAGTAGTACTTACATGTGGTAATTATTTCATTTCCCTAAGGGGTCTATAGTTAGAATCCTGATCCGTGAAATCTTCAATAGAAATTAGCTGTATGAATATTATTTGTCTTAAATAATATATCTAGATTATATCTCAAGTCTCAAGCGCATACTTAAATAAAGTACCTACGTAATTAGTACCTACTTTCTGTCATAGTCAAATACATTAAAAAAGTAGGTGTAGAAAAATAAATGACCTATAAATTATATCGAAACAACAATTGTGTTATCACCTGTACCAATTCAATACCGGTATTATAATGTAAATTTTGGGATGTTACCTAAATATATTGCACGGCCGCTTTTTTATAGCTATCCGAACTTGGTCGGATTATGTAGGTTTTCGATGCTTCGTCAGTATTATAATTGTCTTTCTTTAATTACTGAATTTAATGACATGAAATTTTGCATGTGAATAGTTGAATGATTAAACAAATTATTGGCATACATTTTACCATGCAATTCCTTTAGAACGTCGTGATATTCGACTGCTTTGTAAACAGTGATCTATTCATGGTAAATTGTCCTATAACTTTTTAATTACTAACGGAACATCATTGATACTTGGCAACATGTTGCAAACACTTACAAGGTTTGTGTAAACGTGAAAATCTAGACCCCAAAGTGCATACTTTAAGAACTAAGACCTAATAAGTGTATTTTACGTTTATATTTTTATCTTTTAAACCCTACGACTTTTTCTAAATCTGTTTTTTAAACAAATATAAACAAATTCAAAACAACGTATGTAAAAATCTACAGCTCTCTATGTAAGCGCTTTATATGAAAACTAGCTAATGGCCAAACGTTCGCGTAGCGGAAACTTGAATTTCTCCGAAGTTTATGCATGCACTGATTTCATTCATACATAAACAATTACACACAAATACACACAAATTTTTGGACACATCTCTTTTCTTCTAAAGTCTATGGATTAAAAAAAGTTCCGCCAGGACAACGTTCGCCCAGCGGAATCAGTTTTTGGTGAATTTCTCCACAATGGCTGCATACACAATTTTTTTTTTACCATACACAATTATAGGACGTCATACACTAAATATCTGCATAGTTAAAATCTTTAAATTCAACAACATTCCGCTGCGCGAACGCACACCCTAAATGCCAGGCCTTTGCTTGCTACCTGCCTAGTAAAAAATTTGCAATATTTGTTTTTTGTTTAGATCTATAAACTTGACCTTAAGCACACTCAAAGCAACAGTAGCGATTGGCTCACTATACACCTTACAATTTGTTTTCTTTATTAACTCAAATCTCTTCAAAATTCTAAGTGGCCTGTCTGTTGTGTCTTTAGTAATCTTTATTCAAATAATATCGACCTTAGTGCAACACAATAAGAGTTAACAATTACTTGATTAGCTGATAAAGCGATTGTAATCGATATAGAGTTAATATTTGCATTTATCTTACTGGCTATTAAATGTTTTGAGTTAAGAGTTTTCTCCTCAGGAATCGGGTCAGTGTCACTAGTAAGAGTGGTATTAATAACTCATTATATTTATCTAAAAACGTATTTGCGACTGTCATTTTTGAAAACGGTAATAGATACAGTGTTGTGATAGTGTCGTAATTAGGAATATATAAGTTTTAGATTTGCATTAATATAGCTGTCTCATGAAAGTAAAAGTTTGTAGATTATTTGCAGCGATTGCTCTCAAGAACGAAATATTTTGTCTGATACGGTTCGACTTAGAGATGTAATTTTTTTTTAACTTGTTCTATCATCATCATTTCAAGTTCTGTTTTAAGTAATGATACTTAGCAGTAACTTTAAAAAACGATGATACTACAACATAACATCACGCCTGTGATTCGCCAAAGGGTTAGGCAGAGGTGTACCTAATAGTACACCCACAGCGCCAGTTACGTTTAAGTCCCATGTAATAGGGGGCGAGCCTATTGCCACCAATCGGGCACAAATCCAGACTCCGTGACTGCTACTGAGAAATTCCTGATGGAAAAGCGCAATAACAATTTGCCTGACCCGGGAATCGAACCCACGGCCTCATGCACAGCAGTCGCGACTGCGACCGCTAGACCAACGAGGCAGGTTACTATTAAACCATTTTGGAACTAGATAAAGTAACTGGATTCCTACTTTATGGTCTCCTAACAAATTAAAAAAAAGGACAAAGGAAAAGATAATAAAAATAAATACGTAATATCAATATGTACGTTATCGCAAATATTAAAAATATTTGCGATTACGTACATGTCCTTCTGCCAAATGTGCGTTTGTTATCTCTTGTATTTTCGTTGACAGATCGACCACTGGGGTCCTGACAAATATAATTATTAATTTAATAAGACCTCATTTTTCATATTAAGTATCCAATTATAATCTGACTATAGGTAAACCAGCTATAGGTATTGCTAATGGCTCTTAACCTTTTAATGTAATAGATTACCAATGAATGATAAATAAATAATTATATTATTGTACTGTTCAATAATTTAAGCGTACATTTCGTAGAACCTATTGATATGTGACAGGGATTAAACTACAATATTATGACTCGCTTATCGAGTGGTCGCAAGCGCGATTGCTGGGCATGAGGTCCTGGATTCGATTCCAAGGTCGATCAAAGTGGCATTGGCGTTTTCCAGCTGGAATTTCTCAGTAGCAGTCAGGATTTGTGCCCGATTGATGGCAATAGGCTCGCCCTCTATTATATGGGACTTAAACATAACTGGCGAAATGTGGGTGTACTATTAGGTACGCCTCTGCTTAACTCTTCGAGGGATACAAGCGTGATGATATGTTACGTTATGATAAATAAATCCTTCTCGATTTATATTATATTTAACTATTTAACAGTCGTTAGGTAGTCAGTGGCCCAAAAAGTCTGGCAACCAGTCTTACCAAGGGGTAGCGTATTACCCAGTACTAACTAGGTTGTGGAGGTCAGATAGGCAGTCGCTCCATGTAAAATACTGGTGGTCAGCTGCATCTGGTTAGACTGGAAGCCGACCCTAACATAGTTGGGAAAAGGCTCGGCAGATGATGATGATGATTTTTTTAACTGTTCAATCATTTAAGAGTTCATTTCGTAGAACCCATTGATATTTGATAAGGATTAAATTACAATATTATGACGCCAATATCCAAGGCAACTACCGCTATGGTGTAAAAACAATCAATCAAATCCTTTTAAATGTATTATTGTTGCATGTGAGGACGTCAAAGGACGGAACGGTTTTTTTGGCGATGTATATGTTAGTGAAGATCTTGCAAGTCATGTACAATCGATTAATAAACTTATTTTTATTAAGATTGACTGTAGATGTCAAAGATTTTTTTTTAAAACGTTGCCCCACACTAGGAATTTCTCCTGTATCGTGGGTGCGATTACAAACATTTAAACTCACATACACAAACAGCCAGACCCGGAACAACTACCTGTAGATCTCACTAATATTTGTTCCGTGCGGGAATCGAACCCGCGACACGCAGCGCAGCAGCCAATCGCTTAGCCACTGCGCCAACCGTGCCGGAACTATCATGGTCACTAAAATTACTAATTAATACTAATAACAGGATATTTACCATGTTTACTGTTTTCTATGAGTTCCCGATATTTCGGCGCTGTTACAAGCACCGTGATCACGGATAAACAACAACAGCGCCGAAACATCGGGAACTCATAGAAAACAGTAAACATGGTAAATATCCCGTTATTAGTATTAATAGTAATGTAGATGTCAAAACTATAGGATATTAAGCCTGTTCCTACTCGCTCATGTTTTTTTTTTCTAACCATATCAGAACGTCTTGGTTCACTGAACTGCTTGCTTGTACCAAAAATGAGTTTAAAAAAAAAAAACAGCTTGTCAAGGAAGATCGTTTTAAGGTCTACAGGTCATTGGTCAATCCGGACATTAAATGAATACAAAATACGGAAGCATTCCAAGTAATTAACCAATAATTATGATTTTTAATGATCTATCTTCAATAGCACAACCAGAACTCAAGTCCATAGTCCAATCCACAAAGGCAACAAACTTTACACCATTAAAATATTAATAATCAATATTAAAATCACCCGCTGATCGTACGGCAACAACTCATAACTAAACAAGTGCATAATTTGCATCTTTGTGACGTAGTTGCTCATTGAAAAGCGCATAATGTCGCTAAAGACAGAACAATAATGTTTACGACCACCAGATGCAATAGAACATTATAGACTTTGTGACATATGGTTGTGCGTGATCCGCTTAACATATAAATCATAGATCATTATAAGGTTGGGCTGCACTGGTGATTATATGAGTCGTCTGATGAGTCGCAATTTTGTCAGAAGTTGTAGAATCTGAAATGGTAGATCTGCTATAGCCCAGTTGCCTACCATGCGGTCTTAAAGTATTTTTTAATCGTATTCCAGTCGAGAGCGGAAAAAAGATGAATGGATGTCCTGGATAGATTCATTCCTCTCTCACTTTGGGATAAGAATATAACAATTCTGCTTTAAAAGCTTCATATTCATTCATTCATTATTTTAGTTCTCCGAGTTACTTCTTTTACTTGAGATGTTTTATTTTGTTTGACTGAGCACAATTTTTATGTCACTCTCTCTTAAAGTTTCTCTCACCCTCGCCGTTGTATGTTAAGCCTGCCCCCGTAGCATGACCATCGTAGACGAGGATTTCTTTGACGGATGAATCGACAAAATGACAGATAGTCCAAGAAATCTGTCATTGTGTCGACACAATCTGTCATTTTGTCTTCTTCTATTCTTCCGTCTAAGAAATCCTTGTTTTTTGCAATTTGTAGGACAGTGTCAGTCTCTATGTTGAACAAAATATGATTCGCGACCGTAACACGCATGTATTTACAGAATTAAAATCATTTAAGTCATCAATATAACCCTCTAAGTTCATTTAATCCCATTGAAAGACTATTTCATGAACATGTTAGGCTACCCTGGCGTTTCCACCTTAAGATACTACTTACTATACAACGCTTATTTTTAGTATATGCGAAAACTGAATATAGTTTGTTCAGAATAAGTAACTGAATCGATTCCAATAATTTTTAAACCATGTTATATTTTGTCCCAAAAATATTTAAAAAAGGCTACAAGTTGGACACAGAGCGATACTAAGTACCTATCGCAATCATTTAGGTACCTACTGCCAAATTATTATTATCAATGAGCTCAAGACGACGCTGGAGGTGCGCGCGCGGGCGCAGCGCTTGGTGACCACGTTTTTGTGCGGACAGCCAGGTAACAGAACGAGCTTATAACTTTGTCATTTTTCATGATACAGTCTTGAAATTTTGTACATAGATTTTTTACATAAAAATACTAGACACGTGTTTCAGATTTCGCATATATTAATACTAATGTTGCATAGTCACTAATCAGCCCAAAATTAGAAAAACTCGCACAATTTTTTAAGCTTGACAGCGCGCAGCGGTTCCAGCTAGTCAAATTATTAATATTCAATTCAACTACTGTAGCTTCATGTGTGTGGGCTTTGAAATAATCTATGATTTTATATTTTATCGCACAAAACGTATGGACTTGTCTGTTAATTAATAGGGAGACTCTGTATGGCGTCATGCTTGGCACTATTTATGTTAAATCCGTTTATATTTTATGTTAAATGTAGTAAGTTATTGGAAATCTTGACTATGAATAAAGTGTTAAGTTAATAATGTTGTGTTTGATACGTTTACAGACGTTTTGTGTTATATTGATTCTCGTATATCAAATAATTGTTTCTTAGAGTAAATATTAAAACGCGTCTACTGATTTTATTTAAAAAGAATTTGTTATCAAGGGGTAACTGTTTTCAATGTGGTTAGTAAAACTTATTCATTATTCTCCATCGAAGCCCGTTGTCTATGTCTAGTGATTTTTCATCATAAGTATCAATGATACCAGCATTACTTGCAGAAAATTCGTAGATTATTAACGCAATATGTAGTATAGCTTTAAAACGTAAAATAAGTATTATTATAAGTTAACATCAGTAACTGGCTTGTTGTAAGTTAAAAAATATTTATTCATCTATCACACCTGTTTATCTTTGACAGTCGTAGTTGTAATCAGTGGCCCGAAAGTCTGACAACCAGTCATACCAAGGGGCAGTCGCTCCATGTAAAATTCTAATATGTAGCCCCATCCGGTTAGACTGGAAGCCAATCCCAACATAGTTGGGAAAAGGCTAGGCAGATGACGATCTATCACACCTTTTTAGTGATAATGCCGTCATCAGTATTATTGATAGCAGCGTTACTAGCAGAACAGAAGATCCATAACCCATTCATAGACTAATATTCTAGGTAATATTGTGTTATAGATTGACTGTTATCGTTAAAATGTGTGATGCAGTTTTTTACATAACATCACGCCTGTAATCCCCGAAAGGTTGGGCAGAGCTGGTGGTGGGGAGTTTTTTTTAAATGAAAAACCAGTCACTCTTTCGCACTTCCTTTCTTATTTTTAGCACTATTTTTGATTTGTCACAATTTCTCACGAGTTTCTTTAGTTTAATATGAAACCTAGCCAAAGATCTCAAAGATAAGACCAGTGTGTACACCGCTCTAATCCAGAGTTTCACAGGAGCTTGTAACTTCGTCATTGTATGCAAAGTCTGTCCGCTTCCGAGCAGCCAGAGCAGGTGACAGGCATGTTTACATTTCAACGCCAGACACGGAAATATAGTGCAATGAAAGGCCCGATGGCTTGAGCGTTTGAATAAATTAGATATTAATTATGTTGTTATTGGCTGGGTTGGCTACTTATAAGGACTGGTAAGTAGACAGAAATGCTGTAATGTGGGAATACAATGAGAAGGTGCCGAATGACGATATGATTTTGCAGACATGAATGTTTCACCAATAAAAGGATCAGCACATTTAAACTGCGTTCAATAGCTGTCAAAGTCTCACTCACAGCAATGATGACAATGACAACTCATAAACGCAGTTTACATGCCTTAATCGCGTTCAGTTTCGTTGCAATTCGACCTCGATTCTGATAACTAAACCAATAAAACAAATGACGATCGCTCAACAAATAATTCCACAACAAATGGAAACGACTGAAGCCTATATAAATGACATTGCCCATTACAAAAGCAACACCCTTGCTACAACATGATTCTCTACGTATAAATTCCACATTTCAAGGCGACAGCTGCATAAAAAACGTCAGATTATTTGTACTTGAATGTCGAGTGAGGCTCATCTCTTTACCATTGCATATATTTCAACTCGTCTTATTATTTCGTGCCATTGAATGCCGGTGACGAACTGACGACTTGCATGAATATGAAGCAAGCTCAATAGAGATGTTGTCATACATTTCAGCCTTTGACGGACACTGGTCCTGTGGCAGTTACACATAGTGCATTGTTTATTGTTTCTGGAGCCTTGAACCAGTAGGGTGTTTGTGTTTAGTTCATGTAAATCTAGAACGCGTGGTTCGAAGGCAATATTTGCTTACATCGGTATCCCTTCTATTGTTGAAAGTTCCATTTTGGAACCATGTCAAATTTTATAGCCGCCACAGCTCAGGGAGTATGGTTTGACTACGTCTTGAGAGTATTGCTGTTATTTTTGGATCTAATCTTCTTCTTTAGCATTTGATGGAAATGTGACAGTTATCAAGCCGTTTCAAATTTTCTCGACGTTTTTTAAGTGATGGGCACTTAAAATACTTCTGCAAAAATTTGCACAGTTTGGGTAGGTCGTTGCCTATGGAGAAGAACCAGCATGAAACTCCATGGTTCTCCACTCCTCCAACTCCAAAGGTTACCTCATCACCGATATGTTTACTACCGTCTATACTTCCGTCTGACCTCACTACCGACGCACATGTAATCTAGTGTACTTCGTCATCATCATCAAGCTATAACAATCCAGTTAGATCTACTTACTTGGTATCGATATGGAGTATCTTCATGTCCATGGCGTGCACGGTGGTGAAGACGTTGGTGGCCCCGTGCACCACGCACTCGCGCGTCTCGGGCATGGCCAGTGGCGTGCACACTGCCAGGAACACTGGCTCGTTGCGGCTACACAGTGGCAGGTACGACACGTAGTGCCCACGGACTAGTATTACCTAAAAAAGAATAACAATTGATTAATTAGGTGTTTGATTATGATAGGATGCTTCTTTTCAATGAGAAATCAGGGCCAGATTGTAGGAGCAAGTGTGTGCAGTGTGGTATTGGTTGTCTTGGTATGGGCATTTGAATGTGACATAGAGGAATGAAGAAAATGATACGAAGAAAGACTTGTGTATGAATGAGGATATACAAGTAGGGGAACTTGAAAAGGTAGGTAGACTTTGTGAAAGATGGTTGAGATGATGGCTCTTAGAGAAGTGGAAGAAGACGTGCTGCGCCGACCACAAATTATTTATTTATTTAATAAATAAATTGGGATAAGAGTTAGAGAATGATGATGATTGCAGTACAAATTCACAGTCAAAAATCTAAGTAGATGGCAAATCAAGATTCCACTGTATGCCATTTATTTAAAGTCTAATCTAAGATAAAAATATCACACGTCTAAATCCAAGCTACTACACGCACATCAACACAAAACCGTATCACTATCGCTACAACTATCGACTTACATCAAGGCCTTAAAAAGCTTTTTACAACTGACACATTCTATGACCCGTTCCCCAAAAAGGCGTGGTACAGTGACATTCTTTAAACTTTTAACTACAATGGTATAAGTTCCATACAATAGTTCACAGTTCAGACCGCTCACTAACGTATCTTCGATCCGGATTTGAACAACCTTGAACGATATTTTATTGTGTAGTATCGTATTCATAGTATCGATTTTGTTTAGAATCGACTTGGTATGGAGCATCGATGCCTCGCCTTGTGTGGTTGTGAATTTGTGATTAATGGTTCTAGTTGTAATTGTTTTGGAAAGGACTTGTGGAGTTGTATTTGAGTAACGTCCGAAGATTGATTAATACTGGTTTTCTCCCTTTTAATTTTGGTCGAACACTTTTCACCATTATGCCCTGAGTTATAAGATTGAAAAGTAGTTGACTATCAGTGAGTGCGGTAGTACTTATTGGTGCTATAATGTGTTCTAGGTTTTTAAATTGTCGGAGATAGGATTCCGGCTCGATGGACTATTAATTAGTGCAAAGAGCTACGGAGCATGAGATTTTGGCTTCGGTTTTCAAGTGATATTGGGTTTTTCTATCAGTCTCAGCAACAGCTTGGAGGCTAGTAGGAGTCTGAATTTATGCCTGGTTCATGGCAACAGGCTAATATTACAAGGGATTTAATTATAACTTGCAAAATGTGGACTACTATTTTTACACCTCTGCTTAACCCTACTAGGATGACAGGCGTGAGTTTTAAAATTCAATTCAATTCATTTATTTCATCAAATATGGTATGTACATGAAGTTCTTATATAAAATATTTAGTAACACACATTTGGCCAGTATATATTGCTAGGTTTTCTTTGTCAATTTATGTATTTAACAGTTAAATATATCTGAGCTTTAATGTATAAAACTAGCTTATGCCCGCGACTTCGCCCGCGTGGAGTTAGGGAATTGCCCACGGGATCTTACTTCTGGGATTATAAGTTATCTATGTATCTATCTGTAATACATACATAGATTTACAGATACTTGCTTATAACTTGCAATTATTAGTTTAAAGTTATATCAATTAAATTAGATACGTGAAATATTGATACCTTGGTTTGAGATTGGACATCGGATTTACTGGATTGTATCTGAAGAGTATGTAGACACATTTTCAAGTCAATCGACCCCGAGAGAGTTTCACAGAAAATTCAACACCCCATTTCACCCTCTTAGGGGTGAAATTTCAAAAAACCCTTTCTTAGTGGATACTTACTCTCCACAAAGAGTACATTCTCCAAATTTCATGTCTCTAGGACCACCGGTTTGGGCTGTGCGTTGATGTATCAGTCAGCCAGTCAGGACATTGAATTTTAAATTGGGGGAAGATTTTTGAAAAACTGTGATATACGTATCTCATCATTTTAACTGAAGTATATATAGACACATTTTCAAGTCAATCGACTCAGAGAATAAAAAGTTTCATAGAAAATTGAACACCCCATTTCACCCTCTTAAGGGTGGAATTTCGAAAAACCCTTTCTTAGTGGATACCTACTCTTCACAAAGAGTACACTGTACAAATTTCATGTCTCTAGGACCAGTGGTTTGGGCTGTGCGTTGATATATAAGTCAGTCAGTCAGTCAGTCAGTCAGTCAGTCAGGACTTTGTATTTTATATGTATAGATTTACAGGGACACTTTTGAAAGTACTCATCTATCGAATAAAATACTCTTGTAACAACCACTTCGATATTAACGTCACAATGTTACTATGAATACGCCAGGAAACAAAAAGTAGATACAAAATATCATTGTATCGTTGCGTAAAAACTTTAATCTACTTAGCAAGATATATTTAAATGATGTCTGCGGCTGTAGGTCAGATTGTATCATGGTCTTAAATAGAGCACCGTATTGTATGACAACATTATTTCTGAATGCAATTTTGAATCACTGCTATGACTGCTACGCTAACTGTGTAGGAAATACCTTGGTGGATGAAGCATTCTGTTTTATAGGTTAACGTAGATGAGAGGCACAAAGAACGAGAGGTCTATACTCAGCAATGGGTGGAATAAGGCTGCCATTGATGATGAAGATAGATCCGAATCAAATGACAATGCGAAAAATTTGGTTATTGAAAAAGATACACGAAGTGTTGGGTACAATAGTAATAGTTACGTTTTTGCCAAGCTGAATAAAATGTAGGAATACAACAGATAGGAGACTAAAATCATGAATGTAAGGATGTTTATCGATCTGCATTATTTATTTTTCGTGTGGTTAGTGCCTAACCTGGTGTTAGAGTTTTATGCCGCCCATGAGCCTTTGACTTGGCTTTCCATGCCGTCGAGAAATATCTCTCAGGCATAGTTAGTTTCCTCACGATGTTTCTCTTCACCGAAGCTAGTGATAATTATACAATACGCGCATGAATCCGAAAAATCAGAGGTGCGTGCCTTGGGTTCGAACTCGCGACTTTTGACTTGGTAGTCCGACGGTCAAACCACTTGGCTATCACCGCTTATCTGATGATCTGCATTGGTCAAACCTTCTTAATAGGGGCAGGAGAGTCAGCTGCATAATCAGGACTGTCATAAAAATTATCAGGGAACTTTACACTATACAAGGTGGAGACGACAATACGACAATTTTGGCCAAGGTTTTTGAAGTAGCGAGTTGGCAACATGTGTTTAACGTTTATACCGATGCGGGATTCGTTAACCTGTTGGTGGTAGCCTATTATCTACACTATGTAGAAAATGCTAAAAATGAAAAATAACGTCCTGTGAATAAACTGCATACAAAATTCAATCGAAAATATCCAGTAATTTTCGATTGAATTTTTGTATGCAGACTGGGAACGTCATGAGTTACATACAGTTTAATTTATTGTCGCATTGTCGTCTCCACCCTGTATGCAAAGCTTCTAATTTTATCTGGTTATGGCGAAATGTTTAATGAGGGTAAAAAGTGTTACTAAGTCTTTTTAAAAACTCAAGAAGATACGTGACACTTGTCTTGGAGCTTAGAAATGCAGCTGATTTCCATCATTCATCGATCGGGAGGTCCGTAACACGGCATCAATTAATAACCTGTTCTAACACCCTTCAAACAAGATCTCAAATCCCTACCCAGATTAGACTTAAAAAGAATTAAATTGACATACAAGTACTTATGAGATTAAAACTAAAAATTTGTTCGTAAACCGATTGGTTCCGTCGACGCGACGCCCACCGAACAAAATATGACGATAGATTAGCCGGATACGATGTGAGATTATCGAATGACGATACGCCCAAACGTATGTTGGTGTATGGTGTAAAGGATAAGCGGTAGAGGGTCACGATTGGTGTAGCAGTACAGCTGGTTGGCTTAAACATTTAATTTTGAAGAAAACCTTATAAATACTCTTATCACTAGCAATTTCTAATACGTGTAGAAACATAAATCTCGTGTTTATTTTACAACCTAAAATGGTTAATATCATACTGCACTATCACAATTGATATGAAATTTATTAATTATTTTTGACATTGTTGTTATATTCTACAATCAGACCAGACAGCTGGAATTAAAAAAAAAAAAAATACACTGTCACTTACGACATATCTTCCGTGATTTTCAACTATTCTGAACTCCCGATATTTCGACGCTGTTGCAAGCGCCATGATCGCGGGAAAATCACGGAAGATATCCCGTGAGTGACGGGTATATTTAGATATAAACCGTGAAATCAAAAAACACAGTTTAAAATAATACTATTGTTATCTCGTCCCTGAATTTAAATAAGTATTATTTTTAGACAGATAGGCAGTGTGCTTTTTTCAGTCGTCGTGACTGCTGGTTGACTGATTAGGTTAGTATTCATGATCAATCTTTTTTTCAGAATTATTTCAAAGTAGTTGTCTCAAAAATTGACTAGAAAATATCTATTGTTTTATTGATGGGCTCGAATATTATGTAGCAAAATGCTATAAAATATTCGAGCCCAAAGCCCAAAGCTCTAACGCTATCGCTACAGCCTATGACTTAATTCCTCAACAATATGGGTTCATAACAGTATAGAACAATCAATCGTGGCTTATTATCTATTGCGTAGAACCAAATCCATCAAAACCATACCGACTCTTGAAGTCACCAGTGAACGACTTTCTACCAAGATAAGGTTTGGTCGTGACCCGAAACACTGCCTTACAACGATACGCCTGTCAATGGCGCTAGTAGTCGTACATTCTTCACTAATAAATTAGTTCCGATTTTCGCCGCAACCGCTTTTGTATTCGGATATTGAATTGTCAAAGGCGATAGTGTTGTGATTTTAGAATTTGACTTTATCTTTTGAAGTTAAATAGTCGTGCTGTATGGAGGCTGTTTGATTATTTGATTGTTTTATTTTGACGGTCTGTTGTGAATGGGTGGTAAGAAGTTGAAATTAAACAGAATTGATTAGATAGGAATGAAAAGAGCTCGTGGCTAAGTAATAGCAACCGCTCGCGTCGATCTTCAGGTTAAGCCGCACTTGCCTAGGTTGGTCCGTGGATGGGTGACCACCCATTACATACTGAGTTTCGTCCGTGCCTCGACAAGCACATTAAGACGTTGGCCCCAGCTGTCATTTGTAGATCTTTGACAGTTTTTACAGGTTACCGAAAGTCTTGATGCACAAGCAATGAAAATTAATTCTAGTCTTCTAATTATATTTCCTGACTGATCGCAAGTCTTGTACGATTAATCATAACATTTGAAGGCAAAAAAAAACAACAAATAAATCCTAACCTTCGATCAGAATTTGCTAACGGAAATAAACTATACCGTCACGTCCCTAGTAACTGTAAATATACATAAGTACATAACATTACTCCTGTAATCCCCGAAGGGTTAAGCAGAGATTGATCTGCCCCGTTGGTCTAGTGGTCGCAAGCGAGACTGTTGAGCATGAGGTCCTGGGTCCGATTCCCAGGTCGGACAAAGTGTCATTGGGTTTTTCCATTAGGAATTTCTCAGTTGGAGAGACGGAGTCTGTGATTTGTGCCCGGTTGATGTCAATAGGCTCGCTCCCTTTTACATGGGACTTTAAATATAACTGGCGAAATGAGGGTACTATTAGTAACACCACCTAACACTTCAGCGGTTACTGGCGTGATCTTATGTTAGTATCTACTTTATAATTCACCAAAATCTTGCACCAAAACTCGATTATACGTCCTTTTTTATTATTAGGGTACTCCTATGCCTAACACTTCGGGGATTATAGGCGTGATGTTATGTTATGTTACATGCAGAATTTTTTACATTTCGCTTGACTGTAAAAAAAACACACAAAAACACAAACTCGACCTCAAAAAAGCCAAAAAACCGTCACAAACCGTTAACTATTGTTTATCTACAGTCTGAGGGCAAGACCGATTACTAACAGAGTAAACGTCGGCAAGTGGTCACAAGAGTCACGCTCGCCCGTGTGGAGTCACGAATCGTTACGTCACACCTTCTTTTTTCAAAGTTATCCTTTATAACGGTCTGCGCACGCGCCGGTATCGGTATCGGTGTCGTGTGCGGTTCATGTATTTTATTATATTAGCTTTGATTGATTGGTTTCGATATCCTATGATAAAGTTTGACCGATGTGTGTGTTTTGTGATGATTGTATTTTTAAGTTTTACTACTGGCGCTCTGAGGATCAGGTCGGTGTGAGCTGAAAGAGAGTCCATGGAGTTTCTTGCCCATTCTTCTCCATAGAGATCTACGCTTTGTAATGCAACTACAGTACTTTCTCAAGTTATTATGGCATGTGACTGTAGCTTCGCTTTTTTTTTTGTTTTTTTGACATTCAAAAGCGCCTGTGATAATCTAATTGAAATGCTTTGAGTTTGAGTTTGATGAGGTTCGATTCCCGGATCGGGAAAAGTCCTCATCATTCTCCTGCCCATATCCCAATTTATTTGGGGTCCACGCAGCATGTCTTCTTCTTCCATACTTCTCTATTCAACCTGTCGGGGAAAGTGTTATTGGGTTTTTCAACAGGAATTTCTCAGTAGCAGCACAGCCTGGATTGGTGCCAGGTTGATGGCAATAGGCTCGCCCCCTATTATAAGGGTCTTAAACAAAACTGGGGAAATGTGGGCGAAATAAAATGGGTACACCTCTGCCTAACCCTTCGGGGATTACTGGCGTGATGTAATGTTGTGTTATTTTACTACTAGTAGGTATATAGTGTCGTGTTGTTAGGTACTAATTTAGTGTCGAATAGACGTAGGTATGTCGTGAGAAACATTGTTCGGTGTTTGATAAATTACTGGGCAAGAGATCGTGATTGTGTATTTGTCATACGTTCGCTTGATTTTGGTGAATTAGATATGAAATATTGGTGTTTCGGTGTCAAGATTTTGATCAAATGGTTTTGATACAAATATTCTAGTTTGTCTTTTAAAGATATTAATGAATTTTGAGGGTTCTTGTATGAGGACCTATGTATGAGGACCTATTATTTGTTAAAGCGGCTATATGCACACACTGTGAATATTATAAGTATCTACCTATTACGGTTCAAAAGATGCAGCCATGTGACAGACGGACAGACAGTAGAACCTTAGCTAGCCTTTAACAGGGCCCCACACCCTTTGGGTACGGAACCCATTAAAGGGTTTTTATTCAAATGAGACCACAAACCTAAAAATATCTTGATCATAGGTTTTCGGCTCTAATCGTATTGAAAACCATATAATAAGATTCGAAAATATTTTTACTTACATATAATACACTCGCATAATCGTCACAACTTTTCAGCCAGCCCGTTACAGCAACATACGTAACAAACACTCGGTCACACGTTTCGCACACGGCATGCAAATAATACATCTTAATATAGAGAGCAGTGGCTTGAGTTTTGTTATTACAATCAGATGAATTTACATTTCATAAATAAATGCATCTCTGCCGGTGCCCTAACGACGCCACACTCAATGTTTCTGCTACACATAAACTCTATGAGTACCTTAATTTAAATAACACGCCACGTTCTTCTCGACTGTACCTATTCTACGGTGTGAATATTATGTTAGTAAAGATATAATGTACAAGCGTTTTTGCATTGAGTGTACCTTGCGAGGTGTTCGCGGGCTTGTGTGAATAATCCTGTAAACTTGTGTCGGAGGCGAGTTTTTGCGTTAGGTTTTCAATATATCAGTAGTGGCATTGAAATACTGCACGTGCAGGGTGTAAACCCTTAACGAAGCCATCAACCAAGCATTCTGTACATCAAACTATGTAACTTTACGCAAAAAATATTGCTGGGAAACGACGGATTTTTATCGGTTTAAAAAAAAGACTGCTGTTCCAAAAATTTTGACCGTGTGAGTATTGCATGTTTGTAGGAAACAGCTGATTAGAATTTACGTACCGAGTAAAAATGAGAGAGAGAGAGACGGGCATAAGTGTTATTGGGTTTTTCCATCTGGAATTTCTCAGTAGCAGCCACGGATTTGCGCCCGGTTATGGCAATAGGCTCGCCCCCTATTACATGGGACTTAAATATAACTGGTGCAATGTCGGTGTACTAATAGGTTCACCTCTGCCTAACCCTTCGGGGATTATAGGCGTTGTGTTATGTTATGTTACTTTGGGAGTCCTACTTGGACATTTTATTTTAAACATATCGGCATCATTAACCAAAATCAAGTTGGTACTCAGACTTTCTATTTTGATTGACTGCGCATGCGCCCTATAATTTTGAAAATTAATTCCCGTTATAAATCCAATTCGCTCAGAAGCGGTTCATAGTTCAAGTTTTTGCGTAATCGCGTAATGAAATGTGTCTTATGAGCAATAGTTTAATTGGCCAATCACATGTACTAGCATGATAGTTTCACTTATTGTAACTACGTAAGATTTGCATAACTTGC
Organism: Noctua comes; assembly: GCA_963082995.1. Taxonomy (NCBI): domain Eukaryota; kingdom Metazoa; phylum Arthropoda; class Insecta; order Lepidoptera; family Noctuidae; genus Noctua; species Noctua comes. The sequence goes on from OY720288.1 coordinate 9,299,942, forward strand.
TAATTGCCCTAATTGGAATGTTTTTTGTTGTGAAATCGTTTACTAAAATACACACTAAATATATTTGTTCTAAGTCGCGAAATAATCAAAATCTATGCTAATATTAATAAGAGGTAATATTTGTTTGTAAGTTTGTATGTAGGAGGGAATCTCCGGAACTACTGATCCGATTCCGCAAATTCTTTCATCAATGGAAAGCTACACCATTCCCGAGTGTCATAGACTATAAAGGGTGTAAATATACCCTTTACATAGAAAGAAACTTGTTCTCCCTGTCTTTGCGATAATTTTTTTGTTCTAGACCATAACTGGGAACCTTCTAGTTACGGAGAAATTAAGGGTCAAAGTTCCAACTTTTTTTTTAAATACATGTTTTTAATGTAAGTTTTTTATACACATCCACGACCCCCGTACTATTCAATCCATCCATCAGCACAATGCTTTGAGTGCTTTCCATCGAGTCCTACCGTAAAATATGATTTTTCACCCCAAAAAAGAAAGTCGTTTCCCAGCAATAATTTTTGCGTTAAGTTACTTAGTTTGATGTACAGAATGCTTGGTTGACGGATATGTGAAGGGTCTGTTTACACCCTGTATATATAAAACATTTTCGTGGGATAATTTCCATCCATATTGCAAGCGAAGCCGCGGGCTAAAGCTAGTAATAGATATTACCAGTGACTTCTACTAGTGGATGTCGTTAAAGATGACTACGTTTAGGTAAAGCTGCTCAGCTTCCAGATTAGCAGCCATACCAAAGCAGTAAAGCGTCTTCTTGGCAGCTGCTAAATTTACATCAGTCTCCAATCCATCCATCTGCGTATCTACTGCTTTAAGGCAGGTTCCCCCGTAAACGTTTATTGTAGGCATCATTTGGTTTTTAACTAGTTTCAGTGATACACATTAAGAGGCTTAGTCACAGTGTTTCACCTAGAACATCAATAAAAATGGCAGTATACCAGTAATACAAATGATAGCCTAGTGGTCTGACCGTCACACTGCCAAGTCATAGGTCTCGAGTTCGAACCCAAGGCACGCATCTCTGATTTTTCGGATTCATATGCGTATCGCGTAATTATCACTTGCTTCGGTGAAAAAAACATCGAGAGGAAATCAGCATGCCTGAAAGATATTTCTTAATGGCATGTAAAACCAAGTCAGAGGCCCATCATCATCATCATGTCAGCCGAAAGACGTCCACTGCTGGACAGAGGCCCATGGGCGACACAAAAACTCTAATGGTGCTCCCTCACCGCGAGCATTCGACTGTAATGTAACAGTCCAAGATTCGACTTTGTATGGAAACAAGTGAATCTGAACTGTTACATTACAGGCGAATGCTCCCGGTGAGGGAGCACCTTAATACCAGTTTCTTCTTTATTGTGTGTGTTAGACATAACCGTTTTTTTTTTTTTTTTATTATCCTTATGTCCCACTGCTGGGCAAAGGCCTCCCCCATATCCCTCCAGAAATATGAAAACATAACATAACATAAAGAAGAAAAATAAAAATATGTTCCGCTTTTTTATTTCGTCGATACAGTTAGGTCGTGAATCTAAAAACCATGTTCCGGTAAAAGCCACACCCTGTCTGGGAATGACGACGTTCCGTTCATCTATCAAGGAGAACTAAAAGAAGGAAGGAACGGCTTAATATAAAATAACAACAAAAAACAAATCGAAGTCGGAGGTCATCTAAAAAAACGGACATCACAACTTTTTATTAACAATAATTGCCTACAAATTGCACTATTCTATACACATTAGCGCTCGTATCAATTACAAAAGAAATTCTTTGAATGATCTTGATGCTCGTATTAGGCAAAAAGCTCACATACAGAGACATATCATTTGGACGTGTTCTCACGAACACTAAAAATCAAGTACCAATCATTACGCAGAACCCCGTGAACCAACACGTAGGTATATTAATTCCAATAATGACCATACGAATGAGCCTTCTTTCGTCACACACCGTATAGAAAACATCAAATACATATAATTAGAGGCATCTATAAACTACGGTAATTGTGAACCGTCTTCTTTAATTACGAAGGCCGGTATCGAAGGTTGTGGAAGAGTTGCTTGTGAAATATATTTTGTTAGTGATGTACTGGACATGTATTGACATACTAATCGGCTAACTGTGCACGACTACGTGATAATTAAACTGTCGATGTAATGTATCGTCACGTAATCAGAGTTGGACTTTCGTGGAAACAGTTTGCCAATTACGACGGCCAATTAATAGAAGACTTAATTTTATGGGGTACAATTGAAACTGCAGTAACTTGGGCATAGGGAAATAATTAGGCTTTGCTAAACTAGAACTGGTCCATCAAGTAATCCATTGTGTTAAGGCTGATTGCTAAAACTTCGTCAATCACAAATGACTGATAGCAAATTCAGCGAAAATTTGCATTTTGCCTGCTTGACTAGCATATGATTTGCAAATGCAGATTGTTTTAAATATTTGGATCGAAAACAGTAAATGATTGTCTAATAACACTCCCAAAAATGATAGCAGATGATTGGATAAATTATGTAGTTACCTATTAGAAACTTATCGCAACTAAACATTGTGACAATGTTGGCCAATGTGTTAATATTTGCGAGAGAAGAGTATCCGTGTGCTGAGAGTAATCGCTGCACATTCCGATACACAAAACATCAGACGCTGAGCATCATTATACAATGACAAAAGAACCTTGTGCAACTAGTTAAAATGTATGCTCTCCTGGTACAGATGGAGAAACAAATCAACTGAATATTGGAAATAATGATGATACAGATTTTGTTACGGAATCAACAAAAAATGAATCTGTAAGTCCGATGTAGATAAATTTTATTAAAGAATTATTTCTCAGAATTACGAAAATAAAAGTTGAAAAAGGAACTATAATTGATAAACCTTTTCACTGTGTTGTAAGATGTTAAAACCTGGATAAGGCTGGAACAGGAGCGCGGAGAGAGGCAAAAGCAAAGATAGGTCTATCTGCAGTGGCTGTAGTCGGATTGTGGATGATGATGCTGATGATAATAGTGTAAGTTTTGTTGAGATTACAATGAAAATGACCAAGGAAAACGGCGGGAGCAATATGTATTTGGGAGGTACAGAATCGAGTGCTTTATGGGGACGAGGTTTCGTCGAGCAGAACTTTAATATTATGCGTATACAAAAATACATTTCTAACGACAATGAATTCAGAAATCCCGCTCCACATACAGCTGCGGACGCTACCGATCAGTTCCACCGCACTAACCTTATTCCGCATCACAATAATGGTCTCTGATCATTTCTAAGCGCATTTCTTGCTATCGTCGACTATTACAACTGTATTGTTTAATGCCTGATGATGTTCGACTGTCTCGAAGATATTGTTCCAAGAAGATTAGATGCAATTTATGTTAATTTGTATTGTATGTCGTGTGGTCTTAGAAATAGATCTGCAGAGATTTCGCTTCTTGGCAAGCGGGTAATGGTGATATGATTAACTTGCATATTCAATCCTAGGCTAAATAGTTCAGCTAGCCTTTGTGCCAATGTATGGGATTGATAAATAGAGAAATAACAACGTCAGTGAATGAATTAACAAAAATTGTTTAATATTGCGTAATCTTTGACACGAAGGGGAACCAATGATTTTCTCACACTAGCGAATTGTGGAACCAGCTAAAAGTAACAACATGAAGATTGGTGCAAAAGAACAAAAGTCTACAACAAGAGGGTGAAGTCGGGCTGTGCATGGTGATGATGATGATGGCACACAAACGGTCTATGGTAACCCAAGGCCTAAAGCGTGTTGGGCTGATGAAACGACAAAATAGCGGGAAACACCTGGATGAGGGACGCACAAAACCGGGACGTATGGTAGAAGAAAGATCCAGGTAATTCCAGGCTAATATGATGGAGATGAAGAAACTGTTTATGAATATCTATCAGATTATATTTTATTTATCTCATCATTGCTTTCATGATCGTCGACTCCTCGATAGCTAATGAAAGAACTTGGAAACTTAACTATGAAAAGGTTGAAATTAGCATTAGTAGCGTATTCAGCGTTTCTTTTTGTATAATAATGATTCCATTCAACGTTTTGTGGGATAGTTCAATCGATATCATTGTTACGATTTTGTAATAGATCATGGAGCTGTTACGATACGATATTGTGAATACTTCTAGAGATTCTTTCAGCCTCTTCAACTGTCTTTATACTATAGTCAATATTATTGCGTTGTTTCTTTAAATACGTAAGTTTCTTATTTTTGTAAATAAATCCAAAAAATAAACTTTGCCCATTAAAAATCTGGCCATTGAATTCAAAGTAACGATTATCTATTATTTTATTGATAGACATTTTTAAGGCAATAAAAATTAAGGCAGACTATTAAACATATTTACTTGATTTCGGAATTTCCTGACTTTTATTCTTAGGTGTATTATTCGAAATTATAACTTTTGAAAGTAAGGATTGAATTTATATTTCTTGTTGGTGATTTACGGTGAATTGATACTGCATATGTACACGAAAACTATTGTATACGTCGTAATATCCCTATAGTATGTTAAGAAAGTGGCAGTGGGCAGGGCACATTGCTCGCAGAACGGATGGCCGATGGGGCCGAAAAGTTCTGGAGTGGCAACCGCGAACCGGAAGACGTTGCGTTGGAAGGCCTCCCACTAGGTGGACCGATGACCTGGTGAAGGTTGCAGGGATCCGCTGGATGCGAGTCGCACGGGGGCGGTCAATGTGGCGACACTTGGGGGAGGTCTATGTCCAGCAGTGGACGTCTTTCGGCTGAAACGATGATGATGATGTTACGAAATAAACGTGTTGCGCCGACTCCAAGTAACGTGGAACAAGGAGAAGAAGATGACGATTCGTACTATAAAGGGTGTAGACACTTAACGAAGCCAGGAGGCACGTGTTCTTCCTGTCATTCTGATTTTTTTTTGCTCTGGACAATACCTGGGAACACTGTTGTAAGCTTTCACGGTATATAACTAAAGTTATACTGTCACTTACGGGATATCTTAACCAACCCACCCGCAACCCGCGATCATGGCGCTCGCAACAGCGCCGAAATATCGGTAGCTCAAAGTAATGAACAACCACGGAAGATATCCCGTAAGTGACAGAATAAGCATATCTGGGAACCTTCTAGCTAAGGAGACATTGAAGGTCAAAGTTACAACTTTTTCATATATTTTTTTATAAGTTTTACATGTTATAACTTTAATTTAAATACCTCCATGACCCCTGTATTATTCAATGCATTCATCAGCACAATGTTTAAGTGTGTTACCTTGAGCCCTACCGTAAAAATTGATATTTTACACACCTTTTTTTTGTTAAAACGTTGCCCCACTCTAGGAATTTACTTACACAAACACTTACATACTCACTCACTTACACAAACAGCAGACCCGGAACAACTACCTGTAGGCCATACAAATATTTGTTCCGTGCGAGAATCGAACCCGCGACACGAAGCGCAGCAGTCAATCGCTCAGCCACTGCGCCAACCGTGCCGTCATATCCCTCCACCCCAATCTGGTAAAATATCGTTTTCCAGTAATATTTTTACCGCAGTGTTACTTAGTTTGATGTACCGAATGCTTGGTTGACGGCTTCGTGAAGGGTCCCTTTACACCCTATACATGAGGATACCGCACCATTTATCTTTGTTTCGCATTTGTCTCTATATTTTTATCCCAAAATGACTATATTATACGATAAGTCCCTAAATGATTACCAAGTGCCCATAAAACCAGTGAATTAAATCTGTTTATGAAATATTTTGTCCATTACAGGTACGATAGTGTAAAGCCGATACTTGTATGTCGGTATCGTGCGCCCGCGACCATTAGTGGCGCTTGCGCAACACGCATTTAGTTCAATAGTTACAAGCGATTCTGGGGAAATGCTGTTATTTTCTACATTGCAGTTTAGTTACTTTAATATTGTAATTATATGGAGTAAGTGGCTCATGTATTTTAATGTACAAGTATAGTAAAATTATCTTGTTTGTTATGAACTAATTCTAATTTCATCATTTCACCCTTTTTCTTAACGTGGTAAAATCATCAAATGAGTCCTCCCACCCAGGGCAGAGCGGGAGGGACTGTCAGACTTGTACTGACTAAAATCCACGGTGTCCTTCAATAGCCCTTTATGTTCCAGGGTTACGGTAATTCTATGAGTCCCGCGACCAATCATTCCACCCTTATCCCAATTTATTTGGGGTCTTACATAATTTCTATTTGTGGTCATATGAGTCAATCTCTTTCAAGCCACTATATTTTGTATCATGAATATTCTCTTCGATTTTTCTTCCGGTAAAAGTGCTTTTCCAGGCAACTGGCTTTTACAGTAGTCGAGAATATTGTTATTGTATTTCTTACTTGATCTAGTAATAAAGAATCCTTATCCACAGTTTTTAAAACATGCCTATAGGCTTTCAATCGTAAACAATATTTGGCATTCGTTCTTACCGGTACAGAGAGAATCACAAGTGTTAAGAGTTGTGTATAAATCAGTGTCTCATGGATTGTTCGTATGAAATACCATAGCTACAAGTTGCAAGCTTATATTTTATTTATAAGTCGTACACTGGCCCGCTTCCCTCATTTCAATTTTCAAACAGAACTGAAATTCCTCTGCTGCTCTTACATAAGTTCGTAAACATAGACAATTTGGATCTTGTTGAATCTTTTTTACTAATAAATGTCTATGGATCTACTCTTTGAAATGTACGTCATTTATGACAACTTATAAAAATGATAATATTTTGGATCTCTATCGAATAGTTTAGCCATAAATAATTCTCACCAAACATGAAATATTTTTGTTTGGTTCTATATCTTCTCATATCTTTCAAAGAGTGTACTATAGATCTCGACATAAAAGAATTAGTTTACATTGCTGATCATTTGCCCGCTGAGGAATGCCGCCGACTGTTTGCATCTTTGTATTTTGATTCCTACAATCTTCCAGATGAATTATACGAAGCGGTGGGAGAAGTACCGAAAACTATACCGTGTATCAAGCTGCTGATAAAGTGGAACAGTGGTACAGAGGCATGGGAAGGCCAAGGCGAGGCACATGCTTTAGTTATACGCAGATTATATCAACTTGAGCACAGGGATCTAGCTGATTGGCTAGGGAAGATGGTATTTCACCAGCTAGGTAAACAGTTGAATAAGTCGTTAGAAGAGGAGCCGCGTTTGGAACCTACATCTGAGACAACACTTAAGGTTTTAAAAGACAGTGTTTCAAAATTTGCTGGTGAACAATGGTCAAAAATCGATTCCATATTGAGTCTGGCATTGTTTGGTATGGTGTTCATTACACTAGCTGCTTTCTGCCGAATGCTCAAGCTAAGTTTTAGCAGGGCTAAAGTCAGACGTAGCAGCCCCAAGCATTCGGAGGAGCTGATCGACTTGCTGAGTGCGGCCTCCATGGAGAGCGATCAGGAAACGGTGTATGAACTCGATGTGGAAAATAGGAAACGTTCCCGTGAAGAGACTCTCAAGAAATCAGTTAGTGTTAGTTAAACATGTTATGACAATTGTATCAGCTAAAAAAAGTACAATAAAATTATTTGGAATCTCTCAATATTCTGTACTTTTTTGAAGTCTTTCTTATACAACATTAGTTTTAGTATATGCGAAACCTGAAACACGTGTCTAATATTTTTGTGTAAAGGATCTATGTACAAAATTTCAAAGATGTATCACGAAAAATCACAAAGTTATAAGCTTGTGCTGTTACCTGGTTGTCCGCACAAAAACGTGGTCATCACGTAGCGCGCGCGCCCAACGTCGTCTTGAGCTTATTAATAATAATAATTTGGCAGTAGGTATCTAAATGATTGCGATAGGTACTTAATGTCGCTCGGTGTCCAGCTTGTAACTTTTTAAAAATATTTTTGGGACAAAATATAACATGGTTTAAAAATTATTGGTATCGATTTAGTTACTTATTCTGAACAATAATACAGGTTTCGCATATTCTAAAAATAATGTTGTATAAAATTTATAATGGGCTCTAGTTAATCACCTATTTATTATTTATTAATTTAAACTTCATGTACAATAGTGGTACATAGGCGGATTTAATGCCACAAGGCATTCTCTACCAGTCAACCCATCCAACCAACCAACCACCTACCAACCAACCAACCCTATGTCAAACTATTCTTCTTCTTCTTTACGTGTCCGATAAACTCAAATTGTGTTAGACCAGTAACAGTGCTTCGATTTAGTCTTGAAAAATGCAAGCAGTTGTGCAGGATGGGCAGGGCAGAAGGTGGAGCATATCCTGCAGAGGGCCTCCACACTGGCAGTCTGTTTGGGATGGGTCGAGGATACCCCGTTTTGCCAGATTATATCTCCAGCGGCCAATCTGGGCTCGCAATTGGTTCAGAGATTTCCAGATTAGCCACTGCAGCTCGTATCCTGGCGGCAGGTGTTCTTCCGGTTTTTTTTTATACTAAATGGGCTTACTCTTGATCTCAATCTAGTCCTGAGGACAGAGATGAGGTCGACGATGGAACGAGCTAACCCAAAAGAAGCCTATTAACTCGCGACTTAAATAGATTGGGGTCTTATGAACTTGGGAACACCGACGCAGGCAGGGAATTGAAATGTAGTGGGATGGGATATTTGTTTCTCCACAGTTCGCATCTCTCGTCTGATGCACCGTCTTCTAAGGAGTACATATATCTTAAAAAGCTTTTACAGCTTTGAGCGATCTTTGACTCAATGCCGATAACCTATTATTGGGCTCGAACAAAATCGTTAAACCAAAGTATCTTCGTCGCCTCGAAAAGAAGAAGTTACTCATGGTAATCTTATTTATTATTAATAAAGGGTGTAAATAGACCCTTAACATAACCGAAAAGCACTTCTTCTCCCCGTCTTTGCGATCATTTTTTTGTTGTAGACCATACCTGGGAACCTTCTAGTTACGGAGATATTGGGGGTCAAAGTTTCAACTTTTTCACAAGTTTTTTTTAAATTCATGTTTTTATTGTAAGATTTTTACTTTACACACCTCCACGACCCCCGTACTGTTCAATCTATCCATGAGCACAATGCTTTGAGTGCTTTCTATCGAGTCCTACCGTAAAACAACTGTATTTTTCACCCAAAAAAAAAGTCGATTCCCAGAAATAATTTTTGCGTAAAGTTACTTAGTTTGATGTACATACAGAATGCATGGTTGACGGCTATGTGAAGGGTCTGTTTACACCCTGTATAAGCCTGTTGTGTCCCACTGCAGTGCAAAGGCCTCCCTTCTTTTTTCCATTCTCTCTCTAGAGCTATTTCAGCCGAGTCCATTAAGTAGGAGTCCATCTCATCACGCCATCTCTTTCTGGGTCTGCCGCGTCGCCGATTCCTGGTGTTCAGAACCAAAATCGGAGATCCATGGTAATCTTATGGATTGAAAACCTATAAAGACTATTAACTGCACCAACACATCAACTAATAACCCCACTACCACCTCCCATTTCCTTGATCCTCCCCATCACAATAACATTACCATACAAAATTATCGTTAGCCTATCAATTAACATTTCCTACGTTAATTCCTTGAATCAAAGCACAGCTACCTGTCGCTAACAAGCCGGTGTGTAGCAAGCAATGCGCGCACGCAGGCATCGGCCGTGTCATCGCGCAAGCGCACCGATAAGCCTCATTAGTGACCGTCCTTCTTAACTTCATCAACTGATACCATTAAACTTGGGATATCGGAGCCAAGTGGGCTGGCTAAATGGCAAACTGAATTCGCTACTTGCATGACATAAACTGAATTTGCGGTACTAGTAAAATCGAGTTAGTTAGTTTACTATGTACATATTCTGGTCATACATGGAGTGCGTATAATGGGTTTAAAAATGCCCTTAACGAAGCCGAAAGGCACTTGTCCTCCCCGTTATTAAGACCTTCTAGTTACGGAAATATTGGAGGACACAGTTCCAAATTTTTTTCAAATTATTAATATAAATACAAGTTTTTAATATTAAATTCCTCCACAACCCCCGTACTATTCAATGCATCAATCAGCACAATGTTTCGAGTGCTTTTCATTGAGTCCTTTTAAAAAAATAGTGCTGGGAAACGACTTTTTTATTATGGTGAAAAATCACGTTTTACGGTAGTAAAACGTGATTTTTCGCCATAATAAAAAAGTCGTTTCCCAGCACTATTTTTTTGCTTAGAGTTACTTAGTTGATGTACAGAATGCTTGGCTGACGGCTACGTGAAGGGTCTGTTTACACCTTGTATGATCATATGTAAGAATTAAAAGAGTCGGAAGGAGTATGTAAGGATCGTAGCAGATGGTTTTCGAAATCAAAATATTTAATTACACACTAGCTGTGCCCGGCGTGCGTTGCAATACACCTTTTTTAACCTACCCCACCTACCTACCCTAGCTACCTACCTTACCTAACTACCCTACCCTACCACCTACCCTACCTACCCTAGCGGTATGAAAAATAGATAGTAGCCGATTCTTAGACCTACTGAATATGCATATAAAATTTCATAAAAATCGGTCAAGCCGTTTCGAAGGAGTACGGTAACTAACATTGTGACACGGGAATTTTATATATAAGAAGATAAACCTACATGGGCACTTATGAAACATCTGGTATGCCGTGTTCTATGGAGAAAAACCGGCAAGAAACTCCATGGACACTCTTTTAAAAGTATTTGGTATTCTGTTCTACAGTTTTTGGTTGTATGTAGGTATGAACCTCGTAAAATATAAGTTTTATTGTAAATAGAACTTGCGTATTGTTCAAGGGCTACTAAGCAGGATTGGTTTAAGGATATCATTTATATATTTAGTATTAAAATTATAGATAATAACAGTAAATCTTATATTTTATGTAACGAAATAAAGGGATAATGTGTAGGAGCTTTGTTGGGTGTAAAATTTTATTGTGTTTAATAAAATAATCAGAGTAACGAGGTTCCTGGTCAGTGATTGCTGTGTGGGTGTCTGAGTTTAATGTCACAAGTTGGTTTCTAGAATATAACATAACATCACGCCTGTAATCCCCAAGGGTTAGGCAGAGGTGTATCTAACAGTATAACCACGTTTCGCCAGTTATGGTTGAGTCCCGTGTAATAGGGGGCGACCATATTGCCATTAACGAGGCGCAAATCCAGACTACGTGGCTGCTACTGAGAAATTCCTGATGGAAAAACCCAATAACACTTTACCCGACCTGGGAATCGAACCCAGGACCTAGAACCTAGACCTGGTTTCTATAAATTGTTGCCTTCACCTAGTAAGCTCATTCAGCGTTACCTATATGAATACTACATTAGCTTTTGCCCGCGGTTTCGCTCTTAATAATATGGTCGGAAATTCACGGGAACGTTTCGTCTATGAGATACTGTAGTTTCCTATTAGTAAAAGAATTTTCGTAATTGGATTAGCAGTTCCGAAGATTATCCTTTACATCTATACTTACACCTCTTCATGATAATATAGTGCCACAGTTCCTAACCTGGGGGTAATTACCCCTGTGGGGGTAAAACTGGTATTCTGCGGGGGTAATAAGCTGGTAATATATAAAGATAAATAAATAATGGTAATGTATAAACAGAGTTTATGAACTTCGTGAAGAAATAGGATTGTTTTTAGAAAACCAGAGAACACAAAAAGAATCAGAGTTTTACTCAAAAGTCAAAGACAAAACATTTATCCAGATGCTCTACGTAGACAGTCAATTTGTATTTATGTGTGTTGTTTTGTTTTGTGTTCATTGGTAACATGAAGGAGAGCGGGAGGGGTAAATCAGATTCTCTAATTAAGTCTTGGGGTGACAAGATCGAAAAGGTTAGGAACCACTGATATAGTGGATATATTACAGAAGCATTAACTTTACAATCCAGAACTTAAGGAGCAAAATCACAGAGCAGTGAATTATGTACCAACTGAATGATGAAATGGCCGAAATGGAGGTTTCCACGGGAATGACGGCTGACAGAAAAGTAATGAAAAAGAAGACTTTGTTAGGCGCCGTCTCCGCGAGCGAGAGAATCGCGGCGATATTATCGTCGTGCCACGTATTTCTATATGAGAATATCGCCGCGATTCTCTCGCTCATGGAGACGGCCCTTAAGAGTGTATAGAAATACGTGGCACGACGATAATATCGCCGCGATTCTCTCGCTCGTGGAGACGGCCCCTAACAGCGAACCCAAAGATTGGGATAAGATGTAGTGGGTACCAAGCAGTGGCCAGTAAGAGTGGTCTCAGGGAATGGGTAACTACAGTACTTTCACAGTTTTTATGCCTTTTGACTGGGACTGTAGCTACATTTTATTGTTGTCTTTGTTTCGACAATTCAAAAGTGCCTGTAACTGGCCCACTTGAAATAAATGCTTTGATTTTGATCTTTCTTTCTTAGTGGTTGTGTATCTTAGGACGCTATTGCAGGAAATGAATGGATTGTGTGAGGAATGATATTATAGAAAAAGAAGTACAGGGTATTTGATAACGTAATGACTGACAGGGGATAATGGAGGGAAAAAAACTAGTTGCACCTATCCAAGTGACTGGGATAAGGGCAGAATGATGATGATGATGAATACAGGGTGTAAACAGACCCTTCACATAGCCGTCAACCAAGCATTCTGTACATCAAACTAAGTAACTTTGCGCAAAAAATATTGCTGGGAAACGACTTTTTTTTTTGGGTGTAAAATCACGTTTTACGGTAGGACTCGATGGAAAGCACTCAAAACATTGAGTTGATGGATGGAATGAATAGTACGGGGGTCGTGGAGGTGTGTAAAAATCTTACATTAAAAACATGTATTTTAAAAAAACTTGTGAAAAATTTGGAACTTTAACCCCCAAAATCTCCGTAACTAGAAGGTTCCCAGGTATGGTCTAGAACAAAAAAATGATCGCAAAGATGGGGAGAACAAGTGCTTTTCGTTTATGTTAAGGGTCTATTTACACCCTATATTTTAATAACAAGACAAAGCAATAAAAAAATCAATCAATCAGTCAATTTTGCATGTTACTTTTAACATAAAACCTGTGTGAACAATTGTTGGTTAACCTATAGATAAATAAATAAAGCAGACGACAAAAATTAACAAGATGTAAAATTCAAATGAAAATAAGTAACATATGAAAGAAAATACATAGGTACGTAGGTAGGTACGCCAATGCTCGCGTAGGTACCACCTAAGTAATTTCACACCTATAATTCAATACAATTATTTATTCATATTATACCTAGTACGTCAACGAATGAATAACTAGTTATTAGATATATATTTCCAAAGAAACATTCAGTTTGAAATTACTATTATTTAATGCCTCATTATCATCAGAATTGCATTTGTTTCCTTAGTATTGCACTGCGGGACTGTTGTTCGTTTTCACTGACTCTAAGCGATACCTAAATGTATGCCTAAATATACATACAAGGTGGAGACGACAATACGACAATTGTGGCCAAGGTTTTTGAAGTAGCGAGTTGGCAACATGTGTTTAACGTTTATACCGATGCGGGATACGTTAACCTGATGGTGGTAGCCTATTATCTACACTATGTAGAAAATACTAAAAATGAAAAATAACGTCCTGTGAATAAACTGCATACAAAATTCAATCGAAAATATCCAGTAATTTTCGATTGAATTTTTGTATGCAGACTGGGAACGTCACGAGTTACATACAGTTTAATTTATTGTCGCATTGTCGTCTCCACCCTGTATAAGGTCCCATTCAAATAGATGGACAAATTTTAACACAGCGTTCAGTACGTTTATCTTTGATTAAACGTACTGAACGCTGTGTTAAAATTTGTCCATCTATTTGAATTAATCCAAGCAAAAAAACACTGACCTAAGTGATTTTATTGTAACCTAAAATCATTGGATAACCAACAATTTTCGTTAGCTCATTTTTTTTCTTGTAAGTATCTAATGCCTTTTTGTATTTTTTTTTACCATTGTCGTTATTTTAATGGTCTGAATGATTTCTAGAAGTTTATCCACCTGTTTTATTGGGACCTTAATTTGCACTGTTGAAATTTCAACTCACTGCCAAGCCGAGCATTGAAAATCCAACTCTAACTGTGCTTTTATTTAGGCATTATTTTAGGTAATTGTGAAATTAGGCATATGACTTACTTTGTATTAAATCATCATCTGCCTAGCCTTTTCCCAACTATGTATGTTGGGGTCAGCTTCCAGTCTAACCGGATGCAGCTGAATACCAGCACTTTACATGGAGTGACTGCCCATGTGACCTCCACAACCCAGTTAGTACTGGGTAATACGAAACTCCTTGGTAAGACTGGTTGTCAGACTTTCGGGTCACTGACTGCCTGTAACGACTTACTTTGTGTTAAGTTATTTGTGTTCAATAGTGAGAATATAAAGTAAGTTATCGCAGACTGTCAGGTAAAACGGTAACATTTTATTTTAGTAACTTAATTTACTTTAGCCTCGGGGCTAAGTTGGTACAGATATACCGTTCTAAGCGTGAAACGGTTCAAGTATTTATTTCTAGTACTAAGTCAATTGCTATTACAATTCTGTCAAACAACTCGTGGATATTATTATATTTTAAACCATTTCGCCCAGATTGTCGTAGAATCTTAATAGAGTTGTCGAAGTAAATGAATTTACGGGAAAACGCAACGCTAAGATGAAACGTATTTCAAGACAACACGCATACTGCATTAGTATCATTGAATGAGTTCCTGATAGTAGATATTTAGTTAATATCACCTCGCCCGCAAAAAGTGTGATAGCTCGGTTAATATGCATAATCATCATCATTCTCTTGCCCTTATCTCAATTCATTTGGGGTCGGCGCAGCATGTCTTCTTTTTCCATACTTCTCTATTACTCGTCATCTCATCCGACACCTCCTTTCTTGCCATATCATTCTTTACACAGTCCATCCATCGTTTCTTTGGTCTTCCGCTACTCTTGTACCCATCCACATTCATACTCAAAACTTTCCTCACAACATTTTCCTCATTCCTCCGCATCACATGCCCATACCACGACAAGCGATTACCACACAATTTTTCAGTCATCGGCGCCTCATCTCCGCCACATGCAAATGCCTTATGCCACATGCTAATATGCATAATATAAACATTAATTTATAGCCTATAGCGCTCACGAATAATGTAGCTTTGTTTCAATAAGAAAAGTTTTAGAATTAGAGCATAATTTCCAGAGATTACCCCATACACACAAACTAACAAACAAATTTTACTTCTTTATAATATTAGTAACTAGCACTACGCCTGCGACTTTGTCCGCAAAAATTGTGATAGCTCGGCTAATATGCATGAAATCGTTATAATTTATAGCCTATAACACTCACGAATAATGTAGCTAACTACCAGTGAAACAATTTTTAAAATTGGTTCATTACTTCCGGAGATAACCCCCTACATACAAACAAAGGAGGTCAGCAAAAGCCCATACAACTTTGCCCAAACATGTACCTCGAGGTACACGTGCACCAAATCGTAGAGAAAAAATAGAGGAATTCGAAAATAATTGTGTTTTTATCCATAAATAATTGAAAACTACTTAATAAATTATTTAAAGTTTTAATAACCTGTAACACAATTAAATCATGTGGCAACTTTGCATGTACGGGTTGACATTAGTAGCTTAAGTGTTCTGTGGACATTTTTTCGTGGATAAATGTCATTCACATGTCATTCCGTTCGTTTCTGCGTTTCGGGGTACTCTGCTGTTCGTTTGTGTTGTGTATTTTGTTTAATAACTTGGCTATTCTTTCTGGTATTCCGTTTGTAACCTCACGATTCGGTTCTTGACGATACAGTGATCCCGAAATCTTGGCTATTCTTTCTGGACTTTTGTTACCTCACGATTTGGTTCCTGTACTCCTGACGGATTGGCTATTCATAATCGACATTACGATTTGGATACTCAGGCTTGAGTATCCAAATAGGCTATCAGAAAATATATATAAAATATATCAGGCTTTGGGTTGGGCTCGGCATCAAGAAAATAAGAAAGGATGATGATAATGATGTCAGCGCCTGCCACTTTCCTTGATAATATTTTAGTGAGAGATGACATTGAAAATGAAATACGCTAATAAAAAAACAAAAAAAATGTTGTTTTATTCCATACAACTAACTCGATAAATCTATTTATTCCATTGTTATTGGTTCCATTGTTTTATTACTGGAAAGATGACTTCCAGGCTTTAATTCATTGAGTGCCACTCGGGCTCCAGGGCCCGATACCAGTAGGAAATGCTTGAAAGGTTAATTGAATTTCATGAAGTGGGCTACTCAGTATCTAATCTCAAATTCAACTTCCACCCCTTATGCACATCACAATATTCACAATAGAGGCAGAGTAAGCATAAAAAAGTGTATTTTATGTAAGAATTCGATGTTTCTTGGCTTAAAGTTCTATTTATTTCAAGAAATCAAGATAAAGTCAATAAAAGGCTTCATTTAAATGCGACTTCTATTCATTGAAACCTGGATGATCTGGCTTGATTTAAGTTAAGCTGGAATATGACAGAGGATCCAGGTCCCATCAAGTTGGAACCCTTGGATGTCGGCACTAAGGAACTCATTTATTTATCGAGTTTGTTATTCGCTCTGATAGACTTCTAACACTGCTTCCTATATTAAGTACTGTTCATCAATATTCACAGCTTGTTTGGGTCATCAGCTACTTTGGGTATAAGCATCCTTTCTTATGTTAGGTAGGTACATAACTTTGCCTAACGAAAATCGATTATACAATGAGAGTTATTATTGAATTCAGATTGAATTAAACTATAAAAATATTTGAAATGAAACCAAAACAACAGCAGCTGAAGCCGACAGACAACTGTCAACATGACAGTTTTCTTTTTTAATAGGTTAGGTAATGAATGGAATGGATGGTAGTATAATTGTGCCCAAAATGGCGAGCTTTTTATTACGTTAAAAGTTATTTTATTCTCGTCCACGGGTAACGATAAGAAAAATATATAAATGCAATATTATTCAGTGTAATCTAGTGTATTTTATGCCACTAAGTGTACCTCGGTACTTCGTTTGGGCAGATTTTGGTGACATCCTTTACCTCTTTATAATATTTATTAGTAACTAGCGACCCGACGCGGCTTCGCACGGGTGCAATATACTCGTACAAAAAAAACTTCCTCTTGCATCAATCTATCTTTTAAAATAAACCGCATCAAAATCCTTTGCGGAGTTTTAAAGACCTAAGCATACATAGGGACAGACAGACAGCGGGAAGCGACTTTGTTTTATACTATGTAGTAGAACTTAAATTTTGGTCATATTTTTGTAAGATGTACAGAACTGTCAGTCATAGGGCTCTGGGATCAAGAGGTTACAGAAAATTTACCATCGTCTTCTTCTTCGCGTGGCTACCACCATAATCTTCCTGCCCTTGTCCCTTGGGGTCTGGTGTTACTTGGGGTCGGTTTTTTTCTTCCATTCTCTCCTGTCAACCGTCACGATATCATTTTCTTTCATATCATTCCTCACACGTCAAAGTCTGACAACCAGTCTTACCAAGGGGTATTGTATTACCTAGTACTAACTGGGTTGTGGAGGTCAGATAGGCAGTCGCTCCATGTAAAATACTGGTATTCAGCTGCATCCGGTTAGACTGGAAGCCGACCCTAACATAGTTGGGATAAGGCTAGGCAGATGATGATGATCATTCCTCACAATACATCCATCGTTTCCTTGGTCTTCCTCTCCCTCTCCATCCAGCAACATTGATATTCATCACTCTTTTAGTCACATGCTCTTCATCACATGTCCATACCAAGACAGTCGGTACGCACAGATCTGTTCGTGTGGCTACCACAACAGCATTTTAAATTACGCTGTTATAAACTTTGCTTTTTTTTTTTAAAATCGTTGCCCCACACTAGGAATCTCCTGTATCGTGGGTGCGTTTACAAACATTTAAACTCACGTACACAAACAACCAGACCCAGAACAACTATCTGTAGGCCATACAAATATTTGTTCCGTGCGGGGATCGAACCCGCGACACGCAACGCAGCAGTCAATCGCTCAGCCACTGCGCCAACCGTGCCGTCGTGCTTCTTAGATAAAACTCCGTAACTACACGTTGTAACATGTTTTCTTATAAATATAATTACTAATTTATTATAATGAGTCATACATAGAAGTAGATACCAAACACATGTTTTTCTCACATAATCCAACCACCGAAGCATGAAATACAAACAGAGAATCCCTTTCCTACGTCTTCATTACCATACGACCACACAAACTTACACTGCTCTCAGTAGGCGTGACTTTCATACTATTTTCTAAATAATCTGTCGACACAGAATAAACAGAGACAGAAGGTCAGCCGCAAACATGGAACGAAACGCACATAGACACGCTTCACGTATAGGGAGTGCGATTTGAAGATAGAATATGTTTGCGTGCACCTATTGTGTTGCATCTTCGCTGTCCAGGCCTGGCTTTCTGTTCCTAACTACTCTATGCTGTCGTATAATATACGTCCATACTTGAATGCCTACAGGCGTGCCGCCTTGCTGAATAATCATTAATTCGTGTAATGTAACATAAGGCTCGGGTCGCGATTGGTGGACAGCTAAATTAATGTGCTTAGGGAAAGTTGCACTGAATGTTTGTTTAATCGATGTTGTAATTCGATCTTTGTAGTTATTGGTGTAACTGTTAATTTTATTCAGGAGTGATTGGCCCACCGCGGCAGCTAAAGCAAGGGTCTACTCCGCCTTACTTTCTGCGATAAATAGTATATTATTTTCTTTTATATCACGACCGGTTTTTGAATTGAAAACGGGGATAACGCTCACTTGAAAAAAAAATCTTAGGGTGCGTCCACATCTGGCGAATGTGCCGCAAATGTGCAGCTCGCGGGCCGTTTGCGAACTGCGCGCATGCATTTTATGTTCGTACGCAGCCCCTGCGCCCGTCCGCGCGCCGCTCACGCGCGTTCTACGCGCCGTATTTGAGCGGCGCAAGAGGTGCGCGTGTACCGGCCGCGATGCACCTCACAAATTCAAGCAAATTCACAATTGAGGCTCAAGTTCACGCGTATGTGCGCACGAGCAGCGCGCGCGCTGCACGCGCGCCCCTCTCGAGCCTTGCTAGGGTTGCACTAGAGCGGCGCACCAAATATAGGCTGTAACCGCACGCGCGCAGCTCGCGGGCAGCTCGCAAACGGCTCGCGAGCTGCACATTCGCGGCACATTCGCCAGATGTGGACGCACCCTTACATAAAACACGTAATGAATTTTGCGGGCTACATTGAAGGAGTCCTTGCAATGAAAAAAAGCAATGCTAGAGTATAGTAGGTATATAGGTAGTTGTTCCGGGTCTGGCTGTTTGTGTATGTGAGTTTAAATGTTTCTAAAACGCACCCACGATACAGGAGAAATTCCTAGTGTGGGGCTACAATAAAAAATAAAAAAAAAACTGTTTACAAAAATGCTGCAGTTTGCAGGGAAGCCAAATTAAGCCCATTTTCTTCTTAGCGACCCCCTAACCCCCATCTGAAGAGATTATCTTTGCTACGGCCGACTTGGGTTCGGAGTCTATGAGCAAGCCTTCAAATGTGAATTAAGTCCATTATGCTAATAAATACAACAAGACATATTTCTGTATTCAGAAATGTATTTACATACCTTTCTAGCGGCAATACAAGGTGCTGTATTTATCGGAAATGCTTGAAGGCTTGCTCATAACCTTTCGAACTTAAATAATACAACACCGCCGCATATTTTAATGATATTCATCAAGTATGGAATTACTTGTACACTCCTTCATTCATTGGATGTTGGATGGCCTTTTCGTCTGAGCAGATGTTAGTCATCCTTGAGACATCACTAGTCTTTAGGTACGTGTTGTAAGGTTGTGCCCAAACTTAGTAGGGAGTTGATGGTGTGAGTTTTAGTTCTTCTGTTAGTAGTTAGCTTAGATAGATGGATCGTGTGAGGAATGATATGAAAACACGGGGTAAATTATAATGACACGGCTGACAGGAGATTTCGAAAAAAAAAAGTGTTGTTCAAGTAATATGGGACAAGGGCAGGAAATAATTATGAATTAGTAGTTAGCATTTTTGGATCTGCTGGATGCGAGTCGCACGGGACCGGTCAATGTGGGGACACTTAGGGGAGGCCTATATCCAGCAGTGGACGTCTTTTGACTGAAATTATGATGATAATGATAGTAGTTAGCATGCCGAAGTGTTTAGTGGGATGCGAATGACGATTGGACACTTTATATCGTGTTCTGCGTTTTCTCCCCTCTGCACGTTACTGTAACTGCTGGATGCTACTGAAGCTAGCAAATTTTTAGCCAGATTCTAGGCTGATTTAATTTCACTTTTCTTTTTCTTTTCACTTTTTTTTTTAGATTTTCTTTTTTTAGGTTGCCATTGATGTTATATGACTGTTGGGTTGATACATTTTTATGTCGGATGGATGCTTTAGACCAGGGGGCGCCGCCAATACCGCTTTAGCAGAATCATAGTAGAATAATAATATGAATTACGTTACAATTCGTAAAATGGTCACAAATTGACAATTCATAATATTTACTATGTCTGTGACTATTTACGAGTTGTAACGTGATTTATTTTCTACTGTGATTCTGCTAAAGCGGCCTTTTTAGGCCCCCTGATTTTTTTTTTACATGAGGCCACAAAAAGACGAGAGGCTTAAGAAAATGCTTGTTTTCGTGCTTTTCAACTATACTTTGGGTACTATTAATACTAAAGGGATATTTACCATGTTTACTGTTTGTTTGTTTTGTGTTTGTTAACAGTAAACATGGTAAATATCCCGTTAGTACTAACAGTAATGTTAGTGACCATGTTAGTTTAAAATCTTATACTTTGGGTAGGCTTTACCTAGCTATTATAATGGTACAATCTCTAATACTGCACCTACTAAGGTACTAGTAAATAACCATACTTAACTGTCGTGTGGAAAGTAACACCCAGCCCAAGTCAGGTGATAAATACTGGTAATTGGCTATTTTTGCTCAATACGAAAACGTGTCAGCAATACAAAAGCCAATTTAAATAAATACTCTAGAATTTAAACAGATCTAGATTAATCTACAATAGGTGCTAGACCAGACAAGGAACAGGGCACATAGACAGTTGAAGTGTATAAACTGTTATACAACATCTACTTTTTTGATATTAAGTCTCAATCTGGTAGTTATACCAAAGAAAGACAGCGAAAGAAAAGTATGTATTTGTCTCGCACAGAACAAAACAAAATGATTCATCATTTCAGCTGAAAGACGTCCACTTCTGGACATAGGCCTCTCCCAAGTGTCGCCACATTGACCGGTCCCGTGCGTCTCAATGAAAAAACAAAATGATTAAATTACCAATAAAACAATATAAAAAGTGAGAGCAGAGGTGGCCCAGTGGTGACGGACTTACGAACAGTAAGTCATGGGTTCGAATAAAGGCAGGCGCATTACTTTGTGTAATTTATTTCATCACCGCTGCCCTCAAAACGGTGAAGGAAAACATCGTGAGGAAACCGGCATGTCCTAGAACCAAAAAATCGAAGACATATGACATCTACCAACCCTCACTGGGCCCGCGTGGTGGATTATAGCCTATTCCCTCTGGTAGAGAGCAACCGGCGTACGTGTATGACCAGATGTGTGAACGTTGATGAGATAAAAGTGGTATGTAAGGATCGTAGCAGTTAGCGTTATGTGGTTTCTGCTTACCCCCACGGGAAAAAGGCGTGAATTTATGTGTGTGTGTGTGTGTGTGTATCCTATCCAGTCTTGATTGACTGCTATTGAATGCCAAAGGCACTAAGTTCGCTGTTGCAGCTTTTTAGTTCTTACATTTGAAACCAATAAACCCACATATTTAACTTTGTTTTAGTTAGACTCTGGCAATATTGTGGCCAGCTCTATAAAATCAGACAGCTAAACCAATGAATTTTAACCCAGCTGTTTCATATTACCTATGCAAATGCACAATTTCCAATGATAAATGCACAATAACCAGCCAATCAAACACCAGACACGGTTACAAACTTACAAATGATCCGAGACACGTGCGCCGCCATATTAATTTCGAACACCGTACGCACAGATAGTTCTCATTTGTTATTTTCAAGTGTTTTACTTCTATAAGATATCTGGCCACTTAGCTAGTGGGTGTTGGGATTAGAATAATCTTTATTTATTGCTGTACCCTTATTTCTGAGTTAGTTAATGTATTGGCAGTTAGGTGAGTTGTTTGGTATTTAGTTATGAGGTGTGATGGAGGATTATGATAAGGAGGGAATGTTCTAGATTAATTGTGGGGCTTAGTTTATGTTACAGAGTTGTCAGTTTTCATTAGTGTCAGGCATGGTTATAAATATTTATTTATGCTTCTTGTAAGTCATATTAGCCGACCAATAAGATATGGATACCCTTTTATTAAAAGATTTTGGTAAGGTAGTTGTCAGCATTGTAGAGGAATTTAAAAAGTTGCGCCAGTTACAGAAAAGTTGAAAGGGAATCGACTGTCTTGGTATGGACATGTGATGAGGAGGGACGAATCGCATGTGACTAAAAGAGTGATGAATATGAACGTTGATGGATGTAGAGGGAGAGGAAGCCCAAAGAAACCATGGATAGATTGTGTGAGGAATGATATGAAAGAAAAAGGAGTAAATGATAGCGTGACGGTTGACAGACGAGAATGGAAGAAAAAAACGTGTTGCGCCGACCCCAAGTGACATGGGATAAGGGCAGGAAAATGAAAATTAGTTGTCATTGTAACTAATTTCGGATTTGTCGTGGCTAGATTGGGATATTGCGGCGATGCATGCGGTGGTCAAGTTGGCTTGTCAAGTTCAAAGTACATAACTTTAAACTGAACATTGACACAAATAAAAAAAAGAGACAACTAGGCAGACACCCAAATGGAACCTAAAATGTTGTCTGATGATAACTATGACTCATCTAGACCTCCATCTAACCTGGGAGCTTAACTTACACCCATTTCTCAAACTAAGGACACATAAATCCTTCCAAATTGGCAATAGAATAGTTATAAAAAAACAACATAACAAGATACAAACACGACTTCCGTTCTGACCGGAACTTGCGCTCTTCAAAAAGATTCGGCGGTTTTCTCACGATGTACCGCGAGTGTTAACTACGTTCTAATAAAGTTTAGTTCGTTATAAGCTCATCTTGATAAGACTGATTACCACTGATCACATTGGTTTATGGCCACAATATAATTACTTTGAAAGCAGGCTGCTCACCGCTATGATTTAAGCAGGTATAAATGGATCTAATTAATTTTATATAAAAACTGATCGTGATGTGGTTATGAGATGAATTATTAATTTTGTTTAGTATCTTGTTTGGGATTCGCTTCTTGTTTATAGCGCTTAGGTTTTTGAGAGTTAAAATGTGAGAGGCAGACCGCATTGAATTGAGAGAGAGTGAGTAATGAATTCATCTTTTGAAAAGCACGTTAAGCCGTTGGTCCCGGCTGTTAACTATAGATCTGTGACAGTAGTTACTGGTAATCAGTGGCCCGAAAGTCTGACAAGCAGTCTCAAAAAGGGCCAAGTGTTGCCAGTACTAACTGGGTTGTGGAGGTCAGATAGGCAGTCGCTCCATGTGAAATACCGGTATACAGCTGCATCCGGTTAGACTGGAAGCCGACCCCAGCATAGTTGGGAAAAGGCTGTGGTAGATAATGAAGTAACGATGGATGGACTCTATGAAATATTGAATGGCTAGAAATGACGAGTAATAGAGAAGTATGGAAGTAGAACGTAGTGTAGCATTGAACTGACTCGAAATAGATTAGAATATAGAAGAAGAAGCATTATAACTCTGCGGTTATAACGATCTTTTACAGGGCCATCACACCAATACCATTCTCCTGCCCTTATCCCAATTCAATTGAGGTCGGGGCAGCATGCCTTCTTCTTCCATACTTCTCTATTACCTACTCGTCATCTCAGCAGTCACCTCATTACTAGCCATCCTTCTATATCATCCTTCACACAGTCCATTCATAGTTTCTTTGGTCTTCGTCTATGTTTATAGCCATCCGCATTCATACTCAAAACAGCACCATCAGACCATCTAAATCAAAGTTAAACTTAAGATGAATATAAATATGAATAGAAAAGTAATTGCAAACAAATATCACAACGAATAAACTGATGTACAGTTCACCGATAGACTACCAGCCTGAAAATTGACGTGTTGTCATGGTAAATAATACCGAAGATATTAAGATGCATCAGAAGTAGGCTGTAGTTTACGCCTAAGATAATAAAACATGCTAGGTTTAACTTTATGAGTAGTTACGGCTCTCTCCGTCATTAGGAAATTAATATTGCATTAAGGAAGGACTGCGGGTGGGTGTACTGTGATAAACGATTGAAGAAGGCCTGCACATTCACACTGTCTGTGTTTTGAAGCCTTTTGATGTTATTATTACGATATAGTGCTCGATGTTATATTTTAATCGGAAAGGACATTAAGCCGTTGGTCCCGGCTGTCATTTGTAGATCTTTGGCAGCCGTTACAGGTAGTCAGTGGCCCGAAAGTCTGACAACCAGTCTTACCAAGGAGTATCGTATTACCCAGTACCAACTGGGTTGCGGAGGTTAGATAGGCAGTCGCTCCATGTAAAATACTAGTATTCAGCTGGACTGGAAGCCGACCCCAACATAGTTGGGAAAAGGCTAGGCAGATGATGAGATAATAATGTTTTATTTTTTCATATCTAAGGTCCCAACCCATTTGCACCTAAGCGCAATAACTTCGTTTAGCGTTAAATTAATTCAAATCCTTCTTTTTTATCAATCGTTTGAAGGTGACAGAGTTAAAATGATATTTAAAAAATATTTGGTGCTACTGGCTTAAAGGGCGAATTTTACCAATAACTACGTACACAATCAGCACATCAAAAAATATTCAAGTGCTGTCAGTATAATCATTGCTATTGAATATTGATAGTCTATCACCTGTTGAACGCGGTTTAGAATGTTCTGATCCCGTTCAATTTATTTGGTGAAATTCACACTAAGCGATTTGTGATGTAAGTGGGTCTCCAATCTCCGAATTAATCATAAATCTATTAAAACTTTTTCGTCGTTTCCGGTGTTTAAAATGCAATAATGATGAAGAAAACCAATTTTAGCGTTACAAACCAATGAAGATCGGTAAAATATTGAGTAATTAATTCGAAATAATCTTAAAAATATTTGTATAACGGCCAGTATCTAAATAACCACAGATCATGCCAACTCAAACAACCAACCATAAAAGTCGTTCTAAATCCGAAGAAATAAGGTCTATTTTGCATAAATTAAGAAAAGGTAAGCTTTCATGCGCGTGAGCATTCAATTACTTGTAATAACGCGAGTGTATCGAAGCCTATCAATTTGTCAGTCTGTCCGTAACCTCTTTATATGTACATTTTATATTCACTTAAATATTTTGAAAGTAAACTTGTTAATTATGCTCTCATCGATTTCGTGTATAATATTATATGGTCAGGTTCGAGTGTAGGCGATATAATCACTTTATGGTTGAGCTGTTTAATTTGGTGTGTTTAATATTTTATTGGCAGAGCGAAAATAGTTTCAATCAAAAGAATGTTTGTTTTTTCTGTTACCCTAATTAAGTGTAGTAAGTTCACTTCAATTCTCACGATGAGTCATCTAAAAAGTGATAAATGAAACGTTCAGTCATAAATGATTGGGCATAAATAAGACCTTGAGGTTTTAGAATATAAACATTAAATTCCCAACATCTTCCTGCTGTTGTTACGTAACGTGTTACTTGGGGTCTGGGTCATCATCATCATCATCATTTCAGCCAAAAGACGTCCACTGCTGGACATAGGCCTCCCCCAAGTGTCGCCACATTGACCGGGTAACACGTTTTATTCTTGGATTCTGTATCTGTGAATTTACAGTTAGCAAGAAAATGGCCATTTCACACAATATTACAGTATTATTTATATTTAATCTACAAGTAATCCTTACAACTATGTTAGTAAAGCTAACCTACACACTTAACCTAACACTGCCTTATAGATTTATGAGAATCCCTGCTACAAGCTCAACACCGATGTAGAAAAAAAAATGTGTGAAATGGCCACTTTCTTGCTAACTGTACATGTTTTTGAAAATCTGTGAACGGGATCAAAATTTCTTAAAAAATTATAGATAGTCTCCTAAAATCATTTTCGTGTTGCGCAAGGCGGTTGCGAGTACTTCGTTCCTGAGCTTTCTGAACAATATCACCAATAAGGTTAGTATGTCACCTCAATCAAGGACCTCAATATCGCTTACAGTGGGACCTAGCCTTCCAAATCAGACCTCGCGCCGTTTTGACTGACGTTACAATTTTAATACGATAACTGGTTGAAACGAATTCTCTCATAATACTGACGATTAAAAGTGCGTTAATTAATATTTCAACACTTTTTTTAGCGTTTTTGATAAGCATGTCTGTCAAGATTTTAAGTTCACGGGAGTAAAAAATTGTATTCTAAACAGAAATTGGTCATGGTTTTAAGAGTCGGACGAGTCTATTAACTTCTGTTAAGAATATTACATTAAGGGTGTAAATAGACCCTTAACATATACGAAAGGCACTTATTCTCCCCGTCTTTGCGATAATTTTTTTGTTCTAGACCATACCTGGGAACCTTCTAGTTACGGAGATATTGAGGGTCAAAGTTTCAACTTTTTCACAAGTTTTTTTAAATACATGTTTTTAATGTGAAAATTTTACTTTACACACCTCCACGAACCTCGTACTATTCAATCCATCAGCACAATGCTTTGAGTACTTTCCATCGAGTCCTACTGTAAAACGTGATTTTACACCCCAAAAAAAAAAGTCGATTCCCAGCAATAATTTTTACGTAAAGTTACTTAGTTTGATGTACAGAATGCTTGGTTGACTATGTGAAGGGTCCACTTACACCCTGTATTTTTTCACAAACACAGACAAAGCAAAACCGAATGTGTGTGTGTTTATGTGCTGCTGTGTCCTGCCAATTCAAAACAAATACGAAATATAATCAAATGTTACCACAGTCAGGATTCAAGCCTCCACTGTGTGAGTGAGCCGTTGTCTACCATGCATCCCAGTGCTGGTTGACACAGGAACCACACGTCACACACATAGACGAAAATCGTAACCAAGACGAATATTTTTCACCCAGCGCCAATCGATTTAAAACGTATTTTTTTCTCTGCAACTCCTGATACGAGGAACAAACTGTAGGGACCATCAGAAAAGCATCGAGTCAATGAAGCTCAACGAATCCCGGAGAAACGGTACGATCTTAAAACTAATACACTTACTTTCTGATCCCCAAACCGCATCTGTCGTCTAGCGTTCCTGGCGACGTTCATGCGACAGAGGAACACTCGGTCCTCCCCGTCGGTGGGCGCTCGGGACAGCTCGGTCCTGACCGCCTGCTGGTCTTGTTTGTCTATCACGTCGTACACGCTGTCGCCGTGTATAAGGAGGTCCTCCTGTGAAAATGAAAGACAGTTTTAGATGAATGGTATATTGGTAATTAGGACAAAGTTTCGTTTTCTTCAGTATACAAGGTGTAAACGAACCCTTCACGAAGCCGTCAACCAAGCATTCTGTACATCAAACTAAATAACTCAACGCAGAAGCTTTTTCTGGGAAACGACTTTAATTTCGAGGTGAAAAATAACGTCTTACGGTAGGACTCAATGTAACGCACTCAAAACACTGTGCTGATGGATGTATTGCATAGTAAGGGGACCGTTGGGGTATTAAAAGTAAAGTTATATCATTAAAAACTTTGACCTCCAATATCTCGGTAACTAGAAGGTTCCCAAGTATGATCCAGAACAAAAAAAAATCGCAATTTCGGCTTCGTTAAGAGTCTTTTTACACCCTTTATGTTCAGCAAAACCGGAACTAATAAATTGCGGACGCTGTTCCGGACACAAGACTCTGATAAAAGCACTGAGGCAGTCTGACTAATCCTTTACTGAACAGCTGCAGAAGAAGAACTCCTCGACTTGTACAATTTCTTTCTCATTTTGACTTAGATTTAGAGTTGAATAATTTATGCAGAACTAAACCCAATTGAGCTATAATAACGCAAGAAGCTCTACTGTAACAAGCACGTCTGGGCAAAGACAGGTAGGTATCTCTTCGAATCTACTCATAACTGTTTGATATAAGTGGGGAAACTTTGTTATTGCATTCGAGGCGGAATTAACACCCGAGCTGCAGGCGAGGGTGTAATGGAGCCGAGAACAGTATTTTTGTTAGGAATTATTAGGAAACCATGATTTAATTTGTTTTTTTCCGCGCTTAGCTTTCGCCAGGTTCAAGAAGAAGCAAAGGTATGATGCCGCTAAACAGCCTAATATGAATAACAGAAAATTTAAATATTTTTGAACACAAATTAATGTTAATCTATACATATAAAATTCAAAGTCCTGACTGACTGACTGACTTATATATTAACGCACAGCCCAAACCACTGATCCTAGAGACATGAAATTTAGACAGTATACTCTTTGTGAAGAGTAGGTATCCACTAAGAAAGAGTTTTTCGAAATTCCACCCCTAAGAGGGTGAAATGGGGTGTTGAATTTTCTATGAAACTTTTTATTCTCTGAGTCGATTGACTTGAAAATGTGTCTACATATACTTCAGTTAAAATGATGAGATACGTGTATCACAGTTTTTTGAAAATCATCCCCCAATTTAAAATTCAATGTCCTGACTGGCTGACTGATACATCAACGCACAGTCCAAACCGCTGGTCCTAGAGACATGACATTTGGAGAATATACTCTTTGTGGAGAGTAAGTATTCACGATGTCTAATCTCAAACCAAGGTATCAATATTTCACGTGTCTAATTTAATTGACCTAACTTTAAACTAATAATTGCAAGTTATAAGCAAGTACATGTAAATCTATGTATGTATTATAGATAGATACATAGATTACTTATTATCCCAGAAGTAAGATCCCGTGGGCAACTCCCTAACTCCACGCGGGCGAAACCGCGGGCATAAGCTAGTTTGTTCATAAAAGTAAATGTTTGTTTTCAATAATCATGTTTATCTAAGGTATTCTATTTTGAAAAAATCTTTTATACTTGAATGAATCTAACAAAAATGAAAATAATGTTTAATATTCTTTTCGTCTTGTGAACCTTGATAACTCCACTCTTCCTGTTTCTAGACCCAGCGGCCATTAAAACAATAACACTAAACCGTACACTCATTCATCCACAAAATAATTCTAGACATAGGAAACGCCGTAAGGTGGCGGCTCTGCGATTAAAATAATACAACCTGCGGTTTGCGCACTGATGAAAATGTCGAGCCAATCTCGCTAAGTATACGCCTCTTTAAAAATAAAAGCGTTTGCTTTAGCTCTGCGGCGACGGATCTGATGGTGATGGTTCCGCAATTAGCATTCCGTGTGCGCTAGGCCTTTCTTTTGTTGCTATTGTTTAGATTTTGATTTGATGAACTCCCGGTTTCAAAACTTATCATCTTCTTAGCGTGTCGATGACAATTTAAATTGAGTCAGCCAAAAATTTGGCGACGAGTTTGACACTTTTAGCAGCGTCCATCAGCTCCTGTGATGTGCAAGCAATAGGACAGGCAGGTCACGATATCAAGTGCCCCATCCCAAGTTATAACATAACATGACGCCTATAATCACCCAAGAGTTAGGCAGAGGTGTACCTAATAGAATACCCACATTTCGCCAGTTATGTTTAAGTCGAGTATGATAACGTTTTACGAAAAGTTACTGCGTCACAGGTCGATCAAATAAAACAGTTTACGAAGTTATTGACAGTTTGTAATTATTTGCGTTAATAGTACTTTTAACTAAATTTTTAATTAAAGTTGATTATCATCTGCCTAGCCTTTTCCCAAGAATGTTGGGGTCGGCTTTCAGTCTAACCGGATGCAGCTGAATACCAGTTTTTTACATGGGGCGACTGCCTATCTGGCTTCCATAACCTAGTTAGTACTGGGTTATACGATAACCCTTGGTAAGACTGGTTGTCAGACTTTTTGGGCCACTGACTGTCTAACGACTGTCAAAGATCTGCAAATGACACCCGGGACCAACGGCTTAACGTGCTTTCCAAGGCACGGAGGAAACTCGGTAGGTATGTAATGGGTGGTCACCATCCACAGACCAACCTGGGCAAACACGGCTTAACCTAAAGATCGACCCGAGTGGCTGTTATTATTTAGCCACGAGTTTCTTTTAATAAAAGTTAATCTCGAGTGTAAAATGAAGTTTGTCAAAAACGACCTCAAATAATAGTTTTGTGTTTTTTGTGTCATTTCATTTAAGCTAAAGGTTTTTTAGTTGTTTCAAGTTTATTGAAAGTATGTTTGATTGATGGAGAGGGAGAGGAAGGCCACAGAAAAAATGGATGGATTGTTTGAGAAATTACATGAGAGAGAAACGAGAAAATGATGCCGTGACGTCTGACAGGGCAGAATGGGAGAAGAAAACGTGTTGCGCCGACCCCGAACAGAATGGAACAGGGGCAGGCAGATGATGGTGATGATGATGAATTTTATTGAAAGTTATTAGTCAAATGATGAATAGAGTAGATAAAACCAAGAACGACAAGACGTCTTCAGACGTCCCGATTCGAAACAGACCGACACTCGCTATTACCAACATAAAGGGTGTAAACAGACCCTTAACATAACCGAAACGCACTTGTTCTCCCCGTCTTTGCGATCATTTTTTTGTCCTAGACCATACCTGGGAACCTTCTAGTTACGGAGATATTGGGGGTCAAAGTTCCAACTTTTTCACAAGTTTTTTTTTAAATAAATGTTTTTAATGTACGTTTTTTACTTTACACACCTCCACGACCCCCTTACTATTCAATCCATCCATCAGCACAATGCTTTGAGTGCTTTCCATCGAGTCCTACCTTAAAACATGATTTTTCACCCAAAAAAAAAGTCGTTTCCCAGTAATAATTTTTGCGTAAAGTTACCTAGTTTGATGTACAGAATGCTTGGTTGACGGCTATGTGAAATGTCTGTTTACACCCTGTATTATTGCACGCACTAGAGCATTACTTATCCGTTTTAATAGACAGTCTATGTTGTATTCAAAGCGTTAAATAAAGCTATTATTAATGAAAATACAGGTTTATCTAGTTCAGGATAAAATTTATAACCAACAATTATTATTTTATGGGTAACTTCCTAAGTGCTAGCATCCGACCTCAAGTTAGACGGGGTCAATAAAATTGTAGACTGGTACATAATCCTCTCCCCTCGCTGTATAAACAAATTTCAATTAACCTAGGTCCGCTTTAATAACTTTAATTAAATCATATTTCTTGAGTAAAGTAAAGCACCAGGGAATTTCCTCTAGATTGCAGTGTTGCGTTTGTCGTAGGGCTGGCAGGAGATAAAAGTACATTGCTATATTTTTTCTTAGAACTTTTATCATCAAATAATTCATCATCATCATCATCTGTCTAGCCTTTTCCCAACTATATTGGGGTCGGCTTCCTGTCTAACCGGATGCAACTGGATACCAGTATTTTACATGGAGCGACTGCCTATCAGACCTCCACAACCCAGTTAGTACTGGGTAATACGATACCCCTTGGTAAGACTGGTTGTCAGATTTTTTGGGCCACTGACTGCCTAACGACTGTCAAAGATCTACAAATGACAGCCGGGACCAACGGCTTAACGTGCTTTCCGAGGCACGGAGGAAACTCGGTATGTAATGGGCGGTCACCCATCCACAGACCAACCTAGGCAAGCACGGCTTAACCTAAAGATCGACCCGAGCGGCTGTTATTATTTAGCCACGAGCTCCTAAATAATAAATAACAATAATAATCTTTTATATAAATATTTTTTTTTTTTCAATAAATGTTTTTTCTTTCTTTTTCTTTTATCATCATCATCTGCCTAACCTTTTTCCAACTATGTTGGGTGTTATAAGATTTTAAACTATCATGGTCACTAACTTTATTATTAATACTCGAAACGGGATATTTACCATGTTTACTGTTTTTTATGAGTTCCCGATATTTCGGCGCTGTTGCAAGCACCGTGATCATGGATAAACTGAAGTTATTGCTGTTGGGTGGTAGCGGTACTGAGTGCAAAAAACGAACAAGAAAGAGGGTAGACCGATTTGTCTGCTCATAAATACCCACCCGCAATAACTTCAGTTTATCCGTGATCATAGTGCTTGGCAACAGCGCCGAAATATCGGGAACTCATAAAAAACAGTAAACATGGTAAATATCCCGTTTCGAGTATTAATAATAATGTTGGGTGTTGTCGGTTTTCAGTCTAACCGGATGCCGCTAAATACCAGTATTTAACATGAAGCGACTGCTTATCTGACCTCAAAAACCCAGTTGGTGCTGGGTAATACGATACCCCTTGGTACGACTGGTTGTCAGATTTTCGGGACACTGACTACTCTGACATTGACACTGAATGACAGCCGGGAGGCACGAAGGAAACTCGGTAGTTTTATATTAGTTATTTTTATCTTTTGAGTTTGTGATGTGAGACTTCATTTTGTAATAACAGCCAATCAAACCCAGCCGTTTTGTACATTTCTTGCACCTGAAATATTAATAGCTCTTTTTTTTTTTTTAACTTGGTAAAATCATCAAATGAGTCCTCCCACCCAGGGCAGAGCGGTAGGGACTGTCAGACTTGTACTGACTAAAACCCACGGTGTCCTTCAATAGCCCTTTATGTTCCAGGGTCACGGTAATTCTATGAGTCCCGCGACCATATTAATAGCTCTTAGACCACTTTCACATTAAGGCGACTTTAGCAGCGCGACAGTCGCGCATCTAACGTCCAAACGGTAAAAAACGTACTTTTTGCTTGCGAATGTGCTTCTGTAACGCTACTGTCGCGCAGCTAACGTCCTAATGTGAAAGCGGCCTTAATGCCATTCAGTTAAGTGCTTTTATCAGTATACAATATTTGTAAA
Source organism: Noctua comes (assembly GCA_963082995.1). Classification (NCBI taxonomy): domain Eukaryota; kingdom Metazoa; phylum Arthropoda; class Insecta; order Lepidoptera; family Noctuidae; genus Noctua; species Noctua comes. The sequence continues at coordinate 9,333,027 of OY720288.1, forward strand.
GATGCAAGTTTTGTAACTTTTGTAACCTAGGGTTATTTGCTGGAAGCTTTGCTACGACAGAGCGATAAGTGTTAGCCCCTTGTCAAAGTCATCTTCAATGAAAAGCAGCGGTATCTCGTGGTAAAGTTTTCAGCAACGAACTCCATGGCAGCTGGACGAAAGTAACAAACATCTTGCACCGTCTATACAGAACTATTTTTCTAACTTTAGATATAAATATTTCCTCTATAACCGTACCGCAAAGGTACAAGATCGCTTTTAGCGCTATAGCCATCCATTGTTTAATTTCTATTTGAAAATTTACAATTTGTAAATAATTAAGTATTTTATCTATCCACTCCGGTGCACCCCTGACATCTGACGTCCCGGCGCGTCACTTAGCCCCGCCCACCTGTCGCGAACCCTCCACGTTAAGACATAATAGTGCGCGCGCGCTCCACCGCCCACGCGCATGCGCCTGCGACTGCGCCGGTCGCCGCGCTCTGCCCGTGGGGGGCGTCCATGTGAACCAGCAAAAATGTTGGCGTATGACTATGAAGAGATCAGGGTTTGTGCTCTATTTTGATGGGATTGTCTTGGAATAGATCACAAAGTTTTATTAGTGGTGCGATGGTGGTGCGGTGGTCGCTGCATACTTAGTTTCAATTAACTGTCACTGATACAATATTGACTACCTCATGGGTTTAGTGGTCGCAAGTGCGACTGCTGAGCAATCTTGCTCCTGGGTTCGATTCCCGGGTTGAGCAAAGTTTTATTGGGTTTTCCATCAGGTATTTCTCAGTGGCAATCACATAGTCTGGATCTGTGCTCGGTTGATGGCAATAGGCTCGTCCCTTATTACATGGGACTTAAATATAACTGCGAAATGGCGGTGTACTATTAGGTACACCTCTGCCTAACGCTTCGGGAATTACAGGCGTGATGTTATGTAGGTAGGTACTTTATTCGAACCTGTACAAAATTCTACCACCAACAACATGACATTTACACCAGCCCATAGACCACCAACATTGTAGAACTTTTCCTGTTTAGAATACGCCGAGAAATGAAATAAAACGCACACACTGCATCTAATTGCCGCGGGCCACCACGCCCTCTGGTGATGAACATACGTAAACACAGTAATGTATGCAAATACGTCAGTTATGAACCGCTAATTGTAGGTTTATAGCGTTTTATGGGAACTTAAATGAACTAGTTGAATGGTTATGTGATTGGGGAATAATTAATTTGGAAAAGAAAGTTTTTGGCGATCGTAATCGTAATCGTGCTGTCCGAAATTTTTCAGAGTTAAGAATGCAGCGTTTTGTCTACGTATACAAGGCGATTGATTTTGAACGTTTTTTTTTTTTGGTGCACATCTATTTTTGCGAACTTCCCTTATCACTGATAGCAATTCCCCATATTACGAAACCCAAGATTTGACATCTAAAAAAAAACTTTCATGAATTCCATGGAGTTTCTTGCCGGTTCTTCTCCATAGGAAACGACCAACCCGAACCCTGCACCTTTTTGTCGACGTTTTATAAGTGCCCATCGAGGCCTATGTGAAATAAAATATTTTGATTTTGATTTTTTTTAAATTAAATAAATATTTTCTGTTTAAAAAATGCATAACAAAAAAATATAGATGAATAATCGTTTAAATTCACTATTTATCATACAAATTTTGCTATAATTTCACAATTTTCTCTAAAATAAAGTCTGAAATCTCGTCCAAGCCTGCCCAAGTTAAAGATCTACCAGGCGTTGCCGATACAGTATCTCAAGAAAATAATTGTGTTGTAAAATCGTTGTTCTGGATTACACCATAGGATAGCCGTGGGCACCCATAAATCGCCAACTATTGGGCAGGGGACTGTAAATTATGTGCTAAAACCTCAACTGCACGATTTCACTCAGAAATAGCTACGTCAGTGAACAAGCGATAAATTTCGCCTTAAGTGAATTACGTCACGGACACTTTAAGTTATTTGCTTCGATTTTTATAGTGATTAATGGGTGGGTAATTATTTTTTTCGGAACTTCGTTAGGTTATGATTATTGTGTGGTTATAATTGTGGTTTCTTCATCAAAAGACGTACTAAAATCGCGCAGAACGAACGGTAATGCAAGATATCGACATTTTTTTGTCTGAGATTTTCTCTTATACGTTGACTTTGCAAATGTCACATGAACATCAATAAATCGTTAGCAGACCATTACCTTGAATAGCAGTCATTACATTTAATTTTTTAAATTATGAGAAATTTTGTCCAATTTAGCTGAGTCATAGCGTCAGTCTAGCTCGCGAAATTCAAAGTTTCTTACGTTTTTGCTTCCCCCTTAAGACAAAGGTACCTATAAAGAGTGTAAATAGACCCTTAACATAACCGAAAGGCAATTGTTCTCCCCGTCTCACAGTGTCCGGCGTAGAACAAGCCAGGTGGACAAAAATATATTTTCATGGTTTTGGAACTATATCTATAAATTAGTTAATTATACAGTACTTTATTATATTTTTTTAAAGAAAATGCATAGGAATTGTATATAAATATTTTATTTCATGTATACACGATTATAATACAGGAAAAAAGAAAAAATAAGAATAAAATTATTTTAATCGCTACAAATATCAACGCTAATTATATATAATACAACCTTAGACTAACATATTATATACAAAAAATATAAATATAACGCTAGAAGTATCTATTTACATTAAAACTAATTCTCAATATCAGAATCATTGGATTCAGAATCCGATAATTCCGATAAAAGATAGTTTTCCTAAGTTTGTGGAGGTTCTACTAAACGTTCTGCTGATTTATTCAAAATAGCTTGTAGCTCAATTTCTGCTCGAAATTGTGTCACAACAATGTGCTCCTCGGAAGAACACGCTTTTTTTATGCATTCGTATAATGGAAACACGTGATGCCCGACTTTCATTGTCCACTTCCTAGTCTGTTTGTATGAGTGAGTTGTTGATTTTGAATCAATATAATACGCTAATGCCTCGTCACTACTTAGCGGTCTATCAGTTTGCACAGCACTTGCTTGTTGAAGGCTAAAGCATGCACTTGCAGAAGCTGGATTTTCTTCAATGTCCTTTATAACTCTGGCAACGTTTTTATGTCCAGTTGACCGTGCAGCTACCTCTGCAGCAGTCATTAACTTCCCAACACTCCGCGATTGAGCTAGATCTTCAACTCTACGTTTCTTAGTTATAAAAGACGAATCTTCGAAGTCTTTTTTAGGTCTTCCGGGTCGAGAAAGGTCAGCAGATGAGGTAGAAGGCTGCAGTTGAGTCGATCGCATGCAGAATTCTATCTCCTCTCCTTCCAGCCACAACTTATTCTTATTAAGGAAACGCTCTTTTGACTTTCCTGAAGACACCCATTTGGTAGCAATTTTCGAAGAAATGCTGGCTAATTTCATCTTAGTTTTTCTTTGACATTCTTGTGTGATGTCAGAGAAATCAAACTTAGACGAAATATATTGAAATAGATGATCATTTCTGCCACTCTTCGAAAAACTATATTTTACCAATAGAGTAAAACAGTTCGGCAAAAAAAAAAAAAAGAATGGTTGTACTCATGTGTGCTACATAAAATATATGTCATAATCATGTATAGTCATGAAGCTAAAACATATCAAAAATTTAGCCTGGATACAAGAGGATACATGGCTTTTCCAAGCCTGATAAGTTCGAAAACAAAGAAAAACATTGTTTTTTTTTTGTGTATTCATAGATGGTCTACTTTATGAATGTTTATGACACATTAAAAGATTGTAATAAGAAAAAAATATTGTACATACCTTCAGAAGTAAAATCCATCACTAAAACCTTCCACAAATTAAGAACTGCCACCATGAGATGTTAGTGAAAATGTCGCAAAAATGCAACTGAACTATTTCTTTAATTGCATTTACCTCATTAGCTTAGTTTGATAAACGATAACTCATCAGTTTGGAATGATAGACGTAAACAATTTTGGAATCAGGGGTTTAGGGTTGTTGTTTACAGGTAGAAAGTACCAATTTCCGGGAATTTGATAGTGACTTTTGTCCACCTGGCTTGTTCTACGCCGGACACTGTGCACAGTGTCCGGCGTAGAACAAGCCAGGTGGACAAAAATATATTTTCATGGTTTTGGAACTATATCTATAAATTAGTTAATTATACAGTACTTTATTATATTTTTTTAAAGAAAATGCATAGGAATTGTATATAAATATTTTATTTCATGTATACACGATTATAATACAGGAAAAAAGAAAAAATAAGAATAAAATTATTTTAATCGCTACAAATATCAACGCTAATTATATATAATACAACCTTAGACTAACATATTATATACAAAAAATATAAATATAACGCTAGAAGTATCTATTTACATTAAAACTAATTCTCAATATCAGAATCATTGGATTCAGAATCCGATAATTCCGATAAAAGATAGTTTTCCTAAGTTTGTGGAGGTTCTACTAAACGTTCTGCTGATTTATTCAAAATAGCTTGTAGCTCAATTTCTGCTCGAAATTGTGTCACAACAATGTGCTCCTCGGAAGAACACGCTTTTTTTATGCATTCGTATAATGGAAACACGTGATGCCCGACTTTCATTGTCCACTTCCTAGTCTGTTTGTATGAGTGAGTTGTTGATTTTGAATCAATATAATACGCTAATGCCTCGTCACTACTTAGCGGTCTATCAGTTTGCACAGCACTTGCTTGTTGAAGGCTAAAGCATGCACTTGCAGAAGCTGGATTTTCTTCAATGTCCTTTATAACTCTGGCAACGTTTTTATGTCCAGTTGACCGTGCAGCTACCTCTGCAGCAGTCATTAACTTCCCAACACTCCGCGATTGAGCTAGATCTTCAACTCTACGTTTCTTAGTTATAAAAGACGAATCTTCGAAGTCTTTTTTAGGTCTTCCGGGTCGAGAAAGGTCAGCAGATGAGGTAGAAGGCTGCAGTTGAGTCGATCGCATGCAGAATTCTATCTCCTCTCCTTCCAGCCACAACTTATTCTTATTAAGGAAACGCTCTTTTGACTTTCCTGAAGACACCCATTTGGTAGCAATTTTCGAAGAAATGCTGGCTAATTTCATCTTAGTTTTTCTTTGACATTCTTGTGTGATGTCAGAGAAATCAAACTTAGACGAAATATATTGAAATAGATGATCATTTCTGCCACTCTTCGAAAAACTATATTTTACCAATAGAGTAAAACAGTTCGGCAAAAAAAAAAAAAAGAATGGTTGTACTCATGTGTGCTACATAAAATATATGTCATAATCATGTATAGTCATGAAGCTAAAACATATCAAAAATTTAGCCTGGATACAAGAGGATACATGGCTTTTCCAAGCCTGATAAGTTCGAAAACAAAGAAAAACATTGTTTTTTTTTTGTGTATTCATAGATGGTCTACTTTATGAATGTTTATGACACATTAAAAGATTGTAATAAGAAAAAAATATTGTACATACCTTCAGAAGTAAAATCCATCACTAAAACCTTCCACAAATTAAGAACTGCCACCATGAGATGTTAGTGAAAATGTCGCAAAAATGCAACTGAACTATTTCTTTAATTGCATTTACCTCATTAGCTTAGTTTGATAAACGATAACTCATCAGTTTGGAATGATAGACGTAAACAATTTTGGAATCAGGGGTTTAGGGTTGTTGTTTACAGGTAGAAAGTACCAATTTCCGGGAATTTGATAGTGACTTTTGTCCACCTGGCTTGTTCTACGCCGGACACTGTGCGTCTTTGCGATCATTTTTTTGTTCTAGACCATACCTGGGAACCTTCTAGTTACTGAGATATTGGGGGTTAAAGTTCCAACTTTTTACAAGTTTTTTTTTAAATACATGTTTTTAATGTAAGATTTTTACTTAACACACCTTCACGAACCCCGTACTTTTCAATCCATCCATCAGCACAATGCTTTGAGTGCGTCCCATCGAGTCTTACCTTAAAACGTGATTTTTCACCACAAAAAAAAAAGTCCATTCCCAGTAATAATTTTTGCGTAAAGTTACCTAGTTTGATGTACAGAATGCTTGGCTGACGGGTCTGTTTACACCCTGTATGAAGTTCTCGGCATTATTAAACGTGAATCAAAAAGTATCAAATTCAATCAAATTGATTAACATGAACAAAGTTAATTGCTATCTCTAAAGTGCGAGCTTTCCGTACCAAATAGAAAGGTAGCACACAGTAGAATTCCGCCCATACCCAACCATAGCAACGGTACAAACCAAATAAAGCCATTTTGTATTACAAATGCGTTTTCCCTCTCAATGAACGAATACAATAAATAAACAGAGCACGAGAGTTCATTACTTACAGAATCTGTTTATTTTACAACATTAATACGGGTTCGACTCCGCGGTGGGCCATTGAATTTATATTTGTACCTTTTGAATTATTTCTGTCGAGTAGTGTTGCTTTCACTTAGTGTTGGGACGTGTACTAGTGAGAGTTTATGGTTTTAGCTGCAGCTTGGCTATGGTTCTCTGTGCGACAGATTGCTACTAAGCGTGCTTGGAACTGAAATGGGTATTTCTGGGATTCTTTCAGGTAGCAAGCGTGGGTACGCTTAGAATAGTAACCAAGCAGATTATGTATGCGTAAATGGTTACAGAATCTTTGGCAATATTCGTACTATTGAATACAATAACAATACAGGGTGTAAACATACCCTTCACATACCCGGCAACCATGCATTCATCAAATTACGTAACTTTATGCAAAATGTAATCGCTGGGAAACGACTTTTTTTTTGGGGTGAGAAATCATGTTTGCATTGTGCTGATGGATGGATTGAATAGTACGTGGAGCTGTTTAAAGTAAAAATCTTACATTAAAAACATGTATTTAAAAAAAGAACTTGTGAAAAAGTTGGAACTTTGACCCCCAATATCTCCGTAACTAGAAGGTTCCCAGGTATGGTCTGGAACAAAAAAATGATCGCAAAGACGGGGAGAACAAGTACGTTTCGGATATGTTAAGGTTCTATTTACACCCTTCATAGGTAGCAGTGGCGAAGGTTTCATCCAACTCCCTTTGATAAATATCACAGTCAGTAATCTATAGACAAATAATATAATCAAAGTCAAAACTAAGTGTACAATGTGGCAATCACATTAAAGATATGTACTCCGGCTTACCTCTTACAAAAATTGATCCTTCGCTACTGATAGGTAGGGTAGAAGTTTTGCAGATATTGTCATGAGTTTACTATTTTATTTATTATTTATTTATTTATTTAAACTTCATGTACAATAGTGGTACATAGGCGGACTACGGCGTCGGCGGCATACTTTCTAGCTCTGCTTAAAGTTCCAGGTACTATAGCAGCTGATCGATAGAAGTTATTGCAATGATAGTTGAGTAAAGTTATTCTACTACTATTGCTAGCTAACCTAAACAAGCTTTTACAGTTTACTAAAAAAGGCTACTACGAAAACCTACAAAACCAGAGTAGGTTGCGAACTCCCGACCTTTCCCGCCATTATGGAATACCTGCTGAGCCATTGTTGCACCATGCTATCGACAAAAACGACAACATTTTATACCACAATTTCAAATCGAGTTCCAATCGACTCAGTAAAGGGAATCGATTGAGAATCCATCACTTTGTATCGATATTTCGCTGTTTTCAATTGATTTCAATATCGACGATGGGTATACCGTTATTTTTGTTCATGATGATACAGCAAATGATTGCTCTAGTTTTCGATTGTTGGATTTTCGGAATTGATTTCTTTGAACTAATGTATTAATATCTGGTATTGTGAATCTGTGAGTCCATCTTGATTTTGTGAAATTTAATTTTACTGTTCAGTTAGCCCAATATTTTGGATGAATCGGTATTGGTAATCTACGCCTATTATTGTATTGAATATTGTACTAATATTTACGGTTATACGAGCTTTTTGTAGGGCGTTATTGAAATCAATTATCACGCTACCCGTTATCTCCAACGGGACGGGATGAAAAGTATGTAGGTATAGCATGTTTGTAGCAAACTATACTCCACGTAGGTAGTGGATAGATTTCAAGTGAGAAAGTGATCATACCATTCTTTCTGTAAAGTCATACCTAATATTACCAATAATAAAAAACACACACTATATTTGAAGGTAGGTATTATAAAAGCCACAGAATTCGCAATATCAAAATACGCTCCAAAACTGATAATGTGGGCAATAAACTGCTGGGTTGATGTGGAATTGGGTGGGCCATGTTTATAAAATGCATCAGGACCGACGGGCCAGAGTCGTCACGCAGTGTGTGCCAGAGTCGTCGTGGGAGACCTAGAGGTGTTTGTGAGAGCCTGGCCAGAGGAAACCGCACAGAGAGAAGAGTGAAAGGCTATGGGGGAGGCGTTTGCCCAGCAGTGGGACAATAGAGGCCAAGTAAAAAATATATACATATTTAAAAGCCATGATAGTGCCGAGAAAAACAATCAGCCAAGTTTGGTGATTTCAGCAACGATCATTTTTATTACACGGAAATTAAGCTTTTACTGACTGGTTCAAGTTGATTCTGTGTAAGTGTGGTCACTTAGCCTACTACTAAGTGCTATTGTTCAGTAGTTGACAAAACACCGACACTGTGACCTCAACTCATACCAATGAGCGACAAAGCGAGCAAGGAAAATACATTCCGATAAATCTCCAATATCTCGAAAATTAACAACAGTCGGTATAATGCCTTACAAGAAATAAGCCAAAGGCGAGATAAGGCAACAATATATCAATATATTACCGCAATCTATTGTTAAGTTATAAATCGCTTTCGACACCTATTATTGCAATATCATTTAAAAATACTAGCTTTATCTATTAAATGATAAAGTTTGACAGTTGATCTAAATTTTGAATGTATGTCATTTTAATCTTTTGATCAGCAAACATTGAATTGCACATGTATGAACAAAAACAAATATACTAATCTTGATGCGTGTTATTTATTTTATCTTTATTCATATATTTCAATGCTCTGGTCTAGTTTTGGTTTGATAAATCATTGCGTACACACCTATTAAAATATTTACACTGCATGTCATTAACTGTATTGCTAGAGATGCTCATATGTCGATAAAAAATGATTGCGAAGCCGAATTTAAGTTATACATGGTGAGAATTTTTAGGATTCTCAAGTGGATTATATGTTTTACAAATGTATTTCAAGTACTATTACTAAGTTAACGGTATTACTGGTTGATTAAAGTGACCAAAAGTTACTAAAAAAATAATCTGTTTTGTTGAGTTAAGATTTTAGTTTAGTAGCCAAAGAAGCTGAGCTTACGTTGATTAACACTTTTCCAAGTTCATGAAAGTTTGAGGCAACTTGAAAGTTCAAAATCAAAATTTCACATTATTATGGCTATTTTTTCATCTGCTTCAAATAAACTAATCTGTTGTGCTGTTTAATCGACTATTCGATGCATCGACTAAGCACATCCCTTTAACAACATACTCGTCGACTAACAAAATGTAAGACAGACAGACAAACAAGCCCCCGGATATGTAGATTAATGATTCACAAACGAAAACACACAGTCTAATTGCAATACAAATGAATACATGTCCAGATTGATTAATAGTGTCGTCATTTAACATCGATGGATCGGACACTTGTCGGGAGGCATATAGAAATTAATAACTAAACACATATGATTTAAATTAGTTTGATTAGCTCTAGAATTGGCTCTTTTGTTTGTAGTTAATGAATTTGTTGATTAATTAGGTCAGTGTTCAAAATAGGCCATTACAATGTATTGAAAAGTATTTGAGACAAACTAAATGTTGATTGTCATTTATTTTGATGTGTTATAGAATGTGTTGAATGATATTGGTGTCCCATCATCTACTATACAGGGTGGAAACTATCAGCAGGTCAGTAAGGGGAACTACCTTAACCGTTGCAGGTACAAGAAAATAATCTTAGGAGACCATCCATAATTTTTCGTGACATTTTGATCCCCATTCACAGATTTTCAAAAAAAAATAACTGATCAAAAACTTCCATTGGACCAACCCAGGTTACAGTACTTACTTAAAGAAGTGAGAAATCGCAAAATTGGGCTTAATCTAATCAATTCGGTAGGAGAAGGAACACCAGTTACTAGAAACACGAGTTGTAGAACTTGTAGACGAATTGATATAAAATTAATTGATAATTATCCGATTCGCAATAAAATGAAAAAATGAAAAAATGAAGAAATGAAAAATGAAAAAATGAAAAAATGAAAAAGTGAAAAAATAAATAAATTAAAGAATGAAAAATAAAATGAAATATTTATTTACCAGGTATAAATCCACATACAACATTCACAAAAGAGACACTAAAGTAAAAAAAAAAGAAAAAGCAGTAATTAGTTGGTAGTTTTGGTAGTATAAAATGTGCACTGTAGTAATTATAACTAATAAATGAGCACTTCAATGACTTACTGAAGCTCCAACGTGATTTACAACCGAAAACACAGAACATGTAATTAGCTTAGCCAGGAAGCTTATTAAAGAACCTCTTACCAAGAAACAAAAGACTACTCAAATAAATTCTAGAACGTCATTCGTAAATCAGTCAAAATATTGACCGACGAACTTTGCCTACTAACATTTGAATCTCCGATAGCAATTGACATTAACGACATATCATCATTCGTAGTGTGAAGTCATTTCAGTCAGTACTTGAAAACCACAAAGGGCGCATACACAATAGCGAATGATAAATACCAAATTGCCTAAGGCTTAGGCGCGGTGCAGCCCATTCCTTACTTGGATAACCGCTTAGACAAGACCTTCCCTGCCGCTTGATTTCTTTACCCCTTTTGAAGTTAGCGGGGTCTTGGAGCTATGTTTGGAAGGTCAAGGGATGCTGGTTACTTTTATTGCTCAAGTATTTAATATTGAACATCAATAAATCGATATAGTGGTTAGCGACAGTGCATTGTCTAAAGCATTATCATTACATTGTTTTGCATATTGAATTGTGCGTTCGTCTATTGTTTATGGTAAGGATTGGACTACGTGTGCGGTTATGTGTTGACGGGGTGATGGGATTATCTTGTGGGGAAAGACCTTGTTGCAATGGTGCGGGGTCTTTGATATGTTGGTCACCGCCCTTTTGGTTTTGTGGCAATACGGAAAGGTCCGTAAAGCCAGAGGAATTAGAGTTAAAATTTGAATGCGCATTTGCCAGTAAAAATATATAATTTACCCCGGATAAGTTTCGTTTATCAGACGATATTCGGTTTTGCCTATTCCGTTTACCTTTAGCAGCTGTACTATATCAAAATGTCACCCACTTTCAGTTTTGTTTGAATTCCACGAAATTGTATAATTTAATCCAATTTATCTGTATTTATTTTATTGATTTATTTTTCTAGAGACCAGTGTTCCAGGTCTACATTGATTTTGAATCGGAACAACTGGAAATCATGGGGAGAGGCCTTAGCCCAGTAGTGGGATGACACAGGCTATCAGTATCTGTATATAAATGAGTGTGTGTCCAGAAACTGTGAGTGACACAAGAAGGTAGTAGGTGCCCTAAAGGTAGTAGGTGCCCTGAAGGTAGTAGGTGCCCTGAAGGTAGTAGGTGCCCTGAAGGTAGTAGGTGCCCTGAAGGTAGGTGCCCTGAAGGTAGTAGGTGCACTGAAGGTAGTAGGTGCCCTGAAGGTAGTAGGTACCTATAGGGATTTGTAAAACTTAAATAAACTTATAGGTCCACTACCAGTTGCTAAGCCTGCAATTTTCATCCTTGGTGCAAAAACATCTGCCACTAAAACAATTTAAGAAACGCAACGGGAAAAACAAAAACCTACATACCTCCTAGAGCGGACATCATAAATAAAGTAATTAAAGTCATTAATTTAACTCGAATAATTGTGCGCAGATAATTATATTGTCTTTTAAGACAACTGTAATCTTCGATCTTACGGTTGGTTAAGCTGTACATCAATTATAGACGAGCTTTATACAATTTGCAGAAACTGTTTTGTGTGGAATATTGTTTTAGTAGTTGATTGTGCGATGTCTGTGTGGTCTTCAATGAAGATACTTCATTGGATTATTGAATAAGGCTTTTATACACCGTGACTTTTTAGTCGTCTTACAACGGCAGCCCACTTCATGTATCCAATGACTACTAACCATTCATAAAAAAAATGTTATTTTTGAGATTTTAATAATCAAAAATTAAAAATATTATTCAGTATTATGACGCATGACGTAGTTAAAACACCCTGGTGCGAGCGATGATCTACTGGACTCGAGCGCTGGGTAGGTATGTTCTCCCGTTTGACACGTAAACATCATTAACAGGTTGTTTCATAATTTTATTCTAATGTATTATTTATTTTTCTTTCTACCTATTATGGTGGACACAAAAAAAATCGCGCCTAGAGCTATTTTATGTCGGGTACATTGAGTGGACCACCTTTGTAAGACGACTAAAAAGTCACGGTGTATAGAACCTTTAGGTATATGAATTTCAATATCACGCACTTATTACAAACTTTGAATGAAAACGAGCGAGATGGATGCAGTTAATGCATCATCACCTGCCTGCGTTTCCCCAAATATGTTGGGCAGCTTCCAGCCTAACCAGATGAATAAGTATTTCAAGAAATAGTCATTCAATCGGATTAAAGTAACGTAGAGGGTTGTATTGATGATTTTAATGATTATAATTCCGTAATACGTGTTACTAGCGCGACTCATTTTTCATCAACATACATCCTGACACTGATCATCATCATCATCATTGCAGCCAAAAGACGCCCACTGCTGGACATAGGCCGCCCCCAAGTGTCGCCACATTGACCGGTCCCGTGCGACTCGCATCCAGCGGATCCCTGCAACCTTCACCAGGTCATCGATCCACCTAGTGGGAGGCCTTCTAACGTAACGTCTTCCGGTTCGCGGGCACCCAAAGGGCAATGGAGAGGGCTATGCTCGGAGTTTCCTTGCGTGATCAAATCAGAAATGAGGACATCCGCAAGAGAACCAAGGTTACCGACGTAGCCCGAAGAATAGCCAAACTTAAGTGGCAGTGGGCAGGGCACATTGCTCGCAGAACGGATGGCCGATGGGGCCGAAAAGTTCTGGAGTGGCGACACTGATCTGCAAATTGCAAAAAACGTAAGGAAGTAAGGAAAAGCAAGTCAAAGAGCATTACCTCTCCTCTATACTGTAATATTCTGGATAAATATTATAGGTATATATTTACAGGACTAGTATTTATTTTATATGTGTATATTTGTATGTATGTTTATTTTATATAGGTATAATTTTGTTTTAAGTTCCACTTTCAATTTTCCTGTTATGTCTTTTCTACACACTGTGTCTACATCTAATTCTACTTTCCTCTCGCAGGTCTGCTATAAGAAATTTCTCATGAAATAAGCAGTACCTTTGTGCTCTTCTATCTTAATGTAATCTCTGATTAAGTATTTTGTGTGTACATAAATAAATAAAGGAAATTTGAATTTCGCGGGCTGCCCTGGCGGTTCCGCCTTAACGTGCTTTCCGAGGCACGAAGGGTCCTTTGACGTAGCTTGACACTTGAATGACCCGTGCGGGTGTCATAACTTTACGAGTACCTTTAGCCTAATAAAAAAACAAGTAGTGTTATAAATATTTTGCCAAATCCTATTAATTCGAAACACTTTTGAAATTTAAGAATATAAAAGCTAGTAGTAAATCGGACAAAGGGAACATAACTTTAATTTGACATTTAATAGTTAATACTCAATCATAACTAAAGGTTATCTCTTCATTACATTATGGGAACAAGTAATAAAAACCATTCGTTGGTACCCAATTAAAGTCCAAATGATCTGATAGCGGTAATAAGGCCTTACTTATTGGTAGAGTAAAAGGTGCGTGTTCACTGCATTGCAACATGTTCGATGTATGGGCAAGCTCAATTTTGTAACAAGAACACAAGACAACCGAAAAATTGCGTTTTCTGAGACAACAGTAATCGGTATACCCAGTCTCTGGGTTTAGGAGGTCAAATAGGTAATCACTGCATTTAGTGTTCAGCTGATGATTATGTATGCTGCAGATAGGTACTGCACACACACATTACTATGTGTGTGTACACCTCTGCCTAACCCATCGGGGATTACAGGCGTGATGTTATGTTATGTGTGAAACAGTCGCAGTTCCGTTTACTTAGTCATAATTTGAGTGAGCCACCACCCACCCTTTGAGTATTGAACGGTAATAATCAAAACATATGATCGATTGCAGTCATTCGCCAAAAGTTTTCAATAAATCATCGATCTATCTAGTGAAAACGCAGCCTTATCGAAGTGAAGAAAGATAACAACCGCTTTGTTTGACATTTTATAATAAATTATATACAATACGAGTACTGTTAGGACACTCCTACGCATCAATTTGATATTATAGGCGTATTTACGATATCAGCATTGTTTTATAGAGATCCGTAAAGTATGAGGTGAACCTTTAATAAAGTTAAAGATTTACGGTATTATAATGTCGAGTAAGTAAATCGAAAGTGTTTAGATTTTAAAATTTCAGAATCACGGTGCTTTTTCAACTGACGAAAGTTAGAGTGGTGTGGCTGCCAATTTATTTTTAACACACTATATGACCATGGATAAATATAACGCCATAACATATTTTTTATCTACATTTCCTTATTATCCAGAAGGAAATCATTTAGTTTTTCTTTTCGTAAAAATAATATATTTCAAGCTTTAACTTAAAGTAATATATCTTAAGCACTTGAAACTTAAAATAATATATTATTGCTGTTATTAAATATTTGAATTGCAAATTTGCAATAGAGTAGTACGTAAGATACAACAAAATAAATGGTACAGAATTCTCCCCGCTGTAATCAAGCTCGTACTTAAGATTTTTTTAAACTAGATATTTGGATTAAGTACTTACTGCGTCTAAGTCTTATCATTAATCTTAATTGCAGAATAATAATAAAATATTGCTCCGAGGTGGGCTCTATCTCCTTCAAAACTGGTTCTTATCTCGTCGAAATTAAGGTATAATTTTGATGTTTAGTTGAGATAATAATAGTTGTATCGATCGTTACATTACTGGCTTATAAGAACTGTATCGTGGGAACTCCATCGATGGATGAGTTATGGTCAAAAGATGGACTAAGGATTATCTTAAATTTCTAATAGCGGATACTATTTAGTCTTTATTAGCTTTGATTGTAGATCGATAAGGGAGTTTAATAATTGTGGAACTTTCTTAAAGGTCAATTGAACTAATGAGTCCCCTTATCGTTAGTATATGTATACAATTAGAAAATAAAATTTTCGTGTATGGCTGTGTAACCGCATTGTTCTTAGCTGCGCAACGGACTTTGATGCGTTTTCACAATCATTTAGCAAAAGCTAATGACCAAAATAGGTGTCTTTTTATATTTCAATAGAAAAGAGTGTCCATGGAGTTTCTTGCCCATTCTTCTCCATACAGATCTACGCTTTGGAATGTGCAACTACAGTACTTTCTCAAGTTATTATGCCTTGTGACTGTGACTGTAGCTTCGCTTCTATTTTGTTTTTTTTGACATTCAAAAGTGCCTATGATGGTCTAATTGAAATAAATGCTTTGAGTTTGAGTTCAGTGGCTTTTAATGATACCGATACTAGCAGAGTTGGAAAAAAAGTAAATATGTCCGGGAAAGATTGTGTTGTGTGTGTACGTTAATTTTGAAGTATCAAGTTATTAAGAATCAAGTGATAAAAATAATGCGAATCTAGCGCAGGTCGCTAGTAAAAGTACCTAATAAAAATAACAGTGATATACAAGGTCTTAGATAGTATTTTTTACACTAGATATATCATAAATCATACAGTAATTGAGTGTCAAAAGTCTAGCAAAATAATTGATACTGTATTTAGTTCTGCCCGCGAGGGACGTGGTGATAACATGATATATTTTTATTGATCATGGGACATAGTTAGATAAATTAATATTTTGCAATTCAGCTCTTATTCTTAATATCCGGCTGCTTTCACTTATCGTTGAGTTATATCTGTCGCCACTGGTTGAATTGCAAAATGAAAATGGATGTGTTGCATGACTAACATGTTCATAAGTAACACGTGGAACAGTGGGGGATGGGGGCAGTGCAAATGCCCGCGACATACGATTTCTAACCCAGGTTGGCAGCAGACAGGCAATTCATTTTTGTACGAGCAATCATTTCATCATCACTGCTCTCAAAACGGTGATGGTTAACATCGTGGGGAAACTGGCATGCCGAATCGAAATTTCGAAGACATGTGAGACCCAATGACACGCAATGGGGGTGAGAGGGGTGGCCTGTGTTCCAGCAGGGACAAGTAGACAAGTAGATTATTCCATGAAAACTGATGGCAAGTTCCAGATATCAGATTTTGCTACCAGCAAATCAGCAATGTATGCGTGGTAAAATCATCAAATGAGTCCTCCCACCCAGGGCAGAGTGGGAGGAACTGTCAGACTTGTACTGACTAAAATCCACGGTGTCCTTCAATAGCCCTTTATGATCCAGGGTCACGGTAATTCTATAAGTCCCGCGACCCCGGCAGGCTTTCGCCCTCTAGAGGGGGGCCCCGTCATAATGCTGACACTCTTTGAGGCGCGCGTGGAACACAACGCGCCGTCGACCCGGGCATGGTCCATGGTCGGACAGCGAGTCGCCCATTACTCGCTGCCCGCAAGCCCGCGCCTACGGTGGCCGGAGATCGTCTGCCGACGTCCGGCGCCGTGGGCGTCCTCCCTCCACCCCAGCCGCAGTGGTAGACACCACTGCGGCTGGGGTGGAGGGAGGACGCTGTCCTCTCCCTCACGCGGCCCGCCTCCTCCTTCGCGAGCATGACTGCTTCGCAGAAGGAGGCGACCGCTTCCCACTCCGTCTCGCCCCGCAGCATGGCCTCGACCAATGCCGGGCGCGAGAGGTCTCCGCCTATCGCCGCCGTGAGGACACGGCGGTGCCCTGCCCAAGCGGGGCAGTCCTGCACCGTATGCTCCACCGTGTCCTCCGGGCGGTCCTCGCAGTGGTGACACCCAGGCGTTTCCTCCTTCCCCATCAGACACAGGTACCTCCCGAAGCTTCCGTGTCCGGTGAGGACCTGCGTCATGCGGTAGGTCAGGACGCCGTGACGCCTATCCAGCCACTCCTCAAAGAGGGGTCTTACCGCCGCGATTGCGGCGTGCCCGGACCTCGGTTGCGACAGTCGTTCCCTCCATACTGCCCTGAGATCGCGCCGGAGCTCTTCCCGCTGCGCCTCGACTTGTCGAGGCAGCAGCGATTCGCCCCGGCGCTGCGCCTCCACGCGCCACTCATAGACGCGCTGGAGGGCAGTTGCCTCCAGATCCCAGGGCAGCAATCCGGCAAGGAGGTTGGCCGATTCGCCGGCAATTGTGCGGTATCCTCGGATCATCCGGATAGCCATGGCCCTCTGGCATGCGACCAGCTTCAGTGGTCGCGTCCGAATGCTCAGGGTCCACACGGGGGCCCCGTAGAGGGCCATGGACCGCACGACACCGGCGTACAGCCTCCGGCAGGAGGCGTTTGGCCCGCTGAGATTGGGCAGGAGTCGCCTGAGGGCGGCTGCTGCCCGGTTCAGCTTTGGGGCCAAACGCAGGAAATGCTCCTTGAAGTTCCACCGGCTGTCGAGGACGAGTCCCAGGTACTTCATCGTCCTCCCGACGCCGATGCGAACCCCTCCCACCGTTATGTAGGACTCAGACCGTGGCGCGTTCAGACGGCCATGAAAACATATAGTGTGTTATATTATATTATATTTTTGTGCTGTTGTTCCACAAACAATAGAACACTTAATGTGGTGTTTTGTGTCCTGTTGTTTGTATGTTATAGAAACTGCTGGAAGTTACTAGGCACAGAAACAGATGCGTTCGCAAGCGACGGTACGGAGCCGATCGTATGCGTCGACGTCTTGCCGGACGCGATCGGATGTCGCCGCATCAATTCGTATCCTTTCCGATCCGATGCGATGGATGCCGTTTGGTGGAAATCATCCTATAGCCGCATCCTGGGTCGACTCAAATTAGATTGTCATCGACACGCTAAAGAGAAGTATTGAGAAAAATCGAAGCTGTATATTAATTAGTAGAATTTAACAAGGTTTAACCCATTATCAATTCAAGGGCAAACAATCATTGAATTAATCCGTAAACTAATCACGTCATCAAAACATACTGTGATTCATACTCCATTAAGTCCAATAAGCTTCTTATCAATATTTAAATCTACCTCACCATACGTCTCAATGACGTTAACATCGACGATCAACAAAATTCAAATGAAAAGAGAACCGATTCCAAATACAAAATCTGAATCACTAGTACCCGGATATTACAGTAGGTACTCGGGCGCAACATCGAGCTTTATAAGATTATCACATAGATATTATTAGTTCTCCTGA
Source organism: Noctua comes (assembly GCA_963082995.1). Classification (NCBI taxonomy): domain Eukaryota; kingdom Metazoa; phylum Arthropoda; class Insecta; order Lepidoptera; family Noctuidae; genus Noctua; species Noctua comes. The sequence continues at coordinate 9,351,471 of OY720288.1, forward strand.
CGGTTTTCAGTCATTGCAGCCAATCTCAGAAGAGACTAGCGTCGGTGACAGACATACAAAGTGGGAGGAACACCGACGCTAAAACGGTTATCACGTATTCAGTACATAATTCTGAAGCTAAATGTTTTCAGTGCTTTGCATTGAGTCCAAACGTGATTTTACACCCAAAAAAAACTTGTTTCCCAGCAATAATTTTTGCGTACAGTTTCTTAATTTGATGTACAGAATGCTTCAGTGATGGTGGATTCGTGAAGGGTTCGTTTACGCCTTGGCATGAGTAGCAAAGACGATCATCCCAAAGCTGATCTATATTTACAACTGAGTACGTATCTTTGACATCGAATCCGTAATTTCATCTGACAACCACCTTTCAATGGTCAAAACAGAGCCACAGATGCATTTGAGCGAAAAAAATATAAATCTCTAGATAAGCTCCGATTCGTTTTGATAGTGTGCCGACCTCCTATTAATCACAATTTGGACATATTGACTGGCAATCATTAGGTATACATGTGTGGTAGCTGGTTCTCACACGGAGAGGCCGCCAAATTCGCTGTAATACAGGTTGATGCTAATTGTTTGAGAAAGTATTGTGTTTTTAATAAGTGAGGTTTTGAAATGTTGTGAGGAAAGTTTTGAGTATAAATATGGATGGGTGTAAGAGTAGAGGAAGACCAAAGAAATGATGGATGGACTGTGTGAAGGATGTTATGGTAAGAAAGGAGGTGTCGGATGAGGTGACGAGTACAGAGAAGTGTGGAAGAAGAAGACATGCTGCGCCGACAGCAAATGAATTCGGATAAGGGCAATAGAATGATGATGATCACCAGATTTTTAATTACATCTAATTAATCAACTTTTTGTATTGAAATCGTATTCGAATCATGATCCATACAATATTGCTTCTAAAAAAATATTTTTGTAAAAAGCCTCATAATATTCTGTCCACTGAGCTGTGAGGTATGTGCACTATTATAGTGTAGTATGCTGTAGAAATTTCGACACTAGGCGCAAAGTCGAGCGTTAGAAATGCGCTTTTATTTAGGTATTCATTAAGATGACTCCTGCCGTACGCAAAATACGCGCTTTGGAGTTGCGGACACCAGCCCGTTGTACAACGTGTCGCCTATTGTTAGCGAAAACGGGCATTAATCCCATTGCCAAACATAATAACTACGCATTTAAAAAAATATGCCAAAAGCGGCAAACCAATTTATAGATCTGGAAATAGATTGCTGATCGTATAAATTGTATCACAATAATTCCCATCAACTAAGTACAACACATACATTTCGAACCGATCAACATCAACCTGTATACCGGGCGCGGCTAACAATAAAACACAGTGATTAATTCATGTGCCCCGGCGCAGCTAACGAGGAACTATTTGGGGTCAGACGGTACCATTTGTATCCGGACCCACCAGCGTGCTTTGTTACAAAAATTGAAAGTATTGGCCTATCTAGTTATTTTGCCAGACTTTAAATGCCATGTCTAAAGATCTTGGAGGATAATGGTAATAGGTTTTTGTTGTAAATTGGTTTTATTTTTATTTTTGACGGGGCGTCTGTTGGTCTTCGTGGTGGCAAGACCAACTTGTCAGCGTGGGGTCCTTGTTTCTATACCCAGGTCCAATAGTTTCCATTTAATTGGGTTTTTCATTGAGAAATAATCAGGAGCTACGGTGCTTAGATTTGTGCTCGTTAGTGACTAATTGACAAGGAGCTCCCATTCAATGGAAGCTGAAGGATCATTTCTATGTTTTTAAAAATGATTGGCGCATTCTAATCTCCATTGCAATCTGAAAGTCTCTCATCATCTTCCTGCTCTTGTCCTATTCTACTTGAAGTCGGCGCAACAGGTTTTCTTCTTCCATTCTCCCCTGTCAGACGTCACGGCATCATTTACTCCGTTCTCTTTCATATCCTTTGAAAATTTTTATAACACCGTTTTCATTCTAAGGATTTCTTCTGAGCAATCAAGCTTGAGATTCATCATTATAGCCTTTTCCCAACTATGTTGGGGTCGGCTTTCAGTCTAACCGGATGCAGCTGAATACCAGTATTTTACATGGATCGACCACTCCACATTGGGCACATTGCTCGTAGAACGGATGGCCGATGGGGCCGAAAAGTTCTGGAGTGGCGACCGCGAACCGGAAGACGCTGCGTTGGAAGGCCTCCCACTAGGTGGACCGATGACTTCGTAAAGGTTGCAGGGATCCGCTGGATGCGAGACGCACGGGACCGGTCAATGTGGCGGCACTTGGGAGAGGCCTATGTCCAGCAGTGGACGTCTTTCGGCTGAAATGATGATGATGACCACTTCACAACCCAGTTAGTACTGGGTAATACGATACCCCTTGGCAAGACTGTTGTCAGACTTTCGGGCCACTGACTACCTGTAACGACTGTCAAAAATCTACAATTGACAGCCGGGACCAACGGCTTAACAAGCTTGAAATTATGACATCATAATTATATTCTTGTATACTACCTTGTTGGTTACACAGATTGAACCTGTGATATTTAGCTAGCTGCAGAAGTCTTGTCCAAATCGTTAATGTGAATAATTGACAGTAGATTAGATATGGCTAATTAAAGCTTCAATGTAAAGGTTAGACTAAAATGTAGTCAGATGCTGACATTTATCTTGATTGATAACCCTAAGTGGCTACTTTATAAGTAGAATTTTAATTCATAAAAGAGTACGAATAATCTATTCATTTAAGCGGTCAGTTGCAAAGAAGTGGAATTTAAGTTAAGCAAATAGTAGGTAAAAGAATTCCACTAAATTCATGATGTATATGAAAAAAGAGAGAGTAAGAATAAAAAAGAGAGAGTAGAGAGTGTCTACTCTCTCTTTTTTTTTGTACCTCAGTAGGAAAAAACAGAAACCTTAAAGGATCGCTTTGATGTCCGTCTGTCCGTCTGTTAAGACTCTGTTTCTCAGGGACGCATGGACGAATCAAGCTGAAATTAGTATCAAATACAAAAGTTTGCTACCCCTAGGACCAGTGAAAAAATCAAACTTGTAAGTCAACGCGATCGAAAGTAATGACCGTTTACGTCGCATATTTTGCGATTTCATAAGGGAATCAAAACCTATAGGGTACTTCCCGTTGACCTAGAATCATGAAATTTGGCAAGAAGCTATGTCTTACAGCACATGTAAAGGAAAAAATCTGAAAACCGTAAATGTGTCGTTTAATAACAAAATATCTACATGTTTATACTGAACCCTCGTTTCGCTAGTCCAAATCGCACTTGGGCAGTTTTTTGCTTAACCTGTTCAAATGTACAGGTAGCAAAATAATAGGAAATAAATAATAATGGGAATATAAAATAGCTCACCATAGAATGACCGAGGTATTCCGCCGCGTTGTCCGATATGTAAAGTAGTTTGCCGTTTTGTGTCATCATCATCAGGAACCCGTTTAGTGCCTGCGAAAGTGAAAAATAATTGAAATACTTTCCGGTACTTAGTCGATGGTATTCTATAGGAGACACATAGTATATATGTGTATAGTGATTAATTTGGTCAATTTAATAAACTGAAGTTGCGAAATTATAATTTAATAATGTTGTTATTCGTTTTTTTTAAAAAGGTAAGGTGTGGGTATGGTTTTTTTTTTGCTTTTGAATTTTTTTTATTATTTCGAACTTAATTGAACTTTAACACGTTGTTTGGGGGTACACTAGGAAGACTGTCCTCAGTTTTCGACCTCGACGACCCTGTGATAACTTGGGGGGGGGGGGGGGCAGAAACCAGATTCTTTTTCACTAATGTCTCTTAAAGTAAGCCCATTTTGTGGACCAAATTGGATGATAAAGTTGAAGAACATTCAATTACTATGAAAATTCATAATTCTAAAGTAATTTTATAAATGCGAAAGGAACTGTGTAAATGTGTTTTGGCACACAGGCACTGCGTGACCTGGGATAGATTGAAAACAAACGCCATTTTAGTTTTTAATCCAGTAGTGCAGTCCCGTGGGATAATTTTCGACCTCAACACGGGAAAAGCTACGGGCAAAGGCTAGTGAAACTATAAACTATAATAACTTGGTATACACAGATCTCCATGTTAGAAGGGATTTATCTATTCTATCATAATGTGCTGTTCACTAACTACTAATTCTATTGTTCCATCCATCATTGGCTTAATAATAATGTAAGCTAGGCTCACTAGTCACTACTTGAACCTTTCTCAACAACAGAATAAAAAAAAATCGCAAAGTTCTTGAACTTCTGGTATTTATAATTTTTAAATTTGGCAATATAATAAATTTGTGTAACATTGAATTACATTGATCAATATTCATGAGATAATCGATGTTTTCACGGAAAACAATCATTTAACGGTTATATGTGTAATTACTTAATCGATTTGCGAATTTTTGATGTTTTTATTGTGTTGAAATTCGCATCGTCAATATGCAATTGTAATTTATTCATAAACGTTATAGTCTTCCTTCGATTCCTTTATCCTATTTTACTTTGCCGGTAAATAGTCGATAGTAATAATTTTTTTTTTCCTCAATAACCCAAGTTACTTGTTTTTGGCCAAAGCAAGGTCAGTAAGCTAATGCTAATAGGACGAAATTTAAATTTATCACCATTCTTGGTAACTTTTGTAGGCTTATAGCTATGATGGTGATATTAAAGTAATGGGTTCCATGCCACTGTACTATAGGGCTGCCTCGTTGGTCTAGTGGTCTCAGGCGACTGCTGAGAATGGGGTCCTGGGTTCGATCCCAGGTCGGGAAAAGTGCTATTGAATTTTTCCATCAAGAATTTCTCACTAGCAGCCACGGACTCTGGATTTGTGCCCGGTTGATGGCTATAGGCTCGCCCCCAATTACATGCGACTTAAACATTACTGGCGAAATGTGGGTGTACTATTAGATACGCATTTGCCTAACTCTTCGGGGATTACAGGCGTGATGTTATGTTGGTTTCATAACATAATCTTGTTAAAGAGCAATTAAACATTCATAGCATTTAGAATTTGACCCAGTCCTTTATTTAATACTTATTAATAGATTGATCTCATTTGTGTACTGCACATAACTACCTTAGCATATTGTGTTCGCCGCTCTAATTTACATTACCGTTTAAATCGCGATACACCTGAGTTATGGATTGCATAAATTAATTCTTGGACAATCGACTCGCGATCGCGTAACACTAACATCGGGCATAATGGATAATAATATGGTAGCAGATACAAATATCACGCATAATTCCATCGCGTATCGCAAGTTTGTCAGATAAAGTGTGTGCGATTTGTTTTTTTAATATTTTGGTTCAAGATTATGGTATAGAAAATGTTGAGAATTAATGAGATGGCTATAAGAGTAGAGGAAGACCAAAGAAACGATGAATGGACTGTGTGAAGGATGGTATGGCTAGAAAGGAGGTGACTGCTGAGATGACGAGTAATAGAGAAGTATGGTAGAAGAAGAACGATGGATGGACACTGGACAGTGTGAAGGATGATATGTCTAGAAAGGAGGTGACTGCTGAGATGACGAGTAATAGTGAAGTATGGAAGAAGAAGACATGCTACGCCGACCCCAAATAAATTGGTATAGGGGCAGGAGAATGATGATGATTATGGTATAGTGAATAGTGTTAGTGGTATAGTGGTAAGTGTGGTATAGTGTAGTGGTGTGATTGTGGTGTAGTGTTATGGTGGTGTGCACTTGTGCAATTTAAGGTGCTTGTCATAAAAATTAACTAAAAGCACAAAAAACTATGCAACCGTAGAAGTCAATTTGACAGTTAATAGGTGCACAGTTGTGCAATGGCTGAGCATTCGGCTTATGCTCCGCGTGTCACGGGTTTGATCCCCGCACGAAACCAATATTTGTATGACTTACAGGTAGTTCCGGGTCTGGTTTTTAAACGCACCCTACTTACAGGAGAAATTCCTATTGTGGACCAGCATTTTTTTAAAAAAGATAGAAAGAAAAAAAAGCACTTAATATGTGCAAATCACATAGTAAGTTGAGAGTAGGTATATAGGATATTTTTATTGTCTACTTCTAGTAAAAGTTGTTGAGCTCCAAAATTATGTATGTATTAAATATAATATATGTATGAATATATATTATATTATATGTATATATGTATATAATATAATATATATTCATACATATATTATATATGTATGAATTTATTGCAGAAACTATTTGTAATTTACTCATGCTCATAGGAAAGTAGTTTTGTCATGACATAATATTATGTCCAATAAATACATCAGCTGTTGTAGTTAATTTAGAAAGGTCAGTGGAGGCCATAATTATCATGTATGTACGTATGTATCGATTGATATTGAAACATGTGACAAATGACCCCATATTGCGCTTACGTAACTAGGTTAACAATTATTAATAGTTCATCTGACCTCACCAAACATACGAATGTACGCAACAAACAAAAAAAATCATAATGAATACGTACCAACTAATATGAAAAATAGCTTCCAACTTATGATTAAAACCCCCAGAATTAAACATAATGAGTGGTTGCCACCGACCACACCCCACTAATACGGCCTTACGCAATGATTCAAATGCATTTTGTGTCCTTTTCTTACTTTAAGTCTCCCCGTAAGAGTAAAAGAGATGCAATCTTCGGGTACTTTGAAAAGAACTGAGAATTTGTAAATGTGAAATTACGTGGCGTGGGAAACGAAGTTTGGAAAAGGTTTTAATTAATTAAGTTAGGGTTATGGCGGGGTCTGGTTTTGCGTGTGTCGGTATCGTGTGGTATACCAGGAATGACTTACGTTTGAACCTTCCAAGGACGTTTACAGAAGAAATTATGTGATTATAGAGGGCTCATCCTTTTCGTGTTCCATCTGTTGGTATTAGTAAAAGTGTATTCTTTTTTCAAAAGCCTGCTTCAGTCTTCAACTTCATTTGCAGTGTCTATTACTGAAGTGTAGGTATGTTTGAAAGTTGCGCCAGTTACAGAAAAGTTGAAAGGGAATGACTGTTTTCGTATGGGCATGTGATGAGGAGGGACGAATCGCATGTGACTAAAAGAGTGATGAATATAAATGTTGATGGATGGAGAGGGAGAGGAAGACCAAGAAAACGATGGATGGAGTGTGTGAAGGAATTATATGAAAGAAAAAGGAGTAAATGATAGCGTGTCGGTTTACAGACGAGAATGGAATACATGACTGGCGGGACTGTTCGAAATAGATACCGTGGCCCTGGAACAAAAAGGGCAGAGAAGGAACATGGATGCTTTTTAGTCAGTAGAAGTCTGACACTCCCTTCCGCTTCGCCCAGAGTGGGGGGGGGGGGTCATTTGATGATTTCCCATCCGAAAAAAAAAAAGTAAAATGGGACAAGGGCAGGGGAACACGATGCAATGTCTATTACTCTTTCCCAAAGCTTGCTGTATTCCTTTTAGACAATTTATTTATTTACTAGCTGTGCCCGGCATGCGTTGCAATGCACCTTTTTTAACCTACCCTACCTACCTACCCTAGCTACCTACCTTACCTAACTACCCTACCCTACCACCTACCCTACCTACCCTAGCGGTATGAAAAATAGATAGTAACAGATTCTCTAACCTACTGAATATGCATATAAATAAAATTTCATAAAATCGGTCAAGCCGTTTCGGAGGAGTATGGTAACTAACATTGTGACACGAGAATTTTATATATAAGATTTATGTACACACAAAATACTTAACAAGGCATCGAGCACAAAGGTACTGACAACAACAAATGACAATGCTCTAATTCTTGTTAGAACTCGAATGTCTATTCTGTGTAAAGTTTATTCAGTCAACAATCTTATTCGGCAAGTTCAGTAGTTTACAGTTAGTAAGTGGCCCGAAAGTCTGGCAACCAGTCTTACCAAGGGTTATCCTATTGCCCAGGACTCACTGGTTTGTGGAGGTCAGATAGGCGGTAGATCCATATAAAATACTGGTAATCAGCTGCATCCAGTTAAGACTCGAAGCCGACCCCAACAAAGATGGGAAAAGGCTAGGCAGATGATGAAGTTCAGTAGTTTAAACACAGCATACTAACCTTAGAAAATCCGAAGTTGAGTGTGGTTGACGGTTGGTGGTTGATGTCAAAGCGTTTGAAAACTGTGAACAAAAGAGAAACAACGATTTAGTAAATAAATTAAACTTTTTTTTTTAAAAAACAAGCTTTTATCAAAATTAAAAGAAGATTTTGTTATCTATCAACATTAAACGAGTAAGTATCCCAAGTTTCGTATCCGTGATATGAACAGTTGAGGAGTGCTCTTGTGAGGGGACGATCCTGGCTGCAGGGTCAAGTTATGTCATTAAAATGTATTGTCACTAGAACCAAAGGTGTGTGCAAAATTTCAGCTCTATTCGTTGGGGGCAACTGGCCTGAAATTCAGTTGCAAGATTTGAGCAGTACATACTAACTAACTAACAAGGAAAGACTATTAAAAGCTTATTATAATAAAGCGAGCTTTGCTTGCAAACATTTGAAAACCGTTTGCAAACCAGCAGTAGCGAAGGGTCTATTTTTGTAACAGGTAATCCGGAGTACATATCTTTACTGTATAGAATATTATTGGCAATAGAATACTGACTGTGCCATTTTTCAAAAGGAAGCCGGTAAAAATCAGGTTGTATGGAACCTTCGTCACTGCAAGCCACATACTAACCCATACTGCAGTGTGACAAAGTTTGCATTGATTTACAACTGAATAGAATAACATAAACTTAGGCTGTGGTTCTATCGAACTGTAAAACCGACGATTTGGAGAAATCATATGAGCTATTATGAAAATGATTTCTCGTAAAATCGTTCAGTGAAGTGTTACACATAACATACATACAATTGCATGTTATTACAGATAAAACAGTTAATATGAGTATAATGCCTTCGTTCAATCTGCCGACAAGAAATTGTAACGACACATACAATATGAAATGTTTGTTGTAAGGGTACTTGCACACGGAGCGGTGAAGAGAGAAGTTTTAAAGGCTCACTGCTCAGACACTACTGTCTGAGCGTCTGCATTTGATTTTACCCATTTATGCCCGTCGTCCTCAATTGGGCACACCTTCAAATCTACCCTTAACTTTGTTATTAATGTGACAAGTTGAGTTTATCAACGTTATTGTCGAAGTTATTATTGGTCTTACGTTTCATATACGAATACGAATAAAAACAAAAATGTGAAATGAATGATGTTTGAATGTATTTTAATACGAATGTGCCCAGTCCCCGTTTGAGCCCGGCTTGTTTTAATTTTAACTTAAAAAAAAAACTATTTTACTTTTGTTTTATTTTCAAACTCACTATTCTCCACCAAATAATACAAGTTATTTCATTTTTCTGCGGCTACTTTAGTCTTAGATCGTGCTTTGGTAAAATGTTAAAATAAAATACAGTTTTTAGTGTCTCATAATAGTAAGTGAGACTGCTGAGCATCATGTGGGTTCTAAGGTTGGGCAAAATCTTCTTGGATTTTTCCAATAGGAATTATAAAATAGCAGCAAGATTCCTATTACATGGGACTATAATATAATTGGCGATATGTGGGTGTATGTACTATTAAGTACATCTTTGGCTAACTTTACAGTGATTAAAGGCATGATGTTTTGTGTGTATGTAAATGAATGTATATTCTTTTAGAAAGTTAATTTTTTTATAAAAAATCCTTTTTACTTATTTCAGTGGAAAGTCCTGAAAATCCAATTAACAAAAACATTTAGTTTGAATACCTAGACGGAACAAAAACATAAAAAAAATATTTCTGTCTATGTGAACAGCCCTTAACAACATCGAACACACGGGTAATATACGAACAATCGATAATTCGGAGCGGTCTACGCTGATACACATCTCGCCTCTTGAGCCTTATGTCGACTATTGTACTCGACGAGCGCTCTCTATCACTCGCATTACATTGAGAAACCTTTCTCCACGGCCACGTGAAAAATTACGACATTATAAAAATGGTATTTTAACTGGCATTAATGAGCGAGAAAAAAATGGAGCAAGCTATTTAGTGTCATAATGTTATGTGGAAAGTTTTGAGTATGAATGTGGATGGGTTTAAGAGTAGAGTCTAAAGAAGCGATGGATGGACTGTGTGAAGGATGGTATGGCAAGAAAGGAGGTGTCTGATGAGGTGACGAGTAATAGAAAAGTATGGAAGAAGAAGACATGCTGCGCCGACCCTAAATAAGTTCTGGTAATGAAATTGAGAATGATGATGAAACCATTTAGTGTTCAAACGTTGTAAACGTTGTCAATTTCAAGCCTAATAACAATAACATTTTTTGACGTGAAAACGTCTTATAATTCGATCGAGCCGGCTGCACGCACGAAAAAATGAGGCGTTACCTCGCTCTGAGGCGTTCCATAAAACAATTGCTCAACGCACATTCATTTTTTGAAAAATGCAACCATTCCATCAGTATTTTCTTATGACATTGTCACGTTCAACTATCGTCAGTAAACCGACTTGTCGAACAACACAATCATCATCTGCCTAGCCTTTTCCCAACAGTTTTACAAGGAGCTACTGCCTATCTGCCCTCCACAACCTAGTTAGCACTGGGTAATACGATACCCTTGGTAAGACTGGTAAGACTTTCAGGCCACTGACTACCTGTAACGACTGTCAACGATCTACAAATGACAGTCGGGACCAACGGCTTAAAGTGCTTTCTGAGGCACTGAGGAAACTCAGTATGTAGTGGATACCCATCCACAGAACCACCTAGGCCAGATCGATCCGAGCGGCTGTTATTATTTAGCCACGAACTTCTTCTAATAATATTACTTTAAACATATTCGGTGTTGATTCGCTCGTGCTGATCGTTTACTACCGTCGCTTAATCATGTTCGGGTCCGTACACACCAGTACACACAAACGGAACCACGCCGCGCGGCTTTTTCCTGAACGCATATCTCCATCATATTAAACTAGCTTAAGCCTGCGGCTTCGCCCGCGTGGAGCAAGTTTATTGTCCCAAGGGACCGTACTACCGAGATAAAAAGCATCCTATGTGTTAATCCAGGTTATAAACTATCTGTGTGCCAAATTTCATCAAAATCCAGTCAGTAGTTTTTGCGTGAAAGAGTAACAAACATTCAGATATCTGGCCATTCAGATATCCATACAATCATACATCCTCAAAAACTTTCGCTGTTATAGGTATTTGTAGGATTTTGTCACTCAACTATGCATTCGTTACCTGACAAAAAAAGATAGCCAATCACAAAGTTGTGACACTATCATCCAAATTCATATCGATGTCACTGTGCACTTACGAGACAAACAGCACTCGTAATTATTCGATATCGATCCATACTTTCTATCCGGCGGCGGCCAGGAAGCATCGATAAACAATAAGCGGGCGACCACCCGATTATATCGATAAGTTATCTGTAGAATAATTCCCGTCTCTAATGGGCCCGCCTTAACGTAAGGGATTTACACTTTCTAAAGTATCTCAAAAGGGTTTCAGTAGAGGATGGATTAGAATACTGATAAGTTCTGTGGTGAGGGTAGTCTCACACCGTATGGTTGGCGATTGGTTTAATTGTGTGGCTGTATTAGTTAGAGAGATTGTGACTGATGTCTAGCTAGCATCTAAAACAGGAGTATATTTTATTAGCTGTTTTTGTGTGCTTGTCTCTAACAGTTCAGGTTATTCTTACACACCTACCTAATATACAGTAGTCTGCAAAAACGAAAATTTTAAACTCTTTGTGAGGAAGGCTATTCAAAAAATATGAAACTAAATTTTTCTGGGTTTATTTATTTTAGATTTTATTACTGCTTGTAATTTTGGAAAATCATAAATCATCTTTGATTCTGGAAATTTTGGTATCATTTCAGAACTTGACATGAAAAGTAGCTACAGACTAAAAACATCGACCCTCCCTGTTTGAATAAGGCGACACAAATGATGATGATGATGATGAGGTATAGTCGAAATCCCCTGAAATATTTACACAAAACATCAACCGAGACCTCTATCATCACGGTATTCATCATAATCATCATCATTATATCATGCCGGAATCAACCACTGCTGGTTATAGGCGTCCCTTTTTTCTGCCACACCTCACGGGTCTGAGCGTCCCTTACGGTACTCATAAAAGAAAAACTCAGAAAGCCATTAACACTAGAAACGGGATGTTTACCATGTTTACTGATTTCTTTGAGTTCCCGATATTTCGGCGCTGTTGCAAGCACCATGATCACGGATAAACTGAAGTTATTGCGGGTGGGTGTTTATGAGCAGACAGCAGACAATCAGTTAGACCACAACAGACAGACAGACAGTCAGCTTATCCGTGATCATGGTGCTTGCAACAGCGCCGAAATACCGGGAACTCAAAGAAATCAGTGAACATGGTAAATATCCCGTTTCTAGTATTAATGATAATGTTAGTGACCATGATAGTTTAAAATCTTATAACTCAGAAAGCCACAGACAATTCCATCGCCAATTCAGCACCAACATTGGCACATCTGAGTCGTCATTTCGATACTCGTCGGGCAGAATTCCTGGACCATTAGATAAACATCAAGAGCCGCCGCGAACGTTTGGATACATTACGTTTTAATAATGCATTCTCCACCGTTACGTGCCTGTGAAGAACGATATGTATGCGAAAATTGTAGTTTATGATGTATTTGTTTACGTTCAGTTATAATAGTGGAATGGTGGAAGTGCGCCTGAGTTGTTTTGTGTTTGAGTTCAATAAAATGTCTGGTTTGTGCTTTGTTGACTGTGGTTGAAAAAGGACGTTTATTCCGATTTTGGTATAGGTTTGCGGTAAATTATAAAGTAGATACTTATATAACATAACGCCTGTAATCCCCGAAAGGTTAGGCAGAAGTGTTACTAATAGTACCACCCACATTTCGCCAGTTATGTTTAAGTCCCATTTAATAGGGGGCGAGCCTATTGCTAACGACCGGGCACAAATCCAGACTCCATGCCGTTTGGCTGCTACAAAGACATTCCTGTTGGAAAAGGACTTTTCCCGACCCGGGAATCGAACCCAGGACCTCATGCTCAGCCGTCACGGTACCACTTGGACAACGAGATACTCAAAAGTAGATACTTAAAGTTACTTGTTTGTGTATTTATTTATCCAAAAAGTGACCGTCTTTTTTCCCGTAGTTTCACCTGTGTGGATATCGGAAAGAAATGCGTGTACTATCGGGATTAAAAGTATCTCATGTCAAAACTCAGGTAAATCTGTGTGCCTCATCAAAATCTATTTAGCCACTAAGCCGTGGACACGTACGTATGCAGGTAACTGACAAATTGACAGACAAAGTTTCTTTCGCGTTTAGACATAATATACCTAAGTATGGATTGTCCAGCTGTGTGTTCACATTTTTTTGTCCAATTCTGTAGAACATCATAGAACCTTGCATCATTTACAGATTGTTTCAAAAACATACAAGACTTATAATACAGTCGCCAGCACACCAAGCTACTACAATCTGTCAAGTTTCTTTAATAGATTTTCAACTTTATCGTCAAAGCATTAGGTTCAAGGTTGTTTGGGGAAATTTGACAGTTTCGGGAAGCTTAATGTGCTGGCGTCTGTACCTACTACCTCATTGCTCATAGCCAGGAAGTGGTTTCATACATATAAGCAACATATCCAGAAGTCAAAGAAACGCTAACAACCTGAATCCAATACATTGCATCACTAATTAAAGCGGTTGCACAAAATCCATTGACTTTCAACGCGTGCGCAAGCTTGTATTGCTTCCATCCATCTTCAACTTTCGTCGCGTTCGCTGATAAATACAAACACTTAGGTAATTGAAACATATACTCAATCAATTACTGATTCCCTCACATCTAGTACACGTGTACTGGCGATAGGTTAAACCCTTGAAGTATGAACGAGACAAACTACAGAGAAAATATATTTGGTTCATTCAAAGAACATCTCACATGGCTATTTTTTTTTTTGGTTGGGAAATCATTAAATGACCCCCCTAGTTCTGGGCGGAGCGGAAGGGAGTGTCAGACTTCTACTGATTAACCCATCCATGTTCCTTCTTAGCCCTCTGTGTTCCAGGGCCGCGGTATCTCTTTCGTAAAGCCCCCAGCCCTGGCAGGCATCGGCCTTGCGGACCCCTTCCTTGTTGCTGACATCTCTTTGAGACGCGCGTGGAACACGAACGCGCCATCGACTCGGCCTGTCGTCATAAGACGGCCGGACAGCGAGCTAAAGTCAGAGGCCTATGGGTGGCATAAAAACTCTGACACCAGGTTAGGCACTAACCACACGAAAAAGAAAGAAGATACCCTTCTATAGACATTGTGCATGATAACCATTAGCGCTCCACGTGTCTTCATACCCCGTGTCAAAAGTAAACACTTGCTAAACGTCTAAGAACAAGACTGATGGTTCCGTAGCTGCACTAATGCGTGCGATTGCGAGTCGAATGGCGCACTGCATCAATGTTACGAGCAGATAGTTTCACTCAACTCGAGCTAAAATTAAGTGTATTGGAGTTATAACTCATTGCGCACAGGGGCCAGAGGTGGAGGGTAATTGGAGATTTGTTGAGCTCTTGACAGATGTGTGTTTGAGTAACGGTGAGTTGTTGATGAGAATTGTACTTACAAAACAGGCCAATAATCAGGATTAATGATTTAATTAATGAAATAATCAATTACAGGAATTAGAATTGCCATTCAGCGTGGCAATGCTGCCAGTCTTCTGGGCACGTTTCCAGATGACAGCGATGCGGAGGAGTACTTTGACGCCTAAGTGTCCTATTGTCGTCGTTTTTTAGTTGTTTATATTTTCTTACTTTTAGACTTATTTTTATCATTAGTTTAGTTCTATTTGTAGTCTGTATATAATGTAAATAAGTAATAGAAAGTTTAATTACAGGATATTTTCTCAAAGAAAACCAGCCAAGTGCGAGTCGTACTCACACGCACTCACGGTTCCGTAGCACCAAACAATATATTCAAAATATTTTGAAGGCTTCTTCTTCTTATCGTATCGATGTTCCTTCCATATTAGACGGTGTGGGCCGAGTAGGTTGCCACGTTTATTGCAGCGGCAGAGGCGCTATTCAGGTCGTCAAGAGTGCAGGTGAACGGACACCTGGGACAATCTCATTCGTATGTTGTATTGTATTACATACAACAGAAAAAATAAATTTGTTTTTCATAGTATGTTAAGGCTACGGAACCCTAAAAAGAGAAAAGAAAGATTCTATTGGGAACACATACTACAGGCACACCTGTGCTTAACCCGTGGGGTATTACAGGCTTGATGTTATGTTAGGTTATTAAAAGACGCGCAATGTTTATACCACAATTACACGCACCAACAAATAATAAATTACATTCCTCACTAAATACCCAATTTTCAAATCACTTAAACACATTCAAATTAGCTTAAATAATCAACAATATTAATGCACAACACTTAATAAAAACACCATAAAAACTTATAAGAAAATTCACCTACACTGTGTTCGCGTTTTAGTTTCCAAACATGCAAACAAATACGTGTTTTTGGTAAAACGACTTTAACGCCCAGTCTTAAAGTTCAATTGACGCTTCAATTTCAAACACCTTTTCTTCGTTTATCTTTTTTTTCTTTTCTTTTCTTCTTTTTTTTCTTTTTTTTTTTGTATTAGTCATTCTGAAATCAACTTCATAAACACAAAAGCAAAGTTGATATTCGTTTAAAAACAGGGACTTGAATAGACTTTAATATGAATATAATAACTGCTTAGCCTGAGGCAGTACGAGCCAAGTCAAATGGCTTCCTAACTGATTCAAATGAAGCACATTTGTTAAGAAGAAGTCTCACAAATTGTTTCGTTACATTAAGTTAATGTTAACACGGAAAGCTCTGGTGTTCGTAATTAAATATTGTGGACGTGGGCTCGGTGTTGAATTTTCTTAGCATAAGGAATTTGTGTTTCTTGGTGAACTGAACAACTTGCAATGTTTTTGTGTGTTGCTCTGCTCTATAAGTTAGTGAAAAAGCGTTTTTGTTTATCTGAAATTTAATATTTTTAATTCATGGTTTTGAAAACATTGTTTTTCATAACTATGTTTTCTGCTCTATAAATGTTAGTGAAAAAGCGTAATTGAGTATCTGAACTTAAATAATTTTAATACACAGTTTTGAAAACATTGTTTTTCATAACTATGTTTTCTGCTCTATAAGTTAGTGAAAAAGCGTAATTGAGTATCTAAACTTAACATACTTTTAATACACAGTTTTAAAAACATTGTTTTTCATAACTATGCTTATTTTTGCTTTCAATATGATATCAAAATACAGCAATATTAGATGACGCAGAGTTGTTAAAATCATGGATACAACGTAAAATAACTTATTACGACACAAAATAAGTTATCGGGTTCTAATCAGTCACCGGTGGTATTAAGAAGGTAACAAGTGTACTAACATAGTTAAATTCTATCCAGAAAAATGAGACAGCATGTGCTAGCGAGTTCACTGACGATCAACCACTTTCACCCTTATGCCACTGAGTAATAAGGTTGAAAAGTGGTCAACGGTCAGTAAGCGCGGTGGTATCTATGTCTCATTATCAGCCTACAGCAGTCCATCGCTGGACATAAGGTCTCTCCATGCTCGTAATTCAACTTGATTCTCAGCAAATCTCATCCGGTTGCTACCAGCCACCCAGTATGTCTTGGTAGGGCAAATTTCTGATATTTCTTGCAATGTTATCGAATGATTTAAAAGTAAATAGTGAGAGTCAGTGAGAGGTGTAAGAGGGCCTAACAAAATCCAAATGAACATTATAATCTCGAGAAATTCCCACAACATTCAATAGGACATTATGGTGTCCATAAATAATGGTGGAGCACGTGCGCAGCGCCATAATCGTTACAGTAATTAATTAGCAGCGCGCCGAGCGATCTGCGCGCGCGCACGCCGCCTAATCAATTCTAATGTGAAGCGCATTTGTTTATACGTAACTCTAGCTTTTTTTTTGTATTTTGGTAGTATTTTTGACTGAAAATGGTAGAAAAAAATATGTTGCGCAGACTCCAAATAACGACACAGAAGCAAAAAAGATGATTGTGATGTATTTTAGGTTCGTTGGTGTTAACAGTCTTTATTTTTTCATTTTTGCTGCACCAAGCATCGGAAATCGTCCAGCCTGTCTCCGTTCAGGAAAAAAAATCCAGCGAGTTCTACAAATAGGTGCTTCCAACATAGTAGCATGGACTTGGACATCAGACATCAAGCATTTAAAAAAATATTTGCCTTTACAATTTAAGCCTACCCGCCCATTTTAAATTTACTTTTAATCTACGTTATTCTATAGATGGGGTTAAATTATTGATCAATACATTAAATTACATATATGCTACAAAAAAATTACCTAATTATTTATTTATTTAAACTTCATGTACAAAAGTGGTACATAGGCGGACTTAACGCCACAAGGCATTCTCTACCAGTCAACCTTTAATTATGATGCAATTTCATCTCTAGATAAAATAACTGTTACTATTACTCAAACCGACATTGGCCCTAGATGGAAGGATTTGGAAGTCATGGAGAGACCCCCCAACACTCCTCTGCCCAGCAGTGGGATGACACAGGCTAACAGTAACAATAACTAACTCTAAGTGGGCTACAATTTTTTATATTTTTAAATGTTTTTGATATATTTTTTTTCTATGGAATATTTAAAAATGTAATTAATTTGTATAGAAATAAATAAAGAAAATAAAATTAGTAACTCTAACCTTGCATCATCCCACAGCTGGGCTACGGTCACTCTCGCTTTCTTTCGTTTCTTTCGAAAAAAAAAATAACTTAAAAAAGTAAATCCTCATAATAAAATATGAAAGCAACAAAATATACCTTAAACCATTTCCGAATAAAAGCATTCTAACGCCGTACTTCCAAAGTGGGTTTATTTAAAAGCCAGCCTGCAGGTGGTTAGCTAAATTGAGATGTTCGTTAGCTCCTAATGGTATGTATCTCGTCAATCGCGGCCTGTTATTTCTGTCGCCCAAGAACTGCCCTCCTGGTCACTGATCCGGCTTTTTAATAAAGTCGCGTGGATTATATTGTGGTGGGTATTGTCAGTTCGACCTTTTTGTTGGTGAATTCTTTGGTTGAAAAGAGAAATGATGAACGATAAATGTAGTTATAAGGTTTTAAACTGACCTGTCACTAACATTACCATTAACACTGAAAACGGAATATTTACCATGTTTACTATTTGTTTTGAGTTCTCGATATTTCGGAGCAGTCGCAAAAACGAACAAGAAAGAGGGTAGGCTGATTAGTCTGATCATAAACATTCGCAATAGCTTCAGTTTATCCGTGATCATGACGCTTGTAATATCGGGAATTCATAACAAATAGTAAACATGGTAAATATCCCGTTTTCAGTGTTAATGATAATGATTAATGTATTTCCGAAATGTGAACGAAATAAATATTTTATGGAAATAAAAGTAGTCTGTGTTAAAACAGTTGTTGACTTGGCAAACACCTACATATTGGTTGGACAAAATCAATTTAACAATCCACTCAAAGTTATAAATCAAAAACTGCATACTTGCTTTTTTTTTAGATAAGGTAAATGGGCCCCCCTATTGTTGAATGAACATGGCTATGGATGATGAAGATGACTACCTTATAATCTGTGTTACATTTTCAAGAAGAATTTGATCTGCTTCTTTATCTTGTGGGTAGTGCTTAACCAGGTGTCAGAGTTTTTATGCCGCCCATGGGCCTCTGACTTGACTTTACATGTTGTCGAAAAATATCTCTGGGGCATGCTGGTTTCTAACGATGTTTTCTTTCACCGAAGCAACTGATCTCTGACTGAAAAATCAGAGGCACATGTCTTGAGCTCGAACTCGAGAGCTATGGCTTGGCAGTCCGATGGTCGCACCACTAGACTATTACTGCTAATTTAATAGTTGATACAGATATCATCTATAAATATTAAGAACTATCAAAGTCAGACCTCACCATATACCATTTCTCAAAGACGTCGAACTGAGGAATTGAAACTGTCTCACGAAACTTTTCAAAACATTAGTCCCCTACCAAAAGTGGTAGGCGGAACACTTGGGACCGTACAGAACCACCCCACTTATGCAAATCCTACAGTCAATTACTACAGAGGAAATTGTTGCGGTCTGCTGAGAGTCGTGCGATGCCTTTTCGGGTTGCTCTCGAGTAGTCTATTGTCTGTCAGTCGGGGGTGTGGACACTGGTGGCTTAATTAGTATGTGTGGGATATGTGGGGCTAACGGTACCTTGGGATTATTTAGGAGATTTCAGTGGTTTTTGGAAACCATTAGGAAATGAAGAAGTATTGATATAAATCAAATATGTAAAATCGGAGTAACTACAATTAATTGAGTAGTAAAAGGACTACGGTTTATCACTTTAAAAAGATTTAAATCAACCTTCATTATCGTACAAAAGTCCCACAAAAAAGGGTTCACACTGAGAAAATTGATACGCTTATCACACATATGGAACGCTGGATACGATTTCGATTATGAGAGAGCGTGATACTACTATTAAAATGAAACGGAAATGAGAACATTATTTGACAAAGTAGGGCAAATCTAATGATTTAAATCTCTGCAAAGAATAACTATACCTAACTGCAGCTGTTAGTTTTTGTATTGTCTTTTTTTTTGTATGGTTGATGTATGCAGAGAAACAAGAGGCCAAGACAAAACTGAGCAATGAGGAATGAACACTAATTAGGACTATTTACCAAAAACTATTACGTCAAATAACGACAACACTTAGATCAATCAAATAACCCATGAAACAAACACCAGCTGTCAAAGTTACGTAACATTAAACGCATCCTAAGGTCACCTTCACACCGGCTGTCTAAGTCGCAATTAACGTTTCAAACGCGTCAAACAAATTGGCTTGTCATGCCAACAGGCTGGTGTGAGGGGGCCGTTACTTTAGGCATAAATTGACGGCTCTTTGAAGGTTTGATGGGCACGTAAACTGTGGGAGAAATTGTTGGTAATTAGAGTAGAATGAGATTCCTTAAAGGCGTGGGTATTAAATTTTATTTGCTTGTTAATGTCTGCGTCGGAATGTGTGCCTGCTTATAACTGCAAATCTGCCAGGCGATCAACCGTGCATATTTTGAGCTGGTAGTGGTGTCCCAGTAGTTACTACCTCGACTTACTTGTCATAATTCGTCGTTTGAACCACGGCAGGCCTTTAATTTACTTTTATGGTGAGGTAGCTCTGAGCGAAAGAAAAAAAAGAAAACAAATAACTTAGTGGGATCACCAGACGAAGTTGGAAACTGTACTGGATGATAGGGTTGCAATAAAATCTGTGTCGTTTCAAAATCATAAGAATTTAAGAATCCTAAGAAGTCCAGTTAAAGACGTTATAACAATAATTACATCTCAATTTCCAGAATTAAATTAATTACCAAAATAACAAAGTTACTGTTTTTTTTCTTCCCAAAAACATAAGATCACTAATCAAACCTGCTGTTACTATGTCAAGGAACATTAATTACTTCGGAACTCGTTGAGAGCGTAATTAATCTTCACACGTGTTGATATACCATTCTATCTGTTAACGAATAATTATTATTTGATCCCCTTGACATTTTACTTTTTTATATAAAAATAAATATTCCGATAAATGCTCCATCAAATAAACAAAATTAAGCAGAACATACGTAGGTACGTGTTATTTTTAATCGATACAATATATTCGAATCGATAGGCCCCGTAAATACAGGTCATTCGATTTATAAATCAAACTTGAAATCGATTTCAACAAGTGGCTATTAATTAAGTTGTAGTTAGATTAGAAATTAGATAGAGCAACAGTTGGGCGGCGACGTCAGTTAATATATGGATCTATTATTAAAATTATCTATAGATACGTTAAATACGCTGCAATCGTCGAAAATAAAGGTGTGAAGTGGTGAAACTTGATGCCACTCAATATTTTTCCAAAACATATAATTATGTGTTTATAAATCGCCTCGTATCTTCGGGAAAACTTTAACTGTATATTAAGATGTTACGTAATACAACCACCTGTTGGTATTTTATTATAAACGGTAAGTATAGGTGTTGTTTGCAAGGTTATTTTGGAGATTACAACATCTTTAATTTTTTTTACATTTTGCACCTTTATCGTCGAACGCGTTGATGTCTTTTGTATGGGCGTACAGATTTTTGACTGATACTAACATCGCAATTACCTTCAAATTATTTCAATCCAAACACACAACATTTGATCACTAGTACTTAAATTCTAAATAAATCACGCACATTCCGTCTTGATTGGCTGTCAACATTGACAAAGAAAAAATGGCGAAGTACACATGAATGAAATATGATATTTCTTTTCATTAATCTATCGATCAATAGTTTGAAACAGCGCGTCTGATGATTAAGTCATCAATTTTAATTATATTACATTGGCAATAGTAATGACAGGACAGTGTCATGTATGTATAGATGTACATTGTGTATGAGTCTGAACAAACGCGGTTTGATTCAATGTTATACGAAATGTCGCAATGCGATTTGTAAAGTGTGAACGGGTATTATGAGATTATGACGGTTTTATGTGTTAATCTGTTTAGCTGTAAGCTTGGTCCTCAAGTCTCTTTATTAGGCTTATATTAAAGGACTCATGTCATCAAATATTCGTCTGGGATAGTAAATTAAAATCTTCCTTAAAAGAAAAGACGAATAGTTTAAATCAAATTTTTGTTATTCCATCTAAATTCTATTCAGCTCTATATTTGTGTTTTAAGACACTATAAACCGACGCTTTGAAGCATGAATTATGAAATATAATAGTTTTCCTTTTATATATAGCCTCAAATGACTAATCCATGGACGTCTTTAAGTAAATGATGGATTAGCTAGAACTAGACGTAAACTTATGATCTTCTAATTGAAAGCAAACACGACCAACCTACGTCAATCAATCAATACTGCAATTACTTAGATCTGCAATTTTATGCCTTCAACGTCTTGTAACTAATATGCGATTTGTTTTAAATAGACTACGTTTTTGTTCTTTAAATGTCTAGAATTAAGTTCTTGAGTTTTAAAGTTGTTGTGTTGTGTTCTGTTGTGCGTTGTTGTTGTTGTAAGTTGTAAGTTGTTTGCTGCGACAGTAGCCACGTTAAGTATAAAATGTATGTATTATGTTATAATCCAGACTCGGACTGCTACTCAAAAATACCTCACAAGAAAACTCAACAACAACATTTAGTCTGGCCTGGGCATCGAACCCTTCACCCAAAGTTCAGGAGTCCCGAGACCAATGAGTAGTCTAGTTGTGTCAGCCATACGCTATAATGAAATATTTAAATCGAGAGAAACTCTAAACTTCAATAACTGAGATAGTCTTTGTCAGTACTAAGAACCTACTATCCATTCAGCGTATTATTATAATTTAATCTCAGCCTAGGTACTCCAAAACATCCGCTACTTAAAATCCCAGTCCCCACAGTTCCGTCTCAACTCAAGTCCGGTGTGAAGGTACAACTCTGATGAAATCATCACCACTACCGGTTGTTATGACCTTTTGCTCCGTAGCTAAATAATATTCTTTTTTTTACATTAAAACAATTGAAAGTGCGATCGGTGCTTGAGCTTAAGGTCATGTATAGATGTAAGTGATGGACGATGAATCGGATTTTTGTTGTGAGTGCTGTATTGTTTGTAAATGTTAATTTGTGGTTATATTTTTTTGGGGATTGTCTGTGGTTTTTAAATTATTATTATAGTTATTATAAACTTTATGAGTTTTATTAGCATTAACCTGCGGAGTCGCCTGTGTAGAAATAACGGGAACGTGTTACTTGGATAACGGCATTCTATGTCATACCCGAGATCAAGGTCTATCAGTGCGTCAAATTTCATCAAAATTAATTCAGCCGTTAAGGGGTGCGAAAAAGTTACAGATAGGCAAACAGAAGACAGACGGACTTTAATATTAGTATGGATTAATATAATCTAATATGCTATAAAAACTGAGATTGGTATACAATATATGTTTGTTTTATATTGGCCTATAAAAGGTAAGAGCGAGCAACTAAGAGTGTGCCAGTTAAATGGACACCAGTTACATTTATTGAGTTCATTCTGTCCATTTTTGCTTTCGACAGTTTTGATAGATGAATTGAGTGTAGCCTACACTTTTAAAGTTAACTGCCTAATTTGTGCATGTAATCATCATGAAAGGTTACTCTCATCCACTCTGTCATTCTTTTACCCCATTAAAAATTACATAAACCAAATCAATATTAAACCACAAGCCATAATTAACTTATATAACTCCCCTATTCAACAGCTACCTATTCAGATTACAGAGCAACATAAGAACTCTCATGAATCGATACTCAAAACAAAGCATTTCGATACTTGATTGATAAACTTTTAACTCGAAACAAAAAGGTATTAATGTTCCTCGTGTACACTCAACGTCAAACGTCTTTCATCGATTCGAATCGCCCATTGTATCGAATAAACGCGTGTCGTAATCGATTGTATCAATCGATACGAATAAAAAGTTATTATTATTATTTCCGACCTTACCCAAGGCATTAATTGTTGCTGGAATAGATAACTGACAATTAATTTAATTAAGAATGTTGTAAATGTGTGTTGTATAAGTTTTGGGCTACTAAGAGGTCGAATTGTGAACCAGTTGATGGTGACCCCTCAAATAGGGTCACCATCGCAGCTTTTGGCTAAATAATAAAAGCCGCTCGGATCGATCTTTAGGTTAAGCCGCGTTTGCTTAGATTGGTCCGTGGATGGGTGACCGCCTTTTACATACTGAGTTTCCTCCATGCATGTAGATTTTGTTTGATAGTCGTTATAGGTAGTCAGTGGCCGGAAAGTCTGACAACCAGTCCAAAGGGTACTGTATTACCCAGTATTAACTGGGTTATGGAGGTCAGATAGGCAGTAGCTCCATGTAAAATACTGGTATTCAGCGGCATCCGGTTAGACTGGAAGCCTACCCCAACATAGTTGGGAAAAGGCTAGGCAGATGATGATGATGCTGACCCTATTTTCAGGTTAATGGGTAAACGCGAAATATTGAGTTTTATGGCCCTGTAAATTGGCCCTTTTTTTTTTTTTTTTCGGGGGAACCCTTCAATAGGCGACCGGTCTTTGGGGATAAGACTGGGGACTGTGGTATTTTTACCACACTAAAACCACCCCGGCGGTCACCATCCGCACATGAGAGGAGGCACCGTGTCCTCTTTGAAGACCTGTCCGGAGCCCCCTCTGTGTAACGCCTATTAAGGCTCATCCCTGGGGCGACTATGCTGTAAATTGGCCCTACTAAATAATTGCGTTATTTGGTATTCTTTAATCAAATATTGCAATATCGTCGGCACGTGTGTGAACCATGACTCAGCTTTTAAAAGCAACCTTCTGTAAAGATGTTTCAACTTCGTCATCATGCGTGTTGTTATTTTTCTTTATAAATATTAACATATACACGTGTAAGTGAATTATTCATTCAACAACAACTTGGGAGCTTGTGACTTCTACCGTCATCACCTGCTGAGCCTGGACCTAACAACGTCGTGTTCAGCTTCCATTCTTATCAGATGCGTTTTTTCAATCTTTATAAGTTATAATGCAATTAATTTCTC
Organism: Noctua comes; assembly: GCA_963082995.1. NCBI lineage: Eukaryota > Metazoa > Arthropoda > Insecta > Lepidoptera > Noctuidae > Noctua > Noctua comes. The sequence goes on from OY720288.1 coordinate 9,376,168, forward strand.
ATTAGTGCACAAAATAATCGAGGCTGTTTTTTAAAAGAACTTCTAAGATAACATAACATAACACCCCGCCTATAATCGCCAAAGAATTAGGCAGAGGTGTGCACATTAGTACATCCACATTTTTCCAGTTATGTTTAAGTCCCATATGCGATAGAGGGCTAGCCTATTGCCATCAACCGGGCATAAGTCTGCTCCTGAAAACATCCTGACCAACCCAATAACACTTTGCCCGACCTGGAAATCGAACCCAGGACCTCATGCCCCGCAGTCTCGCTTGCGACCACTAGACCAGTAACTTCTAAGAGAGTTAAGACCACACAACAACATAACATTACTATGACAGACTCAGATTGTTTTGCCCATTTAGGAAAGACTCCACTGTCCTCCATGTTCAGCTAAGATAATTTAAGACAGTTCCAAATCTATACTTTATATCCATACAGAACAAAATTACATATCACCAATCCCCATTATCAATTCAAGGCTTCAATACAGTCATAAGAAATAAGTAACAACATTTATTAAAATAATATTCAATTGTAAGGTTGGTACGTAATAATAGTGGGCTAATGTTGCCATAAATCTCAGGGCGTATGGTATGAATAGGACCCAGATTGCTGAGAACCTTGACCCAGAAGTATGGCTTGCAGCCTGGCTGCGCTTGTCAAAACCGGCTTTGACGTTAGGCCTTTTTAGTTGAGGTGAAATTGTTTTTGATGAGATGATTGATCATTGACATGAGTTTTGTTTTGTAATGGACTTGTCAAGATGATTTTATGGAATGTAAAAAAAAATAGATTTTGCATGAGGTAAGTCTATACAGGTAGGAGGTAATTAAAATTAAGTTAAAACTTGTGAAAAAATTGGAACTTCGACCTCCAAAATCTCTGTAACTAGAGGGTTCCCAGGTATGGTAGAGAACAAAAAATATATCGCAATGACGGGGAGAAAAAGTGCCTTTCGGCTTCGTTAAGGGTCTTTTTACATCCTTTATATTTCAATTTAATACATTTTTTAACTATTGTAAAAAGTTTCTTCTAATTGTATTTTAATAATTAATTAAATATTTTATTTTTATATATTTTATTATTTTATATACAACAATGAATTAAAGCTACTACACTTATTATTTCAGATGAAAATAAGGCTGCTATCTTCACCTCAAAAAATTTGTATCAAAAGTTTTTTGGCGATTAGAATAGCACTATGTGAAGTTAATTGATTGCTTCTAAAAATCATTTCCCTGAAGTCTACGTCTAATCCTGAACTCAATCTTTTAATTTGAAACTAATAAATAACAAAATTGAAATAAATTAATATGAAAGATTTAACAGATACGGTAGGCAATAAATATATAGCTCTTGAAATAAATTGCCCCGGGGCAGTATTGTATTGTGAATCATCACCTTAGCATTAACAATTTAGCGTGCGTATGTTACTTATTAAATGAGTACAATGATAGAATAAATTCTATGTTCTAAAGCTTCGCTATACGAGTAGTGTTTTGGTCCAGAAGTATGAAATCTTTGGCTGATAGGTGTGAAAAATTGAAAAAACCCTGATTATTGGAAAGCAACTCGCAGTCTTGACAAATAAACGAATGTAAACCCATAAAAATATATTTAGATTGAATTTTAATTGAGTCATCACCTGCCTAGCCTTTTCCCAACTATGTTGGGGTCGGCTTCCAGTCTAACCGGATGCAGCTGAAGGCCAGTATTTTACATGGAGCGACTGCCTATCTGGCCTCCACAACCCAGTTAGTACTGGGTAATACGAGACCCCTTGGTAAGACTGGTTATCAGACTTTCGGGCCACTGACTACCTGTAACGTCTGTCAAAGATCTACAAATGACAGCCGGGACCAACGGCTTAACGTGCTTTCCGAGGCACGGAGGAAATTCAGTATGTATTGGGCGGTCACCCATCTACGGGCCAACCTACGCAAGCGCAGCTTAACCTTAAGATTGGCCCGAGCGGCTGTTATTATTTAACCACAAGCTCCTTTTAATTGAGTATGATTGAAATGAATACTAGACATAGAACACTTTAATGTCCCAAGAATAGCTCTGCCGTCCAGCATACTCCAGCTCAGTAAATGTACATGTAATTATGTATAATGTAATTTTCCAATCTATTTCTGTACTATTGTGTATTAATTGCCTCTTGATTTGAATTAAGAAAGACTGCGTGTAGGACCAGAAGCAATCTCGCGTTTGGGTTTACCATGTAATGCTAATCAAGCGTGTTTATTGGCTGCAATAGATCTTGTGGAGCTAATCTGTCAATCAATTTATACGAACGTGTACGCAGTAAGTAATATTTTCAACCTTTTTTATAAAAGCTCAAAGTATTACTTTTTTATTATGTATGTAATTAAATGGTTAATAGTCATAGAAGATAGTATACATTTCATTCTGTGCAGAAAACGTTACCGCGATCAATATAGAGCCAACCAACAGCTTATATTTTTGTAACTCATGATGAAACACGACGACGCGACGACGAGACGATGGCCTAGGTGATTTTTTTTTCCTTTTTTTTTAATTCGAATATTCTACAACTACTGAAAACTAAAATTTTCGAGATCGAAATGTTGCTAGGCGAGACCAAGAACGATGATTAAACTTTTATAGAACCCAGTGGTGTACCCCATAAAATAATGATCCCAGGAGAAAATAAGAGGCAGTCATAGAAATAAACATACACGATGCCGTCAACCAAGCATACTGTACATCAAACTAAGTAACTGTACGCAAAAATGGGGTGGAAAATCATGTTTTACGGTAGCACTCGATGGAACGCACTCAAAGCATTGTGCTGATTGATGGATTGAATAGTACGGGGGTCGTGGATGTATTTAAAGTAAAAATCTTTCATTAAAAACACGTATTAAAAAACAAAACTTATGAAAAAGTTGGAACATTGACCCCCAATATCTCCGTAACTAGAAGGTTCTCAGGTATGGTCTTAAACAAAAAAATGAACGCAAAGAACAAGTGCCTTTCCGCTTCGTTAAGGGTCTATTTACACCCTTTATGCGATAAGCAGCGAAAAGGACTAAGCGAGAGCCAGAAGAGAGACTATAATAAGCTCAAAAGAACCGCCCGCCAATTAAAAATGTTTTTGCAAGACTGACATAACTCAAGCTAAGCACTAATCTACGACCACAAAACCACTAATTACATTTAGGCAACACCTAACACCGATACCTATTAGCAGTCTTACCCACCTGTTCCCATAACAGGTCCTATATGTAATTTTCTGCCTGTTTTAAAATTTAAATCATATGGTAATGTGACATAGCACCGCAGACACTAATTGGATTAACGTTCGCTGCTTATATACCTACTATGTACTTGTTTATGTATATGAAGTGTTAAGTAGTGATAACACTAAGTGTTAATGTTGTTTATATTGTGGTTTAATTGGTTGTTGAGTGGATATATCAGGTTAGGAGATGTCATTTTCAGGTTTTTTTTTATCAGACATGTTGATGTGTTGGATATGTCAGGATACGGGACGTTATTTTCAGTGTTTTTTTTGTGGATGTTAATGTTTTCAGATGTGAGAATTCATATGAGTTAATGTACGACCTAAATCTATGAGCCAAAGTAATGTGTATTATTGTCTAAGTGGTGCTGGTTTTTTTTTACTTTATGACAAACACACCATGATCTGAGTTAGGACATAGCATGCTTTTAATCCCGTTTATTACGTTCCCTTGGGATAATCTCCGACCTACACGAGCGCGAAGCCACGGCCAAAAGTAAGTACTTTTTTAAATTATGAAAACAAAAACTTATAGGTTTTGCTAGGCTAGGCGACTTCTAGTCTAACCGGATACAACTGAATACTAGTATTTTACATGGATTGACTAGCTATCTGACGACGACTGTCAAATATCTACAAATGACAGCCGGGACCAACGGCTTAACGTGCTTTCTGAGGCATGGACACCTGTACAATACATCACACCTGTAATCCCCGAAAGGTTTGGCAGAGGTGTACCTAATAGTACACCCACATTTCGCCAGTTATGATTAGGTCCCATGTAAAAGAGGGCGAGCCTATTGCCATCAACCGGGCACAAATCCAGACTCCGTGGCTGCTAATGAGAAATTCCCGATGAAAAAATCCAAAAGCACTTTTCCCGACCCCGGATTCGAACCCTACACCTCAAGCTCAGTAGTCGCACTTGAGAACACTTGAACAACGAGGCCAACCTATAATGTTCTTATTAATAAACGACTGGCCAGCAATTTAACACAACACAAACAAAAACAAAACCATAAACGTTTCTGCACTAGCTATACCTAGAACCACCACAATTTACAACCTACTCCCACTAATTATTTCTAATTATAGTGCAATTGCACAGACAGACGAACAAACAATTGCTAACGTCGATAATAGGCCGCTAAGTGTTGGTGGTGCCGCTCCCTTGCAGCCAACGAGTAATCATACGGTGATGCGCGGATCTTATCACGATTACCTTAGCTCCAATCTTTGTAGGTTATACGGGATTGGCTTAGATTTTAAACAGAGATAAGGTGGGTTTTTTTTTCTTTTTTTAAATGTGGTGGGTAATTGAATTGTTTGAGTTTTTTGAAAGATTTGAATTGTGGTCGGGAGCACCGCATTCACACTCACACTTAAAACATCTGATACATATTGACTGGTTTATAAATACATAATAAAGGTTGTAAATAGACCCTTAACATAACCGAAAGGCACTTGTTCTCCCCGTCTGCGATAATTTTTTTTGTTCTAGACCATACCTGGGAACCTCCTAGTTACGGAGATATTGGGGTCAAAGTTCCAACTTTTTCACAAGTTTTTTTTAAATACATGTTTTTAATTTAAGATTTTTACTTTACACACCTAAACGACCCCCGTACTATTCAATCCATCCATCAGTACAATGCTTTGAGTGCTTTCCATCGAGTCCTACCGTAAAACGTGATAATATCATCATATATCATTACATCATCCCAAAAAAAAAATGATTAAGCAATTTGATTCCCAACAATAATTTTTGCGTAGTTACTTAGTATGATGTTTTTTGAATGCTTGACTGACGGCTATGCAAAGGGTCTGTTTACACCTTGTATGTACCTGCTTTGCTTTGATACTTGAGGTCATACATTACCAGACAAGTTTCACGGAAAACCGTTACTCTGTTATTATGTTTTATCCCAATTCCGCACGGAAATAAAAATAATAAAATCTTAAAGTTTTCGAATTAAACATAGATAATAAATTTAATAAATAAATCAAAATTCTCACACCACCAATCAAAACATGCAATGAAATTATCTACGCGTTGATCAAGGAACAATTTTTTAATTTACTAACATTTTGATGTATGTTAAAAATATTTATTTACTTGTGTTTAATGCCCAATAAAATTGGAGGTTATCTGTTATCTGATTGAATACTGCCTATTTGATCATCAACACTTGCTTGTAATGATTAATATGTAATAATAATAAATTTTAAGTACTCACATGACAGGAGTCTAGATAAAATATTGTTCGTTTGATTTTATGAGTTATTGCGTTGACTGATGCGTTTATACAACCTTATTTTTAGTATATGCGAAACCTGAATTTACTTTGTTCCGAATAAGTGACTGAATCGATTCCAATAATTTTTAAACCATGTTATATTTTGCCCCAAAAATATTTAAAAAAAATTACAAGTTGGACACCGAGCGACATTAAGTACCTATCGCTATAATTTAGGTACCTACTGCCAAATTGTTATTATCAATGTGCTCAAGACGACGCTACAGGCGCGCGCGCGGGCGCGGTGCGTGTTGACCACGTTTTTGTGCGGACAACCAGGTAACAGAACAAGCTTATAACTTTGTGATTTTTCATGATACAGTTTTGAAATTTTGTACATAAATTCTTTACATAAAAATACTAGACACGTGTTTCAGGTTTCACATTTACTAAAACCAAGGTTGTATAAAGGTCTGTGTGTCTGTCACACTTGCCTCTAGCCAAAGAGATTTAAAATAATTATAAAGCGGATTTTGGGAATAAAGTCATATAAAAATTTTGATCCCGAATATTTTAAATTCTTACACGCGAATGCTACCTGACAAGAGGGCGTGTGAGGGTGCTTACATAAAGAAGCAGGTTTCCGGTACAGACAAATCTGTGCGGGTCGGTACCGATCGGTGAAGGGTTAACTTGCATATAGAAACCTGTTTCTTAAACCTGTTTCTTTATAAGTGAGCGCATAAGATACGATATTAGTTTATTTTATTTGTATATATGTATTAGTATCATTATAAGTGCTTAAATAAGTTATCGAAAGCTAGAAGTTATTTTTCATGTATTTATTTTGTGCCCTATCACAATGTTTTCTTATTTAACCCAAAGGTTGACTGGTAGAGAATGCCTTGTGGCATTAAGTCCGCCTATGTACTACTATTGTACATGAAGTTTAAATAATAAATAAATAAGATAACATAGAAATTAATACCTGCACCGATCGGTACCGACCCGCCCGTACCGGGAAACCTGTTTGTTTATGTAAGCACCCTAACACTAGACAGACTGATTTGTTACTAAGTAGTAACAATTAAATATTGGATTACAATTTTCTTATTTAATTACTTATTTTTGTACACACAAAATACTTAACAGGACATTGCATTAAGATAGAAGAGCACAAAGGTACTGTTTCTTTGTCTTGTCCCGTCTATATCATCATCTGCCTAGCCTTTTCCCAACTATGTTAGGGTCGGCTTCCAGTCTAACCGTATCTAACATGGAGCGACTGCCTATCTGACCTCCACGACCCAGTTAGTACTAGGTAATACGATACCCCTTTGGTAAGACTGGTTATCAGACTTTTTAGGCCACTGACTACCTATAACGACTGTCAAAGATCTACAAATGACAGCCGGGACCACAACTTAACGTGCTTTCCGAGGCACGGAGGAAACTCGGTATGTAATGGGTGGTCACCCATCCACAGACCAACCTAGGAAAGCTCGGCTTAACCTAAAGATCGACCCTAGAGGCTGTTATTATTTAGCCACGAGCTTCTGGCTAAATAATAACAGCAAATATTTTAATTTCTTTGCCTCTAACCTATCCTGTATAAAATTCTTCAAAATACGGTTGAAGTTATTAACGATACCTGCTATAAGAAAGGGTTATGTTGTATTGAAAAAACCCCCCATCTGCCTAGCCTATTCCCAACTATGTTGAAGTCGGCTTCCAGGAGTGAATGATCGATTTGGTAAAGTAAACTACCCAATATTGTATTATCGTAATTAGAATTAGGCAATATAATAGAATTATGCAGGAACCTAGAGTAGGTTCCTGCATAATTTAAAATACTTAACAGGACATTGCATTAACATAGCACAAAAATACTGCTTCTTCGTCTTGTCCTGTCTATCGTCCGTAAATATTTTAGTTTCTTTGCATCTAAAGTAAACTATCCAATATTGTATTATCGTAAGTAGAATTAGGCAATTTAATCAAATCATGCAGCAACCTACTGTTCTGGTCCATTAGGTTTTTTTCTGAGATCAAAAAAACGAGTGTAGCCTCGAGCAAATGCTACTGCTTCATACAAATACCTGTGTAATATGTTTGTATCGTGCACAATATGGCACACTACAGTATTTTTTGTATTATTTCGATCACAAAGATAATTACAACACAAAGGCTATGATTGCTCGATTATATGAATGAATCGATGTAATTTTTGTGAACAAAAGTGATCATTTCGTACAAATTCATCGGCAAGGTCGTTACGAGACGAATCGCAAATTACTGGCACATAATATTTATTATAATTATTGTTATTTGGGAAAAATCGTTTCGTGTGTGGCCCTGGCCTTAGTGCCAGGGTTTGTTTTGCTCAATGGATAGCAAACCTAGTGGACCTCATTGAAAATTCACATTATTTTTTAAAACAATCACAGTTTGTTCTGATTGTATCAATTTAATTAGAGAAATTCTCTAAGTAGGTAGTTCTTAAAAGACAGGAACGAAAGCTCTTTGACTAAGAGTTCCACTAAGGTTTGCGAAACGCTCAGTTGTTTAAGATTTAATTTATTATTGTTAATTATTAACATCTCATAACGATAATTATCATTTTATACACTAGTAGGTATGACAGCAAAAGTCTAGACGTCTACTAATCGAAAAAAGGTTCCATTGTGCATTAAAATAAACCCCGCACTAAACTTTTGTATTTTTTTAAAAAGAGCTCGTTAATTAAGTCGCTCCGACCATAATACTTAATAACTTATACTTACAAAACTAGCCATTGAATGATAACAGTTGCCTACACATAACCTATTAACAATCCAACATTTTACAGTAATTTTTCATCATTTATTTTTAAACATATTAAATACATTTTTAAATATTTTGTTGGAATATACGCATTATGTACGTATATACCTATACAAATATCCAAGTTCATACATAGCATACTTCAATCATTCGTCAAATATTCAATCATTCAATGTTCACTTCAATCGCACATTCTGTAACTGACATTCATTCGAAATATAACAGTCGTTGAGAACACACGTCTTTTCTTTGTCTCACCTGCACCCATATCCAATAGGTTATGGGCCCAGGCCGTTTTCTATAGTTGAAATTAATAAAATTAAAATTAAAATACAGTGATACAGTATAAATATTAATTGCGTAAACAATGGATTCGCGCAACAAAAGAAATATCCAACCAATAATGGCGAGAGATATAGTACATGGAAATTCCGTATAAAATCGCTTTTGGAGGAACTACAAGTGTTGAGTGTTATCAATAGTGCCACACCACAGGAACCAGACGCGGTTTGGCGGAAGAAAAACCGAATTGCTAAAGGTACTATTATTGAATATTTGAGTGACGCATTTTTAAATTTTGCCAAAGAATCTGCAACCGCCAAGACTATATTCGAGGAACTTGACAAGATTTATGAGCGGAGAAGCTTGGCTACACAATTAGCGTTGCGAAAGCAATTGTTAAACCTGAAGTTACAGCCAGATGTGTCATTATTACAACATTATACGAAGTTTGATAATTTGATTACCGAATTGATTTCTGCTGGTGCAAGACTTGATGAAATGGACAAAATATCGCATCTTTTGCTCACACTACCCACATCTTATGACGGTGTTATAACTGCGTTAGAAACGCTAGGTGAAGAGCAACTTAATTTGGTTTTTGTGAAGACTCGCCTACTCGATCATGAAGTGAAATTAAAGGCTGAGCCCACCACGGAACTTAAGGCCCTACAAACTGGAAATAAAAACTTTGGCGCTCAAAATTCGTCAAGATTTTATAACAATAATAAGACCTACCCTAAAAAGAAAAATAATTATCAACCCGGAAATTCAATGCATAAAATATCAAAAATGTATTGTGATCATTGCGGACGTCGGAATCATTTCAAAAAGGACTGCCGTTACTTTAAGAAACTGCAGCAAAATAATCAATCGGCCAACTTCAAAAAGTCTGCCAACAACATTGAATCCTGCAACAATGACGAGGACGGTTTCGTTTTTATGATTTCAAAATGTAAGTTATCTGCTAATTATCTAGAAAATGATACTGTTTCTTTTCTTTTAGATTCTGGTGCAAATCATATTGTCAACTCTAAAAAGGTTTTTACCTCATATGTCGAACTACCCACACCATTGAAGATCGGTGTTGCTAAGAATGGAGCTTCAATCCTGGCGGTTGGTAAAGGGAGAATCGAGGTAACAACAAATTTAAATATTCAAGGATCAATTGATGACGTTTTGTATTCACCGGAGGTACGTTATAATTTGTTATCGGTTAATCGCATTCAACAGACTGGTATGTCGGTAAATTTTGGTAATAATGGAGTTAAAATTTATGGTAAAAATAATAAATGTTTTATGACAGGTGACAACATTAATAATCTTTTTAGTATTACTTTTAAAATTAATAATTCTCTGCGTAATTTAAATTTAGTTAAAGAAAATCACCAAGACTGTGCAAACGAGTATAAATTATGGCATAGTCGACTAGGTCACTTAAATAAACAAAAAATTAATATGTTAAAAAATGTAGTTGATGAAAATGATGGTAACATTTTTGATAATTTGGTAATTCCTTCTGATGAGTTATGTGAACCTTGCATACTTGGTAAACAGGCCCGATTGCCATTTGCTAAATTTAAAGATAAATCGAATAATAATAACCGACCATTATTTATTATTCACTCTGATGTGTGCGGTCCGATAAAACCTTCTACTGTAGATGATAAGAACTATTTTGTTACGTTTATAGATGATTTTACACATTACACTGTTACATATTTGATGTACGCTAAGTCAGAAGTGCTGAAATGTTTTCAAGATTTTGTTGCTAAAAGTGAAAACTTATTTAACCATAAAGTAACTAATTTATATTGCGATAATGGGCGAGAATATCTTTCTAATGAATTTAAAGATTATTGTGTTTGTAAGGGAATAACTTACCATTTAACGGTACCCTATACGCCACAACAAAATGGTGTTGCGGAGCGTATGAATCGTACGTTAACCGAAATGGCTCGAACATTGGTTACAAGTGCGAAATTACATAAAATATTCTGGGGTGAAGCTATATTAACATCTACATATTTAACAAATAGACTACCCACAAAAGCGCTCTCGAATAATAAAACACCATACGAAATGTGGCACAATAAAAAACCGAAAATAAGTCACTTAAAAATATTCGGTTCGACTGCCTATGTTCATGATAAAACTAAAGTATCGAAATTTGACGAAAAGTCATTTAAAGCCATATTAGTTGGTTACCACCAAAATGGTTACAAATTATTTAATACAGAAAATAATCAGTACCTTATTGCAAGGGATGTTGTATTTGACGAGTTGAATTTCGAGTCTTCTAGGCCAGTAACTAATATACCTGTTCAAATTCCCGCCGAAATTAATAAGCCCGATAACGACGACAAATCGGCAAAGTTAATAGGCAACAAACACAAAAATAATCATTCCCCTGATAATAGCTCAGAAGCTGGACTTTCATCTAGCAAACTGAGACGTAGTGAAAGAATTCTCAAATTACCCCCAATTGATTATAAAAAGATTGATGACCCTGATTTTTACTTATCGCTCACAACTGTTCAATCACTACCATGCACCTATGATGATATTTTTAATAGGGATGATTCTAGTAAATGGTTGAAAGCCATAGAAAGTGAAATAGAGTCTATTCATAGTAATAATACTTGGACTCTTGTAGAAAGACCTAAAAATTTTAACATAATAAGCTCAAAATGGGTATTTACAATTAAAAATAACGAGTTGGGTGAACCTACACGGTATAAAGCTCGATTAGTAGCTCGTGGTTTCACTCAACAATACTTGCAAGATTATGACGAAACGTTCGCTCCAGTAGCTCGAATATCAACTTTCCGATTTATTTTAGCTCTTGCAAATCAGTTTGATTTACATGCCCATCATATGGACGTAAAAACCGCCTTTTTGAATGGCATTCTTAAGGAAGACATCTATATGGAAGTGCCAAAGGGTGTCTCAGCTAGTTCAAATCAAGTTTGCAAGTTAAATAAAACCCTGTACGGTTTGAAGCAATCATCTAGATGTTGGTTTGAGCGTTTCGATCATACTCTTAAGGATATAGGTTTCAAAAATTCTGGAGTAGACCCTTGTTTATACATATTAGACAAGAATAGTATGGATAAGAATGTATACATTGTTTTATACGTCGATGATTTAATAATTTGTACAAAAGATATACACAGTTTAAAATTGTATAAAAATCGTTTATTGAAAGAATTTAGTATGACAGATTTACATGAAATTAAGTTATTTTTAGGTATAAAGGTAGAACGATGTGAAGGTAAATTAACTTTAGATCAATCCTTGTACCTGAATGGTGTTTTAAGCAAGTTTTCCATGAGTGATTGCAATCCGTCAAAATCACCTTTTCCATCCAAATTAGATTGCAATGCTTTAAATTCAGATACACATTATGATGCTCCTTGTAGAAACGTTATAGGGTGCCTTATGTACGCAATGCTTTGTACACGACCAGATATTTGTGCTGCTGTAGGTATTCTAAGTCGGTATCAAAGTAAAAATAATGAAGAGTTATGGAAGTGCTTAAAGCATCTTTTGAGATACATAAAAGGAACTGTTAACTTAAAGTTGACCTATGTGAAATGTGATTACAAGCAACTGGTGGTAGGGTATGCAGATTCTGATTGGGGAGGCGACGTTATTGACCGAAAAGTACAACAGGTCACATATTTAAAGTATTCGATAATTGTGCAATTTCGTGGAATACACGGAAACAAAATACAGTCGCCGCTTCCTCAACAGAAGCTGAATATATGGCTTTATTTGAAGCTGTAAGAGAAGCTATTTGGATAAAATCATTATTACATAGTATTTCTATTCCGATAAAACAACCAATAATTATATATGAAGATAATAACAGTTGTATTAGCATCGCTAATAATCCTACAAATCACAAAAGGTCCAAGCATATCGATATAAAGTACCACTTTACCAGGGAACAAATTGCTAACAAAGTAATAAAGCTAGAATATATTTCCACAGGAGATCAACTAGCTGACATCTTCACAAAAATGGTACACGCTGCGAAGTTTTTAGAATTAAGGCATAAGTTGAACTTAATTTAAACTTTTCAATTTTTTATTGTTATTAGTTAAATAATTTTATTTAGAATGCTATTATGTTTTGGTTACAACAAATAATCTAAACTGTTAATCAAAGTTATTGTAATTTTGAAATGCAGTAGGGACTATTTATGATTGTATAAAATACTTGAATATTTGAGGGGGACTGTTGGAATATACGCATTATGTACGTATATACCTATACAAATATCCAAGTTCATACATAGCATACTTCAATCATTCGTCAAATATTCAATCATTCAATGTTCACTTCAATCGCACATTCTGTAACTGACATTCATTCGAAATATAACAGTCGTTGAGAACACACGTCTTTTCTTTGTCTCACCTGCACCCATATCCAATATATTTGAATATAAAACAATATAAAAAAACATTTAAAAATATAAAAAATAGATGGCCCATCGGCATCAGGAACAAGGTCCAAGCTACCGGTGGTCAGGGCTCCAGAGAGAGGAACCGCCTCACTATACGTGCCGTGTCCAGGAGTACTGCTTTCTGAATCAAGCCCTTGATCCAGCCGCGCAATGAGAGCCTCCTAAGGTGTTGGTCGAGGCTCTCTGCTATTAGTCCATAAATACAAGTTAGTTACAGTAATTTTATCACTAACAGTAGAAACGGGATATTTACCATGTTTACTGATTGTTTAGAGTTCCCGGTATTTCAGCGCTGTTGCAAGCACCATGATCACGGATCACGTTTATCGGGAACGCAAAACATTCAGTAAACATGGTAAATATCCCGTTTCTAGTGTTAATGATAATGTTAGTGACCATGTTAGTTTAAAAAGTAATATTTCACAGTAAACAGCAAAATACCATTACAAAGGAAAACACGACAACATTGATAACTTATTGTTATTACTCAGCGAACGCATAATCGAAGGTTTCTTTTCTACACAGATACTTATAAAATAAAAGCGGTTTTTTATGATTTATTTTCATGTTCGTAGTAGTATTAAAACATAGTTTATCTTAAGATTAGGCATCTGCCCCACTGCTGACGAGCAAACGACTAGCTGTCAATGATATTCTCGCAGAAGAAACGTACAGACGCCAATACAAATTAAGCTACTACAATCTGTCGAATTTCTTTAATAGATATTCATATTCATTTATTTTGCATTCCATATTGTAAAAAAGATGTTACAAAGGGCTTTAAGCTAGGTACATAAATATGGACCCTGTAAGGGCACAGCAAAGTAGGAGAGAGGAAGGGGGCTTTAATTTTATTATTAACTAGTATGCGTTGCAATGCACCTTTTCCTACTACCTACCTACTGCCTACCTACTGCCTACCTACTGCCTACCTACTGCCTACCTACTGCCTACCTACTGCCTACCTACTGCCTACTTACTGCCTACCTACTGCCTACCTACTGCCTACCTACTGCTTACCTACTGCCTACCTACTGCCTACCTACTGCCTACCTACTGCCTACCAATTATTCGAATTTTTCTCACCTTTTAAACTTTCCCTAGACCTCCACAAACATTTCAAGACCAAGATAAGATAAATTCGTTCAGCCGTTCTCGAGTTTTAGAGAGACTAACGAACAGCAATTGATTTTTATATATATAGATTAGTAAAACAACAACAACTCAACTCAACACACCAACAACAACAACTCAACACAAACTCACTCACTCACTCTCTCTCTCTCTCTCAACTATTTTCAACTTTATCGCTAAAGCATTAGGTTCAAGGTTGATTGGGAACATTTGACAGTTTCGGCTAGCTTTATGTGCTGGTGTCTGTACAAAAGATTGTAGGTCATCATCATCAGGCTACAGCAGTCCAGTGATGGACATAGGCCTCTCCATTTGCACACCACTCAGCTCGATATTCGACAACTCTCATCATGCCGTTACCAGTCTGCGGAGACCTTCTCTCCACCTAGCCTGAGGGCGTCTCACCTTACGCTTACCGGTTTGGTCCCGTATAAGAAAAAAAACAATAATCGTTAATCGCTGTTATACCACACCGCCTGCCCGCGCCGCGCCGGCGAGTACTCGTTTGTCGTAGCGACAAGAACTATCAAAGAGAGTACTCGCTCAGTGACGCTTGCTTGGCGGGCGGAACACTCGCTTACAGATTATTTTGTGGCACGATACTCATACTCCTACCAGGGTTCCGAAAAATCTGCTTTAGTAGAATCACAACAATTCGTAAAATGGTCGGAGACGCAGTTTATAATTATGAATTGTTACTTTGTCACAATTTTACGTGATTCATATTATTATTCTATTCAAAATCTGCTAAAGCGGCCTTTTTAGGTCCCCAGAGAGTAATAGCCCGTCGCTGTCCGAGTGGACGACAGCGACGGGTGACTGCTTGTTGCTCGCTCTACTCGCTTCTCGCGAGTCGCCGGCAGCGAGACATGTGCCTTATAGTCTGCTGTCGGAAGCTAAATATAATGGTCTGATGAAGGACTGTCGATGTTTATATCATTGCGTGCTAATGCAGTGTTAAAGTGTTATTAGTAAGGTTACATTTAATGGGAGATCGGATTGGAATGCTCTTGTCGATCAATCATTATTATTGTAAAATTCTAACGTGAACTTTTTGTCTAAATTAATTTCGTATTGGGTGTTAAGAAGTCAAGGGGCATGGCTGTATGGAAGATTCTCTTACAGGAAGTTCTTTTACTGAATATAATAAGTTAATAACACCCGATTTTTTTTTTAACAATATATTTGACCAGCGTCATCATTATTGCTTAGGGATGAGTGGCTCTCAGGGGTCATGTGCAGCTTTTGGTATATATTTTTAGTATTATTTCTACCTTAATTTTAATTAATCTACCTTTTAGAAGAACTATTTATTGTCTTGAGCAGCCAAACCTTATTCTATACTGCTAAGTAACTGAGCCAATCAGTCGTATCTGTTAGCTGTTCACTTCTTAACAGCCGAATAAATTTGGATGATAGTCACACCAATAAAGACAGGTCAGGTCAAGTCGTAATTATATAGAATACTTTATATTCTTTTAGCATGTTCCTATAAGATAGTTTTGGTAAAAGTAATCTATACTAATATTATAAATGCGAAAGTTTGGATGGATGGATGTTTGTTACTCAATCACGCCAGAATAGCTGAACGGATCCGAATGAAATTTGGCACAGAGATAGATTAAAGTTTGGAATAGCACATAGGCTACTTTTCATCCCGGTAGGATGATTCCGTGGGTCAATTATCGAACTCCACGCGGGTGAAGCCGCTGGCATAAGCTAGTTAATAAATAGATTAAAAGGAATAGCCATAATTCTTATTTATACGATCACGCGACAAATTGCAACAGATATTTTAGAGACGTAATGTTTCTGTCAAAATCACACTGACCTCGTTGGTCTAATATTGGTAATCGCGACTGCTGAGCATTAGGCCCTGGGTTCGATTTCCGGGTCAGGCAAATAAAATTGTTATTGGATTTTTCTATCAGGGTTTTCTCAGTAGCCGCCACTGAGTCTGGATTTGTACACGGTTGATGGCAAAAGGCTTGCCTCCTATTATATGGGATTTAAACATAACTGGCTTGTGGGTGTACTACTAGGGTACACCTCTACCTAAAACTTCAGGGATTACAGGCCTGTTATGTTATGTTTTTGTCAAAATGTTTGCCTAATAAACTTTGATTACAACCAAAACGAAAGACAAGCAATAATTAAAAGTAATTACAACGTACATATTATTAATACATAATGATAATCTTGATGAAGGAAAGCAGAGGTCAAGATGAAACAACAATAGCCCAAGGGTGCAGCGATCGGCAGTCTATAAGTACGGTAACTACTGATCGTGAGGTCACGGGTTCAATTATGTTCACTGAACTATTGTGATGAATCACTTGAGACACTAGAGTTTTTTTTTTAATGTTGGTTAATAGTGGCCAAGAATTGAGGAAAGAATAGTTCAATGATTTTGGTCTCAAGAGGGCCGAGAGAAGCGGCCATCTTTGTTTCGTGTTTGTTCAACTACTTCCAACTTAATAAAGGGTGTTAAAATACCCTAAACGAAGCCAAAAAGCACTAGTTCTCCCCGTCACTGCGACCATTTTTTTTTTGTTTTGGACCATACCTGGGAACCTTGTAGTTACGGAGATATTGGGGGTCAAAGTTCCAACTTTTTCCCCCATTTTTTTAATATTAGAACTTTACTTTAAATACTTCCATGAACCCCAAACTATTTAATGCATCCATTAGCACAATGTTTTGAGTGCGTTACATTGAGTCCTACCGTAAAACGTGATTTTACAACCATCCAATCAAAAAAAAGCACATCCTTTTATTCTCAGCATTTATATGTCGTGAACTCATCACGTTAACATCAATCCAAACAACTCCCATACAAACAAAAACATCAAAAGAATCCGAGCAATTTCAAACCTCAAATTACAAGAAAACTCGCTTGTATCATATCGGCATAACAAAACGCAAATAACCGATTCACAAGCACTGCAAGTTAATTAGGCAAGAGAAACGATCCCACATATCGATAGTTCCCAGGGTGGTATGCAAAAATTGTTGAGAAAATACCACGGGAGTGCGTGGTCGATAATTCGCAGGACGCACGCCTGTAATTTCAGCATTTAGACCTATAAGACTGGGAATTGTAATTGTCTGGATTGGTGTTACGCTTACGCACTGCTACTTGAGTCATATAGTGCGGTGCGTTGTGAGGGAATAGTGTGGGGAAATTTCTGTTAAATTGTATCGATAAATTGTAACTTTATATGTTTTTTTAATGATGATTGCTGAATGTGTTAGAAGAATTCTGAGCGTGCTTTGGTATCTATTACGCCAAAAGTATTCAACAATTTAATCATGCCGAATTTATTGTTATACCACTTTTTTGGAACACTAAAATAATCGTATAAAGTTCTGAAACATCGAAAAGTATACAAGGAAATCATGTTAGTTTTTTTTTTTCTATCCAGGAACTTAAGAGTTTATTTTTATAGCCCGTCATTGGCATAAAAACTAGCCATCTATCGGTTGCCAATAAAACAACAAAGTCTAAACTATGGAGGAGTCAAGCATCATCGAGAAGCGAGGCTCGGCGAAATCATATGCAAAATGCGTTTCCCACGACCCGTGGACAATCGAACGTTTATCGAGTGGCCCGGACCCCTATTCTTTATCGATTATTACTTATCGATATTGCGTCATTTGAGTCGATTAACGAAATAAAAATCGACAATAATAGCTCAAGTTAAAATAAAAACAGAAACAAAAAATAGTCATTAATCCATAGATATTGTATCTCTTTTTCAGCAATAAATTATTATTAATGCAGCTGTTCAAATATCATTAAACTAAATACAGCAATAAGTAATAAATCAAATCAAAATGCCCCAGAAATTGATTAATTAAAATCAATCTCACTTACGTTCGGCTCGATACCGTTATCGTAAATCTATCGGTGTTTAAATGTTAAAACTTTGACAAATTAAGCTATTCCATTTTATCTAAATAGTTTTCTTTATCGATAAAAAAATATATTGACAGCACTTAACATGGAAGTTTAATAAAAAAAAACAGCAATTTGTGGAGATGGATTTTAATATTCTTAAAATCTATTCGACCTTCTAGTGTTTTTTTTTTAATTTATATGTAATACCATAAATAATTATAGAAGCTGTTAATAGACTTTTAAGTATTTATTTCTCTCTATAGCATAAAGTGTTCAGACAGTAGTGAATAATTGGATAATTAAACTGTTGAACATGCAATAAAATGTCTCAGGAGTGATATTATATTTTATGAGTAACCAGAGCTTTTACTCTTAGAGATTTACGTCTCAATTCGATCGAATACTTCGTTAACTATCATTGGATGCAAACCATTACCTTTGGAGACGATTTAAACCCTTTTTGGCAGAGATTAAAGTGTCAGAGAGGGTTGTTTTAAGTTACCACTTATCACACATAATAACATATCATCACACCTGTAATCCACGAAGGGTTAGGCAGTGGTGTACCTAATAGTTCACCCACATTTCGCCAGTTATGTTCTAAGTCCTGTGTAATAGGGGGCGAACCTATTGCCATCAACCTAGCACAAATATAGACTCCGTGGCTGCTACAGAGAAATTCCTAATGGAAAAACCCAATAATACTTTGCCTTTCGAATCGACCCCAGGACCAAGGCTACTTCTTCTTTACTAAAGTTTATAAAATACATGCTTGCAACTAATAAATAATTATGTATCAGTGACGATTGACACAAAAAAAACTAAGTTTATCGGTGTATTTTCGTACTGTCGAATATATACATTGCCGTAAAAGCCATTTTGGAACCCATCCAATTTTTATATTCGCTATCTTGACGTTCTCAAATGTATTTCTGTAGCTAGAATGCACGAGTAACGGCTTGTTACTTAGTTTCGACTTATTCTATATTGCGTTAAATGTTCTGGTTGTAATTATAGGAAAGGAATATTACTCAAAGCGCAACTATTTTTATTTTTAATTTTTAAGGAAAGGTTTACTTTCAAAATATTGATTGTGCAGCTCTAAATCCACCTTACTAGTAGCCAAACCGAAACTTTGGTCCCTTCCCCATCAGTAAACGGTCTCCCATCGGTAAACAAACAACGATCAGAATAGGGTTGTACTCGAATCCTGTCTTAATCCCGGAGTCCTCGGCAGTCCCGGGGGAATCTCGGCAAAATGTGAGCAACGTCGGCTTACATGACAGTGAAGTACGAATGTATGATAGGAATTCATTTTACGAAAGGTTAAAGCTTAGTTATTGAGGGCCATTTTGGAGCTACGCAATTTGAATTCCTTGGTTGATTATTCTAAATGTTTTATGAAATATTCAGTAGTTGCGTGTCTCGTTGTTACTGAAATTATGTTCGGTTGTTGGTTGTTGTTCGATTAAACACAAGATTATTTGCAATCTATACTTAATATTATAAAGCTGAAGAGTTTGTTTGTTTGTTTGAACACGCTAATCTCAGGAACTACTGGTTAGATTTGAAAATTCGTTTAGTGTTGGATAGCCCATTTATCGAGAAAGGTTATAGACTATAAAATTTCACGCGGACGAAGGTCGCGGGCAGTAGCTAGTATATTATAATAAGAACAAAACATATTTGTCAGCTAAATATTATATACATCTATAAATTAAAATAACCTATATTATCTAACTAACTTAAAAATAAACTTAGAAAGTGGCGTCAAAAAACTCCTCCTCAACGCTGTCAACTGGTAATGTACCCAAAAGACTGGCGGTGTTGCCACGTTGTATGGCAACGCTAAGCCTTTGGCCAAGGTAAAAGCCAGAAATATATAATAATATATTATAATTAGACGTGTTAGTGGAAATGGAAAGAAAACGAAGTACGAGGATGCAAAACGGCCGGGAAATCTATGAAGGTATATAGATTAATTAATTACATTTTTAATTATCCTCTCCTTAACTCGGTGGTGTTTTACCAATTAGTAAACGTGAATTTTCCAAGAAACCGAAATATAAAAGAAGGCGGACGTATTTAAAAAAAAAAACTTAATTGAACTACAAAAATCTTAAATCATCAAACAAAGTAAGTGATTCAGAAAGTTCTCTTCAAATTCCTTTTCCATGGAACCATGTGAACCGCGTACCTTAGCGTGCAGTACGGGCGTAACAGCCCGACTGGGGTTCGATTCCCTGCAGGCACCATTAGGACCAATAACCATCAACGGTAGCCAGTCCCCGGCCCGCTAATTCAGACTAATTTTCCTATCAAAACCGAAACGCTATTGTTTTTTATGCCGACAGTAGCCAACTAACTGTTCCATCGTGAGAACTTCGTTTTGTTACGTAATTGCATATTTTTAGTACTTTTTTTGCGTGTTTTTCGTTGATATTTGCGTGTGTGTTTCGTGTGTGAAATTCGGCCTTGCGTTAACGCGGTAAATGAAGCTTGAAGGAGAGATTCTAAACGGTTAGCGTATCAAGATAGTTATACCTATCATGGTATAAGTGAATATAAAGATATTCAAGGTAAGTTTCGTAATATAACACTTTGATAACCTTCATATTGGGGAATTATTATTTTTATTGGTATTTATTTTTATGCACGGATTTTAGAGATTCATTTAGGTATTCTTGTTACATACATTTGAAAATTTTTTCTTTGATATTTTTTTTCTGGGCTTTTCTTATTGTTATTCATATGTATTTCAAAATCAAAATCAAAGCATATATTTCAAGTAGGCCAGTTACAGGCACCTTTGAATTGTAGAAACAAAGAACAATGAAAAGTAGCTACAGTTCCAGTCACAAGGCATAAAAACTGTGAAAGTACTGTAGTTGCCCACTCCCTAACGTAGATCTCTATGGAGAAGAAACTCCATGGACACTCTTTTAAATCAGAATACTTTTACAAAAGTTTATCAACATAACAAACATAGAACCCATTTCCATATAATCATTGTGTTCAAGCTTTTTTGCGAATAACCTCATACCTCATGATTCTCCTCTTCACATTCACAGGTGCACACATAACATTCCATGTGCACCTATATGTTCTATATACCTATATATGTGGGTATGTAATGTGGTGAGTAAAGGATGCGCATGAGCACGTTGCGGGGAGTGGCTCGCTCATATAACGTATTAATTTAAACACGCTTCGTTAGCGATGCGTAGCGCTTGTCATGTTACCACTTACATCAGTTCTGAACCCGTTCTATTTTAGTTCTAATCGGAGTATCGTTTGACTGATGTTTTGTATATGGGTGGCTTTCTTTTGTTTTGAATAAAGCTAAAAGTTCTTTACGTATTTATTAGTAACGACTTTAAAAAAAAATACTGTCCTAATTTTTCGTTTATTACGACTACTAGTGCCTGGGGACTACCAACTGGATGTTCATTAGCCCCGCATCAGCTCAATATAAAATACATGCTGTAAAGGAAGTCAACGCGCAAACTGTTGCCTCAAATTCAGATTCTGGACCCCGAAAGACCTGATTTTTCATCAGTTATTATTAAAAATAAGCGATTTCATACCGGATTGTGTATAGTCACAGTCAAAATGAATGGGTTAGCTGATGGTGACAGTCTTCGCGTCGATGTCCTTCACACATACACACACACACACACACACACACACACACAGGTACACACACATGTCATACACACACACACATGCCATGTGACATCACATGTAGATAAAGTACTTCCTTAGTAAAACTTATTAGTTGATACTGTTAAAGAAGTAACCACATACCTTGTTGGAAGTAGTTGGACTTCCTCACGTAGACGCAGACGAGGGCCATGAGCTGGAGCTGTGAGAGCCTCTGCCTGGTGGATGGGGGGAGGGGCAGCAAGTCCCGAAGGTTGGCAATCTCTGCGTTTATGAGGTCGCGTCTCAGCTTGCTCGCGCCTTTCGTTGATTTGCCCTGGTCGAACCTGAAGGGGAAGTACTAATTAACAATTTAATCTGGTTGGCTTCATGTTCATACACGAAGTCTTTAAAAAAATCGGATTGTTTTTGACAACACAGTAAGTAATGTACGGGGAGCTCGTGGCTAATAACAACTACACGTGTCGATCCTCAAGGTTAAGCACCGCTTGCCAAGGTCAGTCCGGGGATGGGTGACCATTTACCGTTTTTCTTCTGTGCCTCGGAAAGCACGTTAACCCGTTGGCCCGGCTGTCATTTGTAGAGCTTTGTAGTCAGTGGCCCGAAAGTCTGATCCAGAGGTATCGTATTACCGAGTAGCTAGGCTGTGCAGGTGTGATAAGCGGTTAAGCTTCATCCGGTTAGACTGGAAGCTGACCCAATAGTTCGGAAAAGGCTAGATAGATGATGAGTAAGTAACTCTAAGCCTCTAAGGAATAATTATTGTATAGAAGACAGAACCGAATCAACTACATCCTGTAAGCCCTCAAAAGTACATGAGAGATTGGTGTCAGTATGATTTAATCGAAAATCTTGTATTAGTCGCAAGCGCGACTGCTGAGCATGAGGTCCTGGTTTCGATTCCCGGGTCGGGAACATTGGGTTTTTTCATTAAGAATTTCTCAGTAGCAGCCACGGACTCTAGATTTGTGCTCCGTTGGTGGCAATAGGCTCGCCACATGGGACTTAAACATAACTGACAAAATGTGGGCGTACTATTAGGCACACTTTTCTCTCAACCTTCGGGGATTACAGGCGTGATGTTATGTTATGTAATGTGTTCATATAATGTCAGTATCTAAAACTAAGCTAAGTTTCCACGTCAAAAAGCTACATTTTATCTCACTTAAAACCTCGTAATACGAACGCAATAAAACTTAAAACAATTAAGCAGTTAACTTAATACTCGAATAAAATTCGTTCCACATTCATATCCTAATAGTATCGTCATTCATATCGATTATTTGTATCGATATGTAATTTTAACGATTTTTATTGTATTAGATATAAAATGCGGAATATTTCCTAAAGTTGCGATATTACCTTGAATGGTAATTGAAGTAATAGTGCATTTAATAGCAAAGGTCAGAGTTATAGCTGTATTAAAATACCACCTGGTGTAGTATCTGTTGTTTTTATTACTAATATTTTCGTTTTAACAGTCTTTCCAAAGGGTACCACATTACCCAGTGCCAACTGGGTTGTGGAGGTCAGTTAGGCAATCGCTCCATGTAAAATACTGGTATTCAGCTGCATATGGTTAGACTGGAAGCCGACCCCAAGATAGGAAAGAGCTAGGCAGATGATGATTTTCGTTTTAACAATAAAATTAAGAGGGAAACCAATTTTGCTCAATATCGCCAAAGAAAACCAGTCATGTGAATAATTTAGATTTTCTTATAGTCTTTAGGTTCTATGTTTTGATCAGAGAATCTGTTATACGATTTTTATTATAGGCAATTAAGTGAATTAAAAATAAGTAGGCTTCAGTGCCACGTCCAGGATCTTCTACCTGGACACGCGTTGCCGTGGCCGACTTGGAAATCCTTAAACAGACTTCGAACCCAAGTCGGCCGGTCCAATGACAATCTCTGCAGATGGGGGTTCATGGATGGCTCAGACCAAGTGCGTATGCGGCGTCTCTCCACAGACAATGGCCCACCTTCCATCTTGCACCGCATGCCCTATCACCTGTGCACTTGATGATCTGCTTACTGCATCATTGAGTGGGGTTCGCGTGGCTGAGTTTTGGGCTAAATATAACATTAGAACTTTTTGCCATCGACACGCTAAGGAGAGTGCCAGGTTTTAACCTGAAAATACTATACAAGGTTAATTTTTTTCAATTGGTACCACTGAAAAATTTCTAGGTATTGCTTTTTTGTATGAAACAGTTTTTTTTTTAAATAAAGTTCTAAATAAGTCCATCATCTCCCTGCTCTTGTCCTATGTTATTTGGGGTCGATATTTCTTCCATTCTCGTCTGTCAATCGTCACGCTATCATCTACTTCTTTTCTTTCATAATTTCTTGGTATTCCTCTCTATCTCCATCCATCAACATTTATATTCATCACGCTTTTTGTCACATTTGTTCCATCCCTCTTCACCTTCGAAAAAAGTTATGGTTTAATTTTTCTGTAAGGGCGTCGCTCGTATTTTATCATTTGCGAACCAGTAGACAAGGATTAAATTTCTGTATAGCGTATTGATGGACTACTCGCTCAATAGACTCAACCCTACTGAACGTTCGGTTATCAATAACGTTAATATATCCATTCGTCAATATGAGTGAAACATTTACATCGGCTAAGCTAGTTAGATGGAGAAGGAATGGCCTACCTAGAAGCGGACAACAAATTCGGAAAAAAACTAGTTTTTAAGCAGTAAAATAAAAGTTACGGTATAATGCAAAAACTTCCATTGACGTAATACTTATTTGGCAGTGTTAGCCTATAGACCGACTGCTTAAATGACTCCTCGTGAACGTATTAATTTAAATGGAATATTCTGAGGGTGGATCACTTATGGTTCAATTAGTATCGTAATACCTACGTGGATTATGGTTATTTTAAAGTAAATAATCTGTGGAACATTGCTAGGAATCTGCTTTTGATGTGGTAAGGCGGAGGACTCATTAAAGCGGTCGGTCTATAGCAGTGATAGCCTAGTGGTGTGACCGTCGGACTGCCAAGTCATAGGTCTCGAGTTCGAACCCAAGACACGCACCTCTGATTTTTCGTATTCATGTGCTTATTGTATGATTATCACTTGCTTCGGTGAAGGAAAACATCGTGAGGAAACCAGCATGCATGAGAGATATTTTTCGACAGCATGTAAAGCCAAGTCAGAGGCCCATGGGTGGCATAAAAACTCTGAGACCAGGTTAGGCACCAACCACATGATAAAGAAAGAATTTGGCTATGGTTACCTAAAATCTACTAACTAAGGTAAAATGCCAATCAAAATACGTTTAAATTACATTTAATCGTTTTATTCGAAAGAGCTAATCAAATATGTCATATAATATTTCATAAGCTTCGAAAATTATGTTTTTCCATCAAAGAAATATTATGCATTTATACACATAATTGTTAAATTTGCAATCATTTAAATGAAGTTAATTACCTCTTAAACGGCGATTAATTGTTTGATATGCCAATCAATGTTTCGAAATCATTTAAATGTCACCTTAATTACCGTTTGATGATTTAAATTTGATTTAATTCATTGAGAAAAGGTTTCTTTGGAAGAATTTTAAACAAATAGAACGCATTTTCGCATGTTATTAGAACGTAGGAGCAAATTTTAAGACAATTTACAAAAAACAAAATAAAACAAATTGTTTACGCAAAGCAAATGAAAATATGGTTAAAAGTACGTCTGTAGAAAAATATACCCTTAAGTAGACATAGAACGAGCATTTAAAAAACAGTATAAAAGAGTAATTCATCTTCCAAAAATCATGAAAATCAAAACCGAAGCATATAATTTAATCCATAAAGTCTTAGTATATAATCTTAACCTGTTCTTAGTAAATAACAAAATTACAATAAACAGAATAGTCATTTAATTGGCGACATGGGCACCCCTTTGCGCACATGTCTACCTGCCCTGCCTGATAAATGACCCATCTTGTCCGCCAGTGTAGCTATAATATTGTTAGGAAAATAAAACTACCTACCTTAGAATTATTGTTCACAATATTCTACTATGAGTAGGCACTACGCAAAACCCCCATGACAGGAGCCAATTCAAGCTATCAACGGAACAGGCTGATTAGCCTCACTCCGTCCACTAAAGCCTTACAGTTTAACCTCTGACCTCACAACCTTAAGCTGTCCGTCTGAATCCTCCATGGTCCTTGTTACACCTGATATACTGATGCAAACATTGCCCTTTGCCATAGAATAAGGATTTATAGAAGTGGAATAGTCTGACGCATTCTTAATTTGTAATTTTGGTGTGCTTATAATTTTTTGTCTGTCTGTTTGTTCCGGTTAATCTCCGAAATGGTTGAATCGATTTTGACGAGACTTTTACTGCCAGATAGCTGAAGTTATAAGGAGCAACCAAGACTAATTTTATTATAAATCCGATTCAATTAGGGAAGTAATATTTTTATAATAATATCACGCGGACGAAGTTCGAGGGCAAAAGCCAGTTTTTAATAAAATTATCCCTGTTCTTCGTTTGCCCAAACGCTGCGCGCTGGAACTCGATGTGTTGGGGCAGTCCTCGAGGACAGTCTCAAATGTGACTTATACGGGAGTGACAAATAGTTGTCCGGCGACGAGTTTTGTGGCATAGCACAAGAAAGGTGCGGAAGATGATTAAATGGCATCGCAGTGGTGAGCAAGGACGCATACAGAGCTCTTCTAATAGAAGTTGTATGTGTTTGTACGGACAACGACGACGGTCAAATTCCAACTCAAACCCATTCGACCATTACAGAAACTTAGGATTGTCAAAAAAACAAAAAAAAAAAGCGAAGCTACAGTCACAGTCACAAGGCATAATAACTCGTGAAAGTTCTGTAGTTGCCTATTTTAAAGCGTAGATCTCTATGGAGAAGAATGGGCAAGAAACTCCATGGACACTCTTTTAAATCAAATCTCGCGCGCGTGCTCACGTACGATACCCTGTATGAGTTTCAATTCTATACGAACTTCTAATTCTACATCCTAACCCCAAGTAACAAGATATGTCACTTAACTTGTTAACTTGAAGTTTCTGATTAAAATTATCCCGCACTTGGATTGTATTTATGCAGTAATGGCAAAGCTGTTTATTGATGATGTCATAGCAGTTTAATTACGAATGAGCTTGTAAAGTTTCAATACAACTGTCAGTGATGGATTAAGGAAATCTGTGTTGTGTGCTACTTCCTTATTTGGTAGTAATAGTTGCGTTTGTACTTGCAATGCAATTGTCTGTTATGTTTTTTCTTAGTTATAAAAAAAAAGGTATAAAAAATGATAAGTGGAAGTGCGGAGTCTCCTAATACAAGCAACTCCTTGCTTAAAAGGTGACCTCCAATAATATGTATCTAAATGCCTATTGTAATTGAAATAATTTTTTTTTTTTTTTTTTCGATTTGTAATATTATGTTTGAGGAAAGGATAGAGACATTCTATTAATTAATTATTTGTTGATTAGTGACTATAATTTGAAGACATCATGTTTGTCTTGTACTAACATGATGTCTACAAATTATAGTCGTAGATTAAGGTTTTTAAAAAAAATAAAAAAACATTTTAATTCGAGCAACACTGACAAAAAAATATTTGGGGGGAACCGCTTGATGTGAGACGCACGGAACCGGTCAGTGTGGCGACACTTGGGGGAGGCCTATGTCCAGCAGTGGACGTCTTTCGGCTGAAATGATGATGATGATGTTACTGGGTACATATTTATGTATTCTGACAACTTTTGTAGCTAATAACATTATGGATCGTAGTTGTTTTTTTAGGGTTCTGTACTCAAAGGGTAACCAACGGGACCCTATTACTAAGCCTCCGCTGTCCGTCCGTCCGTCTGTCAGCAGGCTGTATCTCATGATCCGTAATAGGCAGACAGTTGAAATTTTCACAGAATGTGTATTTCTGTTGGCGCCATAACAACACATAATAAAAATAAATTAAAAATTAAAGGCGGCTCCTCTACTACTATGGACCGGAACCCTTCTTGCGCGAGTCCGACTCGCACTTGGCTGGTTTTTTTTTTTTTAAATACTTAAATTTTTATGGACATCCTGCGTATACCTGGTAAGATTACAATTTTGGAAAAGTAAAACGAAACCATTTGAAATTAAAAAAAAAAGACTTTCACTTCAAGTAACACAATCATTTTCGTGATCTACCATACGTACCGACTTATTATTTTCAGATTTTAATGACAACAAAAAAAAAACGTTTTTTGTTAAAAATTTCAAGAGTCACGTTTTTTACAATAATAAGATCAAAACCTCTTTTGCTTTATTCTACTTTGTACGTTACCGTTAAGCTTGGCATTCCATCAATTTAAACAATACGTTTTTTTTTGAATATTTCGCGTTAAAAAGGAAGAGAAATCTTTTGTAATTGGAGTGAAGCGTTCAGTGAATGGCATAAAGGAGTGAAATCGATGAGGGAGTGAGTGAGTGGATCTCTTATTAGCTAATATAGTGCAGCACGCGATGCGCCGGCGCAGTACCGTTGATGTATGCCGCTTGGGACTGGGGATTTATTGCATTTTGTTCGTCGTAGTTTCCCACGTACTGATTTTTTTTTTGGAAGTTTCAAGTATATATTTTAGCTTCTATATGATCACAAATTTTATTATAATCACAAGTATGATATGTAGGTATTGCGCTTGTTATTATTTTCTAAACTTCTCTCATTTATATCTAGTATATTTAGTTATATTGATTCCACTTCCGGGCAAAAACATCTTAGTATTTTAATTAATAATGTTAAGAACTAGGCGATTCTCCAACTGCACCGCAATCCGTCGCGTAGTGTGGGGCCGCAGATTTTAACATTGTACGCCGACGCGTTGTCAGTGTGTTGTCCTAGGCGTGTTTTCTTTACAAATTCAGATACTTGCGTACAACGTTAAAATCAGTGGCCCCGCGCTACGCAACGGAGCACGGTGCAGTGGGAGAATTGCCTAAGCCACAACTGCGTTGGATGACAACTTAAGCTGGTCGTCACATCAGCAGCAGAGTAGATGTAGTGACATCAGTGCTCAGAATTAAGCTACAGTTAAAGATACTATTCCTACAACCTTTTTCAATTACGTCTTTTCAGGGCATCAGTCGCAAGCGCAACACACCCACGACTCATGTGTATCGTGGGAACGCGATACATTACGGCCGTAACTGGAGACCCTAACTCCTAACCTATTTCATGTATAAGGCCATCCTCACCTCACGAACACTTTCCGTATTTTAACGAAAATTCCGTGAGCACTGAACAAAGGGCCCAATTTATATGAGCACACGATTTGGAATGCTGTTAGTTTGAAGTTATTGCTTTGGGACGTGGAATAAAGTTGGCTGAAACGGAATTCATCGGGGATATTGTTTTAATAAGAGAAGGTGGCGATGTAGGGCTGCGGGACTGTTCGAAAGAGATACCGTGGGTGGCCCAGGAACACAAAGGGCAAAGAAGGAACATGGATGGGTTTTAGTCAGTACAAGTCTGACACTCTCTTCCGCTCCGCCCACGCGGGGTCATTTGATGATTACCCAGCCGAAAAAAAAAAGAAAAAAAAAAAGGTGGTTGATGTAAATGAGTTGGGTAAGCGGGAATTATTGTTTCAGGTGTAGTAAGTTTCATTGGGGATCTCTATGGTGATTTTTTTTTCTAGCAATGAGCACTTTGCACCTTTTAGATGGACAGACGACATTGTTGCCATCGCGGGAATGTCCAGCCCCCGTAGCATGACCACCGTAGACAAGGATTTCTTTGACGGAAGAATTGACAAAATGACAGATTGTCTCGACCCAATGACAGATTTCTTTGCACTATCTGTCATTTTGTCGATTCTTCCGTCAAAGAAATCCTTTTCTACGGTGTTCATGCTACGGAGGCTGGATGAGTCTGGCACAAGAACGTGGAGTTTCGAACAAGCAAAGGGAGGCCTTTACCCAGTGGGTGAACACGGGTTGTAGATGATGATGAACACGTTGCTAGGTTTTCAGCTGCATCTTGTTTGATAGAAAGCCAATGTTTATAGCCTCATAGTATAATGGTAAAAGGCAGCGAGATGATGACGACTGAGCGCCTAGCTTAAGTCTTACTAATAAATCAGTGGCGTGCCTAGGGGGCCAACAATACGGCAAGCCCATAAGTCAAGCAGACTGTTCTGAAACCCTAACATCATGAAGAGTAGTGGGTTATAAGGGCAAGCCAAGCTTGTAGGCCTATATGAAAGTACCGCCACAACTAATAATAAAGATCCGTTATTTTGAAAATCAATAAAGGCAAACTATGTAATAGCAAAATTATTTAAAGGTACCTCTGCAAGTCTTGTTCAACAAAATAAAATTAACCGTTT
The DNA here is from genome assembly GCA_963082995.1 of Noctua comes. Taxonomy (NCBI): domain Eukaryota; kingdom Metazoa; phylum Arthropoda; class Insecta; order Lepidoptera; family Noctuidae; genus Noctua; species Noctua comes. The sequence continues at coordinate 9,406,311 of OY720288.1, forward strand.
AGAATTGTTAACGTTAAGCTAAACGGTCCAATGTTACCAAGTGAACTTTCCATGTATCTACAAGCACAAGCAAGTCCAAGTAATTTACTTTCTATCAAAAATTTTCACGCGAATTTTCATAATAAGTGACCACAACAGCTTTCGGTATTGTGTAAGTATAATTTCCTGAGAAAACTTAGCCTGTTTTCCCACGCTGCGAGCCGTTACAAAGCCAGCTAATAATTTAGACAATTTTCCAATATCAGGCTTTGTGTGGTCCAAGTGATAGGCGAGGTAGAAGATCCGTTTTACGTAACTAAATAAAAAGTTTTTGCAAATGAAATTGTCTCTTTTCTTTGTTTAATTGAAACTTATATAGTCACTTACGTGATATCTTCCGTGATTTATTTTCCATCCACCCGCATTCTCCAGTCAACCCGCGATCATGGCGCTTGCAAAAGCGTCGAAATATCGAGAGCTCAAAATAATGAACAATCACGGAAGATATCCCGTAAGTGACAGTATAAGTTTAGTTGTAAACCGTGAAAGCTTAACACAAACGTGTTTGTTTAATTTAGGTGCATTATTTGACTTGCATTTAGTCGTAATCAATACATATATTGAGGTAGGTTTTTTAAAAGTCAGATTTTGAGAGTGGATAAATGTAGTACAAAGAGGTCCAAAAATATGAATTAGCATTCTCGATAATATTTCTTCTTCTACTAGACAACTGGATCTAGAAGAATGAGTCTTTGCATAAGGCAACGTCCGCTTGTGCAAAGACTAATTCTTCTAGAGCACTAGGATTTGGGCACAAGAGGCCGAAAGATTCATTGAAAATACTCATTAAAGAGATCTAAGCAAAAATCCAAACTAAATGACAATGTCAAGTGACACTTCGGGGGCAAAGTTATTTTTAATCTCAGTGTATATTTTCTTGAAACGAAATCGCCCTCCGCTTCCCTCTCCCACCAACCACCAAGGGTAGTCCATAGAAACCGCAACAGCGTATCGTTGGTACAGTACACGCCACTCGCATTACCTCGTAAGGACCATACCTCTATCTCATCCGTTCGCCCTATAAATTCTAATACCATGTTAGTGCATAGAAAGCTTTATTACTACTGCATGTTTATGTTATCCTGGTAGTATTTTCATAGATTTATTGAATGTGTGTGTTTATTTTGTTTGGTTTGTGTGTTTGGTTGGTGTTATTGTGACAAATATGGCGACTTTTGTAGTGTTTTCATAAAGCAAGTAGGTACTACGGTTAAAGATTAAATGTGAAGATAATTTACACTTGCCGTCTTTTGGTAAGGATGTAGGATACCAAAAAGATTATCTATTAAAAAAATCACATCTTGCAAAATATTGTTCGAATCAAGTTTAATAAATCATGATCTTCCTTTTCATCGTCGCTGTGTCAATTGCTTCGTTATCAAAACAATATCGACTTTACAATATTTTACCATAACTCACACCTATTTTTCTCCAAAGGGTACTGCAGGGGTGGCTTTATACTACGCCAACTATCGCTAGTTATGTTTAAGTCCTTGGTATACCAAGGGGCGAGCCTATTGCCTTCAATTGGGCACTAGAACAGACTCCGGGCTGCCACTAATAAACTTTTGGACCTATACCACCAATTCTTATAGCAGTACAATTTTAATGTCACTTCAGTGTGGGAAGGGGAAGGAGCTATACAGGATGTCCAGCTCCGTGTCCTTGGTTATGGTAGGCCAACCGATGTCCAAACCCAATAACCAATGATATTATAAAGAACGCTATGTTCATATTGAGCGGCGTTCAAGTATCGTTACGATGGATAATACGGGAAGTACTGAAATTACGACAATTGTCTGAATTTGTCTGCAACAATTTGCGCACGCTAGTGCGATATCTTCCTCTTTTTATTTATAATATCATTGCCAATAACACTTTGCCCGACCAGGGAATCTAACTCAAAACACATTAACATCACACCGATAACACATCTTCAATTACAATTACCATCAACATCAACCAACATCCATACATCGATATTCTTGCCACGACATTGGCACAACATACCCCCTGACATTGATTCACAATCTATCTGCCAAAGCGGTCCTAATACCCACAATAGACAGATCACACGTTTAAACAAGTTTATAACAGTACACAACAAGTCCAGTCATAATGTTGCTTGCCAAGAAATCTGTAGGGCCTTAGGGCTTGAGGTAATTTCATGTCATATCACAAGATACACAATACATGCATAGGTTAATGCGGTGTAACATATGTTTTGTGACATTTTAAGGGCGTAGGTTAAGTTTGCATGAGTATGTTGGGTGTTATCTTTCGTCCAGATCTGTAAGGGGAACCTGCTACCTGGATAATCATCAGATACTGCCTAAAAAGGCTATTTGATCAAGAATCAAATTACGCGCGAGATGTCATAATTTCGAACCGCATCTGTTGTATTATCGGTGCGAAGTCATCGTTGTAAATATGTTTTGTTTTATTGATTTTTTATCTGTGCAGACGCTTAGATTTTATCTGTACTATTGCACATGTTTTGTCAAATAAAATCGTTAAGACAAGCAGGATTGGCATGGTTAAAGAGGGATTAGATAAGGTTAGAATCGCCGGACATCGCCAATCAGCATTTTTAAGAACATAAAAGTCCTTCTTCCGAAAGTTCCCGACTTTCAGTTGTCAAACACGGACAAATTGTCGACAAAACCTTTAAAACATTAATAACTAATCAATCTGCAAAGCTCAATCAACCAAAAATCCTTTGTTATCAACATTACAAAGGAGACTTGACTCCAATAACGCACACACTCAAAAATATTCTTCTACCACAAAATGCACATGTTCCTTAGCCTCTGTGTGCACCATGCTCACTGACGTCGGGGCAATACAAGGCAGCTCTCTGACACGATAAGTGGACATTTTACAAACTATTACAAAGCCTGTACAGAATGTGGGTAGGTCATATTAAGCCGTGCTTGCTCCAGTTATGGCGCGAAAGTTGAAGTATTTAGTTACCATCTTATTAGTGTTTTTCGAACATTAATCGGTTTTCACTGTCAATTTTGTGGGGGATTTGAATTTTCTAATCAGGAGAAATTGTGTTACTAAGCTCCGCCCCTGAGACGACCCACTGACCGTGTACTACTCTCAAAGCTAGGACGCTTTTTGGGTATACAGAGAAGTGTAATGTCACTTTCCGCTCATAAACTATCTAGCCTTTTATTATTACAATATTCTGCGAATAGGGTGTCATCAAAGGGACTGTTATTACTCCTAGAATACTTTTTGTAATTTCCGGCATTAAATTAAAGGTTTAATTTTGCTAGGGCTTGGCGAAAATCAATCCGGTCTAGCTAGCCAAAAATCGTCAAGAATCAGAGATACCTACACCATTCACAGATACAGGTTGTAGTAAAAACCTTTCTTAACAAATAACACGGGTAAACTTATACTGTCACTTACGGGATATCTTCCGTGATTGTTCATTATTTTGAGCTCCCGATATTTCGGCGCTGCACGCTGTTGCAAGCGCCATGATCGCGGGTTGACTGGAGAATGCGGGAATCACGGAAGATATCCCGTAAGTGACAGTATAAGTTTAGTTGTAAACCGTGAAAGCTTAAAACAGTGTTTAAATAACACGGGTGACACAGTTAGGGTCAAGCAGGTTTCAGGTGACACTGGACATGTGTGGACGTGTCTTTATAATTAGCGAGTGCGAGTGGGGTACTAATGAGAGCTATTGTTTCAAGTCGACGAACTTGCACTTGACTGAGTGGCTGAGGGTAATGGATTTGGTGAGACTCTGAGTATAAAATACTGGTCTTCGATCTACCATAATTTGGCTTAGACAAAGTCAAATGTCATTTGTTTAATTAAGGCTAAGAATTAACACTTTTTTAGCGTCATTTGCCGCTCTTCGCCACTGCAACAAGTTCTGGCTAAAAAAACTATATGTTTAATTCTGTCTAAAGTTCCCTTTAAATGAAATTAGATAGATACTCTGTTCAACGTTTGTATAATTATGAGCTTTCCATACATTTATTTGGATTATCTCGTCAAATAGAGAAATTCACTAAGATTATATTATAATTATCCTGACGACTGTGCACTCGTTTTGACAGTTAATATTGTCCAAATCAGTGCCTGCTTTAGCTGGCTGTTCGTAGGTTCTTCAAAGCTGCCACCATGCTTATTAATTGATTTATTTTTCATCAGAGAGTGTAGTTATACCTATACTCACATTTAAATTCAATCTCATCCTAATCAACGTTGATCCATAAAGTATTTGCGCTCATTATTCTCAGTTACAATCTGACAGATGGCTGGGCTTTAATCGAAAGATTAAAATTATCTGTCAGCTAATGAACCGCAGTACGGCGCCGACGCAAATTATTTAGCACCCTCTAGCAACCATCGCTTATTCGATTATAATTGTTTTTCACGCCTATTTCGCGTTATTGAAATAAATCTCTTTTGTTTTGATGTTTATTGTTGTTTTCGTGTGTTGATTGGTTTGGTTTTGCATATGGATTTGCGTTTTGATTGTTTAAGGTTAATTGAAAGTTAGTATAAAGGATGTAAATAGACCCTTAACATATCCGAAAGGCACTTGTTCTCCCCGTCTTTGCGATAATGTTTTTGTTCTAGACCATACCTGGGAACCTTCTAGTTACGGAGATATTGGGGGTCAAAGTTTCAACTTTTTCACAAGTTTTTTTTTTAAATACATGTTTTTAATGTAAGAATTTTACTTTACACACCTCCACGACCCTCGTACTATTCAGTCCATCCATCAGCACAATGCTTTGAGTGCTTTCCATCGAGTCCTACCGTAAAACGTGATTTTTCACCCCAAAAAAAAAAGTCAATTCCCAGCAATAATTTTTGCGTAAAGTTACTTAGTTTGATGTACAGAATGCTCGATTGACGGCTATGTGAAGGGCCTGTTTACACCCTTTTTCAATGGCAATACACGTACGGTACGATGAATTTGAGCAGCAGAATTTTAATTTAGATTTCAAGAGAGGTAGTTAGAAAAAGGAGGTCGTAGTTAAATAATAACGGTCTTCAGGTTAAACCGCTGTTTGCCTAGGTTGGCTCGTGGATGGGTGACCACCTATTACACACCGAGTTTCCTCCGTTCCACTTGTTAAGGCCTCAGGTGTTTATAACTACGAGTACTTTTGCTCTGAAGTTCCATCACAAAGGATCGTCCTGCATGTTGCTTTTATCAAAACTTTTTCATAAATCTGCCGAAAAGCACTCTTTAATGTTAATCTTAATAAATGGGAATGTGAAACTACAGTACTCTCTCAAGTTATTATGCCTTGTGACTGTGATTGTAGCTTCGCTTCTTTTTTGTTTTTTTTCGACATTCAAAAGTGCCTGTGATGGTCTAATTGAAATAAATGCTTTGAGTTTGAGTTTGAGTTTGAATCTTACAAATTACAACAATCAACTACCCCAGATTAATTACATAAATAATATTTTACTACAAATAATGTCACACCAACCAACAATACGCCACAAATCTTCCCACACCTTGAACACCGCCTATAGTCAATGAACTGATTCATAAGCCTGATGATAATCATCAACATTACGCGTAGAACTAAGCTCCTTTTGTGTACACTCGGCCTTGAATCTCTGATGAGCAGGCCATCTGACACTGGGAAGTCATTAAACAACATTGTGTTACTAAACGAGCGAAGAAATTATGTCACTTTGACATTAGGTGTGGATTGTCTATTGTTTTGGGCACAGAAGATGCGAGGGACTCGATTGACTGCCTCGTGGGTCGAGTGGTCTCTGGAGGTGGTGACTCCTGGGTTCAATTCCCGGGTCATGCAAAGTGTTTTTGGGTTTTACAAAGAATGTCTTGGTAGCAGCCGTGGAGTCTGGATATCCGGCCAGTTGATGACAATAGGTTCGCGCCATATTACGTGGGACTTTTAACATGGCTGGCGAAATGTGGGTGTACTATTAGGTACACCACTGCCTAACCCTTCAAGGTTTACTGGCGTGGTTTTATGTTATGTTATATACGAGGGCCTAGATAAAGTGGCATTCCCGTAAACGATGACGGGAAAGTCAGAAATGTATCTAGGATTGACATTTGGATTTGTCTGATCAGTTGTACATCATCAACATCATCTGGCTAGCCTTTTCCCAACCATGTTGGGGTCGGCTTCCAGTCTAACTAAATGCAGCAGAATACCAGTATTTTACATGGAGCGACTGCCTATCTGACCTCAACAACCCAGTTAGCACTAAGTAATACGATACCCCTTGGTAAGACTGGTTGTCAGACTTACGTGCTTTCCCAAATAAAAAAAATAAGTTACCGATCTGTCAATAATGTGGAAAGTCAGAAATACGAACGTTATAAAGGTATAGCCGCTTGTTTAGGCCTTCTGACACTTCTTGCCGATTTTGCGGCTGCATTTATGCTGTGTAATGACGTCTTTATAATCCTAAATAATTTCTTTATTTTTTTTTTAAACAAACAACAAACAAAAAATAAAAACTATAAAATAAACTAAACAACAATATTATACAACAACAAACAACAACAACAACAACAACAAACAACAATTACAAACAGCAACAATACAACAAACAACAATATTACTAAGTAAACAAAGCTCAGTAAGTTAATACCGTTTTCAGTAACGACAGCTAAATGACACCGAAAGTAAAAGCGGACTGTCGCATTTTCAACTCTCGGCTCAGCGAGCTTTTATTTGGTTATTAATTTTGTTGTGGTTCACTGGTAATCAAACAGGTCAGTAAAGTAGTAACAATTAATGTAAATCACATCACTTAACGTATAACAAAATATATAAAAAAAAACTGTACATTTAAACAGGAAACCATTTGTTGGATTATATTCGACGAGTATATTAAATCATTTTACAGATTAACAACTCATTGTGTGCGTCTCTATTGTGTTCAGCTATTAGTGAATAGGTTCGTACTAAGGTATTTAAAGGTAGATAAGGCTAAGGCAAGAACGGGCGAAGACTACCCAATATTATGGGAGGCATCGTTGATCGTTGTACAAACAGCATCCTTGCTCAGCGTACCTTTAATAGGCACTGATCAATGCAGAAGTTCTTCTAAATCATTGCAAATTGAACATTTATTTTTAACTAGCACATCGCAAAACTTTGAACCGGAACTTTGTCCACAAAGAATGTGATAGGTCGTTTAATATGAATATAATTTATAATTAATACTCGAAACGGGAAATTTACCATGTTTACTGTTTTTTATGAGTTCCCGATATTTCGGCGCTGTTGCAAGCACCATGATCACGGATAAACTGAAGTAGTAGTGAAGCAGTTAGTATTAATAATAAAGTTAGTGACCATGATAGTTTAAAATCTTATATAATTTAAAGCCTATAGCACCCACGAATAATGTAGTTAACTGCCAGTGAAAAAATGTTTAGAATTGGATTACCCACTACATAGAAATTAACAAACAAATTTTACTATTAAGTAGTATAGATAGTATTCGGAATAATTTTAATAAATTCAATCTCCTTTTTAAATCATTCAAACATTAATTAAAAAATATTGCACACGTACCATTTAAAACCCGCGACATCTCTTGACTTAAGCCACACACCAGCAAATTTTTATATCCGCAAAGATCATCGCTGGAGACTAATCTGTCACCTTTTATAATCTGTTGACATGTAAAGGTCTTGTTAGACATTACATTTTAATTGGGTTATATAAAAGACATCCCAGTATTTATCGTGTCTAGTTTTTTTAAATAATAAAACCTCATTTGTTTTTTTAATGCGTTATGTCTGTGAGCTAGATATTTTGAATAGTTTGTTGCATGCAGTTTTTGAATTTGTCTTTGTGTTAAATATTAGTTTGACATGCTTCAGTTCTTGAATCGAGGAGCTCGTGGCTAAATAATAACAGCCGCTCGGATCGATTTTTAGGTTAACCCGTGCTTGCCTAGGTTGGTATGTGGATGGGTGACCATCTCGACCATCTCGGTATGTGACCCATTACATACCGAGTTTCCTCCGTGCCTCGGAAAGCACGTTAACCCGTTGGTCTCGGCTGCCATTTATAGATTTTTGACAGTCGTTACAGCCAGTGGCTCAAAAAGTCTGACAACCAGTCTTGGAAAGGACTGGGAGTTTTGTATAATCATATTTAAAATTAAGGTTAATTAAAATTCACAAATAATTACGTAATAATTATTTCTTTCTAAATATGGGATTACCTGATGATATGTGAATGGATACGGCAATAAAACAGTAAACAAAATTAACTTCTAAGTCTGGAAGTAATGACATAATAAATATAACGATATTATGACTGTTGTTTTAATAAAATTTTATTGCAATGATATATCGTTGTAATTCTCAACAACGACTTAATAATTGCACATAATCTGTTACATCGTAAATGTATAGATTAAGTTAATTTATAAATCGAGTTCTTTATATTTAAATTCACATTGGATACCTATCCTTTAATTGTTTTAGCCTCACGTCAGATTACTCAATGCATGAGAGTACATCATCATCATCTATCTAACCTTTTCCAACACCCATCCGGATATACTGGAAGCCGACCCTAACTGTTAGGGTCAGTTTCCAGTCTATCCGGATGCAGCTGAGTACCAGTATTTTACTTAGAGCGACTGCTTATCTGACCTCCACAACCCAGTGTCAACAAAAAATGACAGCCGGGACCAACGTGGCTTAAAGTGCTTTCCGAGGCACGTAATAAACTCGGTATGTATACAGTATTAATAATACATATTTTTTTTAGAATCATCATCATCATCATTTCAGCCGAAAGACGTCCACTGCTGGACAAAGGCCTCCCCCAAGTGTCGTCACATTTTAACAATAATTCCATTTTTTTAATAGAATAGAATAATTTATTTAAGAGGTACTACAAAAAGTGTACATTTAATATCAATTTATTATTCTTATTGTTTTTAAAATATTAATGGAAATAATATATATGGCATTTCAAAAGGCCAGCCTAAGTAAATCATAATTTAAGAAAGCAAATTAAACTGAGCCGGATGTCATCAATTTGCTTACAACGGCGTCAAAAGAGTTTCCCCGTGTGTCTAGAAAAATAAGTATAATAGCATTGAATTAAAGTAAAGTAAATATTCAAATCAAACGATACCCTAATCAATAACCAATTAAAATAACTGTCTTACGAAACTAACTTTCGCAAACTACACCTAACTTTAAAAGGTAGTAACACATATCAGGATGACTGACAAGGCATTAGTGTTACTCTTCGTGTTTTTATGTTATTACACGTTCAATGTAACTCGTATCTAGACCAGACCAAAGGTTAGACTGGTCGGTAATCGAGAGGTTGTATGATAGTAGGAAATGAAAGTGGCTAATATTAGGCTAAGAGAATTATAGACCGAGCGGTTTAATGTGTCCTCCGCCTTGCCCCACATTAAGCGTCCACAAAGTCCTAAAAATATACCACAGGTTATTTGTTTTAAAATAACCATAATCCATGTTGGTATTACGATACTAATTGAACCAATACGTAATCAACCTTCAGATATACCATTTAAATTGATACCTTCGCGAGGACTCATTAAAGCGGTCGGTCTACAATTTCGGTGACGGCAGGTGCTGTAAAGCTGTGACTGATGGCGTCCTAGGACTGGAAAGAAGAAGTCTTGGTCGTCCGGCGGCAAGATGGGCAGACGACAGTGTTGCCATCGCGGAAAATCCTGGATGAGGCTGTCACAAGGACGTGGAGCTTGGAACAAACAAAAAGAGGTCTATACCCAGCAGTGGGTGAAGTCGATGATGATGATGATGATGATGAAAAACGGTCGAACAAATGAGAAAAAAAAATCTCACTAGTTCGACGATCGAACTAATGAATCGAACTAGTGGGAATAAACGTTTTTGAGTAGGTATAATGTTTTGTTGTAGTTATGCATGATATAACTCGGCTTAACAATGTTAGAATTACTTGGTTGGTAAATGTTAATATTTGCAAAATGAATACTGCTCCATTTACTTGAAGCGTATCAAGAAAATGTTTTGGAATTCTTATTTAATTGAAAAATAAAGTAGTATTATATCTATTGTTTTAAGTAAAAAAAATGGCATTATAGTACCAATTAAATGAATTCTGCGCATATTTTGAATTAATACTGAAGTAAAAAGGATCATCCTGTTTTAGAAATTGCAACATAATCTAATCCTAATTTACAAAATGAAGCATCTCCTTTAATAGAACAAATTATTTACTTCCATGAATAATAAGACTTATTTCAGTAAAATTCAACTCAAACATCTTTCCAGTGACCACAAATAATTTGAAACTGAATCGTTCTCAAAAGTACATTACCATAGTTCAGGTTGATGTAACATCACAGGATTCCTGCTTCTGATAAGAGTGCCATTTAATTAAAATTCAATTTAAATCACCTGTCCACATTTAAATGCTCTGATTTAAACTCTCAGCCCCCGAGTGCAAAGTGCAGATATTATTAAAATATGAATCAGTTCCGCATACGGAATCTGATTTAATAGTCACTGTTATTGGATCCTTATAATTTATGGCCATTTGCCTTCGTGGGAACGACTGTGTGGCTGGGTACTTAGACTGCTATCACACCGTACTGTAATGTTATCTCGACTTGGCTTTTAAATTGCTCGTTTATCTACTTTGTCTTTGGTTCGAATATGAGTTGTGGATTTAGGAATTATTGTTTTACTGTTTCTGGTATTTCGTAATTGTAATTTTGTAAGAATTTACTAGTGGATTCTTGTAAACTTAGGCGTTGGTAGATTATTTGATTTGTGTTGCCAATCGTTTAGGTGGAAGCGTCAGGTTATACCGCGAAATTCAAATTTTCTTACGTTTTTTGCAATTTTCCGGCCAGTGTCAGGGTGTGTTGAAAAAAAAATTATTTGTGACCGTAACAAGTATGAATTTAAAAAAATTAACTTAGAGGGAAGTATTGATGATTTTAATGATTATAACTAGCCATATTTGCTACGGTCGTGAATCAATATACAACCTGACACTGACCTGCAATTTGAAAAAAACGTAAGAATATTTGAATTCTGCGGTCTACCCTGACGCTTCCACTTTAAAGATTGGCAACACAAATCAAATAATCTAAAGGTAGATTTCAGCATTGAAATTAACATGTAAACAATGAACGATCGACGGTACGGTTGGCGCAGTGGATAAGCGATTGGCTGCTGCGTAGCATGTCGCGGGTTCGATCCCCGCTCGGATCAAATATTTGTATGTCCTACAGATAGTTGTTCCAGGTCTGGTTGTTTGTGTTGGTGAGTTTAAATGTTTGTAAACGTACCCACGATACAGGAGAAATTCCTAGTGTGGGGGTAAGGTTATAAAAAAAAAAAAAAAAAATTAACGCGAATGGCACATTTTCACGTTACGTTGATAACATTCACTCTAGGACGTAATGATTACTATGCGTATGAAGATATGTGGTTTTTGTGGCAGGGAGTGAGAACAACATTTATTTTTGTTAAAAGTTTAAGAGCTAAGCGATTTAATTTCTTATGCCAACGGTGTGTAGGAAGGCCTCTCAGTATTTAATTATTGGTGAGACATCAAGTAATTAGGTGTCACATTTATGCAAATAAACACTTTAATGGGGATGCATGTTATCGCTACAAATGTGGATGGGCTACAGAATATGAAATTAATGTCATATGAATAAAATTATTATTTCTTGAAAGAACTAGACAAGCTTTTGAGCGATTATTAAAATTTTTAATTCCAACTGCTGGTCCTGGGTTTGATTCCTTAGTCGCGCTAATTGTTATTGGTTTTTTTCCATCAGAAATTTCACAGCAGCAGTCACGGAGTCTGGATTTGTGCCCGGTTGATGGCAATAGGCTCGCCCCTATTACATGGGACTATAAGGTACACCTCTGCCTAACCCTTCGGCGATTACAGGCGTGATGTTATGTTATGTTATTTACTTCAAATCACTTCTTTCCAGTGATTCCCATCCATGAAAACCAACACCCAACATCACTAATTTCATTAACAAATTCACATTAAAAACTGTACCAATATACTTTGAACAAAAACCCACCTAATCTAAAAGCTAACTCCACATAACACAAAAACGGCCGGCAAAACGGCTCAACAAAGCGGTATCCTCTCAATCCGCAAGTAGAGCCTCTTAGCCAACCATATCTATCAATTAAGGCCCGGAGTAAGCGTGAGCGGACTTTTGATTGATCCATCAATACATACATAAATCCATTAAGGTAATACGCATGGCCTGTTAATTGTGTATTTTCTACGGCTGTCAGTCGAGATACATCCGAACCAAAGTGATTCGAACATTCGAAACTGTTTCAAATACTGCTCTGGGATTGGGCAATTAAAAAATCGTGAAAGTTCTACAATGATGGCGGATTAATGTAAAGTGGCCAGTTAGAGGTGGGTGGCGCAATTATTTAGTTTTACGCATGTTTTACAGTTCAGGGTGGGCCGAAGTTTTGGGCAATTTTTTGGCGTTTTGTTAGAGAAACTGCCTATTGATTAAACGAGCTGAACTTTAACGCCAATTAAAGCTATTCGCGATTAATTCGGTTTTGGGTTAAGTTAGATGGACTGCTGATTAATTACTTCAGGGCTGTGTATCTTGGTAACATTCTGTTGTCAGTACATTTTTTGCAATGTTAAGCGTTTGTTGTTCACTTGAGATAATTCATCCATCAGAAAGCTTTGCAAAAATGAAATTCATGAACTGGATTTTTCAGCCTGCAATCAACCCGGAAGAACACCTACCGCCTGCATACGAACTGCAGTGGCCAATCTGGAAATCTCTGAACCAATTGCGGGCCTAGATTGGCCGCTGTAGGTATAATCTGGCCAAATGGAGTATCTTCGATCCATACAGAATACCATTGTGGAGCCCCTTTGCAATACATACTCCATCTCCTGCCCTGTCCATCCTACACAACCACTTGCACTTTTGCAGGGTTTAATCGAAGCTAGTATTAGAGCTGTGCAGGTAAACACATACTGGTCTAACACAATTAAAGTTTCATAGACATGTAAAGAAGAAGAATAAGGTAACTGATGATGATGATGGTGATGATGATGATGATGATGATGAATGAAACCGTCTGTTATTTCGTGTTTTCTTGTCGCTGTAAATTACAAATACCTATTACTATAACATCAATATAAGCTGATATAAAATCGTGAACAATATACTCCATGTTGTGGTATTGTGGTGGAAGATACAGCGATGTTCTGCGCAATTAATGTTATAGTGAATGAATTCATCATTTATTAATATACGAATATGCTAATTAAAAATACTGACATGACTACTACATGCTTACTAAGTCATGTATAAAAAGGTTTTATTTTTATTAAGATTTATAGATGCTTGCAGCACATACGCTGATACATTATGACTGGCTTTCCTGTAGATATACATAAGTTTATGGTTTTAGAATGAGATTTTTACGTAATGTAAGCAATGTTTTAACCGTTTATCCAATCTAAAGAGGGTCTATTTAGACCCTTAACATAGCCGAATGGCACTTGTTCTCCCCGTCTTTGCGATATATTTTTTTTTCTAAACCATACCTGGGAACCTTCTAGTTACGGTGATATTGGGGGTCAAAGTTCCAACGTTTTCACAAGTTTTATTTTAAATACTATAATATATATTTTAAATACATGTTTTTAATGTAAGATTTTTACTTTACACACCTCTACGACCCCCGTACTACTCAATCCATCCATCAGCACAATGCTTTGAGTGCTTTCAATCGAGTCCTACCGTAAAACGTGATAATTTTTGCGTAAAGTTACTTAGTTCGATGTAAAGAATGCTTGGTTGACGGCTATGTGAAGGGCCTGTTTACACCCTGTATAACTTTTACACATGTCTCATAATTTTAATTGAAGAGTGTGTACACCAATTTTCGAATCAATCGACCCAGAACCGTCTCACCCTCTTAGGGGTAGAATTTCAAAAAATCCTTTCTTAGTGTATACCTAATCTTCACAAAGAATACTTCGTCCAAATTTCATGTCTCTAGGACCAACCGAAATCCTTTCTTAATTGCTGCATGCGTCATTATAGCTATCTGTATGGTCAAATCTTTACCCGATCTAAAAAACTCATTACAGAAGCTTCGAAAAAAAAAACAAACCTCATAGGTCATCTATGTAACGACCTGCTTACTTGATATGTAAGTGATACAGAATATATCAAATAAACTGCATAATAATATTCAACCACGACATTATAGCTCTATAATGAAAACTTAAGCATATATTTTGTTTAGACGAATGAAAATTACATGAATCGAACTGCAATATTCTGAGCCAAGGTTTTTGCTAGGACACCATAAACTCTGCAGAAACATGTTTATTTATTCATTCGATCATATACTTACATGTATTTTGTATCTACAGTTTAACTTTAGAATACATTACTTATAATAACCCGCAGTTACACAGGGTGTAAACAGACCCTTCACATAGCCGTCAACCAAGCATTCTGTACATCAAACTAAGTAACTTGAAGCAAAAATTATTGCTGGGAATCGACTTTTTTTTTTGGGGTAAAAATCACGTTTTAAGGTAGGACTCGATGGAAAGCACTCAAAGCATTGTGCTGATGGATGGATTGAATAGAACGGGGGTCGTGGAGGTGTTTAAAGAAAAAACAAAAGTGGTACTTTGACCCCCAATATCTCCGTAACTAGAAGGTTCCCAGGTATGGTCTAGAACAAAAAAATGATCGCAAAGACGGGGAGAACAAGTGCCTTTCGGCTATGTTAAAGGTCTATTTACACCCTTTGTTTATTCTATGAAAGAATTTAAAAGCTGTACCTACTCCTGCTGAAAATCTCCCACTTGGACATGGGTTGCCATGGCTGACCTGGAGGTCTTTTAATAGACTCCGGAGTCAGGTTGGCCGCAGCAAGGAAAGCCCTGGGGTGTAAATGTGGTGCTGTTCCCCAACCAAGGAGTAATATTAATAATTGTCCTGCGTGTCCTGTTGCTTGTTCACTACAGGAACTGATGGACGCTGAAGCTGCCAAACTCAGCCAGGCTCAGTTTTGGCCCGTCATAATTTAGATTGGCATCGACACGCTAAGAAAAGAGCTACTGAAATGAAATGTCAATCATGTCGACCGTCAAATAGGAAACGCTATGAAAGTGTCAATTGTCTAGATTCTCAGCATCATTTATTTTGCTCTAAAGTGTACCTATACCTATTACCAGAAAGAAATGGATTTTATGAACGATCATTTACTTTCTATAGTAATTTATGAGCTACTTACTAGTCTCCTATGTTTTGTTCACGAATTGGCTATTTACAAAAATGTATTGTATAAAGTTTACTGCCACTTTTTTAACAAAATTTTGAAAAACTTAATTTCAACCTTAAATCAATCATTACTAAAGCAAAAATCCGTTCGCAATTACAAACCAGAAACACATAAGGCCAAAGTAATAGATCCATCTCTAAATCTCTATACAAACTAATTAAAACTGATGTACCGTTTCATTATACGCCGTAATGAGTTTAGTTCTAACACAATGGTTTAATTAGATGGAAGCTGTTCATTAACATACGATTGTGTCAAAACACTCAGTTCTGTCGTATCGGACTGTCAACTAAATGTCAAAGATGTGTCGGTGGGTTGGTGACATTGGCCTCTTGTGTAATGTACAGACGAGTGCACAGTTTTGTTGCTGGTTTCAATAAGCTTGCATTTTGGTGTGACGTTGCTTGTTGTAATGTTGTATTTTCTGTGATGAAGGCTTTGATATTGATATTGCTGGGTAAAGGAATAAGTGACAAATTAATTTGTAAAAAAATATTTGATTCTAAAAAGTAGGTAAGCGATTATAGATCTAAAATAAATTAAACACGGTGTCCATAATCAACTTCCTGCCCTTGTCTCAACTAACTTGGGCGCAACACATTTTTTTCTTCCATTCTCTTCTATAAGTCATTACACAATCAATAACTTTTTTCTTTTATGTTATTTCTCACATTGGCCAAGCAAACTCAATGATCTTTGGCAAATGCAGTAAACTTTTCTCGACTATTAAACAAATAAGTTAGAGACATGAATAGTGTGCTATTTAATTTAATTACATATAACATCACTTCTGTAATCCCCAGAAAAAAAGGGTTAGGCAGAGGTATACCTAATAGTATCTACACCCACATTTCGCAAGATATTTTTAAGTCCCAATAATAATTAATAGTTAATCGTATATTGTAATTGAATTACAATTACTGTTAGTCCGTTGTCATAGATTTGAAACATTTTACAAACAAACATTCACTAAAACAAACAAAATTATTACCACAAAACAATTTTCCCCGCGCGTACACTTGCGGCCAAACAAACCTGCACGCGTTGATCGGCTTACGTCGCGTCTGCTATCAACTGGTACATCGACGTCTGTCCACGTGCCCGGATTAAACGGACCGTGTGACATGTGATTGTACACTTATTTGTACATGAAGTGTATGATTAATGGTTTAGTGATACGGGTAACGGCATTAGGGAATAATGATGGGAGGATATGTAAGTTATTCGTGTTATAGAATGATTTTTGAAAAAAAAAAAACTTTTCACGCGGAAATGTTTTGATGAATAAATTAGGTTCATAATTATAATTAAATCTTTTGATCAATCTCATGATAGTAAAATTCTTCAATAAACATAGCCGTAGATATAACAAAATAGAGAGGTTTTTTAAAGCAGAAAGAGGAGGGCTATGCCCAGAAGTGCAGACAAACAAAGGCTTGCAAAACAGAAACTAGAAAATTTTAATAAGGAAACATATAAAGAAAACTCTAAAAAAAATCACACAACCAAAAACTGCGAACAGATGTGAACTTCAAAATAAAATACAAAAGAAATCATCATAGAATAAATCACTTAAATAATCTATTACCATCAACTTTTTACCCCACTTTCTATAATGGATGTCGTCCAATATAATTTTGGAATGCTTTAGTGAAAATACCTGCGTTGACTTGACGTAGGGCAATAAGAGCAAGTCATCTTTCGGCCTAATATAAATAGCGAACATTAGATGAACGAGCCTGGTTGGTTTACACTGGCGGTCCTAAAAACTTAAGCATTATTTTTTGAATGCAGTTTAGACTTAGCAGCTATACCAATCAGATTTTTGGTTTTATATCAGATAGAATATAATCTAATAGCTGTCAGTCTCTTGGCGCGTGTATGGTTAAGTGATTGTACAGACACCAGCACATCAAGCTACCCGAAACTGTCAAATTTCCCCAATCAACCTTAAATCGAATGCTTAAGCGATAAAGTTGAAAATCTATTAAATAAATTTGGAAGATTGTAGTAGCTTGATGCGCTGGCGTCTGTACTGCAACTGTCAGTGTTATTTTAATTGTGAAATATTGACATTGACAGCTCTTGAACGCGATTCAGATGTGCTGATCGCATTCAGTTAAATTGGTGGAATTCGCTATTAGCTTTCTTTATTTACACAAAATAAGACCATATTCAGTGGCTTTTTTTTTGGGTTAAAAATCACTATTCATAACTAATTTGGAGCATTTGTGTAAGGTTTAAAAAATATACTGACAAAAATGTTGACCAATATTCACTGGTCTGCAGTGTACACTGGCCCGTCTTTCCGTAATGGTCTTACGCGCATTACGTTATTTTGAGTGGTTAGTACTGGACAAAAAACATAGCGAGACAGTTCGAGTTATGCGCGGAACGTCGACCAAGGGTCTTTAGTCAACCATTTGGAAGTTGATTATATTTTTTTTCATTAGATAAACATTTTACATCTCAAAGTAATATGGTTAAGGTAAATGATATGTTTTTTTACACTAATTTATGGGGAAGCCTGAGTATTTTGATTTTGCTTATGCTGCTAAAACAGCAGCAGTCTCAGGGATTTTAATTGATATTAACTACCTTTAATTCTTTGGCATTTTTGTTAGGCTAAATGAAAAAAGCATTCACATTCGTTTTTTATGACACCATCACCAGAGCTATTGTACTACCTATTGCTGCCTGCATTCGAACTTACGGGAGATTTTTTGTACATGGACTCTCACAAATGAGATAATATCCGCCATAGCGAACTAGTGATCCAAATTAAAAAAAAATCTAAGAAAAAAAAAAAAAGAAAAGAAAAACAGGCAAGCCAGCTTGGACAAATACATTTCATCGTTGCTTAGAAATTTTCAATCTACCTTGAATGATATATATCAATGAGAATGATGCATATTTATTTAAATATAAAACACTTGATTCATTTATGATAGTCATAACCATAATTCATTTTAATATCATTACAAGTACCCACTTTAATATTTAAATTATGCTGATTAATATAATAAACAAATCAAACAAAAACATGGAAGTAATTAAGTACAGGACAAAATATCGGATTGAAATTATTATTCCATTGGGTTTGCTAATGGTAAGCTGCGGGAATAGTGACAGGTTGTTAGCTTGCGCCTACGCACGGTAACCCATTGGCCTCAGTTGACTCTTGTAACTTGAGTGAGATTATTATATTAAGGGAATGTCCTTACGTCGATATGTTTTGAAATTGATCTACAACATTATTTTTAGTATATGCGAAACCTGAATATAGTTTGTTCAGAATAAGTAACTGAATCGATTCCAATAATTTTTAAACCATGTTATATTTTGTACCATAAATATTTAAAAAAGGTTACAAGTTGGACACCGAGCGACACTAAGTACCTATAGCTACCATTTAGGTACCTACTGCCAAATTATTGTTATCACTAGACACGAGTTTCAGGTTTCGCATAAACTAAAACTAATGCTGTATACTTCTTATACGACCACGTAGTACAAGAACAGTAAGCTAAGGCTCAAACGAAAATACGATGTCAATGAGGTCGTTTTACGGTAGTTAAAAATCAATCATAAAACACCCCAAGAGCTTACTAAACATAACATCACGCCCGTGTCCCCGAGGGGTTAAGCAGAGGTGTACCTAATAGTACACCTACATATCGTCAGTTATGTTTATGTAATAGGGGGCGAGCCTATTGCCATCAGCCGAGCACAAACCCAGACTCTGTGAGAAATTCCTGATGGTAAAACCCAATAACACTTTACCGGACCTGGGAATCTAAGCCAGGACCTCATGCTCAGCAGTCGCTTGCGACCACTAAACCAACGAAGCAGTCAAACACCATCTTAGTCATGTTTCAGTATTATCCACATTTTTAATGAAATTAACCGTTACTAATTATCACATACGTCAAAAGTATTGGCGTCAACATAAATAATTTGCCACACAAATAAATGAAGCCAAAATTTAAATTATGGTGAAACTACGCGGTGACGTGGTGTGAATACTAAACGTTTTGGGAGTCCATTATCAGGTCATTAATCTGGCTAAACAGTTATTTAGATAGCTGATAGAGAAAAAGTTTTGTTTAGTTCTAAAATATGCAACAAAAAATATTAAAAAATAAAATATGAACTGCCTTCTTGATCTTGTGGTCGCGACTGCTGAGAATGAGGACTTGGGTTCGACTCCCGGGTCGGGTAGTGTTATTGGATTTGTTCATCAGGAATTTCTTCAGTAGCAACCAGGGAGTCTAGATTTGTGCCCTTTTGATGGCAATAGGCTCGCCCCGTATTACATGGGACTTAAACATAACTGGCGAATGTGGGTGCAACATAATTGGGTACACCTCTGCCTAACCCTTTAGGGATTACAGGCGTGATGTTATGTTTAGTAAAATCTATTACAGTCTATTCAAACTTGCTTTACCTGTGACAGCAGCAGCCCAAACGTAACCTTATAATAACGAAAGTAAAGGAACTTTGAGTTTGGCAGACTTGTCAGTGGCGCCAACCCATCAGCTACTTTATTTTAACGAAAATAAAGCTCTATATTATTTTGACAGTGATGTTCAATGACTGTAAATTATTTAGAAATACTTAGGTTCACGAGATTATTCAACGTATCAAGCAATGGCTACGGAATTTTTTGAAAAAGACTACCCATTACGTCGGCAAGAAAATACTACGTCAAAATCTTAGAACACTTATTAATTCAATGAAAGCCACTTAAGCGTCTAATTTCCGCGAAAACGACGTTTACTTACGACATCACTTTGTCAAAATTTACCTGAAAACAGCTCTAATTGAAATCACAATGACCTTCAAAGTAAATAACTTGGTACAACTTCAGTACATAGTGATATCGAATCACTTAGCATGCTACGTCACAAGTTAAAAGCTGAAGTGTAAACTAATGTAACGTCATTTTAACACGTTATGAAAGAAAATGTAACCATAATTATTGATTTAGCAAGGAATATAATACGCAATGTGTACGTAGTATACGTCAGTGAGTTACGACATATTTTCAGAGTTTTAGACGCCATAGTGACAATGGTAGGTATATAATAGAGTGAGGAAGAGATGACGGTGGATACTAATTGAAACAATTCTGGGAAATTAGGTGGCAGACCTCGTAATATAAATCGATTACTTGGAATTGCACTGCTCTCGTAACTGAAAACACACTGACTTCGGTTTACTGAATTTACTGTGTGTTCAAATCTGTATGACTTAGAGGATATACAGGGTTTTTGGTTAAGCGTGGGCAATACTTCAAGGGAGTGAAGTACTCATAAATATGAGCAACTTTTACTATGGGGCTAACTATGAAATATGGTTTGAAAAATCTGCTGTTGCCTACATTTTTTCGAGTTACGCGACCAATAATGTGTGGAGCAGCTGATATTTCTTTCGCGATTTCATGGTCGGTCCCATAGTAAAAGTTGCTTATTTTCATGACTACTACAGGCCCCTAAAGTATTGCCCACGTTTAAAAAACACCCTGTATATAACTACGATTTGATAAGTATAGGTGGATAACAGTAAGAAATGCATCCAATCCAATACGAAGTTGGATTGTAAAATGATATGGCTTGAAAGAATCTGGAGATGAAGACTGTTATAGATGTATGGAAGAAAATTCAACAGATTGGTTTAAAGATCGATGCTAAGCGAAAATGCCTGAGAGATATTTCTTCGCATGTAAAGCCAAGTCAGAGACCCATGGGCGGCATAAAAATTCTGACACCAGGTTAGGCACTACGCGATAAAGAAAAAGGGAAAATGAAAACAGATATATTAAGTCCTTAACTACACGTAGCTTTCAAGATTTTTGATTTATCGTATGTACTGCCCTCATCGCCAACGTCTCGAAGTAAAAATTTCGCAAAATAATTCAATTGGGTAATGAGTGCAAATCAAATTATTCACTTCTAACTGTCTTGAGTCATTGTCTCCTGCGTGATGATCACGAATTGGGTCAAACACGCGTGATGTACATGAACCATGATAAAAATCATGATAGTATTATCACGATTTTTTTACAACTTCTTACAAGTACTTTGAGTTCGTAGTGACACTAATTGGTCGAAAGGACAATGATTTTAGTGACAAGTTGAAATGGAAATTCACGTTGACAGATTTCACCGTTTTATTAACGGAATTGAATGTTCTCATCGTGACGTATATGGAACTATCCAACAACTATTGTAAGTGGCCAGAACGGCCATTAAGAAATAGTGATCTACAGGGTGAAACATAATGATCACAGCACGGCTCGTGTGGTATCTCAGACCATGAAACGGAACAACTTTTGTTGTATGACTTTTGGAAATTCATTATTTTTTGTTTTTGTTTTGCCATATGTTGATCGCGTCAGTTCCTATAGAAAGTCCAATACTTTTTTGCGAATCTCAAGAACTCGTAGAAAAAAAATTGTTCAGTTTCATGGTCCAAGAGACCACACGGGAGGTCTTGCGTTTATTTTGTTACACCTTACAATCTACACGAATTAAAGTTAATAAGCAGTTTAGAAGTCCACTGATCCATTTATTACCTACATATTAGTTTCAATTAACTATGGAATATCGGATTCCTCTTATGGATGGTCTCATGGACTGTACTGGAGGTAAGGTTATGGTATGTCAGGTCTATGTTACAACTGTAAGGAACCAGACAATTTTTTGTCCGGCTACTTTTACGTTGAGACTGAATTTTCGTAAATTATAAATCTTACCTCGTGAACATGTTGGCTTGTGGAGTGCGTCGTATGTATAGGCACGCTCTGGTCGGCGTCCCCGCGCGCCGCCTCCGTTGTCATCATTGGCGACACGACGACCTCGCACCTGCTCACCGGTACCTCACACCTGGACAACAAAGATGGAGTCATTAGGATATTATATAAAGCTCAATAAGACATTCAACGCTGTCCTTCAAAAGACCTCCATTACCGGAAAGCCTACAGCTTACCAGCTACTGGAGGTCTTATGAAGAACCCACCTCGAAATTTTTCATCATCATCTGCCTAGCCTTTTTTACATTGGGGTCGGCTTCCAGTCTAACCGGACGCAGCTGAATACCAGTATTTTACATGGAGCGACTGCCTATCTGACCTCTACAACACAGTTAGAACTGGGTAATACGATACCCCTTGGTAAGACTGGTTGTCAACCTTTTTGGGCCACTGACTATCTAACGACTGTCAAAGATCTACAAATGACACCCGGGACCAACGGCTTAACGTGCTTTCCGAGGCACGGAGGAAACTCAGTATGTGATGGGCGGTCACCCATCCACAGACCAACCTAGGCAAGCACGGCTTAACCTAAACATCGACCCGAGCGGCTGTTATTATTTAGCCACGAGCTCCTCCACCTCGAAATATTTCATAGGGAATTTAAAAAAAAATCGTTCGTTCGGGTTCAGAATTATGAACCGTTTTTGCGTCGGTGTCCCTTCCACCCAGTGTAATAAGTTTTATCTTTTACTTGAGAAAATGAGATGTGTTTAGATTTGAATTTGGAGGTGCATCCATAACAACTGTAATATGTCTGCGGATGATGAAGAATGATCTTAAAATGTTCAAGAATTAAAGCTCGCATTGGCAACACGACGACCTCGCCACAGCTTACGGGTACTTTACTCCTTGGGGACTGAAGATGACAGACACGGATTGAATAGTTTTATGAGCAGAAACATAAAAGTGTTTGTCAACGCCGACTGGAACTGACTGGTTGTGGAGGTGTTGAGAAGCGGGAGTTGTGGCCCAACTTGGGAGGAGCCTATGTCCAGCAGTGGACCCAGTGGACTGTTATAGGAATGGTTGATCACTACTTAATCTGATTTGTGAAATGAAATGTCAAATGGTTCCAGAATTAAAAATACTGACTTTACACTTTAGGACAAAAAACACGGTCCCCTTTTGTAATGACTGCGTGCGTACTGCGTCAGACGGGACTCTTAATCGTATTTATAAAGATTTTTAACTATTGCCACCTGGTAAAGAAAACATTGTCTATTATTAAAGCAAATATTACACAACTTTACTACAAAAGGCGTATATGTAACTAGCGTAAAGTCTACGCAAGCAAGTCGGGATTAGGAAATTAGAGTAGCATTAAAAATGGAACTGTACTGTGACGATGGCTGTGTGTGACGTCGTAAATACGTATAAATGACATAAGTTACATTATGGTATTACTATGGACTGCATCGTTTATTTAATTAGCATGTTTTAACGTAAAAAAAACGTTATTTACATTTCTAATTTCGGAAATATTTTGAAGAGAAAAATGTAATCTTCGTTAGATACGTCTTTTATGGAGTACTTACTAAACAGATTTAAGTCTACTTACTGCGTACAATCAAAATACATCTACCTAAACAAGCTTTAAGGCTTGCTACCTCTAAATATGTACAGTCTACATCACAAACACACCTGCTCACCAAAAACTAGATGCCATAAGAAAGATAACCAACAAACACTTGACGACTTCCTAATAAGGAAACGCACAAGGGGCATAATAAAACAAAAAAGGTGCGCTAAACATTCTTCATTAGCGCTCCAAAGCTGACTTACGCCAATCATTGGCAGGCGCCAGAAAACTGGCAAGAATGGGCATGGGAGGAACGCTAATTATTGACAAAGCCAGACTTATATGGCATGCCAAACTGATCATAAAACACTAAGGACTTATTACCTTTTTCGTCTCGACGAATCGGTGTGAAGTGGGCATTGGTTAGTCTTTTTCGTTTTCACATATTTTTTTTTCTGAATTATCTATGGATGATTGATTATGTTTTAAATGTCATGTCGTTTGCGTAATGTGGTTTTGTAGTAATGCATTGAGGGTTATGTTGCTAAAGAGCAGAGGTTAGACCCACATGAGCTTGTGTCGAAGCATGATTGATTTATTAATGTTGCCAAGGTATGGCTTTTTGAAATTGATATTTGAGCTTAATGTTTAGACAGGTGTTCTTGGGTATTTATGGATTAAATCTGTCTTTATTAAGTAGTTTTTTTTTAAATTATTTCAATACTAATTTTTAACTTCGGCTGCGCTTGTGTGGAGTGCGAAAGCTATTGAACGGTAACATGTGGCCTTGTACAGACCATGGTCTACCTTTATGCCTAATTTCCCCCCATCTAAATATTAAGATAATTTCTTAATATTTAGATCGAATAAAACATAAAACTTGCGGCTCAGGAAGCAATTCATGACCCTTTACCACTAATAACAGCATACATAATTGTAACAATAGGTACGGTCTACGTATTCGACTCGCTCTTGGCATTCCATAGCTCATTAGTGACGCAACCGAATTCAACCAAAGAATAAGATCATACCGATATTGCTCACAAAATACCGTACTTGTCATGATCTGCAATTATATTAACGTTATCTTTATAATGCATACCTTTTACGCACATTTTTCAACGTAAACAAATTACAGTTTTCAAAGCACCAATAATTTTGGCCCGATGTGTACTAAGGACGTATATTAAAGTGATTACGTCCACTTTCGGCCGAGTGATTGGACATATTTTAGTGTGTATTTTTTCGTGTTATTATTGATAAAAGCAATGTAATTGGTTGGAGTTAAATGGCTCGTTATGTAGATTTTGATAAACGGCCCTTTTATGTGCTTTTGAAACTGTTAATTTGTCTTGGGTAATGAGGTGATTTTCTGGTGATTCTTAAAATGATATCGTGTAGAAGACATACTTGTTTGTATTTTAAATCACTTTTATACGAAACAAAATATTTATAATCTGGTTACATGAACATCCCCTAACTTGAAAAACTACCAGAACAAGTAATTTTATACAATTGTTTCTGCCTAGCTTTTTCCCGACTTCGTTAGGGTCGGCTTCCAGTCTAACCGGATGCAGTTGAATACCAGTATTTTACATGGAGCGACTGCCTTCGCAGGGTGGCTTATAGCAAGTGGATGAGAGTTGCTGAAAATCGAGTTGAATGGCGTGCGATTGAGGAGGCCTATGTCCAGCAGTGGACTGCTATAGGCTGATGATGATGACTGCCTATACGACCTCCACAACCCAGTAAGTACTGGGTAATACGATACCCCTTGGTAAGACTGGTTGTCAGTCTTACGGGCCACTGACTACCTGTAACGACTGTCAAAGACCTACAAATGACAGCCGGGACCAACGGCTTAACGTGCTTTTCGAGGCACGGAGGACACTCGGTATGTAATGTGTGGTCACCCATCCACAGACCAACCTAGGCAAGCGCGGCTTAACCTGAAGATCGATCCCAGCGGCTGTTATTATTTAACCACGAGCTCCTCCAACGATTAAGTATCAAATGTTCGCTACAAATCAATGTTTGACTCTGTTTTAAAACCTCTGCTTCAAGTGACTCACAACTTAATCCCGCAGTGACAACAACGCAGCTTCAAGAACACATTAATGCATCCCGTATCCCCCATCCAAACCCATGAGAAAGTTTATCATTCACCGAAAAACAAGAAAAAAGCCCCACACACACTACTAAAGAAACAATATGAGAAACTGCAGATTCTGTTCCCTAGCCAGTTACAAATCGAATAAAACAAACACTGATATTCTATTATGGTGATCATCTATCCCTTTCGCTCTCGCTACGACGAAGAGGGACGGAGCTACTGGTTGAAATGTCGTAGGTCATTAGGTCCTTACCATGTAAGGCCTGCAATATGCCAATATGGAAGCCAGCCGTGACTTTTGTATGTGCTTATATTGGGCCCAACAATAGGTTATTTGGCATAAGATTTAAACTAAATGCGTAGATGACCTGGCGGGTCCAGATGACTTTGATAACGGCAGACATTGTTGGGAATTAATTGTCTAGGAGAAAGTTATTAAGCTCCTTGTTTATTGAAATGGGATTGCTGTAAGACTGTATACTGTAATTGCCATAGTGAGATAATGAATCATATGAGTTCATCGTCTTCTTCATCTTGTGTGTTTACCTATACAGGCTGTTTTTTTAAACAAGGGCAATACTTTAGGGGCGTGTAATACTAATGAAAATAAGCAACTTTTACTAAGGGACCGACGCGTAACTCGAAAAAATATAGGCAACAACAGATTTTTTAAATCATATTTCATAGTTAGCCCCATAGTAAGAGTTGCTCATATTTATGAGTACTTCACTCCCTTAAAGTATTGCCCACGTTTAACCAAACACCCTGTAGATTCGTAGGGAAGCTTTTTTGCAACGGAACGTGTAACTGGACCAGACGAATTTAAATAGAGCAAGAGCATGATGCATCCTTTCGATAATCGATGGAAATATATACCTACTGTTTGGTTGTAAATTACAATTAGACTACAATTGATTCTAGCTAGAATGATTCTGGAGTAAGTTGCGAATCCAAAAATGCAATCAGTGCCTTTTTGCATACAAACGCACCACAGTGTAAATCAGGTCAATTAGTAGTGTTCGGTGATAAAAAAATATGTTTTCTTTTTTTTTAACTTTGCCCCACTCTAGGAATTTCTCCTGTATCGTGGGTGCGTTTACAAACATTTAAACTTACATACACAAACAGCCAGACCCGGAATAACTAACTGTAGGCCATATAAATATTTGTACCGTGCGGGAATCGAACCCGCGACACGCTGTTTATACTCAAGCTTTAAATTTCCTTAGCCAAACTAAACAGGACAAGAAAATACTTTGAAAGACTTTCTATTCTCATTTTAGGGTATCATGTTCCAGGTTCACAAACTTTCGACCGGAATGTCTCAGTCTGACCCTCGCTATTGTCTCGAAGTCTTTGTTTGCAATTGTAGTTTTAAATGTACTGGTCTCACTAATTTTATTTTATGTACTGGCTACGGGTTCAGCTCCTTTTGTATGTACATAAATTAGGTTCGAATAGTAAGTCTGTCGAACACTCTTGGTGGAGTTTTCACACGCTTGCTGTTTTGGCTACATAACTAATGCTTGTTTTGACCAGTCCACCCTTGGGCCAGCGTGGTACATTCTGGCCCACCTACCACCCACTGCCAAAGAGAGGCAGGCCTGAGTTCCAGCCGTGAGAAAGGTTAAAGGATGATTTATCTGATTTATTTATTTATCCAGAAACACAATATAAGCTTAAAGGTTTTTGTCAAAACGCTTAAAAGCTAACAGTAATCATATTAAAATTTTAAATATCTTCTTATAATGACAATAATTCAGTTTTATGTCACATCATAAGTAAATTAATATAAATAAAAGTCCTGATATGCCAAAAATCAATATATGCAGTAGCATTTGATTTTTGGCATATGACGGGCATCAATGGACATGCCTAAATATGATTGCAAGTGCATTTTCACACACGAAGCCGAGTTAAGCGTTGAAAATCCTAAACTGTTCTTTTGTTTAAGCATTTGCAGTTGAGTCACTTCTATTGGAAAGTAAGAATATTCCGAGTGATTCTTTATTTTTGTTCTAAGTGCAAGCTCCATTTAAACCTTAATTCGTCTTAATTTTGTCTTAAATTTAAAACGAGGATCGTTGGATCTATCCGCTAATTTTGTCCATATTCGCGTAGTCAGTATTTGACCCAAACCCAAAGTTGACTGAACTGTCACGTGTAATGAGCACACCAAAATTCATAGTACAGCTACCTACGTTACAAAAATTAATAACCGTATAAGAAAACAGAGGTTTGTCATACAAAAGTCATCCAGAATGTCGATTCAAATTATGATAAGGCGTAGTGAATTAGTTCTGGTAGAACGTAATGGCTAGCGATTAGGTTATGTTCAGAACGTTGAGTTACGATGGTTCGAAGATTTTGGATGTGGCATCGGATCAATCGAATCAAATCACGTTAGTTCTACACATATCAATATGATACTTGTCAAATGCTAGCTGTCATTTGTATATCTTTGACAGTGACTACCCATTACATACCGAGTTTCCTCCGTGCCTCGGAAAGCACGTTAAGCCGTTGGTCCCGGCTGTCATTTGTAGATCTTTGACAGTCGTTACAGTCAGTGGCTCAAAAAGTCTGACAACCAGTACCAAGGGGTATCGTATTACCCAGTACTAACTGGGTTGCGGAGGTCAGATAGGCAGTCGCTCCATGTAAAATACTGGTATTCAGCTGCATCCGTTTAGACTGGAAGCCGACCCCAACATAGTTGGGAAAAGGCTAGGCAGATGATGACTTGTCAAATGCTGTAAGGTCTTCAGTTGACACTACATGACCTGATGTTAATTGGTCATGAACTGATGTCAGCGTAATGATGTAGATCCTGTTTTAAGCTTTCAGGGTTTACACTTATAACTACACTTATACTGTCACGGTATATCTTTCGTGATAATCCATTCTAAGCATTCTGAGCTCCCGATATTTCAACGCTGTATGCGCTCATGGCGCTTGCAACAGCGTCGACATATCGGGAGCTCAAAATAATGAATTCTCACGGAAGACATCCTACAAGTGACAGTAGAAGTGTAATGATGTAGATATCTTAAATATAAGGAATATATTTGGTTGATCAAGAACCTTATCCTGAAAATAAGGGGAAACCGAAGTATGGTTGCTGTAAGGCCAAAATATTGTTCTAAAGAATAATTAAAAGGGGATTGGTTTTATTTAAAGCGGTCCCAAGGAAGGCATTAATTAAATAATCGCTTGAGCATAAAGGGCGTAACAAGACCCTTAACGAAGCCGAAAAAATAGCACTTGGTCTTCCCAATACTGCGAGCATGTTTATGTTCTAGACCGTACCTGGGAACCTTCTAGTTACGGAGATATTGGCGGCCAAAGTTCCGACTTTTTCACAAGTTTTAAAAACATGTTTTTAATGTAAGAACTTTACAATGTTTTGAGTGCGTTACATTGAGTCCTACCGTAAAACGTGATTTTTCACCCCAAAAAAAGTCGTTTCCCAGAAACAATTTTTGCGTAGAGTTACTTAGTTTGATGTACAAAATGCTTGGTTGACGGCTATGTGAAGGGTCCGATTACACCCTGTATTTGGTCTCCCGAAACATGCAAAGACTGAAAGCTGAAAATGAGTCGATGATCACAAATAAAAGACTGGCTGTGTGTTACTGATTATTTTGCGCATTTTTAGGAAGTTGGGGTATGTAATCCATGATTGATTTGTTGACACTAAGTAGTGGGTAAGTAACTGATATTGAATATCCAAATAAAGCCTCCCATTTCGTAGCTTCATGTAAACGTTCATAGAAGCGCAGTGAATGATGCGACGTTTCTCGAATGGTCCACAAAATACCACTTTGATAAGCCTGACGAACTATTTTGTTCCGAACTCCAAAATCGGAGCTTTTGGGCTAATAATAATGTACGCTGTTAACATCCGAGTGATTTATTGTTGAAGATTTAAGGGATAGGAGTAGTTTTTACATTAAGGGGAGGTTCATGCTTCTCAATAATGCTTCTCATAGCAACACGCCTGTAATCCCCGAAGGTTTAGGGGGAGGGGTACCTAATGGTACAGTCACGAGCACCAATATGCACACACTTTCCTAAATTTAAAAGCAATTTTCGCGAGAAATAACGATTGTAACTTGGAGATAGAACCTTTTTCATAAAATATGAGTTCCAGAATACTATGTTCGTAACAGCATGACATTTTAATCAGAACAGTAAGAGAAAAACACTTTTAAAAGTTGTTAAGTGTTTACATATTGGTGCTCGTGACTGTACACCCACACTTCGTCAGTTATGTTTAAGGCTCATGTACTAGTGGGCGAGCCTATTGCCATCGACCGGGCACAAATCCAGACTCCGCGGCTGCTACTGAGAAATTCGTGATGAAACCCAATAACACTTTGCCCGACCCGGGAATCGAACCCAGGACCTCATGCTCAGCAATCGCACTTGCGACCACAAGACCAACGAGGCAATAGTTTGAAGGCATGTTCCGAAGTCTCAACTACATCAATGTCTATGCCTTCTTTAATAAGCCTACCAGTAATATTAATACCATATAAACACCACAAAACAGTGCCTCTGCTTCACCAAAAAAAAAAGAAAACATTTAAACAAAGACCACCTGCGTCCAACCCCGTAAGTAAGTAACTGCTAAGTGGTGGTGTTAATTCGGCCGCTACTTACCACACGGCACCCTCCCGCAAACAGTACCACTTGCTAATGTACGTGTTAAGAATTTGGGTACAAATATTTGTGAAACGGTTTAGTTTTTGGTGATGGAGAAAGGGATGGGTGATGCAGGTGCTGTTTGGATTGGTTGATTCGAACAAATAATCATTTTAGTTGGTGAAATTAAAACAAATCAGACGTGCCGCCAGGAAACGAAGGCATTGTTAAACATAAGGCTGATTGTCAGACTTTTTGGGCCACTGACTTCGTAACGACTGTCAAAGATCTACAAATGACACCCGGGACCAACGGCTTAACGTGCTTTCCGAGGCACGGAAGAAACTCGATATGTAATGGGTCCCCATCCACCACAACCACATCACAAACACAAACCAACCTAGGCTAACCTTACCTAACCTAAAAATCGACCCGAGCGGCTGTTGTTGTTTACCCATGAGCTCCTCTATGAAAGTATATACGGTACTTAAATCTGATTCAAATAGGGAACTAATAATTTTATAATCATCTCGGGAAGAGAACGAAGTCACGGGCTACAGCTAGTTATTTAAATAAAATTAGAACATCAATCTAACGATGCCGAATTTTGCAGAATAAGTCTGTTGCAAAAATATTAAAAAAGGTTAGTATGAAAACTGTGTGAGTGATTCAAGGAGTAACACGAAATAACTGTCATTGTCAAATAAACGTCAAAAAAGATGCGTCAGCAACGGGTAAAAAGTAAGTAGAATTTAATCACCATTCGAAAACACCTAGGATTAGGATAGATAGCTAGTTAAACCGAATAAGGAAAATCAACATATTTCAGACAATTCCAGATTAGGTAAATAAGGTACTAAGAAACAATGAAGCACCCAAATAACAAAAGAAAAACAGTACCAGGAAAAACTGTGTCTTTACAACAAACAATCTATTAAAGTTCTTATTTAAAAAAGTTTCAACGAACGTTCTTACTCATTGAAGGCAAAGATGAGTAAGCCTACATCCTATTCGAATTTCGAATCCTGTTCCTTCACATTATTTCCCATGCACAGATAAATAATATATGCGGCGATGATCTAACTTTGATCAAGATTACAAACTCATTGGTATTAAATACAGTTAATTATAGCGATTGCTCATAATTACCAATAAACAAGTAGCTAGAACATTTATTTTTTTCAACTAGTGAAATAAAATAATTCTCAATAGTGCCCGGTTTTTAATTGATCTGAGAAAATGTAGAGGGAATTAAGCTATTTTATATGGTTTTTAAAGTGCAGTAGCTTTTTCTCAGTAACAAGTTCGAGATCACTATTTTACTACTAACAAATCGTTGTGTTCTTTTTTCTGTTGAGTTCAGGTATTTTTAGTTTTGCTCCTTTTTATCTTGTTGTTTTATACAGAAACGTATTTTGCTTTTTCTTTATTATTAAGCACACTTAACTTTGTTCTAGCTGGTTATTACCGTGCAATATGGGTTTTTATTACTCCAACTTAATGGTCGTTATCTCCATATTTCATTGAACGAACACATATTTATCATTGCAACTCGTATGTAATTATTACAAAAATAGCTACTGACGTTCGATAGGCCGTCTCATTGTGATGCATCAGAGAAAAGAAATCACATGGATGCAACGTAACAAAAAAAAAGTAAAATAAAAAAGTAAACGAGATGCGGCCGCGTACGCCAAGATCTCGGTCAGGCAGGAGCCGAGTCCTTTTGTTTCCAACCTCGAATCAGCCAGTGTCTCGAATCTAGATGCTGTTTTCGAATTGTTTTTTCTTTTTCCCCCTATGGCTTTTTCTTTATTGTCTCAGTGCAGGCTGACTAAAAAAAAGTAAAAATCCGGTGGCTTATGGCTCTCCATTGATATGCGACGTTCGAATTGAAATTTAAATATTTGCTCGCATCCGCGACGGGCTTCATCTTGGGTATTTTGTTTTTAAAAAGATCTTTGTGTTTCCATCTTAATATTTTATTATGTTATTCAAGAAATACCGCGAGTACGCATTTCTGTATTTTTTTCTTTAAATGTTTTTGTTTACTGATCGTCGCCTCAATAAATTGATGGCAAATACTGTATTTTTCTATATTCTTTACATTTATTTTATGTTCAGCTTTGTCGCTGTTTTAGTATTACATTCAAATACCTTTGTTTTATTTAAGGTCCCATTAAAATAGATGGACCAATTTTAAGACAGCTTTCAGTATGTCTAACCATAGATATCCAAGCAAAAAAAGCACTGATTAAAGTGATTTTATTTTGACCTAAAATCAAAATTTTTAGCGTATTTTCGTTAGCAATTAATATATGTAGCTTTAGATTTTTTTTCTTGTTATGCGTTTTTCTTATTTTTTTTTTACCATTGTCCTTATTTTGGTGTTCTGAATGACATCTAAAAGTTTGTCCATCTATTTTAAAGAGTCCTTATATAGTGTTACCTATCTTCTTGAATATTTACTGAAACTTTCAAACTGTACTTTAATTAGCTTTTACCATAACTTAAATTTCAAATTATCTTTTAAAGGAAGAAAGTTAAACTATTTGACTAAATATATAAATAAATTAGGAACGTTATGTAATAAATTACCAAGCTTAATTACACTACTACCTAAACGTTTATTAGCAATACATACGTCAATCTCTTGTCATTCAAAATTAGCCTTTATGACAAGACTACATTAAACCTTCACTTGTTACAGCCACACCTTTATAAAACACAGTTCTTTTTACAAAACTAACATTACACACATTCTCCGAATCATTCAAAATATTTTTTGACAGTTAATGAGTCACATTTGTTTTAAAAAGTTCATAATGTCAGGCAATATGTCATATTGGAAATGTGACGTTGAGGAATGGGAGCACTATAGCAGTTACAAGGTTAACAATCGGTTCTTTAATGTCAGGTATAGAAATATGGCGTGACGTAGTGGAAGAAAAAATGGCGATCGGCGTTGGTTTATGTGGACCGAATTGGCCATTGATACTTGGGGCTGGAAGTGATAAAGACATTAATTGAATGAAAGAGAAACTATTTCCACAATAGCGTATTATATTGTTTGTCGACTTGCACTGTTGCTAATGACTATGTATTGGCATTTTTTCACAGTTCTGTCGAAAAATTGTAATTCGGATCAGGTACAATTCACGAAGAACTAATATTATTTTATAAGTTGTCTAAAACTGCTATTCTAATTCTGATTAAAAAAAACTACATTTAAACTAATTTTAAGCATTTAACTATATCTAAGCTTATCATAAAAAAGCAAAATGATCTAGCCAAATCATAAATCATATGTGTTTCTGTAAATTGGATTTACAAAACACTTTTACATGTTTTGAAACAAGATGGGGCCGGTGTTTCGTACCTGACTACTCTGAGAAGAAACATCCGAAACAAACTCAGAGGTCACCGTCTCTTTTAAAGTACAGACATTGGTCAAGTCATATGAGGACCATGCAGATTAATGTTTCAGATGGTCTTTTGAAGAAATAAACACACAGATTGTTTGTTTTTTTTATTGATTTGACTGGACAGGTCCACACCTGTCCAGTCAGTGCAAGCATTTGTCAGTGAACGTGTAGCTCGACTCATAATCCAAGGAGCTCATCTAGTATCTCTATTGAATTATCTCCGCATTTTCGGTGATACGTTTTCGTTCAATTAAAAAAGTCATGGTCAGTCACCGGAACGCTTCAAATAGCCATCAGCGCCCTCTGACCCTCGTTCCGTGAAACACAATTACATTTCTTTGGTCTACATATTTCAGTTTTTTTTGTATTGAAATAGTATTTTTTGTAGGAAAGGATCTTCTATTTAATAGGATGTTTGGAAAATATCTTAATCTTAAATGGGACTGACTCTTTGAAAATAAAGGTTGCGTAAAATTCAAAGAAAAACTTAGTAGTCGCCAACTACGAGTGTCCAGTCTGATACCCGAAAGTCAAACTGATGGAATACCTACTCGTATATTAACATAACATCACGCCTGTATCCGCGGAGGGATAGGCAGAGGTGTATCTAATAGTACACCCACATTTCGCCAGTTATGTTTAAGTCGCAATAGGGGGCGAGCCTATTGCCATCAATCGGGCACAAATTCAGACTCCGTGGCTGCTATTGATAAATTCCTGAGAGAAAAAACCCAATAACACTTTTCCCGACCTGGAAATCGAATCTAGGGCCTCATGCTCAGCAGTCGCGCTTGCAACCACTAGACCAAAGAGGGTATATTCCCTAATCCTATCCTATCCTACTAATAACTAGGTGGTCACATCCGCTATAGTAATGAAGCATTTCAAATTATTCAAAGTTATTAAGACACTAACGTCTTTATTACTTGCACTAATGCATACACAAACCAGTTCTCAAAAATCGTTGCAAATCAGACTAATATATCTTTTCTAATCGTCTAGCCATTCAATAAACACAAATTGATTTCACATAAGCACTAACATTTAAATATAAAGTCATAAACATTTAAATCAATCAGACAATAATGTTCTCTAAATATTATTTGCTTTCAATGACTTAATTTGCCACAAATCTTTCACACACTTAAGTTGTTCAAAACATAGATAAGATACATCGAATTCATCTATTTCGGAACCGGTTTTTAGAATGACATGACACTGCGTGTATTCCCCAAGGAGGTAAGCAGAGGTGTGGTTACCTATAGTAAACCTGCATTTCACTATAGACCGACCGCTTTAATGAGTCCTCCACCTTGCCCCATCAAAGGCACATTAAACGTCCACAAAGTCCTAACAATATCCCACAGGTTATTTGCTTTAAAATAACCATAATCAACGTAGGTATTCCGATTCAAATTGAACCAATACGTGGTTAACCTTCAGAATAATCCATTTGAATTGATAACTTCTGGACTCATTAAAGCGGTCGGTCTATAGTTCTGTTTTTAAGTCCTTATGTAATAGGTTCGAGCTTATTCAGGATCCGCGCTGCCGCTGAGAAATTCATAATAGTAATTAACAGTGCCCGAACTGGGCATCGAACGATGAACCTCATGCTCAGCAGTCGAGCTTCGCGAAGATTATCGAGGAAGCTTCACCAAAGTCTAATTTGAACCGGTTTTAAAATGATATTTGTTTTGACTTTAAATAGTACCAATATATTTTATAACTTTATCAGAATCACTAATGATGAGCATAGTTAACCAAACAAGATAATGAGTTAGTAATAAAATAAATAAGTTGTAATCGTAAAAGGCTGTATATCAAACATAGTTAATTCCGTTTAGTGATTATTGGTTCTTTTTGCAATGATTTAAGGATGATTTATGGCATTTGATGGACAATATAGCAATGGGCAGACTTCAGTGGTTTTTTGAAAATATAATGCCATTGATTTTTTTCCTGTTTTTATGGGATTAAATATTTATGAGAGAAATGATTATCTAACCCTTCAGCTTTATAATATACTATATACTAATATTATAAAGCTGAAGGGTTTGTTTGTTTGGTTGAACGCGCTAATCCCAGGAACTACTGGCCCGATTTGAAAAATTCCTTTAGTGTTGGATAGCCCATTTATTGTGGAAGGTTATAGGCTATAAAATATCGACGAAGGTCGCGGGCAACAGTTAGTTTAAAATACTTATACAAACTAAGTTTAAATAATATTGTTATTGACTGATTTGAGGTGGAACCTAGTTAAAGTGTTTGAGTGTTGCGGCAGAATTTGAAAGAGCAGCTTTTGTCTAGAAGTGGTCCACAACAAAATGAGTGCAGTGAGTCATTAATGAGAAGCTGTGGTAAAATTGGTAAATGGCCGAAATAATATTGAGTCATACCTATTAGAATTGCAATAGACCTCATAGGTCAGGTCCACTTGGTCCAGGACAAAATTTAAAAGCTCCTGTAATATTAGCAGTATCTATATCCTGCAACCCGTATCAACAGAAATACATAGCATCACGCCTGAAATCCCCGAAGGTTGAGACAGAGGTGTACCTAATAGATCAACCACATTTTGCCAGTTATATTTGAGTCCCATGTAATAGGGGCGAGCCTATTGCCATAAACCACGCACAAATCCAGACTCAGTGGTTGCTACTGAGAAATTTCTGATGGAAAAACCCAATAACACTTTTCCCGAGCTGGGAATCAAACCCAGGACCTCGTGCTCTGCAGTCGCGATTGCGACCACTAGACCAACGACGAGGCATTCGCAAATATTTTAAACCAGGTTATTTTTTATTTATTATGTTTTTTTTTATTTATAATATTTTTTTTTTTTTTTTTTTTTTAATATGAGGCACTATTAAACAAAAACTAGGTATTGTAAATTGATTGATAGACACTAACCTTGGGACAGGCGCCACTAATACCGTAAAGAAAATTAAGCCAAATACTCCAAAAATATAACACTCAAACACCATAGACACTCCATAATAAGTTGTACAACAACCACAAACCAAAAAAAAAACTGGATGCGTCATTTGTTTGACCTATTAAACAACATAGCCACAAAAAACGAATAGAATAGACTAATATTATTCGTACCTATACATAGCTCTTTGGTCGTAAGTACCTACTAGTTTTTATGTCAATTAGGTAGGTAGGTCCTCCATTATCCTTGATGATGGTGTAAAAACAACCGAAATGCTGTCAGTAACTCAGTAAATCGTTCTGCGGTTGTTTTTGGACAATTTGTTGCTGGGTTTCCTAATTGTCTAATGTTTCTATTTATGGGGTTCATAAAAAAAGGTTCTATTATTTTTACGACAGATTTGTGGTTTTTTTTGGCATGCTTACTACTGAGTTGTGGCTCACTTGGTAGTCATTGGCCACTGACGCCAGAAGCATTGAAGAAGTGTTTTATTTTAGAGGCTTTCATTTCTTATATGCTTGTCCTCATAAACGTTTCTGTGCTTGACCTCCGCGTTGCTATCGACGATGCCGTGGAGGTCAATCAAATGTATTGGTAGCCATCGACAAGAAGACGAGATATTGTCTAGTAGCATTAAAATTGGAGAACAAAGTTTAAGGCTATGGTAACTAGATGCAACACACAGACAAAGCTCGTTTAGTTCAAATAGCATAATATATGTCATATAGCTTTTATTCACCATAAAGGCTCAGGACTCGGCAAAAACGAAACTTTGTAAAAAAACGTGACAAGTTGGACTGTTACAATACGCAGTACTTAACAACACTGATATTAATAGTCAGCTAGATGTCACTTTAGATGTTAAAAGTAACATTAAAAGACTCCATAGTACGTAATTTATTACGTGGCCTGATTCACAATGTTCGAATTGAATAAAGGAATAATTTTCCACAGACTGAAGTGAACTGCCTCATTGGTGTAGTGGCTGCAAAGGCTAGGAATGGACATGAGATCTGGAGTTTGACTCCGAGGTCGAGCAAAGTATTATTGGGTTTTTCTATCAGGAATTATTTAGGAACAGCCTGGTGTTCAGATCTGTAACCGGTTGATGGCAATAAGCGTGCACCCTTTTATAGAGGACTTAGTTATAACTAGTGAAATATGGATGTACAGATCTGCCTATCCTTCGAGGATTACATGCCTAATGTAGATTTTGTAAAGTTATCGAAACTTATCGGGAGCTGATGAGCCAAGTCATAAACTACAGCAAACACACAAAGCATAAGCGACAAAAAGCATTTACATTTTTTAAATTAAAAATGGATTTATTCATTTGTTTTTGCGTCCAGTCAAATTATTATAAGTGGCGGTTCATATCAAACGTTGACGTCCTTTCACGCCGATTACAGTGAAAAGGTTAAGAGGCACTGCAATGCTTTAATAGAGATATTATGACATAGCTAACTGCTTATGTCCTACTCAAAGAAGGCTGAATTGAACATTCCAACAGTCGTCGTCTATGAGGCTCCTGAAAGTGTGTTAGAATACGCAACCAGGGTCACATAATTTAAAATTCGCGAAAATTTCATGCTGCTGGAAATCAAATCAAATCAATCAAATCAAAGCATTTATTTCAAATAGGCCAGTTACAGGCACTTTTGAACTGTCGAAACAAAGAAAACAATAGCTACAGTCCCAGTCACAAGGCATAAAAACTGTGAAAGTACTGTAGTTGCCCATTCCCTAACGTAGATCTCTATGGAGAAGAACGGGCAAGAAACTCCATGGACACTCTTTCAAATCTAAACTAATTCTGTCTTGAAGAGCTAAAACCTTGGATACCAATTGGAAAATAGAGAGACAAAGATACAGCGTATTCATATAATAAATGACTTAGAGGTCATGATATGCGAAAATTGAAGGAGTTTGATGCAAGTTGAGGCCTTGACATAGTCTTTCTCTATACCTAGTAGCTATCCAATGAAAGATGGCAAACAGCTGGCAAAGTTGAGAATAATTCTTCTAATTTAACTGAGTTTTCGGGGTGATACAAATAATGTTGCTCTTAGCGAAAATTATAATCTTCCATTCTAAAATAATCATCAGGTTCATTAGTAACAATTTAATTAAATATTTGGGAATAAACTTAAAAATACATTTCTTATACCTGATAGACCTGCTTGCACTACAATATAGCAAATACATTTAGTGCAAAAAAGTATAAAACATCTTCCGATTTCTGACAACTGAAGATGATAGAGTCTTTACATGCATGTAGCAAGCGATTCAATTGTGCCTTAACATTTGGACTTCTTGAAACAGATTCAGGTGGGGATTCTTGTGAATCATCTTTTGAAAGTAAGAGTGTTAAAATAATGGATGGATTGATGGATCGAGAGGCAGAGGAACACCAAAGAAAAGATGGATGGATTTTGTGAGAAATGATATGAAGGAAAAAGGAGTAAATGATAGCGTGACGATTGACAGGGAAGAATGGAAGAAAAAACGTGTTGCGCCGACCCCAAATAACATGAAACAAGGGCCGGAAGATGACGAGGGACTAAAGAAAACAGTACATACATTCTTTCGTAAACAAAACGGCAAGGAGACAAGAGCTAACGTAAAATATGAATTTTCTTGACAGCCCACTTTACCGGAGTATCAAATGGCACAAAGCCAATTGAACACTGTGCGACTACAGTTTTTGCACATTGCACAGTTGATTAAAAGCTGGTAAAAAAGGTTTTGCTAGGTGCAGTTTTGCTCTTGCCAAAAGAACATGACAGATAGGTACTTGAGTGCCATTGTTGCAAGTTATTGTCGAATCATTGTCTTCTATGATACCTACTTGTTCTGAATTAAGATCTGGCTAGGTAAAAGGTACTGTTTGCTGGATAGAAAACAAAATAATGGTAGGTAGAAATAGTAACTTAGGTATATCTATACTTGAGGTTCTATGAATTTATGTTTGGATGTAGAATATTATAAGTATCATGAAGATGTCAGATGATAAATATGTAGGTGAAGTTAACGAAGAATAGATCAAATATGAACCAATAAAGAATACCTATCAAGAAAGGAATAACAAACAGGGAGTAGGTAATCAAAGCAGTAGAAAATAAAGATGAAGTACTCGTAAATATTGACAGTGTTAAGTTTCTTGCGACAAAACTTGCAAGATTTTCGAAGCCCTTACGCGCGCTTAAACATACGTCGTTTAAAATAAAAGAAAAATAAAATAAAGTCTTACCGAGCAAATCAAACGTTTGAGCAATCCTTATTCAACAGGAGTATATTCCAAAAATGTGCAAAAAATCTTTCAGGTACCCAAATCAATGAAAACACACAATTATCAGCGAACTGTACTGTCCACAACTACCTACTGAGTTCACACTTCAAACAAGTCAAAATCCACGCCCTTGGCACCACTGAACAGAACGAAGCAGACCTAGAGAACGTTTAGCACTGAATTCGAAACACTGTGTGTAAATATTTCTAAACCTTTGCACAGTGGCTTTGAAAATTAATGTCACTTCACCCTTATTAACTAAAAAAAAATCCTTTAGAAAAAATTAAGTCAGGTCAACGGCAAAAAAGTCGAAAGTCATCCGTTCCATTTTTAAAGTCAATTTGCCAGTAACGTGTTCCGAACTGGAAGTCGGAACTGACAGCGGTTGACAGGTCGCGTGGTTGCGCACGCGCGGTCGTGTGAGCGTGCTCTGCGCACGGGCATCGGCGCCACACTGCGTTCGCGCGCTTTTCGACCTATGAAACCTTCGCTCACAGCCTCCAACCAGTATAGGATGTATTAGAACTGTCGATGATTCTAAAAGATTTTCTCACGGAAAGGACTCTCGATATGTAGATCGTCTGTTGACGGCCTAACGGTTCAAAGCATCATCGCTGACTGATGTTGATGAGTCGACTTAAGTTTTGTTTTTAATTTTGACGGGTTAAAGTGGATGGTTTATTTTTAAAGTGGGATTATTCTATCGTATTATGAATGCGAGTCTTATGGTCCGTAGTGAATCGGAGTCGAGGCTTTTTGTGTAGTTAAAGTACTTCTGTCAATGAAAATGTATTGTATTTAGTTGAGTAACTCGTTCAAATGTTTCGTCCACGTGTTTCGGTTAAATGCGTTTGATCGATTTGTTGGTGATTTATAACTTTAAGGGGTACCATTTTTATTCATTAGGTGTGTTTGACGTTTGTGCTTTACGATTATATTAATAGGAATGATAGAAAAGAAAAAGGTATTTGTTTAATGGCGTTAATGTGAGATGTCATTAGTTTTCCATTTTGAGAATATAGAACAGCTAACAAATGATTTGATGATAAGTATTTGGATACAGGTCATGACAAAGGCTCTGATTGAGATGTCGCTTTCACTATCAACCATTCTATAGTGTTAGGTTAATTTCATTTTTGAATATAGGCTTTTGGTTCTACGACACAGAATGAGTAATATAATTCAATTTGGCTACTTGATTTTTTGAGTTAAATAACATTTTTGAATCCGAATATTGGTGTGTTCTCCAAGTATTGGGTACATCTTTATAATATAAAGCTTTTTTCGTTGGCTGTAGTCAATAACTTTTGTTTTTATTATTGGACTACTAGAATACTACGAACAAAAAAAAACTTTTCTAACACAATTTAGAAAGCTTTAATTTTCTTTTTTTCGCCCAAATCTAGAACTGTTAATTAACATCGTTACGTAAAAAACAAGAATTCAACTCCTATTATAATGTAAATCTTTTCTAACTATCCTGTTAAAAAAACTTGTTTATTCTAGAATATACTAAAATAGTCAAATAATTATTTCCTTGGACCCGAAAGCCCGCTAAAAGCTTTCTAAGAAGAAAAGACATCAACGCACCATCCAAATTACCAAAATATTTAAAAACTCTCTAATTTTTTAAAACAATATTGCAAACAGTTTCAGAAAACACTTAAATTTTACATGATGTTAAAAAAAAGAAACTACATTTCAACATTTACGGGATATTGAAACAAAAATCGTGAAAAAAACTCATTAAATACAGTTTCAGTGGGCAATAACTACGATAGATGTCAAAACTTCAATAACACGTGTAAATTATCACCCCGATAATAGACAGCCTTGATAATTTTACAAGCATTGCGTCATCAATGACTGTCAACATTCAATCGAAAAAAATAGTGCAAGAGCGAGACAACACTATCCCCGCAGTTCCGCCGCGTTGTCACCTCCGCTTCAAAGCGAACAGTCGTCACGGATCACTGCGAAAGCCAACCCATTGTAGCGACACACCGACGAACTATACCCATCTCTTTCTCTCCCACGCAATTAGCATGGGACTTATTTATAGAGAGAGACGTAATCAAGTGCGTTTTTTGGACGAATTGTTTAGTTTTTTTGTGAAATATAGATCAACTTTAAAATAATATGTCATTGACCCTGAGTTCCGGTAAAATGGCAGTGGTTGTAGATATGAGAAAAAAGAGTTATACCTATTTGGAACAAACAAGTAATTGTTGGGAAAAAATGAGATCAATAATATCTAGGTTCAATTTTAAATATTTTTTCTTTGATATTCTTTATATTCTTCGCTGTTTACTTAGAAAAGGTAAAATAAAAACTGCAAGTTCAGAGGCATTCAAATTTTGTATACAGAACCAGCCATCATTTCTTTATTCTTTTGGTATTAAAAAAATCTTGAGAGAGGTAGGTAAAATGTAGGTAATTATTAGAACGAATAATTTCATCTCGTTGGGAAATGTTGGCGTATATTTGATTGAATAGCGGCAATGTACTGTAGTTTGAAAGGCAAATAAAAGTGCTATGCATAGTTTAATAGATGTTGAATTCCAACGGTCTGCATACTGGCTTAGTAATAAAGAAACCCCAGACCAATAAAAAAGTAAAGAAACATTTTGACATAGATCACTCATTAATTAAATGATGTCCTAAGAATATTGTAGGATTTTATATAAATAACGCTATATAAACAAAAGATTCTTCAGAAAGGTCAGGTGCTTAGTACTGGCGTGTATGACAAGATGTATGAACGAGGTCGAGACAAAAGGAGTATGTAAGGATCGTAGCAGATGGGGTTTTGTGCTTTCTGCCTACCCCCATGAAAGGGCGTGAATTTGTGTATATATCGTATCGTACATCGTCGGTGCGCTTGCCAAACCGAATATGTCCATTTTAAGGACTTTTCAGGACAACATAAAAACTGTTCTTTTCGTAATGAATGAATAGAAGAAGAAATCAATGAATCTACTGAAAAAAATAAAATAGAATAAAATATGGCAAAAAAAAAAAAACGTTTCATAATGAGCTGGATACAATTACTTATACAGGGTGTAAACAGACCCTTCACAAAGCCGTCAACCAAACATTCTGTACTCATCAA
Source organism: Noctua comes (assembly GCA_963082995.1). NCBI lineage: Eukaryota > Metazoa > Arthropoda > Insecta > Lepidoptera > Noctuidae > Noctua > Noctua comes. The sequence continues at coordinate 9,449,562 of OY720288.1, forward strand.
ACTAAGCAACTCTACGCAACAATTATTGCTGTGAAACGTCTTTTTCTTTCTGAAAAATCAAGTCTTGCTATAGCGCTTAATATAACTTACTCAAAACTTTGTACTGATGGATGAATGAATAGTAAAAGGGAAATAGAGTTTTTTAAAGTTATAACATTTATAACTTATTTTTAAACGTGTGAAAAAGTTGGAACTTTTACCTTCAATATCTCCGTAACTGGAAGGTTCCCAGATATGGTCTAGAACATTAAACCGATCGCAATGACGGGCAGAACAGGTACCTCTCGGCTTCATTTAGGGTCCTTTTACACCCTTTATATTTCAGTTTTGCAGAGGAGCTCGTGGCTAAATCCGCTCGGGTCGATCTTTAGATTAAGCCATACTTGCCTAGTTTGGTCTGTGGATGGATGACCACTCATTACATACTGATCTTCCTCCGTGCCTCGGAAAGCACGTTAAGCCGTTGGTCCCGGCTGTCATTTGTAGAACTTTGGCAGTCGTTAAAGATAGTCAGTGGCCCAAAAAGTCTGACAACCAGCCTTACCAAGGAGTATTGTTTTACCCAGTACTAACTGGGTTGTGGAGGTCAGATAGGCAGTCGCTCCATGTAAAATACTGGTATTTAGCTCCATCAGGTTAGACTGAAAGCCGACCCCGACATAGTTGGGAAAAGGCTAGGCAGATGATGATATTTGTGTTCGAGTGATCAAAAAATATATAAATCGCATTAAAGAGCAATTCAAAAAAGTTAAATGACTAAAAGATACAGTAAGCGTAAGTAAGTTCTGGATTCACACTAGTAAAAGATTACTGATCTTTTACTTACTCGTAGGAATGCTCCCTACCTTTGGGTTAGTGCGCTGAACAAATCTACAGCATGATGTTTTTTCTTTTTTTTAAACAGCCAGACTCTTTTTAAAAAAGGCTAATCTTGCAAGAGCCAGTTTGTTACCATCATTAAGTAGGTTGTAGGCGTGTCCAATAAAGTATTTATAAAGTGTCTACAAGGTGAATTGGACCCTTCACGAAGCCGTCAACCAAGTATTTTGTACATCAATCTAAATAAGACTGCGCGAAAACTATTGCTGGGGAACGACTTTTCATGGAATATCACGGCTTACTCAAGTAAGAAGTAGAAAGTAGAATGGGACAAGGGCAGGAAGATGATGATGATCACGGCTTACTCAAAACACCTGCACCATGCCGATGGATGCATAGAATAGTACGCATGACGGCCAATCAAGCTATACAAAACCAGTTTATGCGGATCTCCCATTGTATAGGAAATTAATACAAAGCGAGGCCACGTTATACTGGAAATGTACAGTTTGATGTGCCGCCGTGTGTACAGGGCTCATGCAAAGAGGTATTTAAAGTAAAGTCGTATTTAAAACTAGTATTTTTCTATAAAATAAAAACTTTTAGAAAAGTTGGAACAGGTTTGGTTCCGGTCCAAAAAAAAATTGTAATGACGAAAAGAACAAGTGCCTCTCAGCTTCGTTAAGGATGTGCTAACACCCGTTATTGTAAACCAAGAAAATATTCTTGTAAACAACTAAGATCTACGTACATGAATTAAACATCCAACCCATTTCCACCCAACCTATCTTACAGTTAGATCTCTAAACTCTAACAGAATCAGCAACACCCTCTACACAATTGACCACCGCAAAGGTCATCGGGTACCAGTGACCGGGGGATTCTCACGCCCGTTGCCATGGCAACCGATACCACAGCCATATCACCGTCGATATTGAGCGTAATTTGTAGCCTCGTGGTACAGGGAGATTTACTGCCGACTAGATACTAGACGTTTACGAAGAAAAGTGGAGTAGGAACAAAATGTTAAAGGTTGGGTTACGTAAGCTGTTGGTGGTGGTATGGAAAAAAAATGTGGTGTGATAGTTTGGTTAGGTAACTGTGAAGTTGTGGGGATTTTAATAAGGTCACCTAAAGGTTTTGTACAATAACATTAATACTTATCACTAACATAAAGGGTGTAATAAAGTCGAAAGTCACTGGCCGTCATTGTGATATTTTTTTTTGTTTTGGACCATACCTGGGAACCTTCTATTTTCGGAGATATTGGAGGTTAAAGTTCTAACTTTTTCACAAGTTTTTTTTTAATAAGTACTAGTTTTTAAGGTTATAACTTTACTTTAAACACCTCCAAGACCCGTTTACTATTCAATGTATCCATCACTACAATGTTTTGAATGCGTTACATTGAGTCTTAACGTAAATCGTGATTTTTCATCCCAAAAAAAAGTCGTTTCCTAGCAAAAATTATTGCATAGGGTTACTTAGTTTGATATGACTGTGACAGAATTGGACAGAATGCTTGGTTGACGGCCGTAAACTTTAAAGTTTCTGATAGTTTCACGATGATTTTGTCGTAACAGTTTCCTTAGGGTTTCTAGAGCCAACCCGAATATAGAAAGAAAAATGGCTATCGCACTATAAAATTATTTCGACTAATGGTTTATCGTCCCGCGATACATGTGAATCGCAGGCCGAGACAGTTGGAAAGTACGGGATCTCAGTCATCAACATCAGCTTAATTCTGGATATCGCCTCTCCATTTGCACGCCATCGCGATTTCGACAAAAGCTTTGGATCATCGCATTTCGGATCTCAGCAGATCTTCTCAACGTCTGTTCCTCCTAGTAAGACGATATGGCATCAAGCGCTTATTACACTGAAGTAAAATCTTATAAACATGGAAAACTTATTTAGCTCGTAACTAAATAAATTACATATACTTTGTGGTAACTTTCTCTCGATACATATGAAAACACGATAAAAAATGATGTCAATATTAGGAGGAGTTAATATGTAGATCCTACACATTAAATACAGCCATGGGTTTTATTGGCTTGAAACTTATCCCATTTCATCTGATAAGTCAATAAATCATTTCACAGCCAATCAAAAACTGAACAATTCCAAAAACAAACAGCTCATCTTAAAATTAACTCAATTAACGACCATCATAATAAAAACCGCCCATTATTATTACTACCATGAAATTAATTAAAATGGCCGCGGTGACAGGCACATTGCTGCCACCTAGCGGACTGTGACAATTACGTGCTTCGAACGCCTAGCGTGCCAGCTGGATTCCAACCAATTAGACACGAGAGAAAAACGGAACGGCAAAAAGTTTGAATTCAAACTGTTCTCATTGACAGTAATGCTGCTTCATTATGGTGATATTGTTTTGTTTTGCAGTTTTGAAAATGGAACGTGTCGCATTTATTGTAGTAACAACGTAAGGAAACTGGCATGTCCCAGAACCAATTAAATAATTTGAGATTTAGCAATCCGCTCTGGGCCATTGTGGTGGTTTGTGGCTCGCTCCATCTAACAATAAGGAGGCTGTACCACAGTAGTGGGAAGGTTATAAGCTGATGTGTGAGCGTACTTGTGCATAAAGTGATGCCCATAAGAAAAACAAAGAGGAAATTGTTCGAATTGATGTAGGGAAGAGATACGTTTTGACAACGTCATCATATTGGCAATTATTTGCCATTAGATTCAGCGCTTTAAACGGTGCTTTTATATTTCATGTCATAAATACCTACTTACGGTTTATCTGAGGATATATGACCTACTGGAAGACTTAACTAAGATTAACTGTTTTCAGAAATGAGTAGCCCTAATGATTGGTAAACACATGAGTGAATACTTATGGCTTGTGGATATTGAATGCTGTTAAGCACATTACTTTCATAAGAAGATTGTATATCACTGAATCTTTACCTCGTTAATTACAAAAAATAAAGGGTGTAAATAGACCCTTAACGAAGCCGAAAGGCGCTCGTTCTCCTCGTCTTTGCGACCATTTTTTTGTTCTAGACCATCCCTAACCTTCTAGTTACGGAGATATTGGGGGTCAAAGTACCAACTTTTTCACAATTTTTTTTTAAATACATGTTTTTACTTTAAACACCTCCACGCCCCCGTACTATTCAATCCATCCATCAGCACAATGCTTTGAGTGCTTTCCATTAAGTCTTACCGTAAAACGTGATTTTTCACCCCAAAAAAAAAGTCGATGTTACTTAGTTTGATGTACAGAATGCTTGGTTGACGGCTACGTGAAGGGTCTGTTTACACCCTGTATTTATTATATTTGAAATAATACCAATAAGTACTTTATTAAACCATTCCATCAATCCAAAACTGAAGTAAAAGGGTTCACTTCCGACATTCTTAAAATACCAACGCGTTTTCAACTAAATTGATACGATGCGTCCAATCCGTGTTTGAAAGCAAACCAAAATATACAGACCTTCCTTTCCCCCTTCTCCTCCAAGAAAATGTAACCAGTAAGGGTTAAATAAACTTTTATTGAAGGTCTAATAAAACTGGTGGTTCTGAACTATAAAAAGGATGGTCAATTGAGATAGAGTAGAATGCTTTATACACCTTTACAAAAACTCTATGAAGGATTTTTAGAATACCTTTATGTAAGGAATAAAATGATCAAGAGTGCAGCTGGCCTCACAGGTATTTATCTAAAAAACTGTTATTAAAACAGGCTGAAGGTAGCACAGGGTTTTGTAAGGGCTACAATAATACAGATGCATGTTCTGCTGTTATTAAGTAACCTGTTACTATTTATAATGCATTAATGCATTTGCTTGAAAAAATCGATATACGATTACACGAGCATAATTTATGCGTGGGTATTGACTTGTTCGTTAACTGGCGAGTGTGTAACTCGCGTGTTAGCGTGAGTTGTTACCTTCCGATTTTACCAATTTTTTTTTCTTCGTCGATTTTCACACTCGCCAGTTGACGAACAAGTATAGGACTGCCTCCTGGGTCTAATGGTCGCAATCGGCAAATTATTATTGGGTTTTTCCATCAGGAAATTCTCTGTAGCAGCTACGGAGTCTCGATTTGTGCCCGGTTGATGGCAATACGGTCGCCCCTATTACATGGGACTTAAAACGTAACTGGCGAAATGTGGGTGTACTATTGGGTACACCTCTGCCTAACCCTTCGGGAATTACAGGCGTGATGTTGTGTATGTAATCATTAGTCATTTTAAGACTAGCGTGGTATTTAAACGATTTTTCAAATTGGAAACTGTCATATTTTTGCTTAACTGTCTGTTAAGTAAAAATCTGTCAATAATTCTGTTTTTATTTGAAGAGAGGAAGACGTTCACACATTCTGCTATCGTTAAAGAATCTCTTATACTTACCTTTAAAGCCCATCTTTTTCTTCTTCTTCTACCTTTGGCCACCCAATGCTGAGTGTAGGTCTCTTGAAAATCTCTTCATTTTTGGGGCATTTGTGTCATGGCTGTGCAGTTTCTTCCAGCCACTTTAATGATAGAAAGAAAGAAAGATAGAAAGAAAGATAGAAAGAAAGATAGAAAGAAAGATGGAAAGAAAGATAGAAAGAAAGATAGAAAGAAAGATAGAAAGAAAGATAGAGAGAAAGATAGAAAGAAAGATAGAGAGAAAGATAGAAAGAAAGATAGAGAGAAAGATAGAAAGAAAGATAGAGAGAAAGATAGAAAGAAAGATAGAAAGAAAGATAGAGAGAAAGATAGAAAGAAAGATAGAGAGAAAGATAGAAAGAAAGATAGAAAGAAAGATAGAGAGAAAGATAGAAAGAAAGATAGAAAGAAAGATAGAAAGAAAGATAGAAAGAAAGATAGAAAGAAAGATAGAAAGAAAGATAGAGAGAAAGATAGAAAGAAAGATAGAAAGAAAGATAGAAAGAAAGAAAACATCAAGAAATGGGAAATAAGAAAGAGAAGAAGAAGAAGGATGAGATCGTCTATTCACCTGCTCGGATGTCTTCCCACATTTCTCCGACCCGTCCGTGGTCCCCACTCCAGCACGTTCCTCCCCTATTCCATCTAGTCTACTGTATACAAGATTTAAGGGACACCAACGCTAAAATGCTTAACACGGTATTCAGTACATCATTCTGAACCGCCCCGACGAAACTATACGTGAGTTATTAAAAAAAAAAACTGTTTTCTACAAAACTGCGTAACCTACACGGTCAAAATGTATGGAACAGCAGGTTTTTTTTTTAAATATAAAAACGTAAAATGAAATACGTGGTAATCGTTTTAGACCGTCCGTGTCCCTCCCACCCTGTACATGGCCCGCCCACTTCTATTTTCTTTTTGCTATCGCTTTTACTATAATAAACACATAAAAATTGCCTATTCCTTGCCAAGAATCCCATGATAACATACTTATCCCTTAACTTTTCTCATTTATTTTCAAACAAGCCGTCTATCATATTTCCCCTCTCTTAACATCTGCTGAATCCATCAATCCTACATTCCTCACAGCACTTATATGCTTACAAAATTATATTTCAATCCAATCTGCAAGTAAAGTAATCGGGTAATCTCACACAAAACGTATTGTGCGTCGGTGGCAGTAAAGGCACGCGCACACTGAATTGTTTTATCCCGCACGCGAGTATTCGACGCACATTGCATGGTACAATAAAACATATGAGATGAGTAGGGTTGTCCCGAACGAGAATGTAGTTTGTGAATTGTTTTCCTCTTGATTTTTCGAAGATTGATTATTAATTTGACTCTGTAAGACACCAGAACAACTAGCTTTTCATGTTGACTGGTTGTCAGACTTTCCAACTTCTGACTACCCTTAATGACTGCCAAAGATCTACGAATGACAGCCGCTTAGCTGCTTAACCTGCTTTCTGAGGCTTTGTGGATAGTCACCCATCCGTAGACCGACCTGCCGATGCTTTGCTTTAAAACGGAACCGTGCAGCTATTATTTTGTACCCATAAGCTCGTATGCGGCAAAGATGATTCTATCAATTAATTTCGAACATAAAGGGTTCCTTTTTGTTACATTATCATCCACAACCAATTATTTCAATTCGCCACGCAACTCCCGCGCAACCCTGCACCTATGAATCGCATAGCGGCGCGTACGACCATCGTCCACGGGGTAGCCTTGCGTTACGCAGACGATCCCACTTTCCATTTCCTCTCAGTATTACAATAGCGTTTTTATATCGACGCGTGTTCGAAAACAATGCAGCCTCCTTCAAGAATTTTATCTTAGGAGATTTTATTTTTATAATTGTTTTTTTTTTTGAGTATTGTTTTGGGTAACTGTGTTTGTTGAAGGAACTTATTGCTTGGGCTTTTTTGTAGGATTGGATTGGTTTATTATGATATAGTTGCAAGTAAATATTCCTGGTTGTTTTAGTCGTTGAAATGGAAAAAAATATAACTGGAGTGGAATTCCCTGCCTGCGTCGGTGTTCCCAAGTTCATATGACCCCAATCTATTTAAGTCACGAGTTAAAAGGCTTCTTTTGGGTTAGCTCGTTCCATCGTCGACCTCATCTCTGTCCTCAGGACTAAGTTGAGGTCACGAGTAAGCCCATTTAATATTTAAAAAAAGAAACAAGTTTTTAGGTTAAAATCATGGTTGAAAAATTTTGCTATATTACTGGATCACTATTAAACTACAACATGACTACAACCAACGACAACAGACAACAGTTTCTTATAGTTTAAAAAAATACCAACAAGATCCTCATTGATTCAAGTTATTGATTTAAATAAGTCTGATTACAAGAAGACAAATGGAAAACTAACTTATAGTAAAAATCATTTAAAAAAATAAGTTTTTAAATATAGCGACTAATATAGTGACGTTATTTTTTTCGTATTTTTCTCAGAAAACTTTTAATAGTCCGCTAACTTTGGGAGTCCTCTAGATTTAGAATGACGTCACTTAGCTAACCATGCATTGTCTAGATGACAATGCATTGTCCTCTAAACTAAACGTGTATGCACAATGTCAGCTCAATCAGTTGAGGACTATTCTAAAATTCAGTTGCAACATTTGACATAAACAAAGAAACAAACATTGCAAGTTGGATAAAAGCTAAAAACACAAATGCTGCAAAAACCCGACCCATGTTTCTTACATTAATATTTTATGAAAAATTCTAACGCTCAATTCGCAGTAAAGCACATCATAAACACAACCAAACTATGATTTTAAGCGTTGGCCAGTAATTCCATCTATCGCTGACAGGGGTCGCATCCCGATTTTCTCCCCTGGGACCACTTGATAAGATCAAATTACTGATATTATGCAACGTAAGAACCACCTACGGATCAACGAGCCAAGTCCTAGTGGAAATATACGGGAGGATCATGCTACGAACCGTTTTCGTAAGTTGAAATACAACATTATTTTTAGTATTTGCGAAACCTGAATATAGTTTGTTCAGAATAAGTAACTGAATCGATTCCAATAATTTTTAAACCATGTTATATTTTGTCCCAAAAATATTTAAAATAAGTTACAAGTTGGACACCGAGCGATACTAAGTACCGATCGCAATCATTTGGGTACCTACTGCCAAATTATTATTATCAATGAGCTCAAGACAACGCTGGAGGCGCGCGCGTGGCGCGCCGGGTAGTGACCATGTTTTTGTGCGGACAACCAGGTAACAGAACAAGCTTATAACTTTGTGATTTTTCATGATACAGTTTTGAAATTTTGTACATAGATTCTTTACATAAAAATACTTGACACGTGTTTCAGGTTTCGCATATACTAAAACTAATGTTGTATATCCATAAGATAAAATAGAAGAAGATAGAAAAAAAGCTGGAACCTCAATAAAATTGCTTAAATTAAAAGTAAAAAAAAAAGAAAAATGAATTTTCTTTTCATACGTCAAAAGGTCAGTCCTTACAACCTGTTTGCGCGTGTGCCCTGAGAAGCCAAAAGAATAAATGTAACCATTGTACCAATAAAAACTGAAACTACAGAACAAAATCTTAAAATAAAAATTTCATTGTAATCCACATTTCACACGTCGAGCTGGAGTGCTGGTTCTACCCGAAGAAAATATCATTTAACTAAAAATTGTGTGACACTGTTCAGTATTAAAATACAAGTTTATTTAAAGTCACTTAATTTCAGTAAAAAACTTGAACTCACTATTTATTTTCTTCTCGAGATTGGCACCGGTGATGAAATGATCGACTGGGAAAAATAGCTGAACATTGTTCGAACACTTTTTGTGAAGTATATTTTCACAAAGGACAACCTAACCAGCTATTCTAAACAACCGCTAAAGCAAAACCCTCAACAGAATACCATCGCCATTGAAATTTAGACGTAAGCGCATAAGTGAATCTTATTGCTAGTACGTAGTATCGCAAATTATAATATTTATACGCCATAACTCTTTGCTAACCGCCACGTAAGATATGATAATAATAGTGTTCGTTGGAATTTAATTTACTGCTGATTTAGTCTTATTTATGGTACTTATGTATGGTAGAATTATGAGGTAATGTTTGTCGTTTGTTTTGAATTGTATAAAGCTGTACCTGTTCCAGGATATTGCGGGCCGTGACCAAAATTGGAACGAACGTAGCCGTTTCATTAAGGTTCCGTAACCAATTGATTAAAACGGAACCCCTATAGATTCGTCCTGTCCCTCTGTATGTCCGTCCGTATGTAACAGGCATTTTACTCCGAGAATTTTGGTACCACAAAGTTGAAAGAACACCGGCGAACGCCCAAACAAATTTTTGTTGACATTTTTTTTTTGCGTCTGCCTATGAAAAATTTCTAAAAGTATAGAGTTTGAATTTCTGAACAGTTTTATCTTTCGTTATACTTTTATAGGAAGTCAGGAATTAAAGATATTTCAGTTTAAAGTTTTAGAGGTTATGTCTGGTCAACAATAGAATAATCGAAAAATAAATATAGGAATATCTACTTATCACTTAAAATATCATTGATAGAAATGCATTTTCAATACAAATAATCTACGGACTACGTATTTAGGATATTAAGTCCAACCGAATGTCCGTAGGTCTGCCACATGGCCACATGAAACGTAGGTAGGTACCTACATACAACCTACTTAAATAAATATTTATTTAATAATCTTAGTCAACTATCTTTAGGGCAGTTAGTAATAGATATATTATATGATTAATTACATGGTAAGAGTAGGTCATTGGTAGGTACTTATTAAAAAAAAACGTTTTTTTTTAAGATTTATTCAAAAATCCAAATCAAAATATTTTATTTCACATAGGCCTCGATGGGCACTTATAAAACGTCGACAAAACGGTGCACGGTTCGGGTTGGTCGTTTCCTATGGAGAAGAACCGACAAGAAACTCCATGGTTACTCTTTTCAAATCATTTGGTGTTACAATATTATTATGGATACAGCATTTGTACTTAAGTATGGGGGGACAGCGTAGGCCCGACAATGACTCGTTGCTTACTACTCAAAAAATGTAGAACAAAAATAAAAAGTTAACAAGCAGCTGGGAATCTACAAAGCCTACAATGTTTTGTCTTAATATTAAGTCACTCTGTCTTTGAAGGGTTGAAAAGCCACATAAAAGGCACACATTTGTATGCCCCCTCGTACTTGGTCTAGCTTCTTCACTGCCAGAAACTTCTCTTTGCATGGTACCATTAACTGCAGCCATTGCAAGATGTCTGCATGCCGCGCAGACATGGTCATCTTCCAAAATCTAACAACAAAAGGAAAATACTTTTAATACATTAGAATGATTTATTATTAATGTCATTTAAAAACATGATTTTAAACAACTACAAACAAAAATCAAACAAAAATCTTGTATTATACTTGATGAACAGTTCTAGGCAATGAAGATAATCAATATCTTGTAACGGGACTAGTCGTCAGTAATACTTACAATTTGAGGATATACCCAGCTGCAGATTAAAGCATTGACTCTCGAGTCAAGTGCCAATGCCGGGTATCGTCGCATTTTATTGATACATATGTTGCAGTTGACGCACATGATGCGTGTAGGCGCTACACGGCTACCCATCGTGATAAACAAATCGATGCACACCCAACAAAATCCAAGGTATCAGGCAGAATCGGAATCCAGAGTCACAGAAAAATGTCGTCGTATAGGCAAACAATCAGAATCCTTAGGCAAGCACTAGTCACACAGGGAACAGTAAATCTCAGACTCCATAAACAGAAGCAGTCGATAAAGTAGAAGATCACGGAAAATCGATGGAAAACAAAATAACGAGACGCACGCACAGACGACAACGACAAGTTAGGGTCCCCGCACACGGGCCACCGGCCACAGCCACAAACGCCGCCACGAGAAGCTAGAAGCGGCTACAAAGGTAGCTGAAGCGCGCGACAGCCACTTGTGGCCGTCGGTCGACACTTGCGGTCGGTGGCTGCTACTTTTTTTTAGCCCATGCATGCGGTATCATAATGGACTCGGACGAAGAATGTTGACTGAGGTAAGGGAGAGAGGGGTCGGGAATCACGCGAGTGGGCGGCGTTTAGTGGCCGGTGCGGGCCACAAGAAGCAAGCAGCGACGATTTGTAGCGTGTGGCGGCCACCGGCGTCAACCGTGTGCGGGAGTCCGTATAAAATGTATGAAAACTACAGGAAATATGCCGGTGGCGTCGTTTTGTGGTTGTGGCCGGTGGCCCATGTGCGGGAACCCTTATCTGTTCATGTCAAAATATGCGGCCGGTTGACAATTGAAATGTCATGTTTTTTTTTGGGATGTTGCCATACTCGAATTTCACTACGATGTCATTTGTATATATTAAAAAACTATGACCGCTATAATCTTAGCACAAACAATCGTGTTTATTTTTTAAACTAACCCATGATTATTTATTATCATCACAGATATAGATAGAATCAATAATCTAGTCAATTAAGCTCCCAATTAAGAAGATTTTTTTTCCAGACTTTGATAGGCCTTATGGTTGATTTGATAAAACTTAGTAAATTATTTCGTCGGTATCTATTACGGTGACATACGTAGACGCTTAATAATTTCATCAACAATTTCCTCGCCCGTGTTCTTTGGGAAATAGGTGTTTTCTATGAACTGCTACACAAAAATTATGTGAAATTATGAAAAAAAATAAAAAAAAGGGTGGCTCTCCATACTGAGGGTCGAAAAAAATATTTCAATGGATATATAACTGTGTGGAGTGTCTATCAAGACCTCTAAGCACAGTTTCTCAAACACTTTTTTTCTGAAGTCATTTGTTGATGAGAATATTGCATAAGATTGGATTTGTGCCCGGTTGATGGCAATAAGTTCGCCCTATTACATGAGACTTAAAACATAACTGGCGAAATGAAGGTGTACTATTAGATACACCTCTACCTAACCCTTTGGGGTTTACAGGCGTGATGTTATGTTATGTAAATCTGAAAATTATGAAATAAAAATTCTGAATAATGCAGTTTTTCGAGTAGTCTGTTAAGTGGAAGCTGGGAGTGTGTCTCCATCTCGTCTATTGAGTTTCGCTATCTAATTTAATTTGAACCTATACTTTTATTTTGCAAACCAAACATGCACATGCCTAATTTATATCCGCAAGCAATGACACAACTGCATTACCGACCCCATCAATCTGAATATTGAACGTGTGCGACTCGGGCATCGAATGTGTGCGGTCTCGTTACGCAGCTGTAATGAGTGCGCTTGCGTTCATTAGCGGCACAACACAGCGACTCCTGCGCAGCGTCGCCTCTATGCATCTTGTATGAGACACCCGGTGTGGTGGGGTATTCTGTTTAAGTTGCGAAAATTGATATTTTTGGAGAGCTGTTTTAAATAAATGATGTTTTTCTAACTGCACTTAAAATTGTGGCAACGTAATACGACTTCTGGTTTTTGGAAATGCTTATTATCTTACAAACGGGCCACGAATTACACACGTCACATGGGCTTTGACCCCGAGACCAACTGACTTGAAATATCAATTTTGTATATTTTTTTTTTGTTATAGCAAATACAAATCTATTCCAAAATGTGTGTAAAGTTTCACCAACCAATTTGATTTAACCATGGACAATTGAACAAGCATAGATTAATTCCTTTTTTGTTAATTTAAAAGTAAAATACCTCTTTCTCTACACGTGCTGTAAATTATTTCTGACCAACTTTTTAAAATACTGTTTACTAATCTTGTTTCAGAATCACCTGCGTCGGTGTGAGCCAGTTAGTTTGGCGCGATGTATTGCGTATTGTGGAGCTACAAATTGATTGGACTCGTCACAGGACGCCGCCTTCGCGCCTGTCACTTCGTCACTCCATACCAGTACGCCGTAACAAAGTTACGTCGAACTGCACACAAACAATTGTACGCTTGAGAATTTAAAACTTGAAGAAAAGTTATGTATATAAGGAGCGTGAATTTTCGAAGTCGTCATCATAATTCAATGTACACAATGCTTCAATGTTTCAATGTACGCTATGACAAAGTTACGTCGACCAGTTACGTCAACCACGAAACCATGAAAAATGAAGTATAAAACTATGTCGCCATCATAACATCATCATCATCGTGTAGTAGGGGGTGGGGGGGTGTAGGGGTTTCATCATCAATATAAATAGATCGAATGGTTGCCAGTGAAAAATTGAAAAAATACACCATTTTGGCACTTAAATGATCACCTTCAATAAGCTTATTAAAGTTGCTCATATTCCTACACAAATAAATATTTCGTCGATATAAATTTCTTATCTAATAAAAATCTCCAGAAAAGTCATAAACCTAATAAGTTTATAACATTGTGTTTTCTTTAGTAACATTGTAAGGAGATCACGTTCGCCCATGACAATGGTGGTGCATGCTTTCAATAAATAAAGACAAAAATGATCGGGATTGTTGTAGACGAAACAATATTTATGCGCGTCCTGCACGGGATCGAACCCGCGACCCCGGGCTACCGTGCCGGCGCTGGTGGTCTGAACGTACACGTGAATGTGCATCGATTAAAATGCTATTTTAAATAGTTGCATTTTTTATTCGATTTGCGAGTAACTGCTGTACTTAGGCTTCCCTGACCCATTGATGTATAATTGGAACCTCATTCCAGTGATTAATTTTAGATCTAGAAATTTAAATAAATTATTCAATGAGAAAAATTGTTTCCCTTCCTTGTAAAAATGCTAATATCTAGATCTAATATACATAATTATAGACATTAATTATGATAATTATGATCTTATTATGATAAATGCAAAAGTTTGGACGGATATATGGACGTTTATTACTCAATCACACCAGAACAGCTGAACGGATCGGGATGAAATTTGGCACAGCAGAGATCGATTATAGTCTGGAAGAGCGCATAGAATACTTCTTTTTCTCACACTTACTCATAAAAATTCCACACGAACGAAGTAGCGGGCGCCGGGCAACAGCTAGTACTACATAAAATTATTAAACTTATAGTGTCACTTACGGGATATTTTCCGTGATTGTTGTTCGTTGTTGTACGTTGTTTTTCATTTGTTCGTGTTGTTGTTGTTTTGAAGATATCCCGTAAGTGACAGTATAAGTTAAGTTGTAAACCGTGAAAGCTTAAAACAGTGTTTATAAAACTATTGATTTACGAAACTAGTTTAAGAGTCAAGCTTTTGTTGAGTAGCTGAAATGCTAGTACAAATCGTCTCCAGCACCTACAATAGAATTTATGAGCAAGAGAAGCCCAAGTAACTGTAAAGTAAGCTGAAATCAGCTAAGTAAATTGTCTATTGGTCTCGGTGACTACTAAAGCAAGTGTATCATAGGAAAGTAAAGCATTATTTTTAATACGAGGTTTTGACATTTGCAGACTTATATTACAGTGGCATTCCTAGTAAACCCACAGACGGGAGAGACCTTTTCTGTTCATCAAATACAGTTCGAAGGGGATGGCGGGGTTTAGTGAGCGAGCGAATATTTTACATTACCGGTTACCTACTAAAGAAGATGCTTGGGATTCTTGGCATCATATTATCCACAGATCTCACTTCCGTGTCTATACTAGTCTCTCTGCAAAAAGGGACGAAGTTTAATTTATACAGACAGCCTGACGCTAGGCCTTGTTGGTTCCGTCTCCTGCTGATATAGACGGAAGTGGAAATTATGTTTTTAATCTACGCCTTCGCTATTATTTTCTGATTAATTTCGTTGCGGGATCCAAGACAGTTAAATTGTTGCTCTGGGACTTCGTCGAGCTTTGCACTATTCAGGTGGTCGCCACTGTTGATTCCGGCTTTCAGGAGTTGCAGTGGTTTGGGAAGAGTGTGGTGGGTTTGTCCCTAATACATTGGTCTCCACCTTCCTAATCCGGTTGGTCTAGCCACCTTTTTAAGATCGTCGATCCAACACTACGCTTGCCGATCCATAGTCTTCACGACAGGAATATTGATCCATCAGCTGTCGGTACTAGTGCTAGTACCTTGTGGTTATCAATGAAAAACTTTGGCAACCATGCAATACGTCTTAGATATGAGCAAATAGGTAGGTACTGATAAGTACATAATAAAAGGGCATGGTAACCATAGAAATCATAAATAAACGATTGCAAACAGAGATGCCCATCGCGATGACATTTACTTTTATTTACTGATTAATAACACGACATTGCTCAACTAATAAGTAATAACACACATAAATAATACAATCAACAGCCTACATAAGATAAAAAACCACAATAATGGCCCTAACATCGAGCTCACGAAGTTAACACACGTTTTTGTCCGATATGCCGTGAGTATCATCGTATCGGGCAATCAAAAGCCTGTACATCATTATACATGTACAGTACAATGAAATAAACGTATGTATTTATCTTAACTAACTTAATTACTCGGGATTATCGGTGACCTACTATCTCATTTATAATATTTAAATAGTTATTGTAAGTGAGTCTGTTTGTTACTTTTCTATGGGTAATTTAGGCGCACCTCAATAGTTGGAGATCTTGTGTTTTCTTTTTGTAATGTAACATTTTTTCATAGAAAAAAAGTGCAGAGCAATTGTATTAGGAATCGAACATTCTGCTTCAAGAGCCACAAACTGGCCACACCGTACGGGATTATTTTGGAAATATTATACGTGATCTGCGTAAGTCACTTTCATATGGAGCTGTAACGGAGGTCTTTTTAGCGGAAGCAGAGGCGGATGCGGATGTAGGGTTAAAGATGATGCCCCAGAAGGAGGTTATTGTTTATTCAAAATAGGTACATCATAATACATTATCAGTTGCAACAACAACAAACACAACAAACCAAACCAAACAACAAAACAATGGTAACAATGTCTTATTAATTTATATTAATAAGACACTGAAGTTCTTGGTAAGTACTCCAAATTAAGAAGAGGCAATCTTAGTTAGAGTTATAACAGAACACCGTAAAATACATACGAAAACGGAAGTGAAGTCGGAGGTACAATCTCTTGCGGAAGTTCCACACTTACAGAGGCGGAGACGAGGTTCCGTTACAACACTTTCATAAATCCACGATCAGTAAGGGAGAACCCAATTGCTCAGACTGCATCAATCGTATTGTGTTACCCTGTGGCTCGATAGCTGGATGTCTAGACGAGGAAGAAAGAAGACAAAACTCTCAAAAAAAAGAGGAGAAGAAGAAGAAGAGAAGATAGTACTGTTACTATCCAAACTGAGCCTGAGCGATTGACTGCTGCGCTTCGTGTCGCGGGTTCGATTCCCGCACGTAACAAATATTTGTATGGCCTACAGGCACAGCCTACAGGTAGTTGTTCTGGGTCTGGCTGTTTGTGTATGTGAATTTAAATGTTTGTAAACGTACCCACGATACAGGAGACATTCCTAGTGTGGGGCAACGTTTTCTAAAAAAAAAAAACCTTGATATTCAAAAGTAACTATAAGCGAATTTTCTTTTGAAAATCTTTGAAATATTTGCGAGTAAAAAATCAGGAGTACAGTTAGTGATGAATGGATGCATTATAATATCTTATACCTTACAACTATTATAAATGCGAAAGTTTTTGCGGATGTATGGATATTTGCTCCTCTTTGACGCAAAAACGGTTGAATGGATTTGGGTGAAATTTGGCACACAGATACTTTATAAGCTGGATTAACCTATAAGATACTTTTTATTCCGTTAGTACGATCCCGTGAGATAATTATAGAGGTCGGCGCCGGCGAAGCCATCGGCAAAAGCTAGTTTAGCTTTTCAATCAATTAGAGTCAGAATGCCTTCCTTCTATTAAAAAATATTTGAATTAAAAAAAAAAAAGTTAATGTGTTTCGCTACAAGAACAGTCTCAGTAAAAAGCTCGCTCTTATTATTGCGTAGTTACCACCTGGTTACATCGATAGGTTTGTAAATAATAAAGGTTTCTGTCTATTTTATAACTGGTATCGATAATTATTCACAATGATATCAATCGGCCGGTATCGGCAGCAGAGATCTATTGTGTTGTTCTATTAACATTTTCTAGATATAAATGTGAATTCATGAGGGGGATTCGATTAATACTGGATAAGGAAAAGTTTTTATCAGTAAATCTTACATCACAAATCATAACTGTTATGGAAAAGTTATGACTTGTGATGAGCAAAACGTCAAATTTTCTGAATTAAATGGTATAAATCTTGCTTCAAATTTGACAAGATTCTGAGGGTCTTCCAATTTTAAAACTATAAAAACTTTTATTTCTAAAGTTGCGATAAAGTTTAAAAAGAAAAATTAAATTTAAAAAAAAATAACGTGTTGTGCATGCTCCATATAATTTTTTAGTTATTGGTGCAATTTCTATTGCTGCTCGGAACTTTATTATGTTTTTGGTGTAAAATTTTGTGACAAGCATTAAAATTTTGTTACAAGTTTTAAAATTGTGCAACAACAGTCAAACAAGAGAGATCTTCTACGAGCATAAACAGTTTTACATAACCATGAAAAGAAAACGCTTTTTATCATGGAAGTGAAAATGTTATCAGATTTTACTCAACAGAATTACACAACAAACACACAAACAAAACAGAAACAAACTGTTCTGTGTGTGTCTGTTCTATGTTCTGTGTGTGTGTACTGTGCTCTGTTTCATTAAACATAATTTATAACTATGTCTACTATTTATTTTTTTTACAATTTAAACAAATACGTATAATTATATTCACTTATAAATAAAAATAACCTAAAGTAACTAACTCAAAAATAAACTAAAAAATGTGTCAATAAACGCCACCAGGATTTTACGGGACTAAAATTGCACTTTATTATGTTTTAAAGATACCAAACTTTTTAGCAAAATTATTCACTTAAATCGACTCTTATATACATAACATCACGACTGCAGGTAATCCCCAAAGAGTTAGGCAGAGGTGTACCTAATAGTATACTCACATTTCGCCAGTTATGTTTAGGTCTCATGTAATAGGGGGCCAGCGTATTGCCATCAACCAGGCAAATCTAGACTCCGTGCCTGCTACTGAGAAATTCCTAATAAAAAAACCCAATAAGACTTTGCCTTACCTGGGAATCGAACCCAGGACCTCGTGCTCTTTAATAACACATAAAATAACACGTAGATGCAAACTTACTAATACCAATCCATTTTACCATAATCTTAGACTAAAAGGTAGAAACGTCCGGTGTTGAGGGGCATGCGTGTACTGCGGTGATTTACCGAAGCGAAGCCTTCAGCATTGCTAATTTATCGTCGTTTGTTTGATTGTCACCAATATCAGGGCCTGTTCCACCACTTCTTATTGCAGTATTACTATGACGTCACTTCAGTGTGGGAAAGAGATGGCGCTAGATCGTCTATATAGCATCATCTCTTTCACACACTAAAGTGACATTAAAACAATACTGTTTTAGACGTGATGGTTACGTCCCCAGGAACGTGCAGGAACAAACTTTGTTGTATAATTTATACAACAAAAACCTATTAGTCACCCTTTGTATTGAAATTTTAGTAATTAAACGCACGATTTGTATGACTTAATTCTTGATATAGGTCGTTTATTTGCAATTTCCTTTCGGTTTTTTATGGTTTTTCTGTCGCCCTTCACAGGCGCCGGTGTCGTATCCGATTATAAATTTAATTAGTTTTTGCCGGTGGCTTAGACCGCGAGGAGGTTGAGATTAACGGAAACGTACAACTGGGATCCTAAATCCAGAATCCAGGTCAAGGTGTAGTCTGTACCAAATTTCCTTGATATCCATTCAAAAGAAAACAGATACACTTACTTTACATATCCTATACAATTATGATCAATATTTGTATACAATGTGTCCGGTCATGGACTATCGACATTCTAGGTACTTATATAACAACTAATTTAATACACAAAGTTCATTTGCAAACAATTTGCAAATCACATTTTTGTTACAAAAACGTGAAACTATTATTTAGAAATATTAACGAGAAACAATATTGTTGCCCTCCAATTAAGCCTATTTTTATCTCAGTAAGACGACAAAATCGAGAGATATGATTTTTGTACACACGTACAGTTGGGAACGTCCCGTTTGGTAACTTTCCCGTTTATAGCGATTGAACCCAAGTATGTAGTGTTTTTTGTATTAAAATAGTTGTTATTTAAGTACCTAGAATATCGCTAATAAATGATCGAACACATTGTATAATATATATATATTTGTACTCACGTTCTTGAAAACGGCTCTAACGATTTCGATGAAAGTGGTCTCGTACCAGGGAAAATTCGTTTTCTCTATTTTTACCCGAGCAGAGCTCGATCGCCCTCTTATTATATTATGTATTTAGTATGGGTACACAACCACAATAAAATTATTAACTACTTACGATTGTTTTGATAACAATCATTGGTGGCGTCAAATAATACTGTAGTCTGGCTTTATTAGTATGTAAACTAAGCTCTGCATGGGCGAATTCCTATAACTTACCCATCGTTGAAATTCAGAGTGCATCTGCACTAATAAAGATCGTATAGACAAAGGCATAGATGCCATAACTTTGCATAATGAGCTTGCAACATTAAATTCATATGATGAGGATTTTTTTCTCTTTATTTTTTTAGGGACTTTTATACTGATGTACATGCCAGTCCCATCGGACCGTATAATGTAAAACAAACTATAAGCAGCTCCGGAACTAGGTGTCGACAAAATATGATGGAACAGGCACACTGGAAGATGTCATACATTTATTGACAGTATGTCAGATTGCAATCTGCAAGAGAGAATTTACTTGGGGAGGTCGAGATAAATATGATGAGGAATAAAATTCATATGTTCATCATGTTAATAGGAACAGCCGTATCAAATTAATTAAAAGATTGGCCATTGCTTATCACGAAAAAACAGCTATAAAACCCTTTTTACATCAAACTATTTTTCGTCCACAGTGTATAAAAAAAAACATACGTGTCGAATTGAGAATCTCCTCCTTTTTTTTCTTAGGTTAAAAAACAGATTTGTACCATATTATTTTCAGCTTTTCAAATTGGTCATAATAACTAAATAGAGCTTGCCCGTATGACATTATTTTCTATCGATTTAAATATTCTTACTGGCTTCTACAAGCGTCTCAACTGAGCAGTCAGTCTCAGTATTTAGTAGGCCATTTAAATCATATCTATATACTTATAATAAATCTGTAGAGAGGTCAATTCTGTACATGAAATATATTTCCAAAATAACTATCAGGGAGTGATCAGGGATCGATACTGATGCCAAAAATGCAATCAGTAAAATTTTTGTCTGTCTGTCTGTCTGTCTGTCTGTCTGTATAACCGTTATAGAAACAAAAACTACTCGACGGATTTTAACGAAACTTGGTACAATTATATTTCATACTCCTGAGTATGTTATAGTATACTTTTCATCACGCTACAATCAATAGGAGCAGAGCAGTGAAGGGAAATGTTGGGAAAACGGGAGAAGTTACTCCATTTTTTAAGCTTCCGTCGCGTGTGCAACCTTAATGGTTAAAGCTACACAGAAATCATGTATGACGGAAATGTTCTCCTTAAAATTATATGAAAAATATCCCACGACAGCATGTCTATCTTTTATGGTTGACTCACAATATCACGTGTAACTCCCGATAGCTTAGCAGTTCGAAGCTTTCTGATTATATTTGTCTACTCTTACGTTTATAACACTCTCAGTCATCCCTGACTGTGTGATATCAACACACAGCCCAAACCGCTGGTCTTAGAGACATGAAACTTGGAGGGTGTGTTCTTTGTGAAGAATAAGTATCCACTAAGAAAGGATTTTTGGGAATTCCACCCATAAAGGGGTAAAATAGGGGATGGAAGTTTATATGAAAGTCCGTCAATTTTGAAGTTAGGATATTCAAATTTTGTGTTTAGGCTGACAATTGAAAATTAATTTAAACGTGTCTCAGCGGATGAAGGTAAGTAACTATGTTTGTGCGGGTGGGATATTTTTCGACATCCACGCGGGCGAAGCCGCTGGCAGAAGCTAGTCTATTAATATGGATGTAATAAACTTCCCCGAAGAAAAATCTCTTAAGAATTTCCAAGACTTTGATGTCATAAACAATATAGTTCGTATAACTATGACCTCATAAATATTATGATGATCATATTCTTGTTACCCTGTCGTCATCTTCATGACGTTCGCTCTTATCTTGGAAAATAATGTCTGTGGTTGAAAATCCAGGCTACTTTGTTATTTCCTCGTTACATTTTTTCTTGGAGAATGATGCTGAGATACCTTTTCCTTATTTTGATTCATCTTAAAAAGTGAAATCAGTGGTTTTCCCAAACTATCAAAATATGACAATCGAAGTAAGGTTTGCTGTAAGAAAATCCAATTCTGGGTTAAGCTCGCCGTTGAATACAAAAGCTTTATTATTGCAATGTGGTTGTGGGTGTATATATTTTATTTATTTTCAGAAGGCGTCGCGGCAGACCTCGTAGAAGATGGCGGGACGTGCTGGACAAAACCAACGACCAGTGGTCCACATTAGCCCTGGATCGAAAGAACTGGAAGTCGTAGGGAGATCCCTTTGCCCAGCAGTGGCACGCAGGCTAACAGTATCAGTATTTTATTTATTTTGTGTGCAACAAAGAATATGAAAAGAATTTACACTGGTCACCGTCGGCGTCGTAGCGATCTAGTTTGGTATAATGAGTGTACCTAATACCTATCTTAAAATATCGTTTAATTATGACATACTTTTTTCATCGTCTGTCCGTCTTTTATCTTTTCATATTTCTAACTAAAGGAGTAGCTCGTGGCAAAATAATAACAGCCGCTCGGGTCACACTTTAGGTTAAGGCGTACTTGCCTAGGTTGGTCTGTGGATGGGTGACCGCCCATTACATACCGAGTTGCCACCGTGCCTCGGAAAGCACGTTAAGCCGTTGGTCCCGGCTGTCATTTGTAGATCTTTGGCAGTCGTTAGGTAGTCAGTGGCCCAAAAAGTCTGAAAACCAGTCTTACCAAGAGGTGTCGTATTACTTAGTCGTAACTGGGTTGTGGAGGTCAGATAGGCAGTCGCTCCATGTAAAATACTGGTATTCAGCTGCATCCGCTTAGACTGGAAGCTAACCCCTAAATAGTTGGGAAAAGGCTAGGCAGATGATGATTTCTAACTAAAGCAGAAGCCTGTGTCGGCTGTGGAAATTTAATTCTGTATAATGCTTTTGCTACCTCACCCCATTTGTCCCTACGGAATGAACATTTCTTGTACAAGTCATCCTTAGAAATAGTGACCTTATTCTTCTATTTCTTAACTAAAACCTAATCATATTGATCCTCTTTAAATTCAAACATATCAGGAACAGAAAAATGTATCTCCACCATGATCAAGTCAGCATTAAAATGACAGTTACTTTAACTCAATATATAAATAAATATACTTATAGAACAAAATCCATTGCATATTCAAGGCAAATTATACAACGTGTAACATAATAAACGCAAGACCTCTCATGTGGTGCCTCAGACCATGAAACTGAACAAATTTTGTTCTATGACTTTTGGAAATTCATAACATTTTTTTTTAGTTTTACCATACATGTGGATCAGCTGATTGCGTCCGTTCCTATAGAAAGATTTTTTTTTTTTGGGATTTTCAAGAACTCGTAGAACAACAGATATTTAGTTTCATAGTGCGAGAGACCACACGGGAGGTCTTGCGTTTATTACGTTACACCTTGTATAAAATAATAACACTGAGCTACATTGTTATTACAGGCGCCATATCGATTTCCTTATTTGATTCACACCGATCTAATAATATTCGAAGAATTAAATAATAAAACCCATTTTTCCGAATAAAAGGAAAACCGAAGCCAATGAATAAATTAAAATTAATAACGATATTATTCACTATGAAATTGCACGTTGATTTTATTGTTATTGGAAGCTGTGATCAACTGTATCGGGAAAACCTATTAATATGCCTATTTTATTATGAATACCTGTCTGCATTCGATTCACGGAACTGGTAGATAGATCATAGAGTAAAATAGTTCAGACTTCATCTTTGAAATGTGATGACGAATTGCAGAAAACTAGGTATTTTTTATTTCCCCTACACGAGACGTCGGCAGACGATCTCCGGCCACCGTAGGCGCGGGCATGTGGGCGGCGAGTAATGGGCGACTCGCTGTCCGACCATGGACCATGCCCGGGTCGACGGCGCGTTGTGTTCCACGCGCGCCTCAAAGAGTGTCAGCTTAATGACGGGGCCCCCCTCTAGAGGGCCAAAGCCTGCCGGGGTCGCGGGACTCATAGAATTACCGTGACCCTGGAACATAAAGGGCTATTTAAGGACACCGTGGATTTTAGTCAGTACAAGTCTGATAGTCCCTCCCGCTCTGCCCTGGGTGGGAGGACTCATTTGATGATTTCACAAAGCTAAAAAAAAAAAAAAAAAGAGTAAAATAGTTCAGACTTCATCTTTGAAATGTGATAACGAATTGCAGAAAACTAGGTATTTTTGATTTCCCTACACGAGTAGGAAAGTTGATTTTTTCCCTTTTTCAACTTTTATTTTATTCCTTGTACGTAAATCGCATTCGATCTTTTATAATTCGTTTAAAGTGCATAAATATTAAGCACTGTTAGAATTTAAACTTAGGGCCGGGCGTAAAAAACCAAAAATTCTCTTAACATAGCAACATAACACCTGTAGTCCCCGAAGGGTTAGGCAGAGGTGTACCTAATGGTACACCCACATTTCGCCAGTTATGTTTAAGTCTCATGTAATAGGGAGCGAGCATATTGCCATCAACCGGTCACAACTGAGAAATTTCTGATGGTAAAACTCAATGACACTTTGCCCGACCTGGGAATCCAACCAAGGACCTCATGCTCAGCAGTCGCGCTTGCGACCGACTACTAGACCAACGAGGCAGTAAACTGCGCTTGTATTGAAGTATTCATTAAAAATAAAAAATTAAATTAAATAAAAATAGCCTTTATTTCTTATTACTATTCAAACTTTACATAAAAATAATCTACTATTCTGGGTGCTTATGGTTACTTATACAGGGTGTAAACAGACCCTTCACATATCCGTCAACCAAGCATTCTGTACATCAAACTAAGTAACTTTACGCAAAAATTATTGCTGGGAATCGCCTTTTTTTTTTGGGTAAAATATCACGTTTTACTGTAGGACTCGATGGAAAGCACTCATAGCATTGTGCTGATGGATGGATTGAATAGTACGGGGGTCGTGGAGGTGTGTTAAGTAAAAATCTTACATTAAAAAAATGGATTTAAAAAAAAACATGTGAAAAAGTTGGAACTTTGACCCCCAATATCTCCGTAACTAGAAGGTCCCAGGTATGGTCTAGAACAAAAAATTATCGCAAAAACGGGGAGAACAAGTGCCTTTCGGTTATGTTAAGGGTCTATTTACACCCTTTATGCATCGCTAAAATTAACTTGCACTAGTAGTAGTCGCCTCTGCGGCGTAGGCGTCTCCTAAACCTTTCCACACATCTCTTTCCCGCGCCTCTCGCGTCCATAAGGGGCCACATCTGTCGTTAAAGATGTCTCTCCATTATTCATTTAGGAACCGCTTAGTGTTACTGAAAACAGACAAAAAACACCTGCAACCGATACGTTTACGAAACATAATCTCAGAATCGACTCTAATAAAACGTCGAAATTCAAACCGCGAACGCGAGCAAATAGTTCGCAAAGAAATAAACGACCACAGGCAAAGATCTCCCAGATTGAAACGTACCAGCATAAATACCCACGTGCCTTTAAAGGTACTACATAAAATACGCCTTAAGCGATAAATTATAAGAAACTTAAATACCGATATAACCCCGAGCACTTCGCATAAAAAAATACTAAAACCCAGTAATGAGCAACAAAACAACACGATAAATTTAAAGTTAAAGAGGTGTTATAATTAATGTTTTTGAGTTAAAAGGATGACCGTAAACGGCTGGTTAATTTCTTAACCCTTTGTGCGGCCAATGTCATAATTTGTTTGAAGACAAATATTATGTGCACACAAATAACTGTAGGCGACTGGAGCTCGTGTTTGTTTTTTATTTGTGTTACTTTATGGCTGTTCTTTTTTTATATGTATATTGTTGTTTTATTACTACTACTTTATAATATTTAGACAAAAAATATCATCATTAACATTGTCTAGAGTTTTTCCAACTATGCCCGGATTTGTTTCCAGTGTCACCGGGTGTTACCGAATACCAATTAATTACACGGAGCTACCGCCTATTTGACCTCCACAACCCCATTACTTGATAACATGATAGGAACCAGTCTAACCGAGGGGTGGTTAGACTGGTTCCCAGACTTTTGAGTTTTTGATTAGCACCTTTTTATAACTTTAAGAAACATAACATATCATCACGCCTGTAATCCCTGAAGGATTAGGCAGAGGTGCACCTAGTAGTACACTCACATTTTGCCAGTTAAGTTTAAATCTCATGTAATAGTGGGTGAGCCTATTGCCATCAATCGGGCCCAATTCCAGATTCCTGGTGAAAAAACCCAATAACACTTTGCCCGACCTGGGAATCGACCCCAGGACCTCATGCTCAGCAGTCGCGATTGCGACCACTTGACCAACGAGACGACTTTTAAGAAATATATACCTAGTGTAATAAATTATGTCTGTAACTTGATTAAGATATATCTCTGACACGTAAAACTCGCGATTAAAGCCACACTTCGCACAATAGATCCTTTCAACAGCTGTCTTAATAAACATAACCCTCTCGCTTTTTCTTCACTAAATCGAAAACGCTTCACTTTACACAGATCTACAAGTAAATCTGTACACAATAAAGTGCTGTGCACACCGGGACCATAAAATAGTGTGTCCCAACGTCTTAGTTAGCCATTTATTTATGTGTGGAACTGAAAAAGTAACTCCGCGGTCTTATGGACCGTGGCGCGAGTATTTCAAGTGTTAACTAAGGAACTCTCTATTCAAAGTTGGTGATTATTTATCTGTGGTTAGTGTCGAACTTTATGTGCGGCGTCTGCGATTAAAATTCTGTGTTCAGTGCAAAGACTGAATGTCTTTTGTGGGTGAGGGCGATATTTTCTTTTTTTGGGGACGTTTGCCTTGGGTGGTGGTTTCTAGTTTAATACTAAACTAAAGATTTCGAATTTACTAAGACTTTTAAATAAAATATATGTTTTTTTATATACTGCTTACGACTACATTTTTACATACGAGTATATTAACACTAAAATGAAAAATAACGTTGTTGTTGGAAACAAATTCAAGATATTTTTTCTATACACCTACCACTGTATGTCTCTGCATCACCCATAGGTTGACTGGTAGAAAATGCCTATGGCTTTAAATCCGCCTCTGTACTTTGCGCTTAATAATAAATAAATATTTAAATGTTTCATTTGTTTCCTTCTACTCTTCGTAACTGTTAT
Organism: Noctua comes; assembly: GCA_963082995.1. NCBI lineage: Eukaryota > Metazoa > Arthropoda > Insecta > Lepidoptera > Noctuidae > Noctua > Noctua comes. Next base: position 9,476,282 of record OY720288.1, read on the forward strand.
CATTATGAACGGTCTGAGACTTTCGGTAAACTTTCATCAAAACATCATCAAAATATTTTAAATAAATTCATTTTATAACATTAGAATTCCAACGAAACTGATATCCTCTACTCACAAGACTAGACTTCAAGAATAATCACTTCCATAGTAGCAATTTAAACGATAATTGTACACCACTATCAGATATCGCGATATCGCGAGATATATCGTTCAATCTCGACAGGGGCGGTGCCAATTGCAATGACAAACTTCGAAGGCAGTGCTGCTTTAGTCGTAATTAAGTCTTACACCTGGGATAATTAATCAGTATAATGTTATGTCGTGTTTGTCTGATATACGACGTACGATATTGTCACTATTTCCAGCTGTCGAATATTTGGAGTGATTTGGCTATGTGACCCGCCACAATTCACTGAATTGATTTGTTTTAATGCACTGCATGACCCGTACTATCAAACAACTATACTGTCACTTACGGGATATCTTCCGTGATTGTTCATTATTTTGAGCTCCCGATATTTCGGCGCTGTTGCAAGGTTGACAACCCGCGATCATGGCGCTTGCAACAGCGCCGAAATATCGGGAGCTCAAAATAATGAACAATCACGGAAGATATCCCGTAAGTGACAGTATAGTTGTTAACCGTGAAAGCTTGAAACCGTACTATCAAAGTTCTATAAATGGAAGTACTTTTAATATAGTAAAAGTATGTGTATTACGTAGAACAGACCGACAGATGATAGCCATAAATCGACAAAATGACAGATTTCTTTTGTTGATCTGTCATTTTGTCGATTCTTCCGTCGACAAAACAAATCGGGAGCTCAAAATAATGAACAATCACGGAAGATATCCCGTAAGTGACAGTATAAGTTTAGTTGTAAACCGTGAAAGCTTAAAACAGTGTTTACATATTTTTAAAGTGATTATATTATTTGTCTATAGAGTACTGACTGTGCCATTTTTCAAAGGGAAGCCGGTAGGAATCGAGTTGTATGGAACCTTCGCCACTGCTACCTGCACATTATTGAAGAGCCAAATTAAATAAATAAACCTGAACGCCTCAAAACCGGTCTTACCAAGGAGTGTCGTCATAACCACAGGGTTGTGGAAGTCAGACAGACGCTCCATGTAAATACAGTGGCATTCAGTTAGATTGGAAGCTGAAACCAAAATAGTTGGAAAAATGGTAGATTATGATGCCTTTAAAGAAGTCGATCTGCAAAAACAGCAGGCCTGTTCCTAAAGACCGCTTTTCACATCAAAGTTAAACACTTACCATTCTGTTACGCCAAGATAATAATATCAAAGATCAAATTTTAACAATCTAGACTGCATAACTTATTGTTATTTAGCACCATAGACTCTAAAATATGGTCTTAAAATGTAACGGAGTATTAAGCAACCGCGCAAAGGCATTGTATGATAGATAAGCCTTTTAAGCTGAACTGTGCCCCGATAATGGGAACTTAGGCTGTGTGCAGAACTGAGGCAATACTGTCGGCTCCGTCGTAGAATGTGCACTTCGCAAAATGTGCACTGCCCCTGTAGCATGACCACCGTAGACAAGGATTTCTATGGCGGAAGAATCGACAAAATGACAGATAGTGCAAAGAAATCTATTGTGTCGACACAATCTGTCATTTTGTCGATTCTTCCGTCAAAAAAATCCTTGTCTACGGTGGTCATGCTACGGGGACTGGACAAAAAACTCGCAATTGGTGCATTTCTCATAAAGGGCATATCCTTCAAATTGTAATTGGGAGTAGGCATATTATGCAATTGGGGTGCAGTTCTGTCTACGGCAGACAACATTGCTTTGACTCTGCACGGAAACGGGTTTTGTCGACGGAAGAATTGACAAAATGACAGATTTCCATTGTTGATCTGTCATTTTGTCGATTCTTCCGTCGATAAAACCCGTTTCTACGGCGGTCATGCTACGCGTGCTGGTGTATGCGCAGTCTTATGTTCTGTCTATACTTCGTAGACTAGCAGGTAAAAGGTATGAGAATTCGTAATATTTATCAATCAGTAAGAGCTATTCGAGCTGTTTCCCTTTTTGGGTGATCGGGTTCAATTGTTTTGAAAGTATCAAGATCAACTGCAGTGTGGTTATTACGCTACGGTATACTGAAACTCTGAGTCAGAAGGCAATCCTTTTTTTTATCGTTATAAAATCATTAAATGAGTCCTCCCACCCAGGGCAGAGCGGGAGGGACTGTCAGACTTGTACTGACTAAAATCCACGGTGTCCTTCAATAGCCCTTTATGTTCCAGGGTCACAGTAATTCTATAAGTCCCGCGAACCCGGCAGGCTTTGGCCTCGTCATTATGCTGACACTCTTTGACGCGCGCATGGAACACAACGCGCCGTCGACCCGGGCATGGTCCATGGTCGGACTTTTTGACGATTCACTGTTAATGACAATCATTATCATTATGAATAGTGATAGGCTAGCGGTGTGACAGTTGGGCTACCAAGTCATAGGTCTCGAGTCCGAACCCTAGACACGCACCTCTGAATGTTAGATTCATGTGCGTATAGTATTTATCATTTGGTTCGGTGAAAAAAAAACATCGTGAGGAAACCAATCCAGCATGCCTCAAAGATATTTTTCAACGTCAAGTAAAGCCGGTATAAAAACTCTGACACCAGGTTAGGCACTAACCACACGAAAAAAAAGAATGATATCATTATCTATAAATTAGCCGACAGAAGTCAGCGCTGCATCTTCTGGATCTCCAGCATCGCCACATCGCCCAGTACTTGTTTCTAGCATTCAGGGGAATTCCACGGTTTTCAAAGGATAATCAGTCCACACATATGCATTGCATGTTACTGCAAAGCCGTACCTGTAGTACAACCACATTACACCAGTTATACGTAAGTCTCATATTACATAACATAACATCACGCCTGTAACAGGCCCATAGAACAGGGGCGTGTCTATTGCCATCGACCGGGTATAAATTCAAGACTGATACTATTACTGGGATATTAAGTACCTAGGAATCGAACCCAGGATCTCATGCTCAGGAGACACGCTTCCCACCACTAGACCAAAGAGGAAGTCAAAATAATGAAACACTGAATGTATTTGCAACACAACAATACCACTCAACCAAACATATCATCATCTGCTTAGCCTTTTCCCAACTATGTTGGGGTCGCCTGCCAGTCTAACCGGATGCAGCTGAATACCAGTATTTTACATGGAGCGACTGCGTATCTGACCTCCACAACCCAGTTAGTACTGGGTAATACGATACCTCTTGGTAAGACTGGTTGTCAGACTTTTTGGGCCACTGACTACCTAACGACTGTCAAAGATCTACAAAAGACACCCGGGATCAACCTCTTAAAGTGCTTTCCGTGGCACGGAGGAAACTAGGTATGTAATGGGTGGTCACCCATCCACAGACCAACCTAGGTAAGCACGGCTTAACCTAAAGATCACCAGAGCTGCTATTATTTATTCATTATTTTCAGCTGTTATTATTTAGCCACGAGCTCCTCAACTAAACATATAACGCTCTCAAACTATCAATTTTCCCAGCTGTTACTAGTACACAATACAGTTTAACCGTACTTCAGCTTTATATAGTTGTCTATCTAAATGCCAGGCATTCCATATAAATATGGAGGCTTGGTCAGTGGCTCTCTAAATTAAGACATAAAACCTATATGCTTTGTCTCTGAAACGTGACCCAGCGAGACCCATAACTAGGGAGGTACTTGCATGAACATAAATTCATTCTAAGAAGTAGTTCGTGGTATTATTTTATTTTAATTACTGTGAGTAAGAGAACTACAACATTCCTTTTAGTTTATGCGAAGCCTGAAACACGTGTTTAATATTTTTATGTCAAGAATCTATGTACAAAATTTCAAAACTGTATCATGAAAAATCACAAAGTTATAAGCTTATTCTGTTACGTGGTTGTTCGCGCAAAAACGTGTACACCACGCAGCGCGCCCGCGCACGCGCGTCCAGCGTCGTCTTGAGCTCACTGATAATAATAATTTGGCAGTAGATACCTAAATTATTGCTATAGGTACTTAGTGTCGCTCTGTGTCCAACCTGTAACCTTTTAATTTTTTGGGACAACATATAACATGGTTTAAAAATGATTGGAATCGATTCAGTTACTTATTCTGAACAAACTATATTCAGGTTTCGCATATACTAAAAATAATGTTGTACATCCAGGTTTACGGTAGCTGCACACGATTATATGATTTACAACGCTGTCTTCTTTTTCATATACCAATCTACTTTTCTTCGTCTATGTCTCTTATTTAAAAAGTAGGGTTTTTGTGTCTGCATGTCATCATCATCTGCCTAGCCTTTTTGTTGAGGTCAGCTTCCAGTCTAACCGGATGCAGCTGAATACCAGTATTTTACATGGAGCGACCTCCACAACCCAGTTAGTACTGGGTAATACGATACCCCTTGGTAAGACTGGTTGTCAGACTTTTTGGACCACTGACTGCCTGTAACGACTGTCAAAGATCTACAAATAACAGCCGGGGCCCGTTGGCCCCGGCTGTCCGTGCCTCAAGAAGCACGTTAAGCCGTTGCTTAACGTGCTTTTTGAGGCACGGAAGAAACTCGGCATCTAATGGGTCTGCGTGTGTGACCGCGTAATTATTTTAAACTACACAACGGATTGAGATGCGGTTCATCATTTCATCATTCTCCTGCCCTTCCAACTTATTTGGGGTAGGCGTAGCATGTCTTCTTCTTCCATACTTCTATATTACTCTTCATCTCGGCAGTGACCTTCTTTCTAGCCATATCATCCTTCACACAGTCTATCGGTCGTTTCTTTGGTCTTCCTCTACTCTTATAGCCATCTACATTCGTACTCAACATTTTCCTCACTACATTTTCCTCACTACATTTTCCTCATTCCTCCGGATCACATGTCCATACCACGATAACCGATTACCACACAACTTTTCAGTCACCGCCGTTTTCAGACTTCCTCATAAGTAATCATTCCTTATTTTATCCATTCGCGTTACACCACACATCCCCCTTAGCATTCTCATCTCAGCCACTTTCAAATGCCTTTCATTCATCCCTTTTGTGACCCAACATTACGGCTAATACTAAAACGGTTAATGATCTTTTTATAAATCCGAGTTTTCAAAGTCGTCAGATTAAGGGGAATTTCCCCGACGCATGTGTCTTTTTTATTCATTATGAGTCAGGCCGCACACGATTACTGCCAAATACTGGCAAGTGGGAATGCCATTCGTATTTCAACTAGACAAAATATTCCCCCAGCCCTGCTGTACTCAACGATACAATACGTACGATACACGGAGGTAGCTATTCTGAACGCTGCCGGCACAATTTTATGTCACTTTGACGATCTTATCAAATGTGCAAATGCGGCTACTCATACTAGCAGTCCAGGGGCTGCCAACATGTTTTGTTTCACAGAAATGTCAGTTTGAATATTAACACAAGTATATTGAGATGCAGGTTATGTTGTAGGTCATTATAGATCGAGGATTGAATGGAAATGTCAAGTAAACAGGCGTGGTAGCGATGGAATGTGACTTATGGAACCTAAAGTTGTTATTACCTTCTGTCAACTGGTTTTGTTTGATTTGAGTTATTTCTCGTTACACTGATTAATTTTGGGTTTCTCTTAATAATTAACTATAATATTTTTTTTAAATTTAATTTTTATTTATTTATTCATCACACACAACACACACAATTACAGTGTCTGTTGCAACTGCTTTCCAACTGCCGTTGATGCAAGGTTAATCCAATAACGCTAAGACTGGTGATGGATAAGGCACTCGGTTCTTGCTTGGCTGTCTGTCTTATAGTGAAGATGCCAAATATTAATAGAAATCGCATGATAAAGATTTGCATTCCGTGGGAAATATTTCTCGCGTCCTGAAAAATCTACACAGAAACCACAAAAATGTTGCCAACCCCTCACCCCAAAGCGTACCATGTTATAATAATGAAACAGAGCATACCTCAGCCACATGGCAGACAAGGACACCTGTATAACAGTCTGTTTAATTAACGCTCAACTTCACCGCTAGATGAAGTTGTTACTGGCTTGAATAAAATAACGAGGCTTGCGTCATGTTGCCTTATATCGGAGGCAATTTCTTTTATTTTTGCACTGTTGGTACCTCTGATTTTGCAGAAGTGACCTTTATTCTCGTTGACATAAGGTTTAAGTCACAGGTGAGATAACTGTAAAGGATTTTTACTGCCAGTGTAAGGGTGATTATTGGAAGATGGGACATGTTGGGAATGTTGATAATGGGAGGTGATTATGGCGTTTTTTCTTTTTTTTTTAGATAGTGATTAAAGCGCGCGAATTTTTAGAGGAGGGATGAGATTCTTGGCGTGTGGTCTCCATATCTTAAGAGGATGGCATAAGGGATGACCTGCAAGAGTTATTTATTACCTAATATTAATTTGATCCAGCTCGAGGCTAAATAATAACAGCCACTCGGATCAATCTTCAGGTTAAGCCGCTCTTGCCTAGGTTGGTCTGTGGATGGGTGACCACCCATTACATACCGAGTTTCCTCAAGCCGTCACATCTGTCATTTGTAGATCTTTGTCATTCATTACAGGTAGTCAGATGATGATGATCCATACAAGAAGTCGTTTTAGGGCAGTCGCGTCAAAAATCTCGGATTCATGACTTGTTTGTCTAGAGATCATTTTCATCATAATCTTTGAAGTTCCAAGAGATCTATTTGGAGTCAGTGAGATAAATTAAAAGAAAACATACTGTCACTTACGGGATATCTTCCGTGATTGTTTGTTATTTTGAGCTCCCGATATTTCGACCTGCAACCGTGAAAGCTTAAAACAGTGTTTCAAATTAAAATAAAAACTGGAGCCAGTTCATAAACTTCACCACAACTTCCACCTCTATCTTTATTCTTCACAATGTAATTAAAAATCAATACATTTAATTAAATATCCAAAAAAACTCTCAAAAAACGAGACTACAGCAGCAAATATAAAAATCTTAACCCTCAAAGCGGCTCTCAGTTCAGTAATAAGGTTATAACAATAGACCATCCGATGGGTTGTAAAATTTTATAGTACGAACCCACTTAACCTGTAGCATGTCGTCCCCACGAAACAGGGGCACTTAACCCTAATAGTCACGTCGTTACAGTAAATACTCAATGGATTTTAAACAAAGATCGCTTTGTGGCTTACTTATATAAAAAGTAAATTGGGTAGGATTCTAAATTACCTCTTTTAGCCGGGGTTTGCGTTCCTTACTTCTGAATTAAAATCTTGGGAGTTCGTGGCTACATAATAACCGCCACTCCGGTCGATAAGCTTCGCTTGCCTAGGTTAGTCCGTAGATGGGTGACCGTCCATTACATACCGAGTTTCCTCCGTGCCTCGGAAAGCACTTTAAGCCGTTAGTCCCGGCTGTCATTTGTAGATCTTTGACAGTCGTTACAGGTAGTCAGTGGCACGAAAGTCTGACAGCCAGTCTTACTAAGGGGTATCGTATTACACAGTACTAACTGGGTTGTGGAGGTTCGATAGGCAGTCGCTCCAAGTAAAATAGTGGTATTCAACTACACCCGGTTAGACTGGACGCCGACCCCAACATAGTTGGGAAAAGGCTAGGCAGATGATGATGACTTCTGAATTAAAATGTTTTTGAGTTCAATCTCTCTCTCGCTTTCTTGCTCAACTCTCTTGTGATGTTGTATCCGCTGACGGGTATAGCGCCACCAGATGTAAGCCGCGAAATAGCAAGTCGCATCAAAAAGTACAGGAACGAAACAACCGCCACCCTCTGTACGGGTAACAACTATACCACCTGAACGCTTAAAGAGTTGTTAAAGCTTTTTGAGGTATACTATATCCTTAGAAGACGGTGCGTCACACGAGAGACGAGAACTGTGAAGATACAAACATCCTATGCCTCTACACTTCATCAACCCATAAGAACACCTGCCGCCTGTATACGATATGCAGTGGCCAATATGGAAATATCTTCTACGATTGCGGGCCCAAGTTGGCCGCTATAGATAGAATCTGGCCAAATGGGGTATCCTCGATCCTTCCCAACAGAATGTCAATATGGAGCCCCTTTGCCAGGATATGCCCCACCTCCTGTCCTGCCCACCCTGCACAACCACTTGCCCCTTTCAGGATTTAATCGAATCAAATGTTAGGGTGTGCAGGAGGCTACATACTGTTCCAACAAAATTTGAGTTAATTCGACACGTAAAGGAGAAGAAGAAACGGTTTATACTAACTCGTGTCTCGCGGCTAACTCTCGCTCGGGTCGATCTTTAGGTTAAGCCAGGTTGGTCCGTGAATGGGTGACCACCCATTACTTATCGAGTTTCTTCCGTGCCACGGAAAGAACGTTAATCCGTTGGTCTCGGCTATCATTTGTAAATCTGTGACAATCGTTACAGGTATTCAGTGGCCCGAAAGTCTGACAGCCACTCTTACTAAGGGGTATCGTATTACCTATTACTAACTGGGTTGTGGAGGTCAGATAGGCAGTCGCTCCATGTACAATACTGGTATTCAGCTGCATTTGATTAGATTGGAAGCCAACTCCAACACAGTTGGGAAAAGGCTAGGCAGATGATGAGTCGTTTGTCAGAACAGAATAAAGACAATTGCAAGCTACATAAAGGGTGCAAATAGACCCTTAACATATCCGAAAAGCACTTGTTCCCCCCGTCTTTGCAATCATTTTTTTGTTCTAGACCATACCTGGGAACCTTCTAGTTACGGAGATATTGGGGGTTAAAGTTCCAACTTTTTCACAAGTTTTTTTTTAAATACATGTTTTCCATGTAAGATTCTTTATACACCTCCACGACCCCCGTACCATTCAATCCATCCATCAGCACAATGCTTTGAGTGCTTTCCATGGAGTCCGACCGTAAAACGTGATTTTTTCCCCCCAAAAAAAAAAACGTTTCCCAGCAATAATTTTTGCGTAAAGTTACTTAGTTTGATGTTCAGAATGCTTGGTTGACGGCTATGTGAAGGGTCTGTTTACACCCTGTATTTTACACAATCCATAGTTTCCACAACTTAACGACTGCTATTCTGAACACAAGGAAACAAAACTGTGATTCTTAACCTTTAAACCCGCTAATCATGTTAGTTCTAACGAGAGTGCTGGGAACTGCAATAATAAGCAGCAATTACTTTAAAACAAGACATTACGTAAGTCGAGTAATGAAGGTTTTGTAACTGTAGGCAATAGTGCTCATAAGTCAATGGGTAGGTGATCACTGAGATCACACCTACAACGTGTTTGAAATAATTGTGTGTAGTTTTGGATAAGGCTTGGACTACTATGGGCCCTTAAGTTTGTCAGTTAATGTGTGGTAGTACCAGTACAAACCCATAACGGACCGGACTTTGACAGATAATAAACCAAAGAGATTTATAAGACTTATAGAGCAGACATTGGAATATTTTGTACAAAAATTTTCATCCCAAACATTTTCGATTTTGATACACGAATGCTACCTGACAAGCGGGCGTATACCACTAGATAGAACGATTTGTAACAAAGTATTATTGTAACAAGTATTGTATTACAATTTTCTTAGTTTTCTCCCGGTCTATCGCTCGTAAATATTTGAATATTTGTATGTCAAAATCCAGTGTCGAAGCCAATCTGCAATCCCTCCCTACCTATTTGAGTGTACCTTAAGTTAAAAGGCTCAAGCTAGGTGTTTTAAAGTGTATATTTCTTATCAGGAAGAAAATAAAGTCCTTTTTCACTTGTATGTCTCTGCAGGAGCAATAAAACGTGCTTTAACTTGCCAAAATGGTACATAATTAATTAAACAATTTTTCTAGTAAGTGAACAACGCCATGTGGATAGAATGTTACTAACAATTTTGCCATTTGTAGTAATCAATAACATTTTTAGGGCGTCGTAGAGGGCTATGCTCGGAGTTTTCTTGCGTGATCAAATCAGAAATGAGGACATCCGCAAGAGGACCAAGGTTACCGACATAGCCCGAAGAATTGCCAAACTTAAGTGGCAGTGGGCAGGGCACATTGCTCACAGAACGGCCGGCCGATGGGGCCGAAATGTTCTGGAGTAGCGACCGTGAACCGGCAGACGTTGCGGTGGAAGGCCTCCCACTAGGTGGACCGATAACCTGGTGAAGGTTGCAGGGATCTGCTGGATGCGAGTCGCACGGGACTGGTCAATGTGGCGACTTGGGGGAGGCCTATGTCCAGCAGTGGACGTCTTTCGGCTGAAATGATGATGATGAGCAACATTTTTCTAAGTAAAAATAAGCATGACTTTCCTAGACAATGCGCTTAACTTTATTATAGGGGGACAATCCGTCTATATTGCAAAACACAATGCACAATATTCATATTTCCCAACATTTTACGACCATTTCGATTATCATGTAATTTAAGGACTCAGATTTTCTATCTTTACCGCTGTATTTATGGCCTCAAAGTCAGCTTGGCCTTTAACCAATTTACCCGGTAGTTGTACCCGTTGTGATATCCAAACAATAAGATGATGATATCTCCGGCCAGCAATTAAATGATTACGATCGATTTAATTTATCGAACAATGACAGAATTTGAATATCTGTGGGTTTCGAATTGTTTCCGCATAGTACTTATTGTTTGCATGTGTATAGTGTGTGCTTAGTTTCGGTTTATCATTTTACGTGCATTATTAGTTGATATTTCTTCAGTACCCAGTACTAACTGGGTTGTGGAGGTCAGATAGGCAGTCGCTCCATGTAAAATACTGTACTTGGCTGCATTCGGGGATACTGGAAGCCGACCCCAGTATAGTTGGGAATAGGCTAGGCAGATGATGATGACTTTCTTTTTTTTAATCTTCATTTATTTAGGGGCTTTTGGTCTGCTGATGACTTCTTCAGATTTCTGTATTTTGCGGTTCCCAAAGGGGGTAACCTATTTGAAAAAAGGCTTAAGTTACGTACTTCTTCAGATATTTTGATTTCCTAGTGTTATAGTCGTTTATCAAGGCTGTTTGCCTTTTTTATTATTTCTTTTTATTTATTTATTTATTTAAACTTTATGTACAACAGTGGTACATAGGCGGACTTAATGCCACAAGGCGTTCTCTACCAGTCAACCTTTGGGTCAAATAAGAAATTATTGTGATAGTTGTGTGTGTGTGTCTATTTCAGTTAAGATTCCAGTATGAAAAAATACACTGACAGTAAGTTAAAATAAGGGATATTCTTTTCTTCATAACTTATCGCAAAAAATTGGTCAATAATCTAAAGCTTTCTAATTCAAGAAAAAGAAAAACAAATCTTTACAAAAGCTAGATCGAATGAAAAATGGAATTCTTCAATGCAACTTGGAACAATAATGACAACAATTTGAAATTGGAATGCTTCTATCTCGTTGTAGTCGGCACGTATTGTGCGTGCACGCATCGGTAGCATCCTAAGTCTTTAGGAAACCGATCAGAGAAAGCATAATTTTGTTTTAAAGATATTTTTGCACTTTACATTCCTCGCGTATAAAAGTATCTGCGACTTTGCCCCAGCAACTCATTAATTAATGGCCCGCTTCAACTTTTCCGTCATTTTTGTTACTCTACTTTAAATTATTTCCATGTATACACTGTGACTTTTTAGTCATCTCACAAAAGTGGTCCACTCAATGTACCCGACATAAAATAGGTCTAGGCGTGATTTTTCGTTTTACCTACGCTAATAGGTACAAAGAAAAATAAATAATACATTAGAATAAAATTATGAAACATCATGTTAATGATGTTTACGTGTCAAACGGGATAACATACCTACCCAGCGCTCGAGTCTAGTAGATGATCGCTCGCAACAGGGTGTTTTCACTACATCATGCGTCATAATACTGAATAATATTTTAATTTTTAAATTATTAAAATCTCATAAACACACCTATTTTTGTTTTATGAATGTTTAGTAGTCATTGGTTACATGAAGTGGGCTGCCGTTGTAAGACGACTAAAAATTCACGGTGTATATGAAAATAAAATATTACTAACGAAAGATGGGATACACCCCTGGCTATCTCTTTGGGAAATAGAGAATTAATGACAAATTACCTTATTCTGTTGGTTTAATTTTTCAAACAGGTCGTTACGGGTCCTCAATGGCACAAAAGTCTGGCAACCAGTCTTACCAAGGGGTATCGTATTGCCCAGTACTAACTGTGTTGTGGAGGTCAGATAGGCAGTCGCTTCATGTAAAATACTGGTATTCAGCTGCATCCGGTTAGACTGGAAGCCGACCCGACGTAGTTGGAAATAGACTTGGCAGATGAGGATGAATTTTTTAAATAGTATAGTACCCGAATACGGTTGGACAAAAAGCTAGTCATCACAACACCAGTAGCGAAGGGTCAATTTTTGTTTTCAAGCCGGAGTAGGTACATATGTTTAGTGTGATTATATTATTTGTCTATAGAATACTGACTGTGCCATTTTTCAAAGGGAATCGGGTAGGAATCGAGTTGTATGGAACCTTCGCCACTGCACAACATACAACATAGCCTACAAGTGAATCATCTCCAAACAACAAAACACTATAAAGGGTGTAAATAGATCGGGCACGCCGCAATCGCGGCGGTAAGACCCCTCTTTGAGGAGTGGCTGGAAAGGCGTCACGGCGTCCTGACCTACCGCGTGACGCAGGTCCTCACCGGACACGGAAGTTTCGGGAGGTACCTGTGTCATATGGGGAAGGAGGAAACGCCTGGGTGTCACCACTGCGAGGACCGCCCGGAGGACACGGTGGAGCATACGGTGCAGGACTGCTCCGCTTGGGCAGAGCACCGCCGTGTCCTCACGGCGGCGATAGGCGGAGCCCTCTCGCGCCCGGCATTGGTCGAGGCCATGCTGCGGGGCGAGACGGAGTGGGAAGCGGTCGCCTCCTTCTGAGAAGCAGTCATGCTCGCGAAGGAGGAGGCGGGCCGCGTGAGGGAGAGGACAGCGTCCTCCCTCCACACCAGCCGCAGTGGTAGACGCCCACGGCGCCGGACGTCGGCAGACGATCTCCGGCCACCGTAGGCGCGGGCATGCGGGCGGCGAGTAATGGGCGACTCGCTGTCCGACCATGGACCATGCCCGGGTCGACGGCGCGTTGTGTTCCACGCGCGCCTCAAAGAGTGTCAGCATAATGACGGGGCCCCCCTCTAGAGGGCCAAAGCCTGCCGGGGTCGCGGGACTCATAGAATTACCGTGACCCTGGAACATAAAGGGCTACTGAAGGACACCGTGGATTTTAGTCAGTACAAGTCTGACAGTCCCTCCCGCTCTGCCCTGGGTGGGAGGACTCATTTGATGATTTTACCACGTTAAAAAAAAAAAAAAAAAAAGGGTGTAAATAGACCCTTAACATAAAATAATGGCACTTGTTCTCCCCGTTTTTGCGATCATTTTTTTGTTCTAGACCATACCTGGGAAGTTTCTAGTTACGGAGATATTGGGGGTCAAAGTTCCAACTTTTTCACAAGTATTTTTTTAATACATGTTTTTAATATAAGATTTTTACTTTACACACCTCCACGACGACCGTACCATACAATCCATCCATCAGCACAATGCTTTGAGTGCTTTCCATCGAGTCCTACCTTAAAACGTGATTTTTCACCCCAAAAAAAAGTCGATTCCCAGCAATAATTTTTGCGTAAAGTTACTTAGTTTGATGTACAGAATGCTTGGTTGACGGATATGTTAAGGGTCTGTTTACACCCTGTATATCATTCCAATACTTCAACAAAACCGCTTTTATTTCTTTATTTCCCCTGCTTACGGAACGATAAACAATATAAAGTGCATTACTGCAGTCAGTCATATTACAGTAATAAGCAATTGCTTCTCTTGTCGGCACTGATACGCTTACTGGGATTGTATTGTGATTGTAAACTTAGGTAGAGTATCCACTGAGAGCGAAACTTTTTATTTGTTGAAACAGGAGGAGCTCTAGGGCAAAGTTTCATGACTCTACTGACTCTACAATCACCGGTTTACGCTGTGCGTTGTCTCTTAATTTATATTTTTTCAACTGGATTCCTTTTAATTATAACAGCCACTCGGATTAATCTTCAGGTTAAGCCGCGCTTAACTGCTTGCCTAGGTTGATCTGTGGATGGGTGACCACCCATGACATACTAAGTTTCTTCTGTACCTCGGAAAGCACGTTAAGCCGTTGTTCCCGGCAGTCATTTGTAGATCTTGGACAGTCGTTACAGGTAGTCAGTGGCATAAAAGTCTGACAACCAGTCATACCAAGAGTCTCTCTCTTCTTGGTATGAGAGAGAGAGAGGGAGTGAGATATATAAAGAGAGAGATATATATGTAATTTTAGGTTTAGTGTCATTTTAGGTTTATTGTTTATTTTATGTTTATTGTTTCTTTTATGGTTTTACTTTTTAATTTTTGACTGTAAAACATATTTAAGTTAATTTTGTATAAGGTTAGGTTGTGTAATGGTTAGTAATGTAAGGTTATTTTAAATAGTTAATTATTACAAGTAGTCTTAGCTATCGCATTAGGTTTGTAACCTATAAGTATAAGAGTTTTAAATAAATAAATACTACTCCATTTTCATTTAGTTTCGCTTCTTATGTATTGGAATTAAACTTACCCAGGAAAATTGGGATACACCGTGCTTAATGCTTCGGAGATTATAGGAAGATAAGGGTGTAAATAGACCCTTAACGAAGCCGAAAAGCACTTATTCTACACGTTATTGCGATATTTTTTTTGTTCTATACCATACCTGGGAACCTTCTAGTTACGGAGATATTGGGGGTCAAAGTTCCAACTTTTTTTTTTTTTAAATGTTTTTTTAAGATTATAACTTTTCTTCAAACACCTCTATGACCCGTTTAATATTCAATGAATCCATCGGCACAACGTTTTGAGTGTGCTACATTGAGTTTTACTACAAAACATGATAGTTCACCCAAAAACCAAATCGTTTCCTTTTAAAAAAAATTGCGTGGGGCTACTTAGCTTGATGTACAGAATGCTTGGTTGACGGCTTTGTGAAGGGTCCGTTTACACCCTGCATATAAAGTAATATCTTTAGCTTCGCTTGTTACTGGTCGGCTTCCCTAAATGGCGTAGAATTGACTTTATGATATGAAACAATTTACTTAACAATCCGCAAGTACCTACGACTACGTTTACCAATAAAATAGTATTGCTTGATTTAGTTGGCTTCTTTATAAATGATTAAAAAAAATTGTTTTGTGTGAGTTTATTTCATATATCTACTACACTAAATTGAGTCATTTTAGCGAACAATGTGTTCCATAATGAGTACTTACTAATATCAATGCAATAACTATTGTAAAGAAAGAAAGAAAACATATTTATTTGGCACATGCCACAAGTGCACACATTAAACATCATCTGACTAGCCTTTACCCAACTATATTGGGGTCAGCTTCCAATCTAACCAGATACAGCTGAATACCAGTATTTTACATGGAGCGACTGCCTATCTGACCTCCACAACCCAGTTAGTACTGAGTAATACGATACCCCTTGGTAAGACTAGTTGTCAGACTTTTGGGCCACTGACTACCTAACGACTGTCAAAGATATACAAATGACAGCCGGGACCAACGGCTTAACGTGCTTTCCGAGGCACGGAGGAAACTCGGTATGTAATGGGCGGTCACCCATCGACAGACCAACCTAGGCAAGCACGGCTTAACCTAAAGATCGACCCGAGCGGCTGTTATTATTTAGCCACGAGCTCCTCCAAGTGCACACAACAAACAAAAAATAAAAATTGTGTCCGTGTTGAACTGTAGACGCTGGTAAAACGTAACCATATGATTTCACAGCCGATATAATTTACAAAATAGCCATTTTCAGAATTGACGGCACGGTTGGCGCAGTGGCTGAACGATTGACTGCTGCGCTGCGTGTCGCGGGTTCGATTACCGCACGGAACAAATATTTGTATGGCCTACAGGTAGTTGTTCCGGGTCTGGCTGTTTGAGTATGTGAGTTTAAATGTTTGTAAATGCACCCACGATACAGGAGAAATTCCTAGTGTGGGCCAACATTTTTTTTTAAAAAGAAAGGTAGGTCCTGAAAATTTTGCATTTGGTGTTGATTAGGATGGCCCCTTTTTTCATGGGACTTACACATACGACTGACGAATTGTAGGGGTATTCTAGATACACATCTGCTAATCCTTCGAGTGAATAAGCGTAATGTTATGTGTATAGAGCTAAAATTTTACTCCGCCTGCAGCCAGGTCAACCAACGTATCCCCCAACTTCACAGATCACAATATAATTTCATTACCCGTTAACTTCAAAACAGCCTCTAAAATTACCACTCTCGACCATTACTTACACACATTATCATACATTCGCCAAGCTAAGTGCAGCCGCATCAGACTGGGCCCAACAAAAGGCCGGGAAGTCGGTGTGCTGGCCGATTATAGGGAAAGTCGCAAGCACCTCGTTAGGCCGTAACATAATAATCGCAATTTGCTATTACCTACAGGCCACACGTACTATGAGCGTCCCGACAGGCACTTGGGATGAGTAACCGTGAAAATAATAAGCTGAACGATAGTGTTTTATAAGAGGTTGTATGCGCTTGTTGTGGTGGAGCTTTGAGTAGGGCATAAAGACGAGGGTACCTTTGTATACGAGTAAGTACGGATAGCTGCATTCGTTGGATGAGCTACTTGGCATTAAGGTGTAAAATTGACTCAAAAAGAGGAAGCACATTCAAAGCGTTTTCTATCTTTACAACGACATTCAATTTTATTAAGCATGCTGTGGTCTCCTGTAAGTGAAGGAGTAAACCTACGTGATACTTTTGTCGTCGATTATTTATTTCATGTGTTTGTGTACATCCTTTGTTGGAGATCCTAAACAACTAAATAAATAGGATTAACATTAGCTTTTCGACAATTATTTTTGACTTTTCCAACATTGTTTCACACATACATGTAATAACAGCCGCATGGATTGATCTGCCAAGGTAGGTCCATGGACATCATCAATTACATGCAGTTTCTTCCGTGCCTCGGCCACCACCACCGGCACCACCAGGCACCGTCAAAGATCTACAAATGACAGTCGTTACAGGTGGTTAGTGCCCCGAAAGTCTGTTCAACCAGTCTTAAAATCGAGGGATATCTTATTAACTCGTAGTAACTGCGTTGTGTAAGTCAGATAAGCAGTCTCTCTATTTAAAATACTGTATTCAGCTGCAGCCGTATAGACCGTAGACTAGGCTAAAAAGATTAGACAGATGATGTTTGTCATTCGTCTAAGAATTATGCTACATATCACAATGGTTTTCCCACAACTACGCTGTAAAGGTGATCAAGCCCTGAAACTAAAATAAGTTGTCGAATGACTCGGCATCACGACCAAATTGTCTCATTTAGTAGTTCGTTGTACTACGTAAAATCAACACTCTTTTAAAATACTAAAACTGTTCTAAAGTGAACATTGAGCAAACAACAAAACACAATCTACATCAAATCTGCATAAACTAAAATAACCTATCACTTTAATTCTCGCCTATAACAATACATCATCTGAACGCACAGGGTGCTAGGTCGCAAGTTGGCTGGGACAAAAATAAACAAAATCAACAACAGTGTTACAGTTCAGAGCATGCGAAAATAAACAGCGATATGTGCTGCTCAAACACTTGACAGTCCCATTACCGCGAACTATCTCTGCACACTGCGCTCAAGCAAATATTGGAGAAAAAATACTAGTTTGTAACTATTGTAGGTAGTAGAATGAACTACAGTAGGATGTCTTGGGAAGGCAAATATAACTAGTTATGACACACAGAATTTTCAAAAACAAATGGATTTTTTGCAACTTGTACATACTATAACGACTGGGGTCGTTTTTTATTAGTTTTGACAAGTTTATGATCTAGGAATATTTAGAATTATGTTTGTAGGAAAATCTGCGTATTCCAAACACCTTTTCTATGTAAATTTACGTTGGAATTAAGATAAAAACAACCCACTTTTGTTATAAGCGTGATTATTTTTAATACTAATGCTGTTGAGTTTACATTATTTATAAACTTTCTTGACAAAAACAACAAACAAAACAGGCCACTACTTCGCCCAGCTCCTCGTCAATCGACCCACAGTGTATCACCTCTCACTGCGAGGCGCCGGGGCGCTGACACGCAATTAAATAATGCTCCAAGTGTTCACACTAAATTCAATATCTCGCAGCCAACTCTTTTAGATCTACGAGCATTATGATTCTGTTACCACTACCCTGAGCTCTTTTATTCTCGATGGGGCTATATTTATCGTTAGGGTTTTCGGTTAGAGAGCTACAATACCGTTATCATCTTTCTACCAAACAAATGTTAATTGGGCTCAGCTCAACGCGTTTTTTTCTTCCATTCTCCCTTGTACACAATTCCGAGAGCTACAGGCTCCCAAAATGAGAGAGAACTTTAAATAAGAGGAGGACTTATCTCACTTTCAGCTGTTGTCTGTCATTTCAGATTTATTAAAATCTAATTGTACAGGTTTTGGTATTTTTTAATCAGGTGGCGGCCACTTTGATCCCCAGTTTCCGAAACGAGATTTTCGTTTCGGAAACGACGTTTCAAAATTAAGTCTAACGACACAGTTAGCTGTCTGGAGACGTTCTTTGCTAAACATTTATGCCTTAAAATTTTTCTACAAAATATTATAAAAAGAAACTTCATATCTCATTCCTAGTCCCATTTACGAACAAACAAACAAACACACGAGAGCAAATAGTACGTAATTATTGAACGCAATTTAACAACAGTTGTATGTAACAAAACACGCTTAGTTTCCTCAGACAGTTCCCACAGGCTAACTAATAGTCTGTCTGTTCAACAAAATATTGTGTTCGCACTGTATTTTTGCATCACTTTATATGCAGCTAAAATTTCAACGGAAAATATCCCCGTGATTGTTCTTACAATCGATCCGAGAAAGCCCTCGATAGTGATGTTTCTATTTCTTGTTATAAATGGTGTAAGACGATATTTTATTTGCAGTATTACTTACAAGTTATTAACATGGACGGAATGAGTTTTTAGTAAGATAGGGGTTTAATTTCATTAAAGTGTGAATGTAACACAATGCCTACTTAAATAAAACTACCCTTGGGAAACAATCTGCCAAAAAATATTAACAAAACAGAAGTCTACCACAAGACAAAACCGTAGGATATACCATCCATATACTTGCAATTTTCTTTGTTTTTAATAATCAACAGAAGTAAGAGACCAAAAAAAGACAACATATTGAAAAGCACGAGGTAGTCCAAAAAAGGACAACATATTGAAAAGCACGAGGTAGTGCAAAAAAGGACAACATATTGAAAAGCACGAGTTAGACAAAAAAGGACAACATATTGAAAAGCACGAGGTGAACCAAAAAGGGACAACATATTAAAAGCACGAGGTAGACCAAAAAAGGACAACATAATTGAAAAGCACGAGGTAGACCAAAAAAGGACAACACATTGAAAAGCACGAGGTAGACCAAAAAAGGACAACATATTGAAAAGCACGAGGTACTTTAGTCCGCAGATATTTTCAAAGCAGTATTCAGACGTCAATTCTTCTTCTTCTCCGTGTGGCTGGCACGACAAATTTTATACTTTGTTAGCCCAGAACTTCGCCACTTCCACCGCGTAGTCGGTGGCAGCGCAGAGGTCGCTTCGGCTACATGTTTTTGAGCTAAGAGCAATTAAGGACCGTGTAAAAAAAAGTTTCAAGTAGTTTAATGGTTTGTTGCCGTTTTGAAAAAGTCTGGAGAAGGCCGATATTTTATACCAATTGTGTAATTACGTTTTTCTCTCCAATAACAGTTTAATTAAGTTGTGCAACAAACCCGATTGTGCAATAGATACTTCTTGTGCAACAAAGCTAACCGAGGAGAAAATGCCAACGCTTTACCTTTTAATAAATAGTAAAAACTATCAGAATGGGTGCAAGGTACAATAAATCGTAGTGAAACAATTTTATCAGCTTCAAGATTATCGTAAGCTAGTGTTACTAGATTTATAAAACCACCTAAAAGAGTTTGGTAAAGAAATGGGACTGGGCGGGTCACATTTCCAGGATAGGTTAGGACAGATGGGAAAAAATCGTCACACAGTGGGTGCGTGGAGACGGGCGTCGTCACCGAAGCAGGCCGAAAAACGCGTGACGATTTGTGCTCGTTCCTGACTGATTGGCTAGAGAATGCAAAACACCGAGAGAGTTGGAAAGAAATGAGAGAAGCCTTTGTCCAGCACTGGGACAGAATAGGCTAAACTAAAAAAAAAGAAAATAATACGAGCTAGGTATGACTTTGCTTTTTGTAGGACAACACTATCTTTCTTGGACGAGTGTTTAGGTATAAGAGCTATTGACAAAATTTAAATCAGCTGTCAAACTTCGCGCCAATTCCTTAATTTTTGGCAAGCACAGAAAAACAATCAATCAGCCTTTTTTGGCAAGCACAGAAAAACAATCAATCAGCCTATCTTCTCGATTCATAAATTACGTTATTTACTTTTCGATTTAACCTGCATTAACGGCACTAGCACTACCAACATTAGTTTTAGTTCAAATGACACGGGCGCATAACTCACGTCATACCGACCATTACTGTAACTCAAAATGGCGGCCAACTATCAAAGAGAAAGCTCGCGAGCTCTCACATCATTCTCTATGGTCTAGTCTATGGCTTGCAAAACAGAGTGCAGATTAAAAAGGGTGTAGTAAATGAGGCTTTATTGTAAATTATTTAAAGATGATATTAGTTTGATGAAGAGTTTAATTTTGATCAGTTTTAGTGGTTCCACATATTGGAGCCAATGTTTGGTGAATATGCGGTCTGGTATTAACTATCATCATCATTATTATGCCATAGATTTTCCGAACAAATTGGTTTCCCATATACTGAACTGGTGCAGAGTCCCTCTGTGGCATTAAATGTGGCACTAAATAAAACTAGGGGTTGAAAGTGGACGAGGTATGCCTGTCTTTTGTATGAAAATTCAAACTCACCCCCTGGGGGTCGAGTGTGAACTATGTTTAGGGGTTGAGAGGATACAAATAAACAAATCTTTTTTTAGGGGTCGAGGGGTCGAGAGTGGACTAAACGAATATTTTGATGACTTCCTTCATAAGTGTCAAACTAACATCTTTTTTCGAAATTTTTTTTACTCACGAATTCAACCCATCATCATCTGCCTAGCCTTTTCCCAACTATGTTAGCGTCGGCTACCAGTCTAACCGGATACACCTGAATATCAGTATTTTACATGGAGCGACTGCCTATCTGACCTCCACAACCCAGTCAGTATTAGGTAATACGATACCCCTTGGTAAGACTGGTTGTCAGACTTTTTGAGCCACTGTCTACCTGTAACGACTGCCAAAGATCTACAAATGACAGCCGGGACCAACGGCTTAACGTGCTTTCCGAGGTAAGGAGGAAACTCGAATTCAACCCCTGAGAGAGTAATAATAAAGTAGAACTTGCTATATTCATTGCAAAAACAAAATTGTGGCACACTAAAGACTGACTTGGTTTCCATACCGAGGCATAAAATGAGGGGCCAGTTTATGACCCAACACTATGACCCATCAACACCAACATTGGCCCAACATCTTACCTAGTGTGACAGGACTAAATTTATCAATTTACGAAGATTGTTCGTTGCTATTAACACGTTAAGTTCGTGTCTCGGGGCGATATCGTTGCTAAATATTAAATTATTGAAGTTTCTCGCGCCGATAACACATGGTTCACCGTCCGTAATGGCTTCGTGATTTAACGAACTTCTTACTTTGTGGGCGATATTAATCAATATATTGTATTTAGACACTTGGACGGGATTGCGAAAAGACCTATCTGCACATGGAATATAATTATGAATATGGAATCAGGTTGGGCGAAAATATTCTCAGATTTTCTTCAAAGTATGAAACTGAAAAACGTTTTATATTTTTTTAATTTAATTTCTAATAAACAGGGATGAACACAAATAAAGATATATGATTCACTGTATATATTCATCACATTTTATATAATCAATAATTCCATGTACATTAGAGTTTTTAAATAATTACAACATTTATAATGGTATAATCTGTGAAATTCAATAATAGTTTTGTAACACGCCAAATTTTTTTAAATTTTAAAATAATTATAAAGTAACAGGTAACTATCTTACACTAAAACATTCATTTATGAAATAAATAATTGTGTTATTAAATATGAATATATTTTAATTGTTTATAAATTCAACTTTTTGAATAATAATATTTAAACTTTGACTATCAAGGAATATTAAATTTTAATGAATATTAATCATTATAATTTTGCAAACAAGATTTGGTGTTGTTCAAAGGTTACGTGGTAGAGTACAATTCCATAACATTTAATGTTTTTCCTCATAATCTACGACATAAACCAAGATCAGCATCACAACCCATTGGGGCATTGAGATCTTATCATGAAGAATTTGTATACACTTTATAAGGAATGTTATAAGATATCCTATGAGATACACTATGAGATAGATAGAATATAATTTTCTACTGTGTGTATAATAGAATTTTGTCTCATGTCTTCCCTCTTAAGTCTTGTAGTTAAGTAACTATAATTAACTACATTGAAAAGACAAGCGATTAGCACAACACCGAATAGTCAAATAATTATAATTATATAATTCAAATTCTCATTTCATTATCACACTCGTTTTTTTATAAAAGAACTAATATTGTCAGTGGCACCTTTGATTTGTAACTGCTTACAATTTCACATTGTACCTACAGAGAAAATACAACCTCGGTTCCCTTCGTCAACTGCATGTACTCTAAGTCATTATAGTATATGTCTTTACTTTAGTAATGCAAATAATTAGTCCGTTAACAAAGCAGATAATTGCATAATTAAATCATGGCACTCCAAAACTGTAAGCACTTACAGCTTTCATACGTCTTCAGCCTAAAATAGATTTTATAATTGACGTTGCTGTAAATAATTTTGAATATAATCGCTGTCTTAGAAATTAATATATAAATGTAAAGCTTGAATAAATAATCAATTTATCTTTAATTGACTCTTTTAAGCCGCTAAAATATAATAATTTGTGTAAATTGCAAATAATTGACTTCTAAGACGCTATGAATACTATTGGACATTCAAAATAATGTTTAATTAATTTACAATAATTCTATTCATAAGATATGTTGAACTATAAAATAAGCAAACGTAATTTAATTTTATAATTATTTTTCTTACTAGTGTCAATTCAATTCCATATTTCTACCATCGCTGTTGTATTTGGTGTTATACAATGAGGAAACAATGCATTATTAGTGTTAGGAATATAGATAATTATTATGTGTTTAAGAACTATTTTACAATATCAGAAAGATTCCACTACATTTGGAAGAATCAATAAGTCCTTTATGAGCTTTTGGCCTATAGAGGTAATTTAAATGTTTAATATATAGATACATTTTATAGTACATAGGTATACATGAGCAAATAGATAACATACATAGAATCAGGACTCTAAATAGTATCTACAAGGCACGCAAAAAAATTTTTAGACAGCCATGGTTTTATTTTTACAATTTTAGTGTCATAAGTATTTCTAGTTATGAAAAAGTAAGTGTTGTCTTTTTACTAAAATTCAATTCAATCTCAACCTTATACGGAGAGATTTTAACTTAAGTAGTGATTTACAGTTACATTTTCTTTGCATCTGTAAGCGTCATAACTGGATTTTAATCGAATAATTATTTTTTTAACCGAATAATTATAATCTAATTTACATAATAATTTTGAATAATTATATTATTCAAAAACAGCCAAGTATAATGTGTAATATTTCGTTCCTTTTAAGTTTAGAGCCTAATTGTTACAATATTAATTATATATTTTTATGTTAGATAAATAATAAAATATAATATTATTAATAAATCTGCTTCTCATTTGAAGTGGAACCCAACGGATGCGACGAGTGAATTAATTACATATATTTTCCTGGAAACAACGATTATATTAGTACTTACCAACTAAAAAAGTCCTATACTCACAGCAAGTGCATATAGAACAAAATGATTCCAACTATTTTGTATAGTTCATGTAAAATCACATAAAACACTCTTCACCTAATTCTGATATATTTGATACTGCATTTGATAGTGCATCTCATAAAATGCACGAATTTAAAAACGAATAAAAATTTCAAATAACGCAACTTAGTGTAGTGTAATAATACACTTGATGTGAAGTGTATTTCTGTGAGTTATATCAGTCAAAGTATCATGCTGTATCATAAATGATCATGAAATTCAAACATGTGGTGTCAAAATTCAAAGAACGCAAGTGTCAAAGTTTAAAAAATGCAAGTGTCAAATTTCAAAAATTCAAAATGGCCGACCTACTTCTATTTTCGTACAATGTAGACGTGAAATCGAAACATTTCAAGCGTCAGTGCATGTGAAAAATTCAAAATGGCGTATTTTGAACAGGTATTAAATTCTATTTTCTCAAATTATACTGTGAATCGAAAAAAGAAAATAGTGTCAAGGTTGATGTGAGAAATTCAAAATGGCCGAACTACTTCTAATTTCGTTCAATGTAGATGTGAGGAAGTTTGCGGCTGTATTACTGTGAGAATAGTGAGGTGAAATGCAATGTTTGTCAGGATTTTTGGTCTATGTAAGTATAATGGGTACAAATAATGTGTGGAAGCGTCTGAGATGTATTGGAATGGGAAGCTGCGTATTTTAAAATATACAATGATAAAGATTTTTTGTTTTTTTGCGAAATAATTGAGTAGTTTTCACAGATGAAAGACGTTAAGTACAACGTCGAGTTAACATGGCGTTAACGTTCGCCGGATATCTATGTTGGATCATCGCCTGATGCGAAGGCTTTAATAAATACAATACTCGCCTCTGGGCCTAGACAAGTGTCTTATTTTACGCCGATTTTCAACAAGAATGTGTGTGTGTGTGTCAGTGGCTTATTTCGATTGTTAGTTAATTTTAAACTATTTTGTCTTTTCTCAATCATGTTCATGTCACTTTGTCTAGACCCTCTGATAATTGAAGCACCATGATGAAGCAGTAGCTTCGTCTAATACGGTAATACATCAAATTATCGACTTACCATCAAATCTACGACTACAAAGCTCTAAAATGCAAAAGATTAGAAAGAAGAAAGGGTTAAAATATTTGGAGAAACTGGTATGGACAAATTGAGAACGCTGCTCCTTGGTCACTTGCATAGCTTATTGACGGTATCTGTCAGACTACGGTGTTCGTAGTCGGTCTGCGATTTGTCCGTGCCAGTTACACCAAACCATAAGAGAAGAACATTCTAGTACTCACAATGATTAGTATTAGTTGCCACAGTGGCATTGGTGGCCGCGACAACCGGCGCCGCTGGCGTGGTTGGCGACGGGTTTCGATACCGAACTAACCAAACATTTGTTTAATGTTATCACCTGCAAACAGCCGTAAGCAGAACATATGCGTCGAAGCGACTAGCCTCTACACTACCCGTGGTATGTTCAAGTGCTTCTTTATGGGACATTATGTGAGCTAGTAATTTTTGGCATCCTCTTTTACACAATTTTTAATGTTCATGTGAGTCTTTTGAGAGGACATTGTATGAGCTAGTATTTCTGTGCATTCTTATTGAATTTTCATCGTAGAAAATTCCATGAACTAGTATTTATGTGTCATCTTTTTTTAACACTGCTTTTCGTTTTGTAATTCAAAGAACGCAAGTGTGAAAGTTTACAAAATGCAAGTGTCAAATTTCAAAAATAAACTGCTTTTCGTTTTGTAAAATTTCATAGTCTAGAATTGTCAGTGCATGTGTTTTCTTACACTATTTTAGTTGGATAAGTGCGCTCAAATATGATTTTTTTTTGTTACGTTCCTTCACCCTCCACTCAATAGAGAGGAGGCCTGTGTCCCAGAAGTGGGAACATTGTGGGCTGATTAAAGATTATGCTATTACTATTAGTAAAACAAATGATCTGGTATCTTCGTGCAAATCTATCATTAAGTACATCAATTAAAAATCTTTTTACTTACACAGTGATCAAAACTTAGTGCAGATGGAACACCAAGTGCAGTGATTCCAAAGTATGGAGATCAGTGCTCTATCACGCTATCACAGGTGCACTGTGCAGTCATGATAATAAGGTTGAAAATTGAACTTAAAATTGACTTTAGTCTTTTACTTCTCACTACTCAGATACATGCTCAACTTTGACTCACGATCCAATCGGTGCCGTTGGCATATAAAGTCAAATGCTAATGCACATTATCAACTCAGTAAAACAGTGTTTCATAATTATCAGACTCGATAAAAATAATAAACTCAACAACAGAAACATGACAAGAATTGAGTAGACTGCTTTCCTTGAAAAATCTGTACAGCATGCTGATTTTAGTGTTTCCTTTTTTTTAGCTTAGGCTAATGTCAGCTCAACGGATTTCGTAGTCCATAGAACACCATTTGGGTAATGTTATAACAGGCAACATTTAGAAACATAGTAGGAAGCTAGACAGTCATAGAATTTGGAATAGAAAGTAAGAAGCCAATTGCGCTAATATCAGAACAATCTAAAACATTTATGACATTCAGACGATCAAGGAAGGGTTAGATGCAAACTAACAGTTTCGTAGCCAGTCCCAAGTGTTTGCACGTTGCTGAGGAAGTGGGATGAAACTTGACTTAGGTATACTCTGGGCAGTTTAAGGGGTGCGATAGGGTCTACCTATACATCAATTATATAATAATAATTTAATTTTTTTTAATCAATGCCGTTGGCATATACAGTCAAATGCTAATGTACATTATCAACTCCATAAAATTAATAAAACCAACAACAGAAACATGACAAGAATTGAGTAGACTGCTTTCCTTGGAAAATCTGTGCAGCATGCTGATTTTATTGATTCTTTTTTAATAATAATTTTATTGGAAATAAAAACTCAGTCTACAAAAACTCTGTGTTCGATAACACCTTCATTAGTATGAAACTGTGTCACAGTCTTCAACGCCCACCTCCAAAGAGTCGAGTAATAAGCCAAAAAAAAAACGAACAATTAAAACTTATATAAAGTGGACTTTCATCACATTATGGTCTCTCTCAGAGACTCTTGTGCTTACG
Source organism: Noctua comes (assembly GCA_963082995.1). Classification (NCBI taxonomy): domain Eukaryota; kingdom Metazoa; phylum Arthropoda; class Insecta; order Lepidoptera; family Noctuidae; genus Noctua; species Noctua comes. The sequence continues at coordinate 9,503,503 of OY720288.1, forward strand.
AAGCGAGTCATCGTGATGTTTCTTAGATAAAAAAGGAGGGAATATACCACAACCATACTACATACTACATCATGTATATACTATATCTAATTAAACACAATTGTTATAACCAGGAAATAAATCTACAGGTTCTTGTATTTTGTTGCCAAAAATCGCTTATTTTTGCCTGAGGGGCGAAATAGCAATATAATTTTTAAAATGAGTAAGATTTGCTATACCGAATGTTAAAAGTAGCGATTGTGATATAGTATTGAATAAAGAGAAAATTTGAATTTGTAGATCAAACGGTTTTCCTGGGGATTACGCTTGATTCAAGTCTACAGTGGGGTTTTCATTTAACATCTCTTGCGGGGCGGCCCAGTTCAGCAGCATGTGCTATTAGAATTACAACCCACATCCTCTCATAGTTTGAATTTCAGCAGTAAAACCGTTAAGTAAAGATTATGTTCTAAACGCAAAAGTTATTGCAATTTTCGTCGTTTCATGGACGTCGGAATGACTGCATTTTTTAACGTTTACAATGTCCTACATTATCTCATTTGTAAACCTGAAACTGACGCAGTAATCTTCAGGCTTTTGAGCACATAAGCCATAGGCTCAGGTCTTTGGGGTACCTATCTGAACATCAGTCAAGTTCCATCCCTCCCCGTGTCACACATAACATTCCAAGTCACACAGCTAAGCTTCACTTGACAACATCGATCGTGTTAGTTAACTGCTGATACTTACCAAATAGTAGGCCTATTATAACGATCCCAATCACTCCCATTATTATCATCATCTGAAATGTGAAATATTAAAATTAATTATTAAAGAAAGAAAGAAATCATTTATTTGCTGATAATGTAGGTATACATATAAGTTGGAATATTAATTAAGTGTCCCGATACATTTTACCTTACGGCATGCAACATTATTATTAAGTTTGAAATAGGCAACATTTAGAAAGATAGTAGGAAGCTAGCCTCGGGTCGATCTTTAAGTTAAGCCGCGCCAGCCAAGTTGGCCTGTTGATGGGTTTACCCATTACATACCGAGTATCCTGCGTGCTTCGGAAAGTACGTTAACCCGTTGATCCCGGCTGTCATTTGTAGAAATTTGGCAGTCGTTACTGTGGCCCGAAAGTCTGACAACCAGTCTTACCAAAGGGTATCGTATAGCCCAGTACTAACTGGGTTGTGGAAGTCAGATGGCAGTCACTCCACGTAAAATACTGGTATTCAGCTGCGTTCGGTTAGACTGGAAGCCGACCCCAAGGTAGTTGGGAAAAGGCTAGCAGATGATGATTGGGTGTTGACCATTCATAAGTTATTCCACCATAAAATACTGATTTCACGTAGAATACGGGTTGTGGGTGGGTAGTGGGTGGGTAGTGAGTGGGTATTGGGTGGGTAGTGGCTGGGTAGTGGGTAGGTAGAGGGTGGGTAGTGGGTAGGTAGAGGGTAGGTAGAGGGTGGGTAGTGGGTTGGTAGTGGGTAGGTAGTGGGTAGGTAGTGGGTAGGTAGTGGGTAGGTAGTGGGTAGGTAGTGGGTAGGTAGTGGGTAGGTAGTGGGTAGGTAGTAGGAAAAGGTGCATTGCAACGCATGCCGGGAGCAGCTAGTTATTAAAACAAATAGATTACCTTAAGATTTTGTAACCAGAACTTGTTCTTCAAACTCTTGGCCTGCTGTTCAAATTGCGATGCCCCGTATTGCAGCGCATCTGAGGATCGTCCAATTAATTAATTAGAATTGTTTTCAATACCTTAACATAACATCACTCTTGTAATCCCCGAAGGGATAGGCAGAGATGTGCCTAATAGTACACCCACATTTCGACGGTTATGGTTAAATCCCATGCAATAAGGACCGAGCCTATTGCCATCAACCGGGTACGAATGCAGACTCCGTGGCTGCTACTGAGAAATTCCTGATGGAAAACCCCAATAACACTTTACCCGACCCGGAAATCGAACCCAGTACCTTATGCTCAGCAGCCGCGCTTGCGATCACTAGACCAACGAGGATGTCAAGTTCAATACCCTTGTATGGAAAACTGATTAGCATATATTGTACTTCGGTCATTATAATGCTCGAGAAGAGCTCGTGGCTAAATAATAACAGCCGCTCGGGTCGATCTTTAGGTTAAGCCGTCCTTGCCTATGTTGGTCTGTGGATGGGTGACCACCCATTACATACCGAGTTTCCTCCGTGCCTCAGAAAGCACGTTAAGCCGTTGGTCCCGGCTGTCATTTGCAGATCTTTGACAGTCGTGACAGGTAGACAGTGACCCAAAAGTCTGACAACCAGTCTTACCAAGGGGTATCGTACGTAGTACTCAGTACTGACTGGGTTGTGGAGGCCAGATAGGCAGTCGCTCCATATAAAATACTGGTATTCATCTGCATCCGGTTAGACTGGAAGCCGACCCCAACATAGTTGGGAAAAGGCTAGGCAGATGATGAGTCATTATAATGCTGTACCCTGATTGTACATGTTGGCAATGGGCTCGCCCTTTTTTTTCGGATGCGAAATCATCAAATGACTCCTCCCGTTCTGGGCGGAGCGGAAGGGAGTGTCAGACTTGTACTGACTAAAACCCATCCATGTTCCTTCTTTGCCCTTTGTGTTCCAGGGCCGCGGTATCTCTTTCGAACAGTCCCACAGCCCCGGCAGGCATCGGCCCTTGCGGACCCCTTCCTGTGTGCTGACATCTCTTTGAGGTGCGCGTGGAATACGAATATGCCGCCGCGCCATCGACACGGCCTGTCGTCATAAGACGGACGGACGGCGAGCTAGTCAATTAAGCACCTTCCATAGGCCAGGGGCTCGCCCTCTATTGGTGATATGCGGGTATACTACTACACACCTGTGCGTAACCCTCCGACGAACTCACGCATGATGTTATATTACACTGACTGTCTAAATAGTAAATATACAAAGTGCAAAGATTAGTCTTGTGTAGTTAAGTCACGTCGCGTGAATAGAAGTTGCTCATAAAAGGTTAACTAGCACTTTGCTTTTAACAGTTCTCATATAAACTGAGTGTAAGCCAAAGGTTTGAGATGCGAAGGCTGCTCGGGATCCGAATATCTAATTAATTAATTTTAAAATTTAAAAAACCCCCATCGCAAGAAAGAAAAGCGAAAAAACATTTGAAAAGTCAATAAAATGGACGAATCGGTTTTGATAAAACATGTCTACTTGTAATATACACATCATGGCCTTTCATTTGATACCCCACTTGGGTATATTTGAAAATATTCGATTTTTCATACCCAGTTTCATGCCTCATATCTAGTAATTGGCTGCACCGGTTTTGATAGAATCTAAGAACCATTGCCAAGAAACTAGCTTTCAAATAAAAAAAACTGTATCAGTATAACTGTAGGTTCAGTCGTTTAAGAGCTACGGGGCCAGAGACAGACACACACACAAATTGCGGTCAAACTTATAACACCCCTCTTTTTGCGTCGGGGGTTAAAAAAATATTAAATCACTTTTTTACCTGCTCTGTCGTCAAGTTCTGATAACTTCACATCTCTGTCGAGCACCTTGTCCATGTTCGTCTTCATTATGTCCACCACCTGAAGAAAAACCACAAGGGAATCATTACGGACCTATTTTTACGTCAACAGACAGGTTGCAAACGGACCTTTCACATAGCCGTCAACCAAGCATTCTGTACATCAAACTAAGTAACTTTACGCAAAAATTATTGCTGGAAATCAACTTTTTTTTTGGGGTGATAAATAACGTTTTACAGTAGGACTCAATATAACACACTCAAAACATTGTGCTGATGGATGCATTGAATAGTACGGGGTTGTGGAGGTGTTAAAAGTATAAATCTTTTCATTAATAATGTGTATTAAAAAAAAACTTGTGAAAAAGTTGGAATTTTGACTGCCAATATCTCCGTAACTAGAAGGTTCCCAGGTATGGTCTAAAACAAAAAATTATCTCAATGACTGGGAGAACAAGTACCTTTCGGCTTCGTTAAGGGGCGTGTTACACCCTTTATTTTTGAGTAAATGTTGCACCTTTATCTTGCAAAATGTAAAAAAGAAAATGATTCTTTGTTCGTCTTTGGAGCGCGCTACATAGTGGTGTTTGGTATCCAATTCCTGTTTATGTTTATGATCCTGCATCTTTCTGTAGGATCGAACCTTCAATGGTCCACTTACAAGTCCCTGGACGGTCCAGAGACCCAAGTGGGAAGCTGTAACTCCAACCTCGTACAATGGGGCTACCTCCACGGGGTCTGGGTGTGGAGCTGTGTCGTAAACTATGCTCCTTGTCCTGTCCGCTGTGCCCCAAAAACAAGCAGCCAAAGAAACCTTTGCACTACCAATAAAATACAATGTCGAGCCAGCGACACGAAGAAGAAGTACGTACCTCATCAACCTGCGCCTGAGTCTGCTGCAACCTCCTCTGCGCGGCGATCTGCTGCGGGGTGCGCGGTCCTCCGATGATCTCGCCATCGGGCCCTACCTCTCCTTCTGGTGGGGCGAGCCCAGTTTGATTGGGACCTGCTTCGGCGGCCCTGGAATTTGTAGCAGTTGAAAATGTTAGTCTTGAGGTATTTTATTTTATTTCTTTCAACTTTGTAATAATATTACAAAGCGGCAAAGTTTGTAATTTTGGGGGTAGCCTTCGGAAGTATTGATCTGATTCAGAAAATTCTTTACCTTTTTTTGGAAGCCACATTATCCCAGAGTGTAATGGGCTATATTCAAACGTTCCTGTAGGATATTTATAAACATACTAATATGTATTAGTATATTTTTTTCAATTTACGTTAACAAAATCATATGTTTCTTAATAATAATTTTTTGTACTCTATCGCAGTGCTGTCCTATTTGACTCAAAGTTTGACTGGCAGATGGTACATGAAGTTTAAATAAATAATTTCCGACAATGTTTTGCTAATATTTTCATGATATATTAAACTATCCGTTCATTTAACAATCAGATTTTGGAATTTAGAAGCTATTTCATTCCATAAAAGATGTAAAAGCTCACTAACAAGAATTTACGAACAAAAGGTTGAAGTTTGTTTGCGAACAAAGTCGAAAACACAACTGGTAAACTAATTAATTCAAAACTTATACTGTCACTTACGGGATATCTTCCGTGATTGTTCATTATTTTGAGCTCCCGATATTTCGGCGCTGTTGCAAGCGCCATGATCGCGGGCGGCGTCTCCAAAAAACCCGGTAATACTGTGAGTGTGTTTTGCCGAGTGTCGAGTTCCAGTAGTGCGCGTAGCAAAAGACAAAGAAAGAGGGTAGATAGATTTGTCCGCTCTTAACAATTTATTTTCCATCCACCCGCATTCTCCAGTTAACCTGCGATCATGGCGCTTGCAACAGCGCCGAAATATCGGGAGCTCAAAATAATGAACAATCACGGAAGGTATCCCTTATGTGACAGTATAAATTTAGTTGTAAACCGTGAAAGCTTAAAACAGTGTTTAATTAATTCAACTTTACTAAAACAATCTTACAGTTAAGTAAATAAATAACAATTCCACCGACAGTATTCCCTACTCCTCAAAAAACCACCAAATATCAACCCTTGTTACCGATCGGATCAAGTTTATCCTCATACATTTCAAAAAATAATTCTGGCACAAACATAACAGACGTCTGCCAATTTTCTACCGAAACCTATTTTTCCTCAATTGATTACATGAAGTCTAGGTAAAAAACAAGTCAGTAAATAATACGTTTTCTAGAAAATGAGATAAAACCTTCGTACACATTCGGCTAAGCTCGTTAATCTTCGTCGACCACACGATCTTATGTAAGGCACTTACACTAATTTCAGTTATCACTAGGCAACACTTATGAATACCTTAAAAATGCTCTGTTAGATTTCCAACGCTAAGCTCAGTGCGATGGGTTGATATTCCAACAGCACAATATTTAGGCATCCTTTTCTTTACGTGTAAGATACTACATCCAAGGTAATCTAGTGGGTTGAAAAGTTGCCAAAAATTGCGAACTTTGGCGAGAGCTTTATGCTCTATGGTTTACCTTACGTAAATACTCCGCAGTAGAAAACTGGGGTAAGCAATCACTGCGGAAAATGTTGATTTAGACATAATAACGTCCTACGGCATTTCATACAAACTATCAAGTGATTTTTTTTCGAAATGACTGAACCGATTTTAATGAAACTTCGCACGCATAAACAAGATACATAAGCCTAAAAACTTGACAGAGAATATTTTCATTTAATCAGTCCTCTGCCTTGCCCCATCAAAGGTACATTAAGCGTCCACAAATTCCTAACAATATCCCACAGGTTATTTGCTTTAAAAATAACCATAGTCCACGTAGGTCTTACGATACTAATTGAACCTATACGTGATCAACCTTCAGAATATTCCATTTAAATTGATACCTTCGCGAGAACTCATTTAAGCGGTCGATCTATAGGCAGAGATGTACCTAATAGTACACCCACATTTCGCCAGTTATGTTTTTTTAAGTCCCATGAGGGCGAGCCTATTGCTATCAGTCATCTTCATCTGTTTATTAAATTCAGCAAAAAACCACGAAAGAATTCATGAAGATTCTCAATTAAGTTAAAGCACAGTCATCACTGTGGTACTAAAAGCTTAACGCCTGTTGTCTCCGCTGCCATGTTTCAACGGAATAATTAATATCATGTAATTCATCTCGCGCCCTTCTAGTCAACCATGCTACAAAGTAATTAGAACAAAATTAATTAAGTTTGTAATAAAACTGTTTGCGTTTCTACCTCTTGGTTTATTTTTATCCATTATGTTTAACCTACTTTCTAACAGTGGCGAAGGTTCCATACAACTCGATTCCTACTGGCTTCCTTTTGAAAAATCAAAATCAAAGCATTTATTTCAAGTAGGCGAGTTACAGGCACTTTTGAATTGTCGAAACAAATACAAAGACAACAATAGCTACAGTCCCAGTCACAAGGCATACAAACTGTGAAAGTACAGTAGTTGCCCATTCCCTAAAGTAGATCTCTTTGGAGAAGAACGGGCAAGAAACTCCATGGGCACTCTTTTAAATCAGAATACTTAGAAAAATGGCACAGTCAGTATTCTGTAGACAAATACACAAAAACATCACATTAAAGATGTTTACTCCGGCTTACCTCTTACAAAAATGGACTCTTCGCTACTGCTTTCTAGGTGTGTTTTTCGTCTGCTATCTATGATGAAAAGTAGCCTAGGCCCTTTCCTAGACCTTAACCTAACTTATTAGGTTAGGCTAGCTACTTCACTGTTAAATACCGATTTCGCGCCGGTGTCTCTTCGAACCTGAAGGGATACCCCTTGGAAACACTGATTGTCAGACTTTCGGGTCACTGTCTACCTGTCAAGACTGTCAAAGATCTGCAACTGACAGCCGGGACCAACGGCATAACGTGATTTCCGACGCACGGAGGAAACTCGAATTGGTTGGTCACCCATCAACGGACTAACCTAGGCGAACGCGGCTTAACCTAAAGATCGACCGGAGCGGCTGTTATTATTGAGCCACGAGCTCCAATAGCTTTTTTTTTTTTCGGATGGTAAATTCGGGCGGAGCGGAAGGGAGTGTCAGACTTGTACTGACTAAAATCCATCCATGTTCCTTCTTTGCCCTTTGTGTTAAAGGGCCACGGTATCTCTTTCGAACAGTCCCGCAGCCCTGACAGGCGTCGGCCCTTGCAGACCCCTACATCGTTGCTGACATCTCTTTGAGGCGCGCGTGGAACACGAACGCGCCGTCAACAAGGCGTGTCGTCATGAGACGGCAGGCCGTCGCCACAGGCCCGCGCCTACGGTGGCCGGGAGCCACCACGTGACCCCCGGTTCCCAGGGCGTCTCCCGCGGCAGCTGGGACGTGAGGTTCTTTCCCTAGCTCCTATAGCTCGAAGTATCACTGAATGTAGACAGAAAACTTTTAAATTTCAACTTTGTAATTGTACAAAGTTTTACATTCAAAGATAAAGTTTACAGCTCAAGTTGTTTACAGTCAAAGCTTTGATAAAATTATTCAACTCAAAAGTACCTTCAACTTTGTTCGTGTCTTAATCGTTTAATCAGTTTTTAATGTTTTCTTGGGACAAGTCAACTAAGTTTATGCATTTAAAGAAATATATCAGGTTGTCACGGCAACTATGCATTAAACTTCTCAACTAAAAGTATTCTTACCCGACTACGGCGAAGCCAAAAGGAAGGGTTATGATTTTAGCTGTCTATGTATGTATGTGTGTATGTATGTTTGTATTTACGTATGTTTCCCCGTAGCGCCTAAACTATTCATCCGATTTTGATGAATAAGGTGTCAATCGATTCGTTATTATGGCCCGGGTAACGCAGGCAAAATTTTAACTGTGTTCAACAATAGAAGGAGTCGATTTTACCTTGTAAACCCCAATTTTAACCGATTTTTTCCGTAGTTGGGTTACAATTTTTTAAACTTTTTTCCTTGTTTAATTACAGTGAATGAAAGTCTAATAAAATATTGGGAAAGCCTTCATCTAGATGTCTTCACGGAAATTTTATTATGATAAGGTGGCATCATAATCTAACCCACCCTGTACCACTTTGGGGATTCCCAAAGTGGTATCGGGTTGTTCCATCAGAAATTTCTCAATAGCAGCCACGGAGTCTGGATTTGTGCCCGGTTGACGGCAATAGGTTCGCCGCCTATTACATAGGATTTAAAATATAACTGGCGAAATGTGGGTATACTTTTTATATCCTATAATTTACCGTCGAGACGCAAGAAGAACAGCCGAACTTTCAAACAAAATTGGGCATCCTCCTTTCGGGGTCATTGCTTCTATAGAAGCCCAGACAGTTTTCTTAATTCAAATTTCATGCAACAAAAAATTAGGTCAACTGGCCTTTAAGACAAATGCCAAGTCCATCCACTGAAAAAACAAAACTGCCAACCTTGCTGAATAAAATATAGCTGTGAACCGAACACGAACGCAATAGTATACAGGGTGTAAACAGACCCTTCACATAGCCGTCAACCAATCATTCTGTATATCAAACTAAGTAACTATACGCAAAAATTATTGCTGGGAATCGACTTTTTTTTTTGGGGTGAAAAATCACGTTTTACGGTAGGACTCGATGGAAAGCACTCAAAACATTGTGCTGATGGATGCATTGAAAAGTACGGGGGTCGTGGAGGTGTGTAAAGTAAAAACATGTATTTAAAAAAACTTGTGAAAAAGTTGTAACTTTGACCCCCAATATCTCCGTAACTAGAAGGTTCCCAGGTATGGTCTAGAACAAAAAAAAATTCGCAAAAACGGGGAGAACAAGTGCCTTTCGGCTATGTTAAGTGTCTATTTACACCCTTTATCTGTAAACCGAACACGAACGCAAGAGTAAATGTAACTTATATTGAAATTATTTAAAACTGAAAATTCGTTTCGCACATAATATTAACTTAATTCTAAGACAATATCCATATTTACGGGTGACTATAATCGAGTTTCTCGTAAAAAAATTAACTAAAATATTATAGGATACCTTCATAGTTCTTCCAAAATGAGTCAATCCAAAATCTCTTATTCAATTAATCTGTTAAATACGTCAAACTAATCTACTATCCTAGAAAATCAGTCCTATGTATTATATCAAAAATGTATACTTAAATCATCATCTGCCTAGCCGTTTCCCAACTATGTTAGGGGCGGCTTCCAGTCTAACCGGATGCAGCTGAATAAATAAATATAGGAGCGACTGCCTATCTGACTTCCATAACCCAGTTAGTACTAGGTAATACGATACCCCTTGGTAAGACTGGTTGTCAGACTTTTTGAGCCACTGATTACCTAACGTAACGACTGTCAAAGATGTACAAATGACCGCCGGGACCAATTACGGCTCTCGGCGGTCTTTCCGAGGCACGTAGGAAACTCGATATGGGTGGCCACCCATCAACAGGCCAACCTAGGCAAGCACGGCTTAACCTAAAGATCGATCCGAGTGGCTGTTATTATTTAGCCACGAGCTACGTCATAAAATTGTTACAATTACTTCGGAAAATGGAACAAATTCAGATGTGGTTTGGTACATTTTGACAAAACTACGCCCAGTTTGTATTTTTGATTCATAAATCAGTCGAAGGGCAATGGAGAGGGCTATGCTCGGAGTTTCCTTGCGTGATCAAATCAGAAATGAGGACATCCGCTAGAGAACCAAGGTTAACGACGTAGCCCGAAGAATAGCCAAACTTAAGTGGCAGTGAGCAGGGCAAATTGCTCGCAGAACGGATGGCCGATGGGGCCGAAAAGTTCTGGAGTGGCGACCGCGAACCGGAAGACGTTGCGTTGGAAGGCCTCCCACTAGGTGGACCGATGACCTGGTGAAGGTTGCAGGGATCCGCTGGATGCGAGACGCACGGGACTGGTCAATGTGGCGACACTTGGGGGCGGCCTATGTCCAGCAGTGGACGTCTTTTGGCTGAAATGATGATGATGTTGATGAATCAGTCGAATTTCCTATATTTTTACGTTGCGCGTTCGTGCTACTAGGAGGGCCTTGGTTCTCACAATAAACCTAAACCACTCTTGGTTGGAAACGTGTCAACCTTGAAACCTTATCGATCTTAAAACGATGTATAATGCACATCATTCTCATTTAATATTACATAATAGTTAGTTTAGTGACAAATAAATCGATATAAAAAGTGGCAATGTGCCAAGCAACGTCATCGTGGCAATTGGGGTTGCCAGTTTGCCACTAATGGTGCCTACGGAATTTGGTGTTAAATGCAGCGATTGTATGCTTGGCAATTAGTTTAATAGGCGTGGAAGAAATGCTTTTAAGGTCGTTATGGATCCATTTTTTCAGTTCACGATATTATTTTTTTAAGAGTAACTTATTGTAATAGTATTCGAAAACTTCCCAGCACAGGGTCAGTTGGTACGGACACTGGTGTACTGGTGGTGTCCGTGTACGGACCGTGGCCTCGGTCGTGTCCAAACTGGTGTGTCCAATAAGGATTGAAATAACCACTACTTCTGGGTTCGTGGGGACCAAGGTACCCAGAAGTAATGGTCATTTGCTTAATTTGAGAGTAAATTGTGTGAGATCAACAGTTTTATAATAAGATGGCGTCTATTATTGAGCCTTTCTGAGCAGTCATTGAAGTGTTTTCGCATGAAATTCCCATAGTCAAAACAATGACTGAAATAGTCGATAGTAGCTAAACCAAGGCTGTCGCATCTATCAGTCATATAATATTACTTCAGCAACGAATCGCTACCAACAGTTGAACACCGAACACCTCAAGAACCTACTGAAAGCGAGTTCTGATTGGATCTTCTCAAGCAGCAGACAAATCCAAGTACCTACAACGTTATGACCTTGAAAGCAGTCTCCAGTTTTTTGAGTAAACGTGGAAAACATTTACTAATTTTTTCTTTTTTAAATTTTTTTTTCCACACAGCCGTTCCAAAAAAGATTTACCAAATATTTTATGGCTTACATAAAGGAAGTACCCACTTTACCGACTCCATAAAAGTATAATGAGTGCGAAAAGTGCCACACGATAAATTTTAATAAGGCTGTCTCGCGGAAACTTCGTTGATACTACAAGCTAATCAAAATATAACCAACTTTTACGACTGAAGAGTTTACGGAGGAAACTTGAAGCTTATCTTTCGTTTATGTGGACAAACAGAATTGATGTTTTTTCTACAAAATGGAAATGAGGATTCTCGGTACAGCAAGTTTTAATCGTTTTTTTTTTAAATTACGTTTTAGAAGATTGATTTTTAGCTTAGGGTTTATCATCGTATCTTATTGGACTCAAGCCAACTAAAGGCTTGTGGCGACAGTTTATAGCATTTTACTATATTAATTATGTAGGTCACCGAGCAAGGTTTTTTTCTATTTATTTATTTAAGGACATTTATGATCGCAGTGCGTATGTCAGTCCCATCGTACCCTAAATACACATTGTTTATATCTGGGTCATGAACCTAAACAGACTCTTCGCATCATCGCCATTTCGTTGACCCAGGTTTTTATGGAATGTGCCTACTTCAAGTCTGTTCAAACTCAAAACCGTAAACAGACTCATACCGAACACAGTCCATCAATAAGTGGTGTAAGTCTTCAACGACTGGATGCAACAACTTGGTGCATGGATAGTAATAATTTCAGTGCTCTTCACTACATAGTATAAAACAAAGTCGCTTCCCGCTGTCTGTCAGTCCCTATGTATGCTTAGATCTTTAAAACTACGCAACAGATTTTGATGCGGTTTTTCAGTAATAGATAGAGTGATTCAAGACGAAGGTTTATAATATATATTTCACCCAGTGCGAAGCCGAGGCGGGTCGCTAGTACTTTCATAAAGCTTTCTATAAAATCTCTTAATCTATTGGTAAAAATAATGTTTCAGGCTACGTAAGCTTCCAGCCGTTCACTCCACTCCCTATATTAAAATCAATATGACTAAATTCTTTAGTTTCAAAATTGTACCTAACTTTAAATACTGCGACATTGTAGGTACCTAACATAATGTACAGGCACTCCGTTTGTTCGCTATTACATTTAGCTATAACATGAAAACTGTTGCTTCCACAAACACGCTAAACGTTTAATGCCTATATTAACATGAAAGATAGGTATTCATGTTTGTACGTCATTTACCGGCGTCCATGCAATAAAACATATTTTGTACAAAAGTAGTATGCTAATGAGGAAAAAAATTATTTGTTCATTATTACCGGCTTTTCCCTACTGTAATACTCACGAAATTCAGAATATACTTAAAAAAAAATACCGTCAGCAATTTCAAAATGACGTCAAAACCGCAATTTTCACAAACAACATCACAATGAAATGCAAAAAAAAACAACTGAAAATCGTCCTTTTACAAATCCAATTAAAAATGTACAAAAAATCCAACTTACATGTTCTCGTCTTCACACTCACTTCAATTCAACGAATCAATGAAATAATAACGCGTTTAATTCAATTATTTCAGCGCTCGCTTTAGCTTTCAGGCGAGCTTTCAGCAGCGGTGTTGGCGCAAAGTGCGACTGGTATCGGCCGCAGTAATGTCGCGAACAAAACACTTTTGTACGAGCTTTTTGGCATGATACTATAAGTTTTTCTTTTGCAGTATTTTAAAGATGTGGTGTTTATCTTTAAAAGTAGACTGAGATTGTTCGTTGGTTGCTTACTTGTGTATTTTTTTTTGAGTTGTGATGAATTAATGCTACGTTCTGTCTAAATCAGTATCTGCTGAGGGTTTGAATCACTCTTGTCCCAAAACTCACTCTTTGGACCTACCTAATGAGTCCGGTTACACTCACTATCATCTGCCTAGCCTTTTTCTAACTATGTTGGAGTCGGCTTCCAGTCTTACCGGATGCTGCTAAATACCAGTATTTTACATGAAGCGACTACCAATCTGACCTCCACAACCCAGTTAGTACTGGGTAATACGATACCCCTTGGTAAGACTATTTGCATCCACTAAGTTACTCTTAAATTGTGGAATAGTTGTAATAGTTTCGTAGTTCGAAAACTAGGAATTTTAACAAAATATCTACATATTATGTTAAAATTCATAGTTTTCATTTACAAACAATTAAAACTTCTCTGATTTATATAGGTGTCCCTATTGCTGACGAGCGAGCAATTTTAAAACACTTAAACTCTTGAGAAATCTACGTTTTAAAAGTGGCCTTTTTATATCAACGCCAGCATGCAAAATAAATCTTAAAAAAAAACGTATAAACAACCGCTGTCACCACCAGTACTTCGCCAAAGCTTTCCTCCACGCATGCGCGAGCCACTGCGTGTGTGCACCCCCATCGATTTCCCCCACTTGTGGGGTAGGTCCGGGCCCCGCTGCACGTGTCGCATTCACCCCCATCAATGAACCACCCCATACTTATTTACCTATAGCTTGCAGGACACGTTGATGCGAAGATCATTGAGAAAACGTTTGCAACTTTTCTCCTTCTTAGCGTGTCGATGGCAAATTTTCATTACCGGCCAAGTGCGTGTCGTGCCATGCACAATGGAAGGTTCCGTAGTTGCCCATCAAAATATGATTATAAATCAAATTATGATGATATATATCGGATTTGCCTTCAAACGATGATTTTTATTGTAATAATAAAAAAACAAACTTATATTTGCAGTTGAAAAACCTGTGCACCCATACATTATGTTTAGGAAAATATTTTTCAGGGTGTTGACGTGCGCCAATCGTGGAGGGAATGTGCGCTGTTATGAAGGCTTGTTAATAAGCCCTTGCTAATGAGCGTTTAATTACTTTGTGACAAGGTCAACGTTTTGTTACATGCTTCGTATTTTCAAGGAATCTTTTTGGTTTATAATTATCTTTGGTAGGAATTATATCACTTTTCTACCAAAGGAAAGTTGACAAAGCCAAAAAAACAGATAGACAGGTCGATTTGACCGCTTCAAGTATGTAACAACATAACATAACTTCACGCTTTTAATCTTGAAGGGTTAAGCAGAGGTGTACTTAATAGTACACCCATTTCGCCAGTTATGTTTAAGATGAAGTCCCATGTAGGGAACATGGGACTTCATCAACCAGGCATTACACCTGTGATCCCCAAAGGGTTAAGCAGAGTTATCTATATAACGCTCACATTTCGTCAGTTATGTTTCATAACATAACATCACGCCTGTAATCCTCGAACGGTGAGGCAGAGGTGGTATACTAATGGGTACCTATTAGCACTCCCACATTTCGCAAGTTATGTTTAAGTCCCATGTAATAGGGGGCGATATTGCCATCAACCGGGCACGAATCCAGAGTCAGTGGCTGCTACTCAGAAATTCCTGATGGAAAAACCCAATAACACTTTGCCCGACCCGGGAATCAAACCCAGAACCTCATGCTCAGCACTCGCGCTTGCTACCACTAGAGGAGGCAGACTAGGCTAGGCTAAGTATTTAAATAAGGTCAATAAGTATCTAGGTAAAATTATTATCAGTGGTATTTTTATTATCAGTCGTCTGTATCTTCTACATAAATATTGTTTATTTTTAGAAAAAGGACCCTTATGTAAATAAATGCCTGTGTCATAAAACCCTTTCCCAACTTTTACGACACTTAAACATGGAGAGGGTTCGTCCATTCTAGGTCAAAAGCGGCTGATGCCTAGATAATATTACATTATTTATTTATATTTTTGATTATATAATTTTTTTATAATATTTTATTAATATATAATTTTTTTATAATATTTTATTAATTAATATATTATTTCTCGTTTTTTATTTTCTTTACACATGATTTACATTTTTAAATATTTCTATACAAAGTAATAAAAAAAAACATTTATAATATTATTTATTTTATTGTTTATTTTTAGAAAAAGGACCCTGTATGTAAATAAATTCCTGTATCATAAAACCCTTCAAAACTTTTACGACACTTAAACATGGAGAGGGTTAGTCCATTCTTGGTCAAAAGCGGCTGATGCCTAGATAATATTTTATGAGTCTAGCCTAGATTTCTAGATCAAGGTTTTTCATAACAATTTTGTGCTAACAATACAATTTAGCTGAAAGCGACGTCATTACGGCCTGCCTTAATTTTCCGCCTCCGTGAATTCCAATTGATTTCGAAACTCCGCCTCATTATTTATGAAATTAATATTTAGGCTACGAATGTGGCGAGACTTGGGGTAGGCCTATGTCCAGCAGTGGACATCTTTCGGCTGAAATGATGATGATGATGAACTAGCTAGTTAACGATAATTAATTTGATCTTCGATATAACATAACATAACATCACGCCTTTAATCTCCGAAGGATTAGGCAGAGGTTTACCCATTAGGTTTCGACTCAACATTCCCCCTTTTAACCGAGACAGGAAAACTTTAAAGTCAAAAATCTCACGTCTTTTATGAGGATTTCTGCATTCATCGTCATCTGCCTAGCCTTTTCCCACTATGTTAGGGTCGGCTTCCAGTCGAACCGGATGCAGTTGAATACCAGTATTTTACATGGAGCGACTGCCTATCTGACTTCCACAACCCAGTTAGTACTAGGTAATACGATAGCTCTTGGTAAGACTGGTTGTCAGACTTTTTGGGCAACTGACTACCTATAACGACTGTCAAAGATCTACAAATGACAGCCGGGACCAACGGCTTAATGTGCTTTCCTAGACACGGGGTAAACTCGGTTTGTAATGGGTGGTCACCCATCCACAGACCAACCTAGGCAATCACGGCTTAACCTAAAGATCGACCCGAGCGGCTGTTATTATTTAGCCACGAGCTCCACATATTTCTGCATACGATTCTACATAAAATGTTCCGCTAGACGGCGTTTATATTTCAACTTCATAAACAAAGTGAAATTCATCCTTTTTCCCCTGACTCCTTCGATTTTAAGGCTTACTAAAGCACAACATAGCACTGGCGCAATGTGCCTGTAAACACCAAATAGTTAAAAAAAAAAAGCGCTGTACACTCCCATTTCCCCAGTGTAATGGAGGCGAGCCATTAACCGCTGGAAGCTTATAATTTATCGTTTTTTCATGAAAAGGACGGGTCCTTGAGCCTAAGAAGGTAACGACCTCGGTCGTTCGAGACTTTGTTTATTGCCAACTAAGTCAGACTCTAAATACTTATCAAACATGTGCACTAGATAATTTCATACATCATCATCATCATCATCATTTCAGCCGAAAGACGGCCACTGCTGGACATACTCGTAGGCCTCCCCCAAGTGTCGCCACACTAACCGGACCACTGCGTCTCGCATCCAGCGGATCCCTGCAACCTTTACCAGGTCATCGGTCCACCAAGTGGGAGGCCTTCCAACGCAACATCTTCCGGTTCGCGGTCGCCACTTTTCACGTCACAATTTCATACACTAGCGAGTATTTATGCTTTGCATGATTAAAAAAAAACCAAAAAAAAAAAAAATCATCAATCATTTCATTAATACAAGTTGGAGATTATTTCGTTTACAGTTTTATGCTATTAAGTTTGTTTGATTTTTTATTGATTTATTTGGTAGGTTAAAAAATATTCCTATGAACTAGTATTGTCAGTATTGTCGTTTCGTCGTCTCCACCTTATACAGGGTGTAAACAGACCCTTCACATATCCGTCAACCAAGCATTCTGTACATCAAACTAAGTAACTGTACGCAAAAATTATTGCTGGGAATCGACTTTTTTTTTTGGGGTGAAAAATCACGTTTTACGGTATGTCTCGATGGAAAGCACTCAAAGCATTGTGCTGATGGATGGATTGAATAGTACGGGGGTCGTGGAGGTGTGTAAAAATCTTACATTAAAAACATGGATTTAAAAAAAAACTTGTGAAAAAGTTGGAACTTTGACCCCCAATATCTCCGTAACTAGAAGGTTTCCAGGTATGGTCTAGAACAAAAAAATGATCGCAAAGACGGGGAGAACAAGTGCCTTTTGGATGTGTTAAGGGTCTATTTACACCCTTTATTATGAAAGTTCAATATGATATACACATAAACCAATATGGCTACATCCTGTTTCACTACTTTCCCGATTCGCCAACTAAACGAAATATTATCACAAAAATGTCGATTCCTAATGAATCAGATCTTGATACATTCAGTCTTGTTTCGGCAACTATTGAGTACACGTGTATATAGTACTAGCTTCTGCCCGCGGCTTCGCCCGCGTGGTGTTCGGGAATTGCCCACGGAATCTTACTTCTGGGATAATAAGTAATCTATGTATGTATAGTACATACATAGATTTACGTGTACTTGCTATTGCAAATATTTGTTCATAGTAATATCAATTAAATTACATATGTGAAATATTTTGGTTTGAGATTGGACACCGGGACACCAATCAAATGATTTATTAGGAATCTATTTGTAGACATAATACTTTGACATAATATTTAATATCAATGTCTCGTATCGCGAGCCAACGCGAAAATCGGTGGAATAAACCATATTCACAGACACGTACGTCTACCTCAGAAAAATCCTACCTACTTAGTAATAGGTAAATACTCCCGCGCCCCGCACGCCCCACGCAACGCTGCGCGGCATGCGCCCTTCTACGTGAGCTTCGAAGCCCTATTTAACTATATTGGGAGATGATTTTGGAAAAACTGATACACATGTCTTATAATTTTAATTGAAGAGTGTGAACATCAATTTTCGAGTCAATCGACCCAGCAAATATTAAGTTTCAAAGAAAATTCAACACCCCATTTTACCCTCTTAGGGGTAGAATTTCAAAAAACCCTTT
The DNA here is from genome assembly GCA_963082995.1 of Noctua comes. Taxonomy (NCBI): domain Eukaryota; kingdom Metazoa; phylum Arthropoda; class Insecta; order Lepidoptera; family Noctuidae; genus Noctua; species Noctua comes. The sequence continues at coordinate 9,521,750 of OY720288.1, forward strand.
CTTAGTGGATACCTACTCTTCACAAAGAATACACCGTCTAAATTTCATTTCTCTCGGACCAGCGGTTTGGGCTGTGCATTGATATATCAGTCAGCCAGACAGGACATTGAATTTTAAATTGGGGGATGATTTTGGAAAAACTGTGATACACGTATCTCATAATTTTAACTGAAGATTAAATTTTCAAGTCAATCGCCTCCGAGAATAAAAAGTTTCACAGGAAATTCAACACCCCATTTCACCCTCTTAGGGGTGGGATTTCAAAAAACCCTTTCTTAGTGGATATCTACTCTTCACAAAGAATACACTGTCCAAATTTCATGTCTCTAGGATCAGTGGTTTGGGCTGGGGGTTGATATTTCAGTCAGCCAGTCAGGACGTTTAATTTTAAATTGGGGGATGATTTTGGAAAAACTGTGATACACGTATCTCATAATTTTAACTGAAGAGTAAATACACAAATTTTCAAGTCAATCGACTCAGGGAATAAAAAGTTTCACAGAAAATTAAACACCCCATTTCACCCTTTTAGGGGTTGAATTTTGAAAAACCCTTTCTTAGTGGATACTTACTCGTCACAAAGAGTACACTGTCCAAATTTCATGTTTCTAGGACCAGCGGTTTGGGCTGTGCGTTGATATATAAGTCAGTCAGTCAGTCAGTCAGTCAGTCAGTCAGTCAGTCAGGACTTTGAATTTTATATGGATAGATAGATAGATAGATGTATTCTTGCTACAGTGGCTCAGTGGTGGCGGCCCCGACTTACGAGCAGTTAGTCGTAGGTTCGAACCCAGGCAGGCAAATAAACTACACAAAGTAATGCTACTTTGTGTCAAACTCAAACTCAAAGCATTTATTTCAATTAGACCATCACAGGCACTTTTGAATGTCAAAAAAACAAAAAAGAAGCGAAGCTAATATAATATAATACAAGGCATAATAACTTGAGAAAGTAATGTAGTTGCACATTCCAAAGCGTAAATCTCTATGGAGAAGAATGGGCAAGAAACTCAATGGACACTCTTTTAAATCAAAATATTGTTACAAAATCTTGGTTACATCATTCATGTTGAGATTATACATACATGTGAGAACGATGTAGAAAGACGTGCACATTGAGAGCGTCCAGAGTAAAATATTAAATCAACAATGAAAAAATAAAGTAATTAAAATAAGCCGTGGCAGTTAAGAGATGACCAGTCCCAACTGACAGCGCCCGTTAATTTATTTCATCACCAATTCTCTCAAAAACCGTGAAGGAAAACATCGATCGTGAGGAAACCGGCATGTCCTAGAACTAAAAACTCGAGACATGGGACAACCAACTCGCACTGGGCACGCGTGGGGAATGTAGCCTATTTCCTCTCACAGAAAGGAGACCTGTGTCCCAGCTGTGGGAACATTATAGACTGGCTAGACGCCCGCGTGGATGTCAAAAAATATCCTATTACTTACCTTCATCCCCCTTTTTAACCCTTCGAGGGTAGAATTATCAAAAACGCTGAGACACGTGTATTAATTATAATATTAATTTTCAATCGTCAGCCTAAACACAACATTTGAAGATCCTAACTTCAAAACTGACAGACTTTCATATAAACTTCCATCCCCTATTTTACCCTTTAGGGGTAGAATTCCCAAAAATCCTTTCTTAGTGGATACTTACTCTTCACGAAGAACACACTCTCCAAGTTTCATGTCTTTAGGACCAGCGGTTTGGGCTGTGTGTTGATATATCATCCAGTCAGTCAGTCAGTTTTATATAGATTATGCTAAGCATACTTGCTCATTAATTTAATACAAAACTTATGTAGGTGTCGTGTTTGTTCAGTTCGTTTCAGCAACAGTATGGTTATAAATCAAGTTGTTTAAATGTTTTACAGCGCTTAAGTAATTACTGGGTGTGACCCGGTTAAGTCTACCCAAGTTGACCTGTGAATACAATAATGAAACTTATGAGATTAGTTCGACGCTTCGAAAGCTTTTTATAGTTGTTTGGGTACTGAGGTAACTTCAAAATAGTAACAAAATTTGTTGACAGATTTATTTTCTAAAAAATGTCTATCTATTTCTAAAGCGAACTTGACTTTGAGCAGATCTCATTTGGGAATACATACCTTTATAATTCCGCCAACTTCAGGTGGGCAACCTTATGCATAATCAACCTATAGCGATCCCATTGCTGGGACACAGGCTTGCCCTCCTTGAGAAGTGTGGAAGACCTCCACTGGGGGCACGGTCGGTCTTACTGACTAAAAGCACACGGTATTCCTCCTCGTCACTTCTTCTTCTTCAAGTACACCAGCAGTGATGGTTTGCTTGTGACAAACCCCGTTTCAGATCAAGAGGAGGAGTGAGCCGCTCCTCGCCCTGTCATTCTAAGTGAGACGTAGGAGGAAACACCATGCGACACCAGCTCGGGTCTATGAGCTTGGTTGACCCAAATCCATTGCCAGCAGACTACTTTATGAAGGGCGTAAGAGTGGCGCCATTACCAGACAACTCAGCCAGTACTGCTTGACCTACAATGGCAGTGTTATATTCGCCAAAACCAGTACCCGTAACTTCGACCAATAATATAATGGCCACGTCTACACCTAGACAGGTTGTATCCTAACCAGGTCCATATCTGATGCCACCTTGATGCTGCAGACGTAACTATGCGTTCAATGCGCCGCGTGTGTACCCACAATAAAACAATAGTATGCTTAGCAATACCGCGAATGAAACTTGTGGAATGGACAGCTATGACGTCATGAAAGAAATAATTATAGTATCTCACTTTAAAAAAGTATAAGGTGAACTTGTACGTTGTGTAATTTTATTGTTCTCTCTATATTTCTTGGAATAACGCGAAAACGTTTCCTAAAAAGCAATAAAATGGTATAATCTTAGTTTATTATGTCTTTAACATTAATTGTAATTAGACAACTAGATCTTTTCCAAGCTGGGTTATAGCTCCCTGTCCTCTGTTTTCCTCATCGAGCTAAATGCCTTTGACCGACAGTGGACTTTGAAAGGCTGAGTTAATTGTTGATTCAATGCAATGAGAAAAACAACACTTTAACACGTTTAAAAAAAAACATAGATTTTTTGCTCTCATTTTTCCATAGGCACTTAGTGCAATTTAGCATCGGAGAAGAATCAACCTCCGCGAAGCCTTATCCACCCAAATCCAACGCATGATAAATACATTAAATATAAATTTTATAAGCCCATTAAAATTAGGGCGGTCGGGCCGCGAGCAAATTGTTGTGAGCGTCGGCGCAGCGCACAAAGGGCGCCGGCTAATCAATTGCTTTGGACCAACTCTTGCGCACCACACACGAACTGAGAAGGTGGTAAGCCGGGAATTGTTATTTTGAACTGTGCTTAACAATCTGGCTGTCTGGTTGAGACGAAAATGTTAAAATAGATAAATAAGTAATCTTAAATAAATGCGTCATGTAAATGCAGTTCATTGACGATGACTGTGTGTTTACATACTAAGTTTTAATATTTTAACTAAGTAGATGACAAAATCTATGTGTGCTATGTACAAGTAGCTGATGATAACCTCCTATCAAATAAAAAAAAAACGGATCAAAGTTTGAAATTAGGCGAAACAGTGACTGAACGCTATAACACAAAAAAACTCAAATATTTATTAAAAATCTATTAAATTAGTCATCTTTTTTAAACTTAAAATAAACATTGTTTTAAGCTTTCACGGTTTACAACTAAACTAATACTGTCAATTACGGGAAAAAAAAAAAAATCGTAATGAAAAAAACAAACAAAAGAAAAAAAAAAACAAAATAAAAAGCAAAAAAAAAAAAATAATTATAATGAACAATCACGGACGGTATCCCGTAAATTACAGTATTAGTTTAAAATAAACATTCCTGTCATCATAGAACTTCCTAAAAACTCCTAAAAAACTCTAAAACGGACTTACACCAGTTCTCTTTCTCCACAGTCATACTCCGTTCCCCAGTGCCGACTCTTCATTTATTTTATTAACCGACTCCGCGAGGCATCGTAAGTCATTCGTCTAATGCATTTATTTATTTCAGCCGTATCTTTAATTACGTGGACTTAAGAATTAACGAGCGTCAATTCGTGGGACTGCACAGTGCGATATTGGTTGTAGGAGTTCGTGTATTTATATTTGCATATATGTTTAATTATGAAAGGATATCTTAAATACGAAAGATGGAATAACTGAAACGCGCCAAATTTTTTGACTTATTATTCTCTGCTGTGTTGTTTAAAAATCAAGGTTAGTGGAATGGTTAATTTATGAAAAAAAAAAGCACAACTCAAAGCACTTTATGTTACAATCATCCACATATCTACATTTATGCAGAAAATATTGCGTTGAATGACATTCATGAAGATAGTGGACAAGACCTGGTGACCTGGTGGGACTCACGGAGACCAGGGACTTATGGCACAGAAAGCAATAGACCTTGTATTTGGCAGTGGGTATAACAGGGCGGCACAAAACATGTTTGTTTGCAGGTTCACACGGCGACATATCAAGTTATACATTTCCAGTAAAACATGACCTCGCTTTGTATAGATTTCCCATACAATGACAGATCCGCTTAGACTGGTTTTGCACAGCTTGACTGGTAGCCATGCATACCATATTGTGTGTACTGTAACATCGCCTGAATTCAGGAAATAACACAGTATAAAACCACATTATATTTTCTCGAAAACTTTGATCCCAAAAGGGGTACATTTATTCGTAACTTATAAATATTTAAATGTATTTAGTTAAGTAGAGTAGACTAACCAAATACATTATTAATTAAAAACTATTAAATAACCTAAAATAAATAAACTAACAACAAACTATAAAAGGCCATCAAAAAACTCCTCATCAACGCTGTCAGCTGGTAATGTGCCCAAGAGACTGGCGGCACATGAGTAAGTAAACGGAACAGAGTTAAAGCACATGAGTAGGAAAACGGAACAGAGGTTAAGCTTCATACAACCGCGCGAATCGGTTGCACTTCTACAAGCACGCGGGGCATGTGTGCGTGACCACTGGCCGCTTGTCGCGTACGCGGCGAGACTGGAAAAAACCGGTTTACGCTGGCACAGCCAGTGGACAATCTCAGGGTTAGCACGGCACGGTGCCATGGCAACCAAGGGGCACGTTGTTTGTTTTGTCAGTTGCAAGATTGGTTGCAAGTTTGAATATTAAAATTAAAATGGTTGTTTATTGTACTGTGTGTATGAATAATAGTAGAAAAAACAAAAATATATCATACTTTAACTATCCCAAGGAGTACAATAGGTAAGTAAATATTTGACTATTACTTTTTCAAGTAAGTACCTATATTTTATTGTATGATCCTTTTTTTTAATAAGAAGAGGATACTACTCGGTGTGTTTTTACCCGACTGCGGCGAAGCCCAAAAGGAGGTTTATGTGTTTGACCTGTATGTATGTAATGTCTGTTTCTATGTTCCCTCGTAACTAAGGAGTTAAGGAGCCCGGTAAGCCGAAGATTATCGAGTTACGACAAGGACAGAAAAAGAAAGTATGTATGGGAGAACAAGATAGAATGAGTAATGGTCTATATCGTATTTGGTACCAACTAGTTTTCTTATTTTGTTAACTTATTTACATTTTTTTATTATACTCCCCCTGCATTTTATGCTTCACTTTATATATATATCACTTCGGCTTTCTTGTCATGGGTGTCATTTTCGTGGTTTTTGGGGTCGCTGAGAACTAAAATTAGGTCAAAATGAAAATTCAAGATGGCGTCGACGAAAATTTTCGGTTTTTTCTTCATGGGTGTCATTTTCATGGTTTTTGGGGTCGCTGATAACTAAAATTAGGTCAAAATGAAAATCCAAGATGGCGCCGACTAAAATTTTCGGTTTCGTGTCATAGGTGTCATTTTCGTGGTTTTTGGGGTCGGTTATAACGAAACTGAGGTCAAAATGAAAATCCAAGATGGCGCCGACGGAAATTTTCGGTTTTGTCGTCATGGGTGTCATTTTCGTGGTTTTCGGGGTTGCTGATAACAAAAATGAGGTCAAAATGAAAATTCGATGGCACCAACATTTTTTTTTTGTTTTTTTCGTCATGGGTATCATTTTCATGGTTTTCGGGGTCACTGATAACGAAAATAAGGTCAAAATAAACAGAGATAAAAAACTAAAAAAATGTACTTCTCATTTTTTTTCTTCGGGTTCCCCTGACTGAATTTTCACCCTTCGCCACTGGACTGTATCATACTCAATAATAAAACTGTATAACAAATGTTTTGTTTAATTTGTCTTAACATATTGTGACAACCCTACCAAAATAGGTAACAATTTTGAACGTTCTTTAGAAGCTTTAACTCTGTTCCGTTTACTTACTCATGTGGTTAAAGCTTCTAAAGAACGTTCAAAATTGTTACCTATTTTGGTAGGGTTGTCACAATATGTTAAGACAAATTAAACAAAACATTTGTTATATAGTTTTATTATTGAGTATGATACAGTCCAGTGGCGAAGGGTGAAAACTCAGTCAGGGGAACCCGAAGAAAAAAAATGAGAATTACCTTTTTTTTTTGTTTTTTATCTCTGTTTACTTTGACCTTATTTTCGTTATCAGTGACCCCGAAAACCATTAAAATGATACCCATGATGAAAAAAACAAAATAAAAAATGTTGTTGCCATCGAATTTTCATTTTGACCTCATTTTTGTTATCAGCGACCCCGAAAACCACGAAAATGACACCCATGACGACAAAACCGAAAATTTTCGTCGGCGCCATCTTGGATTTTCATTTTGACCTCAGTTTCGTTATAAGCGACCCCAAAAACCACGAAAATGACACCTATGACACGAAACCGAAAATTTTCGTCGGCGCCATCTTGGATTTTCATTTTGACCTAATTTTAGTTATCAGCGACCCCAAAAACCATGAAAATGACACCCATGAAGAAAAAACCGAAAATTTTCATCGACGCCATCTTGAATTTTCATTTTGACCTAATTTTAGTTATCAGCGACCCCAAAAACCACGAAAATGACACCCATGACAAGAAAGCCGAAAATAAAGTGAAGCATAAAATGCAGGGGGAGTATAATAAAAAAATGTAAATAAGTCAACAAAATAAAAAAACTAGTTGGTACCAAATACGATATAGACCATTACTCATTCTATCTCGTTCTCCCATACATACTTTCTTTTTCTGTCCTTGTCGTAACTCGATAATCTTCGGCTTACCGGGCTCCTTAACTCCTTAGTTACGAGGGAACATAGAAACAGACATTACATACGTACAGGTCAAACACATAACCCTCCTTTTGGGCTTCGCCGCAGTCGGGTAAAAACACACCGAGTAGTATCCTCTTCTTATTAAAAAAAAGGATCATACAATAAAATATAGGTACTTACTTGAAAAAGTAATAGTCAAATATTTACTTACCTATTGTACTCCTTGGGATAGTTAAAGTATGATAAATTTTTGTTTTTTCTACTAATATTCATACACACAGTACAATAAACAAACATTTTAATTTTAATATTCAAACTTGCAACCAATCTTGCAACTGACAAAACAAACAACGTGCCCCTTGGTTGCCATGGCACAGTGCCGTGCTGACCCTGAGATTGTCCACTGGCTGTGCCAGCGTAAACCGGTTTTTTCCAGTCTCGCCGCGTACGCGACAAGCGGCCAGTGGTCACGCACACATGCCCCGCGTGCTTGTAGTAGTGCAACCGATTTGCGCGGTTGTATGAAGCTTTAACTCTGTTCCGTTTTCCTACTCATGTGCTGGCGGCGTTGCCACGTTATATGGCAACACTTAGCCTCTGGCCAAAGTAAAAGCCAGCGCTTGAGTCACGGGACACGTCAACTAGGCGTTTCGAAATTTCCTTAAACAGGCTATGAGCACTCGGACCCCACGACCCCAGAATTTCAAACCCAAACGGCTCGAAAATATAGTTACCACAAAGGTTTCTATATTTACGCCGCTTGAGGTTCTCTGCAGCCGCAGCGGCAGCGCCAGCATAGCACGAGGAGCTTGGAAGATGTGATGGCGCAAGAGTATCGACGCATGTTGCGTCCCACACTAAAGGCCTACCCATCTTCCAAGGAAACAACGACATGCCGTCCGGTCTCTTGCCAACGTCGCGTGCCAAGCCATGGGGTTCTAAAACAGCTAAAAATAAAAATATAAAGAAACTTATAAATTCGCTGCTAAATTAACCCTCTCGTCGGGGGAATAACCCCACTTAAATCTCCAGTAGTTCCACCCCTGAATACCTCTGGCGCACTCTTAATGAAAAGCATCTGTTTACGTATGCGCAGCGAGTAAAGAGAAAATTTAGTCATTCATTGATTTTCCCATGTCTTGAAATCATTACAATTGAATTTATCTGAAAAAATCTGTTGCCCGCGACATCCATCCGCGTGAGATTTATATAAAAAACAATATTACTTCAGGATATTTGAGTCGGATTTTGATAACATTTTCAAGGGTTTTAATTTTTTTGCACGGAACCCTAATCCTTTTGCTAAAATAACAGTAGCCTAAGTTACTCTTTATAACGTCAGCTATCTGCCAATAAAAGTCCCGTCATAATCGGTCCAGCCATTTCGGAGATTATCCGGAACAAACTGACAGACAGACCAAAATTAAAAAAAAAATGTTTTTTTGTTATTAGTACCGTATATACTCTCACATGCCTTCAGTAAAATGCTGTTATTTTGACATTACAAACAGACACTTAAATTTTATATATTTGTTTAGATTAAAATAAAATGGATTGTCAGCTCTTTTTGGAACACCAGCTTCCAACCGCGACTTCGCTCACGTGAAAAACACATTCTATGGAACTCTGTAATGGTTTTCCGTCAGTGAAATAAGTTTTGAAATCGGATGAGCAGTTTCAGAGATTATCAACTACAATCGAACTAACAAACTTGACCCCTTAATTATATTAGTCTAGATTGGCTGAGAGCAGCAAAATAGCAAAGCATTAAAATCCCAGTGAACGTTCCTGAATAATGTGTTGACCAAAATCTCTAATATTTACTAAAACGATACCGTATGAAATCGCTGCAGTTCCCCTCAAGTTAACCCTCTCGTCGGGGGAACAACCCCACTTGAAACTCCACTAGTTTCACCCCTGAATACCTCTAGCTGCACTCTTAATTAAAAGTGTTTGTTTACGTGTGCACGGGTAAACAGAATCGTTTAAGCCACGGGTTTCAGCATATATAATGGATAAACCAGTTGTTATTTAGCTTTCCAGTTTCAGGAATACAGTTTAGGTCGAATGTGTGAGTGAAGTGAAGTTTGGTGTATATTGGAATCAAGTGAAGTGTAAACTTATACTGTCACTTACGGGATATCTTCCGTGATTATATTCCGATATTTCGACGCCGTTGCTGTTGTTTTCTATCCACCCGCATTCTCCAGTTAACCCGCGATTATGGCGCTTGCAACAGCGTCGAAATATCGGAAGCTCAAAACAATGAACAATCACGAAGGATATCCCGTAAGTGACAGTATAAGTTTAGTTGTAAACCGTGAAAGCTTAAAACAGTGTTTGAAGTGAAGTGTAGTATGTAAGCAGTGATAGCCTAGTGGTGTGACCTTCAGCCTGCCAAGTCATAGGTCTCAAGTTCGAACCCAAGAATAGATCCTGTGGACCGTTTCGGTCGAGACTGAAAAGTAACTGCCTTTTTGGTCTAGTGGTCGCACGCGCGACTGCTGAGCATGAGGTCCTGGGTTCGATTCCAAGTTAGGGCAAAGTGTTATTGGGTTTTTCAATCAGGAATTTCTCAGTAGCAGCCACGGAGTCTGGATTCGTGCCCGGTGGATGGCAATAGGCTCGCCCCCTATTACTTGGGACTTCAACAGAACTGGCGAAATGTGGGAGTACTAATAGGTACCCATTAGTGTACACCTCTGCCTCACCGTTCAGGGATTACAGGCGTGATGTTATGTGTTTTATATGTTTAGATAAATGTCGCCCGAAAGTCTGACAACAAGTCTTACCAAGGAGTATTTTATTACCCAGTACTAACCGGGCTGTGGAGGTCAGATAGGCAGTCGCTGTTCAGCTGTATCCGGTTAGACTGGACGAAGACTCCTGACGTAATTGGCTAAAGGCTAGGCAGATGATGTTTAACATAGCTCATCAAATATTACTGTACATTTGCTTATATACCTTTAATATGCATAAATAATTATATTCACATATTATATATTTGTATTAGTCCTGCAAAGAAGTTATGTAAACATCCGTTGTTATGTATTTTTGTATTGTCATGATAATAATTGTAAACGTGTGTAATTTTCAGCACCAAGGCAAAGGTCAATTCAGGAATAATGAAAATGTTATTCACAGATCTAATAGAATAAATTGATATGTATTGGCTCAATCTATACTAAGAGGTAAAATTTGTTTGTTAATATTTATACAGGGTGTAAACAGACCCTTCACATAGCCGTCAACCAAGCATTCTGAACATCAAACCAAGTAACTTTACGCAAAAATTATTGCTGGGAAGCGACTTTTTTTTTGCGGTGAAAAATCACGTTTTACGGTAGGACTCGATGGAAAGTACGGGGATCGTGGAGGTGTGTAAAGTAAAAATCTTACATTAAAAACATGTTTTTAAAAAAAAACTTATCTAAAAGTTTTAACTTTGACCCCCAACATCTTCGTGATTAGAAGGTTCCCAGGTATGGTCTAGAACAAAAAAATGATCGCAATACGGTAATTTTTTGGGGTGTATTTACACCCTTTATAAGGGAACCAATAATACAATTCAAAAAATTCTTTCACAAAACGCTGCATTATGCGTGGGTGCTACAGGCTATAAATTATATTCATATAATGCATAATAGCAGAGATAGATATTACAATTTTTGAAGACGAAGTCGCGGGCTAAGTGCTAGTATTTATTACGCATGAAGAACGTAATAATGAATTCGGTTCAAACCAGTTTCGTTGAGAAGCATGTGAAATGATTTTATTTTCGGATATTTACGTGACAAGTATTTGTGAAAAGATCACGGTACAAAACTTTGACATCATCATCTGCCTAGCCTTTTCCCAACTATGTTAGGGTCGGCTTCCAGTCTATCCAGATGCAGCTGAATACCAGTATTTTACATGGAGCGACTGCCTATCTGACCTCCACAACCCAGTTAGTACTAGGTAATACGATACCCCTTGGTAAGACTGGTTGTCAGACTTTTTGGGCCACTGACTACTGTAACGACTATCAACAATCTACAAATGACAGCCGGGACCAACGGCTTTACGTGCTTAACTGTACAAAACTATTACATTAGAGCTATAATTTTGGCGACTTTTATATTCATGTAAAATACTGGTATTCAGCTGCATCCGGTTAGACTGGGGCTCGATCCCAATATAAATGGGAAAAGGTTAGGCAGAAGATGACATAAATGACGCGAAGACATAATAGGCAAAAAGCACCCAAAAGACTCATTAACATTTGCAAGAAGCCACCAACTGCCGGTCGCAACATCGAGGTCGCAGCAGGTACACCCATACACCCGACATTCTATCTACAATTAGGCCACTTAACCCTGCAACTAGGCGCTGTAAACAAATCCGTGCTTTGTCCACTGAGTTAACACTGCGCAGCTAAGTGCTGCTCGATCCTTGTTAACATTTTAGGTTAACAAGACGACCGCGATGTTTACGCCGACTGATGTTGGTACAAGGAGGTAGCGCCTTGCTGCTGTGTTTGGTATAGGGGATAGGAGGGAGCGGTAGCGGTAGCGGGAGCGTTTTGATGGGTTTTTAGTCTGCACGGCACACGTCTGAACGGTCTCGAATGGCTCGCGGAGCATTTGACCATAACGAAAAATTGTCTACGCTTCAATTATTATTATTCATTTACTTCAGACATAGTCCATATAAAAATTAAAATCACATTAAACACATGTACATTAAAATAATCAATAAAAAATAAAATTACGCATACACACTACAATTACATAACCAAATTAAATTAAATTGAGTATAAAATAAAATAATACACATTAAAAGAATAAAAAAATTAAACACACACAATATTAAATTAAACATCCAATGGCCCGGTGATAAAAATTTGTAAACAAAAAACTACATCAAGTACATCATCATCATCATCATCATCATTTCAGCCAAAAGACGTCCACTGCGGACATAGGCCTACCCCAAGTGTCGCCACATCAAGTACATTCGGGTGCAAAGGTTATAAAGTAGAAATAAAAGATTTAAATCGTTATTGGTCCACATTGTCTGATGCCCAAGTGACTGCCATATAATTTTATTTTACAGTTTACTTTATTCATTGGGGGAACTTTACTGCTCATTAATTTAATCATAAAAATACTAACTGTAGCCCGCGAATTCGTTCGCGTAGAAATTTCGACGAATAGGTGTGAGATAATAAAAAAGATAGACTATGTCCTTTCCCAGGATATATAATCTATCTTCTTGCCATATTTTTTTACGATCCGATCAGCCGTTTAGTCGTGAAAAGGTAACAAACAAACAAACAGAGTTGCTTTCGCATTTATAATGTTAAGAATGGAAATATGGATGGAACTGGAATATGGCAGCATTCATCATTACTCACAAGGCCGCAAGTATCAATAGTGCTGATAACAGTGAGCATTCATTTGGATAATTATTGTGCTTTTCATACGTCGTTTTTTACCGCATTACCGCATCCGGAGAAAGAGATGACTAACAGCTTTAGTTTTGCTCTTTAGCACCAAATTTCATATTAAAAAGTGTAACAAGTACCAAGAGTTCCAGACTGGTCCTTTTAAAGAGGAAACCTCGAGCTTCCCAACATCTGCCTCACTTGCGCTTGCAGAGGGCACACAACACAACTGCACAACTGATCGTAGGTAGGTAGGTATGTCTAAAGATGTTCATTTAAGGGGAACTAACATAAATTGGAAAACTGAGCTCCCGATATTTCGACGCAGCACGCTGTTGCAAACCCGCGATCATGGCGCTTGCAACAGTCTCGAAATATCGGGAGCTCAAAATAATGAACAATCACGGAAGATATCCCGTAAGTGATAGTATAAGCTTAGTTGTAAACCGTGACAGCTTAAAACAGTGTTTGAACATAAATTGGAAGCAAGGATTTGAATATAGAATAACTAATTAGCCCGTAGCGGCCCTAATCGCAGGTATATTACCTAAAAAGGATTATTTTATTCCACACGAGTACTTTTAATCTCCACTCCATCTGGACCATGAACCTAAAGAGACTCTTCGCATCATTGCCATTTGGTTGAGCCAGGATTTTATGGAATGTGCCTACTCAGACAAACAGGTCATTTCTAAGACTCATACCGAACACAGTCCATCAATAAGTGCTGAGCCTCCACTTTGGGCCACACATGAAAAAAAGATGACGTCGATTACAAAACATTGTACAGTACTGTGTACTTAGTCTGAAAATTACCATTATAATAATAATATGCTAATTTAACATCCTCTTTAAGTTTAATTTAAATTTTATTTTATTTTATCACATCCTACATGAACCAGAACTGTTTAAATAATTGTGAACGCTACTGTAAGCTTCATTTCTGACATAACCTTTCCATTTTGACATTTAAATATTGACAGAACTGTAACCCGATCACAAGTCAAACTCTTATGTCAACACTATAACTAACAACATCGTTGTCTCTGTCACACATGGTGTAAAAGAGAGGGAGGGGGTCGTTGTCAAAGTGAATTTAACACATGGAGAGCTATGTCACCCATGGTCGGCTTTAAGTCAAAATTCGGCATTTTCCTCAAACCGCATTATCACATATATGGTAATAGGGACGGGTGCGCGTGCGCCGACATCTGTACAAACACACGCACACTAGTACACGGAACTGGAAACTGTATCAAAAGTTTGTGGCAAACAAACTGACGTATTTGTAACATTTTTTTTTAAATGTCCGCCTAATTGTACTTAGGTAAATAAAGGTATGTTCTAAAAGCCTAGATAAAGTGATATCGATCACCATCATTACCTTATTTACCTTGATTACCTTTGGCGATATCGATCACGGAAAAGTAAAAAAACCAGCCAAGTGCGAGTCGGACTCACTCATGAAGGGTTCGATACCATCGTAGTAGGGGAGCCCTCTTTAATTTTGTTTTTATACGAGCGACCTTCGTCCGCGTAAAATTAGCATATAACCTTCCTCGATAAATGGGCTATCCAACACTAAAAGAATTTTTCAAATTATACCAGTAGTTCCTGAGATTAGCGCGTTAAACCAAACAAACAAACTCTACAGCTTTATAGTATTAGTATAGAAGTATAGATTTGTTATTATAGCGGAAACAGAAATACACATTCTGTGAAAATGTCAACTGTCCATCTATTACGGATCATGAGATACAGCCCGCTGACAGACAAACGGACGCACGGACAACGGAGGCTTAGTAATAGGGTCCCGTTGGTTACCCTTTGGGTACGGAACCCTAAAAATGAGTTGAATTGACATGCTAAAATGGGTTTGTTGTTCCGACTAATCGTACTCGGGGCTGATTTTTTTTTTTTTTCCAAGAACCGACTGCCTGTACACCTCAGTGTTCCTGTAACTTGACTGCTTTTTTGGTCGACTGCTGAGCATGCGGTCCTGGGTTCGATTCCCAGGTCGGGCAAAGTGTTATTGAGTTTTTCCATCACGAATTTCTCAGTAGCAGCCACAAAGTCAGATTTGTGCCCGTTTGATGGCAATAGGCTCGCCCACTATAACATGGGACGTAAAACAAACTGCTTTACAGTTTGGCAGAAGTAACATTTTTTGTAATTGGAGGTTACCACGAATAAACGCTTTTCCATTTTTTTTTTCATACATGTCATGCGACATGTGGGTGTACTATTAAGCACACCTCTGCTTAATCCTTCGGGGATTACAGGCGTGATGTTATGGTATTTGAAAAATCTCTTCACTTTTATCGCAACAAAATATGAAATCAATAAATCCCAAACGCCAGTAGAACAACATTTCAAGACCCTTTTAACGTTATCTCAGCCTAATCTCCAAAGATTAATTTAGAAATGAAAATCAATCCCGTTTCACCGTATTTTGTGCGAAATCTTTTGATTCTAACCTTTCAGCTGAACTTTGGCAAAAGGTTACAACAATAAATACAATGGCTATCAGAAGCATTAAGTTCTGCCAATCTTATCTTGAAACAGGGACTCGGTACTTGTGGTCAGTTTTAATGCGACAAATAGGTACAAGATTATTACGATACGGCCTCCTGATTGTTTATTATAAGGAACACATTAGAACCTTTATTTATGAAGATTGAATTTCTTTATTAAAGAGTATCTAATCTTTTAAAAAAAAAAAAAAAACAGTCGAATTGATAACCTCCTCCTTTTGGAAGTCGGTTAAAAATACTTCACCTGTAACTATGTAAAAAAAATTTGAAGTTACATTTGATCCACACTCCGCTTTCCGATTGAGCTGAAATTTTGCATACATGTTTAATTTAGATGACAATGCATGGTTAGCTAAGTGATTTTATTCTAAATCCAATATGACGGACTCGTAAAGATGGCGGACTAGTTATATTTTATGCATTCCTATGAAAATGAAACCAAATGAAAGAGTTTGCTGAGGAGTACACGAAAATAAAATGACGTCCCTCTAAAGCGTGTGTTAGAGTTTTTTTCAAACTATAATATTATTACCTGCGTCTTAGCAGGACCCTTTTGTAAAAATGTCTTAATTTAGTGGCTGAGTCTGAGAGGATTCACACAACCTCAACGGTTTTCTATATCTGTGAGGATATATTTATTTTCAGGTAGGTAACTCAAAGTAACGTTCTATTTTCAAATAGATTTTTGTAGCAGTTCTTGGTAAAATTATAAGTTTCTAGTTTCCCAATTAATAAAAAAATACTATCCAATCCAGTTCTAATTAATTGAATTTCTTTGTTTTAGCATAAGCATTGAAAGACAAGGGCTAGTGCATTTAGTGATCAAAAATAATAAAATTCTCTATGAGAACATGTTGCTTTGATGATACCGAATAATTTCAATGAACTCATTATCCTCTTCCTTTATTCCGAGACGTACTAGTTTAATGAACAGCTTAAAACATCCGCTTTATAAATGAGTTATTCGAAGCGCACGCGTCGCTGTGCAGGTGGTCCCTCTAAGCAAGTTTATTTAATGTTGGCATTATTATTTTAATAACTAATTTGATTTAGATATTGCAAATACTGGCTATACACGGTATGACACAAAGTTTTACCATCGATTCGATTCTAGACCCACCCAGCGTCGATGTTTTTTGTCATAAAACAAAATTAAGCTGTTCCATATATTTTGACCGTATAGGCAATCTTGTATGGAATTCCCACAGATGGTATCTCGTGACTGCCTCGTTGGTCTAGTGGTCGCAAGCGCGACTTCTGAGCATAAATGAGGTCCTGGGTTCGATTCCCGGGTCGGGCAAAGTGTTGTTGGGTTTTTCCATCAAGAATTTCTCAGTAGCAGCTACGGAGTCTGGATTTGTGCTTATCATTTCAGCCAAAAGACGTCCACTGCTGGACATAGGCCTCCCCCAAGTGTCCCCAAGTTGCCACATTGACCGGTCCCGTGCGACTCGCATCCAGCGGATCCCTGCAACCTTCACCAGGTCATCGGTCCACCTAGTGGGAGGCCTTCCAACGCAACGTCTGCCGGTTCGCGGTCGCCACTCCAGAACTTTTCAGCCTTTTTTCGTGCTCAGTTGATGGCAATATGCTTGTCCCTATTACGTGGGATTTAAACATAACTAACGAAATGTGGGTGTACCTACCTCTGCCTAACCCTGCGGGGATTACAAGGCGTGATGTTATGTTTGTTTATGTTATGTGTCTCAACACTGGAAACGTTAAAGACTGACTATTTTGTATATAGAAAACAGCAGATTATTGTATTTAATTGTACCTATTTTAGATCAGGTATTATCAGCTACCAGAAACTGAAAAGGTAAGTTCTTGGCAATATCTCCTATGGGTAGATAGGAGATATTTTGGCCTTGCCTTCACCCAGCTTTGTTGGGGCGGCTTCCAGTCTGACTAGATGCAGCTAGAATACCATGGCATGACTGCCTATCTGTCCTCAGTTGTGGGTTGTCGACCCAATTTAAATTTCAAGTTCGTGTATTTTAGTAATTTTGTCTAGCGGTTCCACACATTTTTGTGTCTTAGAACCGACTATTCAAAGATACATTGCCTCCATCAACCCGTACGGAACCCGCATTTTGAATTACAGCCCACTGTCTGTCCCAGCAGTGGGAAGGTAGACAGATATAGCTTATTATTGCCTCAAAATCAACAAAGTCAACGATCCAATTAACTCTTCAATTTTATCAGCGTTGTAAATGAGTGGCTCCGACGTCCCGAACATAGTCGAAGACAGCCGATATCTGCCGAGTTATTAATTGAGCATTGTGGGCACGCGTAATGGGACGTGCGCAAGAGCACTTCGTTGTTATCTTTATGAAGACGCATGAGTGGAGTCAGCGGTCTTACTATGGGTGTAATTTTGCTACGCGGAAAATTTGTGAGAATAGGAAGTATTTTATCGGGAAACTTAAGCAAGGTGAATATAACTTGAAAGAAATACTGTAAAATACAACACCTACATTACTTCATCTCAGATTTTCAAAGTTCTCTGACGTAGCACCGTACTGTTGGCTAAATACAAATAAGGTAATATTTTGGAGCAGACAATAAATACTTACTCTTAAGCGTAAGTAAGGCAACATGGGAGCCGCTCATTCCAAATATTTGGATTCATATTGATCCTATAGTTTCTGGCCTGTACAAAGCTACCAAATAAAAAAAAAAGCAAAACAAAAAATAAAACAAAAATTTTAATTAAAGTTTTACGAAGTTTTAGGAAAATTACTTGAAAAAAACAACTTTGGACTAACTTCTTCAAATGGAGACATTAGTGAAGAGAGGTATTTTCAGAAAAACTGCTAAATTATTATTTTCTTTATCAATCGAGAACCCAAAGTAAGGTCCGCAACTAAAATCTATAATTTAGCAATCGTCTGGGGCAGTTACGATGCGGTGCGTCTGCTCAACTCAGGACAGCTATACCCTTGGTCGTATCTACCGACCTTCGCGACCTGTGCGGCCGAGTTGACACCTGTTTGTTTTCAGGTTTACTATCGAGAAACGTAGGCCTAATGTAGCTTTAACTGTTTTGTGAGTAAACCTTTAATGCTATTAGGCTTTCTCTTGGTCAGATAATTTTAAATTCATCGTTTTAATAAACATGTATTGTATTTTTCTATGACTACTCCTCAGTTCATGCACACCTACCCGCATTAGCGCATAAGTTGTCGTGCACTTAGTTCTGTTATTTTGTACAATTACCCTTTTACGAGTTTACTAAAACTGTTAGATACGAAATTCTAATGTCATACACGTTGACTTATTGTACCAACCCACTACGCAAATCGGCCTCATGTATTTATAAGTTATAAATAATATTGTATTTTCTCTGTAAGTGATTGTAAATCTTTTGAGAAAATAAATGTCTAAAACCGTAAAACCGTTTAGTAGATGACGCCGCTTAAATGTCAAATGTTAAAAATATAAGTGGAAAATCTTTTCTAAGCACCGCACCGATTACACTTAGATCTAGAACTCGGCAACTTACAATAAGTTACATAAGACAACCTGAAGTGATTCTCGGAATATGTAACAGAGGCGTACGTGACGTCAAACATGATAAGTTTGCTCTCGTACCGCTCTGTTTGCGCGCGCGCACCGCTCCTGTTTGAAGACAGATTTTGTTGGAAAATAAGTATAATAGTTATCACGTTATTATTTTCTTTATTTATTTTTCTACACATTTTAAAATATATCTTTAAAAACATTTTAAAATATAAAAAATTGCGGTTCGCCGGTGTTGAGAGCAGGGTCCAAGCTACCTGTGGTTAAGGTTCCAGAGACAGGAACCTCCAAGCACATGCGAGCCGTATCGAGGAGAACTGCCATCTGAATCAGGCCCTTGATCCAAGCGCCTAAGGAGAGCCTCGAAAAATGGTCGTCGAGGCTCTTGGCCATAAGGTCAAGATAATCGGCACAATGATAGCCGAGTTCACATTCCACATGTCGATAATTTATCAAGATGACGTTTTTATGGTATTGTAAAATGTGATATTATCAGAAAGTGAAATCCTCAGCGATTTTCATTGAATATAAAAACTGCCAGATTCCTTAATTCCACAGATGAAACATAAATCTGATGGAAAATAAATAGGGTTTGAAACGAATAATTATTGTAAGTTTTTCGATTAATACTGAATATTACTAAATTCATATTCCACAAAGTTTCTTTTTTCTCGTAGTTCAAAATGCTCTTTTTTAGAGGGTAGACATCCCCGAAGATAATATTTGCGAAGTTATCCGAAGCAGAGACGTAGGTGTCCCGCTTCTTCGCACATGTCGAGTTTACCTTTGTACCGTTGCGTTGTTGGCTTTTATGCACCAACAAACCACGGCTCCTGTCACCTCCTGCCGTTTGTTCAAATACTTACTTTGTACAGGTAAATCTATCCCATTCTGAATGTGGGATATTGTAGGTTGATAGATGTTGGTTGGTAGGTTTCAATATTTTGATTTAAAAGAGTGTCCATGAAGTTTCTTGCCCATTCTTCTCCATACAGATCTACGCTTTGGAATGTGCAACTACAGTACTTTCTCAAGTGATTATGCCTTGTGACTGTGACTGTAGCTTCGTTTTTTTTTGTTTTTTTGACATTCAAAAGTGCTCGTGATGGTCTAATTGAAATAAATGCTTTGAGTTTGATAACAATATAAAACGCTATTATTATTATTTTAACACTTATTTCGGGCTACGCCCATCATAGTGTTAGTAGCAATGGTCTTAATTACTAGTGTTGTTGTTGAAAGAGTTTCATCCAACGTCACAGCATTAGAGACTCTCATCTATCTGCGAATACACTCAAGATAGTGTTGGTACTGCCACGAAGACGAGCAAGCAGGGAAGCGCTTCTTTGACGTATGACAGCCGTAAAACCATCTACACATCTTTCCGCATACATCTTTGACGCGCTATATCGCTACGGCCGCCTCAACAGTATCCTGAGTGTGTTATTCTTCAAATAATAATAATTTTAAGAGTAACATTTACAAAGCTTATTTTATTCTGATACAAAAGTAAAATTAGCAGGAAAATAAAGATGAAAGAAGAAACGTATGCAAAAACATTTATTATTATGGTGCTCCCTCACCGCGAGCATTCGCCTGTAATGTAACAGTCCAAGATTCGATTTTGTATGGAAACAAGTGAATCTGAACTGTTACATTACAGGCGAATGCTCCCGGTGAGGGAGCACCTTTAGAGCATCGATCTAATTCCTATTTCCACTGACACTAGGCGGCACCTAAATGAATGCCTTAATGAAAGCCTGCTGTTGGAAATCAACATATTGCTTGGGTGTCAACGGAACCTTTACGAAGCATTCTGTACAACAAACTGAGTAACACAGCGCAATTTTTTTTGCTGAGACATCTACTTTTCTTGTGTGTGAAAAGTCACTGTTTACGATAGCGCTTAAAGTAACGCACTCAAAATATGGTCAAGGACGAATTTGAAGTAGTGTTATTACATTTCATCATCATCATCATCATCTGCCTAGCCTTTTCCCAACTATATTGGGGTCGGCTTCCAGTCTAACTGGATACAGCTGAATACCAGTATTTTACATGGAGCGACTGCCTATCTGACCTCCACAACCCAGTTAGTACTGGGTAATACGATACCCCTTGGTAAGACTGGTTGTCAGACTTTTGGGCCACTGACTGCCTAACGACTGTCAAAGATCAACAAATGACAGCCGGGACCAACGGCTTAACGTGCTTTCAGAGGCACGGAGGAAACTCGGTATGTAATGGGCGGTCACCCATCCACAGACCAGCCTAGGCAAGCACGGCTTAATCTAAAGATCGACCCGAGCGGCTGTTATTATTTAGCCATTAGCTAAATAATAACTGTTATTACATTTAAAACTTGTATTTAACTAGAAGGAAACTGTAACTAGAAGGTTCGAGGTATAGACCTGGGAACCTTCCAGCTACGCAGATATTGAAGGTTTCGGAGCAAAAAATAGGTTAAGAAAAAGTGCCTCTCGACTTCGTTAAGGATATATTTACGATTTTACACCCTTTACTTAAGTGTGACTTAGCCTTACAGAGAAGGAGCTTAACTTAAATATACATAACAAGTAAAATATAACTAAAACGTGGCCTCAGCGGCAGCCAACTCGTATTTACATACGTCCATCTTCACGTGCCGGTATTCTGTAAATAATGAAAATTACACATGATTTAACGTTTTGACGTTTACAAACCAAACATAGGTAATCCATAATATTATAAACGCTAAAATTACTTTGTCTGTCTATGAGTCCGTCTGTGTGTCTTTTCACACTTGTTGTTTTTCAAATATTATTTTGTACCCTATCACTATTATACAGGGTGTAAACAGACCCTTCACGTAGCCGTCAACCAAGCATTCTGTACATCAAACTAAGTAACTTTGCGCAAAAATTATTGCTGGGAATCGAATTTTTTCTTGGGGTTAAAAATCACGTTTTACGGTAGGACTCGATGGAAAGCACTCAAGCATTGTGCTGATGGATGGATTGAATAGTACGAGGGTCGTGGAGCTGTGTAAAGTCTTACATTAAAAACATGTATTTAAAAAAACTTGTGAAAAAATTGGAACTTTGACCCCCCAATATCTCCGTAACTATAAGACCATACCTGGGAAAGGTATGGTCTAGAACAAAAAAATGATCGCAAAGACGGGGAAAACAAGTGCCTTTCGTATATGTTAAGGGTCTATTTACACCCTTTATACCCAAAGGTTGACTGGTAGAAAATGCCTTGTGACATTAAATCCGCCTATGTACTTGTACTAGTGTATTGTACCTGAAGTTTAAATAAATAAAGGCTGTCATCACTGAAAGCTGTCAACTTGGTCACCAAACCTCACTTCGGCAGTTTTTTAAGGTTTCCATTTCGCGGCCCAATTTGCTGGTACAAAGGTTTACCTTTGAGGTTTTTTAACATTCGATTCATTTTTCTTCAACAATAATAACTCATCGTTGGGCTAGTGGTAGCAAGCATGACTTTTTTTTTTTTTTTCGGTGGAAATCATCAAGTGATCCCCCTGTGGGGGATCATTCCGGGCACAAATCCAGACTACGAAGCTGCTACTGAGAAATTCCTGATGGAAAAACCCAATAACACTTTCCCTGACCCGGGAATCGAACCCAGGATGACGGAGTATGGAAGATAATGGCGATAGGTTCGCAGTTTTGGCAAAATGTGGCTGTACTATTAGGTACACCTCTGCCTAACTCTTCTTTTTTTTTTTTCGGGTTGGGTAATCATCAAATGACCCCCCCCCCACTCTGGGCGGAGCGGAAGGGAGTGTCAGACTCGTACTGACTAAAACCCATCCATGTTCCTTCTTTGCCCTTTGTGTTCCAGGGACTGTGTGAGTGATTCCTCAATAGTGCAAAGTGTCACTGGTTTTTTCCATCAGATTGTGGGCAATAGGCACATGGGATTTTCATGGTGAAATGTAAGTGTACAATTAGGTACACCGCTGTCTAACCCTTCGAGGTTTACAGGCGTCATGATAATTACTACTAGCCTTTGCCCGCGGCTTCGCTTGCGTTAATTTAGAGTTTGACAATCAATGTTTGAAAATCAAGTAGCTTGCACACTAGCATACCTGCTCCTTGCACGTGCCAGCTATTGTCATGTGTATACGCTAACTGGCATGCCTGTACCTGGCAAGCAAGTAGATTGCACAACAATTGATTTACTTGCATGCCCGTTGAGGGAGGGGTCGCGGGGGGTTGCCAAACGGGCACGTGTTAACAGACGCGACAGCTACGGGCATGCCAGTAGCTGAGTAGTAGTAGTTATCCATTTTAGACGCGCAATAATAGGTACGAGTGACTCACGAACTGTCCTGTGTATACGCGATGGTAATACTGGCATGCAAGGGCACAACTTGCATGCCTGTATTACTTGCAAATGTATCCACAGTGTGCCATTTACTTGCACATGCCATTAACTAGCATGCAAGCTACTGCTCCATTCTACAGGCATGTGTATTCCCGCCTTATAGTTAGGAAGTTAGGATGGGATAATAAGATATTTGTGAAATAACCCCAAAAAAATTACATCTTTTCCTCGTTTCGCAATAGTTAGAATATTCTAGATGCTACTCACGTTTCTTCTCATCACAGTTATATTCGAATAGGTCGCAATTGTCGGTGAACATCCTGGTGATACCCAGGGAATCCTGGCCGCAAATCGGCACGAAGTCATGTTGGCACTGGTCGGCCATTTTGCAGAAATTTATTATCTGTCATAGAAAAATGGTTCAAGAACATATTTTACCGACAATGGAAATTTTCAAATGCTGTAAGGAGTGCGCTCGTAGATATAATAAATATAGAGAAGGTCGCACAATGGCCTTTTTTTTTTTTTTTTTTAACGTGGTAAAATCATCAATTGAGTCCTCCCACCCAGGGCAGAGCGGGAGGGACTGTCAGACTTGTACTGACTAAAATCCACGGTGTCCTTCAGTAGCCCTTTATGTTCCAGGGTCACGGTAATTCTATGAGTCCCGCGACCCCGGAGCACAATGGCCTTTACGACATTTTGAATTTCCACTGTCATTAACTCACTTGAGGAGATCTATAAGAGGTGTCAAGTAGAACGTAACTGACTGGACAGGTCCACTCAAATGTGTATGGTTCTTTCTTCAAAAGACCATCTCAGACACTAATCTGCATGGTCCTCATATGACTTGACCAATGTTAGGACCTTAAAAGAGACAGTGACCTCTGAGTTTGTTTCGGATGTTTCTTCTCAGAGTAGTCAGTTACGAAACACTGGCCCCGTCTAGTTTTAAAAAATAACATGATGTGAAGTGTAAAAGTATTTTTTAGACCTAATTTACAGAAATAAATATTTATTGATTTAATTATTTATTCATTTGGTATTTTTTTTTTTTTTATATGATTTTTCATCTAGGAAACCAAAGTTAAAAATGTATAAAACACGAAAGGGTTTTCTTGCACGGTTTCAACATGCACATTTTAATTCACAATGTTTCTGGAAATTGGGAAAAAAAAAAAAAAAAACAATTCTCTTGGGCACATTACCAGCTGACAGCGTTGAGGAGGAGTTTTTTTATGCCCTTTTATAGTTTGTTGTTAGTTTTCTTATTTTAGGTTATTTAATAGTTTTTAATTAATTATGTATTTAGTAAGTTTAATTATTTAATGTTTATTGTAGGTTATTTAATGAATAAAAATTGTCATAAAATGAAAAAAAAAAAAATCTGGAAATAAAGCTCTTCTTTGTCGAAAATGACATCATTTATGGTTCAAAGATAACATAGAATTAAGCTTGTGTTTTCCCAGAGGGTAAAACTGAGGTGTTCTTAAAGTACTTAGTAAGTGGGTACTTACAGCCAGTTATGTCAAATAACATAAAGTAACATCACGCCTGTAATCCCCAAAATTTGAAAGTAAAAAGAACCAAAAAATACAAAATAAAAATAATAATGATGATTACTGTAGTTAAAGTGACATTATTTATTTATTTATTTTACTACATGGAGGACTTACAGCTAATAAAAAACAAAAAAGGAAACCATAGTCACCAGAAAGCCAATAACAAATCCTCACGTACAAATATTATAAGTCAGTTAAGATAACACAAATCTCTTATTTTTTATGATATATCGGCCCAAGCTAGCAGCTATGCATACGTTCATAGTACAACTCTCACATATTGGTAACCAGAAAATAAGTAATGTCCGTTGGCTCTGAGATCTTGGACCAATACTTAAGCTAGATAATTTAGTTTTTTACAAAGAGTAAAAAAAAATACTAAGGGTTTTGTTGTATCTATGAAATCCAATACCCCAGTAGAAAATAGAACCCCAGTAAAAAAATTTGGTTGGATCGGGATGCTGGGCTGTGAAGAAGATGGATGAAAAAAGATTGCATGTAGCGGAGATGAGAATGTTGAGGTGGATGTGTGGTGTGACAAGAATGCATAAAGTAAGGAATGAGATATTAGAGGAAGTTTGAAAGTTGCACCAGAAACAGAATAGATGAAACTGAATCGACTGTTTTGGTATGAGCATGTGATGAGGAGAGATGAATCGCATGTGACTAAAAGAGTAATGAATTTAGTTGATGGATCGAGAGGGAGAGGAAGACCAAAGAAAAGATGGAAGGATTGTGTGATATGGAAAAAGGAGTTAATGATGGCGGGACGACTGACAGGGGAGATTGGAAGAAACAAACGTCTTGCGCCGACCACAAATAACATGATGATGAGTAGAAAATTATAATTATATATTATAGAAAACTATGCTTCATACAATGTTTGTTTATTTGCAAATAATGAGACCGCCAACTCATTACTATACTTTTTGTGATAACATTTTTTTAATAAGAGTAAGCGATAACAAGCTTTAAAAAATAATTGAATTAGTGTTAACTATGGTAATATAACGATAAGATAAAGTCCTTTCATTAGCTTAGTATCGTTGCATTATAGCCATTGTTTGATTGTCTGTTTCACAAGCAACACCCGTTTAAAGGTTTTGGCGTTGCTTCGACATGACCACTTGACTTAAGCCAGAAGTGAATATTTCAAAGCTGTGAAGTGACGTTCGCCATGTCTGATTATGATCTCAGCGAAGAGTCTTACTCCTTAGATTTTGATTATGACGAAGTGGATGACTATTCAGAGCGTATTTTTTCTTTTTTGCATTGGCGCTTGGCTATCGACTTCATTGTGCTTGTGCTGACGGTGGCAACGTTGATATACGGCGTGACATCGTGGATTGTCCTACACAAGTTTCGGAATTACCGTAACTATGTGTTTCTTAACGCCATCTTTTCCAACTTCTTACTCAACATAGTGAATATTGATACATTTAAGTTGTGCGATATACTACATATGAAATTAGAAACCTATGCATGTCTACCTCGATACTGTTCAACAGCGAAGACCCAATGGTTGCTAGTTATAACTCATATGTTTTACGTAGACATCGTAAAAGTTTTTAATGAGAATATCCGAAGAAGATTTTTAAAAAGCAGCCTATTTGGTTGGGGTTTGCCTTTAATAACATTGACAATAGAAATTTTATTAATGATTTATACGCGAAGTTCGCATATAGGACGTGAAATTATAGCCGTGTACACATACGATGGAATAGAAATCCTACCAGCGATAGTCAACTGTTTTTTTTATATTATAATTGTATTATCATTATGTCTAAGTTTCATCTCGAGTACACATACAGCTTCTAACATCTGGCGTCGCTTGTATATAGCCACTTTGATATTTATTTTAAGTGACGTCCTACTGTTGTATGATAAATTAATTTATCGAATATCCATTCATGCGTTTCTTTTCGATGCTCATTTTTATATTGAATTATTGATTACTATTAATCCACTAATATTGGACATTGTTTTCGTGGTGTTAAGGAGCAATCGACAAATATGGTATGAGTTTTATTTAAATAAATTAAACCAAAGGCATAGAGATCTCGATTTCAACATGCAGCAAAGAGTTGTCCGCGAACCTGCTGAGTCCTATGCGCAGGTTCTTGATGTGTGAATGTCGTTAAGTGTTGTGTTCGTTTTGACTCAAATAGTACAAAATTATACGGCTTTCCATGAACAATAATTGTTCTGGGTGTTTTTATAAACGATAAACTGTATATGCAAATGTTTGTGTTCGACCGAATCGACTAAATTGTCTACATATTGCTGTGTTATAAATCATGGCTATTAGACAGCAACGAATTGTATGTGAATCTGTCCGTTCCTATAGGGAAGTTCTTCATATTTTAATATTCGAAAGTGTGTTATATTATTTAAAATAAATATTGATGTCTTATTTCATGTTATCTGGTTGTATTATTATTAAATATAAAGTGTATTTTTATTAAATAGAAAGTGTATTTTTAATAAATAGAAAGTGTATTTTTATTAAATATAAAGTGTATTTTTTATTAAAAATACAGTGTATTTTTATGTGTATATTGACTTTCGGTATTTAAGTACCTACGATGTGACTATAAACTTTATGCTCGGTTATTTTTTTTCATTATCATGTGTACAAAATATGAAGCATTTTAAAAGAGTAACGATGGCGTTTCTTACCCATTCTTCTCCATACGAAACTACCTTTGCGAATAGGCAATAGATTCAATTTATTTCCGTATTTGCCTTTCAAAAGGGCCTTAATTAAATAAAGCGTTTGAAATAGAAATAATATTTATTATTTTTAATAATAATTATTTATTCATTTTTTTTATTTTTTTTCTTTTTTACTTTGTTTTTGACGACTTTGAAACTTATTAGGCTTAGCACCAATTGTTTTTAATTAAGTTTCTTTCGTCCCAAAATCCGAAACGATACATTAACTACGTTTTGCTGTGTCATAGGTTATAAAAGTTATTAATTCGTGTTTAATACCTAGTTAAGTAACTTTTTTGCAAGTATCAAATTCAGGACTTCATTACATCGCGCTTATTGTGATAATTATAATGATTATAATAATGAACGATACTAAATACTAGAATTTTTAATAAATTCCACTAATGGCTATTTTAATGAGATTGTATGTACTTTCATTAGTTTTTTAACGTTTAATTGGAACTAATGTATGATTAACTGTTTTACAGGCATCATGTTCCTGCCCTTGTCCAATGTTATTTGGGGTCGCCGCAATACTTTTTCTTCTCCCATTCTCCCCTGTCAATCTTCACGCTATCATTTACTCTTTTTTCTTCACAACATTCCTCACACAATCCATCCTTCTTTTCTTTGGTCTTCTTCTCCCTCTCCATCCATCAACATTCCACAAGCAACACCCGCTTATGGGGTTTGGCGATGCTTTACGACTTTGTTTAAGAACCTAAAGTGAATCTATCAAAACTGCGAAGTGTGTTCGTGATGTCTAATACTGATACCAGCGTACGGCATTTGATCATTGGGAAAATGTGGGTGTACTATGGGTGCTCTTCTGCTTAACCCTTTAAAAAGTACAAGGGTGATAGACATGCCTTCATACACAATAGAAGGCATTTTTAACTAATATCTAAAAGTAAATAAAATAATTAAATGTTACCGGTTCTAGAGGAAAGAAGTAATCTTCAGCTTCTATTTCAACGTGAGACCACACCTCTGCTGCTAATCCAATAATAATTAAACCTGAAATAATAATTCCTCTAAGTACAGTGAGTGATAGCAATTAGCTGACCCACCTTTGCATAAATGGTTGTCTGATTTTTTAGAAAACGAATCGATAGAATTGTATAATTCTTTTTTCTATTTTATTGACTTTGCTCACATAAATAAAATACAAAAGAATTATAAAATTCTATCGATTCGTTAAAAAAACAACGTCTAATAAATCTCAACCATTTATGCAAAGTAAGTAAGTAGAGTAGTAGTAAGTTTATTGTTTATTTTTTTGTAATTTTGTATGATGCACGTCATGTCCCTTGCGACAAATAATTTTTTTTTCTTTTTTTTTCCTTTCAAAGGTGGGTCAGCTAATTTCTATCACTAACTGTACATAAGATTGCAATGCAGTTACCAGGTAGGTAACTATTGGGTAAATAAAAAAACTGCTGACAATATACAAATAACTACATGGATAAGCTATTTATTATATAGGGTTGCTTTAGCTTTAGAGGGCTGTTCTTTTAGGAGCGCCCATTAATTACGTGAGGTGTATAAGGAGGGAGGTGGTCGAGTCGAATCTCACCCAATCTCACGAGCGAGAAAGGGGGCCTCTCGGAACATATCAAGTTATTTTTTCCCAGCAAGAAACAGTGTATAATTGCCAGAAAAGTGGGTCTAATTAAGAAAAATGTGGCTAAGTCCTACACAATAATAAATATTCAATGAAAATAATTAAGCACGTTATGTTTTTAAATGAATTCAACGCAATGAAGCACAGATTAACGTATTATACTAAATTTTGAAAAATCTCACGTGAGATTGGGGAGGGTGAGGGGGTTAAGTCAAATCTCACTACATCTCACCAAGGAGCTCGAAAAAATAACAAATCGACTGACGTAATTTATGGACGGCCATAAACAACCATTTGCTTCCACATCGTTTGCAAGTTCGTACTTGTACTAAGTACCAAACTGCCAAAGACGTGGAAAATTACTACGAAAATTAAATCAACAAAATTAAAAGACTTACTATCAAAAACTTTTCTAAATATCATAGTGTACACGATCACTTCGCCGAACGAACAACAATGATTTAGGTGAACAATAACCTCTTTTGTTTACGTTGGTTAAGCTAAACTATGGCTGTAGGACAGGAAATTATTACAACACACACATAATATTGAAGCTTATATGGAATGTGGAATTTAGCAGGGATATGCAACATTTTGATCTAGGATGTTGATTTATTTTAATGTCTCTCTCCTTTATTTCTGTCCATTCAAAAGTTGTCTGTTATAGATTAAGCAGCGGTGGCTCAGTGGTGGCGGCCCCGACTTACGAGCCTAGTCGTGAGTTCCAGTCCGGGCTGGTGCATTACTTTGTGTAAATTTGATCACCACTGCTCTCAAAACGGTGAAGGAAAACATCGTAAGGAAACCGGTATGTTCTAGAACCAAAATTGGAAGACATGTGACATCACACAAAGACACTGGGCTCGCGTGTTGGATTACAGGTCATTCCCTCTCATAGAGAGGAGGCCTGTGTCCCAACAGTGGGAACATTAAAGGCTGATTATGCATGGATGTTTGTTCCTCTTTCACGCATAAACGGCTAAACGAATTTGGGTGAAACTTGGCACACAGATACTTCTTTAACCTGGATTAATATAGGATACTTTTTATTCTCGTAGTCCGATCCAGTGGGATAATTACCGAACTCAACGCGGGCGAAGCCGCGGACATAAGCTAGTACCTAAATAAGACTTCCCCGTATACACTAGTTTTAATTATTTTTGTTTTATAGTCTTTTTAGGCTTCCGTAATCGAATGGCAAAAAACGGAACCCTTATAGATTAGTCATGTCTGTCTGTCCGTTCGTATGTCACAGCCACTTTATTCCAAAAGTGCTTAACGATTTCTATACAAAAATAAAAGATTAACAGGGGGCTTCCCATACATGGAACTGAAACTAAAAAAAATCATCAAACCTGTATCTGCGGGGTGTCTATTGACAGGTCATTAATAATGACATTGAGGTTTCTAAAACCATTTTTTCTCAAAGTCAATCGTTTGAAAGATAGACACTTTCAAAGTCGTAAAATGTGTGTCCTCTCTAATATCTAAAGTATGAGGAGGAAGGGGTCGCGGGACTCATAGAATTACCGTGACCCTGGAACATAAAGAGCTATTGAAGGACACCGTGGATTTTAGTCAGTACAAGTCTGACAGTCCCTCCCGCTCTGCCCTGGGTGGGAGGACTCATTTGATGATTTTACCACGATAAAAAAAAAATTTATGAGGAGGAAAATTCTGAAAAAATGTAGGATTGTAGAACTTAAAAAAAAACTTTCAACGAAAATTGGTTTGAATATGATTTGATGTTTATTTTTTGACATATGGGACTTTTTCATCAAACTGCAGCAGGAACTTTGTTTTTCATTAACATACTATGAACAACATATTTGGTTTTGCTGTTGAATGTGATACAATACAACATTATGAACGAGCCTTCAATATACTTTTATTATATTGCTTGGTGCCATGGAACCCTATGTGCGGTTTTTCATTTAGGTACATTGTATACAGTACAGTGTTTATTAACTATTATTTTTTTGTGATTTGTTCGAAGATTCCAAGAGTAGCGTCTTTAGGAAACTTTTCCATCTAATTCCCCCAAAAGAAATACCATGAAATCTTATTGGTATCTTACGCGATGAAAACCGGAAGCCTATATTTAAAATGTATTGGCTTTGTTCATCCAGTATGCGTATTCTTATCCAATATTACAAAAAGTTCCGGGGATTTATTTGGACCTTGATTTTGTCGTAGCAATCGTATTAATCCTCCCTGACCGAGGACCGATGGTTACGACATAGCCTGATTATAGGGTGCGGGCAAAACAAAAAAAAAAAAAAAAAAACAATTATTATTTTGATTTTATTTTTTAATCTTTTCATTAATTTTTATTTTTTCACAATTCATTTTCTAAATTCAATTTTGAAATCCTTTGATACATCTCCCAGATTTTAATTTATTTCATTTATTTATTTATTATAACCAACTTATACTTACAGTTTACACCACACATACAAGTTATTGGTTCTTTACTCATAAAAACTACAACCTGCAATACTTCATGTGCAAACATTATTTGTACGCCTTTCAAGACAGCACATACTACAGCGCATACAGCACATAGTGAGACTTTTAACAATTTGTGACGACTAAACATATTAATTGAAATATGCTTGCCTAAAATAGTTGTGCACCTCTGACTATGGTAGTTCTAAAAGTAACAAACATTGGCCTCTTACTAGTTTATGGTCCCATTACTAATACTGCGCGGATTGTTATCATTCAGCCATTCCCGCGATACCGGAATGTGGGCAAAGATTACTGAAATATTTGTTTTTTGTAAGTAACAGTTACTTAAATATTATTCTTATTCTTTATTGCACACAAAAATAATAGTTACATAATTACAATATATAGCTTATGTAAAAAGTCGAGCTTAACCCAGAATTGGGTTTTCTTACAGCAAACCTTACTTGGATTGTGAGATTTGTAGAAGAGGGTACACTTATGTGCAAAAACAATATATTTAAAAACTTAAATTAACATAATTTTATAACCAAACAGAACTAATACATACAATATACGTAATACATACAATATATATAGATAAACATACATATAAAATACTATATATATACTATTATCACGTTCTCTTATTCCTTGCTTGAACACATCTAACGAAGGGCTGTCCCGCAAGGAGAGATTATTCTCATATCATTTACTTGACGGTTTTTAATGTACGAGTATGTATAAGTAGAACATTTATTTGTTTATAAAATAATCAAGGGTCTCTCATTTTTATTAATACTTAGTTAACATAACATAACGCCTGTAATCCCCGATGGATTAGGCACAGGTGTACCTAGTAGTACACCCACATTTCGTCGGTTATGTTCAAGTTCCATGTAATAGGGGGCGAGCCTATCGCCATCAACCGGGCACAAATCCAGACTCCGTGGCTGCTACTGTGAAATTTCTGATATAATACATACACACACATGCACACACACACACACATACACACACACACACACATACACATAATTATATATACTTAGCCTAGTAGTTACATAAATTATTGTCATTACGGAAGAAGGAGACATGCTGCGCCGAACCCAAATAAATTGGGATAAATCCAGGAGAAAGATGATGATGAGAACATGTTGTCGTTCCAGGTGTATTATTGCTGCTCAACAATACATCACAAATCAGATGCCATATTCCCAGCTACGTGTCCACACCATCGGTTTGTATTTTACATCTTCAATAGTTTGTATGGCAGTAGCTTTTGCATTCGGCTTCACCAGCGTGGAAGTCGATGATTACCCGACGGGTGCGCAGTACCGGGATAAAAAATATCCTATGTCCTCACCCAGGTCATAGTCTACTATTGAGAATGTCATCGAAATACCTTCAGCCATTGGGGCGTGAAAGGTTACAGAAAGACAGAAAAATGCAAAAATATACCAAAGTAAAATAGCAAGAATTAAGATAGTTGACAAATAATTAAAATATTTTACCAAAAAGATTGTATTTTTTACAAAAAAAATCATTTTTACAAAAAAAAATTAATTTTTACAAAAAAAATTGAATTTTTACAAAAAAATTGAATTTTCTACAAAAATATTAAATATTTCAATTATAAGTGACTCAATAGAACTAATTTCAATTTGGAACAAGTTTTCAAGACCAAAAATAACAACATCTATTCGAAACTAAAGTAATTTTGCGAAAATATTTTTATGCGTAGATACTAATTTTTGTTAGTTAAAATACATTGTTTTGTAACACTAACGAGTATGTACATTTTATATTGCATGTTTTGGTACGTTTTGCGCTTTTGTTGCATATTTCGAGTTAATTAGAATTTTACTACTTATGATATAACTAGATAGATTCAGATTAGATAAGGTATAAGAAACTTTTGACAATGCACACACGACGATCAATCAAGCTATACAAAACCAGTTTATGCGGATCTCTCAGTGTACAGAAAATCTATACTAAGCGAACCCAAGTTATACCGGAAGTGTATAGCTTTATTTGCCGCCGTGTGTACACTTCATTCATGAACCATTTTGATTTTTATCTGCAGAACAAAGTTGAGCACTTCTGCTTACAGTCAGATACTTGCGTTCACGACACGATTCAGATATGCGGCAAGATGGGAGACGAGAAGAGAACCTTCCTAGATCTGTGTGACCTGCTGGAGTATGCCTGCGACACTAATCAGAGTATGTACCACTTAATCTCCTTTTTATTTGCTGTAAGTACATTCGCAAACAGCAGTGGCTAATAATATGACAAAGTTGCCGCCTGCCGCCATTGCCATAGAGTTATACAGGTTGTAAACGGACACTTCACGAAGCCGTCAACCAAGCATTCTGTACATCAAACTAGGTAACTCTAAAAAAATTTGATGGGAAACGACTTTTTTTAGGGTGAAAAAACAAGTTTTACGGTAGGACTCAATGTAACGCACTCAAAACATTGTGCTGATGGGTGCATTGAATAGCACGGGGGTCGTGGAAGTTTTTAAAGTAAAGTTATAACATTAAAAACTTGTATTTAAAAAAAACTTGTGAAAAAGTCGGAACTTTGACCCCCAATATCTCCGTATTTGGAAGGTTCCCGGGTATGGTCTAGAACAAAAAAACTATCGCAACGACGGGGAGAACACGTGCCTTTCGGATTCGTTAAGGGTACTTTGACACCCTTTATAGAAATCAGTCTCGTGGATGCGGTCTGTTATTACGGGTTTACCTTTGTAGTTCGCGGTTGCGGTAGCTCAATGCGTCGGTGGCATTTGGGTTGACTTTTAGGAGCTCGAGGCTAAATCATAACAGCTGCTCGGTTCGATCTTAAGGTTCAGCCGCGCTTGGGATGCCGGATGGGTCCACCCATTACATACCGAGTTTCCTCTGTGCCTCGGAAAGCACGTTAAGCCATTGAT
Source organism: Noctua comes (assembly GCA_963082995.1). Classification (NCBI taxonomy): domain Eukaryota; kingdom Metazoa; phylum Arthropoda; class Insecta; order Lepidoptera; family Noctuidae; genus Noctua; species Noctua comes. Next base: position 9,556,082 of record OY720288.1, read on the forward strand.
CCCGGCTGTCATTTGTAGATCTTTGTCAGTCGTTACTGGTACTCAGTGGTCCGAAATTGTGACAACCAGTCTTACCAAGGGGTATCGTATTACCTAGTACTAACTAGGTTATGGAGGTCAGATAGGCAGTTGTTCTATGTAAAATACTGGTATAATGGTTTTCAGTTGCATCAGGTTAGACTGGAAGTGAAGAAATGGCTAGGCAGATGATGATGTTAGGGTCGACTTTTTGTCTAACAGGGTATATTTTAAACTATCATGGTCACTAACATTACAATTAATACTAACGGGATATTTACCATGTTTACTGTTTTCTATGAGTTCCCGATATTTCGGCGCTGTTGCAAAACCGCAATAACTTCAGTTTATCCGTGATCATGGTGCTTGCAACAGCGCCGAAGTATCGGATACTCATAGAAAACAGTAAACATGGTAAATATCCCGTTAGTATTAATAGTAGGGTATATTTTATCTTTAACCTCTATTGCGTCCACAACTCAGTTATTAATGGACACGATACGAAGTCTTAAGACATGAAATATCACATTCTGAGGACACCATCGACTGACCAATCTCAACGAAAGTATTGTTACGAGCTGGGTATAGGATAAATTAAATACTACCGACTAAACAACAAATAACTTGAATAATCACAAAACACTTACAACTCAATCACAAATACACTACTCTCTTAGATATCGCACTTCTAGTTCACTTCGGTTCGCTTCGTTGTGTAGCCAAAATCAGACTGACTGTTCCCACAAGACGGCTATTTATATGCCGACCGATCCTTCGAGAAGGTTCCACAACTTTCTCGAATCTTCTAGAAAGCTCCATAGTAGAACATTGTTCTTCGAGAAAGTTCCGCAACTTTCTCGAATCTTCTAGACAGTTCTATGCTGGAACATTCTAGACTCTAATCTTCTAGACAGGTCCTTTCAGGAACATTCGAGACTCGCACGTAATCTAGGATGTTCTCGTAAAGCAACCGCCGTAACAATATTAATTAATATGCATTTTTTTTTTCAGTTTTCGTACATGTGGAAGACATGGAAGGATGTCCTCAAATCAGAGTTCCGAATACCAACATAAAATGAAACAACTGTTTTGTCAAAGCATTATGACAGGATTTAAAATAAAAGACTAACAGCAGACTAATGGACTATGGTACACTTATTTGTAATACCCCCACAAAAAAAAATCTTTACCTTATGCAGTTTTACTTTCACGAAATGACACCTAAATTAATGTGTCTAAACAAAAGAGTCCAACTATTGCAACTGTCGTCGTTGAGGCGCGGAATTCACCAAAGAGGAGATGAGCGGAGATGTGCGAAGCGGAGAAGGAGGAGATGCGTAAAAGCCAGGGCGCATCCACCGTTGCTATACACAGATGTGCAAAACAGAGAGGAGGGGAGATATGCAAAGCGGCACGCCGCTCACAGCACACCGCTCTTAGCACACCGCTCACAGCACACCGCTCACAGCACACCGATCACAGCACACCGCTCTTAGCACACCGCTCACAGCACACCGCTCACCGCCCGCAGCACGCAGCATGTCGCGCGCCGCTCACGTCTCTTGTCTTCGTTGTGCGCTTGGCCGCCGAGTGCGAAGGGTGGCTTAAACAATTACGAGACATCACTCTTCTCTGCTCAACCGTTTCCACTAAAGATAAACGGAGACGAGAAGTGTAATAACGAAATTCTATTGGTGGTTTACAACACATCTCTCCTCTCGTCTCCGCTTCGGTGGAGTCCGGCCCTGAGTTTAATTTTGAAAATTCAACAGTACGCTTTTATTAATTTAGAGATCAACTAACGTAGGTGAAGCGGCCATAATTTTTTTTTTTCGGTTGACGCGTTTTTGCTGACCCTTACTATAATCTTTAACCCAATCAACCTGTCACTGCCGCATGGGTGGGATATAACCATACACTATAATGAGACCTAACCGAGAGGTCAGGTCATCATCATCTGTCTACCTCCTGAGTGAACTCTATTACAATGCTAAAAAGCCCTACAATCTCAATAAAACGCAGAATTACACCACAAATTATAAAATACCAGACTACACACTCAGACGTACAACTTTTTAACAGAAAAAAAATCTTTACTTAAATATGTGTTTAAGTATCATTACTGTAATGTGCTTCGGCCTGACCTGAGATCGTTAGAGTGGGAAGGATGTATGGAAGGTTACGTGTGCGAGAGGGAGAGGGGGAGAGCTCGAAGGTTGACCGGGTAACAGGTTGGAGCAGACAGAATAAGTATAGCGAATGCAGTAAGGTACGGGCGCAGGCGCATCTTAGATACGAAATACGATGGTACGAAAATAATCGGGGGTTAACGGATGGTTAAAAAAATTGCGTTATGATTTTTATTTTGAAAATTAAAAATAACTATAGGGTGTTCGTGTTGCTAAAATTTACAGATAAACGTACACTCACTTTTTAAAAATTTACATGTTTTTTCTGCTATTATGAATTTTGTTAACACATACGAAATATTGTTGACCAATACAAAAAAAAATAATTAGTCGAATATTGATCACTCAGGTTTAATGGCAATGTCAAAAATTCAGAAATTAATTAACAGTGTTTCAATAATTACAATCCCAATAACTGTAGCACTCACATAATTCGCCGAAAAACACGCGTCACACACAGAAAACTTAATCCCAACCAATTAATATTAATAACTTCCTTCATATCATTTCTATAATTATAATCTAATAAAAATGTAATAGCATATTTTATGTGAAAAAAGTTTGTAACTCGATTTAAAAGCTAAGGTTACTGTGTAACCGGTCCATCTCGCCCGTGAGAAAGCTACAATTTGAACAAGCCATAATTAGCGACTGGGGTATTAAATCACGGGCACTGGACGCCCCCCTCCCCACTCCCGGGTCCGCTGCGCGGGCGCCGGCCCGTTCGCAACGATTCCATCGATTAGACCGATTTAAGGTCAAGTTTTAACAGGTGGAATTGTAGGGTCAAGGACATTTGGACGGACGGAAATTATATGTTTCCGTGATCTAGATTAGGAAAGGGATGCGGACGATGTGAAGGTGGATGTGTGAGATTAAGAAGATATTTTGAAGCCAATTATAAGTTGGTTGCAAAAAGAAGAGGTCGGATAAGGTCATTGACTGAATGTCAAAGGGTAACGAAGAATCCATTTTGTTTGCACCCTGATTCCCTGCTGTTAAAACTGGTAACGGGATATAAACCGGTTAACCGGTTTATCCTTGATCATGGTGCTTGCATGACGCCGAAATATCATTAACTTAAAACAAATAGTAATCATGGTAAATATCCCGTTTTCAGTGTTAGTGACAATGTCAGTTAAAAAAACTTATAAGAATGATCTTCAAAAGGTCCTACATTTATTCCGTAGCAACAGATTATAAAATTTGGAACCTTACAAAATCATAAAATTCTACACCATAGGTATTTGATTTCAACCCCTTGTTTTAGTAGACTACCGAAAAAAAAATTAAATTAATGACGAATCTGCTAAGAAAAATGATGGCATCCTTGGGTTTAGAAAAAAACGAAGCCACTGGCTGATAGCGATTTCTTAGAAGGCCTAATTTAAAAATGGAGTGCATGTGGGTATTAAAGAGAGATTATGAAAATACTGATTGGTATTGTGAAGAAGAGAATATTACCATAACAATATCATTAACACTAGAAACGGGATATTTACCATGTTTACGTATTGATTTGAGTTCCCGATATTTCCGCGCTGTTGCAAGCGCCATGATCATGGTAAATAACCCGTTTTTAGTATTAATGATAATGTTTACCATAAGTCAAGATAAACATGCAAAAGAAACTAATTTTCTTAGAAATAAAAAAAGATAAACACAACAATCTATACATATAAAATTCAAAGTCCTGACTGACTGACTGACTGACTGACTGACTGAATGACTGACTGACTGACTTATATATCAACGCACAGCCCAAACCACTAGTCCTAGAGTCATGAAATTTGGACAGTGTACTCTTTGTGAAGAGTAGGTATCCACTAAGAAAGGGTTTTTCGAAATACCACCCCTAAAAGGGTGAAATGGGGTGTTGAATTTTCTATGAAACTTTTTATTCTCTGAGTCGATTGACTTGAAAATGTGTCTACATATACTTCAGTTAAAATGATGAGATACGTGTATCACAGTTTTTCCAAAATCATCCCCAATTTAAAATTCCATGTCCTGACTGGCTGACTGATATACCAACGCACAGCCCAAACCGCTGGTCCTAGAGACATGAAATTTGGAGAATGTATTCTTTGTGGAGAGTAAATATCCACTAAGAAAGGGTTTTTTTGAAATTCCACCCCTAATAGGGTGAAATGGGGTGTTGAATTTTCTATGGAATTTTTTATTCTCTGAGTCGATTGACTTGAAAATGTGTCTACATACAAGGTGGAGACGACAATACGACAATTTTGGCCAAGGTTTTTGAAGTAGCGAGTTGGCAACATGTGTTTAACGTTTATACCGATGCGGGATTCGTTAACCTGTTGGTGGTAGTCTATTATCTACACTATGTAGAAAATGCTAAAAATGAAAAATAACGTCCTGTGAATAAACTGCATACAAAATTCAATCGAAAATATCCAGTAATTTTCGATTGAATTTTTGTATGCAGACTGGTAACGTCATGAGTTACATACAGTTTAATTCATTGTCGCATTGTCGTCTCCACCCTCTATACTTCAGTTAAAATTATGAGATACGTGTATCACAGTTTTTCCAAAATCATCCCCCAATTTAAAATTCCATGTCCTGACTGGCTGACTGATACATCAACGCACAGCCCAAACCACTGGTCCTAGACACATGAAATTTGGACAGTGTACTCTTTGTGAAGAGTAGGTATCCACTAAGAAAGGGTTTTTTGAAATTCCACCCCTAATAGGGTGAAATGGGGTTTTGAATTTTATGTGAAACTTTTTATTATCGGAGTCGATTGACTTGAAAATGTGTCTACATATACTTCAGTTAAAATGATGAGATACGTGTATCATAGTTTTTCCAAAATCATCCCCCAATTTAAAATTCCATGTCCTGACTGGCTGACTGATATACCAACGCACAGCCCAAACCGCGGGTCCCAGAGATATAAAAATTGGAGGGTGTATTCTTTGTGAAGAGTAAGTATCAGTTTTTTGAAATTCCTATCCCTTAGAGTGTGAAATGGGGTGTTGAATTTTCTGTGAAACTTTTTACTCTCGGGGTCGCTGGACTTGAAAATTTGTGTACATACTCTTTAGATTAAATCCAGTAAATCCGACGTCCAATCTCAAACCAAGGTATCAATATTTCACGTATCTAATTTAATTGATAGAACTTTAAACTAATAATTGCAAGTTATAAGCAAGTACATGTAAATCTATGTATGTATTATAGATAGAAACATAGATTACTTATTATCCCAGAAGTAAGATCCCGTGGGAAATTCCCTAACTCCACGCGGGCGAAGCCGCGGGCACAAGCTAGTCATAACATACAATCCGTGAGATCGGTCAAAGTTGACTTATTAGAAAGCGGTCCTACAGCTATGCAAACGACGATAATTATATTTTAACTTAAATCAACTTATACATCATCTAGAGGGTAACAAACATCTGACCTGTATTTAAGATAGGGTACGCAGAGCCAGGTGCAGTATCTGAACTGCAACATTCCTTCTATGAGACTTCAGACTGCAATACAGAGTTATAGGCATCGGAGCTGATGCCGTACCAGCGTAGTGTTTCTGGTGTCAGAGTTTTTACGCCGCACATGGGCCCTCTGATTTGGCTTTACATGCCTTCGAGAAATATCTCTCAGGCATGCTGGTTTCCTCACAATGTTTTCCTTCACCGAAGCAAGTGATAATTAATAATACGCATATGAATCCGAAAAATCAGAGGTGTGAGCGAGGCGTGTCTTGAATTCGAACTTGAGACCTATGACTTGACAGTCCGACGGTCACACCACGGAGCTTTATGTTACAAATAGACCTGCCAGTTATATCTTAGTCCTATGTTAGAGAAAACGGCTTTATTGCCATTAACGTAGCACAAATCCAGACCACAGGCTATCATTGCGAAATTCCTCAACTAAAATCTCAATAGTTCTTTGCCCAAGTCAAGCATCGAAGCCGGGACTTCAGAAACTAATCAGCTATATATTTTCCACTCTTTTAAAAGTAGGTAAGTATCTACTCTGTTGGCTTTTAAACATAAACTGGATCGCTACGTTGCTGAAAAGGGTCTTTACTCCTTGCGATCCGATTTTTGCAGAAAATTGTAATATTTGAAGAATTGGCTAGACAGGTAATTCTTTGAATGGTTTTTAGCTTTGATGAAGAAAGGGGAGGCCTATACACAGCAGTGGGTGATCCCGAGCTGATATAATGATAACAGCTTAGACTAAAATCATTGCTAAAGGCAGTCCCCCAAAACGCTCGCATTTGGCCACTTCCTAATGTTTTAGTCAAAAAGAAAAAATGGCGGAACAAACTTCCCAGCAACACAACCATCTACATCATCAGTGCATATCTGTGCGTTGGAGAGAGAAGACAGGCTGATGTCTATGCTCTTTTTGCAGAGGAAATAACTAGAAGCCATTTAGCCCTATTTCTGTCATACAATGAAAGTTATTTTTTCGATATATTAACTAGGTCGTTTGGTGTGAAGACACCTATAGCTTTTGTTTGCGAAGCACGGCCAGGTAAACAGGACGAACGCACCGGCCGACAATCGCGCCATCTGCCACCCCGCCCAGCGACCCCGCGACCGCTGACAGGGCTGTCACATGCTGACCAGTCGATATCTAATTTAGTACTTTGCATCGTAATACTTGCTACAGAGAGGAGGCCTGTGTTCCAAGGTCCCAGCAGTGGGCACGTTATAGGCCGATTATTATTTGGTGTGAAGGCACTTATTCCTTTTATTTGCGAAGTACGGGCAGGTAAACAGGACGGACGCAACAGCCATCTGCCACCCCGCCCAGCGACCCCGACCGCGGCCAGGGCTGTCGCTTGCTGAGCACTGAGTGACCAAGCAAAAGAGCAGAGATATTTAGCTCGAATAAAGATATTGCGTGAGTGAAGTCTTTAGATCTTTTGCACATTTCTCTACGATCTTCAGTGAAGGATAGCTAAATATGGCCTATATATAAGGTATACATCAGAGCACAACCATTTTTAAGCGCAACCAACTAAGCGCAACAAAATTATTCCTCGTAGCGCAACCATTAGTTGCGATCACAAATTCAAATTAAAAATCTGATATTATGTTTATTCTTCAAAGCGCAAACATGATGAAAAAAAGAGAGATATCATTAATGAATCCATCATACCCCTCTCTATTTTACATCATGTTTGCGCTTTGAGAAATAAACATATAATAATTTTAATTTGAATTTGTGAGCGCAACTAATGGTTGCGCTACGACAAATAATTTTGTTGCGCTTAGTTGATTGCGCTTAAAAATGGTTGCGCTCTGAGGAATATCCCGGTCTTATAATCGTTTTTATTAAGATGCGGGGCGAGGTTTTTGCTTACAGGCAGGAATGGTCTACTCTAGGTCAAAATAAAGCGGTTCAAAAGAGTAAGGGAACGATTTGCTCTGGATTAGGACGTCACAGGTTAAAAATGTGATGAATAAAGATTTTTTTTATTTGGTGCCGGTGGTTCTTTGGTCTTCAACTTAAGCATCTGCAAATTTCCTAATAAGATATTGTTCAGATGATTGCCTTGTTTTGCTCGCCTTGTACGAATGTGAATATTCGTGGATTACAAAACTAGTATTCAAACATCTTGTTTATCAATCTTGCGTTCTAACACAGAGGCAGTAACAAAAATGATTGAATCTTCATCAAATCACCATAAATAGAACTAGCATAATATGATTCATTGTTGCAAAATCAGCTTTATTGTTTTACTTGAACAAATTAGGGGCATTCAATGGATAAATATTGAAATACTATGGTGCTTTAGTATCATATCCTGGATTCAAGGTACCAGGTTGCGTGTCGAAATCCTTTTATATATATTATACAGGGTGTAAGGGTTTGTCCCTTCACAAACCGACAGGGTGAATTCAGTTAATTATTTTGAATCATATTCCACCGGATTTTTTTTTTCTGTTACTATTCTTTTATTTCAATGTAAAATTACATTCCCTGTACGCAGCACTCCATTTATGTAAATAATACGCCAAAAATCAAAAATTCAACAATGGATGTTGAAATAATCTAACGAACGACGCGTGAAATCAGCTGTTCACTTCCTGCTTAGCTACAGAGTTCATCAAACTCGTCGTCGCGCTTGCCGTTCGCTACGTGCATTTTGCCACGGTAACGATACATTGCGTATGAGGAAATGAAACAAATCAAATATATTGGATTCTTATAATATTCCTAAAATAATTTATTGTACCGGTCATCTTAGTATGATATACTGAATTCACCCCATCAGTTTGTGGAGGGCTGTCCCTTACACCCTGAATTATTCTTTTCTTTTAAAGAAAGTCAAATATTGGTGCAATTGAAACCCAGAATAGCAAACTTTAATTTTCCTTGAAAATAGCTAGGCGATCCCAGCATTTCATTAAGTTATTAAATTATTATTTTTTTCTTTGTTTAATCTTGCGATCAGTCTTTCAGACTATGAGCAAATGGGATGGTTCTGATGGCGTGATGAGCGCTACTCCCAGTGGAGTCTGCCCTATCTTTTCGTTTTCTAGTTAATATGTTTACTTGTAATTAATTCGAATGTTTTAACTACTTACTACTACTACTACTTAGTTTTTAATTGTTTTATTTATATATTTTTTTGTTATATAATATTTCTTGTGTTAATTATTTAATTGAGCAATTAGCTACGCTTAATGTAGTGCATGCGGTGCTTTTCTATAAGTGATGAGGCGCTTAGACTTAAGTTTGCAATCAGAATCAAAAATCAAAATCAAAATATTTTATTTCACATTGGCCTCGATGGGCACTTATAAAACGTCGACAAAAAGGTGCACGGTTCGGGTTGGTCGTTTCCTATGGAGAAGAACCGGCAAGAAACTCCATGGTTACTCTTTTCAATGTACAAAATTATAATGTAACAGTGTACTCATTGTTGAGAATCCTAATAAATAAATAAATAAGTCATCACTGACTGTTCTGGTCGAAAATGTCCCGTCGGTTTTTTAATCGACGCGACGGAAGCTTTCTGGAATGGTTAGCTAACTTATTAAAATAAACACAACATAAAACCATAAAGATAAAACACCAAACAGCTCATTAACAGAAAGGCAAAACAGCATAACACGCAAGCCTTAATAACAAAATTAAAATGGGAAACACAGAATCCTAAAACGAACAGAAACCAGCATTAGGAATGAATCATCTAAACAGTTAAAATTTGAATATTCCGTGAAGCATCTATACCCTGAAATTGGTCTCAATCAAAGCTCAGTAATACTAATCCACGCTTTGTAATCTTTCAATTTTGATTCAACAAATAAAATTATAAGTGTGGCAACCCTGTTGTTAAAAATGCATCTTAAGTGAGGTCCGTTTTACTTACCTTGTAACTAACGGCTTGAGGTTAAGATTATAAAATTATCCCCTACATAGCTGATTGAGGGAGATGTCTGTGTGTCTATCAAGAAAGGATTTAAAAAACTGCGATAGTTTATCGAAAGTACCGTATTCGTGTTTTTAAACCTTTCGTCATCTGCCTAGCCTTTTCCTGTTGGGGTCGGCTTCCAGTCTAACCGGATGCAGCTGAATACCAGTATTTTCCATGAAGCGGTGCCTATCTGACTTCCACAACCCAGTTAGTACTGGGTAATACGATACCCCTTGGCCACTGTCTACCTATCGACCGTCAAAGGTCTACAAATGACACCGGGAACCAACGGCTTAACGTGCTTTCCGAGGCACGGAGGAAACTTGGTATGTAATGGGTGGTCACCCATCCACAGACCAACCTAGGCAAGCACGGCTTAACCTAGAGATCGATCCGAGCGGCTGTTATTATTTTCCCACGAGCTCCACTGTTGATTGTTTTTAAACCAACTTTTAAAATAATGTATAACTTCAGCAGAATTTTATATAAAATACTTAGGTACAATACTTTGCTGTTGCACAATAAAATAAGATACTTAAGTAATTAACTGTCACAGTACACTATTTTCTGTAACTCACAGTTAGTATAAGTATACGGTTATGATATGGAAGAATTGACAAACTTAAATGGCAGTGGGCAGGGCACATTGTTCGCAGAACGGATGGCCAATGAGGCCGAAAAGTTCTGGAGTGGCGACCGCGAACCGGAAGATGTTGCGTTGGAAGGCCGCCCACTAGGTGGACCGATGACCTGGTGAAGGTTGCAGAGTTCCACTGGATGCGAGTCGCATGGGACCGGTCAATGTGGCGACACTTGAGGGAGGCCTATGTCCAGCAGTGGACGTCTTTCGGCTGAAATGATGAATGATAATGAATGCTATGGAAGCACGGATTCTTCTAATACAGGCACTGTTTTGCTTAAAAGGAGGCACCAAACACGTTTAAATGCACTGATTATACTAATTGTGACAATATACTATATTGTTTAATTACGAAATCCTAGAAACATTTATGCATGACATTTTTTATCTCTTGTTGTGTCATTTAACCGAAAACATAATGAGATTTTCAATCATCGATCGAATAAGCTAATTTGAAAAATCTTAATACGTAAAAACCTCTATAATTTACAAAATAAACCCAACCAAACTCGGGTCTCAGCCTTAGTCGTTCATAAAAGAGTTAAAAGCAAGCCGTGTTACGAAAAAAATAAACATTATGACTCAGAATGATCTTAACACTTTAAAAATCGGTCTGTGTAATTTTTAATAACAAAATTATAGGTTTTGAATAAAGTTAGCTTAATAAACTGGTGATTATAAATAGTTTGTCTTAACGGTTACTTATTGAAGCTTCTTTGGGTTTTTTAATGCTAGGTTTGATACGGATTTAATTAAAATTATACCGTAACTCACATTTAATGAAGGTTAATCAGGTTTAGAAGCTTCACTCATAATCACTTTCACAGTGACGCCTTGCAAGCTCAGATGATTGATTAACTAGATCAGTTTTGTAGATATAAATTAAAACTGCACATAAATTATAATACTTGCCTATAATAGTCTAGAAAACAGATAATAAATTAAAATTATTAAAAATAATAATAATAAAAAAAGATTTATATATTAAATTATATGATTTATAGAAAAAAAAAATATGATTTTAAAATTATAATTAAAAAAAAAATTAAGGTAGAAATTGAAAAATACGGTCAATTTTCTAATTCCTAAACAATTAGACAAATCATTCAATGTCCTAATTAAAATCTAACAAGAATCTACAATAACATGGCCAGAGAAATAAGAACAATTCCCTTAAAGCCTAATCTCACAGTACGATGGCATCTTAACGACCTCTTTAGTGAAAAAGGACTGACAAAATCGGAGCACACCCTACGACACGGCCCGATTCTTGGTAAAACGGACGCACAGGTACAGTCAGGTGGAGGACATATTGGAGCTTTAAATTGTGCACAAAAAGGAATAACATTTCAGAAATTGAAAAAGTTTTTTGAAAAAGAATATTGCCCTATTGGTCTAGTAGTCGCCCAAGTCGCGACTGCTTCGGTTTTGGATTCGATGCCCGGTTCGAACAACTGGTATTGGGTTTTTCTACTAGCTGTCCGAAGTTTAAAGTATTTGGTGGGACACCCTGTGTCTAGGAAAGTTTGTCAGTCCGTTTGCCTCTAGCCGTCACATTGGACTATGAGAGTAAGCGTGCACCTGTGTTTACGCGCGTGCTTCATCATCGTCATCATCTGCTGAGCCCTTTCCCAACTATGTTGGGGTCGGCTTCCAGTCTACCCGGATGCAGCTGAATACCAGTATTTTACATGGAGCGACTGTCTATCTGACCTCCACAACCCAGTTAGTACTAGATAATACGATACCCCTTGGTAAGACTGGTTGTCAGACTTTTTAGGCCACTGACTACCTGTAACGATTGTCAAAGATCTACAAATGACACCCGGGACCAAGGGCTTTACGTGCTTTCCGAGGCACGGATGAAACTCGGCATGTAATGGGTGGTCACCCATCCACAGAACAACCTAGGCAAGTACGGCTTAACCTAAAGATCGACCCGAGCGGCAGTTATTATTTAGCCACCGGCTCCAACCTTCTCCCACTATTTTCTCCAAAAAATTTCTTCAACTGTACAGCAACTATGATAGTTATCATGTATCCTAATAACAGCGTCGGGTCCTTTGTCTATTGTTTACATTAGGGTGGCTCGCTACGTGGTTTCGGTGGTCATGCCGGCCTCCTTTGCACGGACCTCCCTGCTGTTATTGTTAAATACGTCGTCATTCTGATACGGATACAGCGGGTTTGAGAAAGTGCTCATTAATGCCGTACGAAGTTGACACCTTTGAACATTTTATTAAGTAGTTATGGAAATGACTGTATTGTTTCTGGATAGGTGTTTACTAACCTTGGGATACGTGGAAAATAAGCAAAGTTGGATAAATAAAGACAGTCTTGGTAATAGGTAGATACCTAACTCGTCCAGAAAAATCGTTTTTTTTTACAAATTTACCATGTTTGTTATACAAAAATGAATGTCTTCAAATAGGTACTTGATTCCAAAAAAACCTGTTAGTATTCTTGTCTTTGAGAAGTCTTATTCTAGCAAGGGAAACTTTCTCATAATAACTCTGTGATTTTTTCTTTACTCGCTATTGTAGCAACCCGTGACCTCAAAAGTCAATATCTCCATTTCTCACATTCCACGAAAAAAACACCCACCTCAAACACTTCCAACAAAACAGCCTGTACATATAGGAAGGGTGCGCGCACCGTTTGTCGGCGCAGACGCAGCACGTGGCGCAGTTTAGCCTGCGCGTGAGTCGCGCGCTAATGACGCTGTGTCACTCGACTCCCGGCCGCCGATCGCGCCGGACGTCAACTAATGTGCCGCCCTATTATTTATTGTATATGAATTGGGTGACTTCTTTGAATTGAGGAGATTGTCTATTGATAGTCGTGGCAACATCAGATGCGGATTAGACATACTATTAGTAAAGAATCACCTGAACTTGTATGTAAGCGCAATATACCTTACTCATACTCATATAAGGTGAATTTCTGCAACGTTGCTGAATTATGGTACAGCCTGTGGTAGGCCTAGGTATGCTGGTTGTCTCGCAGAGTTTTTTTTTGAAAATATATTTGGGGTCGTAGAGTTTTGTATGAAAGGGGACTTAGTAATCTCCACATTAGATAAGTTACATGGGCCGTGGTCGATAATGGCCCAACTCTTTTAAAAGAGGGCCTCTCTTTGAAAAGAGTTGTGTCGTTGCAGCGCAAGTCATGCAAATAAACCTAAATTAATATACTGCAGTTGACTCGTATGATTGTGATACCTGTTTTGATTCATAATTAAGCCATAAACAGGTGGCTCACAAATACGTTTCATAAATCACCACCTGTCTTTGAACCACGATGTTTATCACCTTTGATGTGCCGCCTACCGTCAAACTGTTTGTTAACATTACAGTTAGAACCAAAACTGGTTACTGAACAAAACCTTTTAGTTAAGTAGTTTAACCAATTTTGAATGGAGACAAAATATTGTGATTCAAACTATTTTAACGAGAACATAGGTGTTCTCGTTAAAATATAATGATAGGAAAAGTGAATCGCAATCATAATCATCATCATTATCTGCCTAGCCTTTTCCCAACTACGTTAGTGTCGGCTTCCAGTCTAACCGGATGCAGCTGAATACCAGTATTTTACATGGAGTGACTGCCTATTTGACCCCCACAACCCAGTTAGTATCGGGTAATACGAAACATGGTCGGACAGGCAATCACAAGGAAAACATAATTTGAACTGTAACTTTACAAAATACTCAAATAAAACTAGTGTTAAACCTAGCTTTGGAGTTGAACCTCAAACTAATGTATTAAATAAATAAAATGTCTATTAAATGTTTAAATTAGTTTAAAATCAAACAGAAAATCTCACACCTCTGACGTCTCTTACGTAAATACAAAGTATTACTTACTATACATACAGGGTGTAAACAGACCCTTCACATATCCGTCAACCAAGCATTCTGAACATCAAACTAAGTAATTTTACGCAAAAATTATTGCTGGGAATCGACTTTTTTTTTGGGGTGAAAAATCACGTTTTAAGGTAGGACTCGATGGAAAGCACTCAAGGATCTTACATTAAAAACATGTATTTAAAAAAAAACTTGTGAAAAAGTTGGAACTTTGACCCCCAATATCTCCGTGACTAGAAGGTTCCCAGGTATGGTCTAGAACAAAAAAAATGATCGCAGACTTGGAGAACAAGTGCCTTTCTTTTATGTTAAGGGTCTATTTACACCCATATATTCAGATATATCATCATCATATTATTTATTTTCATGATCTCTATTTTCAGTTTTTTTTTGTTGAGAATTTAAATATCTTAACAGAACTGGCTTTCAAAGTTAGTAGAATGAACGACTTCACATGATTCCAGAACGGATAGCCGATGCGGTTGCGCAATTCTGGGAGCCTAAAATGGCCGCTTGAACAGAATCATAATAGGATAATAAAATGAATTACGCTACAATTCGTAAAATTAACTGCGTCTGTGACTATTTTAAGAATTTTAAAGTGATTCATATTATTATCCTATTACGATTTTGTTCAAGCGGTCATTTTAGATCCCCAGTCGAAAGACGCTACTGGAAATAGGTCTTTTAAAATAAACTTGATGACTTAAAAAAGTAAAAGATCATCTAACAGAGTGCTAACTTTATTTGACTTGGCCAGAAATTGGCTCAGTAGATGCTAACAAATGAAGTGCACCGATTTAGCTGTAGTAATCATCACTAAGAAGTTTTTGTTCTTAGAACAGAATGTAAACCGCGATTTCTTAAATTTTTACTCGCAGAAATCATTAATCAAGAATTAACCACTCAACATCTCCCGAAATCACCATTCCCAATATTTTATCACCAGTCAAATGATTTATTTTTAACCGTTTCTCTCCCACATTAAGGTGTCGATGTTAAGATTGCGGTTATCTGCGTAACCCGCCGCCCGCGGGCGACCACTCATCTTCAAACTCTTGTTTAACTTTAACCGTTGATGTAAAACCTCTGAGGATTTAATTGAGATATGATTTTTTTTTTTTTTTTTTATTTATTTTTTACACTAGGGATTAAAGTATGAAATTGCCGATTTGTATGGACGATTTCGTGAAAAGTGATATTTCCAAACTTTTTGTTTTTTTATATCAGCGTGCTCTGTCCCACTGCTGGGCAAAGGTCTCCCCCATGGCTTTCCAATCCTGTTTACAATTTGACCTGTCCGACCAATCCGTTAAGAATGATTCCAGATCGTCACGCCAGCGTTTCTTGGGCCTGCCTCGGTTACGACGGCCGTCCATACTAACATTTTTTTTTATTTTTCTTGGAAACGTCTGAACCGATTACGAATGATACTGACTGATGACTGCAATAGTTAGAGTGAAAAAACCTGCGCTGCACTGCGTATCTAAAATTCTCAAAACACAGTCTAACAAAAAAAATATACACACTACCCATGCGGTAATGCTGCAACTACTAGTACGATTTTAAACTCTAAAGGGTACTTAATTTAACAATTAATCCAATAAAAATGGAATTAGGAATAGATATAACTATACGTCAAAGTTACAAACATAACAAAATGTGAGAAAAAAAGTGGCAATTTCAGTCAAAGATTAATTATTTGTTATTAATTGAAGGATATATTAATTGTCTCATTGTCTAATAGTAATAACAGTGAGTTATAAAGACAACATTTTAAAGCGGCTATAAGTAAGGAAAACCAAAGAAGGCCATCTACCGTGGCCTCATGCTGACTAATGAAGAAGAAGTATGCAAGAAGTCAACAAGGCAAGATAACAATGATCTTAAGACAGTTACAAAGAAGACAAGCAATACGGTACAGCATTTTAAGTTTTTTAATTAAGGTTAAACACCATATTTTACAAAACTCATCATTTTAATCCCATGATTCTTAATTTATATGCACCCAATACACTTCAAAATGGTACTCCTTTTCTTCTCCTAAAATTGTTTGTCCGAAAATCATTATCCATAACACGTATGCCATAAACTTCAGTAACCATAATGTTCAAAATCCCGAAAGTTTGTTTAACATAATTATCTTTAGTTCTAAAAGTATTCTGTCATAATATCGAGTACTATAATAATTGAATCTCCTAATTTTACATGACCTAAAGTTATATGTCCTAAGTATTGTGTTAAATAGTGTGTATTATTCCGAATGTTCATTTATAATAATTTTTTTAGTCTAAAACATTTGCTAAAAATTAGGTTTTAGTGACAGAAACGAATCGCTTTAAATCCGACTCCACGCAGTCTTGTTTGCTCTACCCCTAGAGTGTAATTTAAAATCGCGTAGGCGCGGAGGGGCGAGGCGGCCCGCGAGTTGAGGAGCAGGTGGTTGTAACACTCGCCGCCGCGGCTGAGGCTGGCCGGCGAAGCCGGCCAGCAAGCCGAAGCTGCGGTGGTGAGCGTTAAACCCATCTGCGACGATAAACTCGCGTGGGACCGCCGGAGCCCCGCAGCGCCGGAGCCGTGACAGAAACCATGCCTGCTGCATGTTGCATGCTTGCTGTATGCTGTGTGTTTTCTTGCATGCTGCATGCTGCGTGCTTGCTTGCATGCTGCATGCTTGCTTGCATGCTTCATGCTTGCTTGCATGCTGCATGCTTGCTTGCTTACAAAAACCACATGTTCACAATCAACTGCTTTATTGAGTACATGTATAATATATTTATTTATGTATAATAAAAAAATATAAGAGAGAGAAGTTCATAGCAAAAGCTTTGTTATACAAATTTGTTCTAAGAATATTATTATTATAAATAAACATTATGTAATTTGAATTTAGGACTTATAACTTTTATTGAAAACGGTTTTATGTCTTTTGTATGTTATTGATTGTAATATTTATGACAAACGGATTTAGGACATATTATATTTAGGGATTTCAATTTTATGGCATGTAATATTATGTGATATTAAGTTCGGGTAAGTTATCATTCGGACAAATGATGATTAGGACAAAAAAAGTTATGGCACTTTAAATTATGGATAAAAAAGTTAGGTGACACAATAGAGAACCCTTCAAAATACATACTGAATGGCCATTAATTAAATAATTCAAACCAAACCAAACAACCTGAAAATAAACATGACACCAATTAATAAACGTTAACATAAAATTAACTTCTACAAACTAAATTGCGCCTAATGAATTTATACTGTAAATAGCGCTCAGCTTCTAAATATACCAAGCACTTGCTAACTACTACCCACACTCGCGAATTAAAACGCCATATACCACCATACTCGTAAAAACAAGAAAATCCCAACGTCGTCATTAAATAGTAATTAACTTCAGCGATCTAGATGCGCCGGCGCACCCCACCTATACGGCAAATCTCCCAAGCCACAAATCGGCGCTTATTACGACAATATCAATAACTGTCATTGCGCCCAATCATTATAGTTTCGTCTCGTTTACGCGAAACAACAGTAATTACCCCGCCATTACCTACATCTCTTTCGAACTCATTAATCTAAAGCGATGTAAGTAACGAACGACTCTTTCCATTTCTTTCGCGCGAAACGACTAGCGAGGCTGGGGAAACGTAGCTTACAAATATACGTTTGTCTCCCTCGCACTTGCGTTATACTGCGCTCGAAATAAAACCTTCAAAAGAGTATTTTTTTCTTAATTACACCACAGTTACATTTCCAAAATGACAAGAGTAAAGTGTCTTGAAAATTTGAAATTGGAGCACTCCCCACCCCGCGTAGGGATTCGTTAAGTTGCTCGCGCATGTTTTTTCAACGTAAAAAAGAAAAATAAGGCTCGCGGGAAAGAGAGGCTTAGTTGGTTTTTATAGTCGTTCTCCCGGTGCGCCGGCGCACGGAAGTATCGGAGCTTCAGGATCGAGCCTTAATCTCATTCTAATAAAAAGCTCACGCATAAATTGACGCGCTAACATTAGTTTTTAAATTATAATAGTTTTTTTTATTAGTGCTTTATGAAGAACCGTGCGGTATTGTATAGTTGTTGAATAATGCCGGGCACGTGTGTTTTATGGTTATTTTTATTGTCACAATTAACATTAATTTTGTGAAGTATAGTGTGAAGGGTTGTTTTTATTAAGTTATATCATTAGGTCTTGGACATTCGAGTTGTGTGGTCGTGTTTGCTTTTTTAATATTATTAAATATGGATTGATCAATAATTGTGCTTCGATAGTTCAGGTGTTTAATTAAATTGTTTTGGAAAAAATATTTTTAAGCTATCAAGATGTTTTTAAGGTAAGATTTTTATTTTTATTAAAGCCTTTTTAATATTCGTTTTATATTAAATTATTACAAGGTTTAGTACCAAGAGTAAAACTGACTAGTAATTTAAAAAAAAACATTGAATGACTAGAAAATAATTAAAAGTAACGCAGAGCTTTTATAACATTTTGTTACCTAAAAATTATATATAAATAATTATTATTGTCTAATTTTGCTTTTTGTGCTTTAAAATAGAATCAAGGTTCATTTAGAGTTTTAATTGATTAATTTTGAAAATAATATGGTAATTCAACAAAAAAAATACGATTGATAAAATATGAATATTTGATCAATCGTATTTTTTTTTACATTACATCAATTTTTTTATTGTATACAACATAAAACACAGTATTTTTAAGTTTTAAATAAAATAGGCTTCGCAAATGGCTTCAGCGAACATAACCGAAGTTTCTAGTGTCACAATCGTGCTAATAATTATTCGTCAACCATTGTTTTACATAACTTCCTAAAACCTTCATACTGAAATCGTCACTAAACCTTTTACATTAGAGGTGTTTACAGCGTGAATATATTTGCATATGTGTACGCGTATTTAGCCACCGGTTGTACGGTCTGTAGTTAGGTAATGCGACAGACTTGTAACCTTGTATGGAATATATCTGAGTCTAAATATTACATAGTAAGAGATCGTGATCTTCCTTTTGATGTAAAAGGATATTTTTAGTCGTATGTAATGAATTTCGTGACGCACTTGTTTGATAAAAAATATCTTCGTCCTATTTTCGTCAATTTTTGTTTGATATCCATATCACTACATAGTATAAAACAAAGTCGCTTCCCGCTGTCTGTCTGTCCCTATGTATGCTTAGATCTTTAAAACTACGCAACGGATTTTGATGCGGTTTTTTTTAATAGATAGAGTGATTCAAGAGGAAGGTTTATATGTATATATTGCACCCGTGCGAAGCCGGGCGGGCCACTAGTTTATTATAAAAAGTAAATACCTACTAACTTCTACCTCTTTTAAATCTAAGTCATTAATAAATCAGTGAAAATGATAAAAATGATAAAAATGATATTTATTTCTTTAAATTCTTTTCCGGGTCGGTGTTGTTGAAGTGTTATTGGGTTTCTCCATCAGGAATTACTCAGTAGCAGCTACGGAGTCTGGATTTGTGCCCTGTTGATGGCAATAGGCTCGCCCCCTATTACATGAAACTTAAACAAATTGGCGAAATGTGGGTGTACTATTAGGTACACTTCTGCTTAACCCTTCAGGGATTACAGACGTGATGTTATGTTATGTTGTTAACTACAAACATTTATGTAATTCTGCGAAAAGAATCCCAAGAACAACACCTTTTTGTGTCCGTGGCATGGCACCGTACTCTCAAAAAGATATGTGCTGACACTAATCTGTCTTTTAAGCTTAGCAGTTGGGAATATCCTTGTTGACCTCTCAATGTAGTGACTGAAGCGAACATTGGGTCAGTAGTGGACTTCTAGAACTTGCTAGAATGATAAAGTAACGATACAAAGAAAAGCTTTCAGGCTACTCAAAGAACTGTTTCAGTTTTCAGGCGATTACTTTTATATAAGAGATGGAACTAACAGATAAAGTAATGTTATGAGTTAATCTGTGTCCCTATAATAAGACTACGTGATTGCTCCTTAATAATGAAATTCCTGATGGAAAAACCCAATAACACTTTTCCCGACCCGGGAGTTGAACCCAGGACCCCATAATCAGTCGCGCTTGCGACCACTAGACCAACGAGGCGGTGGTAGTTGTATTGGCTTGATTGATTATTTTAAGCGACAGCAAATTCAGAATGTTTCCACATTGCCATCTATTTTAAAATTAAAAAGAAACGTTATAATCATACTGACTTATTCAAGTAACACTGGTTTCAATTGGTTTTACATTTTGCAATACCTATTTTTTTTTCTTTTTGATTAATATCTTTTGGCAGCAACGATGTAGGGCTCTGCAAGGGCCGATGCCTGCCAGGGCTGCGGGACTGTTCGAAAGAGATACCGTGGCCCTGGAACACAAAGGGCAAAGAAGGAACATGGATGGGTTTTAGTCAGTACAAGTCTGACACTCCCTTCCGCTCCGCCCAGAGTGGAGGGGGTCATTTGATGATTTCCCATCCGAAAAAAAAAAAGAATAGAGATTTTTTACTGAGATAAGGAATAATTAAGATAGTTCATCCTACTTCCACAGACATCCTGATTCAGAAATAACCCTCGTCTCTACTAAATCTGTTTATTTAATGCCTCGTTGGCCTAGTGGTGCAAGCTCGACTTTGAGCATGAGGTCGTGGGTTTGATCCCCAATTTGGGAAAAGTGTTATTGGGTTTTTCCATAAGGAATTTCTGATTAGCAGCCACGGAGTGTGGATTCGTGCCCGGTTGACAGTAATAGGCTTGCCAACTATTACATAAAACTTAAACATAAGTGTCGAAATATGGATTTTTTTAACTTCTTACGGGAAATCATTTGTTTTCATATTAAATTTTGGTTAAATATTTAAGCATTAAAGAGACTCCAAGTGTGAGATACCTCACTTACAATTTAATACCTTATAAGGTTACAAGTCAAGCCACACACATCGACCTTCTAATTTCACGCTCGAAACACGCGCGTACTAAAAAATGTGTTAAAAAATGAATAGGAAAACAAAAGTAATTGAACACAAGCACGCATTTAATTTACGAAAACTTGTTAAAAACAAGCCAAAGTGTTCCTTATTTGTTTTCAATATTATTCCATGTTTAAGCAAAAATATGTTGCGAACATAAATAACTATATTATTAATACTCGAAACGGGATATTTACCATGTTTACTGTTTTTTATGAGTTCCCGATATTTCGGCGCTGTTGCAAGCACCATGATCACGGATAAACTGAAGTTATTGCGGGTGGGTGTTTATGAGCAGACAAATCGGTTCAAAACACGGTCGGTCGATAAATAACTATTATAAATCCAACCAAACTATAGACAAATCTTTGAAAACCGACAAGAAGGGAAATTGTTACCTGTAATATAACGCCCAATTTTTTGCACCTAAATATTTCCGTGAAATCAAGACCGTTAAGAAAAGCAGTTTTCTTATTTTATATTTATTTTCATTCTTAAGAAGAAAGTATTGGTAGGGAACTGAATTTTTATGTTTTTTAAGGTAGAATTTTCCCCTGAATGCTTATGGTGTGAAACAGTGGCGAAGGTTCCATAGAACTCGATTCCTACCGGCTTAGCTTTGAAAAATGGCACAGTCAGTATTGTAAAGACAAATAATATAATCACATTAAAGATTAGTGAGTAGGTACTCCTGTTTACCTCTTACATAAATTGACCCTTCGCTACTGGTGTGAAGTCCATTTATTTTATAATAGTGAATTCTCGTCTAACAGCATTCGACATAGGCAATTAGGCATATACCAGTAATATTGTACATAAGCACAGTTTTCTAATTATTTTAACAGAATAGACTGAATAAGGACAAACATAACCTCACCGTCTGTAATCCTACTTTAGATACTACTATTAAATTTTCAAAAATATAATTAATGTGTACATAAATGAATAAAGTAAAGCAGGAAAATTAGGACCACAAATAAATTGTTCTGGGGAGGTGATTAATTTTTTGCAAAACTGAAGCAGTCATGCTAGTATTTCAGAAAACATTAGTAATCGAAGCTTTTTGGAATAATAGGCAAGAATATGATACGGCTCAGTCGATGTAGTTATTTTAATTCTTAATCGGGTTCCAATTACAGTACTCATAATATTTGCAAACAAAAATATTACACTACCGGCCACGATTATCACACCACAATTCACATTAGCATCCACAGTCGTACAACACCAGATGTCCACTAATGTATTACGGAAGAATTTAAACGGTCGACTTACAGAATTCAGCGTGAAGCGTTCACGTCGTTACACGGCTCAGTATGTAAGGAATGCCGCTTTTTGTGGCCAGACGTGTAAACGATTTTACAGATACATTCTTGATTTGATATATTTAAAAAATAGGGTCTGAACTCCGGAAGTTTTGATGAGGTCATCTTGGTGTGAAGAAAAAAATAATGAGATGTACTTTATCTGTCCTCTTTGGATTTTGATAGAAAATTTTTCCCCTTAACTTTATATTAGTTACTAAATATTTCTAAGAATAGTAAATAGGCGCTTTGGTTTCTATGTTGTTATTAAAACTGATTACTTAATCTTTGCAAAACTTTTATTAATTTGATACACGGATATCAATCAGGTAGACTTGGAGTACAGAAGTGACCACAGAGTATATAAAGTGACATCTGTCATACGATTTTGACATTACAGAGAAGGTGGCAATTTTGAATTATGTCAACAATTCGTAATAATTATTATGTTAGGGTTTATTATTATTAATACTCGAAACGGGATATTTACCATGTTTACTGTTTTTTATGAGTTCCCGATATTTCGGCGCTGTCGCAAGCACAATGATCACGGATAAACCGTGAATATCCCGTTTCGAGTATTAATAATAAAGTTAGGGTTTATTGTTATTTAATTACTGGAAGTAATGTTTCTATTTAAACCATTATTCTCATGTAACTTTTCTTCCGGATGGCGCAATAGGAAAAGAAGAAATTAACAGCTTTTACCCGATTACTGGCAATGGACCGGTCATATTAGCCGTAGAACCGATGGCCGTTGGGGTAGACGTGTTCTTGAGTGGAGACCGTGAATTCGCGTGGAGTGACGATCTTCGCAGGGTGGCGAGTTGAGTGGCGTGCGTTTGACGAGGCCATGTCCAGCAGTGGACTGCTGAAGGCTGATGACGATGACCCGAATATTAAATAACAGGAGAGATCTCGTTTTAAATAGCTGTTATCCATTTTATTTTTAAATCTAAATATAATCATGCACACCATTGAGTTTAGTGTAACGGCATTAAATCTCAAAAAAAATATTTTCATAAATACTCTCTACTTTTGTAATACATTTACAAAACACCGGATCCAAATTTTATGAAAGGTCAAAATTCACAAACGTTGACATTGACATTACCAATTGCATTACTTAGAAACCTTAAATGCCAGCACATCATACAAACCTCAAAATAATGACAAATCGAATGAACCCAACCGCATAAATTAATCATAACAATTCGCTATTACGCCAATCGATCATCGAAAACAAACAAAGTTCAATCGAATTAATAACACTGGCTGGTCGTTTCCCACAATCATATTTAACGACACAGAAAAGAAAAAAAAACATCTAATCATTTGAGATTTGAAAAAGGAATTATCATTTGCCCAGCCTTTTCCAACTATGTTGCGGTCGCCTTCCAGTCTAACCGGATACAGCGGAATACCAGTATTTATATGGAACGGCTTATCTGACTTCCACAACCCAGGTACTGGGTAATACGATACGCATTGGTAAGACTGGGTGTCAGACATTCGGGCTTCTGAGTACCGGTAACGACTCTGAAAGATCTAAAAATGACAGCAGGGGCTTGACATGCTTTCTGAAGCACGAGGTAAACACGGTATGTAATGGATGGTCACCCATCCATGGACCGACCTCGGTAAGCGTTGCTTAACCATGAAGATCGACCTGTTACCATTAACCATTATGCCAATCGATCATCGAAAACAAACAAAGTTCAATCGAATTAATAACACTGGCTGGTCGTTTCCCACAATCATATTTAACGATTGAAAGAAAAAAAAACGTCTAATCACTTTGAGGTTTGAAAAAGGAATGAGGTATAAAAAGGACTCCCAGGTGAGATGAAAGGGCCGCGCCTGCGCATTGCGGTGCTGCGTCGGGTGTGCTTGCGCATGTTAACATGCCGCGGACGGACGGAAAGACACTTCCTTACGTTTTTTTTATTTTATTTTTGTTTTATGGGCTATTTATTTGTTTGATTCAATTATGATATAAGGTTATTTGTTTTGCTTGACGCTTATTTGTCAGGTGTTTCATTAATTGAAAGTACAATAATTAATAAATAATGTGGATTAAAGTGAATTAAGTGGTGATACTTACGAGGCGAGAAATAATAGAAAATCTTTAATATCTTATAGTTTAATTTATTTTATATTTGGTTGTTACCATTTTTACGCTTTCCTAGACTTCCTCTTTCATTCCTCATTGAGTTAATTTCCATTTCTTATCTTCTACCCATTTTCTTCATGCAATACCTATAAAGGGTGTAAATAGACCCTTAACGAAGACGAAAGGCACTTGCTCTCCCCGTCTTAGCGATATTTTTTTTGTTCTAGACCACACCTGGGAACCTTTCAGTTACGGAGATATTGGGGGTCAAAGTTCCAACTTATTCACAAGTTTATTTTTAAATACACGTTTTTAATATAAGATTTTAACTTTAAACACCTCCACGACCCCCGTACTATTCAATCCATCCACCAGCACAATGCTTTGAGTGCGTTCTGTGGAGTCCTACCGTAAAACGGTACTTTTCACCCCAGAAAAAAAAAGTCGTTTCCCAGCAATAATTTTTGCATAGTCAGTTTGATGTACAGAAAGAATGCTTTGTATGAATGGTTTCGTGAAGGGTCTGTTAACACCCTGTATTTAAATCATGGATATAAATAAAATAATTTCGCACAAAAGGCATTCCACAGAAAGTCTGCAATTCTCAAAATCGTATCGTAATAACTATCTCATCGGTACTTGATTCTCAAATGGTTCCCAATCATTCTCGTTGCAAGAAAAAATATGAATAAAACAGCACGGCTCCCGTTTCTAAAGCAATATATCAATACATCCTGCGCGTGCGACGGTTACATAAAGCTTTTAATACGATCCGCCACCCTACTTAAGTATCTCAATCGAGTGTCCTTGTATGTCTTATGTCAATGAAGTTAAATGGAAATTATATATTTTGGTTTAAAGAATTTTGATTCTTAATGCCGATGTGAGGAATAGTGCATTTGTCTTTAATTGCTCAGCTCATAGTCCCAGCGCTTCGTCTAGGAAATATTTTGTAGTAGAAAAGCTCGACCCTATATTTCGACCCCGCTGGTCTAGTGGTCGCAAGCGCGACTGCTGAGCATGAGGTCCTGGGTTCGATTCCCGAGTCGCGCAAAGTGTTATTGGGTTTTTCTATCAGGAATTTCTCAATAACAGGCACGGAGTATGGATTTGTCTGCCTAACTGATGGCAATAGGCTCGTCCCTTATTACAAGAGACTTAAACATAGCTGGCGAAATGCCGATGTACTGTTAGATATACCTCTGCCTAACTCTTCGGGAATTATAAGGTGTGATGTATATATTTCTCTGCCTCGTACTGCTTCACCCAGTATTGTACTTGCTACATATTTGGTTTTCACCACATTGTCATCAGCCTACAGCAGAGCAGTGCTGGACACGGCTTCTTCAATCGCACGCCATTCACTCAGATTCTCGGTAACTCTTAACCAGCTGCTACTAGCCAGCCCGCAAAGACTATCACTCCATCGTGACCATCGTGGTCTCCAATCAATATCACGTCTACCCTAGGGGTCAGTGGTTCTATAGATGAAGCTCCACCAGAGTTCAAATGATTTTAAACAATTAAATACACTAACTTCAATAACGCTTGCCCTTATAACACGGCTTAAATTATAAAAGCTTAAAAACGATAAGGACCGCTGTTCAAAATTACTCCATAAAGAACACATTAAAAACAAATAAAAATCTCCAGCCGAATCCGTCGTAGCAATAAATCAATGGATCCTGCGCACGCGCCGGTCACAACAACACGTCTTTTGAACGAAGTGTGTATGATATCAGGCCCTTAACACCTCGCCAAAAACATCATCACTATTCTGTCCATATCCCAATTTTTATATTTATTTATTATTATTTATTTATACAGAAACTTGCTTCACTTACAGTTTGCTCCAAGCGTGCAGCAAGCCAACAACATAATATTAACTAAATAATTTGATGCAATAATTAAGCACAGCTTTAGCTTTTTTTTTTGCGTGTGCGCAGTATGCATTCTTCTTCCATACTCCTTTATCACCACAGTTAGCCCTTGACAAAAAAACAAGCATAAAAGCGCATGCGTGACAAAATATTATGAGAAAAAGAGCAACAACAATAAACAAATCCTTTAGCAATAAATCAAATCATGCTGCGCTCGCGTCGATTACACAACATTATGCACCGTGAAATTATTATGTCAAGTAGTGTTGGTAAGTAGATTTTATTGTGATTTGTGTTCAAAATTGTAACACAATATCACTATGCCGGTAATCCTCGAGGGGTAAGCAGAAGAGTACCGTGTAGGCTAGAGAGAGGTAATCCTGTAGTACACCTGCTAGTTATTTAAGTCTAAGTCTCATGTAATAGGGGCAACGCCTGATAGTGTTTAAACGTTACTAAGTAGCAGCCACGGAGTCTGGATTTGTGCCCGGTTGATGGCAATAGGCTCGCCCCCTATTACATGGGACTTAAACATAACTGGCGAAATGTGGGTGTACTATTAGATTCAACTCTACCTAACCCTTTGGTTTATTATGGGTCTTGGACCTGAAATAAATGGAATTATTTATTTATTTATTACAGGCGTGCTGTTATGTTATTAGCAAGCCTTACTTCTGTAGGGCTTGCTAATTAAACCTATGAATTACATAAAAACAAAACATCACAAATGAAATCGTAAACCGTACGATAACACACCCACCAAATTATGCCTTCAAGCGAAACCGGAACCTACCAATCGTCACCTTATAACAAAAGCATAAAAAGTAATCTGTCAAAACAATAAATCATTTCAACCTATCCGCCGCACGCGCCTCTAACAAAAACCCTTCAAAATCATAACCGTTTACAACAAAAAAGAAACAAGAAAAAAACTCGAAAAGCGAATCCGTCAGAACGATAAATCAAAGTATCCTGCTCATGCGCATATTACACAACTTCGCCGCAAGATCGCTATGTTAATACGCCAGTGACAAGAAGTGCGGACACCTGTCCGGAACGGTGCATCCGCGCATTGTCTCACATCCTAGAATCAAGAATGCTTTCTATTTGAATCTTTTTCTAAGTAGATAGGAGGAAAACTTAAGAAGGGGGT
Organism: Noctua comes; assembly: GCA_963082995.1. Lineage (NCBI taxonomy): Eukaryota > Metazoa > Arthropoda > Insecta > Lepidoptera > Noctuidae > Noctua > Noctua comes. The sequence goes on from OY720288.1 coordinate 9,583,635, forward strand.
GAGGGGGGATAAGGTTAGGTGTCGCGTTTTATTGTTTCCTGTATTTGCGTAGGTGTGAATCAGACCGCCTTGACAGTTCTTGTAAATATTATTGCAAAGCTGATGGATGAATCACGCAGATTCAAGTTTTTAAAAAAATATGATCATGATGTTCGCCTCGTTGGTCGAGTGGTTGCAAGTACGACTGCTGACTAAGAGGTCGAGGTTCGATTCCCGGGTCGGGCAAAATGTTATTGGGATTTTTCATCAGGAATTTTCTCATTCCACGGAGTCTCGACTTGTGCCCGGTTGATGACAAAAGGGTCGCCCTCCATCGCATTGGACTTAAACGTTACTGGCGAAATGTGGGTGTACTATAATGGGGTTACACCTATGCTTAACCTTTCGGGGATTACAGGCGTGATGTTATGTTATGATCATCATAATATTGTTATGACTCGTTATGCAGTTTGCATACCACATACACTAAGTGAGAACCGAAACTTACATCCATTCTTACATAGTTTGTTTTGATGACGGCCAATGATCTGAATCCAACTCTGTAAGAAAACGATGCCATTAAAAACGGCTACAAAACGGTAAAGCTTTTAGTTAAACCAGAGGAGAAATGAAAAATGGAAGGGCCAATGCCTGCCAGGGCTGCGGGACTGTTCAAAAAAGATACAGCGGCCCTGGAACACAAGGGCAAAGAAGGAACGTGGATGGGTTTTAGTCAGTAGAAGTCTGACACTCCCTTCCGCTCGGCCCAGAGCGGGGGGAGGTCATTTGATGATTACCCACACGAAAAAAAAAAAAAAGAGACTCGAGTGTCGAGAGACTCTCGATTTATTTCTGCAAAAATCCTCTCGTAAGAAATTGGTTTATAAATCTTCAGACTCATATTTGAAACAACTTGTTCAAGAGAAGAATGTTACGGAAGTTTCATTCATACAGGGTGTAAACAGACTCTTCACATAGCCGTCAACCAAGCATCCTGTACATCAAACTAAGTAACTGTACGCAAAAATTATTGCTGGGAATCGACTATTTTTTTTTGGGGTGAAAAATCAAGTTTTAAGGTAGGACTCGATGGAAAGCACTCAAAGCATTGTGCTGATGGATGGATTGAATAGTACGGGGTTCGTGGAGGCGTTTGAAAAATCTTACATTAAAAACATGTATTTAAAAAAAAAATTGTGAAAAAGTTGGAACTTTGACCCCCAATATCTCCGTAACTAGAAGGTTCCCAGGTATGGTCTAGAACAAAAAAATGATCGCAAATACGGAAAAAACAAGCGCTTTTCGGTTATGTTAAGGGTCTATTTACACCCTTTATACATAACAACATGAGACAGACGGAACAGTGGTAACAGAAGTGTACCCTGTTGTACACAGACATTTGACTAGTTATGTCTAAGTCCTAAGTAATAGAGGCCGAGGCTATTGCCATCATCCGGGCACAAAAAGAGACTACAGTCTCCAAAACTTTGCTAAAATGATTGAAATTATTAATCACCTTTCTCCTTTATGTAGATTTGAGCCCACAAAATCAACGAAAGGCGCAAGCAAGATGCGACGTGACCTGATCAACGCAGAGATTTCCAACCTTCGGGACTTGCTGCCGCTACCTCCATCTACTAGGCAGAGGCTCTCGCAGCTGCAACTCATGGCTCTCGTCTGCGTATACGTCAGGAAGATGAATTATTTCCAGCAAGGTGGGTGACAGTCAAGCCATACCAGAATCATGTTTGTAGATCATGGCAGCTACTTTCAAATTATTATTTTTTTTGATAGGATCACATTTGACCACTATCTTACCTGAAGGTAAGAGACGATGTTGTAAGATCAAAACGTAATCATGAAATGCACTTAATAAAATCTTAAATAATGTTAACTCACTGACGGATTTCAATACTTGTCCTTACTTATATACATTTTTTACTGGTAGAAAATCCCACCGGGAACATCGCTAGTACTCCCGTAAAACTTTCAAACGAGTTCATAGGTCTCCATAGCCTCACCAATCACAAATTATCGATCCATAATTATTGATAGCGCATAGTCAAAGATGAAGTATGTAGGAAAAGTGAACTGGCGTCAACAATCTTGAAATCTCCGTCGGCTGAAGTTATTGAAGCTATGATGGCTAAAAAAATAACAGATATAAAACATGACAATATTTTAATTATTTATAAAATTATGTACACAGTAATTAAAGAAAAGAAGAAAGTTAGAGAAATATGAAACAAAGGTGATGCTTATTTCTAAAGAAATCTCTTCCAGCACACCTGTGAAAAGAGATACTAAAAAGACACATCAAATACGCTACACTAATGCTTCGAAGGTTCTTAATTCAAATCTAGTTACAGTCTTATTCAATTTAGATTTTGATACCAGATAAGCAACAAACATTCAAAAGCACAATTACTAGGCCTCTGTCAAGAGCATTTCATTGACAGTTGTCGACAAACCAGACAGCTGCTTTGAACCTTAGTCATGCTAGACTGCAGTGGTTCCCAACCTTTTTTTGACCAGGGATCTTTTTGATTTCATTATTGATACCAGCGACCATAGATAAACATGGGGGCCGAATCTAGAGAATGCAGGATGCTAAAGCGATCGAAATGAACTCGAAAACTTCGTCAACCCCGTCTGATATAGAATAGGTTTTATGTAATCCATTCATACAGTAATAGTACTAAGTTTAAATGTCTCCACATGAATAATGTTACCAAGATTTTTTAATAATATTTTGATAGAAAAGAGTGCCCATGGAGTTTCTTGCCCATTCTTCTCTATAGAGATCTACGCTTTGGAATGGGCAACTACAGTACTTTCACAAGTTATTATGGCTTGTGTCTGTGACTGTAGCTTCGCTTTCTTTGTTTTTCTGACATTCAAAACTGACTATAATGGTCTAATTGAAATAAATGCTTTGAGTTTGAGTTTGAGTTTTAAGCTTGACGAATTTTACAGAAAACCCTATGGGAATCTTGCAAGAGCGAGCCCGAAAATGTTTGCATCCCGCGCCTGATTGGTTGTCAATGATTAACGATTTTGTTACTTATTTGTTCAGCTTATTCTATCCCACAGCTGGGCAAAGCCCTCCCCCATTCCATTCTAACTCTCTCGGTGTTTTACCTTCTTTGGCCAATCAGTCAGGAACGAGTCCACATCGTCACGTCGTTATTATTTTACCTACCAATAAAATTTTGATTCTTGCGGACCACTGTTGGTGTGCGGACCCTAGGTTGGGAACCAATGTGCTAGAGAATGTAGAACCCGCCTACGCGTATTTGTGATCGCGTTATATAACAAAGTGTAGGTCAGTGGATTAACTAGATCGATGACGTTGATTCTGATGCTGTGATTCATGCGAATAACAGCTAATATTGTGAGTTATTAATATTTATTATCTTCGTTGTAATCAGGATGTTGATTGTTGACAACAGGACTGGTTGGGTTATTCTCGGGGTCATTAATTAGGGCTGTGTTAAAACAAATTTATCCCTCCTCGCATTTGTTTACGGTATGTTATTGTTAAAAGGGTTTCCTTGAACATGGGCATGAACAAGAAGACTATTAATAGCTTCGACAATACCATACTCAAGAATAACAACGGGTTACAGACTAAAAAGCTACCACGGAATAAGCAATCATTTCTAATTTTGACTCAATAAACTTTTTCTAAAATTGAGATCTTCTAATTCAATTTAAAATCCAAAATATCAGTGAAAGTGAAGTCCTATGTCATGACTTTTTAATCAACACTGAATTAAAGGAGGTTCGCGTTTGTAGCCAACATTGGGCTATTTTCAAGAATTTAGGTTTTGATAGTGCCCATTTCTCGATTCAATATTACTTGTATTGTTGTCCAATGTTACTTTCGTGTTACAAAAGACAATGAGTAAGTTATGATAAGATAATATAATAATTTATTTTTTTTATATTCAAACATGCGTACAATTCTTTAAACTTTTTACTCCACACAGCTAGCAAGCATACAATTCAAATTATTTATTTGTGAAACATAGGTACTAAGAAAACATAGGTAATAAGATCTAATTCGAATGTCAGGGTCGCATGCAATAAGAATACAAGTGCTAGCCTAATCTATTGAGAAATACAATTAATTACGTTCTTGTATCTAACACTAAAGTCTGATGCGATAGTTAACAAGATGTCGATAAAGATCGCTTATCAGCCAATTTTGAGAATCAATTGCAGATGCCTCAAAAGAAAGAAAGAAATAACAGACAATCAGCGGTCATTACATGATGCATTGTGACGCGTTTTTTTTCTATTATAAATGTGTTCAAGATTACTAAGTGATATCTTGTTAGAGGTTGATAGAGGATCCGTGTATCTTGGGTCCAAAAAGATCATTGGGGACTAGATTTTTTTATTTCTTGCGTAGTTATAATAAATGGTGTAAATAGACCCTTAAAGAGTTCTGTGTTCGTCTTTTCTTTCGCTAAGCTATTTTACCAATTCTATATCATTAACAAGTAAAATGATAATATTTATAATATCGTTTTCCATTTCAGTTTTCCAAAATGATAATATTTATAATATCGTTTTCCATTTCAGTAACTTAGCTTCCATTTTGGTGCTGAAAACTAACAAATCATTGTAAATAATTAGCACTTTCAACGTGTGGCACATCTACGTCATTATATAAATAGATATGTATCATTTGACACAGAATGCTAACAAAGTATGAAAATCCTCAAATTATTTGAGTCTCTAACAACTCCCAGGCACATGAAAACGCAATAACAGCTAGCTACGTAAACAGACATTATTATTACAAACACACCATCTACGATTTCATCACATTCCAGTTACAACCCCCGTTTCACGACAAAGTCGTGCGTCTAGTTCCTCTTCATTTTCATCATGTAACATTTCCCCCGGTAAAATTCTCATGCCCCAAATCTTTGAACAAACTCATCACGTCTCATTTATCCTTGATCTCGGAACATCGTCTCCCCAACTTTTTGTGAGCTCACCTTTTGTCACGAAAAGGCATATTAAGACGTTTAAAATGCATTTAGTTCGCTATCTTATCTACTGTTGCTATTACTTCACCCATAATACCGTCTTTCTTTCTGTTTTAGTGTTCAAGAGTCACGACTTTACCTATCAGTATCAAGAACAACCGACTCCTACACCTAATATCGGATTTTCTAAGGTTTGTATTTTAAATTTTGTTTCTAGTTTTATTTTTATGACTGTTTACCGAGACATAAAGTAATGTTACATTGTTTTTTCAGGCTATGAACGGATTTATGATGATGATGACACAGAATGGAAAATTGTTATATATATCGGAAAATGCGGCGGAATATTTAGGACATTCAATGGTAACTTCAATGTTTTTCCACATTTTCATCGCTGGATCGTAATTTAGGACATATTTCTAATACCAAATCAATTTCTAGGAGGACCTACTAATACATGGGGACAGTGTATACGATATAATAGATAGACAAGACCACCAGACAGTCCAAATGGAACTAAACAGAGGGGGTAACGGAGAGACTGAAAATGTACCAAAGAATAGACATTTCTTCTGTAGAATGAACGTGTCAAGAAATGCGAGAAGACAAATGAGGTTCGGCGACCAAAAAGTAAGATTTATGATTATGTTTCGTATTTATAACCGTGATATTGTGAAACTTGGATCCAGGAACTGTATTTTTTTCAAACACTTTTTCTGCTTGTTCTAAGAATTCGCATTCATAAGATTTATTTATAACATTTTAGATACAGTTACATTATCCTGTCTGTTATTTTCGTCTAGACACTCGTCTATATTTTGTTAACATCATTCAAACACAGTCGACTCTTGCTGATTTGTGTTGTATTTGAGTAAGTATTTATTTTCTCAATTTGTAACTAGTATAAACTCAGTCGTCAGTAAAGTTAGTGTTAGTTTGCAATAAGATAAAAACTAAATAGGTTTTAAACCCAGATGTCATTGCTCTAACGTTTGCAACAGTATTGGAGACGTTATTGAATATTTGAATTGTAAAAATGTAACTAAAAGAGTAATGGACATGAATGTGGATGGATGGAGAGGGAGAGGAAGGTCAAAGAAAAGATGGATGGATTGTGTGAAGACTGATATGAAAGAGAAAGGAGTAAATGATGCCGCGACGTCTGACAGGGGAGAATGGAAGAAGAAAACGTATTGTGCCGACCCCAAGTAGAATGGGACAAGGGCAGGTGATGATGATAGAATATTTAAATTATGACAGTTCAATTTAAAAGCCTTTAATTAACCATAAGATTAGATTGTTTTTGCTATTATTGCACATGCGTTAGCAGATATTTGCTAAATATTCAGAGGTCCAAATGATTTAGAACATTCATGATCTCAGTGACAATATTGCGAAAAATTATAAATGGTTTTTTGAGATTGCGGAAATTAGCCCTTAGATTTCTTTAACAGTAACCAATTTTCAGGTAGTCCTCGTCCGTGGGCACTACGTGTCATACCTGCCACTGTGTAGCCGCAACGAGCCAGTTTTCCTGGCGGTGTGCACGCCACTGGCCATGCCGGAGACGCGCGAGTGCGTGGTGCACGGTGCCACCAACGTCTTCACCACAGTGCACGCCATGGACATGAAGATACTGCATATTGATGCCAAGTAAGTACAATCAATTAAAAACGGAAAAGAATCCAGGGGCCTGTTTACGATGATCTGACCACGTGAAGCAACACTAAGATCTTCGATGCACTGCAACAAGCCAAAGATCGTCACAAATGGATGGAGATGGTCAAAATGGACTAGAAGTCAATGTCCACAATTTTATTATAAGCTAATCATCCGGTAAAAGAAGATTTTAACGGTTTTTTTTAATTATATTTTGCACACCCAAATGAAATTCACTAACAAGACGATAATGATGAATTAACAAACAGCAATGTTAGAAGTGGTTAGTAAAGTTAGATTCATCTTGAAAAATTGTAACAAATAAAAATACTGCTTCACTCATTTTTCTAATTACTAATACATTCTTGTAAATACAATTGGCTATAGCTTTTAGCTTTAAAATCAGTCAACCATAATGTTAAACTTCCTATAGACCAGACGATCTCCACTAGATATCCTTACATCCAACCCAACTCGTAATACCACTGATAATGCAGAAACAAGTGAACGACGCAAAAAGTATCTACACAATTTAAAGCCAAACTTTTTGAAGGAGATGAGAAAAAACATCTCAGACTTCGTGGTAGAAAGACCAATTTACCGACTAACGGTATAATTTAATCTACTTTGTGACTTAGATTAATTGATACTATGTACAGCCGAGTTTGAGCAAAATATTTTTAAAAGCACAGTTTTGATGCTAAAGTAATAATTTGTAATCGATTTTGTGCATTAACTCGTCTAGTTTAATTAGATTTTTTAATTAAGAAATCTTCGGTTACAAACGTTTCTGGATTAATCACTTTGGGGGATTGATGATACACTCTTGATCTTTGCTTTCTTTATTTTATTTTAATGTATTAATTGGTTTTGTTTGTTTCAGCGGTGAATGGTACTTAGGTTGGAAAAAATCAGAATTAGCGGATGTTTCGTGGTATCAACTTATACACTGGGATAGCTTACGAGAAGCTCAAAGTAAACATAGATTAGGTGAGTATTTTCTTTGGTATTATTTTAAACTGTGGACAGACTATTTCGATGTATGTAAGTTTTAAAAGTTTCAAATTAGTATGAACGGTTGAATCACACTCAGGGCGATTGCGCTAACTAAAATGAAAGTTGCCCACCCTGTATATGAGTGACAGGTAGTCAGTGGCCAGATAGTCTGACAACGAATCTAAGTGCGTATCGTGTTACCCAGTACTAAATGGGTTGTGGACGTCAGATAGGCAGTTGCTTCTTGTAAAATACTGGTATCAGCTGCATCCGGTTAGACTGGAAGCCGATCCCAACATAGTTGGGAAAAGGCTAGATAGTTGATGAAATATAACTAACAGGTTTTATAAGTTAATGAAAATCAATCATACTTTCTCTCCTGAAATCTAAAACTTCAGTATACCGAACAGAACAAACATTGTCTGAAATCACGAGCAAAAACTAGTTGAGTTATTGAATTAGAGAGTGCATCAAGTGTTGACAGGCTAATTATAAGAAATCACGTTGCATTTTAACTTTTTATACACACTACTCAATATTGGACTATTGACAAATATTTCGAAATTGTATACGTAAGAGTATGAGGTGGTTACATTGAATTTTAAAATAAAATAAATAAAATTTAGATTGGCGACGGACCTGGATCTACCTGGTCCGTTGCCAATGTAAATTTAATTTTACAAAAAAACATTGGTCCTTCGATCAATACAAGGTGGAGACGACAAAACGACAATTTTGGCTAAGGTTTTTGAAGTAGCGAGTTGGCTACATGTATTTAACGTTTATACCTATGCGGGATTCGTTAACCTGTTGGTGGTAGCCTATTATCTACACTATGTAGAAAATGCTAAAAATGAAAAATAACGTCCTGTGAATAAACTACATACAAAATTCAATCGAAAATATCCAGTAATTTTCGATTGAATTTTTGTATGCAGACTGGGAACGTCATGAGTTACATACAGTTTAATTTATTGTCGCATTGTCGTCTCCACCCTGTATATTAATTTTTTGAAAATTCAACCTATTCATAAAAAATATGGCTTAAAAGCCAGATAACACCACATTTTCAGCTCTAATAAGATTCATACTGAAGTGTAAATTGAAAATAATTTAATTTAATTCAACGCAATGTCTGTCATAATTTCTTTAATTTATTTGTCATTGTTTACAATATCGGAATCAATCTGTAAAAGACAATAAAACCAACTGACACCCACGATTGAAAAAGGAAATCAACTATCAATAAATAATAATTATTATAATTCATACTTTAAATTATTAGTGTCAGACTACAATACACCCATTATTGTCAAAAGAGCCTATTAATTATGTATTTTGGCGGCAAGGTTGGCGCATTAGTTGAGCGATCGGCTGCTGCGCTGCGTGTCGCGGGTTCGATCCCCGCACGGAACAAATATTTGTATGATCTACAGGTAGTTGTTCCGGGTCTGGCTGTGTATGTGAGTTTTAAATGTTTGTAAATGCACCCGCGATACAGGCGAAATTCCTAGTGTGGGGAAACATTTTTGGATACCCTTTTTTTTAAATACCCTTTGTCGTCAAATTAATTTTACTCACACTCCAGGCGTGACGTTATGTTGTCTTATTGTTAAACATTGTTACAGTAACGCAATCGGAACAGGACAAATGTTGCATATTGCTAGTGAAGTTGCAGCAACGGAGCGGACAGTTTCTCTGGGTGCATATGGTGTTGCAAGTGAAGGATGCAACGGATACACCTCGACAGTTTATTGTTGCAACGAATCAGATTCTAAGGTAATAAATATTATTATTTTTCCTTTACTTATTTATTTATTTTTATTATTATTTTAGTTTTGTTAATATTTCCTTTATTCATTTCAATACCCTACGTTTTACATTTTTAATATTCCTATACAAGATAATATTTAAAAAAAAAAAATTTAAAAATATAAAAAATAGTAGCCCACCGGCATGGCGGCATCGGGAACATGGTCCGAGCTACCGGTGGTCAGGGCTCTTGAGAGAGGAACCTCCTAACGATACGCGCCGTGTCCAGAAGTAATGCTTCCTGAATCAAGCCGTTAATATTATTGCTAACAAAACATAGGGATAGGTTGTGTGTGTTTGTCAAAAAAAATCTGTTGCTGTTGCCACAACGAACAGATTTTTTTTATAATAGTCATTAGTGCCATTACCTATTTCAAATTAAATTAATTGATAATGATTATTATTTTTTATTTTTTTATTATATCTTTACAAAACATTTATATTTTTAAAAACAATATTAAAAATATGAAATTTATTTTTTAATTATTATGTTTTTTAAAAAAAGAAAGAAGAAGGAAGAATTGTAGTTTCATTGAAAGTTGCATCCGATTAATCAAATTTAAATATTTGTAATGTAAACTTTACTCCTATTAAATCTTGTTGAAAGATTAATATTTTAACGTATATATAAACTCTAAAACAGCTACATTTAATTAGATTTTTCTATGTTTACGAAATGTTTAATCATCATGTTTGAAAATAACAAGGATCTTAAATGCTTTGCTTAACTTCATCAACTTCACCAAATTCTTCTTCTTACCCCACAGCGAAGAAGAAGCAACAATAATGCTAGCAAATTCCTGGCTCTACCAATACTATGGTTACCAGAACCAACCATGTGGGATGCTAGACCCTCGCTGCCAAAAGTTCTTCCGACGCGACCAGTGCTACCAGGAATACCAAGAATATCCTTACGTGGAGAACCAGGAGATGGAGTATCCTGGATACCACGTGTCTTCGTATGTACAGCCGAAGGTTCTAGAAGATTATAGTGGCTGTGAAAGAGTGTACTCGGATAGAGGACCAGTTGATTATTCTACGCATTCTCCGCAGTCTACAATAAGTGAAGAGAGGTAAGTAATTAAGCATGGTTAATTTAGTGCTTTTTATAAGTATGTTTTATCCATAGAATTGACACAAAGGTGTTTCGTACATTTTAATTGTGATATAAGATTTTAAATTATCATAGTCACTAACTTTATTATTAATACTAGAAACGGGATAAAACGAACAAGAAAGAGGGTAGACCGATTTGTTTGCTCATAAACACCCACCCGCAATAACTTCAGTTTATCCGTGATCATGGTGCTTGCAACAGCGCCGAAATATCGGGAACTTATAAAAACCAGTAAACATGATAAATTTCCCGTTTCCAGTATTAATTTTAAATGTGGGACAAAAAAAGGAACTTAACTAAGGCAAATGCCAATGGCAATGGCAATGTTTGTAAACGCACCCACGATACAGGAGATATTCCTAGTGTGGGGTAATATTAAAAAAAAAAAGTCATTTGGCGGGGAAATTGGGAATAATGTACACATACGCCAAAACAGAAACAACATTTTGAAAAAAACTTAAGCTTCGCATTAACAGAATAATCGCAAATAGTGGTAAATATAAAACTGAACACGAAACTCGTGTAAATTAACTTTGGCTGTAAATTATACCCACCTGCTTAGGTTAGGTTAGGATATTAATCATCATTCTCTAGCCCAATTCATTTGGGGTCGGCGCAGCATGTCTTTTTCTTCCATACTTCTCTATTACTCGTCATCCGACACCTCCTTTCTTGCCATATCATTCTTTACACAGTCCATCCATCGTTTCTTTGGTCTTCCTCTACTCATATACCCATCCACAATCATACTCAAAAGTTTCCTCACAACATAGGTTAAGATACAATAATCTAAAAAAAAAAAAAAATTCAGGCGCAACAAACACAAAAAACACCAAAACTACGCATATAAATAACTTATCACGCTAAATGCACAATTTACACAATAACTAAAACAAATAGTAGGACAAAATCGAAAATGAACAAACAGACGAAGGTCAGTTCATACAATTTGTACCCGTCATGTCACACCAAGGAATATAAATAAGAAAATCATCACTCCGTCCGCCCGACTGTCTGTCTGCGTAATTTGACACCTTTCATTACCATATTTATTGTAAACTTACAAACTTTAATTTACCATTACTAAACCCACACAACCACCTTATCTTTGCCACAATACAGTCCGCTTTTCAATGTTTTAGTGTTGATTAGTATCAAAGATAGAGTTGTTAATGTAAACCAAATATGAAAGGCTTAGATTGAAAAAGGTATAAGTCAGTAATAGTTTGTTATTTTGATGTAGTTTTGTATTGGTTTTGACGCGTCCGGCGTGTTTGTGTTTATGAAGAAAATTATTACCGAGTTCGTAATTGTGCGTAAATACATCGTACTCGATCGGTAAATTGAAGAACTTAGAACTTTTAAAATCAACTCAGTATATTTTGAACTGTTTACGAATGCACAGGCAGATTGCTCAAGTACCCAATAAATAACTACGTTTTTACAACTACACCACTGAAAACAGCACTTTTTTTTGGAGCTAGGCTTCATCATCATCATCATCATTTCAGCCGAAAGACGTCCACTGCTGGACATAGGCCTCCCCCAAGTGTCGCCACATTGACCGGTCCCGTGCGTCTCGCATCCAGCGGATCCCTGCAACCTTTACGAGGTCATCGGTCAGGATCAGTGTCTCTTAATACAAAACTCTTACCTTAAAACAGATAATTAATTGTGTGGAGCTAGGCTTGAACAATTAAAAAATAGGACATTGAAATGCTTTAAAGCACATCATCATCATTTTCATGGCCTTATCCTAATTCATTTGGGGTCGGCGTATCATGTATTCTTCTTCCATACTTCTCTATGACTCGTCATCTCATCAGACACCGCCTTTCTTGCCATATCATCCTTCACACAGTCCATCCATCGTTTCTTTGGTCTTGCTCTATTCTTATACCCATCCATATGAAACGATTTAAAACACGCTTTCAGGAAATACAGAAAAATACAAAGACAGTACAATTCTAGAAGTCCTCTAAACCTTATGAAACGTTTTTCCCAGAAAAGTCTTTATAAAAGGTGTAAATAGACCCTTAACGAAGCCGAAAAGCACTTGTTCTCTCCGTCATTGCGATATTTTTTTTCTAGAGTACCATACCTGGGAACTTAAACAAACAAACAAAGAAAAAAAAAAAGAAAAAAAAAAACAGAAAAAAAAAAAGAAATAAGAAAACCCCCTGTGAAAAGTTACAACTTTTTCACAGGTTTTTTTTAAATACTAGTTTTTAATGTAAGAACTTTACTTAAAACACCTCCACGACCCCCGTACTCATCAGCACAATGTTTTGAATGCGTGACACTGAGTCCTACCGTAAAACGTGATTATTCACCCCAAAAGCATCATTAAACGTCATTTCCAAGCAATCATTTTTGAGTCAAGTTACTTAGTTTGATGTACATTACGCTTGGTGTCAACCAAGCGTAATGTACATCATGGGTTCGTGAAGGGTCTGTTTACACCCTGTAATTAATTTGTTCAGTGCCTTAGTATGGTATACTATGTAGTTTTATTTATCTACTTAGGCATGTACAGTTTATGAGCCCATTCAAATTTAACGCTCCATGAAATATAATATTCATAGTTACAAAGTTTTACGCTAGAGATAAAATATCATTTTGTATTAGCACAGTTGCCCATTCGTTGCAGACCCCTGCTACGACAGAAACACCATAAATGTTATAACTGCGAAAAACCGGCCAAGTGCGAGTCGTACTCACACGCACACTTGTTTAAAAATAGGGAAACAAAATATAAAAATCAGTTGTCTGTAAAGTCGGTTTACTGACGATAGTTGAACGTGACAACGTCATAAGAAAATACTGATGGAATGGTTGCATTTTTCAAAAGTTTTTTTTTTTTTTTTACAATGTACATAGTTTTTACAAGTATGAATGTGCGTTGAGCAATTGTTTTATGGAACGCCTCAGAGCGAGGTAACGCCGCATACTTCATGTTTTTTCGTGCGTGCAGCCGGCTCCATCGAATTATAAGACGTTGTCACGTCAAAAAGTTATGAGAGATAAACAAGAAAAACTACAACAAGTGAATTCTGATACGAAACTACCAACTTCATTAATTATCATTACTCTTAACACAAAACTCTTACCTTAAAACAGATGATTAATTGTGTGGAGTTATCGTGAACAAAGATAACGAGCTCAAATCCGGTCAAAGTACGCCTTGGCATATCCGGATATGTGTAGAAAGTTGTGGGTCGCCACAATAGGATCAGAGGGTCGGCTTAGGAGTTACGTGCTCATGGTCGGGCAGGAGTGGTTTCGGCTATAGATAATAATATTTCCTTGTTAACTTTCGACGTTTTTGGGATAAATTCAAATTGAATAATAATAATATAAAACCAGGATATTATGGATAACTGAGAGATGAGAGAGACGACCTTAATATTAGATTCTCGTCGATCTGAATGTACTATTGAAATATATATATATATATATATATATAAATATATATATTTATCTATACTATGTAATATTATAAAACTGAAGAGTTAGTTTGTTTGGTTGAACGCGCTAATCTCAGGAACTACTGAATCGATCTGAAAAATTCTTTGAGTGTTGGCTAGCCCATTTATCGAGGAAGGTTATAGGCTATGAAATAACACTCGGACGAAGGTCGCGGGCAACAGCTAGTTTACTATAAGATTTTTATTTTAAAGCGAGTCGTGATCTGACCAACAAAATTAAATTCATAAAATCAGCCAATGACATTCTCATCAGGGACAAAACAAACATCCTTTCTCTAAGAAGGCTTGTAATCGTAATACACCACTTGGGCCCCTTGTGGCTAGCTGGTTGCCACAATACGTCTCTGAATTTCGGGACATCCCTTTGATGATTATCCTCTTTTAATAAAAAGGAGACTGCCCCAAACTTACCACCCATTTTAATTCCAGATCGCCCCACCACTACGACCCGCCACCAGATATAATCGTGAACAGCAATATGTACATGTATCCCCATCATGGCAAAAGGGAGTACTATGAACAGTATCCCAGGGTCAACTACCATGTACAGGAGCTTTGTTCTAGTACAGTCGTTGAAGGTAATTTTTATGTTCCTTTTTTAGGGTTCCTAATTCAAAACGGAACCATCATACGGTTACTTTTCTTTTGTGAATTCCTTTTTTGATGAAAATTTATTTATTTAAAGAAAATGAGTTGTTTTCGTGCTTATTAAACGAAATAATAAGCAGAACCTTTTGATAAATAGAAACAGATAATAAAAATACTTGCTCCTTTTATTCGTCGAAATATTTATGAATAAAACTTTTGTTTTAGCTGCAAAAATGTTTATAGAGATTCTTTTGTAAATATTGTACAATACCAAACTAAAATAACCATTTTTTCTGCTTATATTTTTTACTACTGCAAATCATCTTGACAAACGTTGGCCTGAAAACACACATTAACAATAATAACTCGACGTCGCTTTTTAAATAAAACCATTTTCCTTCAATCACAGGTATGGAATACCCCAGTCCGAAACGAATGCGGTTAGCCCCACCTCCCCTAACCCTGGAAGAAACGGACGGCATGGACCGGTGGAACCCCAGTCCACCCTGGTCGGATACTACGCTCAAAATCCCCGACTACACCCAGCGGTTTACCTATAACCATATGGTACCAATGCCCCCTGAGAGGGCTATGGTCACCTAATATTAGAGGATTTGTTGTTATGTTAAGTAAAATAGGTACAAAAGTATGATAGGAAAATGTTCACGACCTGAAAAGTCGATTTTCATTTTTCGTAAACACAGGAAGTGTGGTTGGTTTGATTGTTTTCTTAAATGTTTTCGACCTGTGAAATGTACTTTTAAATATAATTAGACTTTTTCACCGGTACATCTACAACAATTTTTAACACCTAACAACAATGTTTGAAATCAATAAAAACTTTTAACAAGAAATTGACGTAGTGTGTAAGAGTAACCTAAGTGTGTAATTAAATGAATCCGTCCTAAAAACAAAATGGTTTATAAAGGAGACTGGGCAATTTGTATGTAAAGTGGGCTAAGGACCAAAAGCGATTCGATCAATATTGTTAATAAACCAGTGTTGCCCAATCTCCTTTTGAAATAAATTTTAAGAACCTAAAAAAGTAAAATGTTTACTTTTTTATTTTAAAAGCTGTATTTTTCGTGTTGCATATAGCAACAGACTATTAGCTGTAGTTATGTCTTCTTCCTATTTCGATGCATTTAAAATTGTTAGATTCTATTTTTCTTGATTTGATTTTTTAGCTCAAATGTAACGCCTTGCCCTCAAGTTGGAGTGGCCAATATGTGGCCAACATTTGGTGATTATAAACCAACAATAAAGTTGTTTGAGAAAGTACATTAAATTAATAGAACCATGATTGTATTTTGTTGTATGGCGTTGGTCGACCAACTTGAGGAAAAGGGCAAGTAAGTAACAGTATTTTATTTTTAAATAGTTTTAAGATACTGTATAGTGTAAAACATAAGTATTGGAATATGGTTCCGTCCAAATATTTTTGCATTCCAAAGGAATAGTTAAGTTTATATTTCGATGTAAATATTTCTTAATAGTGGCATTTATGTAAATACTACGTTAATTTTATTTCAATTGTCTTTAACGAAGAATAAGAGAAAATAAATAAATAAAGAAATTGATAAGTTACAAATTACACGTGTCTTTCATTTTTGGTTCACCGTGATTAAACATATCCAAAAAAAAATATAAAGAGGCCATTAGTAATATTGGTTCAATAAACGGGACACATTCTATACAACGTTTCTTGCCCGTTCTTCTCCATAGAGATCTACTTTAGGGAATGGGCAACTACAGTACTTTCACAGTTTTTATGCCTTGTGACTGGGCCTATAGCTATTGTTGTCTTTGTTTCGACAATTCAAAAGTGCCTGTAGCTGGCCTACTTGAAATAAATGCTTTGATTTTGATTTGACAAGATAGAATTTCATCAAAAACTGAGTAGCGTTCATAGAAGACTTTATCTCTATACAATATTTAAAAAAAACATCGCTTTACATTCAAAGAAATATACCCAACAGTGCTGAATGTTCGTCATTAATATCTTCCTTTTAAAATCGATCCATGACGCAATACGAAGTGTAATCACGAGTACCTAAGAAGAACACGAAAAATCCATATCAAAGTTTCAGGATAGCCATTAGGTAGGTAGTGATGCAAGTTAGACGAGCTTATGTTTGTGTGTATGCTTATTTGTGTGTGTATGTGCTTATGCCTGTGTGTGCCTATGAATTGTGTGTGCTTATGTGTGTGTGCGTGTGTGTGTGTTTATACGTGTGTGTTTATGTGTGTGTGTGCTTATGTGTGTGTGTTCCTTTAGATATCGATACAGCTATAGAACCGCCAAACAACGTACATAATATTTTTTTATGATTGCCTCGTCTTTGGTCGAAAGCGTGACTGCTGAGCATGAGGTCCTGGGTTCGATTCCCGGGTCGGGAAAAAACTGTGATTGGGCTTTCAATCAGGAATAATTCAGTAGCAACCACGGAGTCTGGATGTATGCCCGTTTAATGGCAATAGGCTTGCCCGCTATTACATGGGATTTAAACATAACTGGCGAAATGTGGGTGTACTATAAGGTAACCGATGCCTTCGAGAATTACAGGCGTGATGTTAAAGTTATGTTTTTTTTTCTTTAGCCTGTTCTGTCCCACTACTGGGCAAAGGCCTCCCATACCCACTATTCCGTAGCCCTAACAAAATTTTCAGGGACATCCTACAAGAAATTTTGAAGATTCTAACAAATGAAACTAAATAAACAGACGACACTGGTCGGACGACTCGACAAGTTTCATTCAACTGTCTAGCCGCCACTTAATAACTAGTCTAAAGGGTGTAAAAAGACCCTTAACGAAGCCGAAAAGCACTTGTTCTCCCCGTCATTGCGATTATTTTTTTGTTCTGGAACATACCTTCTATTTACGGAGATATTTGAGGTCAACTTTTCAATTTTTTTTTAAATACTTGTTTTTAAGGTTATTAATTGACTTTAATTACCTCAATGACCTATTCAAGCATCCATCAGCACAATGTGTTGATTGCGTTACTTTGAGTTTAGCCGTAAAACGTGACTTTTCACCCCAAAAAAAAAGTCGTTTCCCAGCAATAATTTTTGCGTAGGGTTACTTAGTTTGATGCACAGAAAGCTTGGTTGACGGCTTCGTGAAGGGTTCGTTTACACCCTGTATAATCGAAACAAAATACCGTTTGATGCGGTGCAAAACAAAGTCATTCAAGGATCCCAAGGATAACCATTCCTGGATGAGCAGTGGACATAAACACTGTTCTTCATGTCTATACTGACTTATAAATCAAGTTGAAGGAGGTGTCTGATGAGATGACGAGTAATAGAGAAGTATGGAAGAAGAAGACATGCTGCTCCAACCCCAAATAAATTGGGATGAGGGCAGGAGAAGGTTAAGGTTGGTGAAAGTTGCAGGGATCCGCTGGATGCGAGACGCACGGGACCGGCCAATGTGGCGACACTTGGGGGAGGCCTATGTCCAGCAGTGGACGTCTGTCGGCTGAAATGATGACGATGATGATGAAGGGCAGGAAAATGATGATGAGATTAAGTTGAAGTCTTTGACAAGAACTTAACTCCCTGATCACCATGTCAAAGTGGAGACTTGGATTGGTGCCACCACTTCGTCAAATTACGTTTTTACATACTACTTCTTACAAAGAAATCCTGCATCAAACATACCTGATTTCCATATATCCTCATAGCCAGTGCGACTAGATGCCACGGAGTACTGGGTAATCCATCCTACCATTCGTAATCCGTACCGAATGACGTGTTCTTACAAGCAGAATGTCAGAATGTGATTCTTCCAAGAACAATGTAAAACAAGCTATAGTACGCGGTTGAAATTTCAACTCAAAGCTAAAATATGTGGACAGTGTGCAAGTGTTCCTAATGCCACCCATTAGCTGTTTTAGTACTTGCATAAGTTACTTGAATTATATTTAAATGTCTAATGCGTGCGAATTACATTAGGGATACAAGCGTTGAAGTTCTTAATAGATGTAATGCGCTTAACAAACAACCAGTTTATGATGAGCTTTGAAAGGAGTATTGTTTCCTCCGGTGTGGCCCTAATTTGTTGGGAGGTGGGGGGTAATGAAGGTCAAGTTACAATGGCGGCGCTATAGCTGTCAATCAGGCAAAAGCTAAGCCCGATTGTGTGTGGTACAAGTGCTGAAATGGTGGAGATTTTTGGTTTATGCTTGTGGTCCGTATTAGCTATGGTGTTAAATAAATTATTTGTTGAAGAAGCGATCATTATCGAGAGTACACGAGCTTACTGTCGTATTGATTGCCTTTTGTCAATTCAATGTTAGTAGGGGAGTCAGAGACAAAACTCAAATACGAACGAATTTTATATCGAAAATACAGCTATCCTATGTCGTTTTGGTTTTTGTTTGCGACAAGCATCATTAGTATACCCCAAAGATATTAGTAAATTTTTAAAATGTATTAAGTATTATGTAAATCGTGTATTTTAAATTTTAAAAACATCGTATTTACTCTACGTTTTCACCTCGTGATGTGATGTGATTAACAGAGTGCAACACAATAGGTCAACGCCATTTTTTTTGATAAACCTCAAGATACAAAAATTGTATATAATATGCATGAAATTTTAATGTTCCAGAAAATAAGAATTCCAAAACATAACCGCTTTAAACCTATACCTTTCACCCAAAAAGCTCGAGTAAAACTTTGATCCATTGTTATTTCAAGCCTGTCTGACTGCGTTCAGATGAATTATTGATGCCTAGGATACATACGTGATTTTATATCCCAGGCTAACCTGCACTGTCTGTAACGAGGCACAAAACACGGAGACACCACATAGAAAAGAAAGAAAAAAAAAACATAAAGCCATGTTTGGAACATTCCATTTACAAAAGTAATTTTGACAGAATTTTTTTTATAAAAAAAGGTTTTAGTTGCTCCATTTGTGTACCGTTGAATGTTATGATCGCATGAATATCAAGATGTGGGTAATTTGTTCATTTATAGAATTAATAATGGTTTAATGCGTCTCACTTTGTCGCGAATGGTGTTATTGCTAAATACCCAGTAAAGTTTAATAGTAATATGTATTTTGAACCTAGGTGAGTATTTACTAATAGGAGATTATTTTCAATTGGAATTGAATACAGTTTTCATCAACAAAAAAATTGAAATAAAGTACACAAAGTTAACTGAATTCAAACTTATCCTCAATTGTGTTCTGCAAAGAAAAAGTCAGTAAAACACGTCCTATCTCTTCTCTTTAGCGACTTTATTTTTGAATGAACAGTAAGAACTGAGAACGACACAAATAATTTACAATCGAATAACACATCACACCTGTAAACCCCGAAGGGTTAGGCAGAGGTATGCCCATTAGTATTTTTAAGTTCCACGTCACAGGGGGCGAGCCTATTGCAATCAACTGTCCACAAATCCAGATTCCATGATTGCTACTGAGAAATTCCTGATGGAAAAACCCGATAACACTTTGCCCGACCAGGGACCTCATGCTCAGCAGTAGCGCTTGCAACCACCCGACCAACGAGGCAGTTCTTTTTCAATAACAGTACCTAAATCACACACACACATATATATCAGACACACACACATACATCACGCACACACGCATACACATCACCCACACCCACACACACACTAACACTCACACACACGCACACATCACATCACATCACATCACATCACATCACATCACATCACATCACACCACACACACATCACACACACCACACATCTCTCTCGCATCTTTACCCACTCGAACGTAATTTACAATTGACTTACCCATACCAAGTAAGCCATTAATCAGCCCACACCAATCCCAAGAATCTCTTTAAAATACCAACACTACAGTTACAGTAGTTAAAGCCCAGCTTACAGATATTGCTTACTGATCATGATCAATAGTGAGGCTTGCTCATTGGTTCATTACTGCATAAAACATGCCATGCTAGAGAGGGCCCACCAGTTCGCATTAACCTACTCGTTAGTGGAAACAAATTAATAAATTATACCTTAGTAAGGTTTTCCGATCACACATTGCGTGGGAAATGCGGAGGCTCTGGCTAATGTATTTAAACGGGCCGTAAACAAATGAAGCGGTGGGGCGAGCAGTTGGCGACGATTTTGTGAGGTGTTGCTTCATAGTTGCGTGTTTTTGAATTAAGTTGTGAAATTGTGTGAATTTGCAGTCAAGGGTTGATTTTTATTTATATTTATTTAAACTTCATGTACAATAGTAGTACATAGGCGGAATTAATGCTACAAGGCATTCTCTACCAGTCAATCTTTGGGTTAAATAAGAAAACATTATGATAGGGTATAAAATAAATACATAAAAAATAACTTCTCGCTTTCTAAAAACTTATATACGCAATTATAGTGATACTAATACATATATACAAATAAAAAAAAAAACAATACTAAAAAATCAATCAATCTTCAATCTATACTAATATTATAAAGAGGTATTTGTTTATAAGTATGTATGTTGAGAGTAATTTCCGGAGCTAATGATTACTTTTTTTTTTTTTTTTAAACTCACATACACAAACAGCCAGACCCGGAACAACCATCCGTAGGTATCTGTGTTCATACAAATATTTGTTCCGTGCGGGGATCGAACCCGCGACACGCAACGCAGCACTCAATCGCTCAGCCACTGCGCCAACCGTGCCGTCAAATTGCAGTTCAAGGGCTGATTTTTCAATCTATTCTAATATTATAAAGAGTTGTTTGTTTTTAAGTTTTTATGTTCCGGAGCTAATAATAAAATTTTAAAAATTCTTTCACTGGCAAAAAGCATTCGTGGGTGCTACAGGCTGTACATTATATTTATATAATTCTTATTAGCCGAGCTATCATAATTTTTGCGGACGAAGTCGCGAGCGAAGTGCTAGTCGCCTGATATTTTAATTCAAGGAATGATTTAAAAAAAATGACAATCACAATTTCAGTTTATATTTCCCTGAAAAAAGATTTCAAACATCCATCCATTCATTCAAACTTTCATAGTAGATGACAAGAGTGTTGCTCAAAAAAGTTTCCCAGTCCACTACTTCTCTTACAACATATAGTGTGCGCACACAAGTTCAACTTATTTGAAGGTCTCCACTTTGAATGCACCTCAAAACGTTACTAAATAAACAAAATTGGCCGTATCCTAATCGTTTGCGACGTTGAGTACTTTATATGATTCGTACGTACCAAAAATATCAATACAAAGAATGTTTACATTGACAGAAAGTTTATTTTTAGGACAAATCCCAGAAAAATAACGTTTTACTTATGTGAATTAAATTTTTCACATCATAAAGCCAAGGATGTATAGCCTGTTAGTTATTAAGCCATAAGTCTTCAGCTTTTAGCCAGAATTTGAGAATATTTGCTCATTGCATTCAAAATATTTTTTCGTCATAAATCGGAGACAAGATCGGCCCCCGTTTCGTTGCGCGGACTGAATGTTTAGTGTTTTTTTAAATATAATGCAATTTAAAGAACACTATTGGATTATTTTGAGAACGTTGGCAGTGATGAATTTGCAAAACTGGTCATTAAATTCGGATCTAGGTATTTAAAGAAATGCTTTTACTCACATTTTAACTGGACCGTTAAAACTGTACTAAACTGGAAAAATCAACAACTTTAGGCGACTGATTTATTTGAATTGATATCCTACACTTAACGAGGAACGATATTATTTAATTTTAGAAATAAATAACCACAAAAACGACCAAAGAAACGATGGATGGATTGTGTGAGGAATGATATGAAAGTTAAAGGAGTGAATGATAGCGTGACGGTTGACAGAGGAGATTGGAAGAAAAAAACGTGTTGCGCCGACCCCAAGTGACATGGGACAAGGGCAGGAAAATGATGATGATGATGAAATATACTCATCGAACACTCCGTGCAAGTATAATTTTATTGCTCCTGACCAAGCTATGTTCCATGGGTACATCCCGTTTGGTAACTTTCCTGTTTCGCCAACTAAACAAAAGACGTGCAAAACTAGTGAAAAAGTCCCTTTTCGTAAATATTTAATCTTCGTACATTGATTCCCGTTTCGTCAACCATAAACAACTGTTTTTTCTATTGTACAGTCAGCTCCTAAAGTTACAAGCATACCTCTTGTTGATGTTGCTATTTTTGGTCTCTCCTTGGCACACTAAGGTTTGTTACGAGAGAACTCAATTTAGAATTCGTACAGAAAGTACTAGGAGAACAGAATCAAGAAGGAGATGTGAGTGCCACTGAAATCGTCTTTTTACTGAATACCCAACAAAAAGTACTAGGAGAACGGAATCATGAAGGACACACTAAGATTTGTTACGAAAGAACTCAATTTGGACAGAAAGTACGAGTACTAGGAGAACAGAATCGTGAAAAAGATGTTGTTTTCTATTTGTTTCCTTAGTTATAAGTACTACTGCTTTTTTTTTCAGGAAGGTGTATTTTTGTGTACCTTGTTTGAGTATTCACGGTAAGTTAGAAATAAATAAGGGTTTACCGAATAGTAACTGTGGTTTTTTTTAGTAGTTCTCCTGAGTCCTAACTGTACTTGCCGAACAAAAAGTTTACCAAACGGGAATGAATATACGTATCTCAAAAGTTGACGAAACTAGACTCAGTGTATGAAAATCAGAATAGTTTCGAAACGGGACATTTGTGATGGTATTTTGTTTACTTGGCGAAACAGGAAAGTTACCAAACGGACGTCTCGTTTGGTAACTTTCCCGTTCCGTTTTTATGGTGTGCAAAATTATTTTTTTCCCGAAACCCTTAACCGAATTATACAAATACAATAGAAAAAAAAATTGATTTGGTCAGTCTTCTTAAAAAAGTTTGGGATCGGTGTGTACCTCATTTTAAACAATTGCTCCAATGCGATGAAAGCCTTAACTGAGTAATAACACATTGTTTTAGCTACCGTATCTATTTCAACCATTACAAAACATTACTTAAACCTTATCACCCAACATTGGCATCACCTTCACGCATATCTCACCCACAATCAGCGCTATAATATCCTCATGCTTTCAAACCGCCATAAACATCAATGTACGACCGGCAGTACACTATGGTGTTAGATAAAAATGTATTAAAATGCACTTTACGACATGGCCGGCGATATGTATGATAAATATTCATGCAAATATAGTCGTACATCCTGGATTCTGCTTAAAAAGGAAAATATCAACGCGGTTGGATTATGTGACAGCTTGAATCGAGTCTTACAGATTAACTGGCGCGGGGTGTAATGGCGGCGTCATTGTGGGATATGTTAGGAAGTGTGGATTGCACTTATGAATGATTGAGTGAGTGCGCTTGCGAGGAAATAATGGGTTTATAGGAAATTATAGATTGACATGTAGCGTTGGTAGCGAGGTATTGCAATTTATTTGATGACTGGAATCGGCTCTTTTGCGATCTTCTTTGTGAGAGAGTGATTAAAAATAATAAACTGAATTTAGCTTTTGCATTTTTTCGCGACTAAAAGGTAATTTTAAAAAAAAACTAAAAAGAGAAAAAATTAAGATTAATAAAGTTTTTTAACTGGTTCTCTTAAAAATTAGGGTATGTAGGACAGGAAATCAATTTTTTGTTACAATACCGATGACTTTTTATTTATTTTTGAATAAATTGATACCGGCGATATTTTTTATGTAATTGAACAAACCCCTATTACAAAAATGTACACCAAAAAAATCGTTCTCACAAATTCGACCGAAAACCGGCCAAAACTCAAGCGAAAAGTTCATAATTATTATAATTAGGGCGCAAAAATGCTGCTCCTCGCCTCACGTAGGCACCAGAGATGCATACTAAGTGGATTACCGTCAAAGAAGACGATTCCATTATTCGTGTTAATCGAAATGAAGTCGATATTGAAAACAATCGACAGGGTAGCGCACGACTCGACAGCTTTATTGTAGGGATGTGACTGTATACTTAAATGTCGATAAGTAATTAGAATTTATCGACTCGGTACATTTTATTGCCAATTTTGCCTTCACAAAAATGTACTTTTTGCAAACTTTTAGGTACACAAATTGTTTTGTGGATGCAGTGTTTTACTAAATCTTTGTGAGACACCAACTTGGTTTTAAAAGAAAATATTCCGTTCTTTCATCAACAGTTTTATTTAGTTGCCCTATGTTATCGATGTCTGATTTTGTTTCATTATTTTCTTCATTGTAATACGCTATAAAATGCAATGAAGACGACCAACGGTTAAAAGATTACTAGCTACGAATAAAGAAATACTGAAACAAGCACCAATGTGTCTCAATCTCTCGCTCATCTTATGGGAATTTAGTTGAAACGTCTCTTCGTGGAGTAGCGTATCTTTAACCGACTGCTAAAAAAGAAGGAGCTTATGTATTCCACGAGCATCTTTTTTTTTCATGTCTGTACAAGTGTACATCGATTTCTCCGTGATTATAGGCCCGATTGATGTGATTCTCATTTCGCTAAGCTCGCGCAGTGATCCCATATCAATTTTATTAACTTTGCTTTGGTACTTCATGAGTTTTTCTCTATGATATGCTTTTTTTTTCTTCCTCTATGTTACATAAACTACGCTCGATCGAAAGAAACAAAGTTCTATAAAACAACTATCGATAAACTGTCAACGATGCGACTCATCACTATTCATTCATACGCACGCACGATTTTCATGTCATTTGCCACGTGTTCAGAGCGTATACACGACTTTAGCTTACTCCCTGAATTAGAAATGATTGAAACAATATTATTCATTTTTACCCTTTCCCATTCTAATTGTTTAAGCGCACGCATTTTATAACACGTGCCAAGAAACGCAACTGAATTTAAATCGATTTAAATTTAGTGTTAGGTATCGATTAAAATACAAAGGGGTGTGATAACGGTTGGTCGATAATATCGATGTTTTTGTACCGTTAGGGACGTGAAACAATCGAAGATGCGGCTTGCTTTGTAATAATCTAGTTCGGATGATGAAATCAAAGGATGGGTTCGATTTGTTGATAAAGATCTCAAAGGGTTTTTCGTCCTCACCTCTGTTATTTTTCATATTAATGTTTTAATAAACAAGCCGACAGCCGGCTTTTGGACCGGAAATATCTGGTCGGTCGTTTAGTACCTACCTACAATCCTAGTTTGAGCATTTATTATATTATTTCTCCTGTTTTATCACAGAAACATTAAAGTTCAGTCATTACTTTCACATATCCATTCAAATAAATTAAAATATGAAACCTTTATAATATTATGGATAGAAAATTGATTAAAAAAACCGGCCAAGTGCGAGTCGTACTCACACGCACACAGGGTACCACCAAACAAAACAGCAAAACAAATTTGTTTTTCATATTATGTTAATGAAAAACAAAGTTACTGCTGCAGTTTGATGAAAAAGTCCCCTATCTCAAAAACTGAACATCAAATCATATTCAAACCAATTTTCGTTGAAAGTTTTTTACGTTCTACAATCCTACATTTTTTCAGAAATTTCCTCCTCTTACTTTAGAAATTAGAGGGACACACAGACACATATTACCACTTTGCAAGTGTCTATCTTTCAAAAGATTGAGTTTGACAAAAAATGATTTTAGGAACTTAAATGTCATTTTTCACCCCGCACAAATTTATAGGTGTGTTGAAAAAAATTAGATCCATGTGTGGGGAACCCCCTTTAATCTTTTTTTTATTTTATTTTTGTATAAAAATCGTTAAGCGGTTTGCAGAATACGACTACCTACCAAGTTTCAACTGTGTAGTCTTAATAGTTTTGGAATAAAGTGGCTTTGACATACAGACAGACATACAGACATGACGAATCTACATGGTTTCCGTTTTTTGCCATTCGGCTACAGAACCCTAAAAAGGTACGGTATTTTTCGCAAGAAACATCGATAACTAAGCTTCGCAAAGAACCGCACAGACAGCTCGATAAACTTTGAACATACAAGGAAAATGTTTTCTACTTCCTGTTATATTTCATCCATATACGTAACCGGTGACATGGACGAGACAAAGGGACATTAAACTTTCATTAAAATCTTAGTAGAATATTTTGCAAAAATGAGTAGATTAAATGTTATGATAAATGAAGCTTACGACGTTAATAATAGAGAGTAATTTTCGTCATAAATGGGAGCTTACTGACATCACTAATACAACAGTGTCCTAAGTTGTGTTTATTTGTCACAAAGGTTTTACTCTCTCTGCGATTCCTTGCAACGGGTAGTTCTTTTTATGAATTTCAATTTTTTTTTTTAAGAAATCATTATGGTTCGAGTTTTTGTAAAGCCAAAATACATTCGATTACGGGTACAACGGTCCATGGTAGTGTAATTACTAATAATCTTTGAAAGTCTTTTATATCTTTGTTTAATTGTCGACGTCTGTGATGAGTATTTAGCTCGTGCCTATATAACAGCAGCTGCTCGGATCGATCTTCAGATTAAGCAGCGCTTGCCTAGATTGATCCGTGGATGCGGACCACCCATTATATACCGAGCTTCCCCCATGCCTCGGAAAGCACGTTAATTGGTTTGTCCCGGCTGTCATTTGTAGAACTTTGACAGTCGTTACGGGTAGTCAGTGGCCCGAAAATTCTGACAACCAGTCTTACCAAAGGATATCGTATCACCCAGTACTAACTGGGTTGTCGAGGTCAGATAGGCAGTCGCTCCATGTAAAATACTGGTATTCAGCTGCATCCACATGCTGCTTTTAGACTAGAAGCCGATCCAGACATAGTTGGGAAAAGGCTAGGCAGATGATGTCTGTGATGAGTTTTCCGCGTGTCCCAAAAGCTGCAGTCAAACTGACTTCTGGACTGCCACTGACAATGGATGAAATAGTACTATCGACACGGAGGAAACGTCTGATATTTTTTCAACTAATAGGTATTTATAGGCAACGATCGTCACCCACTGGACGCCTGTCGGAGGACATCGCCGTCGAGGTAGACCGCGGCGAAGGTGGTGTGACGATCTGATCTCGTTTGCGGGGCGAACATGGCCAGATATCGCTCAGAACAGAGAGGTTTGGAAGGAGAAAAGGGAGGCCTTTTCCCAGCAGTGGGATACTCAAACAGGCTAACAAAAAAAAAATTGGTATTTATCTTGACTTGAATTGAAATGTTTCTCGAAACAACAAATGTAGTAAAATGAAACTGTGCACCTTATATTCAGCTGCTTAAGATTCTGGATCATTTTTAGACGTATTATTTTATTCATGATCATCATAAAGTCTTACCAAGCAGACCCTACCGCGAGCAACTACTAGTGGTCCATTGTAGAGATCGTGGGAACAACAGGTGGACTTGTGTGATGATATCTAATCTGATAAGACGTAATGTGACAGTTTCACCAACGACATCAAAATGAGACGCACGCCTGTTTTGCGAACCTCCCTTTTACATAAGTAGTTTACTTATTTTCCTGCTGTTTTGACATAGCTGTTGTTTTATTTTTTACCAAATATTTTATATTTTCACATACTAGTATAGATGGCGCAGGGTCTAATGATTTGCCGTCTTATGACGACAGGCCGTGTCGACGGCCACGGTTCGTGTCCCACGCGCGCCTCGAAGAGATGTCAGCAACGATGTAGGGGTCCGCAAGATCCGATGCCTGCCAGGGCTGCGGGACTGTTCGAAAGAGATACTGTGGCCCTGGAACACAAAGGGTAAAGAAGGAACATGGATGGGTTTTAGTCAGTACAAGTCTGACACTCCCTTCCGCTCCGCCCAGAGTGGGGGGGGGGGGGTCATTTGATGATATTCCATCCGAAAAAAAATAAAAAGTCTAAGGAGACTGGTAAAATGGTTTCTAAGTGGTGGACCCAGCTTCGCACAGGACAAAACAGTAAATCAAAATTATACAGTGTGTCCGGTTTGGACTAGCGAATCTTTAGGTACTTAAAATATTACAATTATTCTATTATAATAAAATGTTAATTTGCAAAGAATTTGTTATCAAAAATTTTTTGATAAATGCATAATTTTTTGATATTTTTCTGGAGTATAATTCCTTTTTTTTAGTTACGATAACGTTAACCCATTATTTCATAATGTAAACGATAGAAAATATCTTTGCCCTCCTTTTAAGCTTATTTCTATCTCAGCAAGATCAAAACTTTGAGAGATACGATTTTTTGACAAAATGGCTGCCAAACTCACTGTACTCATCTATAACAGCAGTGACTTCATAGGTACAGACCGTAGCTTATTCTTTACGTTTACCTATTCTAGTCTTGTTTACAGTGTCCGCTTTTCCTGTTACAACGTCACCTGTGCCGTTAGTCCATCGAACTTGAAATTCATGTGCATTTTCAATGACAGCGTACACACGTTTAGCCGATAATTGAAGATGTTAATTTAGTCTGCTTTAACTGTTAATCAGGGGTGAGGATGGGAATCAAAGGACATTGGGACCTTAAGTATGGAAAAAATACCCACGGCGAACATTAACGAATTATACCTTATTTTAAAGCCTGAGATATATAGATATAGCAGCCTGAGGCGCATTATTGTGAGTAATGGGAATATTGAGATATCCAGGAAAATATTTTATGTCGTAATAAAATATATTTTATAAGTTTTTGGATTTCAGTATGCTTACTGCTTTTAGTTGCCTTTATTATTTTTATAAGAATTATTTGACCTTTAACCTGGATATGTTTATAAAAGAAAAAAAAAATCGTTATTTATTAATTATCATAATCTATGACAACGCTCCAACGACCGGACCACAGATAACATTTTTCGTTTTGAAGAAATCATTTCATCTTTAAAAAATGTGATAGCGAGTTAGCAAAAAGTGCAAACTAGTTCTTGTATTCTGGCAATAAACATAACTAACACACCATACACAAAGGGTGTAAATAGACCCTTAACACTTAACTTAGCAGAAAGGCACTAGTTCTCCCCGTCTTTGCGATAATTTTTTTCTTCTAGATTATACCTGGGAACCTTCTATTTACGGAGATATTGGGGGTCAAACTTCCAACTTTTTCACAAGTTTTTTTTTAAATACATGTTTTTAATGTAAGATTTTTACTTTACACACCTCCACGACTCCCGTACTATTCAATCCATCCATCAGCACAATGCTTTGAATGCTTTCCATCGAGTCCTACCGTAAAACGTGAATTTTCACCCCAAAACAAAAGTCGCTTCCCTGCAATAATTTTTGCGTAAAGTTACTTAGTTTGATGTACAGAATGCTTGGTTGACGGCAATGTGAAGGGTCTGTTTACACCCTGTATACCACACCACCACACCACCCATACCATACCATATTAGATCAAATTTTGGGAGTTAGCAACAAGAAAAACAAAATTAACAAGTATGTAAAAAAAGACGAACATTTGTTTAAATCCGAACACACAGCGACATCTATTGGCTTTTGCGTGCAATTCAAATGTAAACTGGTTCATTAAATAGAACTTTCCATTCGGTAGAACGATGTAACTTGATACGTTGTATTGAGAAGTGAGCACAGCCTGAACTTAACTAAGTTGAAACTTAGTAAAGGCTAGAATCCAGAGATGGCGCCACTGGTTTCGTTAAAGCCTCGTTTGGAATGCGACACCATTTATAATTTAAATAAAACAAACATAGACTAGCAAAAATTTAATTGTCGTAAATAAAACATATTTTTAGTTCTAAATTCCATTGAAGTCAGCTGTCAGGCTTCGAAACCAATCTATCTACACATATAAACATTATCTATTCAAATAAATAAAATTGAAGTGTCTGAAAGTTGTTATTTTGATATTACTATCAAAATAACAACTTTTTATTGAATGCATATGAAAATATAAACGGCACATAGGTATAACAAAAAAACATTTTTTTTTCTTTTTTTTCTGTCTGTCTGTTTGTTCCTGCTAATCCTCGAAATGGCAGGACCGGTTTTGACGGGACTTTTACTGGCAGATACCTGATGTTATAAGGTCTAACATAAGCTACTTTTATTTTAGAAAAATAATTAGGGCTCCGTGCACAAAAATTAGAAACTTTGAAATTGTTTACATAATCCGATTCAAACGGCTAATCTTCGAAACGGGTGGACCGATTTTGACGGGACTTTTACTGACACATAGCTGATATTATAGGGTCTAACTTAGGCTACTTTTATTTTAGAAAAATATTTAGGGGTCCGTGCAAAAAAAATTAAAACCCTTGAAATTTTTAACAAAAAAATTTCGTTTCTAAAAGAAAAGTCATTTTATTGTTTTATAATAATTTCACGCGAATGAAGGTCGCGGGCAACAGCAAGTTCTAAATATAAATATTTGATTGACTCAATATGCCAGAAACTTCATGACTACGGATGTTTATATTTCTACAGTACCTACAGAAACTAAGCATACGGTATGTGTACAATGTAACTTGAATCGTTGTATTGAGCACAGCAGAACTTAACTTAGTGAAGGCAAGAATCCAGAGATGGCGCCACTGGTTTCGTTAAAGGCTCGTTTATTACTGTGTTTATATTATAAATGGTGTCGCAGTGACACTATTTATAATATAAATAAAACAAACGTAGACTAGCAAATATTTAATTGTTTTAAATAAAACATATTTTTAATTTAAAACTAAATAGATGAATCACACGAGTTACTAAATAGTTAAGCTAGTTAGTAATTTATTTTATTTTCATTCACTAAATGAGAGTCCCTAAGTTTACTGAAAAGGACAATCAATGTAACACTTACCGTGATGTAGTCTTGGGCCATCGTGAGAAGAGAATACCAGGCGAAGTATACCGGGTGTAAACAGACCCTTCACATAGCCGTCAACCAAGCATTCTGTACATCAAACTAAGTAACTTTACGCAAAAATTTTTGCTGACTTTTTTTTTGGAGTGAAAATTCACATTTTACGGTGGGACTCGATGGAAAGCATTCAAAGCATTGTGCTGATGGATGGATTGAACAGTACGGGGGTCGTGGAGGTGTGTAAAGTAAAAATCTTACATTAAAAACGTGTATTTAAAAAAAAACTTCTGAAAAAGTTGGAACTTTGACCCCCAATATCTCCGTAACTATAAGGTTCCCAGGTATGGTCTAGAATAAAAAATGATCACAAAGAAGGGGAGAACAAGTGCCTTTCGTATATGATAAGGGTCTATTTACACCCTTATTATTTCCTTTATTTGTTTCTATACAAATTAATTAATTAATTAATTATTTTTTCTTGTTCCTACAAGCAAACTACAT
Organism: Noctua comes; assembly: GCA_963082995.1. NCBI lineage: Eukaryota > Metazoa > Arthropoda > Insecta > Lepidoptera > Noctuidae > Noctua > Noctua comes. The sequence goes on from OY720288.1 coordinate 9,615,498, forward strand.
CATCAGATGTAAGGTAATCTTCAAAACTATTTATCCGAAATTATACTGTCTCTTACGGGATATCTTCCGTGATTGTTAATTATTTTGAGCTCTCGATATTTCGGCGTAGTTGCAAGCGCCATGATCGCGGGTTGACTGGAGAATGCGGGTGGGTGGAAAATAAATTGTTAAGAGCAGACAAATCTTTGTCTCTTGCTTCGCTCACTACTGGAACTCGACACGAAGTCACAATATCGGGAGCTCAAAATAATTAACAAACACGGAAGATATCCCGTAAGTGACAGTATAAGTTTAGTTATAAACCGTGAAAGCTTAAAACACTATTCATCCGATTTAAAAAAATCTTTCATTGGTGGAAAGCCTAGTGCCTTAGGGACAGGATATGTTTTGTAGATACCAGACAAACCCGCAGGCAGAAGCTTGTGTAAAAATAATACAAGTAGGTACATTAAAACAGGTTATTTATTTATTGAATTTTACCGATTTGTAAATTGGTCTACCTTGAGTGACGTGGACATGAATAACCTCAAAATCATTGCTCCCATGCTCCTTGTCATACTTGATTCTCGTGTCACATACGATTTGGTCCACCGGGGTAAAGAGATCTGAAATTATGCTTTATGTTAGTTACTTTTAAAAGAGAAAGTGTACGGCCTTTTTTTCGTACTTTCTGTTCATATTTTAAACTACGTTCAGACACCAGCACATCAAACTAAACGAAACTGTCAAATTTTCCCAATCAACCTTGAACCTAATGCTTTAGCGATAAAGTTGAAAATCTATTAAAGAAATTTGACAGCTTGATGTGCTGGCGACTGTACCTAGCCTATGTTAATGCCTATTTTTTTTTTAAACACAGGTTACACTGCATGTTTAACTCTAGCTTTGTCAAAAAACTAAGTTATTTTCAAACATATTTGTTTTTAATTCTTTTGGAGAAGTTCCCCTTAATAATATTGTATTACTAGCTGTTGCCCGCGATCTTCGTCCGCGTGAAATTTTATAGCCTATAACCTTCCTCGATAAATGGGCTATCCAACACTAAATGAATTTTTCAAATCGAACCAGTACTTCCTGAGATTAGCGCGTTCAACTAAACAAACAAACTCTTCAGCTTTATAATAATAAATAATTAAGTATAATTATAATTATAAATATTTTTTTTTTAATTATTTTTATATTTTTTAATGTTTTTTATATTTTTTTATTTCCAGAAATATTAAAAAAAATGTAGAAGATTTGTATGAAAATAAATAAAGAAATAATAAGTATAGATTTTTTCTGGCCGCTTCTTTAAATTTTGGCTACAAATTGTTCAAAACGTGAATTAAAAACTGTTATTATTAAAAAATAAAAGTTACTAACTTCTGCCACTCTTACAGTTGACTTTATACAGGGTGCACATATCTTCAAACTCGGCCAGCCAGGGTGTTAGTTCGTCATAGCCACACACTTTTTTTCCTCTGTTATCAGAATTCTTGTAAGTGGAGCAGCTTGATAACATGTCACAGTAGTATTGTTTATCACGATCGCCCTTCAAATCAAAGTTTGGCTGAGAAATACCGACGATTTACACTCAAGATTAAAAAAAAGCTGCAAAGCACTCATCAAACTTTTCCCGAATACTAATCTGTATTTATACTCAGGTGTTTCCCTCACTAGTAGCACTTGGAGAAAATGGGTCCTGCCCCCATCTTCACGAACGCTTTGATTTGATTTCGATCACTCTATATCTATCTCGCTCGCTGTCATTATGCGAAAAAAACGGCCAAATGCGAGTCGGACTTGCACACAGAGATTCATAAAAATTAAAGATTTAAAAAAAAAAAAAATTAACAATTAAAGGGCCTCCTACTATGGAGATCTCTTTACCACCATAGTAGGAGGCCCTTTAATTTTTAATTAATTTTTATGAATGTCTGTGTGTCTGTGAAAATTTCAACTGTCTACCTATTACGGATCATGAGATACAGCCCGCTGACAGATAGACGGATGGACGGACGGACAGCGGAGGCTTAGTAATAGGGTCCCGTTGGTTACCCTCGGGTACGGAACCCTAAAAACATAGCATTAGGCTTTCCGAATCCAAATCTCGAACCTGGTGTTTGTGAATACGGGGGCTGGACCTGCAGTGTCGACATTCGAAACGACGCTGTCGCTAACTACCGATCGAGAGAGAAAATCGGTTGCCGTAAAATTGGAGGACGTGCTCCAATAAAATAATTGGTATACAGGGTTGTCCAAATAGTGACGTCATAAAAAAATATTCCTCACGCCCAATGGGATCCGAAAATACCCCATGAATTTTCCTTGATTCCAGTTTTCTTTTTTTTTCCGATTCTTGAATATTTTATGGGAACTGCTTTAAATAAATTATAACTTTATTTAATACACAGACAGAGTTTTTAACTAATGTAGGCATTTACGTAGGTACCCAATCAATTTAATAAATGAATTTTTGTTCCAAAAAAGATATTTGATATTTAATTTCTCCCCTGGGCCCGTGGAATCAAATTTTTTTATGACGTCACTATTTGGACCACCTGGTATAGCATAGTGTGGGACGCCCCACAACTAGACGGACCATCATCTGCCTAGCCTTTTCCCAACTATAATGGGGTCGGCTTCCATTCTAACCAGATGCAGCTGAATACCAGTATTTTACATGGAGCGACTGCATCTGACCTCCACAACCCAGTTAATACTGGGTAGTACGATACCTTTTGGTAAGACTGATTGTCAGACTTTTTGAGCCACTGACTACCTAACGACTGTCAAACATCTACAAATGACAGCCGGGAACAATGGCTTAACGTGCTTTCCGAGGCACGGAGAAAATTCGGTATGTAATGGGCGGTCACCCATCCATAGACCAACCTAGACAAGCACGGCTTAACCTAAATATCGACCCGAGCGGCTGTTATTATTTAGCCACGAGCTCCTCGAGCTCCACCAAAACTAGACGGACCGACGAACTTTAAAGAATTGCCTGGAACAGACTGGAGTCGGACGTCTGGGTGTTACCTACGGCGCAACTTAAGAGAAACCTCTGACCAGCTGTGAACTGCTATAGACTTAATTGATTGACCAGCACTCAAAACATATGAAGGACACACCTATTTGACAAGTCTTGTATCATCATCATCATCATTTCAGCCGAAAGACGCCCACTGCTGGACATAGGCCTCCCCCAGGTGTCGCCACATTGACCGCGAACTAGAAGACGTTGCGTTGGAGACCTGGAGAAGCGGTGCGAGACGCATGGCATCAGTCTTGTATACTCACAAGACGAGCTCGCCGTTGAGGTCTCATTTCCACATGATATGAAGTTGCAAGAAATGCTAAAATTGAATATTTAAATTAATTTACAAGTCAAGTAAAATAACGGTTTCAGTCCTCTGTCGAGAACACCGAAGAGTTACACAAGATTTTTTGGCTCATCTCTAGCATAACGAATCAAAGAAGAGCATTGCTTCTGTGCACCCAAATTTCGCCAGTTACGTTTAAGTCCCATGTAAATTTTAATACACAAAATTAAAAAAATAATTAATTATTTTTTAATTAAATTTAATTAAAAACAAATAGATATTTTGTTTAGTTTTCGTACCAAAAACAATAGAAAATATAATAGGATTCATCATTATCAACAACTATGTCACCTAACAACGTAAAAAAAATCTAATCAAACAAAAAAATACTGTTTCACGCCAATTTAAGTTTTAATCATCATTAATCATGTGTAAATCTGTTTAATTGATTGAAAATTATTAATGTACGATATATGAAAGTTTCTTATGAGCCATTGTGTTCACACTTCATAGTGCTCACCTTCATCTCAGTCATCACTCATCAGCATCACAAACGATGGTCGAACTTAGTCTGCTCTGCGTGTAAAACCATTGTACGAAAATGAATAGTTTAACCGACTTCAAAAAGGAGGAGGTTATTTGGCTGGTTAAATTGGCTGTCACGGGACGCCCGCAGATATGAAACATCTATGTTAATATTAGAATTCGTAATTATTAAAAAAACCTGTAACGAAATTTGGAGTTAAATAAATAATAAAAAAAATATTATTTATTTTACTCCATATTTCGTTAATATTAATATTATGGTGCTCCTTCACAGCGAGCATACAGGCTAATGCTCCCGGTGAGGGAGCACCTTTACATTAAAGTATTTTCTTTTATCGATAACTATCGATCAAATCTACATACGACCTAACTACATAACTAATTGAGAAACGTGGAACTTTCGAAAACAGAAAATGTAGATCGACAATCGTTCCAAAACAATATTTATTCTAATGGGAAAAGGTTGATTTTACGTGGCATAGAGAAGGCATCACGCCATGACAGGCGTCATACCATCTTCCGTCACGGCATACGAGTCGGTTTTACTGCCTAGATGTTTCACATCAAAAACTCTAGTATTCTAATGTAGCCCTTAACGCTCTTATTGAGGCTCATATTTGTCCTTCACATCACACGTCGTATCATCAGCCTACAGCAGTCCACTGCTGGGCCTCTCCAGTTGCAATCCACTTAGTTCGATTCTAGGCAAGTCTCATCCCGCTGCTACCAGCCATTGTGCAGAGATCGCCGCTTCACCGAGCTTGAGGGCGTTTCACCCTACGCTTGCCGTTCGCGGACTCCACTCAAGAACACTTTACCCTAGCGCGGTTATCGGTTCTACGACAGTTACGGCCAGCCTATTGCACATTGCCACTTCAGCTTGCTTATTCTATGAGCTATGTCAACAACTTTGGTACTCTGATCTGCGGTCTTTGGTTGATATCAATTCCCAAAATACTATTATGCTGTTCTATTCTAGAGAGAAATTGAAGTGAGCGCACAACAGTAAGTAACCGTCATGGATCGTCATGAAAGCGTCCAGTTTTGTTGCATTATTTGTGTCGTAGTGCAAGTAAATATTACATGCTTATTTTAGTGTTGTTGTGAAAGCCTTTGGCAGCAACCGTCGAGGCATGTCCAAGCTTTGTACAGTGCTGTAAGGATCTCGTGGCAGAGGTGTTAATCTAAGTTAAAGTACACCCACATTTCGCCAGTTATGATCCCATGTAATAGGAAGTGGGATCATAACTGGCGAGCCTTTACCATCAACAGGGCCCAAATCCAGGCTCCGAGGCTGCTACTGAGAAATTCTAGATGGAAAAACTCAGTAACGCATTGCCCGACCCGGGAGTCGAACCCGAGACCTCATGTTCAGCAGTCGCGTTTGCTTCTACTAGACTAACGAGGTAATTACCAAACATAATTAATCAATCTTCGCCTGAACAGAAGCACACTCGAGTATGTACAAGGTGTCTAATTATACTGATTCTACCAGACGTGAAGGTGTCGAACATACCAGTCCAAAAATTAAAGATATTTTTTATATATTTTTTTATTTACGTAAACTCATCTTTGTCCAGCGGTGGCAGTTTTACACAGTAGGCGTCCTCAGTTTTAACATAAGCTGAAATATAAAATAAATAGATATTTTAATGAAACTGTTGGAAAATTTAATACTTAGAAATATTATCAAGAAATAATTTATGAAAGACAAAACTTAATTCTATTAATTTTGTTTTAATATTTGTACGCCGTTGACGTCAAACATAGAGATCTCTTAACTTAATATTTGTCGGATCCGACCGTTAGTATGGACATACAATGAATCGCAAGTGCGCTGGTGGTGACATCACGCGATCTTTTTACCAGTCTACCCACACCACGGCGTGCTTTTACAGAGCCCTGATGTTCAGCTCGAGGCGAGGGCGACAGTTCATGTCTGATCGCAGCGGAGTTGAACGTCCTGGAACTGTACCCGATTCATTGTGCCCCGTGTTGTTGTGTTAAATTGTAATCTCAAGTAATTTCTTAGTTTAATAGAAACAGTGTATCGCACCCAGTGTATTTTTATTGCATGAAACCCATCTTCTGCCCACATGATGTACAACCCCAACGGAATAAATCCTGACATATCCGTCATATTTATACCTTTTACACCTATGTTTAGCAAATAAAAACCTTTGGCTTAAAATTTTTGGATACAAACTGTGAGAGTCCAAAGGACCAATAATTCTGGAGGAATAACTATTTGCTAAGTGCCAAGAGTGGTGAATACAAGGTCAAATTCAATTCACAAACAACCCCGCTGACGTCTGATAGCACGTCATATCGTTCCCCGCCTAAAGTTTCGCTAGCTAAGTTCACGGGAACCGGTTATATGCTTGTTTATTTAAAGTCGGCTGATAAAAATTACGAATTATAAAAAAATATGAACTGCCTCGATGGTTTAGTGGTCACAAGTGCGACTGCTGAGCATGATGTGCTGAGTTCGATTCCGAGGTCGGGCAAAGTGTTATTGGGTTTTTCATCAGGAATTTCGTAGTAACAGCCACGGAGTCTAGATCTGTGCCCGGTTGATGGCAATAGGCTCGCCCCCTATTATAAGAGACTTAAGCATGACTAGCAAAATGTGGGTGTACTATTAAGTAAACCTGTGCCTAATCCTTCGGGAATTGCAGGCGTGATGTTATGTTAACAGGTCACCTACTAGTATTATAATAGCAGTTATACTCCATGATGTCACAGGAGTCTAAGAACCTCCTTGCTTTGCCATTACGGTCTACACCACACTTTTCCACCGCATCATGGATGCATGTTTTCGCTTTATAGCACGCCTGAAATGATTAATTCCTAATTAATTTAGCTTACTCAGGGAATACTTCACGGAGAATAACTCAGGGTTTTGATTTGATAAGGCCTGAAAAAGATCTTTAGGATGATTTCCACCAAACGGCGTACGGATTCGGCGACAGCCGATCGTGTTCGGCAGGATGTCGATGCAAACGATCGGCTCCGGATAGTCGCTTGCGAACGCATCCGTTTCTGCACCTAGCCAAATAGTTTAATTCCTACCGTGTCGGATACGACGACAGGCGAACGGAGCCGATCGCGCGTCGCAGCATACTTTCGGATAGGATCGCGTGTCGCGGATGACATCCGCGGTCAAGCTGCGGTGCGCGGCGTGGTAATATAGACTTTAATTACTGAGTACACGATTTAATATCGTTTAAAGATTATAAAATCCGTTCCGGTCCGTTGCGATGCGAGCCGTTTGATGGAAATCATCCTTAGAATCCATCAAACAGTTATTTAAAAAACAATCGTGTTTTGAGTATTTCTCTGTAAAGAATAGATGAATAAGGAATTAATGATAAGTAAAATAAAACTACTTATCCATATTCAATTAATAAAAAACTTTGCTTAGTACCCACCACAGTCACGAATATACTTAAACTTGTTTATTTGTATATTTTTATTTTTATGGTCTTGTATATTTTCGCTGGCGACAAACGGGAAAAAGTTCCTGTTTGTTGCCAGTGATTCATAAAGGGTGTAAATAGACCCTTAACATATCCGAAAGGCACTTATTCTCCTCGTCTTTGCAGTCATCTTTTTGTTCTAGACCATGACTGGAAACGTTCTAGTTACGGAGATATTGGGGGTCAAAGTTCCAACTTTTTCACAAGTTTTTTTTTAAAACATATTTTTAATATAACATTTTTACTTTACACACCTCCACGACCCCCGTACTGTACAATCCATCCATCAGCACAATGCTTTGCATCAATCAGCAAAGTTACTTAGTTTGATGTACAGAATGCTTGGTTGACGGCTATGTGAAGGGTCTGTTTACACTCTGTATAATATGACACATAATTATGTTCCCCAAGAAGTACCAGGCTGACATGAGCTCAAGGTGGTATGCATTTAAATAATTCTGAGTATAGGTACGGTCTTCTAGTAATAAATACCTTCTTGGATTCATGCCAGCCTAGTTCTGTTCGTAAGGTTACTGCCCATAACTAGCACAACTGTACTAACACTACTCGATCCCAAGCAATGTTTTGAGTAATATTGTATTACTCAAAAATACGGTGGGGTTTTTTATTTATTTTTATCAGTTCCCGTTGGCCCCACCACTGGGGCAACGGGTGGTGGGGCTAACGGGAAGACACCGACCGAATTGGCAATCAGAAGAGACACATTAAAGGAACATTAAGTACAAGACATTAAAGAGTTGGAAGTCATGGGGAGAAGTCTTGCCCAGCAGAAGCATCATGCAGTCTATGCGTAACAGTACGTACAAAACACGCCTGAAAACTGTGAAACTGAAGAATATTTTTAACCTTCTATAACTTACTTTCGTAGTTTCAGATTGCCAGACGAATACCATCAATATGACCGTCACTGTAAAACAATTTCTTTAACATTAGATACAGATCATGCTTATCATTAAAAATTGAACCATGTAAGAATCACAGAAAGCGCGCAAAAAATTACTTTGCGTCTGGCGTTCCGCGCGGGTTCCGTCGCCGTCGGCGTTGTTGTGGCCAGAATTTTATTAAAAGTTGGTAAAACAAAACGAGTGGAAACAAAGACCAAATCGTTCGAAGTCGCTATTATGTGGAAAGTGTGCGACACTGCGATATATGCATGCTGGTCCAGCGACACAAAAGCCCTTCTGTTGAATAGATTCTAACGTAGTAGTTGACATGTAATTTTTTTCTAATAGATTCAAGGGTTAAAAATATAATACTTTCTATGAAAAGTACTAAAGTAAATAAATAACTGGCTATACATAAAGTACTCCTCTCCATCGCTGCTATCCGGGAACGTACCACCAGATGGGCAGCATTCGCACGTTGAATGGCAATGTGTGCCTTTTAATAGATATAATTTGAAGTCTAAGTATCCATGAAAATGTGTTTTTTTTGTAGATACGACAGCTAGATAAAATCTGTTCGCAAAAATTTGGAATGAAGTCGCCTGTCACTGCTACATAGGTTTGTTGGCTACACATTTCATTTGTTTGCCTTATGCCCATTTCATGTAACCAGCTTAACATATCATGATACAATTACCATGTTAGGCAAAAACACTCAAAAATAAGAAAAAAATGATCAAATTAAGGAAAAAATCAGGTACTTAAGACAAGGCTCACCAATTTGGAACGTGACGAAATGCATTTTCAATACAAGTATGGGCGTACCCTCACATAGAACTTCCAATGACAAAATACTTTTCTTTTTTAAACAAATATTTTTTACAGTTATTTTATGACTTTATTAAATTGAATTTTATATTATAGAAGGTCGTTTTGATATGAAACCAAATCTTATAGTTTTTTACTGTAACTTCATCAATTGTTTACAAAATCGGTGATCCACTACGTATAAGCAGGTTAAAGGTATATAGGATGACTGGTAATTAGTGGCCAATACTTAAACACGTGATTGTACTCAAGATAACAAACAACTTTCCCATACAAATATTTTTTTATACCTTCTCGTTCACTTTTATCCCAATAATACAACAGCCCTATGAAATTCGCGCGCGCGCGTCTGTCACCTATCAGCTGTTAGCCGCGTGACGCCGTTCTGCCTCATTACTATATACAGTGGGAGGCGGAACAGCGTCACGCGGCTAACAGCTGATAGGCACAGGCGCGCGCACGCGAAATTCGTATGGCTGTTGTGTTATTGGGATAACAGTTAACGAGAAGGTATAAAAAAACGAAGGTATAACTAGGTATTAATAAAATATTTTTTTGGTAAAGTTGTTTATTATCATGAGTATAATCACGTGTTTAAGTATCGGTCACTAATTATCAGTCACCCTATATAAGACAATTAATTCTCGCACGACAACGCACGTCCGGACGGACGATCGGGGCTCACAAGCGCCATCTTTGCTTCGTCCCGTCCGACGGCACGGACGGGAACCGCCTAGCTTATCTTTCAAACAGAATAATTACCTAAATTTTATTTTGTAATTTGCAAAGCTCTTAGTTTACCTTTGAAATACATGTTATTTGTACAAAGTAGAATTCAAAATCTGTAATAAGTAAATTAATTCATCGTTTATTTTTTTAAATATTATTGTTTGTTTCGAGTGGAATTATTGTATTATGTACGCCGCGTCCTACTCCTAACCAAATCGATTGATCACACGATTACAACAACAACATCTATTTATTTTCAGGCTACTTTGGTCCATAGATCTTACAGACTAACATACATATGATAAAATACAAATTGTTTTAGTAAATAGAATCTTAAAACTATGTTAGTGACGCGACGCTCGCGTGAAGTAACTCTTCACGCGAGCGTCGCGTTGAAATGTCACTGGTTTGTTTAGAAAATCGGAAGGCCCTCACCTCGACCCGACCACGTGTTCGACTTCGAAAACACGGCTCTTGCGAGATCGCGCAACTGATCGCTTTGGTTAGGATGCGGCCTTAGGTAGGTATGTGTTTTACTCGCGCAAATTAGACATAGGTACACCCGGTGGCACGTCAAGCTCTACAAAACCAGTATAACCTGACTTCACTTTGTATCAGCTTCCCGTACGATAAGAGATCAGCTTAATTTGGTTTTGCATAGCTTGATTGGCCGCCGTGAGTACTACGATAAACTCTGTTTTATTTTCCTTTTGCAGGATTTAAATTTAATACGTCTAAGGTTCTATGTAGGCGCTGAAGCATTGCAGTAAAATATTGCATTAAAGAAGACAATTTTACTTTAAATATGCGTCTGTTGATGAAGTGTGCAGTAAGAAGCCTTGTAAGGCTTATTCTTACTGCAACACTTTTGGGAATATTTGTGGGGCAAATAGAAACAAAGAAATATGGTGTATGTATTTAATTTGGACTCATTTTTTATCTGATCCGCTCAGCTGCATCAAGTACGACTGGAAGCCTACCCCAGTTGCGAAAAAGGCTAAGCAGATGGTGATAATCTCGAATGATGATAATCTTATGAATTTTGCAGAACTAGATGGGGAATTCCCGTTGACCCCACTGGCATTGCCCCACTGGTGGGGTCAACGGGAAAAATCAAAACCGTCGTTTCGCTGGCTCCAATATAAGAAAATATTTACACTCCAGTCTGTACGCTGCATAACATTCAAAGCGATGTCTGCATGTCAAACACAGTTCTACTGAGTAAATCTTGAGTAGTTGTGGCTAAAGTTCTGTAGCAGACAGAAACCATTACTGCTATGTATATGCATGAGTGCTTCTGCTATACATCTCGTTGAACAAGCATAGTCGCTCACATCTAATAAACATAAATCACTTAGTCTTATAATTCCTGAAAAAATGCCCTTGGCCATAATCGGAACTGACTCCATATTGTTTTTTAGTACAAGTCCTTTAAAAAAAAAGCCCAGAGCGAGTCATTTATTATTTAGGAATTAGCTATAATTCATGTGTTTGTTTTTGTATTTTTGTCTCTTTTTGGTTTTTATATGGGTTTTGGACCTGAAATAAATGGAATATATATCACTACACACACTACACTTTTTCAATGCTTACCAACACCGTTCTATATATTTTTTCATTCAGATTCGGAAAGAATAATATAACACTGTATTTCGATATTTTATTTAAATAAATTAAAAATGAAGAAAGCTCCTTAAAAACTCAGAGTGCACTTTTGATTACTCACTGGTTTAGATCACTTGAAATGACAAAACAAACAAGGACGTACATGTGAGTGTATTAAATGGCCGTACAACGCTATAATCGTGTAGTTGGACTATGAATTATGAAAACAATGTCACATTTTCAGATACCATGCCTAGATGCAGGAGTTTGCGCGCACTCTAAAAAACGAGCCTGCGGCGTCCTCAAATCGACGGGAGAAGTGCGATGGTTTTTAGACAAATGTGATATTCTCGAGTTCAACTGTGAATATAAGACAAGTAAGTACCTCTTCTTCTTCTTCGTCACAGCGATCGTGGTCATCACGTAACTCTTCTTTAGGGGTAGATATGATTCACCTCGCGATCGTTTGCCCCATCTCCTTGCTGGCCGACATCTTGGTGCAGTCGTGCAAAGGACCTTTCCTCAGCCAGAAGTTTTGACGTCGTCACAGCCAAGGCTCATCGAATTCGGTTATTGAGATTATGTATAAAACTAGAGTCTCTCCAGAGGGCTTCGTTGGTATAGTGATGGGATCTGCTTCGACTGAGCTTGAGGTCCTGAGTTTAATTTCTGGCAAAATATTGTTAGGTTGGCCTATCAGGAATCTTTCAGAAGAAGCCATGGAGTTTGAATTCGTGCCCCGTTGATGGCAAACTCGCTCGCGTCCTATTACTTGGACTTTAAACATAAATGGCGAAATGTGGCTGTACTATTAGGTACACCTCTAGCTAACCCTTCGGGAATTACAAGCGTGGTGTTATCTTATATTATTAGAACTACTTCCTCAATCTTTTTTTACTGTTTCAGAATTCTCGAAGACAAAAAATTCTTACTGCTCACATGTACCACCGCTATAACAAGACAGCACATTGACTATGTGATGAGGATGAGTTACTCCGAAAATAAAGGATAAATGACTTATAGCTAGCTTTTATTTAAAAAAAAACATGAATTACAAAATCCAACTAAACTAGAATATTTGATTCAACAAACGTATCATAATTTTGGCCGACATGAATACACTACGGAAAAATCTGAAAGAACAGAGAATGATAAAATTATTAAAGAGTGTCAAGAATTTTTTTTTTTTTTATCAAATAACCCTCCTTTTGGGCTTCGAGGCAGTCGGGTTAAATAAGAGCAGCAGCAGAACACACTTTTAATCTCGATCTAAAATTATGTTGAAAAACATGTCTGCTAAAATAATGCCAAATCATTTTTACTGGCAAAATGAATCGCATTTCCATTGCGCGTGTGTTACAAAATTACCCATCTGATGAAAATTAAAAAATATAAAGATAAACTTCAATGAAAAGGTGAAGTCACTTACTGTACTTCCAATAACAGTTGACACGGAGCAAATGGCAGAAATTTTCAAATTTTCCGTAACCAAATTCGTCATCAAACCCACAAACAGGATCCTCTATGTTCTGGCAAAGTAACGCCAATGGACACCAAGGATTTACTTTGTCATCGTCACTTTGCTGACTTGGACTGACCGAGGGTTCACCTCCAAATGATCGTCGGGATCCCGGCTGAAAAGATAGAAAATTTCATTAAAATCTTCAAAAAATCGGTGCATTTACCTACCTATTAACATAGAATCATTGAAATTTTTAAAAGAGCTAGTAAGTATGATTTTCTAGTTCTACAAAATTTTCTATCGTTTCAACCTTCAAATTACTAAAAATTAAATCTGAAGACACATATGTTTATTTGTTAATGACATAGTTAAGATCATCTCTTGGAGCAATAAAACCCTGTACTAATGTTTGAATTTTTTTAATACTAATATTTTAAATCGTTACAAGGGAGTCACAATGCACTTGCCTGCAACAAAGGTAAATTAGTGACGTCTTCAATAAGAGGTGTCGGGTCAGTATCACTGTTGTCTTTCATTATCAAGTCTTTGGCCAGCTTGCCATATTTAGGAATATTTTTCCCCAGTCTTACCACAGGATTGTCTCTGGAACTATCTCTGCTATTATTGTTTCTTCGTTTAATTTGAGGTGCCTCTTCAAATTCTGCTTTAGTAGGTAATTTCGGTTTTTCCAGACCTTTGCTTAGATTATCAATAAGCTTTTTTATCATGTCTCCGCTACTGTCTACTGCTTTTACTAAATGTTCAAGCGCTTGATTTTGATGCATTAGCTTTTCTTCTATAAAACTGATAAAATTTTCTACCGAATTTTCGTCGTTTTCCATATCTCGTTTGATGACAGCCTGTAAAGTGTATGGTGAAATTATTTTTTTGTTATTCTATTTACAATGAAATATTACAGTACTCGTTTCTTGTTTTCACATACCGGGGTTCGACCAATAGTTTTCACAACAAACTTATTATTTTCCAATGAACCAATATTCGCCATGTTTGAATAAGCAGTTATTGCCAAGACCACAAAAGCTGGAAAAAAGAAAACATCATTTAGTTTTAAGCAATTTTTTTGACTTATTTCCAAATGCTTGAGAGAAAAAAATACACAGTTCCAATGAATAAGTATTCATTAGTCTCCGTAAAATGACGGAGTGAACACAAAAACCCTTAGAAAGAAGGACTGTCCATAATATGACATGAGGATCGATATTCTTCCTTATTGACAAATCTATGCACAAATTCAGCGTGTATACGTGCGACGATGGGGCGTAAAAGCGCCTGCGCAAAGATCGTTCGGGTGTACACTAAAACTCGCGCGGGTGCACGGAGCGGGTGTAGTTCAGGCTGTCTTGTTAAATTAATCCTTCGAAAAGCCGTCCCACGTGCCCGCGTCTTTAAGCACTGATTCGTTTCCATACAGACCCGCGAGTGTGCACCCGCGCGAGTTTTAGTGTACACCCGAACGGTCTTTGCGCACGGCGCTTTTACGCCCAGTCAGTCAGTTAGTCTGTAACCTCATTAAAATCCTCCTAATTACAAACTCGAGTGCATCATCCCATTGGATGTACCAAAGAACTCGGTCCTTTCTTCTACAGATTGATTGGCAGTACAGAACCAGTCTCACCGATAACTAAGGGTCTCATGATGCGTACTTGAGATCCGGGGCGCTACAAGTAGGCCGGTCGTGGTGCTTACTCCACTTATAGTGTTGGTAATTGACAACCAGTAGCAACTCGTTTTGATACTTGCTATTTTTGTTCAGAGATAAAAGCATCAAAACTTTCCATTGTATATGCACGACATGCGAGAATTGGAAAGAGTGGAGGGAGGTCTTTGCCCAGCAGTGGGACACCGTGAGCTGATTAAATACTAATAATAAATGAATGCACAGTCAGTGTGAGAGATGACACGTTGTGTGTGACACAAACTTTTACCAAGGATTCATTGGTATCTACAAAATCATTAAAAAAAAACAGCTGTTCCATATGAAAATGTAAAACGTACATAGTCAAAAGTTATTAAAAAAAAAAATGAAGAAAATGTTTGAAATCGATTAGGTTCATTCCTTATTTAGTCAGATTAAATATAAACCACAGAATATTTAAACGCGAGATATAAGCACGTTTAAACGGTGTAAACAGCCCATTTCGATTCAACACAGGATATTCCTTACGTTTAGCGTATCATTAGTAATTACCGTCATCTCGTTACATTAATTACATCCTCTGTAAATGTTTAACATTCACTAGTACGCAAATTAAATCGATTTCTGTTTAAAGGTCACATGTATCGAGAAGGTGTAATTCACTTAAATTGTGTGGGTTTAACTAAGCAACATGAATAACTATTTGCAAAAACTAGACTAATAGTTTTCCTCCAATAATAATCGGATTCTTGGTATTATGCAGTCATATGTAATGCATAACATTATCATACGTATTGTGAAAATACGAAAGAAAAAATGATAAAGTGAAATGTGAAAGTAATAAACTACATACTTTGCATAACATTTAATGTCATGGATTTCCGTAAAATAACGCCGGGGTCTGAATTATCGATAAAAAATTGCTATTTTTGTTAAACGATCAAGACCATTAGCGCGCCGTTCACCTCTCCAATATGATTTACAGTTATTAGACATGTTCTAATTGAATTAAGGACGTTGATACGCCTTTCTTACTTTCAATTATACTAGGTAATAAACCATAATACATTCTGCACGCCAACTAAATGTTAATAACCAAATTATATTGTTTTCATGTACATTAAGAAATATCTTAATCAATTTTTAAATTTAATTTTCAATACACTTTCTCGAAAACTGGTTCTTATCGCACTACGATTAGGTTCAACATGTAATGTATTTCACACCCGTGAAGTTTTAATATTTTTCCGCACACGTGCGCAAATAAAAATTTCCACAGATAACTATTACTTATACTATGTCCAAATGGGTTCAATGGCTATAGTCGGCTATGACTGTTTTTTTTTAATCTCGGCAAAGTGATATGCGTCTTTACGGCGTAAATATTTTTTGAATATTTAAAATGTGTTTAAAAATAGAATATCATAAATAAACATGATTATTTAAAAAAAAATACTTTTATGAACAAATTACCATTTATTTGAGATCTAAACTCAAAAAATTTGAATTTTATATTTTTCATATAAGGCTGTTTAGCGGCTTCATGCATGGATTTGTGGTATTCGTTAGTGCGTCGGTGACTTTGTTTTATGACAACAGTCAGGTTGAGTATCACGATAATGTCATATTATTTTTTCCCTTTGATTTACACGGAAGTGGCCTCTTTCAAGGTTTTCAAAGTTAACGAGACCCGGGCCTGCGATTTTTGCGTATTTATAACTTCATTTACAAATATTCATATTACGTTGTTCTTCAAAATAAAAGCTGACTTGCTTAAATACAAATATACCTGAAACAGTTAAAAAGGTACTATTTACATACCAAAAATAATAAAAAAAAACAAGATATTAAAAATAGAAAGGAACATATGTAGAAGTAATCACAGAACAGCCAAAACTAAAACATAGATCCCATTCCAAATAAGATTCAATTATTCGTTAATCTAGGGCGCATGAATTGCAGAATTCTTTTAAAATCTTTCCACTCAGGTGGAGCTTAAAGTTTACATTTTAATGCAGCCTCCGGCCACAAAAGAACCCAGGGAAACACATGTGGGTCACTTCCGAATGAGCTAGATTAAATATGTATAAGAGTGCACTCGGGCTATTTTAAAATGTTGCTAGTATAAAATAATGTTCGGGTCGGTTGTTTCGTTCGGAATTGCACCGCATTTATTGGAGGAGAATTTGTTAATTGTTTATAAAAACAAATGTTAAGGGCTCGCCAGGGTAGCCCGCGAAATTTAAGTTTTCTTACGTTTTTAACAATTAGCAGGTCAGTGTCAGGTTGTATGTTGATTTAAAAATGATTCGCGGCCGTAAAAAATGTGGTTTTACAGAGTTAAAATCATCAAGTCCACCCCTTTAAATTCATTTAATCACATTGAATGACTATTTCAAAATCAAAATCAAAATATTTTATTTCACATAAGCCTCGATGGGCACTTATAAAACGTCGACAAAAAGGTGCACGGTTCGGGTTGGTCGTTTCCTATGGAGTAGAACCGGCAAGAAACTCCATGGTTACTCTTTTCAAATCATTTGGTGTTACAATATTATTATGGATACAGCATTTGTACTTAAGTATTTCATCTATCTTCTATCTTCTATCTATATAAATAAAAAGAGAAGTCCTGACTGACTGACTGACTGACTGACTCATCAACGCCCAGCCCAAACCCTTGGACCTAGAAAGCTGAAATTTTGCACAGAGGTTTGATTTATAATGTAGACAAGGAATAAGGAAGGATATTTTGAAATTCAACCCCTAAGGGAGTTAAATAGGGGATGAAAGTTTGTATGGAAAATCGTCATTTTTGTAGTTTAAACCATGAAAACTGCTGATTACAATTCTGGTTAAGAAATTAAAAACGACGTGTTTCAGTGTTTTTCGAAATTCCACCCCTAAGGGAGTTAAATAGGGGATGAAAGTTTGTATCGAAAATCGTCATTTTTGTAGTTTAAATCTTAAAAATTGGTGGTTACCATTCTGGTTAAAAATTAAATACCACGTGTTTCAGTGCTTTTCGAAATTCAACCCCTAAGGGAGTTAAATAGGGGATGAAATTTTGTACGGAAATTCATCATTTTTGTAGTTTAAACCATAAAAATTGGTGGTTGTCATTCTGGTCAAAAATGAAAACCATGTATTTCAGTGCTTTTCGAAATTCAAACCCTAAGCGGGTTAAATAGGGGATGAAGTTTGTATCGAAAATCGTCATGTCTGCAGTTCAAACCATGAAAATTTGTATTAAGCCTTTTGGTCGGTAATTAATAACTACGGCAGATATCACTGGGTTTAATTGAGTAAACATGTTTCTCTACAAATTATTTTCTTTTCGTGAATTCAACGCAATCAAGCACAGATTACCGTATTTATACTAAACTACGCGAGATTAAGAGGGAGATGAGGGGGTCAAGCCAAATCTCACGACATCCCACCACAGGGGGAGGGGGGTCGAAATATCAGCTCACGTAATTAATGGACGCCCCCTAACAAAAGCATCTGCTTGCTTTAGTAATTGAAATAAACATATTTTTTTTAACACTTTGCCCGACCCCGGGAATCGATCCCCACGCTTAGTAGTCGCGCTTGCTACCACTAGACCAACGAGGCAGTCTCACACATGCACACCAAAATTTTCACGCGAACGAAGTCGCGGGCAACAGCTAGTGATATTATAAAGAAGATAAGCTACGTCCTACGGAGCGACGCGGCTTTCAAATATCGTTGAGTTGTTACGACTGCGATAGATAATACGGAACGTATCATAATACAGAAAGTGATAGCTATTGTTGAAGTACTTAAATTACGACAATTGTCTGAATTTGTCTGCAGCAACTTGCACGCGCTAGTGCGATATCTACCTCTTTTTATTTATAATATCACTGGCTGTTTCTGATAATTTAGCACATAATTTGATATTTAGCCAAATATGAATATTTTACGCAATTCATTAATTGAATCTTTCATTGAGTCATACATTTCATTCAGTCATACAGTTAGTAAGACTGTTTTCTTGGAATTGTTTGTCTGACGTCAAACATGGAGTCGTTAGCAGACTAGCTTAACAATGCCAGGGGCATTAGACGATTTGTCATAGGGGGGCGAAAGTCATAGGCTTCTTAGAAAGACTTCGTCATTCATTACTTACCAAAAAATATAGCAGGGCATCATAGCTTTTGTTTTTCTGATGTCTACTGCCTTCTTCTTATTTGTCAT
Organism: Noctua comes; assembly: GCA_963082995.1. Lineage (NCBI taxonomy): Eukaryota > Metazoa > Arthropoda > Insecta > Lepidoptera > Noctuidae > Noctua > Noctua comes. The sequence goes on from OY720288.1 coordinate 9,634,238, forward strand.
ATTTATTTTTGTTTATATTCGATTCGATACTTTATTTTATTTAAGTACTAGCTTTTGCCCGCGGCCTCGCTCGCGTTTATTTAGAATTTGACAATCAATTCCGATTGTAGGTACTCTGCTTGTAATGATATAATTCTATCATGATTCAAAAGACACGTGGCGCCATCTGTTATACAGGGTGGCCGGAACATTGACGTCCAAAAATAAAATTTAGGTCCCTCGTATCGTGGGGTATCCGAATCACCCCCATGTATGTTCCGCGACTTTTCATAGTTTTCGAGTTATGAATTTTTTTCTGATTTTTTGAGAATGATCGATCTGACAAAAAAGTACAAGACTTTGTCGAGATTTTTTTTTTGCAACTGAATCTTCATGAGTAGTACTTTTATGCATAAAATAATCAGCTTCGTAACTGTGATTGAAGTTATGAAAAAGATGGTCTAAAGTGAAAAAAATACGTTCGGTAAACGGTGACGAGGGGTGCCCCTCTCGCCACCGAGAGTGAGAGAGATAGCAGAGATAGTAAAGCGCGCAACCGAAGCCAATGCAAAACAAGTACCTCAGTCGTGCCCACATTGTGTTTACTGCTATACGCGTGTCGCCATTTTGAATTATGAAGCCTGCTTAGGAACCATGTAGTCACATGTTTAAATTTGTTATTTAAAGTTGAAAATTTAAGCCATAATTTACCGAACGTAATTTTTTAACGATCATTCTCAAAAAATCAGAAAAACATTCATAACTCGAAAACTATGAAAAGTCGCGGAACATACATGGGGGTGATTCGGATACCCCACGGTACGAGGGACCTAAATTTTAGTTTTGGACGTCAATGTTCCGGCCACCCTGTATAAGAATGTAAGTATAAACCTAAAAGGGTTTTCAATGTAGGTAATGATTATAACAATCTTGTTGCAGGGTTGTCAAGAATTTGGTTCTTATAAAACTGTTTGTGCACAAAAAGTCTACTAGTCTACAAAGAACCGTCTCTAAAACTGAAGGCCTGTATCTTAAGATCTTTTTTATTTGTATTTTTAATCATTTTTTTTTTTCCATTGTTTAATTAGATATTTAGGTGCATAATATAGTGCATGTAGTGCTCTTCTTTAAGTAATGGGGCACTTAGACTTAAGTTTGTAATGTTATACTATATTATATTATATTATATTTTTATATTATATATTTTATATTATATTATGTTATACTATGTTATATTATACTCATTGTTGAAGAGCCAAATAAAATAAAATAAAATATAAAATCTTTAAATATTCCTGGTATAGAGACAGCGAGCTGGTATACCTATACAGTAAATGCGACGTTGATACATAAGTATCTACCACATTATTGGAACAGCCAAAGTACCTACACGGGCGTATATTTACAAAATGCTGTCGCTTTCAAGGAATTTGCGGAAGTTTTGCTAAACACCTAGACAATGGAGAATGTTCTAGACTTTAGTTAGGTAAACACCTTGTGGTGTCACTCATTGAGCATCCTTCGAGGGAATAAGTTTTGTAGATAGCGTATAAAATGGCCTCCAGAAATGTCTTTGGTAAGTTTTTTGTTCATATATTATGAACTTTATTTGCTTCAAGTATAAGTCCAACTTATTTAACAGGAAAATATTTATTTATTTATTAAAAAAACAACTTATATTCACTATTGCGTCACACATACAAGTATAAAACAAAAATGGATAGAGTACCTGACATAGTTTTAAAACCCAATTCTGGGTTAAGCTCGCCGTTGTACGAGTACATAAGCTAAATATTGCAATTTTTGTGTATATCTTTTAATATTGTGTGCATTTAAGAATAGTTGTAATAATAAAATATTGTTGTTTTTTTTTAATGGGCCGCTTATTAGCCACCGTGTTTATATTAACTTAATAAAATTACATTAGACATCACATTCAGATTAAAAACTGAAAGCAAAAAACTCATCATTAATATTGTGCAATTAATTGCAACAAAGTTTCTAGCAGATTGTTGTTGTTGAATATCCCGTTTCTAATATTAATGATGAACTTGGCTTGACACGCTACCGTGTGTCTAGATAAGATTGTTAAAAGTTGGTAAATCTCTCACCGGATTGTGGCTGATTGCCAAGTCGTTGCAAGCTGTGTAGCAGCTGGTATTTCTCTCGAATAAGAGGAATGAAAGGTTTTAAGCTCTACCTACAACGGTTTTTTGCACGTTGAAAAAAACTGGAAGTGCCTATCAGCTGAGCAAAATCAATTTATGAACTTCAATAAAGCAAATCTTCTCAGCAATACAGGGTGTAAACGGCCCCTTCACAAAGCCGTCAACCAAGCATTCTGTACATCAAACTAAGTAACTTTACGCAAAAATTATTGCTGAGAAACGACTTTTCGTTTTGGGGTGAAAAAGCACGTTTTACGGTAGGACTCACTGTAACGCACTCAAAATATTGTATAGTACAAGGGTCTTGGAGGTGTTTAAAGTAAAGTTTTACATTAAAAACATGACTGTATTTAAAAAAAAACATTGTGAAAAAGTTGGACCCCCAATATCTCTGTAACTAGAAGGTTCCCCGGTATGGTCCAGAACAAAAAAATTACCGCAATGACGAGGAGAACAAGTACCTTTTGGCTTCGTTAAAGGTCTTGTCACACCCTTTATTCCCTGCAGGGTTGGGCAGAGGTACACAGGGTTATTGAAAAAGCACTAACAACCTCTTACAGTTTCTTCACATTTAATAACTTTGTTCTATTCTATGACTTTTGAAAATTCACGTTTCATGGTAATTTTTTTTTTGTGAATTACCAAAAGCCCTAGTACAAAAGTTATATAAATGTGATATAAAGAAACTACCTGTAAGAGGTTGTCAATAACCCTGTATATTATGTAGTAATGTTGGGGGTCACCACTATTTCCATCACCCAGGTACAAATTCAGGAACCATACTTTTCATTTTACCATACAGATTACGGCCCACTCCTTCTCAAGACGAGGCCTGTGTCCCAGCAGTGGGTATATCACAGTCTGATTATGTAAACTATCCTATTCCACATTATGATTATTATTTATTTATTTCAGTATATCTCCATATTAGTTACATTAATTTATATCACAAAAACTTAATAAGTTAGTGTGTTAGTTACACAAAAATGTACCTAAATATATTAGTATTTTTAATACCTATATCTAACTGATGCTATGGCTGTCCTTATCCACTGATTCTGGAAAGGTCAGTCAAAATCATCAAAAAAAAACATAATATCCACAATCTTGTAGCGACCCTGGCGAGGCGAATGCTGGATTGCACTTTGGATAGCCGCCGGGGCCGGGAGCCCATTCGACTCGCCAGTCGCTTACATACCACGTCTTAAATTAGTAAATTATTATAAGCCAGATATTGTAAACCCTTTATTAAATTCAATTCAACCAGTCAGTGTAAATTCATTATTATCAGGACCCAATAAAACACGCACAATAATCTAATTCATCTTGTTTTTTCAGTCATCGGCCTGTTTTGCTCTATCATATTTATGACAGAAGCCCATGGACCCCCGAAGGAGCGAGACAATGAGGACGTCGCAATGGGGCGGAAGGTAAAAAGATAAATTTTCTCATATTTCTTACTAGCACCTCAAAATTTTATTTTATTAGATTTAAGCCTGCGAGTCATAAAACCTGTTCTTTACAGGCGCCTTAATAATCATTTTAGTATCAAGTCTCCCAAATATTTTAGCTACATAGACTAATCTTGCAAGGCTTCGTAATCTGTTATAATAAAATAAAATAGACTCAGAGCTCTGCTCAGTAAAACTCCCGCTAAATATTGTATTTTGTTAACAAGCGACATTATATTATAATTAACCTACGTCAAAATGTATGAAATAACAAATAATCAAACAAATACACCGTGTATATAAAGAAAGCTCCGAACTAACTCACCGACTAGCAGAAAAATAAAATTATGTACAATAGATGAAATTGTATTAGGGTATACTTTATTGAGTTAAATAAATGATTTATTATTTATTTATATAAAATATTTCAAAAGGCTGTCAAAAGAAAGCTTTTATAAATGTGGATGTAACCGTCGACACACACAATTAATTACCACTAATTCGCACATGACTACAGAATCCCCAGCCTAGATTTTATTTTCAGTTATGAACAAACAATTCGCTTTTTCATACAAAAGTGCAACACCTACGTCAAAATGTATGAAATAACTAATAATCAAACAAGTTCACCATGTATAAAAAGAAAACTCCGAACTGACTCACCGACTGACTAGTAGAAAAATAAAATTATGCACAATAGTAACCCTTTATGATTTGTCGCAAGGGTTAAAACCAGATTTTTGTGAAATTCCCACGAAACTGGGAATAAAGATAGCTAGTGTATGATAAATATTGTATGCTTAACATTCATGGGCGTACCAACGATGGGGCAGGATGAGGCACTTGTCCCACCCTGCTCTCTGACCCGAAGCTAAGAATTGTTAGGCGATATTAATATAATGACAAAATTAAATATTCATTTGGGTACTTTAACATTTTTCACATTAAAATAAAAACTTGATTAAGGTCAACAATGACAGAAAACCGTCTATCGGCCTCTGTATGATGAGTGTGCATATAAAGACGGTTCTGGAAACACATCATACATATTTTTAAAACGAAAGTTTAGCTAGATTTAGCCAGAACCCTCGCAGAATATTATTGAAATAAAGGGTAGTGCAGTCAATAAAACGTATCAGTCAGTAAATATAAAGCATTTTTAATTTCCTACTACATAGTTTTTTTACTTCTGCCCCATCCCTTAAAAATGCTGGGTACGCCCATGTTAACATGGCCACCATTAGTTCTGCACTAACAAGAGCATGTGTTCGTAAACGGCCATTCTGTAGAAACTAGTGCAAGTGGTACCGCCACAGCGTTGTTCATTACAGCTTGGCAGCTTGCCATATTATCAAGTGATCACCATGTTAGAATATTTTTTAGTGATCGTTCTATGGTGTGACTAGTACCTACGCTTACTCGCCTTCGGTACATTCATTCAGATGTAAATCATCATTTTCTTTTTATTAATTCTTTAGTGTCAACTAAGAAAATGTGTTATATCCCTGCTTCTGAGTTTACCTTTCGTTCATGCTAGAATCATTTTTCAGAACATTGATAAAGTACTCCTCTGTGAAATGATTTATTGCGAACAAATCTTATTTATGTTAAGTCTTCAAGAATTTCAAGTATAAATACGAATCCTAATTCTAAGAATCAAACGTAAGGTACAGTGAGTGGTAGCGATTAGCTGACCCACCTTTGTATAAATGCTTGAGATTTTTTAGAATACGAATCGATTTAATTTTATATATTTTTTTAATTTTATATTTGAGCAAAGAAAGTAAAAGAATTATAAAATTCTATCGTTTCGTATTCTAAAAAATCTCAACCATTTATGCAAAGGTGGGTCAGCTAATTGCTGTCACTCACTGTACGTACCGTTTTAACTGGTGTTATGTCAAACGTTAGTATAGAGCACTTGAAGAAAATAAAAATGGAAAGTATATTTTACTCGATGGCCATAATGTCATCTGCCCATCTCGCTGCCGCACGACCAACACTTTTCTTTCTACTCCATAGGGCCCGTACACATAAACACGATACGACGTCGCATCGTGCTACGACGCGGATAATTCTTTAATGTTTATTTGTCTTTACCGTGTTTATGTGTACGAGCGCTTAGACGCCACTCGGTAACAGCTTTATTCCATCAACCATCATTATCATCATCAGATTTCATATATTTACATTAAAACCAGGCGTGTCCCTGCGATCTTTCATTGCGATTGGGTGGCGTTGCCTCTGCGATTTGCGGTCATTCTCGACTTCGGAAGACCACTTAGGTTACATAGTTGTAGTAGTTTTTTTTCTCGCCACAGATGGGAGCCAAATGGTGCAGCATGGCGAAGGTGTGCAACCACGACCGCGTGCCCATCTGCGGGCTCAGCCACGCCGGCGACATCATGGGCTTCAGGGACCTCTGCGATATGTTCGACTATAACTGTATTCGGAGGAGGAGTAAGTATGACATATGTTTATCATCATCTGCACAACTTTTTACCATTAACTTGGGCTACGAAACTGGTCTAACTGGATGCAGCTGATCTATTTAGCTCCATACCAGTTTTTATTGTATTTTATCTACTTAATATCATCTGTCAAAAAGCAATAGTGACCGGGCATCACTTGAGTACACACGGAAACACTTCAAGCTATTAATTTCCAGTATAACATGGTCTCGTATTGTATAGATTTCCCGTAGAATGTGCGATCCGTATGAACTGGTTTTTATAGCTTGTTTGGTGGCCGTGCGTTCATTCGTTTTGAAGTAGGTCTGATCTATCGCTTTCTGTTAGGCACATTGGAGAGGAAACTTTTAGCAATAACATACTTCAAGGGGCTGTAAAATGATCAACTTTTACTAAGTAACAACAAGCCTGTAGACCTTTAACGTGCAGAGGCGTATATTACACCCACATAGGAATTAGCTTGAGGCACTAATCTGGACTACTGCGAATTTTCTAATGAGAAATCTCAACATAATTTTGTTCTACCCACGCTCATTGACTAACGAAGCAACCCAGCTTTATCATTAACATTAATACCATAAATGTCAATGACATTATAAATAAAAAGAGGTAGATATCGCACTATCACTTGCAGGTTATCACTCATACCTTGTCGATGTTCCACACATTCGCACGAAGCGCTTTGCTACATCATTTATTATGCGCACAGCCAAGGAGTGGAATTCCTTGCCTGCGTCGGTGTTCCCAAGTTCATATGACCCCAATCTATTTAAGTCGCGAGTTAATAGGCTTCATTTGGGATAGCTAGTTCCATCGTCGACCTCATCTCTGTCCTCCGGACTACATTGAGGTCAAGAGAAAAAAAAAAAAAAAAAAACTAGCGCGCTCAAATTGTTGCAAACAACAGACAGACTGGTGTAAAACCTCCACATCCTAGTTAGAACTGGGTATGATACCCCTTGGTAAGTCTGGTTGCCATATTATATTCTCATCATCTTTCATTAGTTTCGTCACAACGTTAATGTTTTCTTCATTGTTTGTATTTTTATTTCAGTAAATCCGTGTAAATTTCTATTCACTTATATTTATATTGATATATATGTATAGTATTTTGACATATAGTTATAGTATTTTATATATCCTTGTAGTTTATCTTAGTGTTAAATTATTTTTTTTGCAAATTTATGCACCTACCACTGTCTGTCTCTGAATCACCCAAAGGTTGACTGGTAGAAAATGCCTATGGCATTAAGTCCGCCCGTGCACTTTGTGCTTGAAGTGTTAATAAATAAATAAATATGATCTATAGGTAATATCATTTGGTAGCATCAGCTGTCGATTCAAGCGTGAAGTGCAGACGTAGATGGATCGAATGTCGGCCATGTTGATTGACGCTCGATTAGCTACGAGAACGATGCATTAAAACTCGTGTTCCAGTGTGAGTTAGGAAAATGCAACCTTATGTGCTTTGTTTGACGTATTTAAATGAATTTGTAGGATTCGTTAATTCTTTCGACAATGAACGAATCCTACAAACTCATCTTGACTGAACTGAAGTTAAATGGAATTCGTTACATTTAACTGTTCAGTGAAAAAATTACTGCCTCGTTGGACTACTGGTCGCAAGCGCAACAGCTGAGCATGAGGTCCAGGGTTCGATTCCCAGGTTGGGTAACGTGTTATTAGGTTTTTCCATCAGGAATTTCTTAGTAGCAGCCACGGAATCTGGCTTTGTGCCTGGTTGATAGCAATATGCTCGCCCCCTATTACATGGGACTTGAACACAACTGGCGAAATGTGTGGTGTACTAATGGGTACACCTCTGCCTAACCCTTCGGGGATTACAGGCGGAATGTTATGTCAAAAAATCGTGACGTTTTATAAAATTACTATTTAATAACTAGCTGTTGCCCGCGACCTTCTCTGCGTGAAATTAAACTGGTCATGGAGATATTTAAAGAAAAGCTATAACCTCCAATGTTTCCATAACTAGAAGGTCCCTAGGTATGGGCCAGAACATCAAAATAATCGCAATGACGGGGAGAACTAGTGCCTTTGATCGGCTTCGTAAAGAGTCTTTTTACTCCCTTTATATCGTAGTTTATGGTTAGTTTAGTTTATTTTATTGTTTTTATTTCTAATTTATTTAGTTGGTCCCGGCTGTCATTTGAAGATCTTTGACAGTCGTTAAGTAGTCAGTGGCCCAAAAAGTCTGACAACCAGTCTTACCAAGGGGTATCGTACTACCCAGTACTAACTGGGTTGTGGAGGTCAGATAGGCAGTCGCTCCATGTAAAATACTGGTATTCAGCTGCATCCGGTTAGACTGGAAGCCGACCCCAATATAGTTGGGAAAAGGCTAGGCAGATGATGATGATTTCTAATTTATTTAGTTAAATGGAATAATATCTGTTTCAATACATATAATAAAATTGTAATAGGTCAATGTCTATACATTGAAGATATTGAAAAAGAAATTATATGGGGGTCTTTAATAGAGCAACAGAAGCTTAAACAACAATTTTTTAATTTTTGTCTGCCTGGCTGTCTTTCTGTCTGTATGTTTGTACGCGCATCACGCAAAAAGTACTGCATGGATTTGAACGCAGTTTTCACCGCTCTACTACTAGATGCTTAACTTAATATATAGGCTACATTTGATATAGTTTTGGACACAATAGATGGCGCTGTGCGAAGCAAGGGCGGGTCGCTAGTTAAGTTATAATAATAAGTTGGCAAGTTCATGACAATAGGTCAAAGGCTCTTTATCTCGACAAAAAGACAGTTTGTATGTTTGTACGCGCGTCACGAAAAAACTACTGCATGGATTTATTTGAACGCTCTACTTCTAGATGCTTAAATTTAAATATAGGCTATATTAGATAGTTTTGGACCCGATAGGTGGCGCTGTCGGAAGCAAGGGCGGGTCGCTAGTATCTAAATAAAACCGTTCTGTTCTTCGGAAGATTTAAGAAATCTCAGTTACACAAGAATAAGACTATTTATAGATTCCTGATCCTCATTAATTAATTTCAGATTACAAGCAGACTTCGTGTCCCGAAGACCGATCTCTCCTCGCCGTCTCCCGTAGACCAACCAACAGTTACTTTGATGACTAATTACAAATTTTAATAAAACCTATTCCATTTGAATATTCCAATTTATTCCATTCTGTATTTAGACGATTCATTCATTAAATAAATGTGTATTACAATTGTATTGTGGGTTTCATTCCTAATGTCAGATTTTTGGGGTATTCCTCAAAGCGCAACTATTTTTAAGCGCAACTAAATTATTCCTCGAAGGCAACCATTAGTTGCGCTCACAAAATAACATTAAAAATATTATATGTTTATTCCTCAAAGCGCAACCATGATTGAAACAAAATTAATGAATCCATCATACCCCTCTCTATTTATCATCATGGTTGCGCTTTGAGGAATAATTTAGTTGCGGTTAGTTGGTTGCGCTTAAAAATGGTTGCGCTTTGAGGAATACCTCAGATTTTTAAATAAATGAAAGGCTGAATTATTTGGTGAAGATTGTAACTTTTGAAATTGTAAGATTTTGTCGCATACAAAATGTTTGTTTTGATAGCAGCTATTGATTAATATACCTAACTAAAAATCTTTTAACCCCTTTGTCTACTTTTGTATATTTTGTATTTTTTTTACATGGAACTATTACAGATGTTTTCCATGCTAGAACATAAATAAAGGGTGTAAAAAGACCCTTAAAGAAGCCGAAAGGCAATGGTTCTCCCTGCCATTACGATATTTTTTTTGTTCTGGACTTATCTGGGTACCTTCTAGTTACGGAGATATTTGAGGTCAAAGTTCCTATTTTTTACAAGTTTTATTAAAATACTAGTTTGTAAGGTTATAAATTGACCTGTTTACTATTCAAAGCATACATCAGCACAATGTTTTGAGTGCGTTACATTGAGTTTTACCGTAAAACGTGATTTTTCACCACAAAAAAGAAAGTCGTTTTCTAGCCATCATTTTTGCGTACGGTTACTTAGTTTGAGACACAGAATGCTTGGTTGATGGCTTCGTCAAACGTCCGTTTACACCCTGTATCATCTGCTTAGCCTTTTCCCAACTATATTAGGGTCGGCTTCCAGTCTAACCGGATGCAGCTGAATACCAGTATTTTACATGGAGCGACTGCCTATCTGACCTCCACAACCCAGTTAGTACTGGGTTATACGTTACCCATTGGTAAGACTGGTTGTCAGACTTTCTGGCCACTGACTACCTGTTACGACTGTCAAAGATCTACAAGTGAAAGCCGGGACCGACTGCTTAGCTTGCTTACCGAAGCTTTGAGGATACTCGGTATGTAATGGATCCACGGACCGACCTTGGCGACAGTTTATTTACCTTGAAGATCGACCCTAGCGACTGTTATTATTAAGCCACGAGCTAAAAATTAAATACCAAAATAACCTATTGATGGAGTCAATCACGTATCTACATTAGGAAGGTACCTATTTTTAATCACGTTTGACTTTGACGTGGCTTATATAAATCGTATCAATTTGTTTGCTTTGATACACGATCTCTCAGATGTATATTAGGTCTCGTGGGTTCAAATACTTCATAATATCAGCAATACAAATTGGAAATATGTCAGAGTGTAAAAGTAGGGTGTGGATTTTTCCTATGTTATCTTCTTATCCAGGAAAATTTGGGTATGAATGTAGATGGCTATAAGTGTAGAGGAAGACCAAATAAACGATATGGCTAGAAAGGAGGTGACTGGTGTGATAACGAGTAGTAGAGAAGTATGGAAGAAGACCATCATAGACCTCATCTATCGCTTTCCATCAGGCGAGATCGAGGTCAAGAGCAGGCCCATTTTGAAAAAAAAAAAGAAAGAAGTCATGCTGCGCCGACCGCAAATAGATTGGGATAGCGGCAGGAGATTGGTGATGATCTTCTTTTCCAGCTTCATCTATATATATAAAATGGTAAACTGACTGACTGACTGACTGACTGACTGACTGACTGACTGACTGACTGACTGACTGACTGACTGACTGACTGACTGACTGACTGACTGACTGACTGACTGACTGACTGACTGACTGACTGACTGACTGGGTGATATATCAACGCACAGCCCAAACCGATGGTCCTAGAGACAAGAAACTTGGAGGGTGTGTTCTTTGTGAAGAGAAGGTCTCCACTAAGAAAGGATTTTTGGGAATTCCACCCTAAAGGGGTAAAATAGGGGATGGAAGTTTATATGAAAGTCCGTCATTTTTGAAGTTAGGATCTTCAAATTTTGTGTTTAGGCTGACGATTGAAAATTATTTTTTACGTGTCTCAGTGTTTTTGATAATTCTATCCCCGAAGACCACCCACATACACGCGGGGGAAGCCTCAGGCAAAAGCTAGTTATCTTTATAAAAAAAAAGAAAAATCCTGACTGACTTACTGACTGACTCATCAACGCCCAAACCCTTGGAGCTAAAAAGCTGAAATTTTGCACAGAGGTTTCCTTTATAATGTAGACAAGGAATAAGGAAGGATTTTTCGAAATTCAACCCCTAAGAGGGTGAAATGGGGTGTTGAATTTTCTGTGAAACTTTATATTCTCGGCATCGATTGACTTAAAAATATGTGTATGTACACATATTTTTTCTTCAGCTAGAATTATGAGATACGTGTATCACAGTTTTTCCAAAATCATCCCCCAATATACAATTCAAAGTCCTGACTGACTGATATACCAACGCACAACCCAAACTGCTGGTCCTAGAGGTATATAAACCATTATTAGTTCGTAACTTGTGTATATGTATAATTTCCAAGAAATATACCATTGAAGGCTTATTCTGAAAACACAAACATCCTGTGATTATACTCGGTTTTGATCAACAACTTACTGGTTTTCCGTGCCATATTGTAGAAAGACGTTGCGTACCAAATGTTTATTAAGGTAGGCAATAATGTTTATAATTAAAGGTGTTTTGTTGTTAATTTTGCAAGTAATACTGTTGGCTAACTGTCATATTACTGCTGATAGATCTCATCTGGTAAGTTGAGTTTAATTGTAGTTAACGTCTTAATTGTAAGTTGGAAGCGCCAGGTGGCCTGCGAAATTCAGATTTTCTTACGTTTTTTGCAATTTTCAGGTCAGTGTTAAGTTGTATGTTGATGAAAAATGAGAGAGAGAGAGATAGAGATAGATCATTTTATTTGTTCAAAACATGAGTACACACACATAGCATGCAAGATGTTACATCGAATTATAATAATGACAGCCATGTTTTGCCTGGACGGCGTACAAATATTAAGATGTCAGACGCTACACAACATCAAGTGATTTTAAATTCGTTAACACACAGCAAATATAGCGGTTAACAATCCAATGTAGACCATACGTAAACTAAAAGGTACAATGGAAAACAATCAAATAGTGTCATAATAGTAAAGAATAAAAATAAATGTGAGTGTGAATGTGTGTGTGAGTTGCGCAAGTACCGGGTAAAACGGGGTGAATAGGAAAGGCAAGGATGAAAAGAGACAAAACTTTGAAAGGGATTTTAACGTTGAATTAATATGATATGTTACTAAAAACTACTCTATTTTATTAACTTGCTTAATTATTTATGACAGCGATGCGGAGGAGTACTTTGACGCCTAAGTGTTCTATTGTCGTCGTTTTTTAGATGTTTATATTTTCTTACTTTTAGTCTTATTTTTATCATTAGTTTAGTTCTATTTGTAGTCTGTATACAAGGTGGAGACGACAATACGACAATTTTGGCCAAGGTTTTTGAAGTAGCGAGTTGGCAACATGTGTTTAACGTTTATACCGATGCGGGATTCGTTAACCTGTTGGTGGTAGCCTATTATCTACACTATGTAGAAAATGCTAAAAATGAAAAATAACGTCCTGTGAATAAACTGCATACAAAATTCAATCAAAAATATCCAGTAATTTTCGATTGAATTTTTGTATGCAGACTGGGAACGTCATGAGTTACATACAGTTTCATTTATTGTCGCATTGTCGTCTCCATCCTGTATAATGTAAATAATTAAATTATAAAGCAACTATGAACAAATACAAGTTATGCTGACTTCAATTTAGAGACCTTGTTGGCAACATAACATATCAATTCAACATTAAAATCCCTTTCAAAGTTATGTCTCTATTCACCCTTGCCTTTTCTATTCACCCCGTTTTACGGTAACAAGTTACAAAATTATATTCATTTAAATCATTAATACAACTATCTAAGTTCATTTAACCCCATTCAGTAACAATTTCATGAAAAAGTCATCTACCCTGGTGCTTCCACCTTAAAAGGAACACAGGATAAACTTCCGAAAACCTGAAGCAGTTCAGTGATGTAGCATTCAAAAAGAAAGTAATTAATTTTCTAGCATACTCTTAATCATGACCTCATCTTTCTGGTACACGCCGTACTATTCAAAATGTAGGGGGCCCTAATTTGTTTGATTCAAAATGTAGTGGGTCCTAATTTGTATGATTCAAAACGTAGTGTTCCCTAATTAGTATGGTTCAAAATGTAGTGGGTCCTACTTTGTATGATTGAAAATGTAGTGAGCCCTAATTTGTATGATTCAAAATATAGTAAGCCCTAGTTAGTATGATTCAAAATGTAGTGGGTCCTAATTTGTATGATTCAAAATGTAGTGGGCCCTAATTAGTATGATTCAAAATGCAGTGGGCCCTAGTTAGTATAATTCAAATGTAGTGTGGGCCCTAATTCTAATCTAAATCATAAACCAATTAATTTCTGAGAAAACTAATAAGTCATAACTATGTGCCTATGTTAATAACTTTTGTTTTTTATAGAGTGAACTGAAGAAGTTATGCGAAAACGCTTACACTTGCTTCCACGACACGGTCATTGTCTGCGGCAAGTCCGTAAATGAAGCAAGGACTTTCCTGGATCTGTGTGATTTGTACGAGTATTCCTGTGAATACACAATGGGTGAGACATTAGATATATTAGATTTTTTTCATATTGGTTGTTGTACATATTGATTGAAGTAGACTTGTTCTTGAGTGGGGACCGCGAATCAGCAGGCGTAATGGGACGCCCTGCAGTTAGATGGAGCGATGATCTCCTCAGGGTGGCTGGTAGCAGCTGGATAAGAGTTGCTGAAATCGAACTATTCGCGAGGTCTACATCCAGTAGTAGACAGCTGAAAAATTATGTTGAGACATAGTATATAAAATATTTACTTAATCATGTAACAGACTACTCATCGGTTGCATTTTTGTGCCAATGAATGTCGAATTTTGTCCTGAAATGAAATGAAATGACATATTTTATTTGCTTATACTTCTATTGTACATTATAGATGGTCGAGTTTTTTTAAAGTTGCTCAAAAGATTCGCTTAAATTAGCATGCAAAGTTATTGAAAGCATTAATATAATAATTGAAGCTAATAGAATTGTTATATTATTAATAATGTCAATGGTTTGTCAGTTTATAATGGGATTGATTTATGAAGGCCTAGACAAAGTGATATTCTTTCTACAGCATATTTCAGAAAGGATGTGGTATAGTCAACAACAACAACTTTCAACAACTTTCTCTATGGCACCAATATCACAAATGCGAAAAAAAAATCTGCTGTCTCATACATTTGGGTCGAGTAGGTATTGAAACTTTGTATGGGACTGTTTAACGAAGATAAACACATAGGAATCAACTAAGCTACCGAGAAGGGTATTTCAATCCTCTTGATAGTCTTTGTAAAAATATGAAACAGTTTAAAAGTGGTTGCCATCTGTCTAAGCTCTTTGTCCCATTAATAGGTACAAATCCTCCTTATCAAAAATTTGAAGTACGTCCTTTCCATTTCATATTCTTAATTGCTTGTTTTAAGAACATTAGCCAAATGATCAATATTTTTGTTTTCAGTTTTCAGGCACGTGAAAGATGAAGAAGGCATTTGTCCAAATCCTAGGGAGCTGCCATCAGGCACCGGATAAAATATTCAATTTTAAGATTTATAAATAAGATACAACGTGTACCACAAAGGTGTAGTCATGTTAAAGGATGTAGTTTAGACTATCAAAGTTAACAAAAAAAATGAGCTGTCCCATACAAAACTTCAATACTCGACCCAAATGTATGGGACAACTGATTTTTTTTTCGCGATTAGGATGACGGATCCGTGGAGAAAGTTGTTCAGCTTGGTGATCTATACCACACCCTTAAATATGACCACGCCTTTATGTTACACGCAGTATAAACAGCAATGCAATAAATTATATTATACGTAACCTGAAAAATCAAAATTACAAGAATATAATATCGACAAAGGAAGTTGCTTAATAATCTGGTTTCCCCTTTTTCATTTGTGTTTTATTCAAAATCACGTGTTTTTCATTTGCCATTTCCGATATTTCAACCACGGCCATAAAAGAGTTATGAGTTATATAAAATGTATTATTTTATCGACGCAGTAAAATAAAAAAAAATATAACTTCATTTTTACATTGAACATGTACACCTACTACATAAAAATAATATGACGTATTACAATGATAGCTGTTTTAGGTAAGTTAAACTCTCATACTTAAGTATTAACACTGTAACATGAAAACATTGTTAACGATGATATTCTCTAATGATTGATGCCTGATATTCTCTTCTCACGATGGCCCAGGACTACGTCACGGTAAGTGTTACCATTGATTGCCCTTTTCAGTAAATTTAGGGACTCTCATTTAGTGAATGAAAATAAAATAAATTACCAACTAGCTTAACTATTTAGTAACTCGTGTGATTCATCGATTTAGTTTTAAATAAATTTAAATATTGAATTATTAGGTCATAATTGCTTTGTTAAGTTAAAAAATGAATTTTGCTCGGGTAATTCAATCACACACCGTGGCAACACATCGACAGCATCGCAACTGATGACGTATTCTTGGGCCAATTACGTGACCCAGCTGTCACGGGAAGAGAATACCAGGCGAGGAATATTATTATACCATGGTTATAACCACATAGTTTTAGAGAAGAGTAACCATGGAGTTACTTGCCAGTTCTTTTCACCGTGCACCTACCTTTTGTGGTTACATGAGTTCATATGAAGTAAAATACGGGGTGGAATACACCGACGCGAAAACAGTTACCACATATTCAGTAGATCATTCTGAGCACCCCCATATAAAAATCGATTATTTAAAAAAAATGCAACGAAATGTATGGAACAGCTTTTTTTACAACCGATGAAAAATTACTCTGTGGTTCTATTTCTGTGTGCTTAGAATGATGTACTGAATACGTGGTAACCGTTTTCGCGTCGATGTCCCTTCTTTTCACCGTGCACCTATCTTTTGTGGTTACATGAGTGCTCATATGAGTTCATATGAAGTAAAATACGGGGTGGAAGGGACACCGACGCGAAAACGGTTACCACATATTCAGTAGATCATTCTCAACACCCCCACATAGAAATCGATTATTTAAAAAAATGCAATACCTACACCTACAGGGTAAAAATGTATGGAACAGCTGTTTTTTTTACAACCGATGAAAAATTACTCTGTGGTTCTATTTCTGTGTGCTTAGAATGATGTATTGAATACGTGGTAACCGTTTTCGCGTCGGTGTCCCTTCCACGCCGTATTTTCATTTAAGTTATTGCAAATTTACTAACATAGTAAGTCAACAGCAAATACGTTTATAAACAATTTCAAGATGTTTACTGTACAATTTCTCCAAACAGTTCTGATTATTTCAGGTATTGTCATATATTTAATATCATCAATAGACGCCCACAGCGAATCTATGAAAGTAAGTGAAGTTAATGCCAATGATATTTATTACTTAGGTTCTTCTTGTTGTCTCCCTTAGTTTTTATTTTATTTATCTGAAGTTCGAAGAAGCAGATGTTGGAAAAAAACCAGCCACGCTGAAGTGGGAGTGGGCTGACCACGTAGCACGAATGCGCCCGGAGAGATGGGCAACGATCGTCACCCACTGGACGCCTGTCGGAGGAAATCGCCGTCGAGGTAGACCGCGGCGAAGGTGGTGTGACGATCTGATCTCGTTTGCGAACATGGCCAGATATCGCACAGGTCTGAGAGGGTTGGAAGGAGAAAGGGGAGGCCTTTGCCCAGCAGTGGGACACTCAAAAAGGCTAACAAAAAAGAAAAAAAAAATCTGAAGTTCCGAGTTAATAAGTTGTCAACGTATGTAGGTGGAACCGCGGTTCTCATTAGACTAAGTAAGTATGTAAGTATAATCGTTTCAGATCAAAATACGACGGCACGGCACGGTTGGCGCAGTGGCTGAGCGATCGGCTGCTGCGCTGCGTGTCGCGGGTTCGATCCCCGCACGGAACAAATATTTGTATGATCTACAGGTAGTTGTTTCGGGTCTGGCTGTTTGTGTATGTGAGTTTAAATGTTTGTAAACGCACCCACGATACAGGAGAAATTCCTAGTGTGGGGCAAAGCTATTAAAAAAAAAAAAAAATTCGCTAAATGCGTATACAATAACCTGTTCATTTAACGTGATTTTTATAATTAGTTACTATATGAACCAATAACGTGTAACATGTGTGGTGCATACAGTATACACCACACACAAACGTGGTATTTCACCAAAAAAAAAAAGTCGTTGCCCAGAAATAATTTTTGCGTATAGTAACTTAAATGATTTACATGTAGGAGTATACAGTATACTCCAATACAAGGTGTAAACAGACCCTTCACGAAGCCGTCAACCAAGCATTCGGTAAATCAAGCTAAGTTACTCTACGGAAAAATTATTACTGGGAAACGACTTTTTTTTTGGTGAAAAACCACGTTTTACGATAGGACTCAATGTAACGCACCCAAAACATTTTGCTGATGGATACATTGAATAAGTACAGGGGTCGTGGAGGTGTTGAAAAAAAATCTTACATTAAAAACAATATTTAAAAAAAAGACTTGTAAAAAAGTTGGAACTTTGACCCCCAATAACTCCGTAACTAGTAGATTCCCAGGTATGGTCTAGAACAAACAAAACATCGCAATGACGGGCAGAACAGGTGTCTTTCGGCTTCCTTACGGATACTTTTACACCCAAACACACATTCAAAACACACCCACACGCACTTTTACATATTTATAAATATAAAATAAATTATAAAATAAAAATACTAGCGATAATAGGTACTTCATCATAAAACACAGTTGAACTGAAAAAAGTGATGACAAAATTGTATCTCGGTAAAGAAATCAATTTTCCGACAACATTCGTAATTTTATTTGGAAATCGGATAAGACCTTAAAAGCTTGAGTGGTTTACAAATCCTTCCTATTACGGGGAAAATACACTGGAATTTGTTTTTCTTAGAAATTCAATTCATTTATTTCAGACACAATGAATGATCCATAATTTTGTAAGTAGGTACACTTAAAAATAATGTTAGTAATTAATTAAATCAGAGACACATAAAAACAAACCACACACTACTATTATAACTATATTTTCCATCCAAATAATATATGAAAATTAAATTAATACAATAATGTTTCATGTCAAATAAAATAAAATGTCCACAATCAGAATTAAAAATTAAATAAAAGTAAGTAATTTGGGATCTACATTATAAATTAAATTAATGACAATGACATGAATAAAAATACAAACATCTTTTCACATAAAACACCCTTTAACAGGCGCAACTTCATTATTGCCTCGTTGATCTAGTGGTTGCAAGCGTAACTGCTGAGTCTGAGGTCCTGGATTCGATGCTCAGGTTGGGAAAGGAGTTATTTTGTTTTCCATCAGAAATGTCTCAGTACCAGCCATGTATTCTCGATTTGTGCCTAGTTGATGGCAATAGGCTCTCTTCCCCTACAACATGGGGGTTGAACATGACTATCAAAATGTGAATAGGTGTAAATGGGTACACCCCAACTTATGCCTTCGGAGAAAACTATGTATATGTGTGTGAGTGGTGTGCGCGTGCTATGTGTATGTGTGTATGTATGTCTATGGGCCAAAGTAGCCTGAAAATAAATGGATGTTGTTGTTTGAATCCAGTTCGTTCCACCTCTTGATATTTCAACAAAAATACATATTTTATATCTTATAATATTAGATTCCACTACAACGATTTCTCGATATCAAACGACTATCGAAATATGTAATAAGAGATCTAGTAAATACCTAACGCGTTCCCTCTTTACATATTTATTAGAAGACGCCTCTTCGTCTGTTATTTCATTCATCTTTTAACATTTACTTCGGGTGTAATCTCAGACATATAGTCATATTATATGTATGATATTCTTCGGTAAAATTAGGTTTCCTTTCGAATCAGACTTTGGTATTATATGTCATTTTTGTATGCTTTAATATGGGTTTGGGACGAGCAAGATTATTAATTACTATAGCACTTCGCCCGCGACCCCCAATATCTCCATAACTAGATGGTTCCCAGGTACGGTTTAGTACAAAAAAAATATCGCAAAGACTGGGAGAACAAGTACCTGTCGGCTTCGTTAAGGGTCTATTTACACCTTTTATTATCCTAGTACCTACATTGTTTAATTCAGAATTGTTTTAATTCTGAATAAAGTTTTATTTATTTATTTTATTTTGATGTTTTTTTTTTTAGAACGAAGAAGAGTGCAAAGTAGCAGACCTGTGCGTCCACGACAAGGTGCCGATGTGTGCCATAGACTCGTGCGGGGAGATGAGAACCTTCATAGACACGTGCGACATGCATGAGTTCAACTGCGACAGTAAGAAAGGTAAACAAATATATCATAGACCTATGATTGTCCCACTGCAGAGCTAAACACTTCTGGTGATTCAGAGACAAAATGACCATATATATTACAAAAATGTATGTATAATCCTGTAACACTGTCATTCATATCATCATGATGGCACGGTTGGCGCAGTGGCTGAGTGATTGGTTCCTGCGCTGCGTGTCGCGGGTCTGATTCCCGCACAAAACAAATATTTGTATGGCCTAAAGAGAGTTGCTGCGGGTCTAGATGTTTTTGTATGTGAGTTTAAATGTTTTTGAACGCACCCACGACACAGGAATCGGGATATTCCTAGTGTGGGGTAACGTATTTAAAAAAAAAAGCGATCCCAATCTACTTTTGAAGCGGTTACGCAAATGATGCTTTACTTTCTTAATATTTTTTTTTTCAGATTTCAGGCAGAGGCCGATTCATGAATGTTGGGTGACTTGTAAGAGAGGACGCTCATTCAAGAAACCAGAATACAGATCTGACTGTAATATTAACCAAAAACCTAATTCTAGGTCGTAGTATTTTCAATAAAATCTTAAAAACAAAAAACTTTTTTTTTACATTACGGACATTACTTTTAATAAATTAAAAATTAGTCGACAGTCAACAGTACAATTTGGGAGAGGACTGCAATGCACTGTGATAAGCTGAGTCGCTTGAAAGACCAGACACCCTAACAATACTCGTATAAGGCTCATATTTGCCTACTAAGAACCTACAGCCTACCAATAAAGGGCTTTCTTTAAAAAATAAACTTATACTGTGTCACTAGGCTTAAATCAAAGATCGCTTAAATCTTTCTTTGAATAAAATTTTAAATTCAAATGTATAGCTTGTATTGTTTCTTCTGATAAAACCCTCTAGATTCAGACAGGTTATCACCCATACCTTGTCGATGTTACACACATTCGCACGAAGCGTTTTGCTACATCATTTATTATGCGCACAGCCATGGAGTGGAATTCCCTGCCTGCGTCGGTGTTTCCAAGTTCATATGACCCCAATCTATTTAAGTCGCGAGTTAATAGGCTTCTTTTGGGTTAGCTCGTTCCATCGGCGACTTCATCTCTGTCCTCAGAACTAGATTGAGGTCAACAGTAAGCCCATACAATATTAAAAAAAGACATTAGAAGCCCGCCGCGCAGGTTTGACGATTTTCAGCCTCCCGAACAAGCCGGATTCCGAAAAGGCTTTAGCACCGTAGACCACATACATACGCTGCGCCAGGTTATACAGAAGACCGAAGAGTATAACCTGCCTCTCTGCTTGGCGTTTGTGGACTACGAGAAAGCCTTCGATTCGATCGAGACTTGGGCTGTACTGCAGTCTCTCCAACGGTGCCAAATCGACTATCGGTACATCGAGGTGCTGAAGAGTTTGTACAAAAACGCCACCATGTCAGTCCGACTTCAGGACCAGACCTCGAAACCTATCCTTCTGCAGCGAGGTGTGAGACAGGGAGACGCCATATCTCCGAAACTGTTCACCGCTGCGCTGGAGGATGTCTTCAAGGTTCTGGACTGGAGAGGGCTAGGCATCAGCGTCAATGGCGAGTATATCTCTCACCTTCGGTTTGCCGACGATATAGTGGTCATGGCTGAGACCATGGAGGACCTCAGTACAATGCTCGATGACCTCAGTAGAGCTTCCGAAAGAGTGGGTCTTAAAATGAACATGGACAAAACCAAAGTCATGTTGAATGCCCATGTAACACCCACTCCTATCAAGATCGGAGACTCTACACTCGAAGTTGTAGACGATTATGTCTACCTGGGACAAACGGTCCAGTTAGGTAGGTCTAACTTCGAGAAAGAGGTCAATCGTCGAATCCGACTCGGCTGGGCAGCGTTCGGGAAGTTGCGTGGTATCTTCTCGTCCAACTTACCGCAGTGTCTCAAGACGAAAGTCTATGACCAGTGTGTGTTGCCAGTGATTACATACGGGACCGAAACGTGGTCGCTCACAATGGGCCTCATCAGAAGGCTGAAAGTCACCCAAAGGGCAATGGAGAGGGCTATGCTCGGAGTTTCCTTGCGTGATCAAATCAGATATGAGGAGATCCGCAAGAGAACCAGAGTTACCGACGTAGCCCGAAGAATAGCCAAACTTAAGTGGCAGTGGGCAGGGCACATTGCTCGCAGAACGGATGGCCGATGGGGCCGAAAAGTTCTGGAGTGGCGACCGCGAACCGGAAGACGCTGCGTTGGAAGGCCTCCCACTAGGTGGACCGATGACCTCGTAAAGGTTGCAGGGATCCGCTGGATGCGAGACGCACGGGACCGGTCAATGTGGCGACACTTGGGGGAGGCCTATGTCCAGCAGTGGACGTCTTTCGGCTGAAATGATGATGATGAATGATGATTAGAAGCCCAAGTCAAAATAGCATTCTATCATGCTATGATGAAAAAGAAGGAAAACAATAAAGATTGACATTATGATATCGAAAAGCTTATATAATCCCTGTAGAAAATACAAAACCCTCTGAAAGCGATTGTCTATTGTCAGACTTTCCGGTTTTTTTATTTTCGGGTGTAAATCTTAAGCTGCGTCTATGCTAGGCGAGCCGAACACGAGCTCGGTCGAGGCTTCTAAGTCCGTCTACGCTAAGCGAATTCGTGCTCCGATCGTGTTCGGCTCGCTTAGCGTAGACGCAGCTTTAGGCCCCGACTCCATCAAAGCGTAGACGAGCGGAGCGGAGACGAGACGTGCGGAAACCGACCAATCACATTGGTTTAAATCTACATCACGTCTCACGTCTCTCCTGTGATTGGTCGAATTTTGCACGTCTCTCCGCTACACTCGTCTCCGCTTTGGTGATGTCGGGGTCTTATGGAAGTTACTTTATCCTATTGGGAATGGAAATACAATGGTCTGAGAACCCAGAGCCGGCAGACTATACTTGTTTTCTGATTTAAAAAATGTGTGGTACCATTTAAAATATTACTAACGTTTCTTGAAGCCTTTAAAAACACATAAGCATAATCAGCCTATAATCTTCTCACTGCTGGTACACAGGCCTCCTCTCTATGAGAGGCAATGGGCTATAATCACAAATATAACTAGAATAGCAAGAAGTTATTTTTATGTATTTATTTTGTACCCTATCACAATGTTTTCTTATTTAACCCAAAGGTTGACTGGTAGAGAATGCCTTGTGGCATTAAGTCCGCCTATGTACCACTATTGTACATGAAGTTTAAATAAATAAATAAATAATAAATGGCAAATGGCAAAATGGTAATGGCTGTGGCTATAATCCACCACGCGGGCACAGTGCGAGTAGGTAGATGTCACAATGTCTTCGAAGTTTCGAACACAATTTTCGTCATTCAGAAAATAAGCGGACCGATGGGAACTTAAAAAACATATAAAACAAGTGAAACGTGAATTTAAACCAACATTAATTCCAACTATCTTTATTTTGAAGTCAAGCATTTTCAATTGGATAAACTATAAAGTGTTCGAACATTTTATCGCTTTTTCTATAGCTCCATAAAATGTTCAGGATATTTATTAAATAGAATTTCGTTTTCGTATTTTAGAACTCAACGAATTTTAAAAACTATATAATAAATGTGAATAAAATGATTTTTCATACAAACTGTGAGGTTTAGAATGTTTCAATATATTTTTGTTATCATAATTTTTGTTCTGACTTTAGTTAATGATATTGACGCTCATGTGGATGGAGCAAAAGTAAGTAAGAAAATACTCCTTTATTTATTTCTATACAAATTAATTACATTTTTAAATATTCCTTAGAAAAAACAATAAAAATATAAAAAAATTGGTACCACCGGTATCGGTAACAGGTCCAAGCTACCGTCGGTCAGGGCTCGAGTGAGAGGAACCTCCTAACAAAACGAGCCCTGTCCAGAATTATTAGACAATTATTATTATGGTCATTTATTTCCTCTAGTAGCAGTAGTTCGGTTGTTAGTCCGGTTGACCAAACTACTGAAACTTTCAGTTGCGATAGTTCGGTTCTAACAAAGCACCGAACTACGGAAACTTTCAGTTGCGATAGTTCGGTTCTAACAAAGCACCGAACTACTGAAACTTTCAGTTGCGATAGTTCGGTTCTAACAAAGCACCGAACTACGGAAACTTTCAGTTGCGATAGTTCGGTTCTAACAAAGCACCGAACTACTGAAACTTTCAGTTGCGATAGTTCGGTTCTAACAAAGCACCGAACTACTGAAACTTTCAGTTGCGATAGTTCGGTTCTAACAAAGCACCGAACTACTGAAACTTAAATATGTTCCCCTTAAGATCGGCAAATAAACTAGACATATAATGTAAACAAACTATATCTTAATTTTATTTAAATTATTAAATAGTTTGTTTACATATGCCTACAAACTATATCTTGATACGTCACAGGCGGCTTACACCCACAGCTTATATCATATATATATTATGATATAAGCTGTTAGCCGTTAAAAAAAATGTTTCTTTGGGGAAGTTGTTTGTTATCATGAGTACAATCACGTGTTTAAGAATCGGTCACTAATTACCAGTCACCCTATACAGGGTGTAAACAGACCCTTCACATAGCCGTCAACCAAGCATTCTGTACATGAAACTAAGTAACTTTACGCAAAAATTATTGCTGGGAATCGACTTTTTTTTTGGGGTGAAAAATCACGTTTTACGGTAGGATTCAATGGAAAGCACTCAAAGCATTGTGCTGATAGATGGATTGAATAGTACGGGGGTCGTGGAGGTGTGTAAAGTAAAAATCTTACATTAAAAACATGTATTAAAAATAACTTGTAAAAAAGTTGGAACTTTGACCCCCAATATCTCTAGAAGGTTCCCAGGTATGGTCTAGAATAAAAAAATATCGCAAATACGGGGAGAACAAGTGCCTTTGGCTTTGGGCTATGTTTAGGGTCTATTTACACCCTTTATTATAAGGTCTAACTATTCATACACGAAATATTTTCAGGGAATCATCTAACAGCTATAACGAAGCCATTTCAAGGGATTATTTTTTTATCTGAGTATATTTTTATAAAAAATAAATAATTTTAAATTACTTGACCCACAAAATAAATACTAGCTCCTTATTTTTGAACATCCTTTACGCTAGTTTACTACGTCGTATTTACCTACTGTCATTGTCAGTCTCAAATTTTAGAATTATAATAATTTCGTAAAATAAAAAAACACTCAGATAATTTTTTTTTTCGTTGCTATGGCGACTTTACGACTTATAGAAGTTACCCTTGAAATATTTCGTGTATGAAAAGATAGACCTTATATGTAGATATTGATACATGCGCAGAAACATTCCAAAAATAGGCAACCTTTACTTATTAATACTAATCTCTTTCCAATATCACACTGAAAAGCCATTACCATACTTTTATGATTTACGAACCAAATGACAAATGAAAAGGTCAATTTGATAAAGGTCAAAGAAATAAATGATCAAATCACAGATTTATGAAAAATGTCTGATTAAGTAAATATTCATTCATAAATATGGATTTTAATCTCACTTAGATGGTTATTATTATTGACTGATGATATTTTATCGACTGGTATTCGCAAGCGCGACTGCTAAGCATGAGGTTCTGGGTTCGATTCCCGGGTCGAACAAAGTTTTATTGGAATTTTCCATCAGCAATTTCTCAGTAGCGGCCACGGAGTCTGCATTTGTGCCCGGTTGATGGCAATAGGCTCGCCCCCTATTACGTGGGACTTAAACATAACACTATTAGGTACGCCTCTGCCTAACTCTTCAGGGATTAAAGGCGTGTTTTTATGTTAATTTTGTCAATGTAGCAAAATAAGAACTGGGGGGTTACCATGACATCTTAAAGCAGGAGTTATTTCAGTGTGGGAAAGAGACAGAGCTATACAGGTCGCCTAGCGCCATCTCTTTCTCACACTGGAATTACTCCTGCTTTATGACGTCATGGTAGACCACCTGACATTGTCTACTATGTCCCTACATAATAGTTTTTTGCGATAAAGGACAATGAGTACGATGTACAAGATTTAAGAGATACACCCACATACAATAGGTAAGATCCTAAAATAGAGAAAATGGCATTTACTAGATTAATAGTTAAACTAAATGGTTATGTATGGAAACATAAATTATTCTATTTCCAAAGTCTCGAAAAAATATTTAAAATTCGCACATATTTTTACCCTATACTCGTACATATTAACCTTATACTGTTCGAATCTTCCAAAAAGCATATCCTCATACTTCTGTCAGCAGAAGTTAAGGTGTTGAGGGGGAACTGCCAGAAGAGTTCATTAATCCCATTGAATGACTTTTTCATGCAATACTCAATCAATGGGTCTAACAGCGTTAACGACTTACGGCACTTCATACAAACTTTCAAGTCCTTTTTTTTTCGAAATGACTGAACCGATTTTAATAAAACTTCACACGCATAAGCAGGATACATATGTCTAAAAAATTGACAGAGAACTTTTCGAAATGTTTTTTTTTTAAAAAGATAATTGAAAATTTCCGTTTCTATGGAAAATCTAAAATCGGTCTAATTTAGTTGTAACACTATTTTTCGAAAATGCTTTCAGTAATTTTTTTAGACTTATGTATAATGTTTATGCGTACTTAGTTTGATGTACATATTGCTTGCTTGACGGCTTCGTGAAGGGTCGGTTTACACCCTGTATAAACCATGGCATGGGTTAGGACATTAGATACTATTATTGTACTATATTCAAGTGGGATAATTTGTAACCTCAAGGCAGTCGACGCCGCGGGCTTAAGCTAGTTTTTACATAGGTACTTAGTACTTATTGCTTGCAGTTGGAAGAAGAATGCAAGATAGCAGACATCTGTCGCCACGACCAGGTGGCGATATGCGGTATCGACTCCTGTGGGGAGATGAGGACTTTCATCGACACCTGCGACATGCATGAGTTCAACTGCGACAGCCAGAAAGGTAATAATGTTATTTAGTAACGTTCTGTATTTATTTAGAAATATAAGGGAGAAACTGTCACATCAAACTAAGTAACTACGCAAAAAATATGGCTGGGAAACGACTTCTTTTTTTGAGGTGAAAAATCACGTTTTACGGTAGGACTCGATGGAACGCTCTCAAAGCTTTGTGCTGATGGGTGGATTAAATACTACGGGTGTCGTAGAGGTGTTTAAAGTAAAAATCTTACATTAAAAACATGTATTTTTTTAAAAAGTTGGAACTTTGACCCCCAATATCTCCGTAAGTAGAAGGTTCCCAGGTATGGTCTAGAACAAAAAAATGATCGCAAAGACGGGGAGAACAAGTGGCTTTCGGCTTGGCTAAGGGTCTATTTACACCCTTTGTAGGTACGTACTTATGATAAATAGAATCTAATTTTAAAAACCTCTATCCTACAATTCAAGTATTCGTAAAGAAAGAAAAATTTCGCTACGTCAAACGTCTGAATGGATTTTGACCAAATTGACACATAGTTAGATCATAAACAGGATTAGGACATCTGATACTTTTAATCCCCGACCTTCACGCGAAGTCGCAAACAAAAGATAGTCTTGTCTAAAACGATAAAAACATGTCTACCTAAGTAATGGTTTAGCTATTTTCAGCACTTTCGTGACGTATTTAGAGCCCAGACGGGGCAATAAACTCACTATCGTATACATTCAAGTCCCCTCTACAATGTACCTACTAGAACTGCTTCTGTTTAAGACCCCATTCATGTGGAATTTTAGTACTCTAATCTTAAGAGCTATTTTCGAACAAGTCAAGTAAAATCACAAGAGAGAAAAGACTGCTTTGTTTACGACTTCTACGTTTTAAAATGGTTTTGTTTTGATGAAAATAGAACCTTTTTCGATCGAAAATCTAGATGGAATAAGTTTAAATATTATATTTTTTTACTTTTTTTTTTGTTTTTTTTTTTTTTGTTAAGTTTATTTCAGATAACTCAAAACTGGTGATGATACTTTTGGCTGAAATGACGTAGGAATGAACATAATGTCGTTTTGACCACGCTATTTCGATCTTGAATAAGAGTAAATGATAGTATGACAGTTGAAAAACTTGCTACACCGATTACTTACTATACTATATCAGATCTATATGTCGGATCCGGTCGTTAGTACGAACACAAAAGCGCGCCTGTGTGCAGTGGTGACATCACTCGACCTACTTACTAGTCTACCCACAACACAGCGTGCTTCTACAGATACCTGATGTTCAACTCGATGGAGGGCGACAGTCAATGTCTGATCGCGGCGGAGTTGAGACGTTTTAGAACTGTACCCGATTCATTGTACCCCGTTTTATTATTGTGTTAAGTTGTAATCTCATGTAAGTCGTTACTTTTACTAGAAACAGGGTATCGGGTCTGCCCACATGATGTACGACCCTAACGGAATAAATCTTGATAAATCCGAAATATACAAATAAATATAATTGAATTATTTAATTACTAATTAAAATGTTTTTTTTTTTGTTCGTAATTTCAAAAGAACAGATTTTTATTGAATGCATAATTATGAAAGATACGGTACGTATAGCATTATTTTTTAGGTAATATAAAACAAGGGCAGTAAGCTGATGATGGCCTGCATTATTTCTGGAAGCCGACCTCAACTTACTCAGTTGGGATACAGCTAGGCAGAAGATGATGAGTTAGGATGATACGCAAACTATCTCTTTTGCAGCCATTCGGTCACCACAAAAGCCAACTACGTTTTCCAGACTACTACGGCTATGTACTAGAAAATAATCGAGAGAAGACTACAAAATGAAAATCAAAATATTTTATTTCACATAGGCCTTGATGGGCACTTATAAAACGTCAACAAAAAGGTGCACGGTTCGGGTTGGTCGTTTCCTATGGAGAAGAACCGGCAAGAAACGCCATGGTTACTCTTTTAACTCCAAGAGATGGAATTACGTCCAGAAAACCTGTTATTTCTAAATAGAACAAATTGTGCCATCGCTCACCCATTATATTTGTGCCAAGCGACAGTTTAAGTGATGTTTTGGCACTAAAATAGACAATATTGTCTACATCTTGTTATGAACGTTATTGACCCAGACCAAACGGCTTATATAAGTTTCATGACGTAAGATAACCTATTTAGAAAGGATTTTAGGACATGTGACTTGGAAGGTTGTATGAAGGAGATGAAACCTCGAGCCAAGTGGATTATGTTTCAAAGAATCGAGAAACTCCAATCCGGCGGTGCGGTGCAATGCATGTCGATGGCACGGTTGGCGCAGTGGCTGAGCGATTGACTGCTGCGCTTCGTGTCGCGGGTTCGATTTCCGCACGGAACAAATATTTGTATGGCCTACAGGAAGTTGTTCCGGGTCTGGCTGTTTGTGTATGTGAGCTTAAATGTTTGTAAACGCACCCACGATACAGGAGAAATGCCTAGTGTGGGGAAGCGTTTTTTTTTTTTTTAAATGCATGTTTGTGCATCTGCAAAACAACAACGACTAGACGATTTTTTCAATTCAAACCAGATTCAGATGTATCTACTGGTTGATATGCTAAATAGGGACTAAAGTGCGTGTAGTACTCACTAAAATGAACAACTTTTACCATGGGACCGACCGTGAAATCGCGAAAAAAACATCAGCCGCATGTATTACTGATCATCATAATCATTTCAGCCGAAAGACGTCCACTGCTGGACATAGGCGTCCCTCAAGCGTCGCCACATTAATCGGTCCCGTGCGTCTCGCATTCATCGGATCCCCACAACCTTCACCAGGTCATCGGTCCACCTAGTGGGAGGCCATTATTGATCGCGCAATTCGAAATAAATGCAGGCAACAACAGATTTTTTAAATCATATTTCATAGTAGTAAAAGTTGTTCATATTTATAAGAACTTTACTCCCTCTTTTCCTCGGCCACATTTAAGAAATCATCCTGTATAATTTAAGTCAGATTTTCTACCAGTGAATCGGATTTAGGGGAATCAGCTCTCAATAACCCGAGACGAATAGTAAAATCTGTAATTCAATCTGAATTTATTTTAATCTATGTTAGAATACAAAAAGCATGATTAAATCTATCTTTCTGAGGTTCTATAAACGCATCTCTCGTAGCGCATAGATGTGCATCTCATCATCATTCTCTTGCCCTTATCCCAATTCATTTGGGGTCGGCGCAGCATGTCTTCTTCTTCCATACTTCTCTATTACTCGTCATCTCATCAGACACCTCCTTTCTTGCCATGTCATTCTTTACACAGTCCATCCATCGTTTCTTTGGTCTTCCTCTACTCATATACCCATCCACATTCATACTCAAAACTTTCCTCACGCCATTTTCCTCATTCCTCCGCATCACATGCCCATACCATGACAACCGATTACCACACAACTTTTCAGTCACCGGCGCCGCTTTTAGACTTCCTCTTATGTACTCATTTCTTATTTTATCTATTCGCGTAACACCACAGTT
This sequence comes from Noctua comes, assembly GCA_963082995.1. NCBI lineage: Eukaryota > Metazoa > Arthropoda > Insecta > Lepidoptera > Noctuidae > Noctua > Noctua comes. Next base: position 9,664,505 of record OY720288.1, read on the forward strand.
CCCCCTTAGCATTCTCAGCTCCGCCACATGCAAATGCCTTTCATTCATCCAGATGTGCATCTGTGCTTAGATTTAAATCAAGGCAAGTATCAATTTACCGTCTACCACGCGTATGGCCGAAACTTCAGCTTAAATCTTAGAAAGAATTAGCTTTGCTCAAGCTAAGTCATCCTATAAGATATCAGTTTCAATTGAAGCACCTCTAAACCGGAGTATTCCTCAAAGCGCAACTATTTTTAAGCGCAACCAACTAAGCGCAACTAAATTATTGAATTTGTGAGCGCAACAATTAGTTGCGCTCACAAATTCATGATTGAAAAAAAAAATGAATCCATCATACCCTCTCTATTTTTGATCATGGTTGCGCTTCGAGGAATAATTTAGTTGCGCTTAGTTGGTTGCGCTTAAAAATAGTTGCGCTTTGAGGAATACCCCGATAACCAGTTTAAGTAGACAAATGAAAGAAAATACGGACAACTCTGAGCCCTATCTGGTCCTACTGTACTAGACACCCACGTTAGTCACCTAATACTATTGTTTTAGTTAAACCGTCGCTTCACGTATATAAAAGAATATAAATAAGTGTGTTCTGAACGTTCAGAAATTCGCGGAATTTTTGTATGTGTCGTTTGATGTAGGAATTTGACCTTTCGTGGAGAATTTGAAGAATTTTTGATCAGAGATGTTGATGTCGAATATTTGATCTCATCGTGGATAGGATTTTCAAACGAAAGTTTATCCTATTCAAACGCTCTAGTTTAAGCCCCGTCTCTTTCATGTACGTTTTAAACAGGTCATTGGCATTTCTTTGTCTTTGTTCAGTTTACTAATGTTGTATAGTCGAGCTTTTAATTGCTGTAGGTGCTTCACTAAGGGTGATTGTCACTCGCACGTCAATTTAAATTACTCATTAGCTAATTGGCTGAACTGTAATCGGAATAAAGTATCACCAACTGTGATATTTTACAAAAGAACAGGCTATACAACATTAGTTTTAGTATATACGAAACCTGAAACACGTGTCTAGTATTTTTATGGAAAGAATATATGTACAAAATTTCAAAACTTTATCATAAAAATCACAAAGTTATAAGCTTGTTCTGTTACCTGGTTGTCCGCACAAAAACGTGGTCACCACGCAGCGCGCCCGCGCGCCCGCCTCCAGCTTCGTCTTGAGCTCATTGATAATAATAATTTGGCAGTAGGTACCTATGATTGCGATAGGTAGGTACTTAATGTCGCTCGGTGTCCAACTTGTAACTTTTTTAAATATTTTTGGGACAAAATATAACATGGTTTAAAAATTATGGGAATCGATTCAGTTACTTATTCTGAACAAACTTTATTCAGGTTTCGCATTTACTAAAAATAATTTTGTATAAAGAGATGATGACGATGAAAAGATAAAAAAATTACCTATACGACATGTTTTGAAAGCGATTGCCACTGTTTTGTCTAGGTCCGAAGGTACTACTAAATGAGCAATATTTGCATATAAATTTTTGTAATCAACTAAAATAAATAACTAAGTTCCAAGTCTATTTAATAGTTATTAATTAATAATGGATTTAGTTAGTTTACTCTACTTAATAAATAAAAATAAAAAAGACCCTTCACGAAGCCGTCAACGACGCATTCTGGACATCAAACTAAGGAACTCTACACAAAAATTATTGCTGGGAAACGACTTTTTTTAGGGGTAAAAAATCACGTTTTACGGTAGGATTCGATGGAACGCATTCAAAGTATTGTGCTGATGGATGGATTGAATAGTACGGGAGTCGTGTTTAAAGTAAAAATATTAGGTACATTAAAAACATGTATTTAAAAAAAAGTTGTAAAAAAGTTGGAACTTAGACCCCCAATATCTCCGTAACTAGAAGGTTCCCAAGTATGGTCTAGAACAAAAAAATTATCGCAAAGACGGAAAAACAAGTGCCTTTCGACTTCGTTGAGGGTCTATTTACACCTTTTTTATTTGTAATCATGTTTTTGAAAACGGCTCAAACGATTTCGATAAAAGTTGCAATATAGTGGTTTACGAGGGCGATAATCGGTCTAGCTAGGTCTCATTTTTTTTCTTTACTTTTTTTTATGTGTATAATTTCAACTCTAGTGAAATTACAATTTACTGGAAATAGTTGTCAAAACCGGTAAAGCAATTAAAAAGGCACGGCACGGTTGGCGCAGTGGCTGAGCGATTGGCTGCTGCGCTGCGTGTCGCGGGTTCGATCCCCGCACGGAACAAATATTTGTATGATCTACAGGTAGTTGTTCCGGGTTTGGCTGTTTGTGTATGTGAGTTTAAATGTTTGTAAAAGCACCCACGATACAGGAGAAATTCCTAGTGTGGGGAACGTATTTCTTATCTTTTTTTATCAAAAAGAAAGAAGAAAGGTCAAGATAAAAGTTTTCAACAATAGCTGATGTAAAAGTTTGTCTAATATCACAAAATGCTTGTGGTTCTATAAATAATGCAAATGCAACTATTTCAGTCATCTTATGCAAATGATATTAAAAGTAATTGTTATGGCTCTATCCGATCAGTCTTTGGTAATCCAATAAAATGTGAATGTTAGGTAAGGTCAGGACCCATAAACATTTCATACTAATAGATTTCAACTTAAGACTGCAATATTATTTATTACCCACTGTTTTGTAAGTGAGCAACAGTGGCGAAGGTTCCATACAACTCGATTCCTCACGGATTCCTTTTGAAAAATGGCACAGACAGTATTCTATAGACAAATAATATAATCACATTAAAGACATGTACTCCGACTTACCTCTTACAAAAATTGACCCTTCGCTACTGGTGTGCAGTTATAAAAATTCACCAACCCGCACACGGCCCATGTGGTGTATTGTGGCCCACTGTCTGTGTCCCAGCAGTGAGAACTTAATACGCTACTATCTTTTATCTGTGGTTTAGTCGCGTTATTGACGAAAATTATTCCGCGGTAACGTTTTATAAAGCCTATGATACTCGGGGATAGTCTAGCTTCCCATTAGTCAAAGAGCAGTGGTTCCGAAAATCACCACCTTCATTCAAACTTTCAAACGTTACTTTTTTGTAATAGATATTAATTATATGCAATGCAAATAATTTTAGTAATTAGTATAGATGATGCATTTGTTCTAATTTAACAGAGCCTTTATTAAATTCTGCTGACTGACTGTTTCCAGAAATTTCAATATTTGTTGAATTTTTTTCAGACTACGTCCAGAAACCCACCCACGAATGCTGGGTAACTTGCAAGCGAGGGAGAAGCTTCAAGAAACCGCTGTACAGAAGCGATTGTAATATAAATCTTATTTAAAACAAGTATTTTTATCAAAAATATTTTTTAATAATAACAATATTTCTAATATTTACAAAAAATATTGAACAATAACTTACAGACGTACTTATTGTTCGAGATCACAGATTTTTATTGACATTCATAAGGTACAATTCTGCAGGGCAACGCTACTGCAGACAGCAGCTGCAAAGCTAATCGCTTTGACAGAGAGCAGGGACACGACTGTTTACTTTTATATTACTCTTAGATGAAAAGGTTCACAGGAAACATTGTGCCAACTAATGGCGAATTTTCATAAAGGGTGTAAAAAGACCCTAAACGAAGCCGAAAGGCACTTCCTGTCAATGCGATCATTTTTTTGTTCTAGACCATACCTGGGAACCCTCTAGTTACGGAGATATAGGGGGTCAAACTTACGACTTTTTCACAAGTTTTTCTTTTAAATACATGTTTTTAATGTTAGATATTCTCTTTAAACACCTCCACGACTCCCGTACTATTCAATCCATTCATCAGCACAACGCTTTGAGTGCGTTACATTGAGTCCTACTGTAAACCGTGATTTTCACCCCAAAAAAAAGTCGTTCCCCAGCAATAATTTTTGCGTAAAGTTACTTAGTTTGATGTAAATAATGCTTGGTTGACGGCTTCGTGAAGGGTCTGTTAACACCCTGTATAAAACACATAGCAATCAGTTGTGTCATAGTGCCTCGCAGGACGGCTTTGCAGCTGTGACTTACGATTGTAGTGTCCTTTGGAACTGTACCTTTAAAAGTAACTTATACCTATTAAAATTAAAGCCATCAGGCCAAACCGGTTTACCTTAGCATGCAGTCACAATTATTTACATTAATAATTGGAATATAAATAAGTTTTACATAAATAAACATGTTAGAAATTACATAATTCTAATATGACTTGGAATATCTTAAACTACTCGATACTTAAATTATTACTACACATGTCTTTCTACTTCTATTGGATAAGGTGACGACATATTATTCTACTATTTAAAATTATATTGTACCATGAAATTAACTTCCTAAGTTGCAAAAAATAACATATTTACATAAGTCCTCTCCCACAATTCATCCGAAATTACACACACTATTCTCACACATAAATTCTTCTCCAAAATCAATGCCTGTCCAAGAATCCAGCATTCTTCACAATATGGTAGATGCTTTCGCGAGAAATCTTCTCAGCTTCCCTTTCAACGACCTGCATCTCCTTGTTGGTAAACCAGGACTCCCTAGCAAGTCCTGCAGCTGTATGTGGGTTGTCATAAAATTGGCTGGACTTCAGAAGTCCCCGAGGAAGTTGAGCTTCACTGGCAGCGTTAAGTTCCACTGCTGGGTGAGGATGAACTGCGGCGAGCCCTGGTGATGCGTATTCCACTCCAATAGGTTGGTACTGCTGGGCGAAGAACAGGCCAGGTCTGGCCTGAGCCATCGCCAAGATGGCAGCGGTGATGATGAAGAAACGCATTTTGATCTGGAATAGAATTCATTTATTAATATTATTAGAAGATTTGAGATACGCCACAAATCTACCATTGTTGTCGTGTGCGAGTTGATTTGAAAAGTCGTCATCTGTCGGTTCTTAGCTTATGTTACTTTGAGTCGGCCCAAGTCGTTTCTTTCATTCTCCTGTCAACTGTCAATCTATCATTCACTTCTTTAACTTTTTTTTATACTAAATGGGCTTACTCTTGACCTCAATCTAGTCCTGAGGACAGAGATGAGGTCGACGATGGAACGAGCTAACCCAAAAGAAGCCTATTAACTCGCGACTTGAATAGATTGGGGTCATATGAACTTGGGAACACCGACGCAGGCAGGGAACTTCCATAGTATTATCATTCCCCACATAGTTATGATAAGTTAACAATGATTTCGACAAATAGGATTAGGTACTGATACATAGATGACACCATCGAAGTCATACATTCCTAATCATATTCACATTCGTCTTTCCTTATTTAAATGTATGTCCAAGCATCATCAATCAATCAATAATGTTGGTGATAGATACAGAAAACACCTTCTTTGAAACCCCAACATAGCACATGTATAATATTCACTACATAGTATAAAACAAAGTCGCTTCCCGCTGTCTGTCTGTCCCTATGTATGCTTAAATCTTTGAAACTACGCAACGGATTTTGATGCGGTTTTTTTAATAGATAGAGTGATTCAAGAGGAAGGTTTATATGTATATATTGCCCCCGTGTGAAGATTTTATGCGAAAACTAGGTTACTTTATATAGAAAATCTTAGAAAAATAGGTACAGGTATCAAAGATTTCTTTGAAACCTTTCAATCTAACTTTTGTCAGTCAATTGTGTGATATAATATGTTTTAAGTGCCGTTATTCGTTTAAACTATTTCTGATTATGTACCTTCACTACAATGCCGAGTTAAAAGAGCTAACGCAGGATCATCAGTACAAAAATTCAAGCGCCAACTACACAAAAAATAATCTAAATATAAAATCTCAGCACAACACCTAATCATGTTACCCTCAATCTATATATTTAATATTAATTTTTGAAATATTAAATATTAAATTTTTGAAATATTTAATTTTTGAAATATTTAATTTTCGAAATATTTAATTTCTGAAATATTTAATTTTTGAAATATTTAATTTTATTTAACATTTAAGTTTTGAACAGTCTACATACTAAGTAAGTATACATATAACTGTACAACTACTGTAATTAGTTTTTAGTTTACAATTTGTTCATGCATGCTGTGTCTATCGCATCATATTGTACACTTGGTGTGTTTCTTTTAGTTTGTATTATTAGAGTAAAAAGTGTAATAATTGTAAATGGCCAATAAATAAATAAATAAACATGTAAAATATAAGTAAGACATATTTGTTCTTCCAGGTACGAAAAGGGAACCTAAGTCAAAAACATATCTTCTTCGTATGTACGGCTATTCCAAATATCGTTCTCTATATATTCATATTGGTACGTAAGCGTTACATATTCTAGACGTTATATTGTACCTACGCATATTTATCAATAAAGTAAACAGACAGGGTAAACAAGAAAGCCAGCGTGGGCGGATCTCCAGAACTTGAACAAGTTAATAATTCAGAGGAACTTAAACTGACAAGGTATTAGGGTCCCGTCCTATTAGTCACCCCTGAAAGACTTCAGTTATATTTATAAGCACTGAACTTATCATTTTTTACTCAAAATCTGATGAATCTATTGTCTAAATTAATCTTCCAGAAAATACTACAACAAAAATTGTAATTCATGATTTTCTTTTACAAGGACTTCAATAAATTAATAACAGTTTTAATTAACTTGGAATTTGATGTGATAGATTAAGATTTCAGTCCTATTCTGATAACGTTTTTACCTACGCCTGCGATTTTTATAGCTATCACTACTAGTAAAACAAAATTTAGACAGGAAAGAGCTTTGTAAAAAGTTTGGACGTCATAACAAACTTCACTTTTTTAAACTTTTCATTTTATATCACCCTTAAACCACACACATCAACACCCTATTAATGAAAACTATTTAAAATAATCCAAATCAAATCGCACAGACACACAACACAAAAAAACGAACGCAACACTACACTTACAATAAGTTTCACGGTCACAGAATCAACGCAAGCGCAAGACGGTACTGCGCGCGGGCAGACAGTGCAACCAATATATAGTCGGACCAAGTAACCTTCTGAACGCTTCCGGGACAGCTGGTTGGGAACGTCCAACTGTGTTGCTGACAAGGATTTCATATACGTTACATTAGTAAGCCATTGAGAAGCGGATCATGTGATTTTGTTGAGTATAGGGCTGTCGAGTGGATTAGCTGTTCGGCTTAAGGATTATTTTTGTGTAACTTACGTACTAAGTATGTGTACTTTAGTATCTGCTTGATTTATGACCCCAGAAAGTACAAGACATGATATATTGTTTCGTCACTGAGTTGAATAAAATTTGCAAAAAGTTACTGACAGAGAAGTAGTATACTGTGAAATAATATGAGAGAATGAAGGTGAGTATTAGATTCTGATAAATTAAATGATTGACTTCAATAATCTCAGTATAGGTTATAAATATTAACAGCCGATCGGGTCGATCTTAAGGTTAAGCCGTGCTTGCCTAGGTCGGTCTGTGGATGGGTGACCGCCCATTACATACCAAGTTTCCTCAGTGCCTCGGAAAGCACGTTAAGCCGTTGGTCCCGGCTGTCATTTGTAGTCTTTGACAGTCGTTAGGTAGTCAGTGGCCCAAAAAGTCTGACAACCAGTCTTACCAAGGGGTATCGTATTGCCCAGTACTAACTGGGTTGTGGAGGTCAGATAGGCAGTCGCTCCATGTAAAATACTGGTATTCAGCTGCATCCGGTTAGACTGGAAGCCCCAATATAGTTGGGAAAAGGCTAGGCAGATGATGAGGTTATAATTTCATTTCAGGGTAGAAAGAGGAAGTTTTTACACACATCTGAATCTGCACAAAATGAAACCCGTTCCAAAGTAAACTTTGTTCCCAGAAAACGACAAAATTTCAAAAATGAAACATCCTAACATTTAATAAACCAACAAGTGTACAAAATGTAATTTTCTGAGCGCAAACAACCCTGGAGAAAGTTCGTGCAACATGTATTAAAGTATTAAGGCTTACAAAAGTCTGACATGAACCGAGTCGTGTTTACAAATGTGGAGAGACTAATATTAGGTACTGCGCTATTTACTTCGGATATTGTTTCTTTGTTGAAAACGGTGTTTCATCAAGAGTTAAACAAGTTTGGCAACAAGTACTGCTGCCGTTAGCAAATCTGGCGCATCTGCGGAAAAAACTGTACAGAAAAATGAGCCTTATTAAAGAAAAAGACGGCTCTAGTAAAATAAATTTTTCCTTATTCCCTTCCTCAGATGCACCCTTTTTATAGAATGGGACAGAGTATTAACTTATTTTTTAACGTCATTACCAGAGGAAAGTGTGGGGTCAGGAGTGTTTTGCAGAAAAATCGGAACGGGTCATCGTGGCGATGCTTAGGGGAGGTCTATGTCGAGGAAAGAACGTATTTCAGCACTAGGATGATAATGATATTATTATGTTACTAACTTGATAGTTTATGATTACCATTTTTGGGGGCGGGTATGCCATATATTGGAAGCTCTCAAGTAGAAGAAGTCTGTGGAACTCTTTATCCCGACCATTATAATCTAGGTCTCCCCAATGTACGAGAGGATCGGTTCTTCGAGGTAAGCGTGCTGCACCCCAGACCGCGTCATCGGTTCACATCAGGCGAATTGAAATGTGGTCTGCGTACCCCCTCAGAGCATACAGGCGTGATGTTATGTTATGATTTTGTGTAAACAATAAACTTCCAAGCGATTGCAGCACACACGACAGATATGCTATCTATTGTTGTAGAGTTCCGTTCCATATCTCCGAAGTCTATGATCAGATCATGACAATATTTATATGGGACCAACTTGTGAGTATATTCTTTCAAACAAAAACAAGATTTTTTTAAAGCGGTTCAGGCGTCTTCGAGTAATCGGTGAACAGGCAAAAAAAAAAGATTTCGACGAATTGAGAACCTCCTCCTTTTTTAAGTCAGTTGAAAACCTTAGTATGCATCTTTTCAGTAGTGGACGTCTTTTGGCTGATGATTATAATGATGATGATGATTTCAAGGGCAACATTTGGTAAACCACCTTTTAGAGAAATCCAAAAAAAATCACAAACCACCAAAAAAAGAAAAAGCTGCAAATTTTGTAAAAGGCAATTGAGATCAATTAAAACCAGTTCTGCTTTAAGTCCAAGGTTTCAATTATTTTTGTACATACAAAACAACATAAAAACTGGTATGGAATGTAATTTACCAGGAAGATACAAGAGATACATAAAAAGTTGTGTTACCATAAATTATATTGAGTTCAGCCATAACTTTGAAGGCCATTAGAGCAAATGATAAAGGCTTATGAATAAAATCATGCTTGACGCATAGGACGAATTGAATTTTGAAAAAAGAACTATCATCCACAATATTAGTCCTTTCTAAAGACCTTACTGGCAGCCTGTCAAAAGAATGTTGGTCTCCATTTAAGTTCAATAAATAGCTCTCTCTAGTCATGGTAATTATTATTAAGTTTTTCGTTTTTACTTTTCGTATTTTGTTAAAATATGTATTAGTTTATTTTATTTGTATATATGTATTAGTATCATTAAAAGTGCCTATATACGTTTTCGAAAGCAAGAAGTTATTTTTTTATGTATTATTTTTGTACCCTATCATAATGTTTTAACCCAAAGGTTGACTGGTAGAGAATGCCTTGTGGCATTAAGTCCGCCTATGTACCACTATTGTACATGAAGTTTAAATAAACAAATAAATATTGTATAAAATGATTTCACTATGCTAACACGTGTAACACACAAGAGGAAAGAGGGAAGGGAGGCCTTTGCTCTGCAGTGGGACACAAATGGCTGATAATAAATGCTAACATGCAAAATCATTTTATACAATATTGTCTCCCTCATCGTCATTATCAGCCTATACTAGACCACAGCAGACTGCCTATCTGACTACCACAACCCAGTTAGTGCTGGGTGATACGATACACTTTGGTAAGACTGGTTGTCAAACTTTCGGGCCACTGACTACCTGCAACGCGTGTCAAAGATTAATTATAGGTATCAATGACAGCCGCGACCAATGGCTTAACGCCGAGGCACGCAGGAAACTCGGTATGTAATGGGCGGTCACCCATCCACGGACCAACATAAGCAAGCGCGGCTTAACCTGAAGATCGACCCGAGTAGTTGCTATTATTCAGCCACCAGCTCCTCCAGTTTCTGTGATGAGTAAGTGGGTCATAATCACCGCGCGGACCCAGTGCGGGTTGATAAATACCATCCATTACTCGCCAACTAACCAGACTAATTCAATTATAATAATATTACATAATAACCTACCTATTATGCTAAGCACCATTATGTATAAAGCACTTGTGTATATATCATCTTATCCTCGACATTAATACGGTATCACGTGAGAAATCTCAGCGCAACGTAACAAGGCTTTTAATACGATTTGTTACAACAGGCGTACTATGGAAATGTAATTTATATTGTTTAAATTGAGTTAAGAGATCTGTGGAAGGGATTTACAAAAATCTGACTTTATCTTTTCTTGATCTCACTGTAGCTGCACCTCTGCTTAAGCCTTCTGGGTTTACAAGCGTGATGTTATGTGGTTCGATCGTGCATCGAGTACTGTTCGCACCTTTGGGATGGATCAGCCAAGTACCTACAGCTGCAATCTTCGAAAGCTATTGAGCGACGTGCCAAAAGACTCATTGACAACGACTCTCTTGTCGAAGCCAAGCTCCAAGGCCTTGAACACTGTCATAAACATTACCAGCCTATCAGGTTTTTACCCGACTACGGCGAAGCCTAAAAAAGTTATGATTTTAGCAGTCTATGTAGGTATGTGTGTTTGTTTTTACATATGTTCCTCCGTAGTGCCTAAACTATTCATACGATCTTAATGAATAAGGCGTCAATCAATTCGTTATTATGGTCCGCGTAACATAGGCGACAATATTTTAACCGATTTCAACAATAGGAGGATTCGATTTTACCTTGTTAACCCCGAATTTCATTAGAGCGTGTTTTTTCAGTAATCGGGTTTTTTTGTTGTAGTATACCACACAAATTCTTGTTAGCGGTTACATTTCGAAGAGTGTGCTTTGGAATTACACACTCTAATACGATATCATCCGCCGAGCAGAGATACGGCGAAGCATCACCGTTATATGGTTGAAGTTCCACAGACCCGAACAAAGCGCTATGCAACCACGTTTATTGTGCGAACCGCCAGTCTGTGGAATTCACTGCCGGCTTCTCTGTTTCTGATCATTATAATTAATCTCTTCAAAGTTCGACTGAATCAGTTTTTTCTAGCAAGCGTGCTCCACCCTAGGCCGCGTCGTCGCTTTACACCAGGCGAGTTGCGGCCAAACGCAAGCCTATGTAGTATTCAAAAATTGTTGTCGAAATACGAAATACACACGTATCTCTATTTAGACCCTCTGGATTCGGTATAAGTCTTTTAGTTTAGGTAGACAAACATCAGTATGTCGGATCCGGTCGTTAGTATGGACATAAAATGAATTGGAACTACTACTACCACTACTACTATTACTACTACTACTACTATATCAGATCTATATGTCGGATCCGGTCGTTAGTACGAACACAAAAGCGCGCCTGTGTGCGGTGGTGACATCACTCGACCGATTTACAGTCACAACACAGCATGCTTCTACAGAGCCCTGATGTCCAGCTCGAGGCGAGGGCGACATTCAATGTCTGATCGCAGCGTGATTGAGACGTGTTGGAACTGTACCTGATTAATTGTGCCCCGTTTTATTGTGTTAAGTTGTAATCTCAAGTAATTCGTTAGTTTTGCTAGATACAGTGTATCGCACCCAGTGTGTTTTCACAGCACGAAACCCATGGTCTGCCTACATGATGTACAAGCCTAACGGAGTAAATCCGAACAAATCCGATTAATATTAAAAGGGTCTTTCGAATTTTAAGCATAACAAACATTTGCTGCGTTAGGAATATGAGCAGCAAAGGGAAATTCGTAATAACCACAAGGAGATCGATTGATGATGGCAGTTCGTAATTGTATTTGCGACATCGAGGTGTTGCCAAGCATAATTGAGTTTTCAGTTGGGAATTCGCAGTATTGGTTCCTGATAAATCTATACATATAAAATTCAAAGTCCTGACTGACTGACTGACTGACTGACTGACTGACTGACTGACTGACTGACTTATATATCAACGCACAGCCCAAACCGCTGGTCCTAGAAACATGAAATTTGGACAGTGTACTCTTTGTGACAAGTAAGTATCCACTAAGAAAGGGTTTTTCAAAATTCTACCCCTAAGAGGGTGAAATGGGGTGTTTAATTTTCTGTGAAACTTTTTATTCCCTGAGTCGATTGACTTGAAAATTTGTGTATTTACTCTTCAGTTAAAATTATGATACGTGTATCACAGTTTTTCCAAAATCATCCCCAATTTTAAATTAAACGTCCTGACTGGCTGACTGATATATCAACCCCCAGCCCAAACCACTGATCCTAGAGACATGAAATTTGGACGGTGAATTGTTTGTGAAGAGTAGATATCCACTAAGCAAGGGTTTTTCAAAATTCCACCCCTAAGAGGGTGAAATGGGGTGTTGAATTATATGTGGAACTTTTTATTCTCGGAGTCGATTGACTTGAAAATATGTATACATACTCTTTAGTTAAAATTATGAGATACGTGTATCACAGTTTTTCCAAAATCATCCCCACATTTTAAATTTAATGTCCTGTCTGGTTGATTGATATATCAACCCCCAGCCCAAACCACTGGTCCCAGAGACATAAAATATGAACGGTGAATTGTTTGTGAAGAGTAGGTATCCACTAAGGAAGGGTTTTTCGAAATTCCACCCCCAAGAGGGTGCAATGGGGTGTTGAATTTCCTGTGAAACTTTTTATTCTCGGAGGCGATTGACTTGAAAATTTGTGTACTGTTGTGAAGAGTAAGAAAGGGTTTTTTGAAATTCTACCCCTAAGAGGGTAAAATGGGGTGTTGAATTTTCTGTGAAACTTAATATTTACTTGGTCGATTGACTCGATAATTGATGTTCACACTCTTCAATTAAAATTATAAGACATATGTATCAGTTTATCCAAAATCATCCCCCAATGTAGTTAAATAGGGCTTCGAAGCTCACGTAGAAGGGCGCATGCCGCGCAGCGTTGCGTGGGGCGTGCGGGGCGCGGGAGTATTTACCTATTACTAAGTAGGTAGGATTTTTCTGAGGTAGAAGTGTCTGTGAATATGGTTTATTCCACCGATTTTCGCGTTGGCTCGCGATACGGGACATTGATATTAAATATTATGTCAAAGTATTATGTCTATAAATAGATTCCTAATAAATCATTTGATTGGTGTCCCGGTGTCCAATCTCAAACCAAGATATTTCACATAAGTAATTTAATTAATATTACTATGAACAAATATTTACAATAGCAAGTACACGTAAATCTATGTATGTACTATACATACATAGATTACTTATTATCCCAGAAGTAAGATTCCGTGGGCAATTCCAGAACTCCACGCGGGCGAAGCCGCGGGCAGAAGCTAGTTAATGTTATAAATCTGTTTCTTTATTTATTGTAATGTACTTAATTTTTTTTGTTGTTATTATTGCAAATTAACAAAAAATATTGAAAAGTATTAAATTGTTTTTTTTTGGCTTTGTAATATCGTACTTCTAGGTGGCCATAATTGGTGCAGGTTGTTTTCGCCTGTAAGTAAATGTAGCACTTATAAACGTACTATTAAACAAGTACAATTTTAATGTTTTGTGTAAATAAATAAATAATCTTCGAAACAAAGATGAGATGTTACAAACAAATTAAAAATTGGGTTCACTGGCCACAAAATCATATTATAATTTAAGCGTCTCTTCTTCACAAATACAAGTTTATTACAAAATACAACGTCGATTCAAATGACAAGGTTGGTGACAGCAGTAGTTTTGCAAAACATTTTGAAATATACTCGAGTCATGTGATCTACGGTTTGGCATTCAACCAGCCGGTCAAGTCCGAGGTCATACTCGCGTAGATAGTAAATGTTGTAAACTGCAAAACGATGATGTTACCTGGGCTACAGTAGCGAAGGGTCAGTTTTTGTAAGAGGTAAGCCAGAGTACATATCTTTAATGTGATTATATTATTTGTCTATAGAATACTGACTTTGCCATTTTTCAAAGGGTAGGTAGGAATCGAGTTCTGTGGTACCTTCGCCACTGCAAAGCTATATTATGTTTTTTTTTTAAATAAATAAATGATTACTCACTTAATGAAGATATCTGACTGCCTCGTTAATCTAGTGGTCGCAAGCGACTGCTGAGCACTGGGTTCAAATTTCCGGGTCAGGCAGTGTTATTGGGTTTTTCAGTCAGGAATTTCTCAGTAGCAGCCGCGGAGTCCCGCCGTCAATCAAGCATTATGTATATCAAACTAAGTAACTTTACGCAAAAATTATTGCTGGGAACGACTTTTTTTTTGGGGTGACCAAGTGCCTTTCGGCTTGGTTAAGGGTCTTGTACCCTTTATAACATCACGCTAGTCATCCCCGAAGGTTTAGACTCATCCTCCGTGGGTGCTACTGAGAAATTCCTGAACGAAAAATCCACTACAACTAAAACAAATGGTTACTTGAACTTGTAGAGAGGCTACAAATTGTTACCGGGTGGACTTGGCAGGGTGCCTACCATGTGGACACCTGTAGATAAGTTGAAACGCTGCCATAAACTTGAGAGTCCATTATTTGAACCAGAAACTTTAATTTTTATTTTCTGCTTTCATCATCATCTGCCTAGCCTTTTCCCAATTATGTTGGGGTCAGCTTCCAGTCTAACCGGATGCAGCTGAATTATTAAACATGGAAATATTTTACATGGAGCGTCTGCTTATCTGACCTCCATAACCCAGTTAGTACTGGGTAATACGATACCCCTTGGTAAGACTGGTTGTCAGACTTTTTGGGCACTGACTTTTACCTAACGACTTTCAAAGATCTACAAATGACACCCGGGACCAACGGCGTGCTTTCCGAGACACGGAGGAAACTCGGTATGCAATGGGTGGTCACCCATCCACAGACCAACCTAGGTAAGCACGGCTTAACCTAAAGATTGACCCGAGCGGCTGTTATTATTTAGCCACGAGCTCCAGTTTTATTTTCTGCTTTCGACATCAACTAAAAAATTTAGTAAAACATCCTTAGATTGTTTCTTAGCTGATCTCGGGAGATCATCATCATCATCATTTCAGCCGAAAGACGTCCACTGCTGGACATAGGCCTCCCCCAAGTGTCGCCACATTGACTGGTCCCGTGCGACTCGCATCCAGCGGATCCCTGCAACCTTCACTAGGTCATCGGTCCACCTAGTGGGTGGCCTTCCAACGCAACGGGAGCGCGCAACGCAACGCAAGGGGATCTGCTACAATTTATTTTGTTACTTTCTGTTCTTGCAATTCTACTTCTTTTTACCCGACTGCGGCGAAGCCGAAAAGGAGGGTTATGTTTTTCACCTGTATGTATCTATGTGGGTATGTATGTCTGTCCGTTTCTATGTTCCCTCGTACCTCTTAAACGGATGAACAGATTTTGATAAATTGTACGTCGTTAGGTTCGTCTTGGAAGCGCGATTGTCACTGGCTACATTAAAATAAAGAAACAAAGAAAAATGGGGGATTAACACGGATACAAAAGTTGGATTTTCATAATTTTATATTCAAATGGGTCCCGCCTGCTTCCAACTTTTATTTAATTTAAAATGTGCTTGTTTTATGCTTTTCAGTTTTTTTAGTCGGGTTTTTAAGTTTTTTCAATTACTTTTTTCGCCATGTCACTGATTCCCACAAACAAGCTCATGAGCTCCGACCTGAACTCTTCTTAATAAATGTTATGGCATTTGGCTTTGAATTTTGCAAAGTACATTTGCTCTTACGTAACTCAAAAATCAATACCTATAATATTTTGCATCACTAATTCAAGGTTGATATTGGACCTTGAGGTTCTAAATAATGTTACTGCCGAATATTAAATCCCTTTCAATGTTATTTCCTGTATTACTTAACTTACCTACCTGATTATGAGACTTATTCGTCAACTGGCGAGTGTGAAACTCGCGAGTGCGCGCGAGTTGGCACCTTCCGATTTTATCTATTTTTTTTTGTGAATGGGGATTTTCTAGTACATCGATGATATATAATGTATTAAAAAGTATCCTTGCTAATAGATTTATTTATTTATTTATTTGCTTTTTGTTTTGTAGCTTAGCTAATTTTAATGGTATGGTGGTGGCATGGTTTTAATGATACAAAATTATACACCATTAAAAATATTATATTCCATTTACGTATTTCCTTCTTTTATTTGGAACTTACTTTACTTCTGTTTAAAAAGCAAGTCAAAGAGCATTACCTCTCCTCTATACTGTAATATTCTGGATATATATTATAGGTATATATTTACAGGACTAGTATTTATTCTATATGTGTATATTTGTATGTATGTCTATTTTATATAGGCATAATTTTGTTTTAAGGTCCAATTTAAATTTTCCTGTTTTGTCTTTTCTACACACTGTGTCTACATCTCTAATTCTATTTTCCACTCGCAGGTCTGCTGGAAAAGATTTCTCATGAAATAAGCAGTACCTTTGTGCTCTTCTATCTTAATGTAATGTCTTGTTAAGTGTTTTGTGTGTGCATAAATAAATAAATAATAAATGGTAAAATTTGAGACCTTTCAGGGATTAGTGGTGTGAAGATAATGTATAAAATTTTGTATTGTTTTTTTGCATATAAATGATTTTGTTCAATTTTTTCGACAAAATTTCTTTTCAATCATACATACAAGGTGTAAGGGACACCGACGCACAAACGGTTACCACGTATACAGTGCATCATTCTGAACCCCCTGCATATACTACATTATTTTTAGTATAATATGCGAAACCTGAATATGGTTTGTTCAGAATAGGTAACTGAATCGATTCCAATAAATTTTAAACCATGTTATATTTTGTCCTAAAAATATTTTAAAAAGGCTACAAGTTGGATACCGAGCGACACTAAGTACCTATCGCAGTCATTTAGGTACCTACTGCCAAATTATTATTATCAATGAGCTCAAGACGGCGCTGGAGGGGCGCGCCGCGTTGTGACCACTTTTTTGTTCGGACAACCAGGTAACAGAACAAGCTTATAACTTTGTGATTTTTCATGATACAGTTTTAAAATTTTGTACATAGATTATTTACATAAAACTAATGAAGTATAACCTTTTCATCGGTAGTTGACCGTGTAGGTATTGAACTCTTGCAGGAAACAGCTGTTGTTTTTTACCGTTTAAAAAATTTATGTGTGGGGTTTCAGAAAGATGTAGTAAATACGTGGTATCCGTTTGAGCGTCAGTGTCATTTCCACCCTGCATATTTTTTCATACATGTTGACCACCGACAACATGTTCTTAATCCAACCATAAACATATATGTTACGGCTAAAAGCCGAAGTAAGGTTACACCTAGTTCTAGCCGGCTATACCTAGGTGCGGCCGGTAACAGTTTGTTATACTTAGCTGTATCCTTTTTATTGCTGGACACACCGACCACATGGATTAGGTTAGGTTAAGTTAGAACTGTGACCAAAGGCGCGCGAGCCGAGCGAGCGCAGCGAGCGGTGCCGCGGCAGCAGCCGGCGAGCGCTACATCCAAATTGGTTGCATCAAAAAAAGAGCTTGGGTAGTACTAAGTTTACCCGGGTAAACCTAGGTTTACTTCTTCTAGAATTACCCGTAACATATACACTAATATACCACGTCATTAATATCTAATGCGCAGACCATGTTATCAAATGCCCTTAGAAACTCAAGACCGAGACGTAATCTTGTTAGAACTGCTAAACGCACTTAATAGACAATCTAAAGCTGATTTAATTTCCACTAGCCATGCGACGTTGCCTCTTGGAAACTATATTAAATAAAATTTCTTGTTCGACTTTCGTTAATTAAAGTTAAACTTACATTAAAGTAATTATGATTAAGGTTCGGATGTGTTTTTTGTTTCAGTACTCCTTGCATTGCATTATTTTGATCATCCAAAATTAAAAAGTTGAGTAATGTCCCTTGTATTTCGAGAAATCGACAAGCGGATGGTTGACTCTTCACGTGACCAGACGGTGGGCCTATTTTTTGGCCAAATAATCAGCATTGCCATCCTAGGTGACTATGCTGCTAGTCTTCTGGGCACTTTTCCTGTTGACAGCGATGCGGACGAAATTTTTAACGCCCTTTAACCCTTTTGATACTTGCACATATTTTTATTACTATTATAGATTTGTAGTTTGTAAATATTGTAAATAAATATTCTTTATTTTATCACTAGCTAAAAAAAAACAAAAAGGTGCAGCAGGTTTTTTATAAGAAAACCAGAACAGTAAGCAGCTTACGTTCCTCACGAGTCATGTTTTTTATTCACAACAAACGATTTTTATTCAATATCCCGGACAGAGAAATGCGAAGAAATATTTTCAAAGATCATTTTTTTTCGGCCTTTTCTGAAAGTGCCGGCCGGCCAACAAAAAAAAATGGCAGTATTGTTAGAACTAGCCATTTAGTCGCAAATCGCCATTTCATTGAAGTCTTTACTGCAGCTTGCTTAATGGCCCCCAAACAAAAATATAAGGAAATCATCGATTCGTAAACTCAAATAAAACCAATATCCAATCGTGGACATAAGCAAAAAAAACTGTAACAAACGATCATTAGCACAAAACTTCACCACATCGAAACGCCTTCTATAGACAATCAAGCGCAGAATTAGTAGACGCTCGCCTTCCAACGTCGCCTGAGGCTCAGTTCATTTCCGCGCCGCGCTCACCGCTTCCGATAAACCGTCTATATCCGTTTTAGGCATAGACAAAGTATAAGAATAGAAGAGTCACGAAATAATAACGAGACAAGGACACATTTATTAGATCCAGTCATCATCGTCTATCTCTTGTGATACAGGCAATCCTAGTACAAGAGCCAGGGCTTTTTTGTTTTTCCGGATGGGAAATCATCAAATGACCCCCCCCACTCCGGGCGAAGCAGAAGGGAGTGTCAGACTTGTACTGACTAAAACCCGTCCACGTTCCTTCTTTGCCCTTTGTGTTCCAGGGCCATGGTATCTCTTTAGAACAGCCCCGCAAAGAGCCAGGGCTACACTGATGTTTGAACAACCACCTGTTAATAAAGATTTTATTATTTATTTTTTATCATCATCATCATCATTCAAAGCCCGACTTTATCCACTGCTGGCTATAGGCGTCTCTTTGCTTGTGCCAAGCTCCACGTTCTTATGCTAGCCTCATCCAGGATATTTCTGCGATGGCAACAATGCCGTCTGTGTAGATAGATCCAGAAGTAAGAGTAATGAAAACTTCTCTGAAAACGGTGATGGAAAACATCCTGAGGATATTGAAATGTCCTAGAACCGAAAATTCGAAGACATGTGACATCTTACAAGCCGTATTGGGTCAGCGTGGTGGCCCACTCCTTCCGGGGGGAACATGACTGGCTGATTTCATTAAGAGTAAATGAGACAGAACTATAAAGGGTGTAAATAGACCCTTAACACAAACGAAAGGCACTTGTTCTCCCCGTCTTTGCGATCATTTGTTTGTTCTAGACAATACTTGGGAACCTTCTAGTTACGGAGATATTGGGGGTCAAAGTTCCAACTTTTTCATAAGTTTTTTTTTAAATACATGTTTTTAATGTAAGATTTTTACTTGACACACCTCCACGACCCCCGCACTATTCAATCCAGCCATCAGCACAATGCTTTGAGTGCTTTCCATTGAGTCCTACCTTAAAACGTGATTTATAACCTCAAAAAAAAAGTCGATTCCCAGCAATAATTTTTGCGTAAAGTTACTTAGTGTGATGTCCAGAATGCTTGGTTGACGGATATGTGAGGGGTCTGTTTACACCCTGTATTTATTCTCTAGCTCCTTTTGCGTATGAAAACTCTTAGTTTTCTCGATAGTGCTATCTCATCTATTCAATCTATAAAAATAAATAAATTGAAGTGTCTGTTTGAAATATCAAAGTAACAGCTTTTAACCGAATGCATATGACAGCATATACGGAACTTATAACAAGAAAACTATTTTTTAAATTTCTCCGAAAACGCTGGACCGATTTTGACGGGAGTTTCATTAGCTGATGTTATTAGGAGTAACTTAGGCTACTTTTGTTTTAAAAAAAAATTATTAAGGGTCGTGCAAAAACAAAACCCCTTGAAAGTGTCAAAAATCACACAAAATCCACAAAATCCTATTCAAATATGAAGTACCAATCTTCTTTTACATGAAAATCTCGTGTCACGGTGTTGTAAGTGGTCGCACTCCTCCGAAGCGGCTCTACCGATTTTGATGAAATTTTTTTAAACTATATTTCACACCGCTAGGGTAGGTAGGGTAGGTAGCTAAGGTAGGTAGGTAGGGTGGGTAGGGTAGGTTAAAAAGGTGCATTGCAACGCACGCCGGGCACAGCTATTATTTTTATAATAATTTCACGCGGAGGAACAGCTAGTTATAAAATATATCTAGAAATACGTCAACGACATAATAAGGACTTGCATCGATCACTTTGCAATGACCTTTACACTGGCATCCAGTGCAGTCCGCCCACGCTACACCCACGGGACGTAATATCGTGTTCTAGAAATAGGTTGGATGGAAATGTAGTTATTACAGTGTACGCGGCGTAGCACGTGTTCGGGAATGTGGATGAGGTAGAAGTAGTAGCCACACGTGGCTTTTGCAGTTGCTACCTTCCTCCATGGGAAAAAGAATGACTTTTGTTTTTGTGTTGTGTGATACCAATCGATAACAACTACGCTGCCAGGGCTGCGGGACTGTTCGAAAGAGATACCGTGGCCCTGGAACACAAAGGGCAAAGAAGGAACATGGATGGGTTTTAGTCAGTACAAGTCTGACACTCCCTTCCGCTCCGCCCAGAGTGGGGGGGGGGTCATTTGGTGATTTCCAATAGGAAAGAAAAAAAAAAAAAGGGTATGTCAATTTTTATTTTCGACTGTAAAAGGTAAACACATTTGTATTCAAATATTCGTATCTCGAAGACTAGTTTTAAATAATATAACATCACGCCTGTAATCCCCGAATGGTTAAGAAGAGCTATATCTCTAGGGTTGTTTCAAGCTATGCCTTGGAACCAAACAGCTTCACGAGCAAAATTCTTTGAGTTATCAATATTTTAGTAACCTAAAATAGTTGAAAGACCATAATTTACCAGAAAGTTTTATTTTGCAAAACATCGATTCGTTTTCGGATTTTATAACACAGACATAATAATATTTTTTTAATGTATATCATCGATGCATGGAGAGCAGCGGTGGCCCAGTGGTGGCGGCCCCGACTTACGAATAGTAAGTCGTGGGTTTGAACCCAGACAGGCGTGGTCAATTATAGCCCATTCTCTCTCGTAGACAGGAGGCCATGTGTCCCAGCAGTGGGAACATTATAGGCTGATGATGTTTATGCTACATATATCATCTGCAGGGTCGAATCGAGTTGTATGAAACCTTCGCCACTGATATGGACCAGTGGCGAAGGTTTCATACAACTCGATTCCTACCGGATTCCCTTTGAAAAATGGCACAGTCAAATAAAAAAATAAAAATAAAATAAATCTTTTCTATAAACAAATAATATAATCACATTAAAGATATGCAAAAACAGTTTGATTGAGTCCCGGTTTTAGGTCAATTGCAACAACCTCATAAGACATTGGTTCTGTCCAGCTCGCCTCATATCCTGCAAGGTCTACCCCGTCGCCTTCTGGCTGTGGCAGGGCTCCACAACGCAACGTGCTTATTTTGACCCACAGCTCGTCGGGCATGCGGTAGTGGTCCACTTTGGCCCTCGATCGAAAGATTTGGGGTTCATAGGGAGAGGTCTTTGCCCAACAGTGGGATGACAAAGGCTAACAGCAAGAGTAAGATACGACAGGACGCACTTCTAAATGCGTCTGGTCTTGCAGACGTCAAGACTAGCCACTTGACGCTCACCAGTTCGATTACCACCCAATAAAGTTAAAAAAAAACCTCTACACGTCTTAACAATGATATCAATCAGCCACAATTTATTCGCTTGAAGCCGCTTGCCTTCGCTTCGTGCTCATTTCCGTCCGCTCCGGACTTCCGTCAAAGTAATGACCTACATCCGCATTTGCTGTTACTAACTTAATTACTTATTGATGTTTGACGACTTTTGAATATTTTGAATTTTATTGGCTTGTAGTGGTACTACAAAGAGTACTAAGCCACATAGAATAAAAAGTACTACAGCGCCATGACACAGACGATGAACTAAACACCTAATTCTTACATCGCGCAAGTAAAGTTATCTGCAAAAGACTATCCAGGGTGTAAACAGACCCTTCACATAGCCGTCAACCAAGCATTCTGTACATCAAACTAAGTAACTTTACGCAAAAATTATTGCTGGGAATCGACTTTTTTTTTTTAGTGAAAAATCACGTGACACGGTAGGACTCGATGGAAAACACTTAAAGCATTGTGCTGACGGATGGATTGAATAGTACGGGGGTCGTGGTGGTGTGTAAAGTAAAAATCTTACATTAAAAACATGTATTTAAAAAAAAAACTTGTAAAAAAGTTAGAACTTTGACCCCAAATATCTCACTAAGTTTTGAAGATTCCCAGGTATGGTCTACAACAAAAAAATGATCGCAAAGACGGAGAGAACAAGTGCCTTTCGGATATGTTAAGGGTCTATTTACACCCTTTATAGAAGCACCCGCCAACAACGGTCGCAGACCAGACATAACACCCGTCGGGTCGGAGGATGCTCCCTTTTCTATGGGGGATGAAGAACTTTACACCCTGTTCTCCATACCCCCAGTCTGTTTAGAATTTCTTAAGGGATTTCTTTTAAACAATGATAATGGCTTTATGATTTATAAAGAGCTCGTGGCTAAATAAAAACAGCCACACGGGTCGATCTTTAAGGTGAAGCCGTGCTAGCCGAGGTTGGTCCGTGGATGGGTGACCATAATTACATATCCATTTTCCGCCTTGCCTCGGACAGCACGTTAAGCCGTTGATCCCGGCCGTCATTTGTAGATCTTTGACAGTCGTTGTGAGTAGTCGGAAACCGAAAGTCTGTCATACAGTCTTACCAAATAGGCAGTCGCTCCATGTAAAATACAGGCATTCAGCTGGATCCGGTTAGACTGGAAGCCGATCCCAACATAGTTTGGGAAAAGGTTAAGCAGATGATGACAAAGGGTTTAGTTTTAGGTTGTTAGAGTGTACAGACAGGGGGTAAGGTGTGAGGACACGGCGGAGCACACTGTGGAGGCCTGCTCCGCTTGGGCGGACCACCGCCGTGTCCTCGTAGCAATTGTCGGCGGGGATCTCTCGCGTCCGGCCCTGGTTCATGCCATGGTGCGGAACGAGAGGCACATGTTCCACGCGCGTCTCAAAGAGATGTGAGCAACAAGGAAGGGGTCCGCAAGGGCCGATGCCTACCAGGGCTGCGGGACTGTTTGAAAGAGATACCGCGGCCCTGGAACACAAAGGGCAAAGAAGGATCATGGATGGGTTTTAGTCAGCAGAAGTCTGTCACTCCCTTCCACTCCACCCAGAGCGGGGGGTCATTTGATGATTTCCCGTCCGAAAAAAAAAGGGTGTAAGGTGTGAAGGACGTATTTTAATAACCTAAGCTATATTTTAACGCCGGTGGGGATTGTATTATTTTATTATCAGCTATTTGTATGCCACTGCTGGGCAGAGGCCTCCCTCCATTCCTTCCACTCTAGCTGGTGGGACGATCTCGACCCTTTTCTCTTTTAAAAAGATTATAATGATAAAAAAATGTCATCATCATCTGCCTAGCCTTTTCCCAACTATGTTGGAGTCGGCTTCCAGTTTAAACGGATGCAGCTGAATACCAGTATTTTACATGGAGCGACTGCATCTGACCTCCACAACCCTGTTAGTACTGGGTAATATAATACCCTTTGGTAAGACTGAAAAAAAATACCACAGTACCAAAATTAAAACAAGAATAAACAAATGACGGCAGCAAAATCCTGAACAATGACCACCTGACATAAATGAAAAGCCTTCATACTAAATATAGCCTTCCCGCATTTATTTCCAACTTCATCTGTCTATATATATAAAATGATAAACTGACTGACTGACTGACTGACTGGGTGATATATCAACACGCAGCCCAAACCGCTGGTCCTAGAGACATGAAACTTGGAGGGTGTGTTTTTTGTGAAGAGTAAGTATCCACTAAGAAAGGATTTTTGGGAATTCCACCCCTAAAGGGGTAAAATAGGGGATGGAAGTTTATATGAAAGTCTGTCAGTTTTGAAGTTAGGATCTTCAAATTTTGTGTTTAGGCTGACGATTGAAAATTAATTTATACGTGTCTCAACGTTTTTGACAATTCTTCTCCCGAAGTGTTAAAAAGGGGTATGAAGGTAAGTAATCGGATATTATTCGACATCCACGCGGGCGAAGCCGCGGGCAAAAGCTTGTATTATATAATCCTCTTACAAAATACAATAATATTATATTTGTACAGCCACTTTATATTTCATGCTGGATTGTGTTCGAACACAATGTAAAGGTTACTGAATAAATGTTCTGAAAAATTGAATTGAAATACAAAAGACTACTAAAACAAAGAAATAAAATTGAAGTGTCTGTTTATAATTTCAAAATAACAGTTTTTTACTGAAAGCATATGAAACTATATACGGTACTTAAAACAATTTTTTTTTTCTGTCTTCCTGTCTATATGTAGCGGCTAATCTTCAAAACGGCTGGACCGATTTTGACGGAGCTTTCACTGGCAGATTGCTGATGTTATAAGGAGTAACGTATGCTGCTTTTATTTTTTTTTTTAATTATAGGGATCCGTGAAAAAAATTAAAACATTTGAAATATTTAATAAAAACCGATTCGAAGTAATATTTTTCTAACAGTTTTACGAGGACGAAAATCGCGGGGCATTGCTAGTAGAATTCTATAAAGTGCTCTCGATTCGTATTGCAATTACGTAACACGGCACAGTGGTAAATTACGAAGCAGGTGGGGCCAATGCCCAGTAGTACGAATGCAGGTCAAACGATGTACACCTACTAATACATACATATGTATGGCACGTTGCGACATTTCGTGTGTTGTATTCGGACGAGAATTTGTGCAAGATTATAAGAGCTTAGAGATGGAGTATTAAACTGAGGAGTTACTATTGGATTGGAACTTCTATAGGCATTTAATCATTAGATTTATTGATCCATTTTTTCCAGTAATCGGTTTAATTATGTTGTCGTGTCGATGTTATAAAAGAACGTTCTTAGATTATTTGCATCTCAAAAATGGTTACTGTTTCAAGAATTCTCACAATATTTTTCAGTAATGAGAAACTAATACGACGGTTCTTATTATCCCTTGGCGTGCGTTCACTCAATTTATCAATTCCTTCAGGACAGTTAACTATGGAAAACTCTTTGAATAACCCCATTTTGAAATTTTCCAGCTTCTTCTTCTTAATTTTTATCGTGTGGTTAGTGCCTGGTGTCAGAGTTTTTATGCCACCCATAAGCCATGGGCATTTTCCAGCAATACTTTGATTTAATCAATATCTACCCATTATCTATAATTATTCAATTTCATTTCCGTTGACAACTTCTATAAAAGCTGTCAAATGACATCAGTTTAGCTACATCCAATAAGCATAACTTTTAACCCAGTTTCACGTTAACATCAAGCTGTATAGATAAGTAATCTATTTGCATGTCCTTCGCAACGGACCTCCGACGTGACTTAAATACGCCAGAGCTTTCGTAATATGTACTGTTTTGTTTTAAATAAACGTTTGGTGACATCAGTTGACTTAACTTGTGTTTTTTTTAAATGAAATGTTTGGATGAGCTCAAAAAGAGTTGGTCTCAGCTGTTATTTGTAGATTTTTAGACAGACATTACTGGTAAATAGTGGCTCGAAAATTTGATAACCAGTTTGACTATAAATGTCGATCAGGTGATCGCGTCAGTGCCTTTATTAGAAAAAAGAAGCAAACCATTTTTTTTTTGCGAATTCCAAGAACTCGTAGAACAAAAGTTGTTCAGTTTCATGGTCCGAGAGACCACACGGTAGGTCTTGCGTTTATTATGTTACACCTTGTATAAATTGTATTAATTTATTTATTTATTTATACTTCATGTATAATAGTGGTACATAGGCGGACTTAATGCCACAAGGCATTCTCTACCAGTCAACCTTTGGGTTAAAGAAGAAAACATTGTGATAGGGTACAAAATAAATACATAAAAATAACTTCTTGCTTTCGAAAACATATATAGGCACTTATAATGATACTAATACATTTACAACGTGTAACATAATAAACGCAAGACCTCCCGTGTGGCCTCTCGCAACATGAAACTAAACATCTTTTGTTCTACGAGTTCTTGAAATTCGCAAAAAAAAAATACTTTCTATAGGAACGGACGCAATCAGCTGATCCACATGTATGGTAAAACTAAAAAAAAAGTTATGAATTTCCAAAAGTCATAGAACAAAAGTTGTTCAGTTTCATGGTCTGAGACACCACACGAGAGGTCTTGCGTTTATTCTGTTACACGTTGTATACAAATAAAATAAACTAATACATATTTAATCTTCGTAGAAGTTAACATATTCCGTTTCCTTTTAGGAGTGCAGTTGGAAACGGTGCTCAGGATCAGTCATCTATCAGTCTAGCCTGTAATGTATCACTACTTGGCAAATGCCTACCTCTCCCCTTTCTCCATACATCTGTCTTCTGCCATCAGGCTAGTCCTTTCAATGGGATTAATTTTTGTTGATAGCCTACTTTGTGTCCCACTGCTGGGCAAAAGCCTCCCCTTTCTCCCTCCAAACCTCTCATAATCATTTTATTAATACTAAAATGTAGTTTAGCATAAGGTGTCTGGAAAACAGAAGAGCATTCTTTCCAAGGACTAAAGTAGGCGTAAGGAAGGCGAAGTAAGAATCTAGATTCTTATTTCGCCAGAAGCAGAACTCAGGAAAAAAATCCGCCATCGCGTCGTAAAATTGCACAACTTTACCTTTACTTACCGCTAACTTCGCCTTCAACAGGAAACCAACTCTTCAAAGGTTCGTATTGTTTCGTTCTAGAGTAGTAGTCATAGTGCGAAAGTAGGCATCGTGCTACGAAATCGTTTTATGTCCCTACATCCATTGGATCTTTTTTCATAGAGTTGTACTGGAAATCCAGGATGTTTAGGATAGTGATTCCTTTGTAATTTGGTTTGTTTTGGAAAACTATTATTGAGGATATCCTGTATTAGATGAACACTTACATATGTTCAGGTGGTTTTATATACAACATTATTACATACACACACATGCGAAATCTGAACATAGTTTTTTCAGAATAAGTAACTGAATCGATTCCAATAATTTTAAAACCATGTTATATTTTGTCCCAAAATATTTAAAAAAAGGCTACAAGTCGGACACCAAGCGACACTAAGTACCTATCGCAATCATTTAGGTACCTACTGCCAAATTATTATTATCAATGAGCTCAAGACGACGCTGAAGGCGCGCGCGCGGCGGCGCCGCGTGGTGACCACGTTTTTGTGCGGACAACCAGGTAACAGAACAAGCTTATAACTTTGTGATTTTTCATGATACGGTTTTGAAATTTTGTACATAGATTCTTTACATAAAAATACTAGACACGTGTTTCGGGTTTCGCATATACTAAAACTAATGATGTAGACATCCAATTTTTCGAAAGCGTGTTTGGAATTATTGGAATTACTGAGTGTTTTTCCACAGTTTCTCCCTTACGTTTCTAAACAAATACAGAAGGTTATTAAATAATGCTCCATTTTACCTGGAACTTAAGTATTACAATTTTAGCCTAATCTTTAACCTGTGTTAGTACTAAACACGCTAACTTAGCTTTTAATTCCGACAAAGTTAAAAGTTCAAAGTGGATAGACACGAAACTCTATACCAAGAAAACAAGACCTTTGCATTACCTATAATTAACATTTTCTGTTTTCTGAAAGTTCAAATTAATATTCATCTACGAGTACCTAGCCTTTTCCCAACTATGTTGGGCTCGGATTCCAGTTTAACCGGATGCAGCTGAATACCAGTATTTCATATGGAGCGACTGCCTATCTGACCTCCACAACCCAGTTAGCGACAGCGACAGTTACGATACCCCTTGGTAAGACTGGTTACTGGTTGTCAGACTTTTTGGGCCGCTGACTACCTGTAACGACTGTCAAAGATCTACAGATGGCAGCCGGGACCAACGGCTTAACGTGCTTTCCGAGGCACGGAGGAAACTCGGTATGTAATGGGTGGTCACCCATCCACGGACCAACCTAGGCAAGCACGGCTTAACCTAAAGATCGACCCGAGCGGCTGTTATTATTTAGCCACGAGCTTCTCTAAGTTCAAATTAATATTGAATAATACAAGTAGGTAACAGAAGCCGTTTATTATCTGTTCTAAAAATGGTACAAAATGAAAAATTATACGTAAAATGTGAAAAGACAAGAGACAATGAAAACTCGATCTCTCGAGGAAATTACGCGGGGCCCTGTGAAAACCTTTCATCTAAAATGAAATTAATTTTTAATGGCACTATCCTTTTTCCGCCGCTTTCTAAGCGACACAGAGAAATGAAGTGCCCTTCAAGGCCTATATTATACCCATGTCACAATCAGTTAGTCAAAAAGTATGGAAGAGATCAAAGGCTTAGGCAAAATTATATTTCATCAGCTAAAACGATTATGGAAAAGTTAAAAGTGTATTTCATTGATATACAACATTATTTTTAGTATATGCGAAACCTGAAACACGTGTCTAGTATTTTTATGTAAAGAATCTATGTACAAAATTTCAAAACTGTATCGTGAAAAATCACAAAGTTATAAACTTGTTCTGTTACCTGGTTAAACGCTGTTCAAAATGATTGTTAATAAAATATTATTGTTAAAAAGACACGGTTTACAGTGACGTCATTTTATTTCTCATATTTTATCCAGCAAACCGTTTCATTTGATACGCTTATCATGGGAATGCATAAAAAATAACTAGTCCGCCATCTTTGGGAGTCCGCCATATTGGATTTAGAGTAACGTCACTTAGGTAACCATGCATCGTCATCCAAACTAAA
This sequence comes from Noctua comes, assembly GCA_963082995.1. Lineage (NCBI taxonomy): Eukaryota > Metazoa > Arthropoda > Insecta > Lepidoptera > Noctuidae > Noctua > Noctua comes. The sequence goes on from OY720288.1 coordinate 9,693,708, forward strand.
CTTTCATAAAATTTCATCTCAATCGGAAACCGGGAAGTGGTTCAAATTTAGCTTATATAAACACGCGTTTATACGCACACACACTTTTATTAAAAAGCGTGTTAAAATACGAAGCGCTTCGAAAACGAATGTCTAGATCCTCTTGTCGTCGTACAAAGTAAAAAAAAACAAGTGAAGACGGTCACTTGTTGGTTAACACGTTGACAGTTAAAAAAATTGGTCAGCATAGGCCTCATTCATCGTCTTGAGCGAAACAAATTGCGACTCAAATTACGTCAAGATACGCTCGACATTTTCCTTTCGCGTGAGGACCGTAGCTTCACAAGACACGTCGCGGTGACTTATACAACATTAGTTTTAGTATATGCGAAACCTGAAACACGTGTCGAGTATTTTTATGTAAAGAATCTATGTACAAAATTTCAAAACTGTATAAAGAAAAATCACAAAGTTATAAGCTTGTTCTGTTACCTAGTTCTCTGCACAAAATTGTGGTCATCACGCAGCGCGCCCGCGCGCGGACCTCCAACGTCTTCTTGAGCTCATTGATAAGCATACTTTGACAGTAGGTACCTAAATTATTGCGATAGGTACTTAATGTCGCTCGGTGTCCAACTTGTACCTTTTTTTAAATATTTTTGGGACAAAATAAAACATGGTTTAAAATTATTGTAATCGATTCAGTTACTTATTATGAACAAACTATATTCTAGTTTCGCATATATACTAAAAATAATGTTGTATATGCCCATAGCTCATATATGCTCTCTTCCACACAACTTCTTTTATATTTTTGTCCTGCAGACGTTGTTGCAAGTCACTTGTGGTTCGTGAGACAGACTAAGAGGTAAGGACTAGAATTCCTAAGGACTAGAAACCGTGCTTAGGTATCGTTATCTTATCTCTTCAATTAAACATGCAGTAGGTACTTATAACCAGTGATACGATTAACCCAATTCTCAAATGTAAACACTACAAGTTCGACAGAATATCGACAGCATACGATTATCACTTGAATTGGTACATGTAGCCGTCTAGCCACTATCTAAATAGATTCTGTAATAGGTTCTAACAGATAGGCTGTATTGATTAATTCGAGTCGTTGATTAGAATCCTGAGTGTAGCGAGGGATTTGAGCTAGCCCAAGACAAAGACACCTTTATTCCCGAAGTGATTCTTTAATTTTAACACATACTGCGATGTAATGAAATCAGTCTAGTGCGAGTCAAATGCCTAAAGGGTTCCGTAGCACCAAACAATTCATCATCATCATTTCAGCCAATAGACGTCCACTGCTTGACATAGGCCTCCCCCAAGTGTCGCCACATTGACCGGTCCCGTGCTACTCGCATCCAGCGGATCCCTGCAACCTTCACCAGGTCATCGATCCACCTAGTGGGAGGCCTTCCAACGCAACGTCTTCCGGTTCGCGGTCGCCACTCCAGAACTTTTCGGCCCCATCGGCCATCCGTTCTGCGAGCAATGTGCCCTGCCACATAAGTTACCACCAAATAATTAGTAAAAATATTTTATAACGCTCATCCATAGGCCAACTAACACTCAAAAGCAACACTAAATTTGTTTTTCATAGAATGTTAATGAAAGACAAAGTTACCGCTGCAATTTTGTTGAAAGTACTTTTTACTTTCTACAAACCTACGTTTTTCAGAATTTTCCTCCTACTTCAGAAATTAGAAAAGTGGGGGGGACATAATTTTTAATAATATAATTTCACACCACTGCACACTGTTGTGTAGCGATGCAAAGAAAATTTCTTAATTTTTTTTTGTGTACTGCCAATAGTCTGACAAACGGTAAAATGGCTAACATACAGGACGAATCTATAACGGTTCATTTTTGCCATTTGAAAACGAAACCAATTTGAGTTGCGAATATGTACCTACTATTTATTATAATTTTTGGTAAAAGATTCCCATCCATAAACTCACGCCCTTTTCCAATGAGTACAGGCAGAAACAACCGAACCGCGAATTATGTCTGATAAAAGTTTTATGGAAAAAGAGGCTTTCATTGACCTCAAATTAATTTATCGAAATTTTGATATGTATTTATAGTATTTGTTATATATTTATAGTATTTTATATATAGGTACTTATAGCTAATCGTATTATTAGGTAATTAAAACTATATTCAGATACACCTACCACTGTTTGTCTCTGCATCACCCAAAGGTTGACTGGTAGAAAATGCCTATGGCATTAAGTCCGCCAATGTGCTTTTGTGCTTGAAGTGTAAATAAATAAATAAATAATTGGGTTATTGACCTGGTGGCCTACCATGACATCTTAAGGCAGGAGTAATTCCAGTGTGGGAAAGAGATGGCGCGAGACGACTTGCATAGCTCTGTCTCTTTCCCACACTGGAATTAATCCTGCTTTATGACGTCATAGTAACCAACCAGAAGACGCTAAAGGATATCGTGTTAGCCTAGTATTCCAGTAACTGGGTAGTGGAGGTTAGATAGGCATCAGTAGTTCCAGAAAAATGGTAGGAATTCAGCTGCATCCAGTAGACTGGAAGCCTACCCAAACATAATTAGGAAAAGGCAGTTCAGATGAGCAAAAAGATGTTGTTGAAAGACGTCCACTGCTGGACATAGGCCTCCCCAAGGGAGGGTTTTGCCATAATCGCCACGCTAGGCAGGTGGGTTGGCGATCGCAGTACGGTTTTAAAAAAAAGCATAGAGAACGCTGGTGCCCATTCTCTGGTAAGTCGCCTTTAACGACCCCCACGGGAAGATATAGGATGGTGCTATTCTTTACGTCCGATTCCATACAGTTCTGTTTATATCACTTACAGAGAATCTTTTATTGCAATTTAATATGCCTAAATGCCTACATACAAAGGTGTGCTTAATAGCTGCTTAGTTACGTCATACTATAAAGCGCGATTTTTTGATATTACATAAGGACTAGTATGATGATTCAAGTTCTTTACTGCCTAACACTTTGTGTGGTGGAAAACCCATGCCAGACACTTTTAAAGAACGTTAAATTGTAAGTAATATTGTTGTTATAGAACCTAAAAATTCAACTTCTAATTCTACTTACGAAGGCTTTGGAAGTTATTATGCCATGCTACACTATCTGATAAATGATTGAAGGCTGACATTTTTACAAGCCTCGTGAAGGCAGCACTCACACCTCCATAATTAACTATTACTTTTAAAATGTTAAAACAATAAATAAGACATAACAACGTAAGCCGTTATGAGATGATAAATAGTATTTAAGATAAAGATAATTTTATAGTTTAAAATGTATTTATTAAAATGTTGTTGTGTCTGATAACATCTATTGTTAGAGATTTTTTCTTCACAGTAACAATGACTCATTCGGATTTTTTTTATTTGTTAAGAGTGGTTATAAATATTATACAGGTACTTTTTCTTTGAAAATGATATTTATAAAGCTTATAACAATATCAGTTTACAAACGATTTTTCTTTGGCATGCCTGCGATAGCGATGATAAACTTCCATGATTTGCAAACTAAATATCATTTTACTAATCGCTGAAAACCCTAAACCGCTACCTAAGGTAATATTGTGAGTTCAACGCATAATATGCAATAAATCGTCAACACACAAAGGGCCAGTAAATCTCCACAGCAACGCAACACCAATCATAGCCCGTCATGTCACAGAACAGATAGGAACAGAAGACCGGCTCCTTATAAAACGAGCGAAAACACACGCACAAGCATACAGACGCATATACGAAATCTCTGATAGTTTTAGGCTGGGCTTATACTTTCAGTGACTAGACGAAGTGTCATAATTATCAGCTAAAACGATGATGGAAAAGTGAAGAGGAATGCATTGGATTGAATGAAGTTACTGAAAAATTACGTTAATTCTGAAGTAATGTAATAGACTAACACTTTATTGAAGTAAAGTAACAGACTAACACTTTATTGAAGTAAAGTAATAGACTAACACTATCATTTATTATAAAAACGGAATATTTACCATGTTTATTGGAAGCGGTTTTGGGCGCGTTAAACGGAGCAGGAAGAGGGTAGATCGATTTGTCTGCTCATAAAAGCCCACCCACAATAACTTCAGTTTATCTGTTATCATGGTGCTTGTAATGGTAAATATCCCGTTTTTAGTGTTAAAAGATGTGAATCAAGACATTTACAATAATTTAAAAAATCAAATAGGTACTTAACTTACTGATTGCCACTCAACACTCATACGACGTTGTATTTTTAATACACTTTCAAAATTTTCACCACCTTGTTCAATACATTTTAATGAAGATGTTTACAAATTTGAAACGCTTTAAAAGCGATTATCATTCGTGTAAGAAATGGCAACCACGAGAATGTGACTAGACTTGAGAACCTAGGCGTGTCTCAGATCTGCATGCGTTTTGCTCGTTACCCGGAGCAAACTTTCTGATGTGTACTTATTGTATGGCCACGTCAGCAATGATTGCAACATCTAATTCGCAGAGCAATTCCGCAGCTCTTTCCACTTCGTTATCTGCGATCGCAACAGTGGTGGCCTTGACATTAGCTTACCTGGACCACTTGACTGCATTGTTGCAAATCGTCAAGTGGTTTTTGAATTTTGAATAAGTCTTGCAACAAAAAAGGAATTAATTACATGGAGCAAATTATCTTGGTTTTTCCTTAACACAAAATTGGGCAACTTGTTGGAGGAAAACAGTGTGGTTATGATAATAAAATTATATATATATATATATTTGTTATACATAGTTATACAGGGTGTAAACAGACCCTTCACATAGCCGTCAACCAAGCATTCTGTATTTCAAACTAAGTAACTTTACGCAAAAATTATTGCTGGGAATCAACTTTTTTTTTGGGGTGAAAAATCATGTTTTACGGTAGGACTCGATGGAAAGCACTCAAAGCATTGTGCTGATGGATGAATTGAATAGTACGGGGGTCGTGGAGGTGTGTAAATTAAATAACTTACATTAAAACATGTATTTAAAAAAAAATCCTCCAATATTTCCGTAACTATAAGGTTCCCAGGTATGGTCTAGAACAAAAAAATGATCGCAAAGACGAGGAGAATAAGTGCCTTTCGTATATGTTAAGGGTCTATTTACACCCTTTATGTGCCGACGGTTAGTCGCCTATCCGCAAGCACGTCGTTCGCATATATAGGACGCTAGACAAACCGACGAACTTCAAAAGGAGGCTGGGACAGACTGGATGTGGTACACAGAGGAACCTGGTGTTGTGGTTCCAAACCTTATTTTTAAGCAACCGAGTCTACATTCAACAAAAAATTCAGCATAACTGTAAACAACTGTGTTGGTTTTACCTTTAACCCAAATACACATTCAACACATCAAATCAATTCCAAACACGACACAACGAATTTGGCAGTCGACACTATATTTGGGCATTTAACAACCATCGATCCGGATTTGCATACTAATGTTGACAAGCCAAATATTCAAATATTCAGACACAATGAAACGCCTAACACTAGTAAATAAACTTTTTATGATTTCAACCTGAACATTGATAAATGCGCATCTAAATGTTAAAACAACTAACAGCCTTTATGCATCTCATGAGAAGATCAGTGTTTGAGATCTTAGATACGAAATGCGAACTTCTTTGTCAAAAGGAGATCAAGTCAATGTCGTGATCGCAGACAAATCGTTGCTAAGAGTCGCAATTAGTATTGTGTACAAGCCAGTCTCAGGTGCAACGAATTTAAGGTCGTTTAAGATGCTGATCTGCTTTTACAACAATATAGTTACAACGTTGGTCTTTTTTGGGTTTATAATATTGTAATGATTAACATTGTAGATAACCTTATGGGAAACCATCATTGTGAAACCCATGGGTTTAACCTAGATCATACCATTTTGGCAAGGTCATAATAGAATTCAACAGTCCTTGGTCTGCCTTTATGACCAATGATACGTTAACTAAAATTTAGTTGTTTGGCGGCTGCACCATGTCTATCGTTTTTAGGGTTCGAAAAAACGGAACCCTTATAGATTCGTCATATCTGTCTGTCTCTCTGTCCGTCTGTATGTCACAGCCACTCTATTCCGAAACTACTAGGTCTACACAGTTAAATTTGGTAGAAAGATGTATTCTGTGAACCGCTTTACGATTGTCGTTCAAAAATAAAAAAAAATAAAAGATTAAGGGGGCTCCCCATTCATGGAAAAGAAACAAAAAGACAATCTCTACAAACCTATACGTGCTGGATGTCTATAGATAGGTCTTTAAAAATTACACTGACGTTCCAAAAACTATTTTTTCTCAAAGTCAAGCGTTTGAAAGATAGACACTTCCAAAGTGGTTATATGTGTGTGTCCACCCTATAATTTCTAAAGTAAGAGGAGGAAATTCTGAAAAACGTAGGATTGTAGAACGTAAAAAAACTAACAATAAAAATTGGTTTGAATAAGATTTGATGTTTAGTTTTTGAAATACGGGACTTTTTATCAAAATGCAGCAGTAACTTTGTTTTTCACTAACAGACTATGAAAAACAAATTTAGTTTTGCTGTTGAATGTAATACAATACAACACATGAATGAGCCTTCAAAATTTTTTTTCATATTGTTTGGAGCTACGGAACCCTGGATGCGTGTGAGTACGACTCGCACTTGGCCGGTTTTTTTTTTTACTTATAGGAACAAATAAAAGCAAATTCTTTTCACAATTTTATTTTGTAAGCCCTCTTAACCATTCAATTGAAATGCAAAACTATACACTATAACTATTACATTTAAAATATTTTTCCGAATGAATGAACAATTTTTTTGGTTTACCCAAACGACTTTTGCATCTATATAATTGACCTGCACAGAACTGTATTAATCAAATCGTCGTTTTCGTCTTTCCATGTGATAACCAGGTATAAAGGCCAAACTTTTTCTTTCATATGAAGGATTTTTGGGATAATGGGTAGTGCCCCTTAAAATTTTTACTCTATCACCGTATCGTTCCTTGAGTATTTGAACGAAATCTCTTGTTTCCCCTACTGCTGTTGTTTCCCAAGTTGATGGCACAGAGCAGTGTCGACAACCTGGTGTGTCATTGCGCTTTGCAGTTGTAGCGACGCTACTAGTTTTGGGAGGTGCTTTTGTAGTATCTTTAGGGATTGTGTTTTCATTTTCATGATTCGCATCAGTTGGCGGGTTTAAATTTCCTGTAGTAGCTTTTTCAGTAACAGTAGTTATGTCTGTTGGTGTATCAACATTAGTAATAACAGTTTTTTCACCGGGTTGAGTGGTCGCTGGGGCTTGTGTAGTAATTTCACTTGTTTGAGGAGTCGTTTTAGTTTCCTCTGTTGCCATCGTTAATGTCGTCGGAGCTACAAAATTAGTAGAAGTATCAGTCTTGTCTTTATTCGTTTCAGTAGATTTTTTGGTACTTGTTATTTTAGTGGTTTCAGTTTTAGTTCCTTCAGTACTTTTAATTGTGCTTACCTTAGAAGGAATAGGCGTTGTCATAGGAGTTGTCTCCGCATGAGTGTGATCGCTTTGGGTACACTGTGCTTCACATACTGTGGTCTCTACTTCAACGTACGCTGAAATTAGAAAATATTTAAAAGTTGAACCTTTGTCAACACCGATCTTTTTTATTATTTAATCTTTTACGTTCTTACTTGTATTATAATCGCAATTGTATTCATGTAAATCACAGTCATCTAAAAACAATCGGTGACTGGAATCGGCTTCAAGATTACCACAAATTGGTGTCCATGTGTGGTTACAAATTTTTGATGCGGTGCATTCATCTAAAGTCTGTAAGAATACAAATGAATAAGTGTGAAGAACTGATCATTTAATGACAGAGTAGTATTTTTAGGTGATCGTACCCCGATGAAATGATTGATTGTTGGTTGAAAGAAAAGGCAAGCTGAAATGAGATACATTTTTTAGTATTTGCGTAAAAGTGATTGACAAATCCACACAAGTGAACATTGTAAATAAGTTAAATTGTGTTTCAATCACTTACTTAGAGCTATTCGAAGTTCAACAAACATTTTGGGATTTTACTCCTTTTTTCTTTATTCATTGTTGAACGAGTTTACATTTACTACATTTAATTCATTTTTCATTTTATATGAATGTCATGAAACAAACGGATTTGTTCTATTCTGTTATTAGATATATAATTTAGAAAATGTATTGCTGGCAATTTTTTGTATTATATCGCCGTAAACAAATCATAACCTTATAGTACCTAACCGTACAGAATTGAATCCTGTTTGATTGTGAAATGTTTCAGCATTTTTATTGCATGTGATAAAATACACGTGCGAAAATTCTGTTTTTTAATGATAAGTTTTATGTGATTGCAGCAATTTGTGTTTTCTTCGTCATATTTCCTGTGATCTTGGTAATAAAAGTATTGGCCCGACTAGAATTTCTATCTCTTAAATATGAATTCCTTACCTCAAACAAGTTTAAGTAGAAAGATCTTCAGATCTTCTTGGTCTGGTCTTTTTTCTGTTATTGCACCTACTGTATATTGTCTCTGCATCGCCATAAGGTAGACTGGTAGAAAATGCCCAAGGCATTAAGTCCGCCTTTGTACAGTTTTTACTTGTGCATAAAGTTTTAATGAATAAATAAAGATGTAATTATCAAAATAGGGTTACTTACTGTCTAGACCTATGTATCCACAAATGAATTTTCAGTCCTCAAAAGAAAGAAAAACGTTTTAAAGATAACTACTAATCAAGACGTCTATTGAAGTGGGTTTCTTATTCAGAAAAATTGAATATGCAGTCTAGTTAGGATCCTATTGAATTGAAAAAGAACGACGAACATTTTCAGAGCTTCATATTTCATTTTTTTTTTTAAACTTTGTCCCACGCTAAGAATTATTAATATTTAGATTACACCTTTACTAGCTGCTGCCCGTGGCTTCGACTGACTGGACCGGAATTAAAAAAATCTGTGTTAATCTATATTATAAACTATCTGTGTGCCAAATTTCATCCAAAACCGTTCGTGTCGTCTTTGGGTTCTTGACTAACAAACATACTTACACATTTATATTATTTTATGGTAGTAGGATGATTCGAATTCAAAATTTTGTTGAACAGTCGAATCTCCTTGATATACACGGTGGAAGGGGGACATAAGGGTAAGAAACTGGGCTGCGGGACTGTTTGAAAGAGATACCGTGGCCCTAGAACACAAAGGGCAAAGAAGGAACATGGATGGGTTTTAGTCAGTACAAGTCTGACACTCCCTTCCGCTCCGCCCAGAGTGGGGGGGGGTGGGTCATTTGATGATATCCCATCCGAAAAACAATATAAAAGGATATAAGGCTCCAATTATCACTACGGACTTCGATTCTGACTTCTTGGAGTAACCAGAGTAGTAAATACAAACCTTTTGATTATGAGCTGGGCACTAGGGGTAGTGTCATCAGACCAGGGCTTGTAGCTCCCAGTCTTCCACGGTGTATCCTCCTTCTGTCTTTCTTGATCTGGCTGAAATTTGGCACAGAGATAGATTACAGTCTGGAATAGGACATAGGCTAGTTAGTTTTTTTTCTCACACGTACACTTCAAAATTTCCACGCGAACGAAGTCGCGGTCTATAGCGTTCGCACTGCTGGTACATAGGTTTTCTAGCTGTGAGGAGCCGTAATCAAACACGCGGGCCAGTCCCATTTTGCATTCATAATAGTAGTTGTCGATCAAAGTATAATGATGTTTTGACGTTGTTTACACACTGTCACCCATCCATGTACACTCAAAATCTATCTTTCTCTCTCTCATACACACACACAACTACACAAACACACACGCGCGCACACACACACACAAACACACGCGCGCCCACACACACTCCCTTATACAATTGTTCGAATTTTCTTTAATTTTAATTTTTTCTCTTTTTGTTATTCATCTATTTATAAGTTTTTCTATTTGTAAGGGAAGAGCGGAGCCTTCAACTACAGGCATTTTCTATGCCTAAACGTAGACTCCTCGTCATGCAATGTAAGCCAAAATGATATGAAATAAACCTCAAAATAAACTTATTTTAAACACTTTCAAAACAATATCTTCTCACATACATAACAAATCAGTAAATCGATATACCTTCATCTAACCAAGGTCAAACTGACCTCAACGACGTTCATACATGTGGCAACACTGCGCTTACTCACTGACACCACCGAGGAATGTTCTAGAGACATGAGAAAAGGTCAGGATGTCGTCGTAAACATTATTTGATTGTAACGGATGGTACTGTTTACGTAGAGGGTTTGGCTTGTATATATCTGGCTAGCTTTTGCCCGCATATTCGCCGATGGTGGTCGAAAATTATCCCACGGAAACTACAGGGATACAAAGTACCTATTTTACGTCCTAACCCAGGTCATTATAGTATATTCTTGTGCTTTCATAAAATAGACTAATCCTTATAAATAGGCCTCTGTTAAAAAAAATGGTAACTAATCAAGTTATCAAAATTTTTTTTTTTTTGAACTGCCGCGTTATGTGATTTTATAGGCCTATTTCACTATGTCAGAAGAGCCGCTACTTACCGAATATACAGTGTAAACGACCCTTCACGAAGCCGTCAACCAAGCATTCTGTACATCAAACTAAGTAACTTTACGCAAAAATTATTGCTAAGAATCGAATTTTTTTTTTGGGGTGAAAAATCACGTTTTACGATAGGACTCGATGGAAAGCACTCAAAGCATTGTGCTGATGGATGGATTGACTCTTTCTCCGGGACTTCGTGAGCTTTTCTGGTGGTCGCCACTGTTGATTCTGGCTTCTAGGACTTACAGTGGTTTGGGAATAGTGTGGCAGCCCGACGTTGGACGAAGACGTTGCGTTGGAAGGCCTCCCACTAGGTGGACCGATGACCTGGTGAAGGTTGCAGGGATCCGCTGGATGCGAGTCGCACGGGACCGGTCAATGTGGCGACACTTGGGGGAGGCCTATGTTCAGCAGTGGACGTCTTTTGGCTGAAATGATGATGATGATGATGATGTGGCAGCCAGGGCTTGTTTAAAAAAAAATCTCTGCGTCTAAACGCACACTGACACTTGACACCGGTCCCATTACCCTGTTCACCTCGAGATCGACATTGACTCACCACATCACCGGCGCACTTGAATAAGTATTACTTCCGTTTATTAATGGCTTCCGGTTTCAGATTAATTATTAGCAATTTTATACATGATATAGTGCATGGAGTAATTAGGTGATGAAGTTTAAGGTTGTGCAATAATTGTTTAATAAGACGCAAATTGATACGTGGATTATGTCACGTAGCGCATTCGTCATACGAAACGCATTAAGAGCATTAACGTCTTACGGCAGTTCATACAAACTTTCAAGTGATTTTTTTTCGAAATGACTGAACCGATTTTAATGAAACTTCGTACGTATAAGCAGCCTACATAAGTCTAAAAATTTGACAGAGAACTTTTCGAAAGGTCTTTAAAAAAAAAAGATAATTGGAAATTTCTGTTTCTATAGAAAATCTAATTTATCTTATGTATATGCTTATGCGTACGAAGTTACATTAAAATCGGTTCAGTCATTTCGAAAAAAAATCACTTGAAAGTTTGTATGAAATGCAGTAAGATAACGCTAATCGCAAATTGAAACGTGGATTATGTCACGTACTGCATTCGTCATACGAAACGCATTAAAATAAAACGTACAAACGCATTTGGTAAACTCAATGTCGTCCCAGTCATGAAGGCTCTGACTAGACTACCTCGTTCGTCTAGTGGTCACATACGCGACTGCTAAACATGAGGTCCTGGGTTCGATTCCTAGGTCGGTCAAAGTGTTATTGGGTTTTTCCATCAAGAATTTCGAAGTAGCAGTCAGTGTCTGAATTTGTGTACGGTTGATGGCAATAGGCCTCCCCCAAGTGTCGCCACATTGACCGGTCCCGGAGTGAGGCCTATGTCCAGCAGTGGACGTCTTTTGGCTGAAATGATGATGATGGCAATATGCTCGCCCCTTATTACATGGGGCATATACATATCTGGTGAAACATGAGTGTAGGTACTATCGGATACACATCTGTCTAACATTTCGGGGATTACAGGCGTGATGTTATGTTATGTGTGTTATCTGTCAAAATCTGGTATTTGACGTCTGGTCTCCAATCTGTCCGATTCTAAACAAAAGCGTAAAAATGACGTCATCACAAAAATATCTTGGTGATGGGCATAAATATTTATTTATGCTATCTTGATAACTACTATTATCAGAAGACGGAAGACCTACTGGCTTGTATTGCGTAACATATATATATCATGTAAACAAACTCTCTCATACACACTTTCATACTATACACACACACACCCACACACACACACACACACACACACACCCAAACACATACACCCACACACACACACACACACACCCACACACATACACCCACACACACACACACACAGAGAACACACACATCTGTTAAACTTAATTAAATTAATTAAAAATTAGACATTAATAAGAATAAGAATTACCTTTAGAAAGTTATCCTAAGAATATTGTAAGTCAACTGCAGCGACATTCAAACCAATGTAATCGTATTTTATTATGTGATATTTCCTGCGGCTGAACACTGTTTCCCAAAATACAAGCTCAAGCTTAGTTTGGGAATCAGTAGCAGTACTTTCTGTGCAATACATTAATACGATCCATATGTTAGATTACTATAAGATGAATGTATTAACTGGCGACAATAAAGAATTTTTATTTTTATTTTATTTTTATTTTTTTATTTTTAACTGCGACTATCAAGATAATAATATTTAGTCATAGACATGTTTATATAAAACTTCAGATTAGTCAATGATTCACTCCATAGACAAGTGCGTCACTATGTCCCAAAAATCACTTTCGATCTTTATGGTCGTTTGCCAAAAATTAAAACATATCACATCAGTTACCATGTTTTAAAAGCTGTTCGCAACTAACACAGCTTGTACCTGTTACTAAACGATGATTTACATCAAACGGCTCGCATCGTACCGGATCGGAACGGAGTTTACAATCTTTATCGATATTAAATCATGTACACAGTATTTAAAGTCTATATTACCAAGCCGCGCATAGCAGCTTGACCACGGGCGTCTTCCGCAACACCTGACCGTAGACGAAAGTATGCTGCAACTTGAGATAGGCTCCGTTCGTCTGCCGTCGTGTCCGATAGGATCCTTTTGGGTAGGAATGGAACTATTTCACTAGGCGCCGAAACGGATACGTTCGCAAGCGACGATACGGATCCTATCGTATGTGTCGACATCCTGCCGAACGCGATCGGCTGTCACCGCATCCGTTCGTGTCCTTTCCGGACCGATGCGATGCGAGCCGTTTGGTGGAAATCATCCTTTAGGCGCCAAACACTACATCGTGTGTTATGGAAACAGTATCGCGTGTGTCACCTCACTAACATGACCACTCCCTATGTTTTCTTCACTTAAAGAAAAGCTATTTCTGGACATTTCCTTGCGTGGGTGTTTGTTTGTCTACATGAGGGTGTGAAGCAGGCTGAATGATAGTAAAGTAAAGTAACGACAAAGAAGTCACACACACAGACAGTGAAGTATTTTTCTTATGTTTACTTTTATATAATTTTTGTATTCAAACGCTGTTTTAAGCTTTCACGGTTTTCAACTAAACTTATACTGTCACTTACGGGATATCTTCCGTGACTATTCATTATTATGAGCTCCCGATATATTATATATTTTGGTTATTTTGTTCTTAATTTTCCATTCACCCGCATTCTCCAGTCAACCCGCGATATATTTGTCAGCTATTTGTGACGTTGTCTCTTAAGATACCTATACAGGGTGTAAACAGAATCTTCACATAACCGTCAACCAAGGATTCTGTACATCAAACTAAGTAACTTTACGCAAAAATTATTGCTGGGTATCGACTTTTTTTTTGGGGTCAAAAATCACGTTTTAAGGTAAGACTCGATGGAAAGCACTCAAAGCATTGTGCTGATGGATGGATTGAATAGTACGGGGGTCATGGAGGTGTGTAAAGTAAAAATCTTACTTTTTTTACTTTACTTCTACTTACTTTTATTCTTTTCGATTCAATTCCTATCGAAATATAAGATTTTACAATACTGGTTTTGTTTTGTTGATTTTGGGTATCTATCACAAAATGTATTTATTTAATTAAAACGGTGGTGTTAAGAACCAACTATAGTAAATAAATTTATAAAAATTAAAGAGACAATTATGACACATATTAAAATATAAAAAATAACAAATTAAAGCAACATTTAAAGTGAACATAGAAGGTTAATAACACTTTCATAAATTCCTCTCACAGTACTTCTGACATACCAATATCATCTTCGTCCATCCATCCACAAACAAATCATCTGTTATATTAGAATCCAAGAGATCATTAAACGCGGTAAGAGTGCGAGGAATTGGCGACTTAGCACGTGCAACAGATATACAAAATACAAAGCGAGTAAGTATTAAAATCTGAATACTAGCTATGTATAGTCTGTCTAATCTATCTTTGTGTAGACACCGACAACAGACAAAATAAAACTAAAAAAGATATGAAAATCGCGGACAGATTAAAAACATAATTAAATTCTCCGACCTCTGGCCTCGTTGAATAAATTAATAAACAAATGACTACTCGTGTTACATTCCTAGACTAAAGTCAAGGTGCAAATGAGTCATTATAAGAAATATCGATTTGAGAGCGTGCATTCCAAAAATTGGCAACATCGCAAAAATATGTCAAATATTTAATATTGACAAAAATGTCAAATATTTAATATTGAAAAATATGTCAAATATTTAATATTGAAAAATTTGTCATAACATCTAAATACAAGGTTTAAACGAACCCTTCATGAAGCCTCTAAGCCACTAAGTAACTCTACGCAACAATTTTTCTGAGAAACGACTTTTTTTTTGGGGTGAATAATCACGTTTTACGGTAAGACTCTATGTACCACCGCACTCAAACGATGATGCTGATCAATGCATTTTTCAAGTAAAGTTATAATATTAAAAAATCATTTTTTTTTTAAACTTGTGAAAACTATGGATCTTTGCACCCTAATACCTCCGTAACTAGAAGGTTCCCAGGTTTTTTTACACCCATTATTTGACCGCTGATTGCGACGTTGCCAGCTTTCAAAGCCCACAGCCTAAAGACTACTATGACCTGTCTTATTTATAGGCTTTCAACTTAGATCCCTTGTTTTTTTGGGTTTCCGCAGATTGGGAGAACAGCCAAGTTTTGTCTGAGTAACACCCATATTTGTCGGGAATCCTTAAAGAGGAAAGATAAGATACGCAACAGTTGCATTTACAAATGGCCGCTCTTATTATAATAGACAATAGTAGAAACATAAGTAAGCGTGTATTATTAGCTAGCTGTAAAATAATTCTGAAAGGTCTGTAAATACCATATTTTGTATTGACTATTTGACCCCATAAAACATAGGAGGTCATAAGGTCAGAAGGCTTAAAGTCACCCAAAGGGCAATGGAGAGGGCTATGCTCGGAGTTTCCTTGCGTAATCAAATCAGAAATGAGGAGATCCGCAAGAGAACCGAGGTTACCGACGTAGCCCGAAGAATAGCCAAACTTAAGTGGCAGTGGGCAGGGCACATTGCTCGCAGAACGGATGGCCGATGGGGCCGAAAAGTTCTGGAGTGGCGACCGCGAACCGGAAGACGCTGCGTTGGAAGGCCTCCCACTAGGTGGACCGATGACCTTGTAAAGGTTGCAGGGATCCGCTGGATGCGAGACGCACGGGACCGGTCAATGTGGCGACACTTGGGGGAGGCCTATGTCCAGCAGTGGACGTCTTTCGGCTGAAATGATGAGGTCCTAATTTGACCCCGAAAATTAAAAACCCACAAGGCACACAATTTTCTCATGTACGTAGGAAGTATATGGGGTAGAAGGGGATACCGACGCGAAAACGGTTACCACGTATTCAGTACATAATTCTGATCCCCCCCCCCTCCACATAGAAATTTTTCATCTACTATTAAAAAAAACAGCTGTTTCCTACAAAAGAGCAATACCTACACGGTCAAAATGAATGGAATAAATAGCAATTTTTTTTTAAAATTCTATAAAGGGTGTAAATAGACCCTTAACATAAAAGAAAGGCACTTGTTCTCTCCGTCTTTGCGATCACTTTTTTGTTCTAGACCTTACCTGGGAACCTTCTAGTTACGGAGATATTGGGGGTCAAAGTTCCAAATTTTTATAAGTTTTTTTTTTTAAATACATGTTTTTAATGTAAAATATTTACTTTACACACCTCCACGACCTCCGTACTATTCAATCCATCCACCAGCACAATGCTTTGAGTGCTTTCCATCGAGTTCTACCTTAAAACGTGATTTTTCACCCAAAAAAAAAGTCGATTCCCAGCAACAATTTTTGCATAAAGTTACTTAGTTTGATGTACAGAATGCTCGGTTGACGGGTAAGTGAAGGGTCTGTTTACACCCTGTATGCGGTACTCCAAATGATGTACTGAATACGTGGTGACCGTTTTCGCGTCGGTGTCCCTTCCACGCCGTATTATACCTAATTAAAAGCGAGGACAATTAATTAAGAATTATTGCTCATTTCGTTACGAACAGGATAATATACACATGTAAATAATTAAGCGTCATTAATTTGAGTCTAAAGAAGAAATTCTATGTGCGTAGGAGTATAACATTTAGTACAAGATAATGATTATACCCGCCCACAACAAACTATTTAAAATAAAGGTAGTTATTGTTTATTTTACAGAGAAAATTCAGATTTAACAAGCTGCTCTTTTTACAAGTTTAGAGAAATAAACAGTCATTTTAAGAACAACTACGAGAATTAAGCATTGTTATATTTAATATGGAACCCACGCCATCGCCCACACAGACACGCGCAACAAAAAAAAAATTCTTCGTTTTAAATATCTATTTAAAATATCGTATTTTCATTTCAGAAAATTCTTTGTTTTTGCAAGAAAGCAGTGAAATTCCATTTGTTATTTTAAAGATTAATACCAATTAAGGGCAAGTACGGTTGTCGACGTGTTCAAGTCCCACTCATTACGTAACACCCACCTACCGACGCGGATTGATTTTTGTTAGCATCTCCCTCTAACCGCGCATGCGCGATAACTTAACGCACACACCCTTAACAAACTGACACACATCGACGCACCCTCCAACTTTATCTAACATAGAATTTCGACTCTAGGGAGATAAGATAAGGTGGAGTATCGTGCGGTGTTGTGAACAGTTGGTATTTTTAGACAATACGTGCCTATTATGGCGAGTACCGACGCGCCCTCTCCTGTACAAAACGGGAAACCTCGTCTCGGAAGGTTTTCCACTTTCTGTCTATATTTTCCGTAAAATAACCACATTTTACATCACAGTTTCGGCGTCTTTTTACACTAGTTCGTACGTCAAGTCACTGCGTGTGTTCATGGGGTTGGATTTAACGTGAAATAGGAGTTTTTTGTTCCTTAAGGTGTGACTAAAAATAGATCACTGCCCGATATACTTGTAGGGAAATCTAGTGAGAGCTTTCCATTCATAAATTACATTCATTTGGTGTCGGGCAGTGAAGTAATACAGTTGAGAGAAGCGATTTAACTCGTGGAAGTTATAGTTCGGTGATAAGGTTCAAGTGCTAACGGGGATCGATAAGCGGGCCACTGCCTGAATTCATCTTTAAAGAAGAAACACCGGTCAGAAGAGAAAAATGTAAGTTTGCATCCATTTTACCATAGATCAAATTTCAGATAGTCTCATCATACATTTTAATCTGTGTTTGAAATACATGCTAGTGAATACAAAATTGATTCTGATGTCATTTTGTCCTTCGTTTCACGAACCGTTCGATAGTAGGACGCTTAACAATGACTTATAGATTTTATAGATATGCAACCTTCTTGGGGCTTCAACGTTTGTTGAGATTATAGAAACATTTTACAGGTCTTTTATTGAAACAAATGAAAAAATAGAATGTTTTTAAGGATTGTTTCGAAAATTAAATGGATTCTATCATGCCAGTGATAGTCTTTTTTTTTTATTTGCTCATCGGTGATATGCAAATGGCAGCAAAAAAAGGATCTACGTCGTTCATTCGTCCAATCATTTTAGTTTAACTACCGAATGGACGATGCATGTTGTTGATCATCAATTGCGTCTTATTTCTCTGGTGTAAGGATTCGAATCCTGTTCTTCTGTAACATGACCAATGCGGTGTCATATCATCATCTGGCTGAGGAGCTAACAGCCGCTCCGATCAATCTTCAAGTTAAGCCGCGCTTGCCTGGGTTTATGGATGGGTGACCACCCACTATATGACAAGTTTCCTCCGTGTCTTGGAACGCACGTTAAGCCGTTGATCCCGGCTGTCATTTGTAGATCTTTGGCAGTCGCTACAGGTAGTCAGTTGCCCAAAACAGTCTTACCAAAGGGTAATCGTATAACCTAGTACTAACTGGGTTGTGGAGGTCAGATAGGCAGTCGCTCCATATAAAATACTGGTATTTAGCTGCATCCGGGTAGACTGGAAGCCGACCCCAACATAGTTGGGAAAAGGCTAGACAGATAATGATGCCTACCATTGTACCTAATAGACATTTATATATGTAAAACAACATCGTCATAACTTACTAACCTGCTTCGAGCTTTAAGTCATTTAGACATCTGAATATTTCAGAGCCATTTGGCTCTGCCTACGGCTACTGTCAACAATTATGTCATTTAAGCCATCTTTAATATTTGTTATAGCTATGGGTAGCTAGAAAATCAGACTAGCTTCTCGACTTATCACTTTCTCAACTTGAGTTTCTTAATTTGTTCCAACTTTTTTTACTGTATTGGTATAACTACTTGAGGAGCTCGTGGCTAAATAATAACAGCCGCTCGGGTCGATCTTTAGGTTAAGCCGTGATTGCCTAGCTTGGTCTGTGGATGGGTGACCACCCATTGCATACCGAGTTTCCAGCCACCCATTACATCCGTTTCGACTGGACGCCGACCCCAACATAGTTGGGAAAAGGCTAGGCAAATGATGATGACGGTATAACTACTTGAAGAAGAGTTCTTCTAAATATGACTACATCCACCAGTATACCTTTACTGCAGACTAAGTACCTGCCATCAACCTCTGGGTATAGCAATGATACTCCAGATCCCTAAGTACTGCAGAAATTGGATTCTACCAAGCTGGGGAGAAGGAAAACCTATAAGGTTGGTTTAAAAGGTTGATCAATCTGCATGGCCATTCCCAACTACACTGTGGTTCCAGTCTAACCAGATGCATCAGAAAACCAGTATTTTCTTTTTTTTTTCTTTTTTATTTGTAACCAACTTATACTTACAGTTTACACCAAACATACAAGTTATTGGTTGAACAAAAAAATCAGAATAAAAAATAGTAATAAAATTATAAAGTAAACAATATGGTAGACGCGAAGAATAAACAAAACATTTTTAGTAGACAGAATAAACACAATGAAATAACAATAAAAATGAACAAAAGTCTAAAAAAAAGATAGAATAAAAATGAGTAAAAGTGGCATCATAAAACTATTTTTTTTTATTTTTTTTATTTGGGTACAATTTGTTTACCCCGAAGAGATAGTACTTCCTACGCGTCTGCCTATCTAACCTCTACAAACCAGTTACTTTTTAGTAAGACTGCTTGTTAAGCTGGCTGGCTGGTTATGTGGGTGTACTAGTAGGTACTCCTTTGCCTAACCCTTCGGGGATGACAGGCGTGATGATGTTATGTGGTTGTTAGGCTTTTAATCTTCTGGCTATTTGTTACCAATGGATTCACCGCCATCAGGTTTCATAGATAAAGGCAGTCATTTCAACCAAAAGACAGATATGAATTTGGAGCATCTTTTGTGGACCTATAACCTCTCGATAATCCCCATAATGCAAGCAAAGAGACTGGCCATAAAACGAATCTCTAAAAACTCCATGAAAAAAAAAAAAAACTGCGCTTCAAAAAACCCAATGCTACCAACGTCACATAACCAACCCAAAAACGCGCTCGGACTACCAACGTCATCGGAAAGTCATAACGCGCCCTTATTGGCCAAGCCAATACAAAAGGTAGATACATTAAAATTTCAAAACACGAACGTACAGGAGCAACGAACATGCGGGCGCAATCGACGTAGATTGTATCGACTTTAGCTTTCCCTGTGGGTTGTGTCGCGAAACTACATCGGCAATTTAGGGTTGGAACGACCTTTGTATGTCAGCTGTCATGTTTTGCGACGTAGTTCGATGGTGTTTTGTTTCAACGTTCTACTTTTGTTTTGTTTTTGAAGGATTGTCTTGAATTCTTATGTGATTCAAATGTTAGTACTGTATTTTATGGTACTCAAAAATTGGGTTGATGCACCATCGTCTCATCATCTGCCTAGCCTTTTCCCAACTATGTTGGGGTCGGCTTCCAGTCTAACCGGATGCAGATGCGGATCTGGATTGCCTATCTGACCTCCACAACCCAGTTAGTACTGGGTAATACGAAACCCTTAGTAAGACTGGTTGTCAGACTTTCGGGCGTTTCGGGGGTTGGCACCATTAACCAATGATTCCAAAACACAACTTCTGTCCTGAAAACTCGATGAATTTTTTATTTACTGCAAAATTGGATTTTGATTTGCTCTGAAGTCAATAAAGTGTCGAGTCATTGAGTTGGTTAATTAATGACGTCACAATGTTGCTACTGCCATACAAAATCTATGGGGAACTGCTTTTTGACAGCTCAAAAAAGAATGTCAATTGATTGGTGGTGCAAATAGCGCATTGTTATAGACACAGCTCTTTTACAATATTATTGTTATTGTATAAATTGTATTCAATGCTTATCATTTTGAGTGATCTCGCCTTTTATCAACAAGTCATTCAAATTGATATCTTACTTTATCACTCATGAATATCCATCGCTAGTGCTAACAACATATAAAAGGTTCATTCATCCATATTTATATTTTTTATATCTATTTCAAACTATGCTTTTACCTTGGCCAGCTAAGTGTTGCCATATAACGTGGCAACGCCGCCAGTCTCTTGGGCACATTACCAGCTGACAGTGTTGAGGAGGAGTTTTTCGATGCCCTTTATAGTTTGTTGTTAGTTTATTTAATAGTTTTTAATTAATAATGTATAATTATAGTTAGTTTACTGTACTTAATCAATATATTTCGGATTTGCAATAAATAATTTGAATTTTGAATTTGAATTACTGCTTACTTGGGTTCTGTTTCAAAGTGGTAAAATCGGAACCCTTTAGCATTCGTCCTGTCCGTCCGTTTGTCACAGCCATATTACTCCGAGACTTTTTACACCACACAGTTGAAATTTGGAGAGTAGGTGTCTTCTATGAAGCGCTACATTTGTGTAGCGCTACATTTGTGTAGCGCTTCATAGAAGACAGTGAAGTGAAATTATGAAAAAAATATATAAAAGGGAGGCCCCCATATACGTAAACAAGGGTTAAAAAACAAATTGCTACGTATACACCGTGACTTTTTAGTCGTCTTACAAAGGTGGTCCACTCAATGTACCCGACATCAAATAGCACTAGGCGCGATTTTTTTTTTTTTTCTTGCCTAAAAGGTACAAAGAAAAATAAATAACACATTAGAATAAAATTATGAAACATGCCGTTAATGATGTTTACGTGTCAAACTGGAGAACATATCTGCCCAGCGCTGGCGTCCAGTAGATCATCGCTCGCAACGGGGTGTTTTAACTACGTCATGCTTCATAATACTGAATAATATTTTTATTTTTTAATTATTATAATGTCATAAATACCTATTTTGTTTTATATAAATGTTTAGTAGTCATTGGATACGTGAAGTGGGCTGCCGTAGTAAAACGGCTAAAAAGTCACGGTGTTTAACTGTGTGGGGTGTATATCAACAGCTCCTGAAAAATTAAATAAAGGATCGTCAAATATTTTTATTCTCAAGTCACAGGTTGATGAGATATTCACTTCTAAAACTGTAATTAAAACTGTAATTTTTACTTTTAAAGAAACTTACTTTAACTATTAAAGTAAGGTGAGGATAATCCTGGTGGTTTGAATGAGATTTGATATTTATTTTTTGAGATATGGAACTTTTTCGTGCAACTGCAGCAGTAAATTTGTTTTTCATTGACATACTATGAAAAACAAATTTAGTTTTGCTGTTGAGTGTTAACATATGAATCATCGTTAAAAATGTTGTTATTATATTGGTTGGTGCCATGAAACCCTTTTTGTGCGAGTCCTACTCGCACTTGACCGGTTTTTTCTATGACGAAGTTAGCCGTTATCTTACGCTGGGAAAACCCAAGACTTTAATAAAATAATATTTTCTGCATTTCACGAAAAACAACATGCTACACTTCTATCCAGCAACAAATATCCACAAGTCCCATTTAATTCGACATTTGATCCTAATTGGCAAGCCTCAATGATCTAAAGGTCGAGACAGAGAGCCTTTGACCTATTGTCATGAACTTGCCAACTTAATATTATAACTTAACTAGCGACCGGCCCTTGCTTCGCGCAGCGCCACCTAGCGGGTCCAAAACTATATCTAAGGTAGCCTATATTTTAAGTTAAGCATCTAGTAGTAGTGCGGTGAAAACTGCGTTCAAATCCATGCAGTAGTTTTTGCATGATGCGCGTACAGATAAAAATTATATATACAGAAAGACAGACAAAAATTCTAAAAACTCTTGTTTTGGCTTCTGTTGTTCTAATAAAGACCCACCATATTATTATTTTTTTCAATATATTCAATGCATAGACATCGGCCTGTTACAATTATTTTATTATATGTATATATAGATGTGGTAGAGGAAGGGTTATGTACTGAAGTGTCGAAAATAAACTCGACATTTTAAAGCGAAGGTGTTGACCGGTTAAAAGGTTGGGTTAGATCCTCTTGGACCTTCAAAATAGCTGAGTAAGATAAGTTTTAAAAGGTTCGAGGTTGCTATTATTGTATGAAAACATAGCGCTAGTAGATATAGGTAGGTAGCAGTGGCGAAGCTTCCATAGAACTCGATTCCTACCGGCTTCCCTTTGACAAAAGGCACAGTCAGTATTCTATAGATAAATAATATAATCACATTAAAGATTATGTACTCCGGCTTACTTCTTACAAAAATTGACCCTTCGCTACTGGTAGGTAGGCATACAGGGTGGAAGGGACTTCGATGCACAAACGAATACCACGTATTCAGTACATCGTTCACATTCACACAGATTTTTTTGAATAGGCAATTTTGAAAACAATCTGGCCTACCTACACGGTCAAAATGTATGGAACAGCTGATTTTTTAAAATTCTATATATATTAAAATTAATCCCTATTTCCCTTGGTCACGCCATCACGCGTGAACGGCTGGACAGATTTTCAATTTTTTTTGTGTTGTGTTTGTTATTGTCAGGAGAAGGTTCTTAGGTGGGTAGTCGGTAGGTAGTAGGTAGTGGGTAGGTAGTAGGTAGGTAGTGGGTAGGTAGTAGGTAGGTAGTAGGTAGGTAGTAGGTAGGTAGTGGGTAGGTAGTGGGTAGGTAGTGGGTAGGTAGTGGGTAGGTAGTGGGTAGGTAGTGGGTAGGTAGTGGGTAGGTAGTAGGTAGGTAGTGGGTAGGTAGCAGGTAGGTAGCAGGTAGGTAGCAGGCAGGTAGTAGGTAGGTAGAATGTAGGTAGTAGGTAGGTAGTAAGTAGGTAGTAGGTAGGTAGTAGGTAGGTAGTAGGAAAAGGTGCATTGCAACGCATGCCGGGAACAGCTAGTTGTTGATAAAAATTTCTATGTGACTAATGACGTCGTCTGCGTGAATTCATTTACTGGAATAAAAAGTATCCTATTTGTCTAAACCAGGTTTAAAAAATATGTGTCCCAAATTCGTTTTTGCTTGATTGAGTAACAAACAAACAGACTTTTACATTTATAATCTAAGTAGGTTTTTGGTCTGATATAACGTCATAGCATGTCAGCCGAATCGATTGTTCACAGAGAAAGCAAGTCTTTTCAACTGTCTAGACGTTGCTACTGTTTCGCTAATAGAGCTATGGAGCCAAATGTTGATCAGCTATTATGATACGAGTGTATATGGGTCATTGTCTTCACACATGTAGTCTGGGTCATTATAAGTTAAACATACTTTTGGCATTGCGGTAATACTAAAGGGACAAACTTAATCAGCACAGGTAACAAAAAACGTAGCCATATCAGTTGTGAAGATCATCATTCTCTTGCCCTTATCCCAATTCATTTGGGGTCGGCGCAGCATGTCTTCTTCTTCCATACTTCTCTATTACTCGTCATCTCATCAGACACATCCTTTCTTGCCATATCATTCTTTACACAGTCCATCAATCGTTTCTTTGGTCTTCCTCTACCAGTAGCGAAGGGTCAATTTTTGTAAGAGGTAAGCCGGAGTACATATCTTTACTGTATGGCATATTATTGGCTATAGAATACTGACTGTGCCATTTTTCAAAGGGAAGCCGGTAGGAATCGGGTTGTATGGAACCTTCGCCACTGTCCTCTACTCATATACCCATCCACATTCATACTCAAAACTTTCCTCAAGACATTTTCCTCATGTTGTGAAGCTATGGTATTGAAACTGTCTCTTATTTTTATTTCTAGTAAACAAATCATATCAGAATGACTTCATCATCATCACATGACGCCTGTAATCCCTGAAGGGTTAGGCAGAGGTTTACCTCCACCCGCACCCAAATATTGCCAGTTATGTTTAACTCCCATGTAATAGGGGGCGAGCCTATTAACATCAACCGGGCACAATTCCAGACCCCTAATAAGTGATACGTGGGGATGATAATAATACGAAGGAGAATGAAACGAAGGAGCCACACTATTTCCAATATTATTACTAATTTCATCAGATAGTGATTAACTTATTCCTAGTAGCTTCCTAAGATTACACTTTAACTTAGTAGCAAAGAGCCACAGTAACAAAAACTCAGACATATACTTGGGAATTGGGGACTACATGCGGCTTTACTGGGGTCAGATGAAGGTGATCTTCCCTTCACCTCAAAACCAATGACGGTCGGTGATCTCCCATTATGTGGGGTGACATTAACGCCACCAGTCGTTCGGAAAATTCAAATTTTGAGCTAGTAGCACGTTGACCCTGACCTGGAGTATATTGTTTTTTTACTAATGATGTGCAGCGTAGTGTACTAAATAATACAGCGTGTAAACGAACCCTTCATGAAGTTAACCATGCATTATTTACATCAAGCTAAGTCTAAGTCTACACAAAAATGATTGCTAGGAAACGACTTTTTTCTTGGTCTGAAAAATCATGTTTTACGGTAAGACTCAATGTAACGCACTCAAAATATTTTGCTGATGGATGCATTGAATAGTACGAGGGTCGTGGAGGCATTTAAAGTAAATTTAAAACATTAATAACTTGTACTTATTTTAAAAAAACTTGTGAAAAAATTGGAAATTTGATCCCCTATATCTCCGTAACTAGAAGTTTGACCAGGTAAAGTCAGTTGGAACTTTGACCCCCTATATCTCCGTAACTAGAAGGTTCCCAGTAAAGTCTGGAACAAGAAAATGATTGCAATGACAGGGACAACAACTGCCTTTCGGCTACTTTAACACTCCCTTATAAAGCCGAAATTCAGCCACGTTAAGAACAATTTAAAAGAACCGCAAATTGTAAAAAAGTTTCCTCAAACATTCCCAGAAACGCAAAACCTCAACAAATCTCCCAATTCCCGACAGTCCTCAACTCCTCATTTCCTCAGTCCCGCACACAAACGAATTATTAATTAAATACAAACAACACTTGGGATAACAAACACACTGTTAATAAAAGTTTCATCCGAAAACGTGTTTCCCAAAGTTTGAAAAGGTTCTAATCACGAAATAATCTGGAACCTGTTGAGACAAGTTTTGTTAGAAGTTAGAACTGTAACAAACTGGGGAAGTTCTAACAATGGCATTGTTCTGATCTGACTTCAATGGTGGCCTGGAAATATGGCCTTTGACTGTATACACAATGACACTTACACTTGAACAAGACACTGACATCTTTCACTCAATTGGCGAAAGAGCAGAGTTTTAGATTTTTTTTTTAATTCAAGCATGCTCTTGTCATAATTATTCGGACAAGAAAAAAAAAAACATCGTGAGGAAACCGGCATGTCCTAGAACCAAAAATCTGAACACATGTGACCTCCATCAATCAGTACTGGGTTCGTGTGGTGGACTACAGCCCAGTTCCTCAGAGGAAGGAAGCCTGTGTCGCAGCGCTGGGAACGTTATACGTTCATTGTGCTACTTCTTATATCTGTAGCATCCCTTATATTTAAACTGGAAGCCTACCCCAATATAGTTGGGAAAAGCCTAGGCAGTTGATGCAAATAAAGATACTTTCTTCATTTTCCTTGGGTGGAGGAGACAAAAATAAATAACAAAGCATTTCGTGCTAAAATCCTTTCGTATTTATAATACTCCTGTTGCTTAGTCTACGTTCATAAATCTGTTTTTATACCCGCGGTTAACGTTATTTATCATGTTAAGAGCGTTTACGACTTACGGCATTTCATACAAACTTTCAACTCCTTTTTTTTCGAAATGACTGAACCAATTTTAATGAAACTTCATACGCATAAGCAGAATACATAGGTCTAAAAAGTTATCAGAGCACATTTTCGAAATGTCTTTTAAAAAAATAATTGGTTTCTGTTTCTATGGAAATTTTAAAATCGGTCTAATTTAGCTGTAACACATTTTTTTTTAATGTTCTCTGATAACTTTTTAGAACTATGTATCTTGCTTATGCGTATGAAGTTTCATTAAAATCGGTTCATTAATTTCGATAAAAAAGGACGAACATTGAATGAAAAGCCCTAAGTCGTAAACGCTCTTAACACATTTTTTTAAATCAATCATTACTTAGATAAAACTAAGTCGCTTCCCGCTGTCTGTCTGTCCCTATGTACGAATATGCTTAGATCTTTAAAACTACGCAACGCATTTTGATGCGATTTTTTTTAATAGATAGAGTGATTCAAGAGGAAGGTTTATATCTATGTATATTGCACCCGTGCGAAGCTGGGTCGGGTCGCTAGTTACTTATATTATTAAAAATAAATAACACGGTAAACATAAATGAAAAGCAAAGAAAAAACACAAAATTTGAGAGCAAAATAATGTTAAGAAAAAACAAACTGAAATCACGTTCACTAGGTACTCAGAAAGAACAGAATTACAGAACTATTTGTTTCCTTTGTATAACAAGCAGCACTCGTAACCAACTTTATAATAGGAAATTCTCGTCATTGTAAAAGCAAACTCCGCTGCAGATTTTCTTTATGTAGGTCACTACTCTTGATTCCGCGAAGAGAATTCAATGCAGGAATTTAATGCGAAGTTTGAGAAACACTGATGAATACCTATATTTATGACTACGTACGGTTAATAATTAGGTACTGGCACTGCTTAGAAAATTTATCAAAAACAGAGGATGAATGTGGGTAATTAATTTAATCTTTTTGTACAAAGGAAAGTCACAAAGGCGGAAAGTCAAGTAAGCTCTCTCCAGTACTCTCCACTGACAATCGTAGAAGCTAAAACAAAAATGTGAGGTCTGATGGTCTTATGAATGTGTGTGGTGGGTCCATCAGGAATTTCTCAGTAACAGCCACGGAGTCCGGATTTGTGCTCTGTTGATGGCAATAGGCTCACCCCCTATAACATGAGACTTTTAAACATCACAGGTGAAATGTGGGTGTATACACGGCGGCACATCAAGCTATACATTTCCAGTATAACATGGCCTTGCTTTGTATAGATTTCCCATACAATGAGAGATCCGCATAAAGTGGTTTTTTAAATCTTGACTAGCCGTTGTGTGTACCATTAAGTACACCCTGCCCAGCCCTTCGAGGTTTACAAAAACTTAACCTTTCAGCCAATTTCATTAACATCTTGGTTATACTGCTATTCAGTAACATAATCAAATCAATATCAAGAGCAAAAACGCCTACATTTATGGATTCTCACACCGTCTCCACTTCTATTCAGGAAGTTTGGGGTATAATTAAATCCTTTGAATATGACAGGTCTTATAATGGAAAGCTTTGTCCTAACGATATGGAAATCTGTCCGCGACAGATAGTTAGCGAACTGTTGCTTTTAGAGGTGTATCTGAAGTTTTGGTAGTTTGTCTGTATGTTTAGGCTAATCTCTGAATATGCAGGATGTATTTTAATCATGTTTTCACCATCACAATTTCGAGCAAGTCGATTCCAGCCCCCGTACTCACAAAACATCGATTCGATTTTGATTAGAAAAGTCATATGTCTATCTCGCTCGCTTTCTGTAATGGCAAAAAAAGAAAGACATACGACTTATCGAATCGAAGCGTTTGTGAATAAGGAAGCTGATTTTTGTTTAGATTTTCATGACCAACCCTCATGGGTTTGATTAAAATCATAAGGAAAGCAGCACAATGATTCGGTTGATTGGCAAAATGGAATGAGCGTCAAAAAATCTTTTGTCATTGATACTTTAAGCATGGAAATTAAAAGAAAAAGCTTCACATTTATTATTCCAAAACGTATTGAAATACAAATATTAGTTAACGATATTCACATATTTCTCGTCAGAATAATATGTCTCCGTTACCTTGAGTTCTCTGCGTCAGTGAAAGATGAACCAAAACTCGCTCGCTGAGTCACGGAGCTGGAAAATCTTGAGAAATCTGCAAAGATATTAAATTCCATAAACTCTTACTGTAAATATCTATTGATGCACTCGAATTAAAACCTACATTAGAAAACTTTAAGAGAGTTAACGTCTTACGGCATTTCATACAAACTTTCAAGTGTTTTTTTGACGTGTCAACGTCTTATAATTCGATGGAGCCGGCTGCACGCACGAAAAAATGAGGCTTTACCATAAAACAATTGCACAACGCACATTCATTTTTTGAAAAATGCAACCATTCCATCAGTATTTTCTTATGAAGTTGTCACGTTCGACTATCGTCAGTAAACCGACTTTACAGACAACCGATTTTTTTTCCAAATTACTGTTCCGATTTTAATGAAACTTCGTACGCATAAGCAGGATACATAAGTCTAAAAACTTAACAGAGAACATTTTCGAAAACTTGTGTTACAGCTATTCCCGGGTCGGACAACGTGTTATTGGATTTTTCCATCAGGAATTTATCAGTACTTGTGCCCAATTGACAGCAATAGGCTTGCCCCCTATTACATAGGTCTTAAAAAAACATTACAGGTGAAATGTGGGTGTACTATTAAGTACACCTCTGCCTAACCCTTCGGAGATTACAGGCGTAATGTTATGTAAAAATCAAAATCAAATTTATTTCAAATAGGCCAGTTACAGGCACTTTTGAATTGTCGAAACAAAGACAACAATAGCTACAGTCCCAGTCACAAGGCATAAAAACTGTGAAAGTACTGTAGTTGCCCATTCCCTAACGTAGATCTCTATGGAGAAGAACGGGCAAGAAACTCCATGGACACTCTTTTAAATCAGAATACTTTACGTGTAGTGTAGTGTAGTAGTACTCAGTAAGTGTAGTGAAACTTTCAGACATAATCTCTTCGGAATAATTAAAACTTTTATGACAAGATTAAAATCTACGCTAATGCAACTAGTGCTGATAAAACTTTATGAAGCTGTAAGCCTAGGCAACTTTAATACCTACCTAGAGAAAAATGAAACTTCTTCTTTTTATAAAAAACACCGGTTATCCGTCTGGAACCATCGTGGTATTAAAAGATTGATGAAATGAGTTTTCTGTTGAGAAAATGTTTTAAAAATTAATTTGGAAGCTACGCGCTTTTTAACGTAGTTGCGCATTCTTTCGTCTTTTTTATTTAGGCAATGTTTCTTCGTTCTTCGTAAATGTAGGCTGCTAAACTGACATGGAAGAAATGTAATTAAATTATAATACAAGTCTAGTTCGTAATTGACTTGCATGCACGCAATTCTTGCATGAACAGAGGAAGACTTGCGTCGCATTTAATTCTCTCTAAACCAATTTGGACTTAGTACAAGCATAGTTATCTGTGGATTTTTTTATTTCCGCACTAGTTGTGATAAATAAAAAAATTCCACGAGTGTGAAATTCATTGCATTTTGAACCTAATTGTTGTGGGATAAGAGCCAGTTTTCAAGGATGTGTACCTACAAAATAATATCCTACAAAATAATATCCTACAAAAACTATTAATAATTACTACTGAAAAATGGTGCGTAGTTATTTTGGTAGATTGTGCCATTTATCTTAAAGTGTGTAATATAATAACACTTTTATATCGTTCTTGGCTTCCATTTGAAGATCTTTGTCAGTCATTATAATAATCAGTGACCCGAAGGTCTGGCATCGTATTACCCAAACTGGGTTGTGGCAGGTCAGATAGGCAGACGCTCCATGTAAAGTAGGTACTGGTATTCAGCTGCATCCAGTTAGACTGGAAACCGAGCGCAACATAGTTGGGAAAAGGCCAATGATTTCAAGGCAGATGATGACTTTTATATCATTCTTACCAATAATTCAATGTATCAGGAAGTTACGATTACTAAATAAAAATATAAAATATACGAATATCAACATAGAGAGAGGAAAATGGCTCCAAATTGTCGGCAAATTTAATCTGTACGGAATTAAATTACATTCCTTGTTCGGGATCAAGCATCTTTACCAAATCGTCTTTTTGGTATTTTGAAGTAAATATAAAGCTTATATACAGCTTATCCCGGTTTTTCTGCCAAGAGTTTTTATTTTACGTAGCATAACGGCGTATTCCTCAAAGCACAACTATTTTTAAGCGCAACCAACTAAGCGCAACTTAATTATTCCTCGAAGCACAACCATTTGTTGCGCTCACAAATCAAAATTAAAAATATTAATTATTTTAAAAAAATAATGAATCCAGCATACCCCTCTCTATTTTTGATCATGGTTGCGCTTTGAGGAATAAACATATAATATTTTTAATTTGGATTTGTGAGCGCAATTCTATTCTATCTGTGTGCCAAATCATCAAACTCCGTGATGACAGACAGAGTGACTGTCGCATTCTAGGTATTACAATAGATACAAGGTGTAAACGGACTGTTGACGAAGCCGTCAACCATGCATTCTGTACATCAAACTAAGTAACCTCACGCAAAAATTATTGCTGGGAAATTACTTTTTTTTCGGATGAAAAATCACATTTTAGAGTAAAACTCAATGTAACACACTGAAAACATTGTGGTGATGTATGTATTGAATAGTAAACGGGTCAAGGGGGTATTAAAAGTAAAGTTATAACCCTAAAGTCTAGTGTTTAAAAAAAAAAACTTGTGAAAAAGTTGGAACTTTGACCTCCAATATCTCCGTAACTAGACGGTTCCCAGGTACGGTCTTCAAAAAAAAAAATATCGCAATGGTGGGAAGAACAACTGCCTTTCGGCTTCGTTAAGGGTCTATTTACACCCTTTAGATATAAGCTCAAAATATAACTTACTAATTTCACTCGGCAATTATCTTGAGTAAGCTTTAAAATAAAAAGAAATTGAAATCTTATGAATAGTTTCAGAGATTACTCTTTGTAATATACATAATCATGTACTAATAGAAACAACAGCTGTAACAAAAAGGTCAAATTTTTATGAAAGAAAAAATACAGCTGTTTCGGAAAGTCGCCTAAAAATTCAGATGTCACATGTTACCTGCTATGTTGATCACTTACAAGGGACGCAATCCCATTTCCACGGGGTCAGAAAAAGGGAAAAAAAGGTTCAGTCGCTGGAAAATCAACTATAAAATCAGTCCCGCCCACCGCACCATTTTATCAGTCTGCAAAGATCATAAAATTATCAGATACGACCAAATATCACATGACCCAGTGGCATTTATGAAGCGAAATAAAAATCGATACAAATATATAAAAGTGAAGTGTCTCAATGCACTATGAAAGTATATACGGTACTTAACAGAAACACTTTTTTTTTATTTTTGTTTGTCTGTCTGTTTGCTCCGGCTAATCTCCGAAACGGTTGGACCGATTTTGACGGGACTTTTACTGGCAGATAGCTGATGTAGATGCAGTTATAAGAAGTAACGTATGCTGGAGTAGCTTAAGCTTACTTTTATTTTAGAAAAAGGATTAGAATGCCGTGCAAAAAATTTTAAACCCCTGAAAACCCCCAAAAAATCAATATGCATTGAAATAATACAAAACATAGTAATATTTTTTTATAATAAATTCACGCGAACGAAGAAAGAAAGAAATAGAATACATTTATTTGACACATGCCACAAGTGCACACAGTATAAAAAATAACAAATAAAAACCAAAAAATTAAAAAACTTAAAACTAAACAAAAAAATAAAATAGTGAAGCGAAGGTCGCGGGCATTAGCTAAAATGAATAAAAATCGGTTCACCGAGAACTCTTCTTTTTGACCCGTTCCTGCTTGACGCGGTTTTTACAAGAACCTGCACCTTTTTTCTTATTGGAGTGGGCAGAAACTATAGAGCGGTGCCAGCTATATACGATCCTTAAAAACCCCTTTTGTTTCGTCCACATTCATACATCTGATCTCTCTAGTCATACACGCCCGTCCGTTGCGAGTACTACGCAGCGGACCTTTCCGAAGAATATCACCAATTAAGACGGTTTTATGACTTGGCAACACATCGAAATTTCTTTAAGTACTACACACAGGTCTAATATAAAATCTTTTTGGATAAATTCCCTAAATGATGGTGAAAAACGCGTCAAAATCGGTTTTGGAGTTTAGATGCACTACGTGGTAATACAGACAAACATGAAAAGCGACTTAAAATTTTCTAAAGTAGTGTGTAGATACGACGATAACATCGCACATGACCCAGTAGGTGACATTTTATGAAACGAAACAAAAATAATGAATCAACAAAATCGGTACACCGACAACTGTCAGGTATGTCAAAGTTCGTATGAAAAGCTTTGATATTATTATAAATGAAGGGTTGTTTTCTTAATTTAATGTTGAGCCCATTGCGAATTCTCTTGTCGTTAAGGAAAATTTTTCGATTTATGAATGGGGTTTATTTTCATCGAAAACGTTAGGGGCAATTCGACAGAAACAGCCATGTTTTTTTTGTGAATGAGTTTAACTGTCTGAAGACTTGTTAAATGTCTGGAGAGTGTTGTTACATGGAATCTTTACCTTTATGTTTGACTAGCTGTACCCCGCGGTTTCACCCGCCGCTTCTAACTTGTTTTTTTTTTGTTTGGCTCCTTTTGGTCGTAGCGTGGTGTTATATAGCCTATAGGCTTCCTCGATAAATGGACTATCCAACACTAAATGATTTTTTTTATTCGAACCAGTAGTTCCTGAGATTAGCGCGTTCAACCAAACAAACAAACTCCTCAGCTTTATAATATTAAGTATAGAAGATAAAACAGTAAAATATTAAAAGATTTTTGTGGTGTACTGAAACATGTCCTTGGAAAATAAAAGGAACATTTTCGTCCTTCGACAAGGCGTGAAAGGACAACAGACATTGTTACATTGTGTGCTTATTTTAGATACTAAAATATTATATAAAATTATATCTGTACATGGAATTTTTTGACAGCTGAACTTATGACGCTATTTCTCAATAAATTCCACAAAAGTTTCACTAATGTGTGCCAATAGCGACAACGTCGTCATTCGATCGAACAAATCAATGAATAAAATATATAATAACATAACATAACATCACGCCTGTAATCCCCAAAGGGTTAGGTAGAGGTGTACCTAATATTACACCCATTTCGCTTATGTTTAAGTCCCTTGTAATAGGAGGCGAGCCTATGGCCATCAACTGGGCACAAATCCAGAGCCCGTGGCTGCTACTGAGAAATTTCTCATGGAAAAACCCAATGACAATTTGCTCGACCCGGGAATGGAACCCAGGACCCCTGCTCAGTAGTCGCGGTTGCGAACACTAGACCGACGTGGCAGACAAAAATAAATAAATGAAAACTTGAAAAGTCCATTTCTCAAGTTTTTTGTAGCTTGGCCTTAAATGGAAACTATGTCATCAACACTTATGATTTAAAAAAAATATTTATACGGGGTGGAAGCCTTTACCCAACAGTGGGACAGACTAGGCTAATTTAAATTAAATAAAAAGTACGGGGTGGAAGGGACACCGACGCGAAAACGGTTACCGCGTATTCAGTTAGTACCACATATAAATTTTTCATCGGTTATTAAAATAGAACAGCTTTTCCATACATTTTAACCGTGTAGGTTTTCCAATTTTGAAAGAATTCCAATTTTGAAAGAAACAGCTGTTTTTTTTTTAACTAACCGATGAAAAATTTGGCTCAGAATGACGTACTGAATACGTGGAAACAATTTTCGCGTCGGTGTTTTCACCCCGTATAACAACATTATAGCTTGACCTTTTCCTAGCATTTTAAGGCTTCATTACGATTAAAAGTTCATTGAAAGTTCAAAGAGAATTTCTCTTTTAAAAGGAACAAACTATAATGTCTAATAAATTCAATTTCCTTTTCGCAAGGCGGCCAAAAGCCCGATAATGGAAGGCTGATTCTTCGCCACTTTTCTCAATTTAAATGTACAAAGGATTTTTTTTTCTTTAGTGTTCGTCTTTTAAACGTTGATGGAATATTAACAGATAAGATTGCTTACGACAAAACAATATATTTTAGACTAGCTTCTGCCAGCGGCTTCGCCCGCGTGGAAGTCGAAAAATATCCCACCCGAACAAACAAAGTTACTTACCTTCATCCGCTGAGACACGTATAAATTAATTTTCAATTGTCAGCCTAAACACAAAATTTGAATATCCTAACTTCAAAACTGACGGACTTTCATATAAACTTCCATCCCCTATTTTACCCCTTTATGGGTGGAATTCCCAAAAATCCATTCTTAGTGGATACTTACTGTTCACAAAGAACACACCCTCCAAGTTTCATGTCTCTAAGACCTGCGGTTTGGGCTGTGTGTTGATATCACCCAGTCAGTCAGTCAGTTTACTATTTTATTTATATAGATGGTAATGTAATACAAAAATCAGCATCACTTAAAGTGAATCCGAAGATATCTTTATAAACTTTTATTGAGATAAGAATAACAATAAGTTTAACCGATGTGCTCTTTCCTCTGCCGATTCTTGAGAACGCCTATTTCTCATTCTCTTAGCTTCTCTCGAATTTCGAGATCAAGATAATCGTTTTTTAGGTGGCATTGATGCAGGCAAATAAAAATAAATATATATTATTAGTGTATTTCATGTATAACTTTGGTGTTTCTATACCGATTTCTATGATTCTTTTTTATGGAATAGTTAATCATGTTAACTTTTTTAATTAGGGATGACTGAGAGTGTTATAAACGTAAGAGTAGACAAATATAATCAGAAAGCTTCGAACTGCTAAGCTATCGGGAGTTACACGTGATATTGTGAGTCAACCATAAAAGATAGACATATGCTGTCGTGGGATATTTTTTATATAATTTTAAGGAGAACATTTCCGTCATACATGATTTCTGTGTAGCTTTAACCATTAAGGTTGCACACGCGACGGAAGCTTAAAAAATGGAGTAACTTCTCCCGTTTTAACAACATTTCCCTTCACTGCTCTGCTCCTATTGATTGTAGCGTGATGAAAAGTATACTATAACCAACTCAGGAGTATGAAAAATAATTGTACCAAGTTTCGTTAAAATCCGTCGAGTAGTTTTTGTTTCTATAACGGTTATACAGACAGACAGACATACAGACAGACAGACAGACAGACAGAATGACAAAAATTTTACTGATTGCATTTTTGGCATCAGTATCGATCCCTAATCACCCCCTGATAGTTATTTTGGAAATATATTTCATGTACAGAATTGACCTCTCTACAGATTTATTATAAGTATAGATTATTTATACGAAATTTAACACCCGAACAAAATAGACGGGTCCCCCGACGCAACGACTCTTGGATTTAAATATTCCACTAGTTTATAGTAAACGTAAATGTGGCAATATTTAGACATTTCTTTTAATTATAATTTAAAATAAAAACTTCTTTTTGTATTTTTAACACAACTGGCAGTCCCTAGAATAGACGAACATTCATTTATATTTTTTTTTTTTTTTGCTTAATCTTAAGGTACATAATATAAAGTTTACATCACGCCTATTTGTCCCTAAAAGGTTAGGCAGAGGTATACCCTTAGTACCTACATTTGACCAGTCATAGTTTTTAAGTGCATGTAATAGGGACGAACCTAATTCCATTGACACAAAACCAGACTCCCCTTAAAATTATTGATTGAAATTAATACTCATCATCATCATCTGCCTAGCCTTTTCCCAACTATATCGAGGTCGGCTTCCAGTCTAACCGGATGCAGCTGAATAACAGTATTTTACATGGAGCGACTGCCTATCTGACCTCCACAACCCAGCAGTGGCGAAGGTTCCATACAACTCGATTCCTACCGGCTTCCCTTTGAAAACGAGCGCAATCAGTATTCCATAGACAAATAATAAAATCACAATGAGGACATGTACTCCGGCTTACCTCTTAAAAAAATAACCCTTCGCTACTGCAACCCAGTTAGTGCTGGGTTATAAGATATCCTTTGGTAAGACTGCTTGCTCTCGGGCTACTGACTGTCAAAACCCAACGATTGAAACTAAGCAGACTGAATACCAATTAATCAGTATCCCACAAAAATGCCGTTTTTGTTATCATTCCATAGCAACTCTCAAATCTACTATCGACCCATCTCTCATAACTATACATAAAATACAAAATACACTAGAGGACTCTCACGAAGGCAGAGTTCGCATTTTGTTGAACTAGATCAAAAGTGCCGGAGCTCCGGTGTCGGATCACAGCCTCCGGGCACCGGCTGTGACCCCAATTCTCCAAATTTTACGAATGTTTTTAAGTTCCCCGAATACGACGTACTTCGAATTTAAGAGGAAATACTGCTATTTCAATCTTGGTATGTACGAAGGTGGAAAGTGGACGGTTCGAGATGTTAGGTATTACAGGATTTTCTTCGAAAATGGAATGTTTGGTATGACAGAGTTAAAGTTAAATTCGTCGTTTCTGCATTTTGAATACAATCTGCATGGGATTTAATATTCAATGTTTGTGATGTTTGTGTGTGTTTGTGTTTTCTTTGACAGTCGTTAGGTAGTCAGTGGCCCAAAAAGTCTGACAACCAGTCTCAGCAAGGGCTATCGTATTACCCAGTACTAACTGGGTTATGGAGGTCAGATAGGCAGTCGCTCTATGTAAAATACTGGTATTCAGCTGCATCCGGTTAGACTGGAAGCCGACCCCAATATAGTTGGGAAAAGGCTAGGCAAATGAATGACTGCTATTTCAATCTTGGTATGTACGAAGGTGGAAAGTGGACGGTTCTAGACGGTAGGTATTACAGGATTTTCTTCTAAAATGGAATGTTTGGTATGACAGAGTTAAAGTTAAATTCGTTGTTTCTGCATTTTGAGTACAATCTGCATGGGATTTAATATTCAATGTTTGTGAATTAATGATTCTCGTAGGATTTTCTTTGAGCCCAATTTATTGTGGACACTTATCGTAGCACAGCTGTTCCAGAGTGTTAGTGGATTAAGTTTTCTAAAAAATAATGAAAAAAACTAAAAAGCCTTTATTCGTGGTGATATAAAGCGGTTTGTTGGCAAATGTTGCTACCATAGACAGGGTGTAAATAGACCCTTCACGAAGCCGTCAACTTGTATTTAGTTATAGTTAACATTGATACGGTAAATGTATCCTTGTTATTGATGGAAAATTACCTACGAGTATTGACATTAAAATTTAGAATTGTACATAAAGGGTGTAACAAGAACTTAACGAAGCCGACAGGCACTTGTTTTCCCAATCATTGCGATAATTTTTTTGTTGTAGACCATACCTGGGAACCTTCTAGTTACCGAGATATGGGGGGTCAAAGTTCCAACTTTTTCACAAGTTACTTTTTAAATACGTGTTTTTAAAGTAAGATTTTTACTTTAAACACCTCCACGACCCCCGTACTATCCAATCCATCTATCAGCATAATGCTTTGAGTACGTGATTTTTCACCCCAAAAAAAGAAGTCAGCAATATAAAGTTACATAATTTGATGTACAGAATGCTTGGTTGACTGCTTTGTGAAGGGTATGCTTAAACCCTGTAGATTGTTTCGATGCTTGTTCTTATTAACAAGCATCGAAACAATAGCTATTAGCTATTCAACCCTAAACTGCTGCGTAGTTTAAATCAGCCAGATTACAAAGTGATGTCCCGTATCGGCTCTTAATTTGAGTACTCCTATCTCGTGTTGCGAGAGTGAATGACCTTTCGATCACAATGGCCGCCACGCGCAACCTCAGTAGCGAACCCATCAGTTTTATGAAGCCAATTAATTACTTGAGTGATATAGGTTATCTAGAAAACCAGTATACTCCAGGGAAATAAAACTACAGTTGGATATGATGAGTTGAGACTTTGGAATAATCTAAATACTGATAAATGAAGATTTGAGCAGACTTATGTTGAGCTAGCTTTTGGCCGCGGCTTCGCTCGCGTTAATTTAGAATTTGACAATTAAACTCTTAACACACTACTAAAGTTTCTATAACAATTCAATCATGATTCGAAAGACACGTAGCGCCATCTATTATCATAAGAATGTTATTAAATAAAACTATTATAAAATGATTATAAAACAAGTACTGTTCCCGAGGAAAGCAACCCTCGGGAACAGTACTTGTTTTCGGGGTGAACGGTACCCTGTGTTAGTTTCTGTACACCTGACAATCATCATCATCCGCCTAGCCTTTTCCCAACTATGTTGGGGTCGGCTTCCAGTCTAACTGGATGCAGCTGAAAACCAGTATTTTACATGGAGCGACTGCCTATCTGACCTCCACAAACCAGTTAGTACTGGGTAATACGATACCCCTTGGTAAGACTGGTTGTCAGACTTTTTGGGCCACTGACTATCTAACGACTGTCAAAGATCTACAAATGACACCCGGGACCAACGGCTTGACGTGCTTTCCGAGGCACGGAGGAAACTCGGTATGTAATGGGTGGTCACCCATCCACAGACCAACCTAGGCAAGCACGGCTTAACCTAGAGATCGACCCGAGCGGCTGTAATTATTTAGCCACGAGCTCCTCCACACCTCTGTACACCTGACAATGTATATGCAAAATTTAAACAAACAAACTTACTTTCGCATTTATAATATTAGTTAGGATTAGGATTCCGTCGAAAGTATTGAAAAACAATATAGCACGCACGATACATTTTTGAGTAGGATAACTTTTTCATTGCTGGGACACGAATCTGCTCTGTGTGCGAGCGAGCGGGCAGTAATACGCCACGTGAGTTCATATCGGATTGGTGGGTGTCACATGTCTTCGAATGATTGCCTATACCGTTTACAGAACAGTGGTGATGAAATAAATATTCTTAAATTTTTGAGTAAGAATCTAATATGAATACAGTATTAATATTACACCCTTTCTCTACGGGATTACTTAAAAGACTTAGGGATGTATCAAAAAGAAAAAAAGAGCCGAATTGAGTACCTCCTCCTTTTTAGAAGTCGGTTAAAATTTACTGTTGTCATTGTCATGTTAGAGCAAAGCCACACTGCTCCGTTGCGCTGCGTTGCGTCGTCGCTGCGTCATTTTACATATAAATTCCACACTTCTCAGTTGCGTTGTCGAACGAAAATCTTGCACTGTGACGTCGCAACGAAACGCAAGGGAGCAGTGTGGCTTCACTCTTACAGCCCACGCTGTAATCCACCGAGCGGGCTCAGTGCGCGTTGGTAGATGTCAAATGTCTTCCAATCACTGTTTCTAGGTTATGTTGGATCGACCAGTGCGGCTGTTATTATTTAGCCACGCCCCCCCTCCCCCTCTTTTTTAATATATTGAGATGACATCATAACCACCAATACATAACACCCTCACATATTGCAGGGCGACGGAAGGAGGACTGGCGCCAGGCGGCGATGGAGAAATGCCGGTGGGCGGACCCAAGACGCCGCAGCAGATCGCTGCCCAGCGCCGGCTGCAGCAGACGCAGGCGCAAGTCGATGAGGTAAGGACGTGCTTTTAGTATATGCTTGGCTATAATTCTTACTTGTTCATATGGTAATAGTGTAGAATGTAATGCCCGCAACTCCACGAACAAAGCTGGTATTTCGCGGATTATTGCTAATATATAAGCTGGATTTGTTTACGCTCATCTTGAACATCTTCATCTTGTGACATAGGACTATCTAGCTGATAATAGGTAGGCTAGACCCAATTCAATAGAATCAGCAATAGTAAGAGAAGACCAGATACTGTAACCAAGATCATTTCCGCATATTCTGAATCGGAAAAAGACTAGTATGGTCTTGAACTTTTTTTGAAATGGGTAGCACTGTACTTATAATACTAACGACCAGTTATTTAGGTCCAGTAACTTCCGCTAATGACCCACCTGATGGAGAGAGTACTAGCGGATGGCATGTTGCCAAGCTAAATTAAAGCACTACTTGAAGTTTCATGTGACATTGTAAAAACTTGTGGTATGTAAGACGTGAATTATACAGAAACGGCGTAAGGTGAAGGCGCGGCGCAGGCGCACCGCAGGCGTGGAATTTATAACTAAACGAAAGGACGACGTGCCTGCGCCGCGCCGCTCGAGTGTAATTCACGGCACGTCGCCTACGTACATTTTGTATGAAAACGTTTTGAAGCGGCACCGTGCCTGCGCCGCGCCTTCACCTTACGCCGTTTCTGTATTATTCGCGCCCAGGGTGGTTTCAGATTCTGAGAAAAACAAAGGACAATCGTTTTCATTGGGACTGTTCTCCATGTTCCGCTAGATTAATAGTCCGCTCTTTATTTACATACTATATTTTTCTATATAAATATTTATTGTGTATAGGTAGATTAGTGGCATGAGTCAGAGTCAACTGAGTGAGACATTTGAGCTCCATTGGCGTGGGAGGACGATTTACTCTGTGCCGCCCTCGTCCATTCATTCGTTCATTCATTATGATGTTAGAAGGTTAGAAGATGGTTTCAGGATAAAATGCTAATTTTAGACTGGTTTCAATTATGCTTTAGTTAGATTTCAATATCTTAAGAAGTTTCATTCTGAAAGCAATATTAAAACTGGATTAGATGTTGTTACAGTTTTACTCGGAAACCATACATCTTTTTCTTTCAATCGAAACTAAATATCACAATTGCTGAGTGTATGTCTGTCTCTGTTCATCATCGGCATCTCTCTGTCTAATAAAGTATTTTGACGAAAGCATCTGGTTTAAATGATCTTCGAAATCAATATTTTAGTACAACACAAACCGATATTTTTTGCTGACATTTAGTATATTCTTCAAAACAGCGACATATTTGACAGTTATTTGTGACGTTAGTATCTTTCGGAATAATCATTAAAGTTTTGGTTGATTAGTTAGTGGGTAACTATTTATATAACATAATGGTGCTCCCTCACCGCGAGCATTCGCCTGTTATGTAACAGTCCAAGATTCGATATTGTATGGAAACAAGTGAATCTGAACTGTTACATTACAGGCGAATGCTCGCGGTGAGGGAGCACCTTTACTGTTGTTTCTTTCCTGACGTTGTTTCTATGGTGAATTTTTGGGATCCAGCATGTTCATTCCAGAAAAGATGGTCGGATTGTGTGAGGAATTGTATGAAAGAGAAAGTAGTAAATGATGCCCTGACGTCTGACAGGGGAGAATAGAAGAAGAAAACGTTTGCGCTGACCCCAAGTAGAATGGGACAAGGTCAGGACGATGATGTTGATGAATGTGTTTATTCCACCTTACCACATAGCAGTGGCGAAGGTTCCATACAACTCGATTCCTACCGGCTTCCCTTTGAAAAATGGCACAGTCAGTATTCTATAGACAAATAAAATAATCCCATTAAAGATATGTACTTCGGCTTACCTCTTACAAAAATTGACCCTTCGCTACTGCCACATAGATATTGGGTATTATTAAAACACTAATGGTATTTACAATATAAAGTACACAGAGTAGCGCAATGAGTCAGAGACAAGAGATCGTGACATTTGAACCCCGTGGCAAGTGTGGGCGTGTTATTTACTGTCCGTCGACACGCCCAGTCGCCCCTGTCAGTTCTATGATGTTCTGGTATAGATTAATCTATTGCTTCGTTATTATAAATATACTGTTCAGTTGATAGGTTTATTATCTTTCGTTATTCATCGTTCTTCTGCCCGTAACGTAGTTTATTTGCTGTCGGCGCTGCATGTCTTCTTATTCCATACTTCTCTTTGTTATCTTTATCTAAGCTTAAAATGACAAAAAAGCATTGAATCGGTCAATAACAACGAGGATATCATTTTGTTAGTGGTACATTGTGTAGACAATAGTTACTAGTAACCTTTTTCACTCAGCGCAGGCAACGTAAACACAGCCATTGAAATTGGTACAGAATTACAGATAAATTTTAAAGGAATTTATGATAATGTACAAAAGATGACAAAAAAAAAAATCTTCTAAATAGTTACTTTCATCGTATCAATCGTATAGATAGCAAAATACGCATTTATTTCAAATAGGCCAGTTACGCGCGCCTCAAAGGGATGTCAGCAACAACGTAGGGCCGATGCCTGCCAGGGCTGCGGGACTGTTCGAAAGAGATACCGTGGCCCTGGAACACAAAGGGCAAAGAAGGAACATGGATGGGTTTTAGTCAGTAGAAGTCAGACACTTCCTTCCGCTAAACGGGTACCTAAATTTGAATAGTCAAAAAGATGAAGCTATAGTCTAATCCAGCCACAATGTATAAAAGGACTGTAGTTACGCACTCTAAAGCATAGATCTCTACAGATAAGAACGGACTCCTTTCAATAACAAAGCACGTGTCCAGTACAGGTGCACCAAAAACTTTCATTTACGACACAAAATGGCTGACATAATCCCAAACGCCACTACTCGCTGACTCGAAGCAGGAAATTAAACGCCTGTCGAACAACCAACTATTTGCTATTGACACTTGCGAAACGACAGACGGGGGTGCGTCGGGGGTAAGAACGCAAACAAACAAACAAACAAAATAACAAACAAAGATAAAAGCTTTACTTACGAGGAAAGATAGACTGCCTCATTGGTCTAGTGATCGCAATCGCGACTACTGAGCATGAGATCTAGTTCGATTCCCGGGTCGGGAATTTATTTTAT
The DNA here is from genome assembly GCA_963082995.1 of Noctua comes. NCBI lineage: Eukaryota > Metazoa > Arthropoda > Insecta > Lepidoptera > Noctuidae > Noctua > Noctua comes. The sequence continues at coordinate 9,737,023 of OY720288.1, forward strand.
TGGATTTTTCCATCAGGAATTTCTCAGTAGTAGCCACGGATGGATTTGTGCCCGGTTGATGGCAATAGGCTCGCCCCCTATTACATTGGACTTAAAAAATAACTAGCGAAAACATGGGTGTACAATTAGGAACACCTGCCTAACCCTTCGGGGATTACAGGCATGATTAAAGATAAACTTTGTACATACCAGAGCAGAGTTCGTAATAATTGTGAACTAGCTGTTGCTTCAGGCTTCGCTCGCGTTAAGGTCGGAAATTATCCCACGGGAACGTATTCAATATAGCCTGTGACAGTTGTGGATAATGTAGCTACCAATTAGTGAAATAATTTTTGAAATCGGATGAGTAGTTTCGAAGATTAGGTACCCCCTACATTCAAACTTAAAAATTTTACCACTTTATGATATTAAGTACCTGTAGTTATAGAAGACATGCTGCGCAGACCCTAAATGAATTGGGATAAGGGAAAATGATGATGAGATATACAGGGTGTAAACAGACCCTTCACATAGCCGTCAACCAAGCATTCTGTACATCAAACTAAGTAATTTTACTCAAAAATTATTGCTGGGAACCGATTTTTTTTTTTGGGGTGAAAAATCACGTTTTACGGTAGGACTCGATGGAAAGCAGTCAAAGCATTGTGCTGGTGGATGGATTGAATAGTATGGGGGTCGTGGAGGTGTGTAAAGTAAAAATCTTACATTAAAAACATGTATTTAAAAGAAAAACTTGTGAAAAAGTCCGAATTTTGACCCCCATATCTCCGTAACTAGAAGGTTCCCAGGTATGGTCTAGAACAAAAAAATGATCGCAAAGACGGGGAGAACAAGTGCCTTTCGGTTATGTTAAGGGTCTATTAACACCCTTTAGTGTATCTACAGTATATCTCATCATCATTCTCCTTTAGTAGGTACAGATGAATCAACAGGATATTTAGCACACCTAATTTGCAGAACCCTCAGAGGAACCCTTACAGCTTCCGTACCGTACCCTTGATTTTATTTTGAGATAAAAGTGCCTACTACGTTTACATTTTTAAGGCTTTGCGTTTCGTAAATACCTCGTGTGACTACCTTCTTCGATCTTCAGTTTTGTGTAATCGTATCGTCCATGTATACCTACTCATTCAAAAATACTCACAAACACATTGATTTTAACAACACATTCCATTTTCTTGGTAAATACAACTTAGAAACTGCTTCCAATAACAATATCAAACAGTTTCTTACCTCTATTTCAACGGAAAAGCAATCTCATTCCATCTTGAAGAAAGCTCAATTTGATAAAAAGCTTTACTTAGATCCGAAGATTAAAGTTCCATAAAGTCCTTACTATGAGAACGGTTTGTCAAACCCAGTCTCTGACGTCATCGAGTCTGCGCGTGTATCCAATGACGTCATCTTGGGAGAAATAGCTCTTGGAATTGAGGCAAGGGTTTGCTGATATCCTATTACCATGCTCATTATGTATGATTGAGAGTGTATGCGATTTGCACTAATATATCTTGATGAAGTCATTTAATGATGCCCTAAATAGTTTTACTACGAAATATAGAATAGCATACTGATAAAAAAGAACATTCTAGGTGGTTTTGTACGTTCTTCTTTGCTTTTGATTATAAGTACTTTTGTTAAATGTCATCATGTCATGTGTCATGTCATCTTTGTGGTACAAAAGTACTCTCTCAAAGAACCTCTCTCGACTATCATCTACATCTATTTAAGACTGAAAATAAAAGACTCTCTACTTCTGCCATTATTACCTTCTTTGACGCAGCCTCATCTACTCTTCCTCTACCATCTTAAAGTTGACAGTCAACCATCGTTATGACGACTTCATTAAAAAAATAATCGTACTTTTTAATTAATTATATGACATTTATCATTACAGGTGGTCGACATAATGAAGACAAACGTTGAGAAAGTGTTGGAGCGAGATCAAAAACTCTCAGAACTAGATGACCGAGCCGGTAAGCTTAATTCTTGTAATGAAACACAACAGCAAAATAATCTCAGCAAGACAACTTACAATAGAACGAATTTAAGTCAATGGACATTAGCAATTATGATGATGATGACCAAAGAAACGATGGATGGACTGTGTGAAGGATGATATGGATGGAACGGAGATGACGAGTAATAGAGAAGTATGGAAGAAGAAATCATGCTGCACTGACCAGAAATCAATTGGGATAAGGGCAATAGAATAATGAAGATGATTAAGATGGATATAAGCAATAAACAATGATTTTCATTACAGATGCACTGCAACAGGGTGCATCGCAATTCGAGCAACAGGCTGGCAAACTCAAAAGCAAATTCTGGCTGCAAAATCTAAAGGTAAGGTCTTCTGACTATAATTGTTGAAAGTATTATGCAAGAAGAAAAACAATCCAAGGAAACTGGCGTTCAAGGGTGCTCCAAATACATTTCCGTTTAGCAGGATCAAAAATAAATTAAATTAGCAGGTGGTAAAAATAACCTCGGCTAATAAACCCAGACCTAATTTTTGAGACTATGATAATTTAAGGCTTTTATCGCATCGATACAAAGCTAAAGCATTCGAAATGAATGACAAGTAAGGTTACTAAAATTGATCTTCTAATGAAAGGGAACGCTGTATTGCAAAAAACGCAGCTTGATAACACGGCATCGATACTAAAGTTTACATTTAGAACTTCTTTTTTATTTATCCTATACTGCCCCACGGCTGGGCAAAGGCCTCCCCCAATATCTTCCATGAACACTTTTCTCGCGCCACTTCGAACCAGCCCACGCGGTACGCATCTAGGTCGTCTCGCCACCGCTTTCTGGGTGGCCTCGGCAGCGGTGTACATCTTCTGTGACTTTTGCTCAGCGGTCATCATGCATACGGCAGATTTACAAACGCAAAAATAGAAAATTCTTTTAAAGATTCACCTATTGAAGTAAACTAATGTTTTCTTCGGACACAATTGCAATTGCACCATCGTCATTCGTTATAAAATGTATAGCTTTATTAGAACAATATTGATCATACGCATTATGTTGGCTGTAACACACAAGAACTGTTTAAAAGTCATCAATGACCAATTCATTGGCCAGATTTTTTAAGATCCCCTATTCATATGTTTCTAAATCTTCCAGATGATGATAATCGCAGCTGTAATCGGAATCATTATCTTGGCTCTTATCATCGGTAAGTAAATACAATTAAACGAAATCAATACACATATTAGTAACATCTATGTTTTGTTACACATTGTATTATTATGTTTTTAGACTAACCATATCATTTTTTTTTCCGCATTTTCAGCCAACTTTGTGTGAACAAGTTTCGGTAACCGAAGTTTAATTTAGAAGTTACTTGTTATAATGTTAATGAATACTTAGTCTATAACGTATGTTGTTATTTTTAATTACGTTACTGGTACTAAGCCTATTTTGGTAAGTGGGCAAGACGTATCGTTTGTCGTTGTTGATGATATCAGTGTTGGCTTTGTCTGTTCTATTGTCACTACGTATATCTGTCTCTATCGAAGAATTTTTCGTGCCGTTTCGATATCTTCTAGTTCATACTATAAGTTTGCATTCACATCGATCTTTGAAACTTCAACTCAAATGGTCTCACCTATTTCGTTTTCTCTAACTTAATCTAATTTTAAATGTTTGATCTTTAATCTTACAAACTTATCTACCTTTTAGTTGTCAACAAGTAACTTGATGATTTTCTTTAATTTATCCCTGATGTGAATAACTTATATATGAAATTCAGCTTTATTTTGCAAATGTGTTTACTCTTGTGTCTGGGATTGCTCTTGTGGTTTAATTATATATATTATAAACAAACATTATGCAAAGACTTAATGAAAAATTAGAAACTAGATCTTAAATTGCTTGATATAAAACGTTTTTCTACTTTTATCCAAGAATGTGATGCTTGTCCCAGATTTACCCCCAATTTAGTTCTGCTTTACTTAAAATAAGCGTTAAGAATTGAAATATTATTTCCATGAACAGTGAAAATATATATCGAGCAGGGACACGCTTTAAAATTAAATATGAAAGGAAAAGCTTAAAAGAAAATAGATCGTTATTGCTAATTGGTGCTTTTAACGCTTTTAACAATATGGATATTAAATTGAATAAGGCATTGCAAGCCGCGTGCAAGAATAATAATGCATACAGAACCCTGTTTTCTCAAGCAAGTAAAAGTCAAATATTGTCGAAACAGACCTTCAAAAACAATCGTTTTTTTAAGTCCACTAAAATGAAAACGTTCATACATAATTTAGTATCGATCATGATCACATTTATACAAAATAAATCATCGGTGTGTGTGTTCAACCATCACAAGTTTTTCATCATGATCATAAAAATTGCATGACGAAGAGAACTAAGAAAATTTATCACAAAAATAATTTGTTCTGATGTGTCGTCTTTTTAATAAAACTAACTGATTATTGCACATTTACATATAACTAACATATTCATACATATTGTGAATTCGTCTTGTGCTGCTAAAATATTTTTTATCTTTGAATTTGATTATTAAAGTTTTTTAAATATTTTCTAGGTCTGTAAACCACCTATATGGACGTTTGAGGCTGGGGTATGGATTAATAACAGGTACTTGTTATTTCATGGTAATTAATATTAACGTTGAAAAAAGGTCGTCAAAAAAGACGCACAAAAAACATCTGACCTTCTGTTCCTCGTTTTCTTACTGAGGAAGTAATTGGGAAAGGAAAAGAAAAATAAATATTAAGATAACAATGATAATATTAAACTGCGTGAAATAAAATTATAATTAAAAAAACATATACAACGTGTAACATAATAAACGCAAGACCTCCCGTGTGGTCTCTCGCACCATGAAACTAAACATCTTTTGTTCTACGAGTTCCTGAAATTCGCAAAACAAAAAAATACTTTCTATAGGAACGGACGCAATCAGCTGATCCACATGTATGGTAAAACTAAAAAAAAAGTTATGAATTTCCAAAAATCATAGAACAAAAGTTGTTCAGTTTCATGGTCTGAGACACCACACGAGAGGTCTTCCGTTTATTATGTTACACGTTGTATATTTAAAATTTTAATTTTCAGGAAACATAACATCCCAGCTGCCGTAACATCTGCAAGAACTTTGAAACAACTTTTATTTTTATTCCCTAGAAATTAGTGTTGTTATTAAATGTCCTCTGGATAATATCACCAAAATATATCCGATGTTTTGCCTACCAAATATCAACTATTTATCCTATCAAAACTTTTTGTAAATTTCGAAATCACGCGTCTTTGACATGATTTCTTTTATATCACTAACAAATGCTCTGTGTAATACGAAATATAGTATTTTTAGATGATCTTTGTTTGTTATAAATTTTACCACAGAAATTAAATTTTGCTATTAGATAAGACTTATCAAAAATACAGTAAAATCTCTTGAATATTTTTTACTTTTTCGAAAAATAGAATGTTTCATACAAATGCAATGGTATTATTTCCATTTGGACCAAATTTCTTGAGCATTTATTTGGGGTAATTTCTTTTTGTACTTTTTTTAAACTTTTAAATTGTTGAACTTTGATAATATCTACTGTCTATCTATACAAATATGTTTATCTGCTTGTAAATCCTACCACTTTATAGGTGTTATATGAATAGATATTTATAAATATCGGTCCATTTATGAAATGGACTATCGGTTGGGCTAGTTTCTGTATTCAAAGTTCCAAGTTATCACAAGTAAAATGTAACTACAATTTTGATAGCATAGCGTGTATTATTGGGCCCATAGTAGCACCACAGCGGTTAGTAAATTGTTTACGTAATATGTTTTAATCGCTTTTATAGCTGTAATCTGTAACCGTGATCTCTATTTGAAACGAAAAATGTGTACTTAATCAAATTGTTGTTTGTTTAAGTAAAGTTAAATTAGAATATATTAAGGACTTGTGCTATCTTGCGTTTTTACATATATTGTAATCGTAACTGGCCGCCAATATTTTTAAAAATATATAATCTATCCTGTGTAACTACAGCAAATAATGCATTAAATATCTTTTTACTGTGTGTATTAATGTATGTAAAAACAGCTTTGTAGTTAGAAATTGTAAAAATTCACACTAGGTAATTAGATGTTTCAAATAAATAGCAACTCATTAGTTTATATTAATCATATTATCATGGCTGGCTACATTTGGTTGTGGTCCGCAGACCGTGTACATTTCATCGTAATATCATTTTACCGAACACTGTAAACTGCACTGCACCATCGCGTCTGCGGTAACGACTACTTAATATAATTACCACGTATTATTAAAACATGATTAAACGCGAGCATCGACCGAATGTAGTTGTGCCTTTACATTAACGGTATATAGAATTATACATAGTATTGTGTGGGACGATTGGCAAGTGCCCATTCAATAATATAGGATGAATGATATGGGATTTATCATATTATTAAAATCGGTTCTCCGTATACATAGGTAATATATTCATATCATGTATGGAGACCGATTTTTAATAAAAACGTACGTAAGAATATGCACTTCGTTATTGTTGACAGTCTCATTAGGGGGAGAAATTAGATTGTAATTATAAGTATGACGTCACGGTATTGAAACACAATATTTTGAACTTGCAACACTAACACGCGGGGATTTTTCTGCGTTTTCTTGCCAGTATCATGAACGGCTTTTTAAATTAATCTAATCATCTTCAAAATAGTCTAAGCTTCATATTTCTACAACCTAATCATCTGAACGCCTAAAATTCCTAGACATTAGAACTAATGTAAATAATTTTCTTAAAATAAGACCGACTATTAAGATGGCGTAATGATTTACCCAACACCCTTCTGAAATAGCATTGTTGAAAAAAATATTGTTTTCATAGTTCATGAAGCGGTGATTACCCTAAACATAAAAAGGGTAAATTCACGGAGCCGGAGCAGGGAAAATTATTTTTCTCTTTTTCATGCAAGAACTTATTGTATTGTGTTTCAAGAACGATGGCACCAATGACATTCACTGTAAGGTAAAATGATAACACACCAGAAGTATGTTATGGGATTAGATAATAAATTGGCTGTTACTTATAGCGTTGTTTACTACATTGTGACGTCACCACCAGTCAACGTTGTTGCGCTATATATTTTAAACAACATTGTAGGTAAGCCATAGCTATAAGCATTGTCATGAGTATAATTAAATGAAATAAAAATGTTGTAACTGGAATTTGTCTTATTTTCTTAACTATTCTATCGAACTTTTTTTGTGTGCTGCAATCCTCAAGGATTCTCCTTCACCTTGGGTTAGACGGAGAGGTCTGTCAGACTCTAACTGACTAAAACCACACGATATTTTCCCACTATCTTGGGCTGGAGCACTTGCGCAGTTGATTTAGTTTTTCTACAACACGACACGTAGGTATTATTAAACAATTAGTTAAACGCTAAAACAGTAAGGCATTTAAGAACTTCTGATAAACTGTTATTACTTATATCAAACTTTGTTAAGAAATGCTAATGTCCATTCCATTCACAAAAAACGCATGTTGGCAGAACGAGCGAGCTTGAAAAAATCTTAACATTTCACCAAGAGTAGGTTGGATTATCGTTTGATTATTCATACATAAAAAGGAATACATAAGTAAGGACTTTGTCGACTTAAATGCGGAACAGTTTGAAGAAATATAGGAAGGCAGAATGCAAGAGCGATCGTACAACGTATATTTCAGGGTAGAATGATTCCCCAAAGTTGTGCCCCGAATTCCTGTCCAAGAATTCTATAAAACAAGGAACGTAGGTAGAAATTTCAAGCAGAGATAAATCAAATATATGAACATAACTGAAGATTAGTTGCAAATCAATTCAATCAAAACATCCAATAATAACATAAACCGAGAAAAAAACTATTCTCTCGTATTATGATATAAAATCGAGAGTTTTTTTTTTGACAAACCTCTTTCTTTAGCGATTAATGAAACGTAATTTGTGGATGGTCCCGTATCAAAATTATTACCAGCCCAAAAAAACTACTGTCACTGTTAACCAGTGCTGCCAATCGCGGGGAAAATCTCCGATTTGCGGGGAAGTGAGGGTTAGCGCGGGGAATTACAAAAATCGGGGAATTCCGGGGAATCCAGGCCAATTTTTTTGGTGGCTGTAAAACTATTTTATGTCCCGTATTGCTTACACCTAAAAAATCACGTGTGGACTTGGCAGAAACAGCTCGACATTACTAACATAATTTTAAATGCAACACCACTCAAATGCCTGCTCAACTGTCCTTTGAACACGATTTTGTATTTCTGAACGCATCCATTTCTACATCATTAACTAATTGTTCATGGTTGTCGATTTTTTAAATTGGTGCGAACGGTTGAAATTATTAAATTAAGGAAAAGTGGTTAAAAAGTGCAGCTACTGTTAAAAAAAGGTAAGTTGCATGTTCAAGATAAGTAGAATTTGACTTTGTCGAGGTAAGGTATAGTATTTTATAAAAGTTTTAGTAATTTATTAAACAAATTTTGTATAAAACAGCGTTTTTATTCCAAAAATATCATTTTGGGGACTTTGTGGGGAATGAATAAAAGAGAAACGGGGAATTTCGGGGAATTGACAATACTGATGCGGGGAATCGAGAATTTTTTATTGGCAGCACTGCTGTTAGCTGTCATTACCTGCTGATAACGTCAATGTCAGTCAATACGTGTCGAGTGGCGAAAAATATTTGTAAACTAATTGATTTTTATTAGAAATACTACTTATATCTCAAATTTAATTAAATCACATGTAAATATACATACCGATCATCAATTTCTTTAAGGTTAATATTTGATATTAGTTGTACAACTTTGCAAACTATTGTGAAGAATTTCACAATATTATTTCAGAGCACCGACTGATCAAAGGTATGTTATTTTTCTTTTATACTGAGTAGCTATACGCCACCACGTCCACCAGCGACTTCATTAACATTCCTACCATTGTCTTTTTAAAATTTGTAGGCAAAGGAAGTTATGATCGAGTTACCTCGGATCACTAGAGCCCTAAGGGCACACACACAACTTGACAAGCCACGATGTTTGAAACCGATTGTAGATCCGACAAAGCCGATACATGTGAAGAAGAAGAATTTACAAAGGTAAAAATGTCTATATTACATTTTTTTTAATAAACCATAGAAAAAAAAATTTTTTTTTAAAAATTGTGTGAACTACCAACCCATTGGCTTTCTTAACCGAAATAACGATTAAATTTATTTAAAAAAAAAAAACACTTCTCTAAATATCTAAGACTACACACACAGTCTTAATTTAGTACAAAAATAACATAAGAATATATATTTCAGGTTTAAATCCTACACAGACATTTACAACTATGTGAAACAAAATGAGCCAAATTCAGCTGAAATACTGAAACTCTTTCCAAAACTAAAGGATGCCTGCAAACTCCTGACGGGAGACCAGCCAGACGAAATCATAGAAGATGCCACAGTGATGAGCCTGAGGATGTTTCTAGATCAGGATATTGTGATGCTAAAACATCTGTCACAGTTACAGCAAACTTTTGGGACCGTTATGTCTGCTACTGCGAATAAAATCTGTGAGGTGTGTGTAAATAATATTATTTTTCAATTTTATTTAAAGCGACTTCATAATGTTTGTTTTGTAAAATAACTGATATCTGTATGCTACATAAAAAAGGCGTTAATGATAACATTACCTGTACATACGGTCATGCCTACGAAAGCAAGCATAAATGTTTAATGTTTATATTCTGTCAACAATGTCTTAAATCCAAGACAATGGTCGCATTGTCATTAAAGAACTAATAACACGGTTGACATTTTCACATTACAGATAGTAACAAAAATATCAGAGCAATTAAATGATGATACTAAAGACTACATAAGAGCTGAAGAGGCTGAGGCCAACAAGGAGAACATTAAACTATGGGGTGACCACATTCAATGTCACTTTATTCCGTACAAACCGGCCAAGAAACCGCTGGCCAAGTTGACGAGCAAGCCAGCAACAGCTAGTGCTTTTGTCACTGACTTTTCTATGAAGTATAATAGTAAGAACGTGGCTAAAGCTAGTCAGTCTAAAGTTACTGTAGCTGCTCCTGAGTCTAAAGTAAGTGTGTATTGTGGTCTTATTGTATAATAAATATCTATCCCGAGGTTCAGCAATCATCTAACATTAGATTGCCCTTACTTACCATACTTTTGGAAACTGTCAAAGAATCAATATTGTCAGTGTCGTAATGAAGCTCTCTCTTTGGTTCCTCTTTTCTTGTTTCGACCAAACATGAAATTCAGTTACTTTCCAATGCACACTAGGCCGATGCTCATGAAAAACAGACAATATCTTCTCAAAGAGGGAGCCTTTATCCCAGCAATGAAATACTTAAATTGCTGGTGTTTTAAATACATTATACTTACTATTTATATTACAGTTTGGTAAAACCTGGCTAGAAACAAAAGTAAAAGCACAATACGAAAACACATCAGGGATATCGAGCACAGACATCCTCCAATCAATCATAACATTGCTGAACTCTCCCCGAAGTAATGATGAGATGCAGAATGATCTCTTTGAGTTGCTTGGCTTCGATAAATTTGAGTTTATACTTGAGATTCTGGAGCATAGGACGGATATTATAAATAGTTTGAAAGCACCACCTCAAGGGCCTACTTTGTCTGAAAGTAAGTATTGAATGTCTAACTATCCTCATTTCAATAAGACCTTTTTATCTGTCTGTTGGTCTGTTTGTTGAGGCTTATCTCTGAAACGGCTAGACCGATGTTGATGGGACTTTTACTGGCAGATAGCTGATGTTGTAAGGAGTAACTTAAGCTACTTTTATTTTAGAAAGGATTAAGGTTCCGTTGCAAAAAAAATTTAAGCCCTTGAAATTGTTAAAAAAAATCCGATTCAAATAGGTATACTTATATTTTTATAATAATTTAATAACAAGTTGTATAATATTTTTACTTTAATTTTCAGTTCAAGCAATTCTCCCTGAAAACAAAATGCCTCAGTACCTATGCCAAGTGTCAGTGTTGTCTGAACAAGAGAAGATGTTAGCCAAAATAGTTAGGAAAGAAGAGAAGAAAGCTAAGAACAGGAAGAATGATGAAGATGAGGAGGAACAAGAGATCAATATTGGTCAGCTGAGGGCTAAAAGGTATGTGGAACATTATCAAAGCTTCTGAAGAAGATGTAGATTAAATTGATTGATATTTTTATTATGTCTTTCTTACCCAACCGCGGCGAAGGCAAAAAAGGTAATCATTTTTACACATTGCATTATTTCACTCATTGTAATTCGACTTTATGGTACAGAAACAGATTCTTTCGCATTTAATAACATAAGCAGTATGGAAGTTATTTCATTTAATCATAATTTATGTACACCATGTTGGTGACAGGTTTTTTGTTTTTCTGAATTGGTATGATTAGAAGATACTGTTCGACATTTGAATTATCATTCATTATTTTTTTATCATTTATTTTATTTTTCATTTTAATTTTTTTGATTATTTTTTGTTAAATAATAGTAAGCTTAAAATGTATTGTTGAATAAATAAGTAAACAGATAACATAACAGATCGGACACTTTATCATAGTTTTCAGATACCAAATTTTAATGCCACAATACATGACTTTTCAGGTTAGCAGAGTTGTCAAAACCAGTGGTACCATTTTCTACATCAAGATCATCAAACAACGTCGACCCAATTCTACAAAAGATTTCGTATTTCCAAACTAAAGTGCAATATCCCAATGTTTACGATTCGACCATAGATGCTAAAAACGCAGCTGGTAAGAAATCCTTCTACTTCGTAGATACTAAACCGATAATAAATAATTAATGTATAAATTATTACAAATAATAATTTAGTATTTATTTAATGTATAAATTATTATTAATAATAATTTATTAAAAATAATAAATTATAATAAATAACAAATTATCATATTATTATTATAATGCAAAAATTCTTGTCTGACTGCCTCGTTGGTCTAGTGGTCGCAAGTGCGACTACTGAGCAAGAGGTCCTGGGTTCGATTCACCTAATAACACTTTGCCCGACCCAGGATTCGAACACAGGACCTCATGCTCAGCAGTCACGCTTGCGACCACTCGACCAACGAGGCAGTCATACCGCACACACATACACGTTTTTTCTCTCCACTCTTACTTGAATTCTTTATCTCATGAGTGTATGAGACAACATGTTTATATTATGTGAATGTTTCGCCAGTACGAACGCAAAGTAATGGTCATTATGTCAAAGGAGGAAATTCATAATATAAAAACTTCAAGCCGCTACTGGAAATATTGTAAGGCATATGGCAGTGGTGACCGCGGGAATAAAATTGCAGACTTCCTGTTGACCCCACCAGTGGGCCCACTGGGAACAAAATTGCAGACTTTACTATTAAAACTAACGGGATATTTACCATGTTTACTGTTCCAATTGCAGACTTCCCGTTAACCCCACCAGTGGGGCAATGCAAGTGGGGTCAACGGGAATACACCATAGCTCATACCATACTCACAAAGATCACAAAAACAGTTCAAGACAATATTTTACCATAACTTGATTTTTCAGGGTTCGTATCAGGCCTCAAATTAATACTTCCCGAGAACGCTATAAGGAAAGACAACAAGGAATACGAGGAGGTTATAATACCTAAGAACGATACTTCACCTCTCACTGTTGGAAACCAGCGCGTACCTGTTGCTGAATTGGATGAGGTAAGTCATCTAAGAAATTTTGCGTTTTGTTTCTTAACTGGCGACCCGCCCCTGGTTCGCACGGGGGCAATATATATATATATATAAACCTTCCTCTTGAATTACTCTATCTATTACTGAAAACCGCATCAAATTCCGTTGCGGAGTTTTAAAGATCTAAGCATACATAGGGACAGACAGACAGCGGGAAACGACTTTGTTTTATACTATGTAGTGATAGTGATACTTTGGGCAAGGTTTAAAAAAAACACACGCACCTACGATACTGGAGAAAGTCATAATGTGGCGACATTTTTGTTAAAGAAGAGTCTTACCAAGGGTTATCGTATTACCCTGGGTTGTGGAGGTCAGATAGGCAGTCGCTCCATGTCAAGTCTCTGGTATTCAGCTGCATCCAGTTACGCTAGAAGCCAACCCCAACATATTGCTAAAAGGCGTGGCAGATGAGTCAAGTAAAATGGCATATCACTTGCCCCATCGTAGGCGCGTCGCCCACTGGCCACTAGAGGCAGAGTCGCGACACGGTCGAGTCGTGGTATCTATGTGGAGTCGACGCGCGGGCTATGCTTCCATCCCTTTTCTATACGTTGCTATGCATGAACCGAAATAATAAAATGACGTCACACTGGGGCACTTCCACGCCTGCACCTCGACTCTTGATCGTGTGGGCGACGGGCCTTATTATTTACCAGTAAATACTACAAACTCAAATTCAAAGCATTTATTTCAATTAAACCATCACAGGCACTTTTGAATGTCAAAAAAGAAGCGAAGCTACAGTTACGGTCACAGTCACAAGGCATAATAACTTGAGAAAGTACTGTAGTTGCACATTCCAAAGCGTAGATCTCTATGGAGAAGAATTGGCAAGAAGCTCCATGGACACTCTTTTAAATCAAAATATTGTTACAAAATCTTGGTTACATCATTCATTATGAGATTATACATATACATAATACAATTACATAATTCGGATAAAACTTCAAATAATAAAATAATTCTTCACAGATCGGTCAAATGGCGTTCGAGAACATAAAAGAACTAAACAGAATCCAGTCCGTAGTGTTCCAAACGGCATACAACACTAATGAGAACCTCCTGATTTGCGCGCCGACCGGAGCCGGTAAAACTAACATAGCTCTACTGACTGTGGTGCATCAGATTAAACAGCATATAGAGAACGATGTTATTATGAAAAATAAGTTTAAGGTGAGTTAAGAATATTGTTGAGTAATAAATATTTTTATTTTATACTGTTGATTGGTGCCTCGTTGGTCGATGGGTTCGATTCCCGGCTCGAGCAAAGTGCTATTGGGTTTTTCCATCAAGAATTTCTCAGTAGCAGCCACGGAGTCTGAATTTGTGCCCAGTTGATGGCAATAGGCTCGCCCCATATTACATGGGACTTAAACAAAACTGGCGAAATGTGCGTGCACTATTAGTAACACCTCTGCCTGACCCTTCTGGGATTACAGGCGTGGTGTTGTTATGTTATTATTATTTAAAACTGAAATCTTTGTTAATCCTATCTCGATGAAACTAAATTAAAAGCTAAGTAGGAACACCAAAATAAAGGAAATCGTTCCTTGAAGATAATTAACTTTACGAGCATAAAAATAAAATGATAGTAGTACTCGCGAGCTCAACATTCAATTTTCAACCGTTTGCACCAGGAACTGAAGTCGATTTTCAATTAACAAAAACCCAACACTACCACCTGACATCTTCTTTTGACATAAATACCAACCTATCTTTGCCTCCAGATAATCTACATAGCCCCAATGAAAGCTTTAGCCTCAGAAATGACAGCCAGCTTCGGTAAACGTCTAAAAGGACTCGGGATCTTAGTCCGAGAGCTGACAGGTGATATGAAACTGACAAAGACTGAAGTGCAACAGACGCAAATGATTGTCACTACGCCTGAGAAGTGGGACGTTGTTACTAGGAAAGGAGCTAGTAAGTATTTGTTATTGTTGGCATTTAAAATTTTATTTAATTACTAATAATCGCTCGGAGGAGCTCGTGGCTAAATAAAAACCGCCGCTCGGATCGATCTTCAGGTTAATCCGCGCTTGCCTAGGTTGGTCCATGGATGGGTGACCTACCATCACATATCGAGTTTCCTCCGTGCCTCGGAAAGCACGTTAAGCCGTTGATTGTTATATTTGGTTTTGTGATTTATGGCGCGAAAATACGTATAGTACAATGAATGGCTCTTTTCACCTTGAAGAAAAAACATAGTAATCTCAATTTTCCATTCCAGCCGACACAGAGTTAGCCTCAATAGTAAAACTGATCATCATCGACGAAGTCCACCTGTTACACGGCGATCGAGGGCCGATCGTCGAGGCGATTGTCGCACGAACGCTGCGACAAGTCGAGTCCACGCAGAACATGATACGGATAGTCGGCTTGTCTGCTACACTGCCGAACTATTTGGATGTTGCTAGGTGAGTCAGAATGTTCAAATTGATGTTGTTTTAAAGTAGGAAACATTGAAAATGAACTCTTATTTTCCATTGCATACATTTTAGGCTGGGATATATTATTCAATGTTTGTGTGTGTTTGTTTTCTTTGACAGTTAGGTAGTGGCCCAAAAAGTCTGACAACCAGTCTTACCAAGGGCTATCGTATTACCCAGTACTAACTGGGTTATGGAGGTCAGATAGGCAGTCGCTCCATGTAAAATACTGGTATTCAGCTGCATCCGGTTAGACTGGAAGCCGACCCCAACATAGTTGGGAACAGGCTAGGCAGATGATGAGATGATGATGACATTTTTGATTGGATTTTACGAAAGTTGTGTTTTGAATACGAACAGTCGCTTCGCCGTCTTTCCCCGGATAGTTCTTACGTAGAAATCAAGTCGTTTAAGTTTCTCGTATTCTTTCATTTTACAATTGGGTAGTTGGACCTTTAACCAAAAATTTCAGAACACAATTTCTCTAAAAAAAAAAACATTTTATTTTAGACCTGAACAGCCGATTAAAGAGTGTCCATGGAGTTTCTTGCCCATTCTTCTCCATAGAGGTCTACGCTTTGGAATGTACAACTACAGTACTTTCTCAAGTTATTATGCCTTGTGACTGTGACTGTAGCTTCGCTTTTTTTTTATTTTTTTGACATTCAAAAGCGCCTGTGATGGTCTAATTGAAATAAATGCTTTGAGTTTCAAAGGAGTTGAAGATTTTTCTATAAAGGGTGGCCTGTTCCACCATTTTATTTTATAAATAGCGGCCACGCATAAAACCTGTAATAATCAATAGCTGGTATCAGCACAAACAAGTTTTGTATGAGACATAATCTTTGAAAGTGTCACGTTTCCGAGATATCCAGATTTTCGGGCTAATGCCTTAATTTTTCGCCAATCTTTATTTTGATTGTCTTGTTACAGATTCTTACGAGTGAACCCGAACATCGGTTTGTTCTTCTTCGACTCTCGTTTCCGTCCGGTTCCCTTGGAACAACAGTTCATTGGTGTCAAAGAAACTGGCAGCGGCGGTGGTTCACATCTTAGACAGGTATATTTAAGATAATGACTTGGAATATGGACACTAATGGCTTATTTAAGAGGCTGAACAAGAATTTCAGATAAATCCGACGACGTCGAGACGTCCCTGGACACGTCATATATGGCTGACACAGCTCAATTGGTTTGGAAAATGTCAGCCATATGTGACTGACGAAGCATTATATGTGTTAATACATAGAGACGAGATTAATCAGTCGTTATTTTACCTTGTGCTCAAAGCTATAGGCCACTCCATATAATTAATGAATCTCCAAATAATTCGCTCATTTCATTCCTTGATCAGCTTACGAGGCGCTTTAGCTCTCGTCACCTCTCTTCAAAATTCTCACGAACTCAAATCATCAACAGATGCAACACATGAACGAAATATGCTACGACAAAGCGGTAGACATGGTCCAAAAAGGCCATCAAGTTATGGTCTTCGTACATGCACGTAACGCCACTCACCAAACGGCCATGGTCCTCAAAGAGTTAGCCCAGAAGAAAGGCCATCTAAAGCACTTCGAGCCAGAAGATACGGGCGCATTTCTTAAAGCTAAGAAGAGCATTAGCAGTAGTCCTAATAAGCAGCTGGCTGAGCTGTTCGCAAGTGGCTTTGCGTGTCATCATGCTGGTATGTTGAGGAGTGATAGGTAAGTGACTTTATTATTTATTCTAGCCCGTATCGTCCCACTGCTGGACAAAGATTCCCATACCCCTCCATCCATCTCTCATCGCTGACTCACTCGTACTGGTTTTTGCTTTTCGTTTTACCGACTTTCGATAGTTAAACAAAAACAAACTGGAGATCTTGACATTTTTGGAGGCTTATACTGAATTTGTTTCTCCAAATTTTTATTTTTTGCTTCCATAGAAACCTAGATATAGTGCAAAAGATACCTATAAGTTAAAAAAATTCAAAGATAGATGTGTTACAACGGTTTAATCACGTATGAGCGTTTGTATGGAAAAAATGACGGCCACTCTTAGAAAAGGAAATTGCTTGTAGAAGGTGCAAGCAAAAAAAGATGCATTCATGCACCCCACTGTCGAATTATATCTAAGTTCTGTAAAGCGAGTTGTAAAAGGAGTAAAGTGATGTTACTTGACAAAGTGGTGCTGTTGGTGGGAATCTGTGAAATTGTTTTGAGAAATATATTGAAAAAACCAAAATGGCGACGTTACGAGTTATTATTGTTTTGTTTGATGATGGTCTGATTAGTGTCTTTAAATTATTCAAACGTACACATTGTATATAGATATGTTCTATGTTGAATAGGTACGTTCCTATGTTGTTCATATTAATATACCTACCTAATGTAAAAAAAGATAAAAATTGAAAAATTACTGTATAACATTTTTACAACCTGTAGATATATTTTCATTTTATGCAAATAAATATAGTTACTTAGTTCCGAACATGGTCACACGCCAAAAGATCCTTGTTCAGCTATAGTAAAAAAATGTCTATTTGGGTTATTTATGCATGGCTTACTTTTCTTATATTTTATTTTTGTTTTTATTTTTATTGTTTTCAGAAACATGGTCGAAAAATACTTCTCGGAGGGTCATATCAGAGTGTTAGTTTGTACCTCCACGCTGGCGTGGGGTGTCAACTTACCGGCGCACGCTGTAGTTATCAGGGTAAGTACCTCCAAGTTT
Source organism: Noctua comes (assembly GCA_963082995.1). Taxonomy (NCBI): domain Eukaryota; kingdom Metazoa; phylum Arthropoda; class Insecta; order Lepidoptera; family Noctuidae; genus Noctua; species Noctua comes. The sequence continues at coordinate 9,754,963 of OY720288.1, forward strand.
CACAGATCTTATAAACCTTTTGACCGCCAGATCCATTTTGTCACATTTTTGTGTCGTTTGACGCACAGGGCACGCTCTTTCTTGTCACGTACATGTGACTATGGCGGTAAAAAGGTTAAAGGTGCGGTAAAACCGGGCGGACTGGACTCTGGACTGGACTGCAGACACCGGACTTTGACAGATATTCTCAAAGTCGGGTGTCCGCAGCCAGTATATACTTTAAGAGAAGTTCTACTCATCATCAACTTGCTTCCTTTTCCCATTTTATTTGGGCTCAGTTGTAAGCATGTTTTTTCGTCTATAAACTATATCAAGATGATTCACAGACCGCATTATAACTTTAACCATATTCCTATCATAAACACTAAAAACAATATATATACCATGAATATTTACCATGTTTACTAATTATTTTGAGTTCCCGGTATTTCAAGCACCATAAACATTGCATCATTCAACAAAAAACACAATTCATTAATATTTTCTTTGATGTCTCTCTTTACACACATTCATACTTGCCATTCTTCGTTTCATATGCTCCTCATTCCTATGAAGACCTAGTTTCAACCAAGATCTGTTCAAAATGTATCATAATCTCTCATCCTTATTTGCAGGGCACAGAAATCTACGACCAAGCGCACGGCACATTCGTAGACCTAAGCATACTGGACGTGTTACAAATATTCGGTCGCGCGGGCAGACCGCAATTCGACACGTCCGGAACGGGCATCATTATAACTACGCACGACAAATTGACGCATTATCTCAAATCGATGACCAATCAGTTCCCCATTGAGAGCAACTTCATCAATTTGTTGGCGGACAATTTGAATGCTGAGGTGAGGTTTTATTTTCTACAAGATATAAAAAATACTATGGTCTATGTAAACTAACGCTGTTGCATGCTTGGTCTTATCCTAGCTAAACATGTTTGTTCCATATAAATTTGTACTTAACACCTTTGTATACCTTGTTTTATGCAAATAAATATACTACTACTACTTACGGGGTATATTCCGTGATTTTCAATTATTCTGAGCTCCCGATATTTCGAAGCTGTTGCTAGCGCAATGATCGCGGGATAATTGGAAAATGCGGGAGGATGGAAAATAAATTGTTAGGTGCAAACAAATCTGTCTACCCTCTTTCTTAGTCTTTTGCTACGCGCACTACCGGAACTCGATAGATATACTGTAAGTGACAGTGTTTGTTTAGTTATTGACCATAAAAGCTTAAAACAGTGTTTGAAGAAAAAAATAAGGCACTATACAGGGTGGCAGAGACACCGATGCACATACGCACATACGGTTGGCACGTATTCAGTATATCATTTTGAGCGGGCACATAGCAGCAATTTTTCATTTGTATTTTTGTTTTAATCGGGTGTTTCCTATATGAGTGTGTGTGTGGGTATGTGAGTATGTGATTGTCTGTGTGCGAATGTGTGAGTGTGTGTGTGTACCTACACGTCAAAATGTATGGAACAGCTGATTTTTTTTTAATACTCATGACAAATTTCTATATGTGGGAGCTCAGAATTATGTACTGAGTATGTGGTTACAGTTTATGCGTCGGAGTCCATTCCACACTGCATAAACACTGGCTAAGCTATCATCAGTATTGAGCCTCTGTCTGGCTGAGCTCTTGTGCTACTGTTAGTTGGTTCGATTCCCGTTCACAGAAAGTTAACTTTCGTCGTAGTGTTCTAATAAGAGACATTAATGTTTGAATCCTACTTTCAGGTTGCTCTCGGCACAGTCACAAACATTGATGAAGCGGTGGAATGGCTCAGTTACACATACCTGTTCGTGAGAATGAGGATCAATCCACAGGTAATTTTCAATCACATAAAGGTGCTCCCTCACCGGGAGCATTCGCTTGTAATGTAACAGTTCAGATTCACTTGTTTCCACACAAAATCGAATCTTGGACTGTTACATTACAGGCGAATGCTCGCGGTGAGGGAGCACCATAATATATTGAACTCAATGTTCAATTCAATGTGTCAATGTGTGTGAAATACCATTTTGAAGATGTTATATTTTGTGCTTTATTTTTTTAGGTATACGGCCTAACATACAATGACGTACAAGAGGAACCGATGTTAGAAACCAAACGACGTGAACTTATAACGTCGGCCGCTATGCAACTAGATAACACGCACATGATACGATACAACGAACGGACAGGACAACTCAATGTAACTGGTAAATATAATTTAACTACAACTTCATTAGAAAGAAAACGACCTGAACTTGTCACAGCGGTCACTATCCAGCTACAATAGATAACAGACACATGATACGATACAACGAACGGACGGAAAACTCAATATTACCGGTAATGTTGATCACCTTGCAAAATATGAGCATAACCCCCTGTTTTACACCCATAAACAAATTGTGTTACTTGTTTGCGAAAAGTCTAGTAAAATACAAGTCGTGTGTTTTAAATATGTATTGACGGTATTTTCAGACATGTATTGTTAATAATTTGGTTCACCATTTAATATTTTTGTAGTAGATGAGTATTGTGTGTGTGTCATTACAAGCTGTTTTAGGTATAAACGAAAACATTCAAATCCAATCAGTTTTTTGCAAACATTTTGTACCTACAGAAGTTGAAGTAAGATTAAATGTATCAAAAATGCAATCACGTGCGCAGCGACTGAGGCGCAGATCTGCGTCACCTAGCGGTTTGATCTGCTTTCCGGGCTGGGCGGCAGTGTGCGACGGCCCCGCGCCGAGTAAATATATAAAACAATATAAATCTATCCACGTCGAGATCCATCGTGGAAACGTCCTTTTTGCATAAAAACTCGTGCGATACTGTGGAGCTCAGTGCGTTATACCCTGCGCACGCCCCGCGCACCCGCGCAGTTTGGCAGAATCTGCGCACGAGACGCAATCTCGTACGCCGACGCGTTGTCAGTGTGTCCTAGGCGTGTTTTCTGTACAAATTGAGATACTTGCTTACATTGTTAAAATCTGCGGCCCCGCGATACGCGACGGAGCGCGGTGCAGTGTGGTAATCCCCTAAGGTATTAATTTTATTATTTATTTAATCTTTTGCGTTTTATAGATTTGGGTCGCACAGCCAGTCACTACTATATAACCTGCGAGACGATGGAGGTCTTCAATACAATGGTTCGCAAGTCTATGACACAAGGATATGTGCTCGAAATGCTTACCAGGTGCTCAGACTTCCAGCAGCTCAAAGTAAGTTATTGGTGGTTATTTAATTCGATATCATACTAATAAAGGTGACTTAATAATAACGATATTAAGATATACGGATCCATTTCAAGGCTAAATGGTGCTTGACAAGGTCTGTGGATGGGTGACCATATATTGCATGAACAGTTTCATCCGTGCCTCAGAAAACAGGTTAAACCGCTGTGATTTGTAGATCTGTGACAGTTGTTACAGGTAGTCTGACAACCAGTCTTATCATGGGTTATCGTATCATCCAGTACTAACTAGGTTGTGGAGGTCAGATAGGCAGTCGCTCCTTGTAAAATACTGGTATTCAGCTGCATCCGATTGGACTGGAAGCCGACAACAATATAGTTAAGAAGAGGCCGTTTAACTCCGAAACTACAGGGCCGAAAATCTTGAAAAAAATACAAAAAACGGTTCTTTACCTATAGATTACAGGAAAACCCATAAGAAATCTATGAACGTACGGAACCCTCTCCACGCGAGTCGAACTCGCAGTTGTCCGGTTTTGTTTTTAAAAATCTCATTTTTTCCAGGTAAGAAAAGAAGAGCTAACAGAGCTATGGAGTCTCAAAGACCAATACTGCGAGCTTCGCATAGAAGACCCCCCGGAAGATATACATTGGAAGATTAACATAATACTGCAAACTTACCTGTCGAGGGGACGCGTCAATGGATCGTCGCTACAATCTGATCTCAATTATATTAGTCAGGTTTGTAAAAAGACTGGCAATGCAAAATATACCGTATTTTTAGTGGAACAAGCTTTATTTTGTGGTAGTGAAAAAATGTACACCTCGTTGGCCTCTTAGAGAATCTGGGCGCGATTTGTGTTGATGGTACCATAAACCACGAATGATTGGTGGCGACATCTATACCACCACATGTTAACTACACTGACGTAGCCTACATCGTGATATCAGAGTTACCCACGCGATTATCATAATACAAAAACCCGAAATTAACTGTCGGGCAGTAACCCACCAGACTGAACACCCATCAGCCCCCGTAGCATGACCACCGTAGCCAAGGATTTCTTTGACGGAAGAATCGACAAAATGACAGATTGTGTCGACACAATGACAGATTTCTTTGCACTATCTGTCATTTTGTCGATTCTTCCGTCAAAGAAATCCTTGTCTACGGGGGCTGGTCGAAGAATCCTCTCTTTTCTTGCTATCTTGTCTCTTTGTGGGCAGCCGAAGTTGTAGACTTTCATGACAGCTTCTTCATCAGTTACAAAGACTTTATCTCATTTGCAGAATGCCGTCCGTATAGTGCGTGCCCTCTTCGAAATCACCCTGCGCAAGAACAACGCGTACATGGCTGGCCTGTACCTCAAAATGGCGAAAATGATGGAGATTCAAATGTGGGACTTCTACAGCGACATGCGACAGTTCAACTGCTTCACTATCGAGACGTTGAAGCACATCGAGTATCCGATGTTGAAGCCTGACCAGATTCGGGACATGGATTGGAAGGAAATTGGTAAGTTATCGGTCAAAGTTTTCTCGTTCGATGCGAAAGTTGACTTATAAAGTGGTTTTATTGAAATTCTGCTAGTCACATAAAGGGTGTAAATAGACCCTTAACATATCCGAAAGGCACTTGTTCTCTCCGTCTTTGCGATCATTTTTTTTTTCTAGACCATACCTGGGAACCTTCTAGTTACGGAGATATTGGGGGTCAAAGTTCCAACTTTTTCACAAGTTTTTTTTAAAATACATGTTTTTAATGTAAGATTTTTACTTTACACACCTCCACGACCCCCGTACTATTCAATCCATCCATCAGCACAATGCTTTGAGTGCTTTCCATTGAGTCCTACCTTAAAACGTAATTTTTCACCCCAAAAATAAAGTCGATTCCCAGCAATAAATTTTTGCGTAAAGTTACTTAGTTTGATGTACAGAATGCTTGAATGACGGCTATGTGAAGGGTCTGTTTACACCCTGTATAGCTGAATGATAAACGAGTTTTCAAATCTTGCTTTTCAAATCTTTATTTTCTGCGACAATATTCAACAGGATTTACAAAATAATTTTTCTAAAAAACTTTGTCCAAGCCCTCTGGTACACCCTCTATATTTAAATATTTATTTTTGAAGATTTTTGAGTGTAAAAAACCCTGAGAATTATATCAATGTTTTTAAACCGGCTGTATTATCCAATCATTGTATTGTTTTATATGCAGGAGATTTAATACGTAACCCGAAAAATGCCCGCCACCTAAAGAAGTGCGCTGACGAATTCCCGCTGTTAGAAATGGAAGCAAGCTTACATCCCATCACCCGGACTGTGTTGAGGATACGACTCTCTATTACACCTAATTTCAAGTAAGTATTTGAATATAGTCAACTAATATCGAGTGTGAAACAATAATATCAGCAAAATAAGCCTTCGGGAGGGTTAACGCAGAGAGGACGTCATATGCTAAGCCTGCCTCTAACTTTCTGCCATTATACAAAGTTCTTGGCAATCAGCAATATGCTTAACAATATACTTCTTCTTCGTTCGGAACTACACACTAATAATACAGACACAATATACACTTATAATATTAGTGTCCTAACGAAGCTTCGGCTTTAGCCACATTCGGCCAAAAAATCACCGTAGGCCAAACATTCGGCCAAAAAATAACCATCAACCAATCTTTCGGCTTCGGCCAAAATGGGCCAAAGCCAAAGGTTTGTAACAAGCGCCGAAATTGAACGAACTAGCGACGCGCGGGAGGCAAGGTCGCGAATTTCGAAGTGCTATTATAGTGAACTGAATTTCTTATAGTATTTTTTTTTCTTAGTCATTTTTTTTCTTACTCGTTTTTTTTATTTAACTTTCGGCCAAAAAATCCACCTCTTAACAGACTTCTTGCAATACAGATGGAACGACAAATACCACGGTAAGGCTCCTGAGGCGTTCTGGATATGGGTTGAGGACCCAGAGACAGACATCATGTACTACCACGAGTATTTCCTCATCACTAAGAAACAGGTGAGTGAAAAAAAAAAAAAAAAAAAATATGTTGACTGTGTGACATCGTGCATTAAAAGGGACTACCATAGATATGACAAGGAGCTCGTGGCTAAATATTAACAGCTGCTCGGCTCGGTCTTCAAGTTAAGCCGCGCTTGCCTGGGTTAGCCCGTGGATGGGTGACCTCACATTACATACCGAGTTTCCATCGTACCTCGGAAAGCAAGATAATTCGTTGGTCTTGGCTTTCAGTTGTAGATTTTTGACAGTTGTTACATATAGTCAGTGGCCCGAAAGTCTGATAACCAGTCTTACCAAGGAGTATCGTATTACCCACTACTAACTGGGTTGTGGAACTCAGATAGGCAGTCGCTAAACGTAATATACTGGTGTTTAGCTGCATCCGGTGGACTGGAAGCCGACCCCAACATAGTTTGGAAAGGGCTAAGCAGATGATAATGATAGGTACGGGACGACAAGCATTTTCTTAAACTCAATGCCATTTGAGACTGTTGGGTGCACTGGGATTCTTCCGAACACAGCGTGTACTAGAAAGGTGTGGTCATATTTCAGGGTATGATTCACACCATCATACTGAACAACTTTCCTCGTGAGAACACCATCGAAGTCGCGAAAACAAATCAACTGTCCCGTACATTTGGGTCAAGTAGGTATTAAAAATTTGTATGGGACAGCTGATTCATTTATCGCGAATACGATCTTTGTTCCATAAGAGAAAGTCGTTCAGTTAGATAATGTGAGTTCCGGAAAGATTAAAATAAATGTTCGTGTGCTGCACCATATCTCCTGAAGTATCCCTAGAAATTAAAATAACAGTGTTTCTGTATGTTTTCAGGTGATCACGAATGAGCCACAAGAATTGATAATTACTATACCAATCAGCGAGCCGTTACCGCCTCAGTACTACATTCGAGCGACTTCAGAAAGGTAAAATATTGTCCATTTATAAAAAATCATGAAAATATACTTTGTAATATTTCGGAAATTTTAATGGCGTGGTTATTTCACAGATGGCTAGGATCAGAGAGCGTACTACCACTTACATTCCAGCATTTGATACTGCCTGAAACTCATCCACCTCATACAGGTATAGTAAACCTCTATTTTCGACCTTATATGAACGGATACAAGGTTACAGTTGGCTTTACTCAAAAAACGCTGCCTAAGTTGCCCTAACTATGAGCTACGTATATGAAATGTGCACATCTGTTCATCTAACAGCTGTTGACCTAAAAGGGGAGATCTCTTAGTCTTACCAATACTACTCTAGAGACTCAAAAGATCTTTAACAAAAAACTTAAATATCACGCAATCTTTGTAACAAATAAATCGAATTAACGTAACGTTAATGAATGTTTAATGTTTTGTAATAATAATGAGTGATAGAAACTGACATTTAAAACATAGCTTGCTCTAATGCCGGGTACACATTGGTGTAACGCAACGTGTAATGTAACACGAATGAGCTGTCCAGACTTATGCAATGCAACTTGAAATGTAACCCAACAACAAGGCGAAGTTGTTACAGCATGTGTTACATTTCATGTTACGTTTCACCAATGTGTACCCAGCATAACATTAAAATATTGTAAAATTTTGCATGTCATCTATATCTGACTTGATTAGGAACCTCAACTGATTTTAAGATTAAAAGGCAAATAAATCATTAAGATTTATTCTGCACAAGACTTGAATATAATGAAATCTGTCGGTCTTGCATTCTTTAAAATCGCCAGGAACCGCATTTAGACCACATGGAAACAAATGGCAGCACGTAAAAAACATCATTACCATCAACGATGCATATGATTTTGTAACAAAATTCTTCATTCCTACAATAATCTTTCGCAGATCTTCTAGAACTCCAACCACTACCAGTAACGGCTCTCAACAACCCTTCTTTCGAGATGCTGTACAACTTCAGCCACTTCAACCCCATACAGACGCAGATATTCCACTGCCTGTACCATACTGATCACAATGTGTTACTCGGAGCACCCACTGGATCTGGCAAGACGATTGTAGCCGAGGTGGCGATGTTCAGGGTTTTTAATCAGTATCCAAATTGTAAGGTACAGTATTTATTTTTATTGCTGTTATTACATAAGCATATACATCTTTAGCTTAAGCCGTGCTTGCCTAGGTTGGTCTTTGGATGGGTGACCACCCATTAGATACCGAGTTTCCACCGTGCCTCGGAAAGCACGTTAAGCCGTTGGTCCCGGCTGCCATTTGTAGATCTTTGACAGTCGTTAGGTAGTCAGTGGCCCAAAAAGTCTGACAACCAGCCTTACCAAGGGGTATCGTATTACCCAGTACTAACTGGGTTGTGGAGGTCCGATAGGCAGTGCTAAGACTGCCATTAGTCTCGGTCATAAAACGTGCGAGTAGGATGGAGAATACTTAGTAAAAGATTTTTATAACATCCGTATTTGGTCTCGTGCTTTCTTGCTCACACGTATTATGACCACCGACTTGTACTAAACAAAACATAATGTATTTTATCGGTTACTCATTGTTGTGTGAATCTCAAATAAACTAATAATAATTTTCAGGTGGTTTACATTGCTCCTCTCAAAGCTCTTGTGAAGGAACGGATAAAAGATTGGAAGGTACGACTTCAAGAAAGGCTTGGCAAGCAAGTCGTTGAGTTGACAGGTCAGTTACCTACGAACAAATCTGTACCTTAGCCTCACGTTTCTATCTGTGTTCTAGAACGATGCTCAGTTTTGAACCTAGATTTTGAAATAAGGGTTCTCATTCTTAAATGAAACCCTCAACGTCAAATTAAGACGACAGGCGCTGGCCGTTGATCACGACTTTTTATGTCAAATAATAAATAAATAGTTGACCATTTGGATACTATTTTATGATCTAAATTACGTACTACATCATCAATTTTACGCTTCTAGGTGACGTATCCCCCGACATCCGAGCCATACGCAACTCTCACGTCATAGTAACAACTCCTGAGAAATGGGACGGCATCAGTCGCTCATGGCAGACGAGAAACTATGTGCGGGATGTGGCGCTCATAGTCATAGACGAGATACATCTGCTTGGAGAGGATCGGGGGCCTGTTCTAGAGGTCATTGTGTCCAGGTAAGCTCGAAAGTCTCATCTATGTATTAGATTTATTTGTCTCTTTTTCGCTAGAATAGCTTGGAAACCTCTGTTGCCCGGCCCAAATAGTAAAGCTCTTTACTTAAGAACTTCCACCACGAAGCAGCATTGTCTCTGTTTGAAAGGGATGCGCGCAATTAATTATTATGAGCTACAATTAGAGATATATTTCAATTATGTTGGTGTTACGCCCATTTCGACCATGACTATTTAATGTTAAAGAAACAGAACACCATCTCATAAAGTGTTACCTACATTTTTTGTTTAGTTTTAAGTTTTTTTTTTCTTGTATAATTTTTGGTTTATACTGTGTGCACTTGCGGCATGTGCCAAATAAATGCATTTTTCTTTCTTTTCTTTCAAGCATGGGCAAGGGCATGAGTCATTTAATTTTTAGAGTTCCGTACCAGAGGGGTAACCAACGGGACCCTATTACTAAGCCTCCGCTGTCCGTCCGTCCGTCTGTCAGCGGGCTGTATCTCATGATCCGTAATAGGTAGACTGATGAAATTTTCACACAATGTTTATTTATGTTGACGCTATAACAACAAACAACTTAAAAATTAAAAGGGGCTCCCCTACTACGATGGTACGGAATTCTTCATGCGCGAGTCTGATTCGCACTTAGCCGGTTTTTTATCTATGAGATGTCATCAGTACCGACGGTCTTTCTTTCTTTATCGTGTATCGTGTGGTTAGTGCCTAACTTGGTGTCGAAAGTTTTTATGCCGGCCATGGGCCTCTGACTTGGCTTTACATGCCGTCGAGAAATATCTCTCAGGCGTGCTGGTATCGACGATAATCACTTTTCACAAAGTAGGATGCTTGGATGCCTGCTTATTTGGCACCAAATAACAAAAAAAAAACTTAGAAGTCTTTATATGCTCGTAAAATCGATCATCTGTCAAAAACCTTATCCATGTTTTTTTTTTATTTTAGAACCAATTTCATAGAGTCCCACACTTCTCGAAGACTGCGTATCATTGGCCTATCTACTGCTCTTGCTAACGCCAAGGATCTTGCCAACTGGTTGAACATTGGAGAAATGGGACTGTATAACTTCAGGCCCTCAGTACGGCCTGTGCCTTTGGAGGTATGTCGAAATAAAGATTTTATTCACTCATAACTAAGGTATATTTTATACTAGCACTACCCCCGCGATTTCGTCCGCTCGGCTAATATGCATGATATAAATATAATTTATAGCCTACTAGCTGTTTCCCGCGAGCTTCATCCGCGTGAAATTTTATAGCCTATAACCTTCTTCGATAAATGGGCTATCCAACACTAAAAGAATTTTTCAAATCGAACCAGAAGTTCCTGAGATTAGCGCGTTCAACCAAACAAACAAACTCTTCAGCTTTATAATATTTATTATTATTTATTATTATAGCCTATAACACCCACGAATAATGTAGCTTTCTGCCAGTGAAAGGATTTTTAGAATTGGATCATTAGTTCCGGAGATTACCCCCTACATACAGACTTACAAACAAATTTTACCTCTTTATAATATTAGCATAGATTGGCAGTTTTGTCAAGTGCCAGACAAATATCCGCATAAGTCCAAAGCATTTTGAAACATGCAGAATAAAAAACGAAGGTCGACGCCAATAATTTCTAATTTTCAATTGGCCGTAGTTCTGGCCTCCGACGACTTAGGTACTTGTTGCAAAAGTATGTCATCATCATCATCATCATTTCAGCCGAAAGACGTCCACTGCTGGACATAGGCCTCCCCCAAGTGTCGCCACATTGACCGGTCCCGTACGTCTCGCATCCAGCGGATCCCTGCAACCTTTACAAGGTCATCGGTCCACCTAGTGGGAGGCCTTCCAACGCAGCGTCTTCCGGTTCGCGGTCGCCACTCCAGAACTTTTCGATGGGGCATCGGCCATCCGTTCTGCGAGCAATGTGCCCTGCCCACTGCCACTTAAGTTTGGCTATTCTTCGGGCTACGTCGGTAACCTTGGTTCTCTTGCGGATCTCCTCATTTCTGATTTGATCACGCAAGGATACACCGAGCATAGCCCTCTCCATTGCCCTTTGGCTAAAACTAGACTAGACTAATTATGAGCTAAAATAACAGATATATTAACCTTTTCACCGCCACGTCAATAACGAAAATCTGTGTCCTCTACGCCAAGCGCTTTAAAAAAGTGTTATTTTCGATGCGCCATGCCGTCCGAGGGGTCGTGAGCACTTTTTGATTTGACCTCCATAGACGTCCGTGGCTGTCAATAGGTTAAAATTCGGTTAGTCTTACGCCCATTTGGACCATGACTATTTACTGTAAAAGAAACAGAACACCATCTCATAAGCATACTTCCTCTCTCCAGGTACACATATCAGGACACCCGGGCCGCCACTACTGCCCGCGAATGCTGACGATGAACAAGCCCACATTCCAAGCAATACGGACCCATTCGCCCTGTGCGCCTACGCTTGTGTTTGTCTCCAGTAGAAGACAGACGAGGTGAGTTTAAGCAATTTTTGTAACTACACGGGGTGGAATCCCTGGCGCACAAACGGTTACCACGTATTCATTCAGTACATCATTTTGACTCCCCCTAAAGTAGACATTAAACTAAACTTTTTTTTTTGTACTTACTGTTATTCTTTCCGACTGTAATTTTAACTGTCACCAACTTGCACTCTTATACTATTGTGGGGATGACAGTATTGAGTAAGTGAGAGCGAGAATATGCGAGAGAGAAAGAGGAACTAGTAAGATGGCGGAGTGTATGATTTGACGTTAAGACTTCGCTTCTTTTCTGTATTTTAGTGTGTACATAAACTGTTAAATAAATAAATAAACACAAAACGACACGACACGACAAAAAACACACACACGTCGTAGAATTGGAAAAAAAAATTGTTCAAATTATTCAAGAGTTTTGATTTCCCACACTATGATTGATGCAAGACTTGAGCGTTTAATTAACAATCAGCAGTTGCCATTCCGATACGGCAAGTTATCATACTGAGTTCTTGAATACAATATACGCATCCAATTTCCAGATTAACAGCCCTAGACCTGATCGCGTACTTAGCAGCTGAAGACAATCCAAAGCAGTGGCTGCACATGCATGAGTCTGAGATGGAACAGATTCTAGCCAACATCCGGGAGTCGAACCTGAAGCTGACACTCGCGTTCGGTATAGGCATACATCATGCTGGTCTACATGAGAGGGATAGGACTACAGTTGAGGAGCTGTTTATTAATCAGAAGATACAGGTTAGTTTCAGACGCATAAGGTTAAAGGGGCCATCCTGTAATTACGTGACGTTTTTTAGGCCAGTTTTATACCCCTGCCTCCGTCTAGGTGATACGTCGTGTTGTTATTCTATCCCCCCCCCCTCGCGATCTTAATTAATAGTGTTTAATTCTGACCGACACCCCCCCTTTTTGAACCTCATGTGATTAAAGGACGACCCCACATTTATTTAGCTAACGAAATTTCGCAGTTATAATGAGTATCGATATCAGTACCAGTTTTTATTTAGATAGACCCAAGACGTCTGCGAAGTTTCGCTATGTAATTCAATTTTTATTTTTTTCTTCACTTATTTAGACTACACTTTTGTAATCGCAATGCGTATGACAGTCCCATCGTCCCCCAAATACATATTGCTCATATCTGGGCCATGAACCGGAACAGACACTTGGTTGAGACAAGATTTTTATGGAATATCCCCATATCAAGTCTGTTGCAACTTCAAGATATGGCATTAATCCACTTAAGGTAATATTAGTATAGATTCTAACATATTACTTTATCATCCCTCTAGGTCCTTATCTGCACAGCCACTCTAGCTTGGGGAGTGAACTTCCCCGCCCACCTCGTGGTCATCAAAGGTACGGAGTACTATGATGGAAAACAAAAGAGATACGTGGACATGCCCATCACTGATGTTCTACAAATGATGGGCAGGGCTGGACGACCACAGGTAACTAATATGATATACTTATTGTGAAGTTTTCATAAGGTTTTCTTTTTCTTTAATAAGAATTTTGCCCCTCACTAGGAATTACTCACGTGCATTTAAACTCACTTATACAAACCCGGAACTATATGTAGGTCATACAAATATTTATGTTCTGTTCCGGAATTGAACCCGAAATACGCAGCGCAGCAGCCAATCGCGCAGTCACTGCGCCAACCGTGTGGTTTTGCCATCATCATACATTTTTTTTTTCTCTAAAAACTTGCAAATATAACTATACAAATAGTACACAATAAAAAGGGTTATTTGTGCAGTCAAAAGAAGTGTAAGACTAAAAATAAAATACTTCATTCCAGTACGATAACGAAGGTGTAGCAGTAGTATTAGTTCACGACCAGAAAAAGAACTTCTACAAAAAGTTCTTGTATGAGCCGTTCCCGGTGGAGTCCAGCCTGTTAGATGTACTGCCTGACCATTTGAACGCTGAAGTTGTGGCTGGTAAGTTTGTTTAGCGGAAGATCCGCCTCTTTGCTACCCTTTTTTTTTTTTTTCGTATGTGTAGTCGTCAAATGACCCCCTCCACTCTGGGCGGAGCGGAAGGGAGTGTCAGACTTGTACTGACTAAAACCCATCCATGTTCCTTCTTTGCCCTTTGTGTTCCAGGGCCACGGTATCTCTTTCGAACACTCCCGCAGCCCTGGCCTCTTTGCTACCCTTAACCAACATCATTTGCCTAGCCTTTGTCCCAACTATGTATGTTCGGATCGTCTTCCAGTCTAACCGGATGCAGCTGAATACCAGTATTTTATATGGAGGGCCCATCTGACCTCCACAAACCAGTTAGTTCCGGGTAAATACGATGTGGGATCCGCTGGATGCGAGACGCACGGGACCGGTCAATGTGGCGACACTTGGGGGAGGCCTATGTCCAGCAGTGGACGTCTTTCGGCTGAAATGATGATGATGATGATGAAATACGATGTCCCTTGGTAAGACTGGTGTCAGACTTGCCACTGACTTCCTGTAACGACTGTCAAAAATCTACAAATGACAGCCGACCAATGACCAACGGCTTAACGTGCTCTCCAAGCCACCAACGCAACACGTTTTCTTCTTCCATTCTCCCCTGTTAGACGTCACGGCATTATTTACTCCTTTATCTTTCATATCACACCTCACACAATCCATCCATCCTTTCTTTAGTCTTCCTCTCCCTCACCATTACTTATTAAAGTTTGCATCTGTATTTCGTGCATTAAGAATACTAAATAGTGTCTCTCGGCGATTGGACATATTTTGTTGCTCTTTTTTTTTTTTTTAACGTGGTAAAATCATCAAATAAGTCCTTCCACCCAGGGCAGAGCGGGAGGGACTGTCAGACTTGTACTGACTAAAATCCATGGTGTCCTTCAGTAGCCCTTTATGTTCCAGGGTCACGGTAATTCTATGAGTCCCGCGACCATATTTTGTTGCTCTTTGGTGGAATTCCCGAGTGTGGCACTTAGTATGTTGTCTACTGTCTAACTTATGCTTCTACCCAGACCCGTTACTTAGGACTGGATTATTTGTAATTTATGACTACTTTGTTAGCTTGGGTCTTACCTGTAAAAACAAATGTGTGTGTTAAGGAATAATAAATAAACAACATTTATATTCATCATTTATTTGTTTGCTACACAATAATATAGTATTTTTGTTCAATTTCAACAGTCTAAACACTCTTTTATCCTCCCAGGTACGGTCCAAACGAAACAAGATATTCTAGACTACATGACCTGGACGTATTTCTTCCGACGGTTACTCAAGAACCCGTCGTACTACAATCTGGAAAGCGTAGAGCCTCAGGATGTCAACTACTATTTATCCAACCTAGTACAGAGTTCCTTGGATGCTCTCGCTAATGCCAACTGCTTGGAGATTGAAGAGGTAGGATTGCATTTAATTATCTTATTTATTTTCCGGTTGGTTGCGGGGATCCGCTGGATGCGAGTCGCACGGGACCAGTCAATGTGGTGACACTTGGGGGAGGCCTATGTCCAGCAGTGGACCTCTCGGCTGAAATGATCAAAATAAATCATCATCATCAGATGATGATTCATTTTCCAGTGGTAGCACCGTTTTCAGAGCTTTTTTTATGCAAGCTACACCAAATATAGCTCGAAGTGTATTTTAATCCTCTTCGAGGTATCACGGAACGATGAATCGAATCATCACTATACATAAATTTACGATAAATAAAATGTAATATGAAAGATTACACATATATTTTATGTTATTTTACCTTTTACAAGTGTATGGTGATATATATTTGTAC
This sequence comes from Noctua comes, assembly GCA_963082995.1. NCBI lineage: Eukaryota > Metazoa > Arthropoda > Insecta > Lepidoptera > Noctuidae > Noctua > Noctua comes. The sequence goes on from OY720288.1 coordinate 9,770,559, forward strand.
CAAAAGTGCAGTCTCTTATTGGATATTTAAACTATAACGGAATCCAAATGAGCCACAGACGTCCTATACCTGTAGGTACCGACCGCAACGTTAGTTTTACGGAGCGATAAGGCAGAAAAGCACTGCAATATCACTATGGAAAAAAAAAACAGCTGTTCCATACATTTTGACATGCGCTCATTTGTTATTGCACTTTTTTAGGAAACAGCTTTTTAATCACCGTTGAAAAATTTCTATGTAGCGTGGGTGGCTCAGAATGATGTACTGAATACGTGGTAACCGTTTTCGCGTCGGTGTCGCTTCCACCCCGTATATTATTCCATATTTTTCATCAAGATCTGTGCCGTAAGTGTCTTTGGCATGCATCGCACCTTAAGGTTATTAAAAAAATATATAAAATTCTTTATTTTGGTAACCAGGATCTCCGCACAGTCCACTGCACTTGGATGGGGCGCATCGCCTCCTACTACTACTTATCCTACAAGACGATGGCCCACTTTACTCGCACCCTGCACAGTAACATGAACATCGACGACTTGCTGCGAGTACTGGCGGACAGTGACGAGTATGCCACGCTGCCTGTTCGACACAACGAGGACATACAGAACGGGTAACTATACTATCCTGCTTTACTATCTTCCAGTTAGTACACTTTATTCACAACCTGCACAGTAACATGAGCATCGACGACTTGCTGCGAGTACTGGCGGACAGTAAGGAGTATGCCACAGTGACTGTTACAAACAGGACTTACTTAACTGCAATTATTCTATTCAACAAGTTTCACATTCACTGCGTTCTGTGCATAACAATTTCGTGCATTTTGTGCTGACACTGCAGATGATAAAAAACTCATTTCAAGCACAAAATCTACTGCAGAAAGATTTCGCTAAACATTGCTACAATGTAATATTTTAAACTATCATGGTCACTAACTTTATTATTAATACTCGAAACGGGATATTTACCATGTTTACTGTTTGTTATGAGTTCCCGATATTTCGGCGCTGTTGCAAGCACCATGATCACGGGTAAACTGAAGTTATTGCGGGTGGGTGTTTATGAGCAGACAAATCAGTCTACCCTCTTTCTTGTTCGTTTTTTTGCACTCAGTACCGCTACCACTGTCACTCGCAACTCGATTCCGCTCCCGACACACGAAACTCACTGTGTCCGCTCGCGAACTTTTTTCGGCACTTTTCCGCTTTTTGCACAGCTGGACCACTAGAATGACACTGGACTGACTGGATTACTACAATGACAAAAATGTAGTGTATCCATAAGGACTCTTTTCAAAAGGATTGGGCCCAAATAGCCAAAGACTGAGATAAATGAAAAGAGGGAAGGGAGGCCTTTGCCCTGCAGTGGGACACATCAGGCTCATAATAATAAATCCATAAGGACTACGCCACGGATATAATAAAAAAGACTTAGAATATCTGGTAACGCTAGCGGTCGCAAGCTAGACTGCTGAGCATGACGTCCTTGGTTCAATTCCTGGGCGAGCATAGAGTTATTTGCTTTTATCCTTTAGTAATTTCTCTGTATCAGCCACTCAGTCTGGGGCCGTCCCGGTCGATGGCAGTAGGCTCGCCCGCTGTTGCATGGGATTTCAAAAAAACTGACGCAGTGTGGTTTTTTTCTTAGATACACTTCTGCCTAACCTGTGGGGATTACAGGCGTGATATTATGTTTATATTTTCCTACTTTTTTCAGCGAACTATCCCAAGAATGCCGTCTCCCCGTGGACGCTTTAAGCCTGGACTCATCCAACGTGAAAGCGTTCCTATTACTGCAAGCGCATATGACAAGATTACAACTGCCCAACACAGACTACCTGACTGACACCAAGTCTGTACTGGACCAGACGATTAGGATATTACAGGTAAGACTATAGCTAAGAAAGTTAATTTTGGATTTTAAACCTTAGCTTTATAGTGTAAAGTTCAGTCTCTTGTGACAACGTAAAAGCATCCTACTGAATAACAAGATTACAACTAACCAGAACAGACCTGACAGACACCAAGTCTCAAACGTAGCATTATCATCATCTGCCTAGCCTTTTCCCAACTGTATTGGGGTCGGCTTCCAGTCTAACCGGATGCAGCTGAATACCAGTATTTTACATGGAGCGACTGCCTATCTGACCTCCACAACCCAGTTAGTACTGGGTAATACGATACCCCTTGGTAAGAATGGTTGTCAGACTTTTTGGCCACTACCTAACGACTGTCAAAGATCTACAAATGACAGCCGTAACCAACGGCTTAACGTGCTCAAACTTAGCTTCATCGATTCAATATTACTAGCCAGGAATCGATAAACTCAGATATGAGTCTGACCATCACAAATCTGGCAGCAGACGTACGCCTATATAGTTATTAACGCTCATCAGTAGCGAAGGGTCAATTTTTGTAAGAGGTAAGCCGGAGTACATATTTTTAATGTGATTATATTATATGTCTATAGAATACTGACTGTGCCATTTTTCAAAGGGAAGCCGGTAGGAATCGAGTTATATGGAACCTTCGCCACTGACGCTCATAAAAGATCACTTATCATACTATCAATGGTATAAATACAATCTCCTCCACAGGCAATGATTGACACCTCAGCAGAAAACGGCTGGCTATCCGTCTGCCTGTCCTGCCAGATGCTCATGCAAGGTATCGTGCAAGCGCGATGGCCGACGGAATCGCCCCTCATGACGCTACCACACGTGGACTCCCAACACCTGTACATATTCTCTCAAATGGCTAAAGACACTAACAAGCCTTGTAACATGCTGAATGGACTGAAAGTAGCTTGTATGAGGAATTATGAGCTGTTAGCCAAGTATATGAGGAGGGAATTCGAAGAGAACCAAATTGAGCAGATACATAGAGTGAGTTATTCATTTATATTTATTATATTATCTGTTGGCTAGCATTTACTAGCGAAGAAACTGAGACCAAAACAAGCTTGATAAAACCAACGTCCAGTTTTTCACATTGGCCCTGGCTCAGAAGGCCTGGAAGTCATGGGAAGACGTCTTTTCCCAGCAGTGGCATGACACAGGCTTCCAGTAACAGTAGCATTTATTACTAGCAGAAACCTGTGGTTTCTTTGCGAGATAAAAAGTAGCTTACGTCAGTTGTCGGCCCATAACTGTTTTCTTGCTTGACTGCTCTTTGCATGAAAACAATTCTGAATATTGATGCGATCACGATTTAGCAATAGTACCTATACTTTCATATAATAATTTACTTGCTAGATCATCATCATACACTGCCTGATTTGACCCACTACTGGGTATAGGCCTTCTTCACGTTCCTCTGCCAATTCTATCCAGGTTTTTTCCCCGATGCCAACAATATCAATGCCTTGCTCGCCGCCGACCAATATTTATTTTCTTAATCCTTGATGCCAATAAGAAATATATTTTCTTATATTTTTGTTTTCTTTCAGGCAATATGCGACATGCCTACACTGGACATAAAAATGCGCGTACGCGGCCTGTGGTTCGACAGTGATGGCGAACAAGATAAGCGGGTACATCAGCCTCCTTCCAGGGACCAATGGATCCCGCTGCATGCTGACCAGGTAAATACTACATTTTCTACTAGTAACAAATCAATCGAATTGGAATAATGTTATCCGCCAGGTACTCGGGGACAGCTCTGAAGCCCGAAAGTCTAACAACCAGTTTTTTTAAGTAGTATCGTATTACCCGTGCCGTAATACGTAGTTTGTGAAGGTCAGAAGGCCTAGTGGAAGAACCGATAACCGTTCGGGTCCGCGAATCTGCAAGCGTAAGGTGGGATGCCCTCAGGCTCGGTGGAGCAGCGATCTCCGAACGGTGGCTGGTATGAGCTGGATAATCGAGGAAAGTGGTATGAAATTGGAGAGGCCTTTGGAGTGGACTGTTGTAGCTTGATGATGACGATGAAGGTCAGATATGCAGCCGCTCCTCATAAAATACTTGTTTTCAGTCGGTTTGACTAGAAGCCGACCCCATATAATTAAGAAAAGACTATCTGACCGCCACAGCCCTATTACGGGGTAACACAACGATACCCCTTGATAAGACTGGTGGAATTAAATAAATTTAAATTGTCTTATCATTCTTCTCCTTAGTATGTCGATGGCAATTTAAATTAAGTAGGCCCGGGCCTGGAGTCTTATTGTAGCGGCACTACAAAAAGTACTACAGCGCCATCCATGACAGGAATGGAGAACTAACATCTTAAGTCTAAATCGCTCAGTTAGGTTATCCGCGACTTAAGTGGCGGGCCACACAGAAAAGACGTAAGACGAGGACGCGTTTTTCATTTCCTCGTCTCGTCCGCGCCGCTTCTATACATTTTGTATGAAAATTTATTGAAGGGCCGCCGCGTCTCCGACGCGTCCTCGTCTTACGTCTTTTCAGTGTGGCCCGCCCCTAAGGTTATTTAAAAAACCGACGACGACTGTCTGGCAGTAGACCATCAGACACAGCACCCGTCTGGTAGGAAGATCCTCACTTTTCTATGGGGATGACTTTACACCAGTGGCGAAGGGCCAATTTTTATAAGAGGTAAGCCGGAGTGCATATCTTTAATGCGAATATATATTTGTCTATAGAATAATGACTGTGCCGTTTTTCAAAGGGAATCCGGTAGGAATCGAGTTGTATGGAACTTTCACCACTGCTTTACACCCTCATTTATTTATTTATTTATTTGATCTTACAAGCTAACAGATATACATCCAAAACGCTTACAAGATTAATTTAGTAAACTAATTAATTTAACGAACATAATTAATGATATGACAAAGTGGACAAAATTCATAACAGTCACTTTTACAATAAGTTTGTTAAAAATGTCAATAGTTATAAAGTCAATAAAATATAATAATAGCGATAAGTTCATTAGGTAATGATTAATTGAATGTCAGAACAGGAATTTAATATATAAAATAGAATTAGTGTCAGATAATTGTAATTATGGTCAATATATGTTTATACTACGTCATTTAAAATTATGCGGAATTTATTAAACAAATGTCCAAATCCATCGGCAAATAAATCTAGTTCGTGGTGCTGCACAAGTATGTCCCCAATAGTGCGAAGTGCGCGGTTAATAGGCGCGTGTCGTCCGCGCTCAGTGCGCGCGGCGGGTGGCTCCAGCAGGCGCGGGTATCGGCGCGGCGCTACCTGCCCCGCAGAGTCCATCGATATGTTCCGAGGGACTAGGATACGGACTCGCTCTAGTATTTCGGGACTATCGATTCTATTCCGAATTATCGAAAGAATGTGTGCAACTTGAGACATGGCCCTTCTATATTTTAGCGTATCAATGTCCACCATACCTGAGACGAATAAAGATGGATATAAGTAGGGATAGTATCCGTACTGTTTCTTGTATACCCACCGAGCAAATTTACGTTGTATTTTTTCTATAATTAGAACGTACTTTTCCTCGTAAGGATTCCAGACAACAGCACCATATTCGAGTTTGCTGCGCACATAAGCATTATATAATACTTTTGCAACCCCTATATTGTCGAACTGTGAAGCAGTCCTTATAACAAACCCTAACATTTTGTTCGCTGACTTGCATATATTGATTATGTGCATATGGAAGTCTAATTTGCAGTCTAAGTCCAAACCTAAATCTCTAATTTTACTAACTCTATCCAAAGGAGCGTCCATTAATTTATAATCAGTAGTCCTGAGCTGCGATTTTCGTGAAAATGTTATAACTTTGCATTTGGAACTATTGAACGGGAGGTGGTTGTCTTGACTCCACCTGGTTACTGCATCAACATCTCTTTGCAATGCCACCGCGTCCGCCTCCGTTTCAATACCCAAGCTTAGCTTAAGGTCATCTGCGAACAGAAGACACTCGGAGGCTGATACAACTTCCGGTAAATCGTTGATAAATATCACGAATAGCAAAGGTCCTAATGTACTGCCCTGACTTACTCCGGACCTTGTAAAATAGTCACTGGACTCATATCCACTTAGCCGCACATACTGACGGCGATTGCTGAGATAACAAGAAAAAAAACTGAGGAGCTGTGGCGTGAATCCAATGACTGCCAATTTTTCCAACAGTCTATCATTATCTACCAGATCATAGGCTTTTTTAAAATCAAAGTAAGCCGCATCGACCTGCTTACACCTGTCCATTTGCGAGCATACATAGTCTACATGTGCGACCAAGTTGGTAGTGGTGGAGCGAGCACTACGAAATCCATGCTGACTGTTATGTAGGTGGTGGCAGATTTGGCTATTAATGCGAGTGCTTAGTATTGCCTCAAAGATCTTGGCAAACACCGACAGGACTGCAATAGGTCTGAAAGAAGAGACGTTAGTGCCTCCCTCTCCTTTAGGAACCGGAGTCACCCTGGATAACTTCCAGCTTTCCGGATACCTCGACTGAGTTAGCGAAAGGTTATAGAGATACAGTAGGGGCCCTCGAAAAACCGATATGCAATCCTTTGCCAGAAATACAGGTATGCCGTCTGGTCCACCAGACGACCGCGGCTTGAGTCGTTTCACTGCCTTTCTCAGGTCGAATTCGTCAACTACTACAATCGAAACGGTAGCGGCATCTCGGTTATTATGTGCAGCTTTAACAGCCTCATCCGGGTTCAACGTAGGTATTTCAGCATGGAATACAGATGCAAAATATCCAGCAAAAGCATCAGCTGCTGCTTGATCCTTCACTTCCGCATCCTCAAATATATATGTGTCAGTGTACCTTCTGTCTTTTTTTTTCTCTTTCACAAATTTCCAAAATTGTACCGGGTCATCAATGATGTTTTTTTGAAGTCCTGTTATATATTTCCGATACTCATGGTCAATCATTTTTTTCACTCTGTCTCTATAGAATACAAACATTGCCTTGTTAAACTCTTTACCCTCTTGCCTATATCTCTTGTGATGGAAGTGCTTATTTTGTATATTTTTTATTATTTCTACGCTGTACCATTTTGGATATACGTATCGTCGACTATACTCTATTTGTTTTTTAAATGGCACAAACCGAGTTATGGTTTCATATAACTTATCATAAAACAACTGAACTGCATTATTGATATTACTTATTGTTCGCAAATCAGACCAGTCTATTTCAGCTAAAGACTTATATAAGCCCTGAAAATCCGCCCTGCGCCAGTTCCACTCTGGACTGGTTTCCCTGTGACGCGTTACTGTTTGCGGTGATAATGTCTTTGGTGATATCCCAATATATGGATATGTTATAACTATATCCAGCATAGGATGGTATTGGTCAATATTTACTAAGGGATCATGTCCGAGGGATACCGCCACCTGATAGGGTTCAAAATTGCTCAGCACGAGATCAAGCATACTACCACGATTATTATGAATTGTGTTATATTGCTTTAGCGAACAAAAGTCACAAAATAAATCAAAATTAGTTTTAACGAACGTACTGCAAGAGTTTAAATTAAAGTCACCTAGGATTAGAACATTCATGTCAGGGTAAGTACAAATCACATTTTCTATACATGTCAAGACATTCAAATATTGCTCATCCTTATAGTTAGGAGGCAGATATACAACACAGCATAAAAATTTGACATCCTTAAATGCCACAATGGCGAATACTAATTCTTTGTCAATAGTCATACTAACATTGTCAGAAATAATTTTTACATTATAATAATTGCGAAACGCAAGCATGACCCCTCCCCAACCACAGTCACCAGCTCTGTCTTTACGTACAACATGAAAGCCCGGAGGGAAAAGTTCACTGTCTGATACGGAGCTCGTAAGAAAGGTCTCAGTTATAGCTATTATATCGTATTCACTTTGTGTAACATTATTGAGAAAGGTATTAGTCTTAGTTCTTAGTCCACGAACATTTTGATAACACACTTTAATTTCACGGAATCGCGATTGAGACTTAAGGGTTGTCACGTTTCGCACGAAAGTTCTGCCGCCATGGCTTAACACATATGTCTTCTGCCCAATTTTCGGATGACATTATATTCTCTGCGTGCTTCAATGGAACACCAAGCTTAAACGACGCGTAGTGCCCACGAGGCTTCAGCTGTTCTACTGTGCAAACGTCAACGCCAAATATAGAGGTAAGATGTTCACGTACTTGCTCAACTGTTGTGCCTTCCAGCACGTAATATAGGTGCAAGTATCTTCGCCTCTCAGCAGCAAGCAACCTCGTCGAGCCGGGCGCAGCGGTACCTTTGAGTACCCCGAGAACTGAAGATCGCGAACGTCTGTTCTTTACTACTTCCCAGCTTCCTTGATCCGTGTCTTCATAGTCAAGGATGTTCTTGGTGGAGGCCGATACAGGAGATTCTGTCGGTATAACCTTACGGGCACTAAGGACAGGAGCCGCAGCATGGGTTATAGTTGTAGTAGGGACAGAAATCGTGGATGGTTCTGAGTCAATAACAATAGATTTAGTGTTCAGCTGTGGTTTCCGATTAGGAGGCTTATTTTTTGGAGTTGGTTTATTTACCGGAGCTGGACATGTAGTAGTACTTCCGGCCGTTAAGTTCTCAGTCATTGGGGTAATGACGGAAGCCTTATTGATGCTTGATTTCTGCAGCTCTTCTAATTGTAATACCTTATTTGTTATAAAATTAATTTTATCCATAAATTCGTTTTTAAAAGTCATAAATTCTTCAATAAGCAATTTATTAATTTTGCTTACTAGATGCGCTTCAAAATCAACTTGCAAGTTTTTTAATTCCTGCACCACAGAATCCTTCAAGCCACGTAAAATGTTTTCGTTCGTGTTTTTGTTGTCAGATTCCATGGACCGTGGCTTAGCACGCATAGTCACGTTATCAGGAGTCTGCATAGACATGTCGAGGCAATCCCTAGCCTTATACTGCTCGTGCATAAGGTGTTGACGCACTGGAGTATCAGAATTATCTCGTTTTGGTTCTCCACTGCGACATTCCACGCAGATCCAAGACCTCTTATGCTCCACAGATAGAGTGTTAAATACATCTATAGAAATATTTGCACACAATAAATCAAAAATCTGCTTACATTTTGCACATTTCATATACGGGCCGTCTTCACTTACTTCGCCGCGGCAGCCCGCGCACGGAGCTGTCCTAGATGCCATCTTAGTGCGATCCACAGTAGGTCGGTTTTGCAATGCCGCAGTACAACGGTAACATGTACCGAGCGCAAAGGTGATGATTCACAGCAGCAGCGGGCGTCGCGCGGGTTGTCGTAGGTCAGGATTTTAGACGGTTAACAAATAATTTTAAAATGTTTTTGCTTATATCTCTGGTGTTATTAGATGGAATCGAATTTTAATTTCACTACTAGAATTGTCACTTCAACAGTTTCATAAATTATATACACACAACATTGGAGAACAACTTTAAGCACGAATTATAACAATTTATATACGGAGCCAACTTGCACAGATGTTTCATCGTCAGCGGTCTATGATATCATCATAGTCTCATCTTCATACTCCTAAAATTCATTAGAAAATATTGTCTTCTTTCCCCCAGGAATACACCCTTCTGCTGGACGTGAACCGTCGCGGCGGCAACCCTAACAACGTGCTCTGTCCGCGCTTCCCGCGCGGGAAGAACGAGGGCTGGTTCGTGACGCTGGGCACCGCGGACGACGGAGACCTGCAGGCCCTCAAGCGGGTGCCCGCTCGGGGCTCCGCGCAGGTTACCTTCTATACGCCTTCGAGAAGCGGTACGTACATATTTATACCATCACACTTGTAATCCCCGAATGGTTATGCAGGGCGTATAGTCACGAGCAATGGAAACATTTGGCAAAATCCAAAAGCGATTTTCTCCTGTATTGATTAAACGTTTTACGAACTCACGAATATAATATTTTCGAAGCCATACTATTACGAATAGATACTGTCTAAAATTCAAAACGTTATTTCACAAAATCATCGCATTTGAATTTCGCTAAGTGATACATTTCAATTCTCGTGACTGTACCTAATAACACACCGACATTCCGCCAGATATGTTTCAATTCCATGTAATTGGGATGACCGTATCGCCATCAATCGGGCAATGAGACTCCTAGGCTGCTACTGAGAAATTCCTGGCTTTTGATCTAATATGTTTACTTATAATGTTTTGTATATGCATCACCCTAAAGCATTAAGTGCACCTTTGTATGGTTATTTTAGCAAGTGCTTAGTTTTATTTAATAAGTAAAGATATAGGTTTTTTTCCTTACCCTATATTGTCCCACTGCTGGGTAAAGGCCTCCGCCATATCATCATCATCATTTCAGCCGAAAGACGTCCACTGCTGGACATAGGCCTCCCCCAAGTGTCGCCACATTGACCGGTCCCGTGCGTCTCGCATCCAGCGGATCCCTGCAACCTTCACCAGGTCATCGGTCCACCTAGTGGGAGGCCTTCCAACGCAGCGTCTTCCGGTTCGCGGTCGCCACTCCAGAACTTTTCGGCCCCATCGGCCATCCGTTCTGTGCATATGATTTAAAATTACTTAACTCCGTACTTAATGATTCCTTCTAATAACCGTATTCTCCCCTCCCCAGGTCGTATAATCTACACTGCATACATCCTAAGCGACAGCTACATGGGCCTAGACCAACAGTACGACCTGCAATTCGAGATCATGGACCCACTACCCGCAGAAAACGTCGAGAGAGTATACAACATCGACAAGACTCTTATCGAATAACACCCGTAATATTACCCGTCATTTACCTTTAAAGATATGTTTCAAAGTCGTTCTGTCGCTACTATACTCCTTAGTGTGACAAAGACAGCATGAGATAATCATAGGCGACAAAAAATTGAGCTGTTAATTAATTACATTGAAATATATGCAATAGATTTCATGTACAGGAAATAAATTATTTATTGGTATTCATTGTTGAGTTTTATTCGGTACTAGCGACCCGCTCCGGCTTCGCACGGGTGCAATATATACATATAAACCTTCCTCTTGAATCCCTCGTATCTATTAAAAAAAAACCGCATCAAAATCCGTTGCGTAGTTTTAAAGACCTAAGCATACATAGGGACAGACAGACAACGGGAAGCGACTTTGTTTTGTACTACGTAGTGATAAACCTAAATTTTGAGCCGTCACGTTGTGTAGACTGTGCAGGATGGCTACATGAATGACGTAAGAAACAACAAAATCAGCCCACGCTTGGCCTCTGGAGCGCATATAGGCTGATAAACACATTCCCCTCCTCCGTCGGGTAAAAAAAACAACTAATTCACGCAAACACATGCCATGACAAGGCCACTGTCAAATACGCGAGTTAAAAAACACGTCTAGTGATGTATCGCGCACCTCTCATGAAGAACTACGGCAGAGGGTGACGGGCCCGCATGTTTATGTGGGGCAACACCTGGCCAGGGTGCGTGACCAACTGGGGAAGTACTCCAGTACTCAATGTGGTTTTTTTTTTAATTTTTTTTTTTTTTTATAAGCATTAGTTTGACAGACTCCTTCGCCCACCCCAGCGTGGAGGATATCCTTGAGGATTTCTAAACGCAAAAAAAAAAAATACACGAACACATTTATTTCTTTAGATCTGTGATTCAGAGTCTGAACATAGAATACTTAACATTGTAACATTAATTCCACTGTCATGTATAACAAACAACTTTAAAAAGGGTCAGGTACATTAATAAGAACAGGTACGTACTCTAACTACGAAAGAATTATCAGGATAGTCTTATAAATAAATAAAATAGAATTCATTCACATACATTCTTATTACTATGGATCGGAATTTCCGATGCTTTACCTGAAAGTATAAGGTTTTTTATTCGAAGTGGCTTCTTGAAATATAATTTTCATAAATAATATAAAATGAGAAAATTCATAAGCGTAATATGTTTCTAATCTATTTTTAAAACGGGCGAGCAATTTGTGGAAAAATATAACATGTAAAAATTTTAAACTATATATTTATAAATAATATTATTATAATTATAAAGCTGAAGAGTTTGTTTGGTTGAACGCACTAATCTTAATAACTACTAGTTCGAATTGAAAACATGTTTTAGTGTTGTCTAGACCATTTATCGAGGTAAGCTATAGGCCATATAACATCACGCTACAACCAATAGGAGCGGAGCAATGAAAAATATTGCAAAAACGGGGAAAATTGTGTTTTTATAATTATTTTCACGCGGACGAATGGTGCGGGCTGCAGGTAGAATTGATAATCAATCAATCTAAACATTTATTTCGAACAAGAGTCCATATTGGTTAGTAGTGATCGCTTAAGAACTATGTTAGTACGACTTAAAGAAAAAAGAACAGTCATTATTAAAATCAAAATCGACAACCAATTCAAACAATCCAAATTAATCAAATTCAATATAATATAATTCAATCCAATTCAATTTTATTTAATCTAATAATCACGGAGGATATCCCGTAAGTGACAGAGTCAACTTTAGTTCGTTTACCGTCGTTTCTCACCCCTCGAATCCGCGTCTACACCGGTTATCTGCTTGTGTTTCCTACTATTATGAGTATGATTACCAAGTACTGCTACATTGCTATATGCAATTTTAACTACTTCTACTTAAGTACAGACGTCAGTACATGAAGCTACTAATCTGTCAAATTCCTTCACTAGATTTTCAACTTTATCGCTAAAGCATTAAGTTTAACTATTGATCGATTTAACACTTCAAGCCCAAAGTACAGAGGCGGACTCAAACGCCAAGTCTAAGCGTCTAAGTTCAAGGTTGATTGGGAAAATTTGAGTTTCGCGTAGCTTGATGTACTGGCGTCTGTACATATAGATATATGTATAGAAATGTTCAACAAACTTTGTCTTTGGCTTTTCATAAAAAAATAATGTAAATTAAAAAAAAATCTTGATACAACTGAAATTGTCAATTTTAAGCGATTATAAGTAGGTACTTAAGTCTACGAACTTATAAACTATTTTGTTTTGGTATAAAGATTAAAGCTTTAGTTTAAAATTATCATTAGAAAAAGGTTTTTCACAATAGAAGTAATAAGGTACGCAAAAGACGCGCCCAGGTTTGGGATTGCTGGATAAATGACCACTACCCAAACTGACTACTAAAAAGAGTTTCTGCAATCATTCTATCAAAAGATAAAATAGTTTTATATCATAAATAGTACGGTTAAGGAATCTTGTAAAATCATTATGAGCCAAAAACATTCTAAACCACAACCATCTTTGACATTGTTTTAGGTTAAACTTAAAAAATACATTGATTCATGTGATGTTTGTTTTGAATCAGACGTCATAAATCTTACTTGCATGGACGTCATAAATCTTACTTGCATGGACGTCATAAATCTTACTTACATGGACGTCATAAATCTTCCTTGCATGGACGTCATAAATCTTACTTGCATGGACGTCATAAATCGTCCTTGCATGGACGTCATAAATCTTACTTGCATGGACGTCATAAATCTTCCTTGCATGGACGTCATAAATCTTACTTGCATGGACGTCATAAATCTTCCTTGCATGGACGTCATAAATCTTACTTGCATGGACGTCACAAATCTTACGTCCATGACATGGATATCTTTAGACTTTAGTAGTCCAAGTCTAAAACATAACTTGAAAGATTTTATTTGGGACAAAACAAACAATCATCATGTTGGCATACAGAATTATAGAAAACGTATTAAACAAGTAGTGTAGTTGTTTGTGTTATCAATCAATTTTAGTTTGTAGCTAGGAAAGTAGATACATCCTAAGAAATGAAGCTGCATCGTCAGTTGTTGTGTGTTTCATTTGCTAGTCCGGTTCCTGAAAAGGTAGAATATTTTATCAGTTACTAGCGACCGCCCCGGCTTCGCACGCATGTAATATACAAATATAAACCTTCCTCTTGAATCACTCTATCTATTGCTGAAAACTGCATTCATATCCGTTGCGTAGTTTAAAAGATCTAAGCGTACAAACAGCAGGGGCGACTTTGTTTTATACTATTAAAGATACGACGTGTGTGAGTGAACATGACTTTATTAATCGGTCACATAGACGGCTTGGCGCAGTGGCTGAGCGATGGCTACTGCGCTGCGTGTCGCGGGTTCGATTCCCGTACAGATATTCGTGTGGCCTACAGGTAGTTTTTCCGGGTTTGGCTGTTTTTGTATGTAAGTATAAATGATTATAAACGCACCCACTATACAGGAGAAATTCCTAGTGTGGGTTAATGTTTAAAAATATATATGTTTGGGATAGCTGGCTTTTAATAGACAGTACTAAAAGTTACATATAGAAGGCTGTAGACACTGGTCTTCTTCGTAAGACTAGTGCGGCAGTATTTAAAGTTTGGTACGTCCACCGCGTAGTCAGTGGCACCGCAGTGGTCACTTTGACCACATGTTTAGGGGCACAGACTCTCAGAGGGCAGGAGGTGGAGCACGGTTAGCCATAGTACCTTAATGACGACGATTGCGGTTGCGACGGGAGTGTCGGAAAGTTCTAACAGCAAGTCGGCCTGGACGTGGTGTCGGCTGCTTAGCAGGGCGGTGAGCCAGCTGAGCAGCAGGCACTGCACGAGGCGGTGCTGGAACATATCTTGGAAGCCACTCTCCACGGTGGGCTTCGGGGTGGGGTTCATGCTGCTCTTCATCCTCCGTTTCCGACTGATCTTCTTCTGCCGATATGTATTCGTCCTCCTGAAAGCACGTTTTTAATTTTTTTGCGTTGTTTCTGTTCAGGAGTGTTCTAATTCAAACCAATATTATGTATTTATTTAAACTTCATGTACAATAGTGGTGCATACAATGAGGACGGATGTATGTTTGCTACTCTTTCACTCAAAAACTCCTGAATGAACTTTGGCACACAGATAGTTTATAGCCTGAACTAACACATAGAATACTTTTTATCCCGGCAGTACGATCCCGTGGGACATTTACTGAACTGTAACATTTTTTTTTTTAAATTGGCTTACTCTTGACCTCAATCTAGTCCTGAGAACAGAGATGAGGTCGACGATGGAACAAGCTAACCCAAAAGAAACCTACTAACTCGCGACTTAAATAGATTGGAGTCATATGAACATAACATAACCTCCCCTATTCCGCGTATGCTTACGATGCTCAACGTGCTCGTGGAGATCAACCCTGGGTTGGATTTGTTTGCTGATGAATGGAAGACGATAACGTTAGAATGTTTGTGGTTCTGTGAGAAGACCGAGTAAAAGGATTACTTAATTTAGTGTAAATGGCTTATGTTGTACTAAAGCTAAAGCTAAATAAGCTAGTAGGTAATAAAAGTACTGAAGGAAGTACTTACCTCAACTGGTTCTTCTTCTATGTTACTCTGTACATGCCCTTTCAAAAAATGGCGTACAAACAAAACCGAAAAGATTAAACATACTTGTAATAAAAAGTACGTGTACACGACAAGCTGCATGCCGTTTATAATAGCATCTGTGAAGTAATCGTTGAGGAACGACTCAATCTCATCCAACATTTTGTTTTCTGAAAACAGAAAAAATATCTTCGTTGATAGAGCACGCAATAATTATTGCTGGGAAACGACTTTTTTTGGGGAGGAAAAACACGTTTTACGGTAGGACTCAGTGTAGCGCTCTAAAAGCATTGTGCTGATGGGTGCATTGAATAGTACGAGGGTTGTGGGACTATTTAGAGTAAAGTTATAGCATTAAAAACTTTTGAAAATGTTGGAACTTGGACCCTCAATATCTCCGTAACTCGTAAATCGTAATGATGAGGTGAACAAGTGCATTTTGGCTTTGTTAAGGATATATTTACTGATACATAGTTGCATGTCGACAAGATTAGCGCAATTAATTGCAAGTGTGTTAAGAATATTGCGTCGTTGCTGTCAGGCGCGCTTCAAAGAGATGTCAGCAACCATGTAGGGGTCTGCAAGGGCCGATGCCTGCCAGGGCTGTGGGACTGTTCGAAAGAGATACCGTGGCCCTGGAACAGGCAAAGGGCAAAGAAGGAACATGGATGGGTTTTGGTCAGTAGAAGGCTGACACTCCCTTCCGCTCCACCCAGAGCGGGGGGGGGTCATTTGATGATTAGCCAAAGGAAAAAAAAAAAAGGTGAAGTAACTGTGAAAGGGAAAAACAAAGTGGTGGGGTATAAAAGAAAGGGATAGCTATAGCTACCTCCTTGTTTTACACTTAGATAAAGCCATTATAATGCCAGTCCAAAGAATATCGCACAGGCAAAATTAATGTTTTAGAGACACAATTACTTTGCACATCACGCGCTGCATGTAATGAAAAAATTGCAAAGTATTACAAAATTCTGTATTTTTATATATTTGCAAATATTCTTTGTTTTTGCTATGATGTTTTCTGACAGAAACCCCAGTACATACGCTATAATATTGTAACAATATCTGTGTAATTTATTTGTACAACAAAGAAAAGGTACTTACAGTTGAGTTGTGGTAGTATTAAAAAACAAGCCTCGTTAAGGGTGCTTCGGGTTTCGCTCGGTGTAGCACTACGCTTTACCTGAAAGTAAAAATAAAAAAATAAAAAGTAAAAAAGGTTTTGTAATACAGTGTGTATTACAAAACCTTTGACAAAATTGACGATTTATGTGACCCTGTGAAAATCTGGTTCACGAATAACAAAGCTAAAATTTGTAAGGGTGAAGAAAGACCAAACAAAAAAAAAATAATCAAAAGAAAACGAAAACAAAAATACACATTATGCAAGATGTCGATCATGAATCCAAAATTTGGCAGTAACTAGAGGTAACAGTAATTCTCTCTAACTGTTTACATCAACTAATCAACTCAGGCTGAGTTGATGGGTTGATGTAAACAGTTAATCAACTCAGCCTATCAAAATCCACTGCTGAACCAAGCCTCCCTCAAGCTGCACCACAGCGCTCTGTTCTCCTCGTCTTCTGAATCGTCGGCCCACTTAATTATTAACTGTTCACAAAAAATAACAGAAATCATAATGATAGATCAACATTAAACGAAAACAAATACCGTTTTCTGTTGTTCAGGAATAATTTAGTAATTCGGAAGGAATAACAATCGTGCCGGGTGGGAGTGAACGGATTGAAGGTCAACGCATAGGTAGTGCACGGCGCAGGTCCAATCAATCCTCCCGATATGATTTACGGTGTTCAGTTTGCACTACTGACTTAATGAACTATGTACCAATACAAGTTTTGTCAGCCTCAAACGCCTTTATAAAAATGCCATCTAGCGGTAGTCATTAGGAAGCCAACGTTGTTTTAGGCCGTAAACCACCGTAAACGCTATTTGAACGTTACTTCTTTCTTTAAAAAACTAAATATTTGGAAATCATTTACATGTCGAAATACTCAGGAATATGATCCACTTTAAAAAAACTGCTGTTTTATAAGTACAGAGTTACGATAGCTAGTACTTAACTCTTGGAAATTTTAGGAAAAGGATGCCTTATTCCGCAAGGCTCTTCGGAATTTGTCTCATAGGTACTATTTAAATGTTTCACCAGCTGAAACTCGGCCCGTACTGTGTTTTTCAATCCAGCTGCTGTTATAATAAAAAAATTGCAGACAACAGTGTGTGTTCGTGAAACAAACTCAAACTCAAAGCATTTATTTCAATAAGACCGTCATAGCCTCATAGGCACTTTCAACAAACAAAACCACATGTTCAGGTTTGGAAAGCTTTCCAGCAATTATTGTAACAAACCTTGATAGGCCTCGACAGAGATGATCAGTCTGTAATTATGTCAGAAAAAAGATGGATGAAATTATACAAAGTTCAATCTTACAAACATTTATTACCTGCACTCTACAGTTATATGTATACAGGGTGTAAACAGACCCTTCACATAGCCGTCAATCAAGCATTCTGTACATCAAACTATGTAACTTTACGCAAAAATTATTGCTGGGAATCGACTTTTTTTTGTGGGGTGAAAAAACACGTTTACGGTAGGACTCGATGGAAAGCACTCAAAGCATTGTGCTGGTGGGTGGATTGAATAGTACGGGGGTCGTGGAGGTGTGTAAAGTAAAAATCTTACATTAAAAACATGTATTTAAAAACAAACTTGTGAAAAAGTTTTAACTTTGACCCCCAATATTTCCGTAACTAAAAGGTTCCCAGATGTGGTCTAGAACAAAAAAATGATCGCAAAGACGAGAAGAAAAAGTGCTTTTCGGCTATGTTAAGGGTCTATTTAAACCCTTTATAATTAAAACTCAATATTTACAAAAAAAATATAAATTATAGAAACTAACTAACCAAATATAACAATAAAGAACTACATCAATAGGACGCTTAGACGTCAAAGTTTTTTTTAGAAGAAGACTCCCCACTAAGTATTATGTCTGGACATAAAAAAAATTACACGCTTTATTCAAACATTTAGAAGACTAACTTATCCTAATGAGCTCGACAATCGTACATTTTTTATGCAGTAAGCAACATCAGTGATGATGTCTGAACGAGTTTACGTGGATTTAAGGTTCAGATTCAAGGCTCCTAGAAGGCAATTAGCACCAAAACCAATCATGTAGGTACAACCAATCAGCCCCAGATCTTGAATTATTTCGAGGCGGGGCAAAAACTGAAAAATGAAGCCTCCGCCTGACAATATTTTTACCTTTATCATCATCATCATTTCAGCCATAACACGCTTACTGATGGACATAGGCCTCCTGCAAAGAACGCCACAACGACCGGTCAAGCACTGCAGATTTTTAAAATACATGAACGTGTTGGACATATATTTTAATTAGGATAGGACAAGACTATGGTCTGAGACTGACACTGCACCGGCCGCCGCGCGAGAAATCACGATCTATGCTTACGGGCCCCCTTGATTATTTTATTATTTTACTGTACTGCCCGTTAGTAATCGCAAAGTTGCGATAATGCTGAATAGTGTATTCGTCTACCAAGCTTGAATTTGCCGCCCTCTAAATTTGCCGCCCGGGGCACTGGCCCCGGCTTGCCCCCCCCTAGATCCGGGGCTGCAACCAATCTGTAATGTTTTGCTTTGAGAAAGTCGGAACGGAAGTATCAGCAAGAAGTGTAAGTCCTTCTACGCATACTGCATCCGCAACTGCAAGTATCTGACTGCAACATTCATGTTTCCATACTAAGGAGACTTATTCAACTGTGTGTTTAAAAAGCTAGAAACGTTTATCAGCTGCGTACCTACTAGGTTTAATTTAGTGAAGTTTAGAAAGGTCGCTACCTACATCTTTAGAAAAACTATGATTGTTTTAAAGATAGAATTAGAAGTATTGTACGATCACTAAAGTAATGTAAGTTTGTAAATTTTTATAAAATGTAGTCTCATTGAAACACAACCATTTTCATAAAAATAAAACATCAATAATACATAATACGCGGTCTTATCGCATTATTTTCAAACAACCTTACAATACGACTTGAAGAAAATTGTGAATTCCAGACGATTAGTTTTTCTCATAGAACTTAGTTTTAATTAAACGTACTAGTCATCGGTTTATCGAAGTAAAAAAGGCTTATATTATGATGAAATTAATTCATCCACCTTTAAAACTAAAAAGAAGCAGCTTTCACGGATTACTTACTCGATTAATAAAAAAAAAAAAAAACAAAACGAGTCCTGGAGTGGAGGATGCCTATCTGCAAGCATAGAGCGGGGCGCTCCCCAGCACTATAGATCACAGTGACCGGTGAAGGTCACTGGGACCGACTGGATACAGAAGGCGAAGTTTAGAATGTTGTAATTTAGTTAGCAAGAGGCCCATGCTCAGATATGGGCTGCGAGAGGTTGATTTTTAGTTGGCGCTGCCGGCTTTGGTCAGATGTATGGTCGGCAGCGAGAGTAGTTGGGAGGTAGTAGCGAGATCACTTCCTCGTAGAGGAAAGTGGAGCCGGAACGAAGACTCCTTCGCAGACATAATCCGTCGCTGGAGGACGGGTGGGCGTAGGTGGCGCCACGGCAGCTTGATGCCGCCTTAATAAGAGGCAGCGGGCGATAGTTCGGGGAAACTACCGTCTGCATTGCACGAGCTCATGTGAGTCGGGTGACCGGACATCACCAAGGAGCGAGGCGAAAGCCACCGCTGAAGGGTCGCGAACTTCATGCAACGCAGTTCTCCAAGAAAAAATCAGATAGTTGGCAAAGACGGCGGAGTTTTAGTGGGTGTGATCCCACATCACACCGCCCTCGGGACTGTCGGGTATGCGGAGGTCTCCGCCGGAAAAAAATAGGTTGATTTGTAGTAGGAAATCTATGAAAGCTTCTCCTTTGAAACTGAAAAGTTAATCTGAAATCCAATTGCATAGCTCACGCAAAATCGGAATTTTAATTTTAAAGTGTTTAATAAAGCTTCATAAATTTGAAAAATCAGGCTGCTCGACTTGATGACTGTTGAACTGTCAAAACGAAAGGGATTGCAATTGTGAGTGTATTACGCAATTAGACTGCAGGTTTGGTTAGAACATTGGCATCGCAAGATGTGAAGCTGCGTGGTCGTCGGTTTCTTGTGTTGTACCTTTGCCGGTCTTGTAACTGTAAAAGAAGAAGATTAATTTAGTAGTCAGGTTCTAAGCAGCGACTTTCAACCAACGGCTCCATTGGCTTCTATACTAAGGAACTACAGGGGTCTGAAAACGAGTGAAGTTTTACATACTATAACTGAATTTCAAATAGTCCTATGATGCCTGTACTTTGTATACACCAATAATGCAATGTTTTGCGTGTTTTAAATACACAAAAAGGCCGTTTCCCAGCACTAATACCTGCTCAGTGTTACTTGATTTGATGTGCAGAATGCTTGTATGACGGCTACGAGATAGGTCTTGTTACACCCTGATTGAAGTGATTCCATTTCTAGCATAAGTAGGTAATTTAGTTTTGATTTTTTTAGGTTACATTATTTCCGAACGAAAATAATCTTCATCTGTTAGTAACCCAAGTGAGTGCAGTCATTTTAGGTGGTAATTTCTGGGTGTCACACCTGAATTCTCCGTAGGTAGGAACACACCCACTTTCTGCTAATAATGTTTAAGTTCGATGGGGTGCGCTGATGGGATTTGTCCAGAATGAATGACAATAATTGCAATAAGCCATTAATTGTGCACAAATCCAGGCTCCGGGCTGCTCACAGCTTCCAAGACCGAACCCAGGATCCCTTCCGGAGCAGTCGCACTTCCACAAGACCACTGAGGCAGTCAAACAAATATTCAGAAGATCTGAAAGTCGAACCCGCTACTTGTAGCTCAGAAGCTAACAGATCAACCGCTCAGTATTGACATTGATAAACTTACCTTAAACAGTCCACACGGGCGAACTCCTGCGTCGACGAATCGTGCTTGTGTAAAGATAACCAAGCTTTGGGAGTTCTTCCTGAAAACATTGTTAAAAGATATTCGTTACCATATGTAATCATTTGTAAAAATCTTGCAAAATTCATAACACAGGTACGCATTGATCAACCCACGTATAAATAAACATATGAAATACGCGGATATACTACAACAAAAAAATTAAAAATAACAAATGTGAAAAATATTATTGTTGTGATGACACTGGCAGCTTTTCACGAATGTCCTCGTGCCTACCGGCGTGTCAGCCACCTAGGTATCTATATTTATAAAATGGTAAACTGACTGACTTACTGACTGGGTGATATATCAACACACAGCCCAAACCGCTGGTCCTAGAGACATGAAACTTGGAGGGTGTGTTCTTTGTAAAGAGAAGGTTTCCACTAAGAAAGGATTTTTGGGAATTCCATCCGTAAAGGGGTAAAATAGGGGATGAAAGTTTATATGAAAGTCCGTCAGTTTTGAAGTTAGATCTTCAAATTTTGTGTTTACGCTGATGATTGAAAATTAATTTATACGTGTCTCAGCGTTTTTGATAATTCTACCCCCGAAGGGTTAAAAAGGGGGATGAAGGTAAGTAACTATATTTGTTCGGGTGGGATATTTTTCGACATCCACGCGGGCGAAGCCGCGGGCAAGAGCTCTATAAGATTTAAAAGAAACAAATAAGTAAGTACCTTGATCGCTAAGTCCATATATGCAATTTCGAACATTTCATTCGTAATTTTTGGTATCATCCAGAGAGCGGGCACTCTTGCGAAGGTGAGCATGGGTTCTCGTATCCAGAACGCCAACGTGACCTCCGTTATAATAATCAGGGACGTCATAATAACCGCCCTTTTCACCATTTCAACTATTATTGCAAAAGTAAACATTGTGGCGTGGTGTGTTGTAAAGATGTGCGGGGAGACCTGTAATGGGAAAAGTAAAAAAAGTAAGTTTCATATTCAGGTTAGCAAACCCGCAAGAATTCCTTTTACTTTTTCCTACAAAGGGCCGATTTTTAAATCTTAAATGTATTTAATCTGAGGAATCAGAATTGCGGTTTGAAAGCTTGGCATAGAAAATTATGTGAATTCGTCTTATTTATTCTTCAGATAAAAGTAATCTGAGGAATAAAAATTCAGCCCTGGATATTATTAATGCGAAAGTGTGTTCGTTGATATTTTGTTCTCCTTTCAAGTAAGAGCAGAACAAAAGATCGACATGATTTTTTCTATAGAAATAAGTTAAGGGGACAAGCTTTTTTATCCCGAAACATACACGGTTCCGGAGAAAATCACCAAATAAATACCATGAAACTGAGTCCGTCGCATATAGCTTGATTAAAAAATAATACTTGATACCATAATTGTCGTCCTCACACTTGCAATTGCTTATTTCAGAAGCATATTTCTGCAGTTGCATCTTCTATAGCGCAGCATAAAGGATTCAGTGCCCAGACCATGACCGTGCTAGCCATATCAGACAAAGAAAATTCTAGACCGTTCCGTCACCGACCAATATTTTTTTTTGCACGCTACGTGATACGCGACGGCATAAAAGTGTTTCAAAATCAAATTCAAAATATTTTATTTCACATAGGCCTCGATGGGCACTTATAAAACGTCGACAAAAAGGTGCACGGTTCGGGTTGGTCGTTTCCTATGGAGAAGGACCGGCAAGAAACTCCATGGTTTGGTTAATCAAATACCTTTATAGCGTGCTGCAAGTAGTGGGTGGACAACCACAGGTTGAGGTTATGGTGACTCGAAGGACGAGCTCGTACCTCCGCTCGCCGCCACCAAACTAAATTCCTCCTGAAAACACAAATTAGGCCGCTTGTACACGCTAAGAAATTTGACCGTGTCTGCTGCAGATAGGACCAATTCATCATGTACACGACAAGAATTTTGTCGGATCTAGGCACGAAAATTTACTACGCGCGTCAGGTCTAGCGTAGAGAGATGTTTTCTTGGTCAGCGCCGAAGCAGTGTGTAGAAACGACGCGACGCTTTTCTTAGCGTGTACAAGCGGCCTTATACTCAAGTAAATATTCTTTACTAAGCAACCTTTACTTTAATTAGAAAGTTGTTAGTGTCCGACCGAAAATGGTTTTATTTCGACGAAACGACTTTTATTTTCAAGAGAACGAAAATATTGTGTGTGTTCGTCCATAGGATTTTGTTTGTAAAAGTAAAGTAAATACAGGGTGAATCCTTTATTCCTTGAATTTAACCATTAAAACGTAAATCACGCAAAAAAAATAAAAACTAAATCTGAAAGGCATTAAAAAAACAATCTGATAAGCGAGAAAAAATAATTTATCAGCTTTCTCTCTGTTATTGCGCTTTAATTTGTTGGATGGATTTTCTATAAAAAATCGTATTGTTTTGTCGTAATTTTGCTTTTTAAGTTAATTCGACCGAAAATGGAAATTTTGAGCGAAAATTGCCAGAAACCGGAAATAATCACACGTAAACTGAAAATTTTAGGATTAAATCTCACCCAATACCTCCAGTTACAAATCATTATCATCTACCGCCTGTAGGAATCTTCGTACGACAAAAACACACCGGTCGGCATAAAGAGAATCACAAATAAAGGACTTACCGAAGACTGAAACTTTAATCACAGAATAAATGTTTATTAATTTAATTCTTAAATAACAGTAAGTACTTACTTGAGTCTGTTATGCTACTCTCGGTTCACAATTAATTCGGTTATAATAGACACGCCGAACTGCGTCGCGAAGGACCAATCGATCATCTCTGGAGTTATATATTACATATGCACTAGACAGGTGCAGATACACTAGAATCAGGCAAGTACCATCTAAAGATGTTCCCACAAACACGCCGCCAGCGTTACCATCAATTTTCACTTTTAAATCGCTTTAGTCATTAATAGTTCGTTGACAGCGTGCAGCGGTAGTGCAGTAGGGCTTTTGTGGGTGCACCTTTACTTTAAATAAATGGCAATATTAGCACTTTCTACCAAAAAAACAGCTTCCACAGTGATGGTGGGCTCATAAGCTGTCCTTAAAAATTGGCGATTGGTGGACCTCGACATGAAAAGATGCATTGTAATGCTCCATATTATCATCATCATTCGCTTGCCCGTATCCCAATTTACCTTGTCTTATTATTCCATACTTCTCTATTACTCGTCATCTGGTCAGACACCAAGGAGAATTTATTTGCATTATAATGCTCCATAAATGTATCAAGGCTGGCAACACTGTATTTAGGTCAATCCACACTGAGCCACCCTTCAATTTTTTACACTTTTATAACATTATGCAACAGTGGACAACAAAAGAATGAGTGGAGCGAAATGTATACACCTATAACGAAGTCTGGGTCAGAACCCAGAATTTAGGTGGGGTCAAATAATGAAATGATCGGGTCAGACTTGGTCCTATTGAAATGTTTGTGAATGCAATCACCCCTTTAAATATTTACGTAATTATTATTACCTAGACTTTATCGTAGAAAGCGATGCTGATAGCGAGTAGAGGTGCTCTAATAATAAGCACAAGACTTTTTCTCCTTTTCGCATCGACGAGAAATTAAGCTACTTTGAGACACTTTTTTATTATTTCTTTTATTAATTTCTCTAACACATAATTTACATTTTTAAATATGTAAACAAACAAAAAAAACAAACATTAAAACACACATACATACATATGTACACACATTCATTTTAATATGTAAAACAAACATTTAAAAATGTAAAAAATTGTAGCCCACCGGTATCGGGAACAGGGTCCAAGCTATCGCGGTCAGGGCTCCAGAGCCTCCAGAACCTCAAAACAATACGAGCCGTGCCCAGGAGTACTGCTTTCTGAATCAAGCCCTTGATCCAGCTACCTAACGGGAGCCTCCTCAGGTTTTGGTCGAGGCTCTTGGCAATTAAGCCATGGGCGGATACGACTATCGGCACAATGATCGCTGAGTCCACATCCCACATGTCGACAACCTCGCGAGCCAAGTCAATTATTTTATTATTATGGGCCTGATGTGTCCAGCAGGATAAAGGCCTTTCTTCCCTCTTTCCATTTTTCTCTGTCTTTGGCTATTTGGGACCAATCATTTTGGTAAGAGTCCAGCTCGTCGAGTCATATTCTTCTGGGCCTACCGCGTGGCCGGATTCTGTTATTTGGAATCCAATCTGTGGCCACTTTCGCCCAATTTTAAAGCGATATGCGGCAGATGTGGCCTGCCCAGATCCAGTTTAGACATTTGAGACATCTGTTATAAGAAAATAGATGAACATTATGGTGGGTTGAAATAATACAGAAAAGCTTAGTTTTTCAAACATTTATTACCACCCTGTTGAGTAGTAAGTCTGGACATTTATACACCATCATCATTCTCAACATTTCAGCCGAAAGACGTCCGCTGCTGGTCATAGGCCTCCCCCAAGTGTCGCCACATTGAACGATCCCGTGGGAATCGCATCCAGCGGATCCCCGGAACCTTCACCAGGTCATCGGTTCAACTAGTGAGAGGCCTTCCAACGCAACGTCTTCCGGCTCGCGGAGTTTTCGGCCCCATGGGGCATCCGTTCTGCGAGCAAAGTTCCCTGCATTTATGCACACTTAGATATTATTAAAACATTTAAAACTGAGCTTAACAGTCTTACATTTATAAAGAAGTGCAATTGAATTTACTTAAAACATGAAATGGGATCATTCTGCTGTGTATGAGGTCATACAACGTGGGTCGTATGTCGTTCAGGTATCAGTTATTTAAAATTATACCTTATCTATGTAGTTACAGAAAGGAATATCAATGTAATATAAGTTAGCACGTTAAAGGCAGTTCAAGCTCGGATCCAAGGCTCTCAGTCAATAAGGAACACAGGTCAACAAGGACCAAGGACTGATTGTTTTGCTCTGAGAAGTTCCGAGGGTATCAGCGAGTCCAATCACCCTAGGATCCGTGCCTTTTGCTGCAATATTCATGTTTCCATACTAACAAGTCTAAGTACTTTACGTTTAACACTTACTGGGTTTAATTGAGTGATAGGTTGGCTATAATTACGATAACGATTAGGCAAATAGGCACCTAATATACAGGGTGTAAATAAACAGACCCTTCACGAAGCCACCTACCAAGCATTCTGTAAATCAAACTAAGTAACTTTACGCAAAAATTATTGCTGGGAAACGACTTTTTATTTGGGGTGAAAACTCACGTAGACCAGGTATTACGGTAGGACTCGATGTAACACACTCAAAGCATTGTGCTGATAGATGGATTAAATTGTACTGGGGTCGTGGAGGTGTTTAAAGTAAAAATCTAACACAAACATGTATTCAAAGAAAATCGTTAAAAAATTGACTTTGACCCCCAATATCTCCGTAACTAGAAGTTTCCCAGGTATGATAGAAAAGAAAAAAAATATCGAAAATACGGGGAGAACAAGTGCCTTACGGTTATGTTAAGGGTCTATTTATACCCTTTAGGTAACAAGTATTATACGATAACTAATGTATAAAGAAATATATAAGTTTGTATATTTTTATAAAATAAAGTTCTGAAAAATTAAGCTCTCAAACACAACCACTGTCGTCAATACTGTTTTTGTCAAAATTCCGATGAAGATACTGATACGATGATAGCAATCAGTGGCGAAGTTTCCATACAACTTGATTCCTACAGGCTTCCCTTTGAAAATGGCACAGTCAGTATTCTATAGACAAATAATATAATCACATTTAAAATATGTTCTCCGGCTTACCTCTTACAAGAATTGACCCTTCACTACTGATAGCAATAAATTAATTATTGTTATGCCAAAGTAGGTACTCGAGAGTATATTAAAGTGTATTAAAAAATGTTTGAAACATACTAGAGATACTTTTTTTAAATATGAATACCTTTATTTGTGACCCACCTACAGCAACAATAAACTAATATTCTGTTATATTTAAAAAACAAAAAGAGTTTTTCTCATTCCCGAACAGAAAACCTACATTTTCATTTTCATTTTTTTTTTATTTATATATATTAAAAAAATATATAAGCATCTACCTTTAAAACTAAAAAAACAGCAAATTTCATAGTTTATTAACTTATTCGACAGAAATGAGTAAGTAATCTACGAATCTTCGAAACCAATTATTCTGGGCCTAAATTGCAAAACTCACTCACAATACCCTTCATTTTGAAAGTAATTCACGTTCCTTTGCTTCATATGTTTGAAGGAGTCGTCTCCTTAACCAAGTAGGTAAATAACGTGTAGAATAATGTTAAGCTGTAGTAAAATTGAAGCATGTAAAATACTGGTATTCAGCTGCATCTGGTTAGACTGGAAGCCGACCCCAACATAGTTGGGAAAAGGCTAGGCAGATGATGATGAAAGGTAATTGCGATTGTGATGTTTCCTGTGTAAAAAAAAATATGATTGTATTTAGTTCGTCAGTTAGATTATTGAAAAATATTGGATACGTATTTTTTGGTTCATCAAATCAATAAAAATTGACGAAGATAAAATGCATCAAAGATCATGAGTGGGGGGCCTGTGACGTCACTTTTCGGTAAAAAGTCAGTACACTTTACTTACAAGTATGACGTCACACGAGTTTTCAACGCACAGTATCGTCTTCATTTTTAGTTCACGTGAAAAAATAAAAAATACGTGTCCAATATTTTTTGGAAATCTATCTGACGGGCTAATTAGATTTTGTCAGGAAACATCCCTATTAGGCTGTCTTAGTAATAACATCGTTAGATGAGACGCTGCATGGTTGCCGGTATGTTGTGTTCTTCCGCTGCTGGTCTGGATCCTGACAAAAAAGAAGATTTATTCAGTAGCCAGATTTAAAAAAGCGGCCAAAATCCAAATAATATAAAACCTTAGAATTTCTTGGAGGGGTCGGTAGAGATGAAAATATATACCCTATAGTTAGGTAATACACCCTTTGCAAGTCAAATAAGGACTATATTTAAGTCCCATGTAAGTAAAATGACCACAAATTTCAGATATTCCAAATGGAAAATGAAATTTTGCTCGACCTGGGAATTGAACCTAGTACCACAAGCTTAGTAGTCACACTTCCGGCCGCTGGACAAACGAGGCAATCAAACAAATATTCGTTCCATGTGGAAGTCGAACCCGGGACTTGTAACGCGGCACAGATTGGTGAAATTTTAAACAAATGAGCAGTCCATGCAAAAAAGCAATGCAACATGTAATGTAACACAATAACAATGGCTAATCTGTCACAACGAGTGTTACATTTAATGTTACGCATCTCCAGTTTGTACCATATCAGATTAATATTGGTCGGTTGGCGCAGTGGCTGAGCGATCGGCTGCTGCGCTGCGTGTCGCGGGTTCGATCCCCGCACGGAACAAATATTTGTATGATCTACAGGTAGTCGTTCCGGGTCTGGCTGTTTGTGTGAGTTTAAATGTTTGTAAACGCACCCACGATACAGGATGAAATTCCTAGTGTGGGGCAACGTCCTTGTAAAAAAAAAAAAAATATTACTGAGGTAACTGTGGCATGGGTCTTGATGAATTTACCCTAAATAGCACGCCCATCCGCTGATCTCCTCCTGGGCCTAGGATCCTGGCTGTTGTAAATATAACCCAGCTGCGGGCACTCCTTCTGAAGTCACGTAAAAATAAAGAGAAAGATTTAGTCACCTGCTTCCTTCACACTTTAATACTTCCCTCCTGACTCCAACTGACTGACTGACTGACTGACTGACTGACTGACTGACTGGGTGATATATCAACACACAGCCCAAACCGTTGGCCCTAGAGACATGAAACTTGGAGGGTGTGTTCTTTGTGAAGAGTAAGTATCCACTAAGAAAGGATTTTTGGCAATTTATTTATAATTATTTAACACCACACTGCGCTCCGAAACACAAATTACTGACGATGCTCAAAAAGCCACTAAGCTAAAGTGGGACTGGGCTGGCCATGTCTGCCGCATGCCCGACGAGCTGTGGACCAAAATAGTTAGTAGGCGACGCGGTAGATTTCGCAGGAGATGGTGGGACGAGCTGGACAAAACCAACGAGCATTGGTCCACATTGGCCCTGGATCGAAGAATTTGGAAGCCATTGGGAGAGACCTATGCCCAGTAGTGGGATGCCACCCCCTGTGGGAAACGAGCCTCGGCTTAGGGCGTCGCTGGGAAGGGTAGCAAAGGGTGTGCGATCATCATTTAGGGGCTGATTTAAAACTATTGGCTCAGCATCGCGAGCTAGCTCGAGCTAGTGTCGGGATGGCAGACTTTGAGCAGGACAAAAAAAAAAAAAAAAACCCTGGTTTTTGATTGGCAAAAATATTCAAAAACCCTTTTTCTTACACCTAGTGTCTATAAATGTTAGAGAAAACGAGCATTAATAAAATAAACAATTTGTACCTACCTTGTTCACTGATTCAAAAATATTCAAGAACCGAGTTTTACTTACAACTAATGTCTATTAATGTTAGAGCAAACGAGCATTAATAAAATAAACAATTGGTACCTACCTTGTTCACGGCCTCACAAAGGAAGTAGTTCGTAACTTTCGGTACCATGCACATTGTGAAAATTCTGCACATGCCAAACATGACGGTCTCGCATTCTATGTACCTCAACATAGCATCCGATATCGTGTACAATAAGAACATAACGACAATCCTCTTCAGCTCCATAACTACTAAAGGAAACATCTTAGATTGCTGAACTGAAACGCCTGGACTTAGTTTCGGTGAGTTGCTTGCAGGGCCTGAAAGAACCTGTAAATAAAAAAAATACCATCGCTGTGAATGAAGTAACTTCCTTTCTATTGATAAAAGTGCAAAATTAACACATAAAAATGCACGGTTAAGTATTATTAACCCATAAAAATGCACGGTTAAGTATTA
The DNA here is from genome assembly GCA_963082995.1 of Noctua comes. Classification (NCBI taxonomy): domain Eukaryota; kingdom Metazoa; phylum Arthropoda; class Insecta; order Lepidoptera; family Noctuidae; genus Noctua; species Noctua comes. Next base: position 9,800,706 of record OY720288.1, read on the forward strand.
TTAACCCATAAAAATGCACGGTTAAGCATTATTAACCCAAAAAAATGCACGGTTCCCATGAAAATCGCCGTGCAGGTGAAACTTAATCTTTCAACATTGTTTTCTAAATGTAATTGCAGAAAACGTATTGTTATTGGTCACCACCTGTTAAAAATTCTTATCGCATTTAAATTTTGCGTCGTCTATACAACGGCGGATCCAGCTATCATGTCAAGGTCACATAGTTGAGATCTAGTCATGACAGGCTCGAATTCGATTACAATAATAATTCAAATTAAGAAGAAAGTGTTTATTGCTATATGTCAACATATATTTACTTAATAAAATAAAAAATAAAAAATAAATATAATTTTTTCCAGTTCATGGGGGTCATGAAACCCATGACCCCCCGGATCCGCCCTTGCGTCTATAGCGCAACAATAAGAAATAAATGAAAAATAAAAACAACTATCTAGGCATTACCTGCGTATATTATAATAGTCGACCAATACACGCAGTTGAATACGTAGACTGCACTTAATAATTAGAGATTTATTGTTACCATAGTTTTTTTTTAATGTCAATCTAGACCTTAACAGACAAGGTCAAAGCACACTCATACACACCTATAAGTAGTATTATTTTTTTAATAATAATATACCTTTAAAGCAGGCTGGACACCACTCACAACTCTGCCATTGAACTAGCCTCCTACTGGAAACGCAAAATACATGCGTTACATACTAATAAAATAAAATACTCAATTTCAACTTTTTGGAAATAAATCTTTGCTGACTTGACACTGTTGACAAACAAACACACACTAGACATCGTTACGAATATCACAATTATACAACCTACCGAAAACTGAGATTAAATTATCAAAATATCTAGATTGTAATTCATTCAATAGGTAGTTTAATGAAAGTACATACCTTAGTCTGTTTTCCAATGAATACGGTTACAAGAGAAACAACTAACTGCGACACAAACGACCAATCAATAGTCTCCATAGATATACATAGTTGTCAAAAGAATCTTTTGGTACGAGGCCAAAATAGGAACTAACACCGCCAGCTTAATAATCCAATACATTTCACAAAGTGTTTTCTAACAGCGCCCTCCTGACAACTCAAGCACCAAAACACCCTTGTAACACTGTAATACACATTTATTGCACACTAGACAGGTGCAGATAGACCATACAAATAGATTTAACAAGTACTACCTAAAGGTGTTTTCACAACCTCGCCGACAGCGCCATAAATTTTCATTTTGAAATCGCGTCAGGCAGCAAACAGTTGTGATTATTTGATAGCAGTTCTTTGGGGCTTATGTGGATGCACCTTGACCTTTACTTCATTCGCTATCCACTTCTAAAAGCGCCATCTACATAAAAGCAGCTTGCACAGTGTGCATCTGTAATCTTCAAAAACTACTACGTTAGATGTTGCAATCTATATAGACCAATCCAGCATAATCCTACTAGAGATTTTTGTAACAGTATAACATATCCGTCCCCTTTTAAAATAATACCAACGCAGAACAAACATTATCCAGACGATAATTTACATTTTCATTTACTTGCTGCCTTAATATACTAAATATTCCTACTACAACAGTAGAAATGGCAGTACATTATGGCAACACTGTATAAGAGCAAGCCTACAACTCCATTCCCAGCGCCCCTACACTTTTCTGAACTGCATATAGCTGTACCTACTTTGGCGAGACCATTATGCAATACAACAAAAGGCTGAGAGAAGCGATATGTATAGTTAAGGTATACCTATAGTTAAGTCTGGGTTGTGATTAGGGCATACTATTATAGAATAAATAAAAGGACTCGGTCCTTCAGTACGGCGCGCGGCGTTGAGTTCTGGGGTCAAGCTGCAGACTGGGAGCGAGCCTTCAGGATGCAGAAGCGTGCCGTGACAGCCATTACACGATCACCATGGGATACTACCGCGAAACCAATTTTTAAGAACTTGAAATTATTATAACCCAGAAAAACCACTCATGTAAAATACTGGTATTCAGCTGCATCCTGTTAAACTGGAACTGACCCGAACATATTCGAAAAAGGTTGAGCAGATGATGATAATATTACCCAGACGTTAATGTTCAAGGCGATGGAAGTGTCGAATCAAAATCAAGGTGGTGTAATAATAAGCAATCAGTTTATTAAATAACATAAATCATTAAAAAAATGAGCTAGTTTATGATACGTATGATGAAAAAAAAAACGAAAATGTGAGTAAAAGACGAACCAAGTGCTGGTCCACACAAAGATAGAAAAGGAAAGAACGTAACTGTAAATCCTATCAGGAAACAAAAACAAAATATAGAAGAAAAAGCCAATAAACAAAACAATTCGAAATCTCTTTATTCATTCAAACCATAATTTTTTACAGCTTAGGAGAGCCGATATCACCGGCTTTCACCAGACGGAGGACCACGAGACCCTGACAGCCTCCATTCCTCGGCTTTTTCACATAGAGAGTATCGAACTTATCCATTTTCCTTCCCAACTTAGCTTCGATAATCGTTATCTCCTCAGCAGGAAACATATGGCGAGCGATAGCCAAGCATTGCAAACGACCAAATAGCGACTCAACTTGGTACATTTTCGGAATTCTGAAGTTATTAGATGTCCCGATGTTAGTTACCGAGCCATCTACAATCTCGTCCTCGTATTCATCCTCGAAATTCTCCGAGAAAACGTTGTTCCCTCTTGCAGGCTCTCGTTGAGTTGCATCATTTCCCGCCGCAAGTTTCGAAGCTGGGTCATCACTTGACCAGGATCCAGTTTTGAACAGCTCATCTGGCATGTAACTCGTGAAAGATCTGTAAAATAATAAAAGCATTTTTGAATCGCTAGCTTTAATCTAATTGAATGTTTCCATTCAAAACGCGAGCTTTTACGAAACAGTAACACCCTTCACTCTCTTGTTATAATTATAAGTTCACTATTGTGCCATTGCTCGCCTGACATATGGTTGTCAGACTTGGTCACTGAGAAAGGAAGACGAAGAAAGTATTGCTACCTGCCAACGTAAAATAGAAAGGAGCATGTTTAGTCTAAAACTATCAGATAAGGATGTATGATAGTTTTAGACTAAACAACATCGAAAGAAACAAAAATAATGTGAGGAAAAAAACAAGATTACTGAGGTGGCATTGGGCAGGACACTGTAGGATGAATAAACATTTAACAGAATGGGACCCAGGAGGCAGGAAAAGGAAAAAAGGGAGCCCAAGTAAAGGGTGGCCCTATGGATGCGAGAGGCGCGCGAAAGAGATGAATGAAAAGGTTTAAGGGACCCCCTACAGGCGACTACTACTAATATAAATTAACATTATATACACCGTGACATTTTAGTCGTCTTACAAAGGTGGTCCACTCAATGTACCCGACATAAAATAGCTCTAGGCACGATTTTATTTATTTACCTACCATAATAGGTACAAACAAAATAAATAAAACATTAAAATAAAATTATGAAACATCCTGTTAATGATGTTTATTGACTTGAGAGATTGTGTTTTAACTACGTAATGCGTCATAATACAGAATTAAAAAAATGTTTTTAAATTAGTAAAATCTCATAAATATCTATTTTCATTTTATGAATGTTTAGTGGATACATGATGGCTGCCGTTGTAAGACGACTAAAAAGTCACGGTGTATACATACATAATTATACATGTAATCATACTAATCATAATACCTATATGTACTATTATAAAGAAGATCAATCTTATGTCTAGATTTTAATGGTAGTAGTAAATAAAGGCTATTTTTATTTTATTGTGCCTTTGCGAAGTAATTAAAATCTAGACCAGAGAGCAGCAGAATATTCAAAGGTAAATAAATTATAACGCAATTTGCTAGGCACCTACATTCGCTGTAGCCGATTGGGAGAATAACATCACGACTGTATTCTCGTAAAGGGTAGACAGGTCTATGTTTCACATAGGTAGGTACATTTCGCCAGTGAATTTCCTAATAGAATAAAAACTAAATTCCGACTACTGAAAAATCACGCTATAAAAAGTATGAAACAAGAAAATATTCTCATCTGAAACTGTTATGTACAAACTATTGGATTCATCGATTAATGTCAGATTCTAGAAATGCAAGAGGAGTTTATAACGCCAGATTCTATGAATGCCAGATACATTTTATCGTCTATTATAATTAAATAAACAACTTACACGTAAATATATTATAATGTAAGTATTCAATCAATATTCACCGTGATTTTCAGAGGATAACCGTGGTTTAAACCAAAAAGGTAGTCATAATGATTATTAGTCTGACTGCTATATTGGCCTTGCTAACAAAATAAGGTAATAAATTAAGTTCCTACTTACTTTAAGCGCAGGTTAGGCTGCTGGTGTGCGGTATCCTGGCTCGAAGGACCAAGACTCGGGTGGCGTAGTGCTTCGGCGTTGTTGCTGGTGTGCCGCGGCGGCGGCGGGTCGGCACGCGACACTCACGAAACCGCGGGGAAAGCACTAAACATAACTCCGCCTGAAAACACAAATAAATACATGGTCTAAGTATTGGGAACGAAAAAGATATGATCTATAAAAATCAATTGCCACAATATGTATGACGGAGCATCATTCGAGTACGGCTCGACCGATTTGGTTGATTTTTTTATCGTGTTCGTAATTGTTATGACACGTTTTGTATGAAAGAAAATGTTTTTTTTTTGTTTCAATATTAGTACGTAAATGGCACCCGCGCGAAGCCAGGGCAGGTCGCTAGTTTTTCTATAGAAATATGTAAGTGACACCGTATTGTTTATTGTTAGAAATTAATTTTAACTCTACATAGCTCTAGTACGAGTATAGTAGTGATAAGCGTGAGTTGTCCAAAAAAATATTTAAAAAAACTAGGTACGAGACTAAGATTTAGAATCACATCTCCTACGATTCCCTATCGGCAAATAAACAACAATCAACAAGTTACAACGCTCAAAAACTAAAAGAAAACACAAATTACATACCTTTTTCCAAGTTGATAACGATTGGAGATCAGAATTACGAACACGGAAGCTGTCACGATAATTAATCGCGATTGCAGCTAAGGGCGAGGCTCCAGTCCTGCAATGCGCAGGTCCTGCATATTTATATATTTTGTACAGGCACAGTCTGCCACGGACATTAGGATATGTTTGATAGCGTCATAAATTACGAGAGACGGCGTAAACTGATGTTATGCGTATTACTCATGAATGTTTACCGAGAGCATTTGAAGTATTTTGCGTTAGCGTGCAATCCTATTTGTGTTATGCAGTGTGTAGTATTTTACACGCATAGTTAGGAACTATACATGGCTTTATACCAGTAAATTAAATACATAATCACGAACTAATAATGACTCATTCTCGCTTTATTAAAAGTTGCACTTACGAGACTTTTAAAACACTTTTCAAAGTCGGAATTCTACAAAAAAAAATGGCAAAAAAAAAATAGGTATAATTTACACCAAAAAGTTATGATGTCATACAAAAGGCTGACCCATAATAAGCTGTACTTATTAAACTAATTAAGAATGAAAGAAATATTGCTCAGCCGTAAAGTTTTCTCATATTTGGTTCCTATAGCAGTCCTGGACTTTAAAGACACCAAAACCACTATATTCTTAGATATAAAAAGAAGGTACTTACCTGCATAAGCTTGTCCCCAAAAATAGCCCTGCACTTAATAGGGATGTTTCCTGAAAAAATCTAATTAGTCCGTCAGATAGATTTCCAAAAAATATTGGACACTTATTTTTTATTTTTTCACGAAAACTAAAAATGAAGACGAAACAGTGCGTCGAAAACTCGTGTGACGTCATACTTCAGTGCACTTTTTACCGAAAAGTGACGTCACAGGACTCATGATCTTTGATGCGTTTTATCTTCGTCAATTTTTATTGATTTGATAAAACAAAAAATACGTATCCTATATTTTTCGATAATCTAACTGACGGACTAAATAGAATCATATTTTTTTTTACACAGGAAACATCCCTATTGAAACACCACTAGCTTATTCTTGTCACCAAATTATACTTTTATAAAATATCTTTATTTCTCCAAAAATCATTTTTCTTTCATTTATTTTCATTTTTGCTCTTCAAAAATAAGTATTGTAACTTAGGTAATGACCGGAGCGATTGATGCACACAACTGGGCATTATTTTAATTATATTAGTATTAAAAGTTATCCTTGAGTTGCTTCAACGGATAACTAAACGCGACAGAATCAAACAAAAGTAGTTTGCTACGTTTTATAAGAGAACAAAAGTGGCGCCACCTGGTGTCACTAACAGAAAACATGACATCTCGCCTGTGTTCTCCATACGGGTAGGCAAAGGTACACCTGGCATATCGGCCTGGCATATCGCCAGAAAATCTGTCTCAAATGAATGGAAAATAATAGTCAAAGAAAGGCAAAGGTTCTTTCTTCATTATTCATCCATCAATATCTTGATCATCCTATCGGATGGTATAATAAACGCGTAGGAAATTAGGGATATCTAGACCAGCTGTAAGATTAGTGTCCTTACTTTTTTCCTAGCTTTTACTTAATGCAGAAACAACTAACAAAACTTGCAAAACTTATGAGCACTGTCGGAGTCTTGATGCGAACCTATGTGGGACCGTCCCACGTTGGTTCGCATTAAGACTCCGACGGCATAACCTGCATCAACATCCGACCCTGCATAACATAATTAGTCTATTTTCCACAGCAGAACTCTCGGTAAAGAAATTATATTAAAATAGATGCAGCCCACTGCCCAGCATTCTCCAGCCTTCATTTATTTATTAAATTCATTAGTATCTCTTCTTCTTTCATACTTCTCTAGATAACAATTCAGTAGCCCATCCGTCTTTTGTTTGCACTTACCCTACTCGTATGTCCATACACAATTACACATTCACACTCAAAACTCCTCCTCGTTTTCCTTAATCATGACATATACGCTGCCCTTCATCTTGAAACCTTCCTTTTGTCAGATTTTTTGTCAGCCATGAAAGGAAGGGCGTTGCCCCCAAAAAAGGTACACGGCATTTTGCATGCCAATTATACCTAGGATGTTTCTAGGTCTACATAGACTTGCATAATATAGCACACTGCGGATTATCGATCGGTAGTTGTGACATGCGCGTTGCATGAGTTCGGTGGGCGTTGCACCAATCCGCCGTGCACCGCCCGGCGCCGCACGCTGCAGTGCCGCACTGCGCCACCGACCGCCGAACTGAGCGCCACGATTTACCGTTCAGTCCTGAAATCCGCGAGCAGCTTGGTGATTTAAGAAGGTAGGTGTCTTTCTTTGGTCTTACCCTCATATTATAGTGGTGACATTGTTTTACAGTAAATTAAACAGTGGTTTCAGATGAAATTAACTTCATATTATAAGGCCCCGCACACCTCTGGCCCTTGGTTCTTTGGTGGAAGTTTCAGTTATACCTCATCTGTTCTAGTAACATTGGATTTTTCGAGAATCCAAGAATCAGTAATTATTACTCCCCCCCTCCCCCCCCCCCCGCCCCGGCTCTTTTCTAAATGCAATGCGTCTAATGCTTTTTTGTCTTTCTTCGGCAGCTAGCAGCGTGTCCTCGCTCCGCCGCCGCTGCTGCGTGTCGTGCGGAGCGGGGAGAGCCTCTCCTTCGCGTCACCGGAACACAAAAATGTTTGTAAGTAGTCATGTTTTATTTGGTTCTTTTATTCCAGTATCAACTCCAAGTGTAAAGCAGAACGAGGCCAATTACTGATGCTGGTTCAACTCACCGGAACTGGGGAAAATTTTAAGCATTTTTCTTTTACTCTTTCCATAAACAGCCTATAAGGAAAGAGTAAAAAAAAAATATCTTTCCGTATCTTTAAATATTACGCAGAACGAGATAAGTTACTGCCATTTGCTTTGAAGATCGACATCCAGCAAGTACCGGGGCGACGGGTAATATCATGACTGAAACGGTAAACAATTGAATAATTCTGACATAATGCAATATTGCTCACCCCCTTAAGCAAGTAGCGTGATAATATATAGCCTAACATTTGAAAAAGCCTGTAAGAGATATTTGTGGAAAATTTGAACAGGATCTATGCAGTAGTTTTTGCGCCAAGTCGGAACATCGATTTGGATTTTAACGATTTTATTATATGTAGAGAACATCTACATAGTACGATGTACTGATTTATTCCCTTTATGTCGAGTCCCGTTATGTCGAGTCTGGAAGTCTATTGTTCTCCAAAGTATTGATATTTTACGCTTTCTATTACCTTTACGTCGAGTTTGGTGAACAAGTACAGTCAGGGATGTAAATTAAAAGCCAATGGCATAAAAACATTGTTTTATTATTTGTTCTATTACTTATTTTCATATTTATTTTATTTTAGATTAAGAAAGATTAGATAATCTTTCTTAATCTAAACATATAAATAACAGTATAATCATCACTATTGTTGCAAATGTTAAACAGCATATATAGTATTACAGTAAAAAATATAATAAGGAATATAATGTTGAATATATTCTGTCGACATGTTGGATAGACTATAAGAAGGCCTATGACTCGGTGCCACATACATGGCTCATGAGGGTGCTAGAGTTGTATAAAGTTGATGCAACTCTGCGCACCTTCCTGATGTCATGTATGAGGCAATGAAGGACAGTCCTTCGCTATCCAGGATGTCGGCAAATCCAGAGTAATAGCGAGCCGATAAGGATAGAGCGAGGTATATTTCAGGGCGATAGTTTGAGTCCACTTTGGTTCTGCTTAGCCTTGAATCCTCTTAGCACGCTGCTGGAGGATTCAGGTCTAGGCTATCGGTTGAGGAGAGGTGGTCAAGTTATATCTCACCTCCTTTACATGGATGACCTGAAACTCTTTGCCCACGATGATTTACAACTGATGGAGCTACTGAAGGTAACTGAAACTTTCAGTAGCGCCATCAGGATGGAATTTGGTGTGGACAAATGTGCGGTCATGCATGTAAAGCGAGGGGAGATTGTGGAATCCGTGGGAACCCAGCTCCCGAATTCCATAAATCTTAGATCCCTCTCAGCAACCGAAACCTATAAGTATTTGGGTATGTAGGAAGCGCTGGGCATCAATGTTGCTGACATGAAGCAATCGTTGAAGGAGCGCTTCTTTGGCCGCCTGAAAAAAGTATTTAATAGTCTTTTATCAGGCGGAAATAAAGGACGTGCCTTCAACGGTTGGGTCATGCCGGTTTTGATGTACTCTTTCGGCATACTCAAATGGACTCAAACAAAACTAGACGTCCTGGATAGGAGGGTCCGTACATTGTTGACGGCATATCGTATGCATCACCCGCGTTCTTCAGTTATGAGATTGTATATCCCGCGGAAGTGTGGGGGTCGAGGCTTTTTAAATGCTAAGACTCTCCACAATCGCGAGATATGCAGTCTCAGGGAATATTTCCTTGAAGCCGACGTGGGGATGCATCGAGATGTGGTCGTGGTGGACAAGGGCCTTACCCCGCTTTCCTTGGCTAAAGAGAACTGGCGCAAACCTGTAGTACTTGACACTAACGACCGCATGGAGATATGGCAGAGTAAGGAGCTTCACGGACGCTTTTTCCGGGCCTTGCATGGGCCCGATGCAGACTTATCAGCGTCCGTAGCCTGGCTACGTTCTGGGGACCTTTTCGGAGAAACCGAAGGTTTTGTCTGTGCAATAGGATGAAGTTATGATGACGAATAACTACCGAAGATTTATTGTGAAGGATGGTACGGTTGACATATGTCGGGCATGCCACCGTCCAGGCGAATCAATCCGTCACATTATCTCCGGGTGTTCTCGTCTGGCTAACGGAGAGTACTTGCATAGACACAACCTTGTAGCCAGGATTATCCATCAGCAACTTGCTCTAAAATACAACCTTGTGGAATCGGAAGTGCCGTACTATAAGTATGTGCCCGACCCAGTTCTCGAAAATGGCAGTATCACATTGTACTGGGATCGATCCATCATCACTGACAGGACTATTGTAGCCAATAAGCCTGATATAGTGGTGGTGGATCGATCAGAGCGGCGCGCAATGATTGTTGATATAACGGTCCCGCATGATGAGAACCTCGTGAAAGCCGAGAAAGATAAACAAATCAAGTATCTTGACTTGGCTCACGAGGTTTTCGACATGTGGGATGTGGACTTCGCGATCATTGTGCCGATAGTTGTATCAGCCCATGGCTTAATTGCCAAGAGCCTCGACCAATATCTGAGGAGGCTCTCGTTAGGCAGCTGGATCAAGGGCTTGATTCAGAAAGCGGTACTTCTGGACACGGCTCGTATTGTTAGGAGGTTTCTCTCTCTTAGCTTGGACCCTGTTCCCGATACCGGTGGGCTAAAATTTTTTATATTTTTAAATGTTTTTTATATTGTTTTTGTAAGGAATATTTATTTATTAATTAAAAATGTAATTTATTTGTATAGAAATTAATAAAGGAAATATAATAGTACATAGTATTGTATGGTTAAAGTTATTAGTTGTTTTTAAATTCTTTTTTGTGTAAAAATTGATTCTAAACTATGTGCATGTATACATTTTATTGGAGGTGACTGTACTTCTAAAATGTGATATAATTAAACTCGACATAAAGGTAATAAAAGCGTGGTAAATAAACTCGACATAAAGGGAATAGAAACGGGACAGACAACAAAGCTCGACATAGGGGTAATAGAAGCGAGACAAGGTTTTCGGCTCGACATAACGGGACTCGACATAAAGGGAATAAATCGATGTACTATTGTCTAATAGGTTAGGCATAACAGTTTTCACAGATTTTCTCTATTTAGTTTTATGAGACTTCTGGTGTGATACTGATGAGTCGTTGTTTTTATAAGGTGATAATTCGTTGCGCGATTCCTGGTCAGGCAATATTATAGATTTTTTCCCATCAGGTATTTTACATCCCGAAGACTGGATGTATGCCTAGTTGATGGCAAGGAAATAAAAGACAAAGACTCCCATTACATGTGATTTAAACATAACTAGCGAAATGCTGGTATACTGTACCTTCACTTTTGCTAAACCCTTTGGAGAACACAGGTACCTGTGATAAGGTAATCAAAGATTTCTATTTCTTTTGCAGATGCCACCTGCAAAGATGCAGCTTCACTCTAATATCCTGGCAAGCGTTCCTGCAAGAAAATATGTTAGCAGTCTCTCAGATGCTATATAAGGCTAAATGGCTACACACAACTAAACGTATGAATTACTCTGTGATTTAGCCCCAAATTTAATGACTCAATTCAGACAATTCTGGGGTTATTATTTGTAGGTGTTCTTCCCCGGGGTCAATGCCTGGGTAAAAACTCTTAACAGATAACTACCCCACTTGGCCTTAGGAATCGTTCTTGTAACGTTTAAAAGCAAATACCTGAACGGGTTTGCTGTTCATCTTTCTCAGAATCCCCCGTCATATGTCACGACGCGCTCGGGTAAAGACGACTCTGATCATGAAATCATGACACACTATATGACCTCACATCAGCATACAGTGTGATATGGCAGTATGATCATCATGCCAAACCTCATATCTCATTTTTAGACTCAAAAATGTGATATAGGTACACACGGATATGTAAATATGACCGGATATGACAAGAGTAACTAAATAACTTTCACAGACGCGGATCCAAAAGGGGGGGCACTGAGACCCCCCCCTCCTAACCGACTAATGCTTTGTTTTGGAGCTCTTGGTCCTTGCGACTTGAGGTTTGGATGCGCGCCTGATCTTCATAATTATTTATGTTAGATAATAAGGTTGACGTAGGTGGTATATTTATCTTTTGTGGGTTCTCTTATATAATCATTACACGTGGTAAAATATCTCTGGTGTATCTTAGGAATCATTATCTATGTAATTTTATGAATATTATAATTCTGATAGGCATCTCTGGTGTATTTTAAGAAAATAGAGTAAGTTATTTTTAAGAAAATAAACAAATAATATGTAGGTAATAGTCATTTTATTTTAAAACTACCCCACGAACGGCCAAATAACGGGATGATATCGCTCGAAGGGGGGTGGTAAATATATACAGCGATCGCACGGCTGCAGGGAGTATTGGTAGCTCAGTATTTGTAAGTCTTGAGTTCATATTCGAACCGAACTCATGCAGACATGCTCTTTAATTTGTACAGTTCATTTCATTGCTACTGTTCCCGAAAAGATGAAGGTAAACATCATCAGGAACTAGCATGTACTACTAAAAACCAAAAACATGAACAACATAATATGGTATCCGCCATCATCCCCTTCCTCACGAGGTAAAGGCGCCTGTGTCCCAAAAATGGAAACTTGACAGACTGGGTCATGCTGTCTATTTATTTGTAATCGGCCCAAGGCAATATTGTCATACGAATTCATACGATCTTAACTCGTTCTGACACTAAAGACAGCATAAAGTTAGTTACTTAGGGCCGAAATTCTAAAACAAAGCAATTGTTTGTGTCGGAGTTTTTGGTCCTTAGTGTCGTGAGGCTGTCCACATTGTGGAATACACAATGCAATAGCAAATCGGCATCCTGATTGTGTACCTATCATAACAAATTACGACTGCCGGTTAGCTGTATAAACAAAGCAGTTTTTAGGTATGCTCCCTGACGACCATGATTAATTGAAGCTATTAGGTAAGCTTGGCCTATTCACCTACACCTCTCGCCTCTCAGTTCCAAATACTTTTCGATTTTTATCTTTATATTTGTTTCGGGGTTTAGTCTTACCATGGCATGGGGTATCGTATTACCCAGTACTAACTGGGTTGTGGAGGTCAGATAGGCAGTCGCTCCATGTAAAATACTGGTATTCAGCTGCATCCGGTTAGACTAGAAGCCGACCCCAACAGTTGGGAAAAGGCTAGGCAGATGATTATGATTTGTTTCGGGGTTTACCGATGGACATATGCTTGCAATACCTTGACGAAGGTGTCATTTCGCACATAATTTATATTAAACTATCAACGACTCTTGTTATTTTCGTTTTCAAATACAAGTCAGCGCCCGTCTCTACCAGGAACTCAGAATTGGATCATCTATAAAACAGTCTGTAGACTACCCATATTCATATATGTATATCTTTATTTGCTCAATACATACGTTGAACGCCATGATAATATAGTGATAAATAAGATACCAGTGACCATACATACTGGCAACACCTTAGCGACAGTGACCTCCCCATATAAACCAAAAACAACTTGGGCAGTCGAGTGAAGTACGTAACTAGTGCTGCCCTCGAATTTTGTAAATGGAACAATCGACGACTCGCGCTATGTTCACACTAGTGTAGACACGATCCCGATTGTTGTCGCTAGATGGCGTGAGTATTGTCCTGCCAATCACTCTGTTTTACCTACCGTAAATAAGGGACACCGTATTTTGAACAAAACTTAGGGTTACTCACTACAGTCCTTTCACATTTAGTTTACGTCTGACCGCAGCAACTTAACAACAACCTTATTAATGAGACTACAGATCACTGTTATTTGACAGACTTGTCAGTGGCAGCAACCAAACAGTAACCTTCTTGTCACGAAAATAAGGATCACTATCATTTGGACAGGGATGCCAAATCAGGAGTAAACTCATTGTGAAGGAATAGTAGAGCTTCATCTCTGTCATTCACATGCTAGTTTAACCGTACGTAGTACCTCTACTATGAATGTTTCTACAAAATCTACAAAGACTAGCACTACATAGCACACTGCGGATTTTCGACCGATATCTGGCACCTGCGCGCTGCATGAGGTCGGTGGGCGTTGCACCACACCGCTGTGGACCACCCGGCGCCGCACGCCGCAGTGTCGCACTGCTCCTCCGACCCCCGAACTGAGCGCCACGATTCACCAACAAGTCCCAACTTCCGTGAACAGCTTGGCGATTTAAGAAGGTAGGTGCCTTCCTTTAGTCCAGCCTTCTTATTAGAGCTGAGGAAGTGTTTGACAGTAAACTAATCAGTGTTATTAGTTAATCTTCACTTGAAAATATTCAGACCGCACACCTCTGAATCTTCGTTCTTTGGTGGAACTAGTTGTTTTAGATCATCTATCCTTTTCAGAAACAAGAAACAATTTTTTTCACAAAAAAATAGATTTTCCGAAAGTCCAAAATTATAACAGCCTTTTCCCCTTTCTGAGTTTCTTCTAATACCTTTATTTTTGCTTCGGCAGATACCAGCACTTCCTCGCTTCGCCGCCGCTGCTGCGTGTCGTGCGGAGCGGGGATAGCTGCATCACGTCATCGCAACTCAAGAATGTTTGTAAGTATTTATGTTTTATTTGGTTCTTTCATTGTAGTATCAACTCCAAGTGTAACGCAGAATAGACCGATTACTGATCTACGACGACAGACCGTGTCGAAAGCGCATTCGTTTTCCACGCGCGCCTCAAAGAGATGTCAGCAAAATGGAAGGGGTCCGCAAGGGCCGATGCCTGCCGGGGCTGCGGGACTGTTCGAAAGAGATATCGCGGCCCTGGAACACAAAAGCTTTGTGTTCCAAGGGGGATGGAACATGGGTGGGTTTTAACTAGTACAAGTCTGACAATTCCTTCCGCTCCGCCCAGACCGGAAGGGGTCACTTGATGATTTCGCACCGATTACTGATGTGGTTGAACCGACACTGCGCAAAGACTTATTGTGCTGCATCCAGTGTATTTTTTGGAAGTTTACGTTAGTGCGACAGTCTTCACAGGACCCAGCAGACTTCCCCAGTTCACTCATACGTATATGTTGATTTTTTTAAGATCATAGTCGTTTAATACAATTCCTCGGCCAGCAGTTTTATTAGGTATTTCCATCAAGAATTTTTAGTAGCAATCCAAAGTCTGGATTTGTGACCGGTCGCAGGCAATAGGCCCCCCATTCCGTGCGACTTTAACTTACTTTACGGCCTTTACTTTAACTTTTCTTTTTCCTTTTCCAGATACCTGCGAAGACGCAGGTGCACAGGCCGACCACAACAGCTCCTGCTAACTTAGCTCGTCACAGTCAGCTTTCACAGATTATTTGTATCGAGAAAATAAGTAATATGTGAACGCTGATTTCCTGGAAAGCGTTTTCGAAAGAAAATATTAGCCGACTAATATAGTAGCAGCCTACCGAATGCTAATTTCATTAAATCAGGCTAAATGGAGAAACACAGCTGTTCTTATGAGTTACTTTGCGATTTAGCCCCCTATTTGATGACTCCATTCAGACAATTCAGGGGCTATTATTTGTAGGTGTTTTACCCTGAAGTTCTTTCAGGCTAAAACACCTATCAAATAATACCTTCTCGGCCGACAGGAAACTTCTTGCAACGTTTATAAAGCTGAACGGGTTTGCTGTTCATCTTTCTTTACAATCCCACGTCTGAACGGGTCTGCTGTTCATCTTTACAATGCCCCGTCGTATATGACGACACGCTTGGGTACTGACGACACTGATTGCAACATTGCATTATGTGATCAAAATGCATTAGTATGCAAAACTCATATCTCATTTTTAAGACCAAAAATGAGATACACACACGGTTATGGAAATGTCACTAGATATGACATGAGTGTATATGAAAATAGATAACTATCAAAGGCTCGGATCCAAGGGGAGGGGTTTTGAGTACCCCCTCTCTCCAAAACCAACAAATGCTTTGTTTTGGAGCTCTTGGTCCTTATGACTTGAGACTTGGATGCGCGCCTGAACTTCCTTGTACCTATGTTGGATGATATATTTATCGGTTTTAGTGGTTATCTTATATTATACTGTTAAAATAACTCTGGTGTATCTGAGGAATCATTGTATGTAATTTTAGGGGGTTATATTAGTGTGGTTAAATATGGTATCCGAGGTGTATTTTAAGAAATTAGGGTATGTTAGTTTAAATAAAATAAACAAATAAAATGTGACACTTTATCGTTTTATTTTAAAAGTAACCCAGGAATAGTCAATTAACGCTCGAAGGGAGGTGATAAATGTATATTGCGCACGGGCATTGACTGCTCAGGCGCAGGGAGTGTATTTGCAAGTCGTGAGTCCGAATTCGAACTGAACTCAGGCAGACATGCTCTATAATTTGTCATAGTTCATTTTATTGGACTGTTCCCAAAACGATGAAGGTAAACATCGTCAGGAACTAACATGTCGTACTAAAAATCAAAAACATGGACAACATAATAATGTTGGTTATGTTTTAAGTCAATTGACCTTCTAATTCACATAAGCACATCACTTTATGTGATCGCAATATATTATATTCCAAAGTGATGTTTAATCAATTTTCAAACATCTACATGAAAGTCACGTAAATATGGCATATAGTATCCGTCAACAGCCCCCTTCATCTCACGAGAAGGAGGCGCCCGTGTCACAACAGTGGAAACCATTCAATGCATCCACCAGCACAATGTTTGAGTGCGTTACATTGAGTCCTACCGTAAAACGTGATTTTGCACCCCAAAAAGAAAACTCGTGTCCCAACAATATTTTTTGCGTAGAGTTACTTAGTTTGATGTACAGAATGCTTGGTTGACGGCTTCGTGAAGGGTCTGTTTACACCTTGTAGCTTTAGTAACATTAAGGTGAATCTAGACACAATACCAGATTTTTTTTTTGTTCTAACGCAAGAAAAAAATGCAAGGCTTACATAAGTGTTTTGTATTTCTATCTAAGTACCTGGGCCACCGAGCTCTGCACGGCTGTAAATAGATAAGAGGAATTTTCCAAGGTATGAGACCTAGCTAGATCAATGTTTCAACCCCGTAAACCCCTATACACAGGATGTAAGGGATATCCCTCCACAAACTGACAACCCTGCTTTCAGCTCCTTATTTTGAATCATATTCCGCCGGAATTTTTCTCCGAATTTTTTTTTTCGGTTACTCTTACTATTCCTTTATTTCAATGTAAAATTAAATGCACTCTATGTATGTAAATAATACGGCTAAAATCAACAATGGATGTTGAAATACTCCAACGAACGACGCGTGAAATCAGCTGTTCACTTCCTGCCCAGCTATAGAGTTCATCGAACTCGTCGTCGCGCTTGCCGTTCGCTACGTGTGTTTTACCACGGTAACGATACATTGCGTATGAGGAAATAAAACAAATCAAATTTATTGGATTCCCATAACCATACACCGGTCATCTTAGTATGATATACTGAATTCATGGGGGGAATTCAGTTTGTGGAGGGCTGTCCCTTACACCCTGTTTAAGTTACTATCTAATCTGCTTTGCCCCACTCCTAGACAAAGGCCTCCCTCCACTCCTTCCATTTCTCGCAAACCCTCGCGTCCTCCTTCCGGTTCTGACGGAACCTAACCTGTTCGTCCCCCACAGTTTGGCGGCATGCGGCAGAGATGTCCTGCCCAGTCGCATTTAAGTAAAAAGGGGGATAAATTGAATTAAAACAAAGGAATAATATTTACATTTTTTATTTTATCTTAATATATTATATTCACGTGTCATCTATAAATATATATTATTATTATTATTCAGTATATACACCAGAGATACAACTGAAAAAATGTTTACCTACCTACTTACTTACATTTAACAAGCGCAGGCGCGCACCCAAGTCTCGGGTCACTGAGGACCAAGAACTCCAAAACGAAGCATTTGTTTGTTTTGGAGGGGGGGCTCCGAACTGCCCTCCCCTTGGATCCACGCCATGTGATAATTAGGTATCTACTTGCATATAGGTACAAATACATAGATAACTATCATCAGGTCATATCCGGTGAAATTTTCATGTCCGTGTGAATATCTCATTTAGAAAACGAGACATGTTTTATTTTGCATTTGAATGCATACTGATCACATGTTAATGTTGTAATCAGTGTCGTCTTTACCCGAGCGCGTCGTGACAGACGACACGACGAGGGATTCTGAGAAAGATGAACCGCAAACCCGTTCAGGTGTTCGCTTTTAAACGTTACAAGAACGATTTCTAAGCCAAGTGGAGAGTAACTTGTCTGAAGTTTTACAAATGTTGAGGACATTTAAAAAACAACAAGTTAAACCCCTACTGTGTCACACCAAATCGGGGAATAAGCCCGAAGTGATGAAATGAGAAATGAGTGAGTTCACTTCAATACTTGATGGCATATCGACAGTGGAAAAATAGAGTAATGTAAAGGCCATTGAGCTGCTACTGGATTTTTTAACTTTTAGCCGAGACACCGAAAGTTGCAAATCCCTTAGCAATCAAGTCCCTTGCGGTATTTCAAATTTCCACTGTCGATATTTGTCACAAGCTAGCACATTGGACCTCAGAAACCAGCTTTCACAGATTACTTATTTTGATTCAAAATAAATAATCTGTGAAAGCTGGCCCTGAACGCGTTACGTTAGGTTTAGCCTATCCGCTGAAGATGTTGAGATATTAACGGGAAAGAAGCTGCGTCTTCACAGCTTGATGTCGGCTTACGACGACCCAAGACCTGTAAGGAAACCATTACTTTAGAACATCATCATCATCATCATTTCAGCCAAAAGACGTCCACTGCTGGACATAGGCCTCCCCCAAGTGTCGCCACATTGACCGGTCCCGTGCGTCTCGCATCCAGGGATCCCTGCAACCTTCACCAGGTCATCGGCATCGGTCCACCTAGTGGGACATAGTATAAAACAAAGTCGCTCCCGCTGTTTGTACGCTAAGATCTTTTAAATTACGCAACGGATTTGAATGCAGTTTTCAGCAATAGATAGAGTGATTCAAGAGGAAGGTTTGTATATATTGCACTCGTGCGAAGCCGGGGCGGGTCGCTAGTAGAAAATAAATCCAATAAAAGTGAAGGGAAATCATAGGGTATTGACTTGGCTGTGAATTTTCCTATGACAAAATTGAAAAAGTATCGGGATGAATATAAAATTAAACCGCTGTGGTGATATACATCTACAACGCTACTTAAAACTTCGCACCTGACGTCACGCAAAATTTAACTTACGCAAGCAGAGATATCCACAAGGTTAGTATAATCACACTCAATAACCTGACAACTACAGTCAAATAGCTCACTAGATACAATACCACTCGTCCGAGGCACTAGCGCGAACACATGGTGTAAAATTTTTTGAATCGAAGATACAGTTGTCCCAGGGCTCCAGTTTTGTGATATGTGGGCCGACAGCTAGACGGGGTCGCGGCAGACCGAGGAGAACATGGCGGGACGCCCTGGATGGTTTTTCGGTAATTGGCGAGAAGAGGCGCAACATCGAAAAAAGTGGAAGGAATAGGGGGAGACGGTCAGCCTGGGCCAGTTCAAGCTAACAAAAAAAAACATGATACACTGTGACTTTTTAGTCGTCTTACAAAAGTGGTCCACTCAATGTACCCGACATAACTCTAGGCCCGATTTTTTTTTTACCTACCATAAAGGTACAAAGAAAAATAAATAAAACATTAGAGTTAAATTATGAAACTTCCTGTTAATGATGTGTCAAACGGGAGAACATACCTACCCAGCGCTCGACTCCAGTAGATCGTCGCTCGCAACAGGGTGTTTTATCTACGTCATGCGTCATAATACTGAATAATATTTTTATTTTAAAATGATTAAAATCTCATAAATACCATTTTTTTTTATGAATGTTTAGTAGTCATTTGATACATGAAGTGGGCTGCCGTTGTAAGACGACTAAAAAGTCACGGTGTATAGGCAACAAATGGTAAAGTTTTACCACTACCACAGTAAGTACCACCCACAGATTTGTTATTGCGAAGATGGGGAACCATCCACCCAGTAGTGTGACCCTGATCCTCATACCTCTTAAGTCAGCTGGTTACCAGTTAAGGACAGAACCTTCTCACCCAAGAGTATCCATAAAATATACCTACACTTTTAAGATAGGTCCAACATAAAATATACAAAAATCAAGTTTTACAAAGGTTCTAAATATTTCGTTCGTAAAAAAGGACTAATAATGAGAAACTGCGATCGCTAATCAGCTTGCGAAATATAATGGCAAATAATATAATAACTAACGAAATAATCAATAGTACAGTCAACCACGCGTCCATGTCACAATTTTACGTTGACCGTGCCTTTGACTTTATTTCGAAGCGGCAAGAACGCTATCGCTCGTTATTGGTATAGAAAATAAAAATAAATTGAATACAAATTAAATAATAAATATAAGGTCTATCTTTTCATACCCGAAATGTTTTAAGAGTAACTTCTAGAAGTCGTAAAGTCACCATTGCAACAAAAAAAAAAATATCAGATTTTTTTTTTTTACAAAATTTTTATATTTCCAAAATTTTTTGAGACTTTTTGCATAAAAACCGTTACTCCCTAGTCTAACCATGACAGTAGGTAAATACGACGAAGTAAACTAGCGTAATGGATGTTCAAAAATAAGGAGCTAGTATTTATTTTGTGGATCAAGTTTTAAATGATTAATATTTTATAAAAATATACTCAGATAAAAAAAAATATCCCTTGAAATGGCTTCGTTATAGCCGTTAGATGATTCCCTGAAAATATTTCGTGTATGAATAGATCTTATATAGGCACATACCTCAGAGGTGGTCCGCGACCCGGTGGCGACTCAAAGAAGATCTTCACATATGGCTGACACACAGCTCACTGGAATCACGAAAAAATACAAAAATTATTCTTAGTTAAATACGAATTAACACAAAGAAATTGTTAAGGGATGATAGAGTTATGCCATTTATGCAAGATGCTTAATTTAAAATATAGGCTACATTAGATATAGTTTTGGACCCGATAGGTGGCGCTGTGCGAAGCAAGGGCGGGTCGCTTGTATCAAATATAATTCTTAACTTAGTTTTGGGCAATACGACTATAATTATAATACAATAGATATAACTTAGGTCTAAAAGATATTTATAACTGGCGACACGTGGGCTGAAGACAATAGGTACACAACAGCCTAAACCATTCGGGTATGTAGTCGCGATGGTACGTAGTTCTTATCTTCTACACTGATATATAAACGCACTTCCTAACACTCACCTTAATAAATTAATCAATAAAAAGGCAAAGGTCTGAATTCTGGCACCCCGGACCAAGGCTGAGGGCGCACTGAATGCACTTCAATCGCCAACGCCTATACCCTGCCCCGCGCGGAACCAATCAATAATTCAGTCTGGCTGTATAAAGACCGCCGCACACCAAGCAACTGTCGCGGTTGATGTCTACAGTTGCAAAGCCACAAGCAATTGTTTTTTTTTTATATAAAATTATATTACATCACCTTTGCAATCTTCGGAGGGTAAGGCAAAGGTCATATCATTAACGACAAAATCAATAATAATAATCAAAAATTATTGATTATTATTCCTTTATTCTGGAGTGGCGACCGCGAACCTGAAGACGCTGCGTTGGAAGGCCTCCCACTAGGTGGAACGATGACCTCGTAAAGGTTGCAGGCATCCGCTGGATGCGAGACGCACGGGACCGGTCAATGTGGCGACACTTGGGGGAGGCCTATGTCCAGCAGTGGACGTCTTTCGGCTGAAATGATGATGATGATTCCTTTATTTATTTTCATACAAATCTTAATATTTTTTAATATATAAAAAAAAATACTGATTTCCATCCGCGTATTTTGCTGAGGGAAACTCCACACGAAAATCGATATCAATTGGGTGAAATACACGACGATTTTTTATCGCGCACTAGATGTTGAACTACTTATGCCTAGAGTTGATCTTGATTCTTTATTGGATTCTTAATGATGGGCCTAGCATTGAAAAACCAATACCGACAGTTGAAAAACACACACACAGACACACAGTTGTTCAGTTCAGTTGTTTATCACACAGTTCTAAAATTCTAATTATCTGAATAGCATAGCATAATCAGCCTAGACCGTTCCCAGTACTGGGAACCTGATCTCTATGAGAGAGAATGGGCTGTAATCCACCACGCGGGCCCAATGCGTGTTGATAGATATGTACATGTCTTCGTAATTCTTGGTTCTAACACATGCCGGTTTCCTCACGATGTTTTCCATCAAAATTTTAGGAGCAGTGGTAAATTAATATATATTTTACAAAATAATCGGGGTCCCAATTTTTTTTGGGTCGGCGCAGCAAATCTCCTTCTTCCATACTTCTCTATTACTCGTCATCTCAGCAGTCACCTCCTTTCTAGCCTATCATCCTTCACACAGTCCATCCATCGTTTCTTTGGTCTTCCTCTACACTCATAGCCATACACATTCATAATCAAAGTTTTCCTCACTCCTCTGCATAACATATCCATTAAAAATGCGCCCGTCTGGGATCGAAGCCACGACCTAGAACACGTAAATCGAGGCCATCACTACCTGACCACCAGTCTCCGAAAATTCAGAGTGAGATAAAAGATGGTTACATTAATCGCCCATGCTAACGAGGGCTAATAGTGTCGACGACTGATGGCCGCCACTCCATCTGGCTAGACTTGTCGTTCAGTACGCGACAACGCTTAGCAATATGATGTACGCGCTACGCACGGCTAGATAGATAAATGATTCGTGTCACTGCTAAAATATCTTATTTTCTGTTTAATGGTAATTCTCGCAATTTCATAATAAATAACTTAGGATTATTGAAAGGCTGCTTATGAACTAACGGCGATTTAAAATGTGGAACTAAGAAGTTACTGCATTTTTTATGAGTCAACTGAAAAATATTTCCCTCTCGCTGTAGCTCCATTTGTTGGTTTCCGACTTCTAAAGTTAATAATAGACTTCCCAGTTAATGGATGTTTTGATCACGCTATGTTGTTCATTCATTTCTGTTTGTTTCGAAACATAATTATTAATTACATAACTGTTCAATAGAGAGGGAGCTTGTGGCTAAATAATAACAGCCGCTCGGGTCGATCTTTTCATTAAGCCGCTATTGCCTGGGTTGGTCCATGGATGGGTGACCACCCATTACATACCGAGTTTCCTCCATGCCTCGTTAAGCAGTTGGTCCCGGCTGTCATTTGTAGATCTTTGACAGTCGAAACAGGTAGTTAGTGGCCCAAAAGTCTGGCAACCAGTCTTGGGAAAAGGCTGGGCAGATGATGAGCACTTAGCTTTATTTCCTAATCAGATTGATTTAGTTTTGGTGTCTGAACAAGTTAAGATCGTTATTATTATCGCTGGGTTACTAGTTAAATTAAACAGCATCATCATCATCATCATCATTTCAGCCAAAAGACGTCCACTGCTGGACATAGGCCTCCCCCAAGTGTCGCCACATTGACCGGTCCCGTGCGACTCGCATCCAGCGGATCCCTGCAACCTTCACCAGGTCATCGGTCCACCTAGTGGGAGGCCTTCCAACGCAACGTCTTCCGGTTCGCGGTCGCGCTCCAGAACTTTTCGGCCCCATCGGCCTTCCGTAATTAAACAGCATAATCGACGTTTAATGTTCCCACTGCAGGGACTTCTTTTCCTCCACCGTTTTGAGAGCAGTGGTGATGTAAGACATTGTACAAAGTAAAGAGCATGTCTGCCCGAGTTCGGTTCAAAGGACCCACGACTTTCAACTATTGTCCCACCGATACTCCCACTAAGCTACCTGCACTGCATTGCTCCCAAATATTACCAGGTGCTCGTAATATTCAGTTATGACCCTTCCAGCGATGCTCATCCATTATTTATTAATTACGCATGTTGAGCTTCTTTACTTTGATTTAATTTTATTTTTTTTTATATTCACTTTATTGATTGTTATTATTTGTTTTTTTTTTTTATTCTGAATGTTCTAATTACTGTTTTCATAATTAATTGTAACTTGTGTTTTGCTGTGCTGTGTCACTCTGAACAGTCAAAAACTTAATCTGCCTTTTTTGTCTATACTGGGCCACCAAGAAACAGGCTATGCCTAGTTTGGGGCCCAGGGCTACTTCCACCTATGCACTCTTTTAACTACCACTGTTATCACTTCTTTGTATGTTTCCTACCTTGTGTATGTCAATAAATTGAAATTGAAATTGAAATCCCGTTCATTGGTCATTCGAGGGGTTATGTGAAATAAAACAAAGTACTATTACATATTTTTTGTTTATTTACTTACAATTGTTGACTTATAAACATACATTTAAGGTACGTTTTGTGTTGACAATTGTTGCCTAACCTAATCTTATTACTAATTTGTGTATTTCCTCGAGATACACCAGAGATGATTCCACGAAACCACCAGAGATACTTAATTAAACCTCATGTCACATTATTGACGACATGAGCTTCTCTCATCAATATATTTAAGAACACAAAGCTTATTAAATAACACATACTCAGATTACATTACTCAGAAAACCATCAATATTTAACCATGTATTCCCCAAGAGATAAATATACCATCTACCTCAACCTATTTATCTAATATAGGTAGTAAGAAGTTCAGGCGCGCATTCAAGTCTCAAGTCACGAGGACCCAGTGCTCCAATACAAAGCATTTTTTGGTTTTGGAGGGAGGGGGTACTAGGAACCCCTCCCCTTGGATCCGCGCCTTTGATAGTTATCTATTTTGATAGACAACTAAGGGGTTCAGGCGCGCATCCAAGTCTCAAGTCACGAGGACCAAGAGCTCCAAAACAAAGCATTGGTTGGTTTTGGAGGGAGGGGGTACTAGGAACCCCTCCCCTTAGATCCGCGCCTTTTACAGTTATCTATTTTCATAGACACTCATGTCACATCGAGTAATATTTCCATATCCATGTGGCTCAGTTTTGGGTCTGAAAATGAGATATAAGTTTTGCATATTAATGCATTTTGATCACACTGCATTCTGATGTGAGGTCAAAGAGTGTGTCATGATTAGTGTCGTCTTTACCCGAGCGCGTCGTAACATACGACGGGGGATTCTGAGAAAGATGAACAGCAAACCCGTTCAGGTATTTGCTCTCAAACGTTACAAGAACGATTCCTAAGGCCAAGTGGGGTAGTTATCTGTGAAGAGTTTTTACCCAGGAAATGACCCCGAGGAAGAACACCTACAAATAAAACCCCAGAATTGTCCGAATTGAGTCATTAAATCGGGGGCTAAATCACAGAGTAACTCATATGTTTAGTTGTGTGTAGCCATTTAGCCAGATTTAATTAATCTGAATTAATTTAATGATTTCATCTGAGAGACTGCTACCATATGAAATGATATATTTTCCTCCGAAAACACTTTCCAGGAAATCAGCTTTCACAGATTAATTATTTTCTAGAAATAAATAATCTGTGAAAGCTGATTTTGACCAGCTGAGTTGGTTTAGCCTATTAGCCGGAGATGCTGACACCCGGTAGGTAGAAACTGCATCTTCACGGGTACCTGGAAAAGAGAATTAAAAACTTGACATAACATGTCATCACGCATATTTCCCCGAAACGTAAGGCAGAGGTGTACGTGTCGTTCACTCACATGTCGCCAGTTAAGTCAAAGAGGTCGAAGAACTCCTTGAGGATCTTTTCACAAGTTTAAGTCTTGGGTACATACACGATACGTACTGTGGCAATCTGCCGGTACCTGTGCGAACTCGTATACCAAACAATACAACAACGTATCCAGCAGAAACCCGTCGGCCGGTGCCTGTTCGATGTCGGTCCTGAACGAAACTGCAATTCCTTACCTCATTGTGCGAAACACCTAAAGAAGAAGCTGTTTTTGGAACAGATAGCACCAAAGGAATATAGGTACTTACAATTATTCCAGAGTTCCGGTGATTCGAGCAGCCTCCCCGCTCCGCACGACACGCAGCAGCGGCGGCGAAGCGAGGATGCGCTGCTAGCTGCCGAAGAAAGAAAAAAAAAGCATTAGAAGAGTTGAAACTCAGAGAAGAAGCGGAGGGGGGGCGAATAATTTCAGTCTCACAAAAAAAAAACATAATTTTAGTCTTAATGATAAACTATTTCGATCTTATTACTTAATAGAAGAGATGAGGTAAAACAAGAACTTCCACCAAAGAACGAAGGTTCAGAGGTGTGGGGGGCCGAATATAAAGTTAAACTAAAATTAATTAAATTGTTTTATTACCTGTAAAACACTTTCCCAGCTCTAATAAGAAGGATAGATTAAAGGAAAACACCTACCTTCTTAAATCACCAAATTGTTCGCGGATGTCAGGACTGGCTGGTAAATCGTGGCGCTCAGTTCGGAGGTCGGAGGTGCAGTGCGGTACTGCGGCCTGCGGCACCAGGCGGCGCATGGTGGTGAGGAGGTGCAACGCCCACCGACCTCATGCAGCGCGCAGGTCAAAACTACCGGTCGAAACTCCGCAGTGTGCTATGTATTGCAAGTCTATGTCGGCTTTATAGAAACATGCAAACATAGTAGGAGAAACTAGGTGCAGTCAGGAGGCGAAGGTAAAACAGAATTAAATTATTAGCAAGACACTCACGCCATCTAGAGGCCGCTATCACGACTGCAGTCTACACCAGTGTGAACAAAGCGCGAGTCGTCGATAGTTGTACGGCATTCGAGAGCAGCACTCATTGCGCACTTAACTTTAAATCTGAAGTTACCTGTGAAATGAGTGGGGACGCCACTGTCGCTAGGGTGTTGCCAGTTAACTACCATAAAAAGCATAAAAAAAATAAAAAAAAATATAAATTTTAGATTATGATTTTATTTTTTTGGGTAATAGAAAGAGATAGGTATGGTTACCAGAACATATTTATAATTAACTGAGAAGACGCTCTAAAAAACAGAACTATTAACATTTAATCGATTCATTTGCGAAAATATACGCAAATCCTACTTCCTACTAATATTGTAAATGCGAGAGTTTATGAAGATGAATGGATGGATGAATGTTTGTTACTCTTTCACGCTAAAATACTGAAAGAATTTGGATGAAATTTTTCACGCAGATAGTTTGTAACCTGGATTAACACATAAGATACTTTGTTTAGTGGTAGCATAATCCCGTCGGACAATTATCGAGCATCACACGGACGAAGCCGCGGGCATAAGCTAGTATTTTATTTATAATTTTAACATTTTTATAAAATGTATGATATATTGTCTTGTTATTGTGAGCGTGGAAGTATTGAATCAAACTTCTTCTTTTCGAATATCGGATGAAAATGAGCAGAGATCCGAGCGCCAACTGCTCCAACACTGGGGTAATCCCAACTAACAGCAAGTCAAAGTTGAACAAAAATCAAAATTCTACTCATACCGCGACCTTATAAAATGTGAGTTCACATACCTAGCTGACTTACACCCCCCCTTCCCCCACTTACATGCAGCTATTCTTTTTTAAGTTGAATGTGATCCCAATATTCGTCCCATACGGTTTTGATGGCGTTTGAAATGACTTTTTACAAAGTTGAAATGCTGTAACATTGGATTACACCGTGCATGGGTGCGGCCGCTGACTTTCATTTTTCAGTGATTATTAAACAACTACAAGTCACTTCATTCGGTATGAAATTGAATATGAGGCTGCGTACCCCCAGGGGTGAGCGAGGATGCGTAGCGAGGGATGTGTGTGAAACTAATCACATAGCTAGAATAGCTCAAGCGAAAAAGTAGCGATACTATTGGTCAGTTCCACACACATCCCTCGTAAAAGCAGCCTAAGCACGGACTTGCTTATGTCAACCGGTGTTCGTAATCAAATGTTATGATGAGCACATAATCAGGATCCCGGAGTCCTACACTTACTTGCAACTATCAGTGAAGGCCTTTTAGTAATTCAACAACGACGATAACGATTTTCAACAGTCTCAAGCGCTCAGTTAGGATATTTTTGCCTTTTCCATCGTAACTGACAGAACCTCACTATGCTGATGATGTCGTTCACTGAGCATGCACGGGACAGACACAAACTGAGAACAGACGGTCCTTGGCGTCATCATCATCATCATTTCAACCAAAAGACGTCCACTGCTGGACATAGGCCTCCCCCAAGTGTCGCCACATTGACCGGTCCCGTGCGACTCGCATCCAGCGGATCCCTGCACCTTCACCAGGTCATCGGTCCACCTAGTGGGAGGCCTTCCAACGCAACGTCTTTCAGTTCGCGGTCGCCACTCCAGAACTTTTCGGCCCCATCGGCCATCCGTTCGGCGAGCAATGTGACCTGCCCACTGCCACCTTACTAGTCCACTAGTCCTTAGCGTCAGGACTAGTTAAAAGCGCTTAGAATCATTACCATGGCTCGGATGCTTGTAGAAGTCAGCATTATGTTTCCACTTGCTGGTTTCCTGTGTAGGTTGTCCTTCAACGTTGTGAGAATAGTAGCGATGAAATGAATTGAACAAAATGAAGAGCATGTCTGTCTGGGTTCGGTTCGAATTCGGACCCACGACCAGCGACCTACGGCCGCGCCGTCACCACTGAGATACCAGCACTGCACTGCTTCCAAATATAAACAGGTCTCGCAATCGAGGTGTAGGACTGTTTCAAATAAAACAAGGAACTATTACATATTTGTTGTTTACTTTCTTACTAGTAATTGTTGACTTATAAACTATTGGTAAGGTATGTAATGTAGGTGTGTAATTCCTCGAGATTCACCAGAGATACTTAATTTAAACATGTGTAACGTCGACAGAGCTTTACCTATTAGAAGATGTAGGACAAGTCAGCATATCTTCCTTAAAATTACATAGATTAGATACATAATGTATACGATTAATGTTTCACCAGACTAAGAAGTTGAGGCGCGCATCCAAGTCTCAGGTCACGAGGACCAAGAGCTCCAAAACAAAGCATTTGTGGGTTTGGAGGGAGGAGGTACTCAGAAACCCTCCCCTTGGATCCGCGCCTTTGATAGTTATCTATTCTCATAGACACTCCTGTCCAATCCGGTCATATTTTCACATCCGTATGCTTATCTTGTTGACCAATTTTGGAACAAATTAACTCAACACAAGATTAGTTTTTGTGCAAATAAATGCTGTTGAACACACTGCCTTAACACACTGTATGGTGATGTGAAATCATAAAGTGTTTCATGATCAGTGTCGTCTTTACCCGAGCACGTCGTAACATACGACGGGGGATTCTGAGAAAGATGAACAGCAAACCCGTTCAGGTATTTGATTTTAAACGCTACAAGAACGATTCCTAAGGCCAAGTGCGGTAGTTATCTATTAAGAGTTTTTACCCAGAAAATGACCCTGGGGAAGAACACCTACAAATAATAATCCCAGAATTGTCTGAATTGAGTCATTAAATCGGGGGCTAAATCACACAATAACTCATACGAGTAGTTGTGTTTAGCCATTTAGCCCGATTTAATGAAATTAGCATCTGATGGACTCCTACCACATGAGATGATATATTTTCCTCCGAAAACGCTTTCCGGAAAATCAGCTTTCACAGATTACTTATTTTCTAGAAATAAATAATCTGTGAAAGCTGACTGTGACAAGCTGAGTTGGTTTAGCCTGTTAGCCGGAGAGGTTGACACCTGGTCGGGCGGGAGCGAAGCTGCATCTTCACAGTTATCTGGAAAAGAAAATAAAAAAACTTGACATAACATGTCATCAAGCTTATTTCTTCTTTCTTAAGGTTAGGTAGAGGCGTACATACGTATAGTTCACTCCCATTTAACCAGTTAATAATAATATAATACTCAACCTGGGAATCAAACCCAGAACCAAAAGTATTGCAAAATGTGACAAAAGATCCAAAGTTTAGACTATTTTAAAAACTGCAACCGGAGTGTACCTGTGCTGTTTTTTCATCCGCCGCTTACCAGATGAAACCTTAAAATAGAAGGTCAGAGCACTCCTTTGGGATCTTTGCACACGTTAATGGGTTGGGTGCATACACGAAATTATTAAGTGCATACATCATCATCATCATCATCATCATTTCAGCCGAAAGACATCCACTGCTGGACATAGGCCTCTCCCAAGTGTCGCCACATTGACCGGTCCCGTGCGTCTCGCATCCAGCATACATACATACATACCTATGGGGAATTCTGCCGGTAACTGTGACAACTCTCATGCTGAACAATATCGCACTATCCCCAGCAGAAACCCGTTGGCGCGGTGCCGGCTCGATGTCGATCCGGAACTAAAGTTAATCTTACTTAGTATAAGGAATAGGACCGACAAAAAAAAAGTACTTACAATTGTCCCGAGTGCCGGTGACTGGAAAGAGCAGCTCTCCCCGCTCCGCACGACACGCAGCAGCGGCGGCGAAGCGAGGACGTGCTGCTAGCTGCCGAAGAAAAGAAAGAAAATCATTAGAAGAGTTGAATTCAGAAAAGAGCCAGGGGAGGATGATTTTTGACTCGCGAAAAATTCAATAAATCTTGAGCAATTTGTTTCTTCGTTCTTACTAGAACAGATGAGGTAAAATTAAAACTTCCACCAAAGAAAAAAGGTTCAAAGGTGCGTGGCCTAATAATGTGAGGTTAATTTCAACTGAAACCACTGATTAATTTACTGTAAAACACCTTCATCACTGTTATATGAAGGCAAGACCAAAGAATGACACCTACCTTTTTAAATAACCAAGTTGTTCGCGGATCTCTGGACTGGTGTGTAGATCGTGGCGCTCAGTTCGGAGGTCGGAAGCGCATTGCAGCACTGCGGCGTGCGGCGCCGGGCGGTGCACGGCAGAGTGGTGCAACGCCCACCGACCTCATGCAGGGCGCAGGTCACAACTACCGGTCGATAATCCGCAGTGTGCTATATTGTGCAAATCTATGTAGACCTAGAAACAGGGCCGAATTAGTCACGCAGCTTATGTAACTAATTCTGCATACCCCACTTTTGGATGTACAAAAGACCTAGTTTTTCATGGTCGGTACCGATCATCGCACCAATTAGTCCAATGGAATATTAATAAAGTACCTATAAATGGACAAAAGAAACCTAACCTCTCTGAAGCCAATACAAAGCTAAACATTTTTAAACTCACACATTTTAGTTTCTCTAAAATTATTTAACGTTTGTGCATTAGTCGACAAAGTAACTCGTATAATTATGTATGAAGAATCAAAACATTTTAGAGCTCACTTCGCTCGCTCTTGCATGCGAGACTAGAAAAATGACTGTTATATCACTTAGGGAAGGATAAGTCAACTTGTGATGTGACAAATCTTATAGTAAAGAATATCAAAAGTCGCAAAAAGGTGGTCACAATATTTCTTGACCTCGGTTAGGCCTCTGACACCGTTCCCATTTCTACCATTTTACTTATCAAACTAATAAAGAGAGCAGGCGTCAGAGAATTGGAGGTTGATCTTGTCAAATGCTTTCTGACAAATAAATAAACTTTAAGTGGTAATGAAAATTGGTGATAATTTCAGCAATGTCGTTCTGATTTTATACAGTGTGCTGCAAGGCAGAATTTTCGGTCCTACGCTGTCTCATCTTTTAATTGACATCTGCAGCAATCTCAACATATCAAATGCAAAAGTTGCGTCGTTTGCTGATGATACAAGTCTAACCTTACCATTCACTCACTGACACAGTTGATATGAAGTACCTAGGTATTGCTTTAGATCAATACCTGAAAAAAACGCTGTATTAACTTGTTTACAGGCAAGGTAAAAAAATTGATATATCAAAAACTCTTCGTCACATCGCTAGACAGTCAGATATGCGTTGATAGAAAAATTTGCTACCACACCCCCTACCCGTACCCCGTACGAGCTTGCTTAATTCGGCCCTGCCTTAGAAACACGAAGGGGAGCTAGGTAGCCTAGATATAAAGGTATTGCTAAACCCGTAGGGCGCTGGGTGCGGGTGGATCGAAAAGATCGTGTTCAGATAATATTCTGTTACGTGCTCATAGGTATGAGCAGAATTTTTTTGAACGCCTATAACAATTAATTAAATTACTCTAATCGGTTTTCCGAGTGATATCTTTTGATAAAAGGTTACTTTCCCTCAATAAAAATTATGATTCATAATTATTAACCTTTTAATGTTCCCACTGCTGGGACAAAGGTCTGCAGATGCCACAAGCTTTCTATTTTTTTGGTTCTAGATCTTGCCGATTTCCTCACGATGTATTTTGCAATGCGCTAAAACGAAAATTATAATATGTCACGGCGGCCAATCTTGAGGGTGAGACCAAGCGACAGTAATTCTGTGAGTCTGGCCACACCTCGCGTTCTATAAGTAGCGCATTCATTGTGTCGAATCCGGCTGCGTAGTCAGCTATGCTACGCAACCTAGTGTGCTACGGATTTTCTCATAGCACATGTAGCGCGCTACGAATGGTTCCGTAGTACAGACGCCAGCACATCAAGCTACCCGAAACTGTAAATTTTTTTTTTAGCGATATAGTTAAAAATCTATTAAAGAATTTTGACAGATTGTAGTAGCTTAATGTGCTGGCGTCTGTACCATCATTATGAAATATTTTATTGATACGTTTCCGTTTATAAAGGGTGTAAATAGACCCTTAACATAACCGAAAGGCACTTGTTCTCCCCGTCTTTGCGATAATTTTTTTGTTCTAGACCATACCTGGGAACCTTTTAATTACGGAGATATTGGGGGTCAAAGTTTCAACTTTTTCACAAGTTTTTTTTAAATACATGTTCTTAATGAAAGATTTTATACTTTAAACACCTCCATGACCCCCGTACTATTCAATCCATCCATCAGCACAATGCTTTGAGTTCTTTCCATCGAGTCCTTACCTTAAAACGTGATTTTTCTTAAAGTTACTTAGTTTGATGTACACAATGCTTGGTTGACGGCTATGTGAAGGGTCTCTTTACACCCTGTATAATATGGTAAAGTTTGAATATCGTTTATGATGCCTTATCCTTCAGATATCGCTAAAATGAATTCAAACCTAGCACTTCTACAGCAATCATTAGTTCTAAATGTTTTTACCAAGCCTTACAAATCAAGATACAACATCATGTGAGTTTTATGGCCTTTTCATAAGGTTTAAATAGCAATGACTCGGCACGCCCCTGAAATGCAACAACTTTAACATTCTTTGGTTTATTTTCTTAATTTATTTTATACCCAGTTTGGAGAAGGCACAGGCTTCCTTATGCTTATGCAGGCTAAAACCACATAGTAGCACCCAACGCATTAGGCAGAGGCCCCTATGCATCGAATGCATCTCAAGCAAAACGCCAATCGAGTGCTACGTTTCAACGAGAGCACCCAATATAGTAATTTCTTCTTCGATGGTTGTCTCACAATGCTGACGGTAGGGGGCGCTACGGATACCAAGCGAAACATACCAGCACCAATGTAGTTCTACATTTGATTCCTCCAACACACGCTAGATGGCGCTTGCAGAGTGACCTGTATTAATAGTGAACCGTGTGCGAGGACAAGGTTAAGGGAGGCGTTTGTCCAGCAGTGGGATTTCCTCAAAAATTATGTGGTCTCAATGCTTTCTGTCTTTGAATTATTAAGCAATCGAGTTGGTTCCTTGTGCACTTTTTATAACAACAGTGTAAAAGACATCAACGCGTGAACTGTTACCACGATTACGAAGAACTGTTCCATACATCTTGATAACATGACCACTGCCTCGTTGATCTAGTGGTCGCAATCGCGACTGCTGAGCATGAGGGTCCTGGGTTCGATTCCCGGGTCGGGTAAAGTGTTATTGGGTTTTTCCATCAGGAATTTCTCAGCAGCAACCACGGAGTCTAGATTTGTGCCCGGTTGACGACAATAGGCTCGTCCGCTATTACATGGGGCTTAAACATAACTGGCGAAATGTGGGTGTACTATTAGGTACACCTCAGCCTAACCCTTCAGGGTTGAGTGTTATGTGTGTATAACCAGTTTACGACACGTTACGTCGTCG
The DNA here is from genome assembly GCA_963082995.1 of Noctua comes. Classification (NCBI taxonomy): domain Eukaryota; kingdom Metazoa; phylum Arthropoda; class Insecta; order Lepidoptera; family Noctuidae; genus Noctua; species Noctua comes. Next base: position 9,834,403 of record OY720288.1, read on the forward strand.
GGTACATAACTGCGCGTTCTCAGATGATTCATATGGCCCGTAAGAGTTAGCTTCTACAGATTAAAACCACAGTTCCTTCCATTACCATAAGTCGGGGGCCCCCAGGAGATATTCGCACATTTACTGAAGTAAGCAAGCCGAAGCGTGATGTGTTTGGTGATCAGTCGACAGTCTGCCAATGCCTTTGTAATTCTTACCTTTTTAACTAACTGCTAACTGGAACCCTGTAATTATTTACCTACAGAAATTAACTCGATACCTTCGCCCTGTCTATTCATGAATGTAGACGCCATATCAAGTGCTTATGAATATGGTTTTTTCCAATTTAAGAAAAGCATCCCACATTTTGACAGTTATGTTAAAGTCTCCATGTAATAGCGGGAGATTCTGTGGCTGCTGAGAAATTCATGTCGGAATAACTTTATAACACTTTGCCCGACCCGGGAGTCGAACCCATGACCTCATGATCAGTAGTGTTTGCGACCACTAGATAAACGAGGCAGATTTACAAAAGTAAAAACAACCCTTCATGGCAGTTACGTACCGCCATCTGTAGGTACGGCAAACGAACTTTAAAATGGGTAGCAATAATAAATAAAAGACGAAATATATTAATTATTATTTTTTATTCTCGTATTCCGTCTTTATTTCCTTTGAAAATGAATAAAGGAAATAAAGACAGAATATACTTTTTTTTTTCTGGTATTCAGCTGCATCCGGTTAGACTGGAAGCCGACCCCAACATATTTGGGAAAAGGCTAGGCAGATGATACATATAATTATGTCTAGCTTATAGGTCTAGCTTAGATTTTAGATTGGAGAAGGTATTACATAATCTGGAGTAGCCGTATTCCACCGTAATTTTAATATTATATAACCAGTAATCACTTAATGAAACCCAAAGCAAGTGCATTCGTCCAGCGGTTGCTATGGAGCGATATAGCCAGATGATGTTGGCACAAGTGGCCCCCAGTAAACACAACCGATGAACATGCAAGATTGCTTCGGGTTGCATTACTAATCTGCATGAAGAAACACATTATAGTAATAATGTATTCCCTCCCGCATTAGCACAAGTCGAAATCAAATAGAAAATTGTATTTTTCTAGTTCAGGCGCGGTTCAATATAAAGGGAGAAGCCAGATACTCCCAAAATGAAAAATAAATAAAAAAACCGTCTTCTAAAGAGTAGGAACCCCGCCTGTACTAAATATGATTGCCATGAATATAACGCTGGTACTTGTTCAGCATTTTATTCAGAGTTAAACGAAATACAAGAAGCATTGAATAAAGGCCGCTTGAATGTATTGTCCCTATTGATAAGTCAGAAATTACATTGAATTTGAGGGCAGTAGATGTACTACTGTCCCCGAATTTTGCATTCCAGGGATCTCAACAGAATGGCAAGTCCTGTTAGAAACCTTTTAAGACCATAGGGGACAACACATTCCCAAGACTTTAGAACACTTCTTGTGGTTCTGACTTGTGTCACAGACTACCCGGAGCATCCCCGAGGTAATATGTGAGACCGGAGTTGTTTGTGTGTGTGTTTTTGTTCAGGGTCGTAAATGCTTGGGTCTTGCAAGTTGCGTGGCCGTGTTGTTGAGTGCGTCGACTGATGCGTCGAGCGAGAAGAGCTGGTTCATCAGTCTCGGAGAGGAGCGAACGTCATCGGATGTGTCAGAAATCTGAAAGAAGAAACATAAATAACAATTGGTTAAAGATGAAGTCACTGATTGCTTGTATGTAGAACGGAGAACTTATGATCAAAGACATGCTTTTTCTGCTTGTTTGGTGAATCTCCAATTAACGAAGGTTGGCCTTGCAAATATATCTTCAAGTATTACGCGAAGGCACTGATACATAATCTGCCCTAATCAATTAAGTAATGCTTAGAAACATAGAATCATCGTCATCGAAATTCAGCTACCCAAGGTCCAAAAAAAAAAAAAGTCCAAGGAGTCGACGCCACAAAATATTTGTTTCTAAGCTAAAATCTATTAAGCAAAGGAATGCATTTTAGCAGGGGTGAGGGGATGCATCACAAGTGCAAGTAGGGAGGGGGGTTATACTGCAGCAGACACCCCGAACTCCAAGACAAACTCCTAGCGTGGGCCAAATATTTAAAAGACAATCAAATAGAGCTGATTATCTTGTCAAGTCTCTATAATTTTAATTAAAGGTTGTGGGTGCGTCATTGTAGAGGCGCGACGGGATACGTCACATATTCGTGGCATTTGATACAGATTAAAAAAACTACCAATTGCAAGAGCAATGCTTCGGTGAAAGCGTAGCTATTAGAATAAGTTGTTCAAACAAAGAAGTTGGCGATGCAGTAGCACGGAGGCATACATCGTATGGCAGGGGAAGGGGGTATTCTAAATCCCTTGGAGATAATACTAGCATGGGACAAAGATTTAAAAGACACTTTAAATGTTATTTAAGCGAAGGTAAAGATTTATCCCAAATTAATCCCAAAAATTTAAAATGACTGTTTCGGAGTGGTTGCAGCACCCGGCCTTCCCCTCTCCTTAAGAGCTGACGATCTTGAAAACCAGTTTAGAACATCGCAATGCTTTCGATATAAGTAGGAAAAAGGTAGAGATTCAGCCACCGCAACTATTTGGACATACATAACATGCGGGGGATGCGTCACTAGAGGGGGGGGGGGTATACTGCAGTAAACCCCCCACCCCCCCAACTGCAGTACCCCCGCCGCACGTATTATGTCAGAGTTACGTAACTATATGCCAAAGCTCGAAAGGGGTAATGTGCCACATATCCCATTTTGGATCCTCCCACAGACTAACGTTTTATAAAATTCGTCCATCACTTCTTCTGCATCTACCTACATTAGGAGTAAAAATCATTAGAAAGCTTACGTCCATCCTAAGAAGAAGGCTGCTGGAGGGCGGTGTGCTGGTGGCGCTGGTGAACAGCCATCATAGGTAGCCCGAAGTAGGCCTTCCCAGCGTCGCACCAGGTGCTTAAGTGCAGCTTTGGAGAAAACGACGGAGACTCCATCTAGGACCAAAGAAAACGTGCATTATTGTTGGGTCATCTTTCTGTCAGGGACCTTCCCCCCCCCCCCCCCCTCCCGTTCGTCACACCCATGACACACGAATAAGACATAAGAAGGTCTAGACTCGAGGAATGTTGCTGTAGAAAACGCATTTAAAATAGAAAAAAAAAAACCGCTCTTTTTTCTCAACCAATCTTCATCATCTTCAAGTTCAGCAAGATTCAGGAATCCACTATGAACAGGTTACACAATCTAAAAAAAATAGGTGCCTAAGTACTTACCTAATAAAAGTCGCAAAACGCGAAGTATTACACCAAGAACTCCGCCAAACCAAAAAGAAAAGAATCTAGGTACACACCTTTAGTCTCACGCCCAAAACCAGCAGGCCTCTTCTAGGCGACACCACCCATCATCAGACCGAAGGAGCAACACGTCTTGCTCGGTGCACGGCAAACGACGCACTGTCGGTTGCAGATGACGATGCGGCACAGGAGCTGGATGACCTAGATGCAAAGCGCAGGTCCCGTAGACCGATCGATAGGTACTGCGGCTGTAGGGGAGATGCCTAGGTCTTACTTGATTATGAACCAAGGAACTGCGGTTTTGCGGATTCACATCCTACCATTTACCGCAAAACCGCAGTTCCTTGTTCGCGTAGCTGTAATATAGATCTTAAAGAGAGTAGGTACTGTAGGTAGGCTTTTCCAAAAAAAAAAGAAGGCTACATAATGGCTTATAATGTAGGTAGTTATTTATTTTGCAATCAATCTTCAGAATCGGAAATCTTAATAAATCCAATTAAAACCAATCTAATCGTTTTTAACCCTCTCGAAGGCAAGCATTTTGCCAGGAATAGATTCACGAACAATGGGATTGGATTGTACAGACGCCAGTACATCAAGCTATTATAACTGTCAAATTTCTTTAATGGATTTTCAACTTTAGCGCTAAAGCATTAGGTTCAAGGTTGATCGGGAAAATTTGACAGTTCCGGGTAGCTTAATGTGCTGGCGTCTGTACCTACCTAGATCCTAAGGCTCACTGGCTCTAAAATAATTATTATCTTTATCCTAAGTTATCTTTATCCTAAGTTATCTTTATCCTAAGTTATCTTTATCCTAAGTTATCTTTATCCTAAGTTATCTTTATCCTAGGTTATAACCTCGGGTTTGAAAACCTCTGCGTATGCCTATCCCTTCAAGAAATACAAGTACCTAGTTATTATGATTTGTTACGTTAAAACATACACATCATGAATGCGTCCGTAATCAAGAATCCGCCTGCTAATTGATCGGTAATTTATATTTATAGATCAATGACATAATAATTAGGTATCATTATGATAAGTATCGTTATTGATCCGTAATCTTTGGATATAATCGTTTTGCAAATTGCTACAGTCATAATATAGCTCCGGGACAGGCGGCTAGATAACGCACAGATTTCTCCATTTACGTAAACCTATGTAGGTAATAGAGGTCAAGACTTTGCCACAAATTGACTATAGAGTCAGAGTCCTAGATTGACCGATTGCCATTGAAAATCTCTTATTGAAAACTCACTTTGCCACGAACTAAGTACAGTCCCGAAACTAACACTAATAAGTACTACCGTGCTCATTGACGGTCGACCACTTTACAACTTTATTATTCAGGGCATTTTGTTTTTTTTTTTTTCGGATGGAAATCATCAAATGACCCCCTCCACTCTGGGCGGCCGGAAGGGAGTGTCAGACTTGTACTGACTAAAACCCATCCATGTTCCTTCTTTGCCCTTTGTGTTCCAGGGCCACGGTATCTCTTTCGAACAGTCCCGCAGCCCTGGCAGATTATTCAGGGCATAACGGTGAAAAGTGGTCGACTGCCAGTGTTTTCGGTTGCACCTATAGACTTAGCAAAATTCAAAAGCAGCAACAAGCGACTGCGTGCAAAACCTAAGAAAGAAATTGCTTACAGCATGCCCCAGCCAATGCAACGAGTAACCACGACGGGACGGTACCTACTCACGCAGACGGGAACGAGTGAAAAGGCCCGTTTCCACTGAGCGCGAAAATCCACGCGCACTTTTCCGATGTCACTGAATAAGTGATAGTATCCCTATTGCCTAGCTCGAGGCAAATCGCATCACCTGAAACTGCCTGAAAGTCCTGAATGAGGCGCACGGAGCCTGCAGATCGAACACGACCTCACGCTCGGTAATCGCGCTTGCGGCAGCTCGACCAGCATCGAGTCAACCAAATATGATCACTTAAGAATTATTTTAGCTAGCACTTCCCCTTCGACTTCGTGCGCGAAAATTTAATAGCTCGGCAAATTTTCGTGATATCTTTATAATTTATAGCCTATAGCACTCACGAATAATGTAGCTTTCTACCAGTGAAACAATTTTTAAAATTAGTTCATTACTTCCGGAGATTACCCCCTACATACAAACAAATTTTACCTCTTTATAATATTAGTATAGATAAGGAATCAAACGAACAAAATTAACTTCACAATCAATTTTTATTATTTACATCAGTACAACCAGTAACAATAAGTAAATAAAACCTCTTTTCAGCAAAATCAACCGCACTTCAGTAGTAATAATTTTGCATTGATAGCGCCTTTTATGTCGTCGCACTAAGAGCGATTTTCGTGCAACTGTTACCACGGATATGCGGTTGAGGCGTAGATTTAAAAATATTTATACATTAGGCCCACTTGTACCACAAATAACTTATTCCGTTTAGCGCTAAACATTTTTAAATCGTCGTTATTCCTGTACCATTGCTAGAATCAGAGCGATATTTTAACAGGCAGGCAACGCAGAAACGTTTACCACGTATTCAGTAGATCATTCCAACCAAAAGCCCCCCCCATATAGAAATTTTAATGGGTAATTAAACCCTCCCACCCTGTATTATTAGCAGTAAAAGAATTGAATAATTTGTGACAAAGGATCCGAAATATAAAAATATTTGCAAATGCACTTTTTTCTTATTCAATTTACGTTATATGTACGAAGCGCTATTTCAAAAAGCACAATTAAGCTGTAAGTGTAGCGAAGGATGTTATATTAAAAACAGATTCTCTCATTTCAGTCAACAAACATTAAATAATATATTTTTACATAATAATTAAGTAAATAGACATAGACGCTTATTAAATACCAATATAATTATAAGATTATTAGATCGCACATAAACAACAAACATGTCATATTAGTGAATGGTACAGAAAAGTAACGAAATGTGTTATGCTTAAAAATTTAAGTAGGAATGCAAGAAAATTCTACACTACTATTTTAAATTCAGTTCGTAATGAATATGCAAAACGGATACAATAATGGCATGGAAGACAGAACAACAATTATTCTTAAATTAAATTGCTTACTTTACTTGAATTACTTATGTAAAGTTACAGGACATTATTGACAATCATTTTATCTTAAACATTGTACAAAAATATTATTAGCCTTCTCAGCGCTGCAAAACTATAGTTACACTAACCCTTGATATCTACTGAGATAAATATGTAGAAATCAAGGTTACATTCAGGTTCATGCAATTATAATTATGAAAATATTTGCACAGCCTTTGATACAAAAATTACAATGCTAAATAATATGTTAAGAGCCGTTCCTCACGTGTCTTAAGCAAAGTGAACGGTCACGGGTACGCAATCATGTCACAATTTTTTTCAGAACCCCGATGTGACCGATCGCTTTAGTTAGGTCATGGGGATACAGTTTGGTAACTTGAGTAGATTTTAAGTAAGAGACCATTGTAACAGATGGCAATGACACACTTGATATTAGCCATAACATTAGCTATTTATCACTTATGTCAGGACAAAGTTGATACTTCTAAAGTGCCCGTATTATAACTGCACTTATATTCTTAAAATTGAAACAAACAATGCTAGATAGTGACAGCAATTAGACAAACATTTATATGGAAAAAATGGTTATAACAACTTCTAGGGTAAATCAACGCCTAGTTTCTCTGCCTTAAGTTTATGCCATCTACTTATTCTCATATTATACACACCTATACTAATTAACATCAATTATTTACATAATATTCAGGTGTTTCAGCATTACTGCTTAACGCAAGCTTCAGAAAAAAAAGCAATATTTTGACTACACAAATGTTTTCTAAGCCACTACTAAGTTATTGAGCATCAAAATTATTGTACTCCGTGGACTTTTCTTTGGTTAGCACACTCAAACAATATCACATATTGTCGGAGTGCCGGCATCCTGTTATTTTTGTTTACGGTTCTCATACTCAACGGCTCTGGCTTCAGATACAATCTGCCTCTCCCTGTTCAGTATACCATCTAACTGGTCTGTGAATGCATCAAAGGAAAATTTTGTTTCAAACCTCTTTAAACCAGCTTCACCAAGTTTTTGACCTAACTCAGGGTTTAATACCAATTTTCTCATGGCCTCAGCAAAGGATTTGCTAGTAGGCTCACATAAGAACCCAGTTACTTCATTTACAATAGTTTCTGTTGGTCCTCCACTGTTCACAGCTATCACCGGCTTCTTGAAATACATGGCTTCTAAAGGAACAATGCCAAAATGCTCATTTGATGGAGTATACACCAAAGCTCCGCAGTTGTACAAAAGAGACACTTTCTCATCATCTTTGGGTGATTTCATAAATGTGACCTTGTCTTCTATATCCAACTCTGCCAATAAATCAGTCAATTCAATATAGTGCTCCATATTTTCTAAGTTGATTGGATCAAAGCCTCCTGCCATTATTAAATGCACTCTGTTCCAGTCAGCCTCATTCAGAACATGTTTTAAATATTCAAATGCTCTTAATGCTAGTTGCAAATTTTTTTTTCTTTCATATCTATTTATTGACAAGAATATAAACTTATCAGTTCCCACTGGAACAACCTCCTTCAAAGGCTTTGGTGTTGTTGTTCTGAAGAATTCAGTGTTTATAGATGGGTAACAGATATCAGGTGTATCTTTGATCCTCTGGAATGCATCTTGGTACACTCTAGCAGTATATTTACTATTAACTAGCACTTTATCTGCTTGTGCTGTCGTCAATTCCTCGAGCCAATTCAATGGTGCTCTGTAAATCTTTTTCAAAATGCCTCCTTCAGCAGATAAAAGTTTATCCGGATGATGGCAATAAAACACGACGCGGTAAGGTCCTCGGGCCATTTTTAAGAATGGAATGCATAGAGATATGAGGTCGCAGAATATGAGTGTGGGCTCTTCAGCCGGTATGACGTACCAGGCCATGTAAACAGCTGCGTATACCATGCGGACGTAGGCACACGCGGCTTTAAACCTACCGAATATAGAACGTGGTATCCAATCGCCTACGACAGATACAGGAAAAGTACCGTCTCTCGTCTCCGCGAAGCAGTGCGTCGGATCATGATGGTTCGTGTAAAACGCTACTTCGTGGCCCTTATTCTTGAAAGCCAATGCAGCATCCAAAACTAGCCGCTCGGCGCCACCAATACCCAAATCCGGGTGGAGAAATATTATCTTAACCATTATCGCACCAGTTTTAATACTTTAACACGTTATCACAAATCATTGAACCGTGCAAAATTAGAAATGAGAATTTGTAAATACGGCAAAGTTCTTATTGAATGACACCTTGAGGTTTATCAGTCTAGTGTTGCCCAACTATCTACTAAAACTATATTGAAATCAAATTAAAATCGACTAAACTAGTAAGAGTAACCACAGATGTATATAAAACTGTCGCTAGCACGGTTAGTTGACTTTGTCAGCGGCATGTTTTGTTTGTATTACAGTATATCGAAATGAAACGGAAAATCAAAGATATTTAAGACTCTTAATATTTGAATGTATTTGCGGAAAATATATAAAATTGAAAGAAAACAATATTTCTACCCAGTTACTTTATTCTATAACCATGGACGTGTCTTCAACAATTTTTTAATTTTTTAACAAATTTACAAAAGTTCGGCAGGCATGCTGAAAATTGTGGCGCAAACTTTGATATGAATAGGCTCCAACTTCATTATCTAGCAATAATGAATACAAAATAAACAGATTAATAACATAACCATGATTATCTGCCTAGCCTTTTCCCAACTTTGTTGGTATCGGCTTCCAGTCTAACCAGATGCAATTGAATAACAGTATTTTACATGGAGTGACTGCCTATCTGATCTCCACAACCCAGTTAGTACTGGGTAAAACAATACACTTTGATAAGACTGGTTGTCAGACTTTCAGGCCACTGACATTCTGTAAAGGCTATCAAAGGCCTTCAAATTAAATGACAGCCAGGACAAACAGCTAAAAGTGTTTTCTGTAGCACGAAGGAAACTCGGCAGACATATATTAGATGGCCACCCATCTATGGACTGACCTAGACAAGCACTGCTTAACCTAGATTATCGACCGGTGCAGCTGTTATTACTTAGCCACGAGTTCCACCCATTTTGTATGTTTAAAAAGGGAAACAAAAACAACAAAGTTAATACCATCAGCAAAATGTATTTACGCTTTTTCGTTCATTACCAATAACATGGTATAGAAGTATAAAACAAAAACAAGGAATAAAATAAAATAGAAACACACCATCTGAATCAATACCAATCATCATCAAACAAACATAAAGATTGTAGACTGTTAAATACATATTATGCTGAAGGCTATCATATAAAAGAATAAGTTACAGTTCATCCTTCCTTTCAATTTTGACAAGATCAACATGGAATGTTAGTGTTGCAGACTTGGGTATCTTAGGCGGTGCTCCAGCCTCACCATAGGCCAAATGAGGTGGAATGACTAGTTTCCTTTGCTCTCCTTCACACATGCCTATCAAACCTTGGTCCCACCCCTTTATGACTTGTCCAGAACCCAAAGTAAAGGTTAGCGGGTTGCCTCGTGGAATGGAACTATCAAATTCAGTGCCATCGTCTAGGGTACCCTGGAATTAGATTAGGTGAAGTGTTAGACCAGAAGTACTTCTTAAAAAGAAATTGCATCTGGCAAGGTATTGAAGTAGTTACAGATATAATCTACCAGATTGCCTTTTACGAGTTTTGTATGTGACCATGTCTGCTTCTTAAGATAAAAGATTTAGTACAATAATTACCGTGTAATGCATGTGCAAAAGGTCTCCTTTTTTGCTTTTAATTGGACATTCACTGGGCCTTTTTTTAACCCCAATTTGCATTTTTTTGGGGGCCGAGTCTGAGTCGGCTGCGACATGAGAAATTACACTCATGAAAATCAACAAAAAGAGTGCAATTTTGCAGACTAATAAAACTACTGCCTTATTCATATTTCTTATTTTGAAATAATCTCACGTGTCGACACAGGAAAACTACTGATAATTATTTAAAATTATTACACACACAATCAAGTAAACGAAAACAGTCGAGTGGTCAATAAATTATTTTGATGTCAAAGTTAACCAAAGAGAATATTAGAATATTTATAGTGCTGTTTGACATCTAATAATGTTTAAGCACAGACAAATAGTATTATTATTAAAGCACTACACTTGTGTCGAGACTTTTTTTTGGATGGTTGCCAGTTGACAGTCAGTCAGTCACATAATGTCATGGGTGATACCAAAATACTAATAAATCGGCAAAACTGCATTAATTAAAGGTTTATCACTAAAACTCTCGCCATGTCGACTGAAAACTATGGACTGCAGAAATACAAGAAACTCCTGCTCAATAGAGTAACAGTATTTTCAGTCATTGTAGAAAGTATTGAGAATTGTATACAAACTGAAGATAAAGCTGCCAAACATTATTTCCACAAAATTATGGTAAGTTGTTTAAAATACTAGCCGGATTGGTCGCTTTGGAGCTTGTAGTATCTTTATTATAAATTCTATAACTACACTTTTCGACACGGAAAGAATATTACAAGTTTTCCCTCAAATAATTGAAGATGCTGAGAGACTGTTATGCCCATAAGAAAGAATAATAAATGATCGAGAAATAATATTTTTTTTATCATTAAGAGCGTTTACGACTTACGGCATCTCATACAAACTTTCAAGTCCTTTTTTTGCGAAATCACTAAACGGATTTTAATGAAACTTCAAACGCTTAAGCAGGATATATAAGTCTAAAAAGTTATAAGACAAGATTTACGAAATGTCTTTTTACAAAAAAAACCTGTTTTTATGGAAAATCTAAAATCGGTCTAATTTAGCTGTAACACTATTTTTCGAAAATGTTCTCTGATAACTTTTTAGACTTATGTATCCTGCTTATGCGTATGAAGTTTCATTAAAATCGGTTTAGTCATTTCAAATAAAAAGGACTTGAAAGTTTGTATGAAATGCCATAAGTCGTAAACACTCTTAACATAATCTGCGAAAATCCATTCTATAACAAACAAATTTTAATAACTATGTGCTGTTTATACCTCCAAAAATTATGCTTTGCATGGTATATTATTAAACTACTTATGTTTTTCAGATACACAATTGGCAGGATACTTTACATGAGTTGTTTGATAGACTATCCAGTTATTTTGGCTCTGTCTTAGTACCTGTCAACTGCTCAACACAGGGTGATATAGCCACATTCTACACCTCAAATCTAAATCTACTTTTAAAAATTATAAAATTTGACTTCATGTTTCCTTATAACCGAAACATGTTCAGTGTAGATGTACTTTTTAATGACACATGTTCATCTGACTTCTTTGGTTCAATGACTACGATTGATGACATAGTCTCCGGTGTAGTTAGCCGAAGATTTAGTGAGAAATGCGAGCTGGATTTATCTAATTTCTGCGATGACCCTGGTAAGTTATTTTTCAAAATAATTCAGGAATTATGTATGATCTACCATTAGATCAATCATCTCCCGAGCCTTCTAACAGAACTGTGTTGAGATCAACCTCTAGTCTAACCCGATGCATCTGAGTACCTGTAATTTATGTAAATTACAGGTACGATTACGGGTCTATATACCCGACTGCCTATATGACCGGAAAAAGAAATACTCTTAGTAATATTAAATTTGTTTTTCCAGAATTTGTAAGTAAGAAAATATTTTTTTACAAAATATCTCTTCTGGCCAACTTTAAAATACTGATGCTCAGAATGGGAAGAGACACAAAAATGTTAAACTTAAGCAACAATAATTTAAGGTATATAAATTTCATTATTTTGTTTGATTTTATTGGGTTATAATTATAAACTATGCATTTCTTGTTAATTCTAAAGAAAATGGTAGATTGAATGTTATTATTTCTGCATTGTTTTTTTTTCAATTTGCTTAAAACCGGTTTTGTATCATAAAAAAATATTTAAACAATAATAAATTATTTTTTCAGCCAAATACCATTAGATGTACTGAACTTTTTCATCAAAGCAGATTTGACAGCTATGAACTTTAGCAACAACAATGTAAGTTTTTTCTGCTTTATCGTCCAGTAAGACATCAATGTTACAAATATAAGTATAATTTATTTAAAAATTTAAGATGCCGCATCCGCATGCCTGCATGGATTTACTACGAAATATCGTTATAAGGACGGTTTTCGATGAAATATGTGCCGAATTTTATCGAAAACTATGACGTGAAAAGTTAGAGTGGAAGTATGGATTATTACTCATTGTAGACTACTTACTTTTAATGTAAAATAATCCTTTATGATTTTACAGATCCCCTCAGTTGGAGAATTATCTAGAGTCAGTAGCAAAATAGAGAAACTCTGGCTGGAAGGCAATCCATTATGTGAGGACTTAGATCCCGTGTCTTATGTTAAAACTGTAACTATTAAGTTTCCTAGATTAACTGAACTGGTAAGTTTTGTAGTGATAATAAATTTAAATAGATTTTTCTATAAGTTCCTATTTTGTTCTAGTCTTTACTATCCCATTGCTGGGCAAATGCCTCCCCCAAGTCCAACCAGGAGTTTTTATTCCGCGGCACCTGGAACCAGCCCTCGTGGTACGCGCTAGATCATCTCGCAACATCACAACCTCCGTCAGCGCCATCCATCTCCTTGCACCCATTGTGTGGAGATTTTTACAAGCGGTTGACGTGACCGGCCCAATCACATTTTAGCCTGGAAGCTTTTTGCCATCGTCCTGTTTGTTTTGTCACGTCCCATTATGGAACGCAGCATAGTGTTTACTACAATAACTGTATCTGGTCTTTTTATGCCCAAAATGGTGTGTTCCATTGCCCTTTGCCTATCAAGTTATCAAGAGGAAGACAGGAAATATGACAAGAATAAAAAGAAACCTCCTCCATCACCTATCCTGTCGATCTTCAATGTAATGTGATAAGTCATCTTCTAGGTCTGCTTGTTACACCTTAAAACCTCATCTCATGACTTTCTTTTCAATTAAATCAAGGTTGACATCATTATTCTCCTGCCCTTATTCCAATTTATTTGTAATCTGTAGCATGTCTTCTACCACACTTCTTTATTAGTCATCTCTTGAATCACCTTTTTGCTAGCCATAAAAAAAAAATTCTTTGGTCTTCCCTAGTCTTATAATAGTAGGAAAGACCGATTGATTGAATGTGTGAAAGAGAAAGATGATATGGCTAGACATACTCAAAGCGGTAACATAAAATAATATCCTAATATTTTTGTTTCAGGATGGGGTAAAGTTAAACCAATATGGCATAGTATTTCCTTTCTTTAGAAATTATCTGTCTAATCCAGATAGAAAAACGAAAATGGTTGTTGAAAAGTTTGTGACGCTGTATTTTTCTAACTATGATCAGCCAACAAAAAAGCGCAAGAAGAGGATTGAACAACTCTACGACCCAAAAGCAAGATTTTCCTTATCGACTGACTTCTTAGGTACGTTATTTTATTAATGCTGCAAACATGTTTTTCATAATCAGAAACTAGCTCTTCACCTATGAGTTCGTCTGCACGGATACAGTTTTTTCACTACCAAGTTCAAGGCTCGAGTTGATGTTCCATACAAAATTATAACCCACAAAAAGGAATACTAACTCATTTTTGACAACATTAATTATTTACTTAAGTAAAAGCATTAGTGCCAAGAATAAAGTGAATAAACTAAAAATAATTTAGAATATTAATAAATAATAATTATAAAGGGTACCGAACCCTTTATAATTATTATTTATTAATATTCACTCGTAAGAATCTGTAAAGATTGGCAAAAAATAACTCATAAGGTTGTAGTCCTAAAATCTAACTACGCTTACCCATAAAGGTTGTAATAAGACGCTTAACGAAGCTGAAAGGCACTTATTCTCCCCGTCATTGCGATTACTTTTTGTTCTAAAGCTTACTTGGGAATCTTCTAGTTACGAAGATATTGGGGGTCAAAGTTCCAACTTTTTCACAAGTATTTTTTTTAAATACATTTTTAATGTAAGATTTTTACTTTAAACACCTCCACGACCCCCGTACTATTCAATTCATCCACCAGCACACTGTTTTGAGTGCGTTACATTGAGTCTTACCGTAAAATGTGATGTTTCACCCCAAAAAAAGTTGATTCCCAATTCCCAGCAATAATTTTTGCGTAAAGTTACTTTATTTGATGTACATAACTAATGCTTAGTTGACGGCTTCGTGAAAGGTCCATTTACACCCTGTATAGGTTGAATTTCCTTAACTAAAAATATGGTAGTTTTTTGATTATTTCAGAAACAGAAACAAACGTTGCCCACTACGTAAATCATTCGCGCAATTCTATCAATCCTCTAAAAAAACTTGGACGTTCAGAAAGAGTTTACTATGGTAAACGAAACATAGCTAATATCTTGGGGACTCTACCTGAAACTGTACATGATAGAAGCACTTTCACTGTGGATGTATTAATACACGATGTAAGTAAGAAAGGCTCTCTTTGATTTCTGAATTTCAGATAAACAATTTTTTAGAAACACAAACTCAAAGTCACACATGATACAGTTCAAATTCCATTGTAACTGCACCAATGGACCTTTTTATTACAAACCATCAATCAAAAGTGAAGTCAGACTACATAACGTTGAAGTAGATAACGGATAGAATGGGATGAATCGTAACAAAAATTTGAAAAGGATTCCTAAATTAGTACATTCTTGTTGCAATTATCATACCATAATTACATGGATGCTTTTGCGGGGTTAGGAGCAAACCTGCCCGATTTGAATTTCTTATACGCCACTAATTCTCCATGATAGGTGTTGCCTTATCATTTATTATATTTTTTCTTCTTTATTTTTTCATTTTAAATTTACCATAAACTATGCTCAATGCTTTTACTTTTTCAGAAAAAGTCGTTACATCTTACCATAGACGGACTATTCAAAGAAAAATTCATTGGGCAAATGTTCCAATTCAGAAGAACATTTATATGCAGTACCTACACGATACGTGATAACTCGGTGTACCATATAACTAATGATATGTTGACCTTGACACATGCCGTCCAAGACCAAATGAATTATGGGTTTCAGGTAAAATATTTTGATCACTTATAACTATTCGTGTGTGGAGGAGCTTGTGGCTAAATAATAATAGCTGCACGGGTCTATCATTTGCCAAGGTTGGTCCGTAGATCCATTACATTCACGCATGAAGCCGTTGATCCCGACTGTCATTTGTTAGTCTTTCTTTTCCAGCTAGCTGTTCCATACATTTTGACCGTGTAGGTATTGCACTTTTGTAGGAAACAGCAGATTTTTTTTTAATAACCGATAAACCGGGCACCGCAGATCCAGCCTGTCCCTTTGCTGTTCCCGCCCAGCGACGCCCTAAGCCGAGGCTCGTACCCCACAGGGTTGCCCTTGTAGTCGCTTAGTTTGTAAGTTTTTTGCCCTGGCTGCAAGCCTTACACTCAAGGCACCCACAGGATAGTTCGGTTAAGCAGACGACAAACTCCTAGGTTGAACTGCGAAATGCGAGTCCCACAAAAAAAAAGGGCACCGATTACTATGGCACGAGCGCCCATTGACGAAGGACCTGTGCCATTTTTCCGGCGTCCTGAATTTCGATCGAATCTATCGTGAACGCACTGTTATTCCACGACTACAACATTTGATCCTGATTTTCTATTGAAAGTAGTAAGGGTGGTAAAACATGACGTTTTTTGGCAGGAAAAGATGCTTCCAAAATTGATTCGGTTTTACCAAGATTTCTAAACTCGAGCGTTAAAATTTTGTGAAATGGTTCTTAAGACTCACGGCACCGAAACGAGCGTTGAAAATTCATTATTAAGCTTGCTGCGATTGCTAGTCGCTTAGGCCAACAAGTTCCACCACAGTTAACAAAAGCGTCAGTATTGTATTGTATAACGGGCTGGTGTCCGCAACTCCACGTCTAAAGCGCGTATTTTGAGTGAAAAGCGTCAGTAATACTTATCTTGATTTGTTCCAGAACCCTGTAAGAAACATGAACTCATTAACACTTATAAGCCCCAGTCCGGATGAGAGCGAGGCAATAATTAGAGCTTTCCAACATCTGACTCAGCTGAAAAAGACTGAAGTTGAATTGTAAGTTCTAATATTATATATGTATCCGACCGAAGGTCGATTTCTGCCCGAAGCCGAAGACTAGTTTTTTTGGCGAAAGGTGGCAGAAGCCGAAGGTTACGTCGGACTCTATAATTGATTTGATTTTATTAAGGGAAAAAGCTCAGATGGTGAAAACTCATCATCTTTTTACCCTTGTCACATGGTACTATTATTATGGGGACACTTCAATTTCTTTTTTCGAGGGCAGCTTGGAATAATTACATCAAAAAAATTGAGAGTGGAGAGCTCTATGAAAACATCTGTGATCAGTAAAGGGTAACATACTTATTCGGGTCACATTCGATTCGGCAATATTTGCAGTGTTGCTCTGCAAACACTGACCCAAAGCTATGAGTACATGACATAATATTCGGCAATTTCCGTTCGGCATCTGGTTTTGCTGAATCATGTTCTGGTATAGTTCTGTTCAAACTTTATAGCGGCTCAGAACGTCTAAATATTATGTTTTTCATAGACATATACATATTCAAATTCGCCTACCGACAGCGCGAAAAAATACTATGTTTTTGTGATTTCAGACGTTTAAAATACCATGGCTGGGACATTCGAGAAGCCTTGAAAACCTTCGTAGCAGATGCAAGAGCCAGAAAAATGCCAGGAGAATTATTTAATATGGATTCTGATTTTTCTGACTCTTCATCGATATTGGATGAAATTGAATACTGAATAAATGAATTAATAATTTCCTACGTGAACTTTACTTTCTAAAAAAGTGAACTGAACATATCTCCCTCTCATTATTATGGACAAAATATTTTTAAGCCAAATATAAGTACATATTACCAGTAGACAAGGCATTATTTCCGCTTTTAGCCGCCCATTTATCGTCACTATCTATGCAACAAAAGCCTGTGTTGACGACGGACGGTTCAAAAAACATTGAATAACTAGTTTTAAACCGCACCAAGTTACAAAATGTTATATCGCTATAGATTAGATTTAACAAGTCCCAATATCTTCAAGTTTGATCTTGAGTTGGATATCCAAACCATTGCGAGTATAGTGCGACACTAATCTTAATTACTTTAGGAATTCGAGTACTGAATTACACTAATGGCTTTTTGCAGAAACTAAAATCTATGACCATTTACGGACTTTACACCATCGCGTCCATAATTTTATGTGTAAAAATAAAATGCAAATAAGAGAAAATACCACAGAGCATCATAATAGTGAATATTTTATTTTTTGTTAACTAATCGGAGCTATGGAGTATGAAACGCAATCAATTGAATCCTGTGTGCATGTTCATAGCAGTGTATATGATTCAATATGATTACTATAAAATGTTACTAAACACCGTTAGAATTTCTTAGGCGATTAGTATTATTGCAAATTGTAACATCATATTATTAATAATAAAGCAAAAAGCCTTTAATTTGAATTCGTTGAAAAATTGGTTCCAATAGAGAATATGCATGATTTTTTAAATATTTTTAAATGATAATTTACATCCAAGGAGCGTTACTTGAATCAATACGCATATTCCCATGTTCACTGTTGTCTATTCTTTCTGTCCGTAAATGTCACTGTCGAAGTGTCAATCAAATTGTATATCTATCTAGAATAGTCAATGAAATTGTGTTTTGCAACAAAAGCGTTTGGTTGCAAAACCATTGAACTGATTCTATTGCTATAAACGTTTCAAAAAAGAAATCACCATTTATTTCGTCATGGCTAATAATTCCTTGGGCCAAGGGGCCAATATGCCTACAATTGGGACTATAAATCAAGGTGCTATACAGTACGTAAACAATCCTGTTCCGAGTCCTCAGTTGCAGTCTAGTTCACTTCAGGGCTCTCCATCGCAGCATAGTCCCATGGGTACTCAGTCCCAAGTGGGGCCTAAAGCCAACACTAGCGGCGGAGGAGATCAGACTACTCAGGTGTGTTTGAATCATGTTCTTGTTCCCAATTGCGATACTTTCACATAAAAACGTGTTGCCTGATGAGTTGTAAGACTTCAACTAAGGGAAGAGAGATAAAAACAGATTTCAACATGTTACCAAGGGGTATCGTAATACTGGATTGTCATGTAAAATAGTGTTATTCAGCTGCATCCACATCAGGTGGAAGCTAATCCCAAGATAGTTGAGAAAAGGCCAGGTAGATCAAGTTGTTTCGTCTTTGCGAATTAAATAAAAGAAAAAAACAGTTTTTTGCTATGAATGAATATTTTATTTATTGATTCTTATTGTACGCAGAATAGGGTTATGTATGGAATGGCACATTGGGCAAAAAATAGGCTGACCCTCCATACATGTACCAACCCTTTGTGGCCGGTTTTTGTCTTAAGACAACAATACTAACTTCATCATATTAACATTTCAGCTGCTAAGCCGACCTCGTCTCCAAGAGTTGGTTCGTGAAGTGGACCCCACAGTGCAGCTAGATGAAGAAGTAGAAGAGATGCTGCTTCAGCTGGCCGATGACTTCATAGACACAACTCTCAATGCGGCCTGTGCACTGGCTAAACACAGACACGCTCCTAATGTGGAGCTCAGAGATGTACAGCTGCATTTAGGTGAGATAATACTAGACTATTTTTGACATTTAAATATCTTCCAACTTTAATTAGTGTTTATTTCAATATAAAAATGTAGGTAATAGAATGTTTGCAGACTACCTTCAAAATTCCCGCAGACTGCAGGCTTGCAGGACAAGCTGCTTATCATTGTGCAATGCATGTTTTCAATAAATGTACCTGCAAGTCCTAAGTGTCAATATGAACCCCATCAGGAAGATTTACAATTGAAAGAATGCGTAGAGCCTGTGCGGCCAAGCTAGTCTATGTAAGGGCCCTCTATAACTGTATTAGCCAATGACGGCACGGTTGGCGGAGAGATTGGCTGCTGCGCTGCGTGTTGCTAGTTCGAAACCTTTATGGAATAAATATTTGTGTGGCCTGAAGGTAGTTGTTCCGGGTCTGGCTGTTTGTGTATGTGTCTAAATGTTTGTAAACGCACCCACAATACAGCAGAAACTCCTAGTGCAGGGCAAAGTTTTTCTAAAAAAAAAAGCATCCCTATCCCGAGTTGCCTTCGGTAAAATGAAAGAGACCATGCTGTTACTTCTCCAATTTTTACCATGATTCAGATTATTTCAACTGTTTAAACTAAATTTGTTTTTCCAGAGCGCCAATGGAACATGTGGATCCCTGGTTTCGGCAACGACGAGGTACGACCATACAAGCGCGCAGCCGTCACAGAGGCGCATAGACAACGCATGGCCCTCATTCGCAAGACTATCAAGAAGTACTAATACCTGCATTTTTGTCTACTAGTTTTACTGTTTAGATTACTTTTGGATTAAGATATTCTCGTTGTATTTTAGGCTAAGATTGAAGTGAATAAATGAGTTTGATATTAATTTCATGCATGTATTTTATTCAGGGACCTAATCTAACTTTAATGATGATTGTGTAAATGCATGTATCGCACCAAGACATTCCATTATCATTTGCACACCTTGTGCAAAGGGTAAGGTGACATACTTCGTTTTGTGGTATGTGATGAAGTCTATACTATTCCTTAATAGGATTAGTACACACTAATGATGACTTCTAATGACTGTTAGGTACTCTATACTAGTACAGAGTATAGTTTTTTGCTTATAAACTTTCTTACACCAAATTCAAATAAGCAGTCTATTTTAAACAAGGATTCAAATGAAACAAAACTTAATTATAATTGAGACAAGATTTATTTAGATGCTTGTAATAATTAGACAATGAACATGAAAAAAATGAAAAATAATCACAATTAAATCACACACTTATAGTAAAAAAAACTTAAATGGTTATAAATAAGTAAAAATACTTAACACAATACTGGTTGAAACAAAAACAAAAATCTTTGATTTCGATAATGAAAAAAAATCACAGACTGTATACGGTCCACTGTTAGGCCCTACACAGACGACAAACAATTTTTGACGTACTTTGTGTCCGTTCAAAAGGCACAGCAACAGAAAAAGAATGAAGTCCTCACATATTTCAGCGTCGCAGAAACGATTAGTGTCATCTGAGTAGAGCCTTAAAATAAAAAAAACCTTCACACAAAATTAAGTACTTACATAAGTACACAGAAATATTTTGGAATGCATTAATACTAATATCAATACTAGAAGACAACCATTTGGTTGTGACCAATGTCCTAAAGTGATTTTATAACCAATATTTCTCTACAGACAGGCAAATAATTTGTTCTACTAAACTTAAGTTACATCTAAGTCATGGCTAAGCCACATATTACTCGATCTACTTAGAATCGGTTGATAGCTGGCATTTGATAAGCGCTAGGCAGCTTTTCTTTTAATGAAACGGCCCGCACATGTAAGCTATTGAACATTTTATCCATTTTTTGCAACTCTGTTCTCTAAATAAATGTCAGGCCTGCCGTAAGCAAGTGCAAGTTGCAAGCGGGCTCACTTGCAACACGAATCACAAAAGACATTAGCGTTAAATTTTCAAACGTTGTTCTATTTCTGTCAATCGTTTGAAGATTTCATGTTTTAAATATGATAAGCGTTAAACGCAATGATTTGTGGTGCAAACAGGCCTAAAGTGAATTTGTCCTAATACTAGACTATTTTTTTTTCTCTAATTTACACATTAAACTGGCGGTGAATCGCGTAAATCGGTAAATAATCTTAAATATTTAGATAATGTTAAACATTGACCTTAAACACACTTGTCGCATGCAATCCTAATCATGATACAAGTCGAAAAACTAAGTACATACTTAATTATACTCTTCAAAATTAATATTTCTAATAATTTTATGAAGCGTAAACATTCCTTGTCTAACCAGTTCCTTTTATCAGTACACTTATAAAAAAAATTGCTCTTCAATACTCTAGATTAGTGTAGATGTAAAATTAAGAGGTGATTTGCCAGCATCACCCTAAAAGCCTTGATAAATAATCATTTATGCCAATTTCAGGATAACCATAGATTCTTTTGCCAGGAAACTTAGGTGTTGTTGATCATCAATTTACAATCGAACTTCAGGGCGCTTGATTTAAAAGCTGGTGGTTTGGTGCAATAGGTACTCAAGAGGTGTTGTTCTACCATGTCATAAGACTTCCTCGAATCATTTATGGGTCCAAGCGTGCTCCATACAGAATTATAAGTGATCTACACTTTGCATGCTGCGCCTTGCTTGCTCGGGATGTAGAGGTGGTCAGACGGGCACACTTTCTGCCAGTGAAGAGACTTGGACTTGATCGTCACGGGTTCCTGAAAAAAAGAAAAAAAAAACATTAGCAAAACTTTTTTGAGACAGTATTCGTTGTCTGTGGATGTGCGTGTTTCGAATCTTGAATTTCAAGGGTTTGGCAATTGAGCCGGTGGAATGAGATCATGCCTAATCAAAATTAGATCTAGCTTTGAAAGTTTTCACAATGCTGGTCCTGGATAATATTTTAGAACAGTGATTCAGAGAAATGACGCAGCACAGCGGACAATATCATATTCATACAAAGTGAAGCTAAATACACGTGGGTTGTGTGTCCCTTGGGTAGTAATATAACTGCGGCTTACTTGTCATAAAGACTTTCCACAAAGTACCATACGGGAGAATGGACCAGGCACTAGGTGATGTTGAAGGAGAGTTCAATAAAATTATATAGTAAGTAGTACTATAGTATTTATTATAGCTATAATTATTATGTGAAATAACAATATCCGCAAACTTTTGTGTGGTGTGCACATTTTTTTAATAAACCAAATCGACATTACTTCACTAATTAAGCTTTTAAACAAATGTTCCATTTCACGCTAATAGAAGAATATCTGAATATGGAGCGCGGCTAGGGTCCTTGTCCTTGGTTCAGCACCTTCAATTCTGCATCAGTAACATCATTGAAAACTTTCTGTTTCACTTGCAACTGCAGTCTCTGTGGGAGTCTTTTCACACTAGCAGCCATTGCCAAGAAAAATGCGTCTATGGGATCTTTCTCTTTTGTTACCTTGGCCTCCAGGTAGTTTTGTAGAATATCCTCGACGGTTGGTGTTATATCCCTGGACGAAGAAGGTTTTGACACAGGATTTGAAGCCGAATCGACAGGAGGGTCAATGTTATCGATATGATAGGGAGGTGCTGAACTAAAGTCACCGAAATCTTGTGCTACGTCGTCAGAGTGCATTTCTTGGTTCATAAAACTTTCAGCTGCTTCAGTGGTCGCTGTATTTTCAGGAGTAACTGTCATATACGAATTAATTAGTAAATCATCATAGTATTTCACAAAAGGTTTAACAAATTCTAGTTCCCATTCGAACTTAATGGGACGCCTTTTGGCAGCAGCAGATCCACTTTTTTCCCGGGTTTTTAAAGCTTTCCTGAAGTTATCCCTAAGTCGCCTCCATTTGACTATACACTCCTGAACTGTAAAAATACAAAACAAGGCTTATTAAAATTAAATAATAATGGCGTAACTTCACAAGCGTGATTGGTATCGGCATTTGATAGCAAAAATAGCAATTAAAACGTAAGTAAATCGATGTTGAATTATAACAAGCTATTATAATTTTCTAAGTGAGTATAACAAAGTCTTAAAATAAATAAATGATCTTACTTGAAATTCCCATTTCGTTGCTTATTTCGTCCCATGCGCATTGTTTGCTGTTTTTGTCACTGTATGTACGCAAATTAATGTTATAAAGACATTCATGTTGTTTTACTAAAGAAATAAGCTTTTCATCGATATCCATTACCTACGTTTCAAGAATTAGATTGGCATCTAAAACAGTATGCAGCACAACTTGTATGTCTAAAACAAAATGGCGGACAATCTGCCGTCTGCAGCGCGCGGGACGAGCCGACCGCGGCCGAGAAAATCCGAGCGGAAGCCGAGGCAGCCGACCGCACGCAACCGGCAACCGAATGAGTTCCGCAGCACGTGAGGCGCGCAGGTTCCTAGTTGTATTTAGATGCAAATATAAACTTATAGCAATACAGAGACGAATTCAATTTCCTACATTGCATAAATCGAAGGTTTATTATATCCATTTTGTTGTTTTATGGTTAGGTCTGAATCGATTAGTCTAGTCACATGAAGAAAATGAATAAATTATGGGGCTCTAGCCTATAGGAACTGTCAGAGAGCTTGACATCAATTTTCAGAGTCATTAGTTAATCATAAGACCTAGTAGGTACTTATTAATTCCATGCACACGCACGGCTAACTTTGAAAGATTGTTGTGATTTGAATTTATGGAAGATCTATGTTCATAGTTTGATAATAATTAATTTGCCTTATCAATCGAGTTCCCCTTCCCCTGATTACATGACTAATAAAAAACCATTAGCTTCACTGCTACATCACCTGAGGTTTCGAGGTCGACTCATCCATTGGCCTAGCTAAAGTGATAAACCGCTTGCACAACTATATTGACATTTATGATAAAACATTAAAAAATCCTTCAAGTTGAATACCTACCTACATTCATAACATAATAAAAATTACTTGGTCATAATTTTCACACAGGTGCCTTTATTTGTCCAAGAAAATCATCAACAAATGTGTATGGTATGATTCAGCAACAAATAGGTAAGTAACGTTCTAAACACGGATAGAACTAGTGAAAGCGAATAATTTATGAACAACAATCTAATAAGCAACATTGTTCGAAAGTTAGTATAGGGCCTTTAATTTCACGAAAGAGTCTCCAAAAATCGGAACCTCATTCGTCCGGTTCCATGGTGTAATGGTTAGCACTCTGGACTTTGAATCCAGCGATCCGAGTTCAAATCTCGGTGGAACCTATCACTTTTTGTAGATTGTTTTCAATGTTGTTCGTCCAAGCGATAACGGAGAATTCAGTGAATCGTTTAAAACAAAGTTGATGAGTTCAGTTAGAAGTGCGCATTGGATCTTATGTCAAAACATTGAACCATTCTGATTGCGATAGTTTTGAAACACAAAAATTGAAAGAGAAACTGTGTATGAATAGGAAAACATTTTTTTATTTCTCGACAGCATGAAATTGAATTTTATTTCTCGACAGCATGTAAAGCCAAGTCAGAGGCCCATGGGCGGCATTAAACTCTGACACCAGGTTAGGCACTAACCACACGATAAAGAAGAAGAATAGGAAAACTATTTTCTTGTGCAATTTACTTTTGAAAACTAAGTACCTACTACCTTCGTCAATTTAACACCAAACAACTGTACCTTTTGTTACAAGTGCCAATGAGATAATAATATAACAAAATATGCAACTTTTAAAGGTTTTTCAGCTGTTTGTAATCTCCTCTCAGATTTTTAAGATGCAGATTAGCAGTAAACAAAGAAATATTATCATTGGTATTCAAGTGATTTCATCGATAAAAAGCCAGATTACGAGTAGCATGAACAATTTAGATAAAATAAAACGCAAATACCTTTAGGAATAACAATCGATAATCGTGATGTTCGATTAACGATGAGTTTCCAAATTATTAACAAAATGCGTCGAAACTCGAAATAAATTAGCAGTTCGCATCCTGTTTTGGTTTAATTTGTCAGAAGTCTAGGTTTTTCCAACAATAACTTTAAAATTGCACAATAGTTAGGTATAACTGATGAGTAGTTTGTCCGGTAATTTCAAGATGATTTTCCTTTATTATTGTAAAATCATGGTATTATAAGGCAAAAGGTTGTATGATTACTGGAATTAGCTTCGTTTATTTATTAAACTGTAGTGCTTAAGGAAATCAAAAGCCTTAGTAAAGTCTGAAATACCCGCTATCCAGGGACTACACAAGAAAAGCTTTTAAATCTGAAGTAATGGCTATGCGAGTATGGGATGTAACTTTTTGCGCATGCCTAGACACTCGGCAGTCTTTATTAGACGGTCGATAACAATTTGTACTGTGTTACCTCTCCGTTAGCTAGGTAGGGAACAAGAAAAATCGATATATCGGAACAGGTACACGACTAAGTCTCCAGGCGAGGAGGTGAAGGTACAAATCAATTCCTAATTGATTCGTTTGTTTGATTGGTTTTGTTTTTTCGTAATCAATACGTATTGATTGAGCTTCGACGGCCACTGATTTTAATTTCATAGGCTTTTTCGTATTATACCTGATTGATATAATGTTTTCGTATAACGAAATCATTTTGATCATTAAATTGAGATTTGAAATAGTATTTTGATGTGTCATGACAACTACGCATTTCAATTAGGCATGAATTGATTAATACACAAATTTAAAATCTACGTAGAACAACAAATAACAAAAATACGGAAATAGCTACTTAAATTATTCAAACACATTTACACATTACACGAATACTTGATAACTAAAACAATGTACTGCCTACCTGTGGTACTACGTATTTTACACCTTATACCAACAATTGTGGAACGCAAATAAATTAATATGAATATATTGAGCTAGTGGCGGTACTTTCATTTCTAAAAGCTTGGCTTGCCCTTATAACCTACTACTCTTCATGGTGTTAGGGTTTCTGAACAGACTGCTTGCCTTATGGGCTTGCCGTATTGTTGGCCTCTAGGACCGCCATTGACTACATAAATATCGATGATCAAAGCATTTATTGTTTTCAACACGATTTTTATATTTAAATCAAACGAGTCAGCCAAAATTGCTAATTGATGTTGGTCATTAAATTCAATACAGGTTGACAGTTACATATAGCATGGCAATCAGCCAATCAATGCCTTTCTCTCTCATCTTTGTAAGTCAATACATGTCTTGTTGTGGTGATAAAACTATTAAGAGATTATTTATAGAACAGTCATTAGGCCAAAACCTAATTTCATTGTTGCAAAGACTATTTTAATCTTGTATTATGTCCACCACCATTTTTAAGTCTGCCAGACTCCTACTACTAAAACCACACGGTCTTCCTCAGCATCACTCCTGGCTGGGGTGCGGGCCCACAATTGCATTCTCCGCAATTACCCCAGCAGATGTCCGCCAACATCCACCAACTCCCACTGGGCCCGCGTGGTGGATTATGGCCCACTCTCACAGATAGGGGACTATGTCTTCAGTGGGAACGTTAAAAACTGATTGACTATGTATGTGTGGAACCGAGAGCGTGCCTCAGGAGCTCATCTTCAGCATAGAACTTGTCTGCTAAACATCCTCTCTCAAATATTTTTAGAAAGAGTAGAACATTCACTGTTTATTGATTTCATATTTTTGGCCGCATCTGCATACATTTTCAGGGTGATTTCCAATCCAGGCTTTTAGTGGAATTTTATCACCACATGCAGCAATATCCAAAGAAAGTTTCGCTTCGTTAATTAGTATTTCAACAAGTGCGTCTGAGCTGGCGGGTTCACATCATTAAAGATCGAAATAGAACTGCACTTCCGAGTGAACGACAATTACAGACTCGACCATTACAGACTCAATGGTTCATTTG
This sequence comes from Noctua comes, assembly GCA_963082995.1. Classification (NCBI taxonomy): domain Eukaryota; kingdom Metazoa; phylum Arthropoda; class Insecta; order Lepidoptera; family Noctuidae; genus Noctua; species Noctua comes. Next base: position 9,861,298 of record OY720288.1, read on the forward strand.
GAAATTACACTGCTGCAGTGCTATGTTTGTTTTGTGCTCCACAAGGCACGGATAGCCACTGCCAGTCCTCTGGCATATCTCCGTTAATGCTTTCCTTTGCTACCAGAATTATGCACAGTTTAAACGTTTTTGAAGGCTTACTAGTGTGTCTAAAGTCCTTCTGACAAGTGTGGCCTTGTAGGCATAATCTAGAGTTCTAGAACTTTTGGGGCTGCTCGTTTTAACGTTTTAAATGGCATCATCATTACCACCAAGCGTTTTAACTTCTTTCTGATTGTTCTTGTCTAAAGCTTCTATCTTTTAGTGTCATTTTGTTACTCAATTAAGAACTAGTTTAATTCTAAAGTGTAAAATTATTTCTACTACTTCCACGCTGCATATCAATTTCGCTGAGACCATTTCACAATAATGTTAATGAAATGAAACTTCGGTATCGATTGGTAGACAAAGAGTGAAAGCTTTTAACCGAAACGAAATTGAACCAGTTTATCATAAACTGATAACTCACTCGGAACAAGTGGAACAATCCTGAAAGCTTGATAACGCGGAATTTTCTAGAAAATATTGCAGTGTTTGTTTCGTCATGGCGTCGATAGAGAGTTCAGATTCATGTCCGCTTGTGCAGTCAAAGTACCTTTGGACTATGAACCTATGGCAAAAACCGGTATATCACCTGCTTTATTGCATTTTTTTACCGTAACAGTCATACTTATAATAACAAAAGGGCACCTTGTTCGCAGCTTGCGTCCACAAATAAAACCTGTTACCATGAAAGAAAAGAGAGCAAAGAACTATACGACAAAAAACGTAACAGATGTAACTCGGTACCCGTCTCAAGGGCAAGAGCTTGTAAAATTATGAATAGTAAGATGTTACGACACTGTTGAAGATGAACCTTGTATGAATGAATGTCTGCCTATTGAAATAAATTGTATGACAGAAAATGAGAAAACAGACAAGCAGAAATACAGTTTTTGCCATGTCAATGAGGTATCATTGACATGGCAAAATATTTCTTCAAAATATTTCTGCTATATCAATCACCTGTGTGGGTGGTAACACAGGTGATTGATATTTCCACTATAGCACTAGATATTGGGAATAACTGGCAAAGCTCAGTGCATTTTGTCATCATTGCCGGTGTTCAGCCTAATGATCTAACGAAGTCGGAATCAAAAGGATTATGCAAAATGCTGTGGGATTAGTCGTTGATAGTAGAATATTTCCAGTAGCAAGTGTCTCGGATAACGTAATCCTATACTTAAGTGTTGTTTATCGTTGCAATTAAGTCGTTTATCTTACATGGATTGACAATAACTACTGTATTTATTACAAGTGCTATAAGAACAATACATTGCACTTACAAAACGTAATCTTACAAAATCTCAAGACAATTTCACGTCATATGCAGTATTTCTTGTCAACTAAAAGACCTATGAAATGAAGAATGAAGAGTCTTTCGACTCAAATCATCTACTTACAGTAAGAAATACTAGAAAAGCAAAGTATCCAACAATCGATATAATAGGCTTCCTTTTAAGCTGGCAGCCAAGAATTGTGTAATAGCTACAGTCCATTGGCAAAACAGACCATACTGAGAAAATCGTAAATAATAAACTTAGAAAAGGAAATCTTTATTGCCAAAAGAAATATTACTTCTCATTTCGATATAATTAATAATCTTGGCAAGCTACTAAACGCTAAAATATTTGATGCCAGGTAAATTCTTGGATTAAAATCGTCAACCCGTGGGCGGTATGCCAACAGTACAGAGCTTCACAGTGAAACACAAATTAGGATTAGACAATTTGCAGATATTCATAAATAAGAATATCTTAGATCGGAACAGACTCCTGTTGGTTGGTATTAGCGTTTTCAACGAGATCAATGTAAATTGTAGGGGGGGTGATTCACACAACCCCGTCTAAAGGCATATCTAAAGCACTGGAACAACAATCTGTGATGTAATGACTGGACATGGTGTGGCGTAACTGGATTTTAAGAAAGACAGAAACAACTCTGTTGACGATGAATTGCTTGATAATAATGGAAGAATGCCCAACAACAATGGGTACTAGAAACTAATAAATCTCATCCTAAACGTTTAGTAGAATGAGCGAAACTCACAGAACTATGATTTCTACAAATCTACTTGATGATAAGTTATGAAAACACATTCCACAATCCAAGGTTAGTTCACATGAATAACATGAATTTTCATTCTTATTTACGACTTTATGCTTCACACCACTTACGATCAGTTTAATCCAGGTATTGGTACAGACATCTGCAAGGAAACAGACGTACATTGAAGTGGGAAATATCTTTATTGTACCTTTCACAATGGTATTTATATTTGAATCATATTTGAAGTGCATAATAGCAATTCACTTAACAATGTTATCGCTATGTTTATAGACTTCAATAGAATGTTTAGTCTGAACTACGTGAAATAATGCAGACTTCGAGAGAGATTTTGAAGTGATTGCATTAAAAGAACACTATTATCTATACAGGATGTGAATCGATAGTTTAGCTAGAGATAACACCGAAGCTGTTTCGACACTAGTTGATTATGCGGAAAATCACACAATAGTCAGTAGGTTTAAGGTCATCGAGTCAAGAGCAAGATTTGTTTTTTGTTCCAACTTCGTTTTTCCTGATGACGATGTAAACAGAACTGAAAGGCACTAACAATAAGTGTGTTACTAGCAAAGAGGTTAGACCAAAACGCCGTCAAAGATCTAAAAGTTGGCCCAAGATAAATGGCAAGATATTGCATTAACTTCAGTTCGTAAGAATATAGGAACGCGTTGGCCGAATATTTCACACGCACAAACATAACGTCAACTTTGACACAGTTACCCTGAGAGGCAGACCGCATGTCGGCCGTATAGTGACGTCACTTATCGTATTAGCTGTATCTGGGTCAGGATTTACTCGGAACCAAATTGTTATATCAGATAATGATAAGTGCTTTTTGAAAAGGCTTCTACCGTGTCATAAACGTTTCATCGTTTCAATCGCTTCTTATTGAATGAACGTCGTAGTCAAAATCATGTTTCACCTAGCCTTTTCCCAAGCTGGGGCTGCCTTAAAGTTCAATCGAATGTAGACTCTATCTAACCAGCAGAATTCACAAAGATATTGTGTGCAAATAATACTTAGAGCGTTTTGATTTCGAGCAAAACAGGCTTAGTAACTGGGTCCATGTAAGAAACGTAGGACCAAGTATGAGACCCTGAAGATTCCAAAATCGCATTGTCTAATGAGAATACGTGTCAATCAGTGAGGAGTAAAGTCACCGTTCTTAATATATTCACACATCTTCAAAGCGAAAAAACCAACATACATAGAACTACGAGTGAAGTTGCGGTTGAATCCATAGGCTAAAGTTCAAATATACATACTTATAATGTGAGAAATTTTAATACAACAAACTATTTTTGTACCGCCTGTTGGATGTTTTCCTCGAGGCCACGCGTGGTGGTGGTGTTAACGTTAACGAGCTTATAGATCACTCGCATAGTGCATGATATAGTCATGATAACAAGCCTACCAGCCCCCGTATTCACAAACGTTTCGTTTCGACAAGTCGTATGTCTAGCTTTTTGTCATAACGAAAGCAAGCGAGAAGGACATACGAATTTCCAAATCGACATCGAATCGAATAACACGGGGCTGGTAGGCTTATTATCATGACTATATCATGCTCTATGTGAGTGATCTACAACGGGGGCTGTATAAAAACCGTACAAGCGATAAACACCTGCAATGAGCAACAAAAGCAGCAAACACATGACTCAGTAAACACCTAAGTAAATTACTTAGATCAAGAATTTATTCTGTAAAGTTTTTTAAACATTTGAAATAAGAAAGCGAATTAGGCCTTTTAAACGATCAAAGATTCGAATCATGATGGCGAATCGATGAATTTGGTTTGAGCTTGAAAGAAAATTGATTGAAAAGAAAATTGATTCATTTTGCAAACACTCGTTGGTTATATGTATAAACCCGAAAATGAATCGCTCGCTCAAACTCGATTATTCCTCTGAAAAGGTTTGTTAAAAGCCAATTTAACTCCATGTTCGACTTGGCAGTGATTCTAGTGCTTGCGTTGATGCAAACTCGGTAAATTAGACTAATATTCCTTGATTAATTTCAAATGAAGCATTTTAACGCCATTAAACTGAACTCTTTCATGTACAAAAACAATTAATCGTCAAAACGCTTTCTAACAGCTAGCAGCAGCAGTAGCAGTTTCATACTCAAGTGCAGCCAATGGAAAATCAACGTAATTATCACCCGCAGCATTCATGACAATGACACCACGTAACCACATTACCGTATTATTGGTAAATGGTCGCGATAAGGCGAGAAAATCAAACAATGTGTCATTTTCACACACTTGGTGATTCAGTCTTGTTTTCCTCGGTACGTTATCTGTTTCGACGGTTTTCTCTGTAAATTGCGATTTGCGAAGTTACAAAAGGAAATTGACAGTCATGTGATTGTTTACATTATCAATAATCAGTTTTGATTTTCCGATAAGCTTCTGCAGTCTTTTTTCGTGAACTATTTACGGAATTACTGTTTAAATTCTGTTGCTACTGACCATCCACTTGATATCCTCAAACATAGGCTTAGGAATTTCAAACATAATTAAATTTTATTACAGAGATTTGTACACTCGAGTCTCGTACTTTCGATCTCTAATCCCTTAAGCTAGAACACGTCATCAAAGAAAACGAACACCTAAACTACCTGTCGTAAAACTACTCTGAGGACAAAACAATGCGCTCACTGCTCATTATTCAAAGCGAGTCCAAAGAGTTTTATACAAGGTACTGGTTGCTCCATGGTACTCGGACTCTACGGCCTTGTCGCCGCTTGTTTATTTCACTAACAACAGTGCTTGTTTTGATGATACTTTCAAGGGCTTTTTACAGCTAAGATGAAGCAGCTGATGATCATTATCATCTAGAAAGTTGATAAGGACTCTGATGGTTTAGATGGTCCATCTTTGGGAATACATAGCCAGAAATAGAGGCAGGACTATCGATAGAATAGTAGTGTCATTAGAAACGATTATTGTACGCTCTGATGATTCCGTAAGGACTTAAATCATTTCTGCAACTGCAAAAATACCTAGAAAAATTGGAGCGATCTTTTCGTTAAAACTTAACTTACTACACGTTATTTAAATAGTCTTACCTTAGCAATAAGTTTTCCACCATCTCCAATCAGGAATTCTTCCAGGCCAAAGACGAGGGGTGAAGCGGTTCCAAGATGGAATATCCTGGAGGAAGTTCCTCTTGTTACTCTGAACTCGATAGTCTTTGCCATGAGTACACTCGTGATCATGTACACTGATTTCTTGCCTTTCAGAGCTGGAACAAAAGGAAGGGTTTATTTATTTAATGGGCCTGCTTTTGACCTCAATCTCGCTTTATGGAAAGGGATGGAATAAGGTCTACGATGGAATGGTCGTGCCCAGAGATGACCTGTTCGCATTTGTTTCATAGGTTGACAAGATAATTGGTAATACAAAGACTCTAGACCTACATAATATAATTATATTATGATGTCAACGAAGTCGTATTTGGATCCCAAACAATTTGAACAGCCACATTACGTTTTTAAGGCTAACAATATTATTATCATAATATTTTGCACAACATTAATGATAAGTGGAACCGTGTGGCCAGTTTGCTTTGATATGTTTTGTTTTTATAAAACTCTGATAAGCAACGCAAATAAGATGAATACAATTAATAGAAACAAATACGTTATCCATACCTTTGTTATTTTCAACGTCCAAAAAGATATTGTTAACGAGATCTTTGTCTTTGGGTACAGACGTTCTGGAAAAGCTCACCATGATTACTCTAACTTTGTTCTTGATAGCCTCATCTTGCAGTGTGATCTGTAAATAAAATTACTAGTTAAGCATATTTTATGAGTACTTAATACAGCCATTATTGCTGTTATAAGCTATGGGAGAACAATGCACAAGGTCATAGCAGATATGGGCTTAGCGATTACAACAATTGCGTCATCTAGCGTCCCAGAAATTCTGACCCAGTTATAGAACCCTCATGTTTTGTTCAATCTTCGTTTATCTACCGGAATTAGTACTCTGAAAATCATGAATATGTGAGCATTGAATCACTGGTAAGGACTTTCGAGAAATTCTGAAGAGTACATTGTATTTATTACTAAAACACGTGGTTTATGTTTTTACTTTCAGTTGTTTTCTGTTGTGTTCAATCTTCAGTTATCTACCGGATTCTTAGAAAATGTGAATAATGACTGAATAACTGAAAGAGGATTTGTTAAGGAAGAGTATATTGTATTTATTACTACAACACATGGTGTATGTCTGTCTAAACATACTAACATACTCCAATAAGTGTTTCTGTAACGTGTGTTTGTTTGTGTGTATGTGTGTGTGTTTGAATTTATTTATCTCTGTGTATTCTCCGTTTCTGTTACTCAGGTGTGAATTACAACGATTCTCGTTAGTCTTAAGCATCTTATAACAGGGCATTGCCCGATGCGACAGCAGTATAACAGTTTTATTTTCATCTAGTCTAGTGGGATCATGGAACGATGGTGCTGGTTCTTTTGTTTTTTTTTTCACAACTCTGAGCGAATGAAACGCTTTCTGCAGGAGACAGTAAAATCATCAACTGCTGAGAGCTATTTAGGGATTTTATAGCAACCATTTTGGTGCCTGGAAATGCATTTAAAATACGTGAAATTGCCGGAATTCAAATCACGGGAGTATAAAAAGAATTCTCGAAACAGATATTTTAGGAAACAGGGTAAATATTTTTATTGCCATTGCACAAATTTTTCCTCATCTGAGGAATTTTCCAGCTAAACACTGAGAGTGGTGAATTTGAAAATATAGATAGTTTTTTTGATAGGTATATTACAATAATATCGTATGATATAAATCAGTAACGAAACAGAATTTAAACCTTTATCGGTTGAAATGCAAACACAATGTAGATAAGATTAAAAGGTACTTTGCTTGTTTGAAAGACTTTAGATAATGCACTGAAACATTGTAAAACTCCGAATATTGGTGAAACTGTTTCTGACACAGTAGCAACCAAAGGCGGAAGTTCTAATTAATGTGGTAGTAACTCATTCCCTGTTTGCGAAAGAATTTGCAAGACTGAGGTAAGAATTTGCGAGGCTGTGTTCGAAAAATTAATACGATTATCAGTAAAGCCTATTTCTACCAATAATCTGAACAACATGAAATTATCAGCCTTCGCATAACTAGTTTGCATCTATGCAGAGCGTGGGTGGAAACAACCAAGCTTTACCAATCAACCAACGATACAAAAACTGAAGCAAAAAGTATTCGCAATCTATTCCATTTTTTACTGTTAGTGCTTCTAACGTAACGTAACAGGTTATTGAACAGTACTTTTTATTTCTTTCTCGTATCGCCGTACCACGGAACTGTTTAAGAATAGTCCATGCTTGATACCGTGCTAAATTATTTAACCAGGAAGGAATATGGTAGCGCAGTACCCTTCTAAATAGACCAATTTTTGGGGATATATCGGTTGAGGTCAGGAGCTCGTGGCTAAATAATTACAGCCGCTCGGGTCGATCTTTAGGTTAAGCCGTGCTTGCCAAGGTTGGTCTGTGGATGGGTGACCACCCAAAACATACCGAGTTTCCTCCGTGCCTCGGAAAGCACAAGCAAGTCCCGGGTGTCATTTGTAGATCCTTGACAGTCGTTAGGTAGTCAGTGGCCCAAAAAGTCTGACAACCTGTCTTACCAAGGGGTATCGTATTACCCAGTACTAACTGGGTTGTGGAGGTCAGATAGGCAGTCGCTCCATGTAAAATACCAGTATTCAGCTGCATCCGGTTAAACTGGAAGTCGACCCCAACATAGTTGGGAAAAGGCTAGGCGGATGACGATCGGTTGAGGTTAAATTTGTCGCCTACAGCTGCACAGCGTAGCAGTTATTAGCCAGATCTAAGTCATTATACCTATAAGTGTAGCCTACACTCAAGAGAAACGACTAACTACAGACAATTTCGATTCGGTTAATGATAGGGCTTAGAAATAATGTTATTAGGTGACTGGCTGACTATCCTCACGTACGCACACGCAAAATTGTGCAACCGTTCTGCGTCGGACGGAATTAGGTCAGGACGATCAACCATCTGAATATGCAGATTGTGTTCTGGATTATGGTGTAGGAATATATTACGAGAATATAATGTCAGGATCACCCATATCTAGTGTGCTAAAATGGTGAATGCTGATCAATGTTTCTAAGCCTTCTCATACAGAGCGCCAGAGCCCACTGCGGGACAATAATTGGCTTTCATAGACAATTTGACTAGGTCCATTATGGACAAAATGGACTTTGCAGCAGCTTTTACTGATAACCGCTGCATGGAAGAGGGATTTACGTTTTAGGATTGTCGATTCTTCAAATGAGATGGAAGGGTGGAGCTGAATATCCGATTCGAGTGTTTGAAAAGACTTTTGTTACGACCCGAATGCTATTGTAGTACTAATTGAGTTTACACTTGGCAAAGCTCAAAGTCACGATTAGTGGAAACTGATGAGGAAAAAGATTCGTAGACCGTAAACGGCGATTTTATAATAAACATACAAACATATTTTTAGATAGGTATTCATAGTACAACACTTCCATTAAATTGATTGAATGATTTGCATGCCCATGTGATTGCAGAACATGGAGAACTAACTTCTATGCACCAATTTACATTGAAATAAATGATTTGATTTGATGATATGATTTCATAGATTTAACAAACGTTACACTATAGACAAATAGGAGTGGCAGTGAGGTAATTAATCAAAAAAGCGACAGAGATAGACCAGTCCCTAAGTGGATGCCTCGAAACGGAAGGCGAAATTTTGATACTCTATCGATAGTCTGTCTACTTTCAAAACGGTGAAGGAAAACATCATATGGAAACCGACATTAAAAAAATTAAATAAATAAATTTTTAGAAATAACAATTCGAAGACAAGTGAAGTCTAACAAAGCGTGCTGGGCCCGCGTTGTGGATCCTGTGCAGGCTGATTATACTTATGCTATCGATAATATCTGAAGAATTGGAGAAGACCATCGGTGCATCAAAGATCGAGTGCAGATACAAGGATACGAATCTAGGAAAAATCCAGAAATCGGCAAATAAAGACTTGGCTACAGACTTCAGTAAAAAAAAATCGTATTTTTAGGTTCTGAAAAAAAGCTAATCAAAGTTTGCGGGAGCGTTAAATCCAATACGCCGGGGACGTATAACATTTTACGCCCGTGTGATTACTGATTACTATGGCTATGGCGCGTTACGTTATTTTCCTATTACTTTTATGTACTAGAAAAACCCAGTGACCTTTAAATAAATGCCAAAGACTCTGGGATATTTTAACAGGTGTGGATATTTTTAAATAATAGGCTTAAGAGACGAAGGAGTACATTTTTTTTTTAATTCGCGAAAATCGTCCTTATACGGTTTGTGACTAGGTACATTCTACTCAAAACTCATTAGGCAGCTGTAGCTTGAAAATTAAATGTACTACCGCGCTCACTGACGGTCGACCACTGTTGAATCTTATTACTCAGGATATAAGGTTGAAAAGTGATCAACCATCAGTGAATGCATATTCTAAAATTATTTTTCAACTAGTTATGGATTATAATTATTTTATTATCAAATGCAATCAAAGTCTACTATTGATAAGGAAAATATGAAATGATTGAAGAGTATTGATAATAGTAATTCCCCAAATTGTTTACTATATTATTATCATTTTATCTTCATCTTTACTTGACGTTATCACACTGGAAGTAAGCACTTACTCAGACATGATAGTTCCAGTAAGAATACTCAATAAAGTTCTCTATAGATAAGTAACTGGTGTACCTAGCTGATGGCTTCAGTTTCTTAATCCATTTATATTGAAGCCACAGTAAGAAAGGTTGTTGACCACATATTACTAAGGAATCTGCTGTCAGGTCTTGTCATTAACAGGAATGAAGGATTTGATTCAGAAACTGGTGGATTACACCACAGGTCTCCCCGTATGAAGGGAGCAAATGAAGAGATGAAAGTCACATAAATTATGTTCAGAATGCACCCTCTTAAGAATAAGAAAATACAAGAGTGAATGAACATGAACAACTACTCAATGCTGCCTAGATTAGCAATATATTTGCCAGCCATACGTTGAGTCCATTTACAGCTGAGATGATGAGCAAATCTGTATAATTAATCTATCAATGGCAACCAGACTTTTTCGGCTGGGTAAGATAAACCCTATGGCCCATGATCTACAAAGACTATAATACTATTTTTGTAGGTCCCGGGTATTACCCCAACTTAAACATTTTATTTTCCTATAAATATTTAGTTGCCACACTGTAACATGGTAACAATACTCTTCCTATCAAAAGTTGCTAATAGGCATCTAATTGTAGCTAAATCAATCTGAATCTATTAACACCAGTGTGCTAGACTTGTACAGTCCACTACACTCAAGTGGTAACACTTCCATTCTAAAATGCAACTTTATGGATACAAATTGTTGTGTACCATTGATGTGCTGGCAGTACATGTCACATTATATTAACTACATATGAACTGACTGCACATAATTACTGCAATGTTAATTATACTGCAGCCAAGTAGGATAAAAAAGTACAAACAAATGCAGATTAAAGTGACCTTAGTTATTAAAGTAATGGATAATGCATGACAAGCATTAGCTGAATGAATGCTGCATAATTTAAGACTCAATTTATTCAATGGTTGCATGTTGCATACTCCTGAGACTTATTTCTATTGTACCTAGACATTGGCTATAAAAAAAACATAATGTTGAGACTGTGGAGTTTCTTCTGCGTAGGACTAACCCAAACCATGCATATTTCTTTTGATGTTTCTTTAGTGCCCATGTAGGTGAAATAAAACATATTTATTTTGACTAAAAGAATGGCCAATGAGCTTGAGTTTGATTTGAGAATGATAAGGGACAAAAACAGAAACATTCATTGAACAATGCATCCAGAAAATAATTTAATGTTGAAGTCTAATGTTGCATTAGAATTCAGACTTTATTATAAGGTTGGATGTTGTTGTGACATTGTATTCTACAAATATAAGGAAATAATTTAATTAATAAATAACGTGACTCGCTCAATGTAATTGCGATTTTGAGCTATAAAAAAGGATAAGGACCAAGGTCAAGTATGGGTCAGATTTCGCAATCTGAGGGTGTGGAACAAAGGGGCAAAATTTCGCAACACAAAAGAAAGTTCATTGAAATTAAAATGCACTACTAACCTTTACGCTTTCATGAGGGAACTTGAAGTCCGCTTCTTGAAAGTCACCTTCCTCCAGCCATTGCACATATTCGGAGTTCGATTTCTCTCTATTTACATTCTTCACCAACTCGCCGAGAGGTGTAAACATTTTACCGTTTGTTTCCTTCTCATTTGGAACGAACAGAGATGTAACTTTATACAATTCCGCTTCGGTTATATGAGGAATACACACCAACTGACTACTACCGATTTCGATCTCTATTTCGTCTCTGATAAACGGCCAGGCATCCTCTAACTTGAGTGACTTTAATGTTTCCAAGCTAACATCTTTACGGATCTCATGAGAATACAGCGATTTCACGACTACTTTTAGTTTTTTCGGCATTGTAAAATATTTGAATTTCTACGTAATTTTCAATACAAAACACAAATGCTCGCACAGCAACTGTCAAACAACGACTAACTTTTTTTTCTTTTTCCTACTGGATATGCTAGCAACTCAGAAAGAGACAGCTAGCGTAATCAATACACACAAATTGCTCAAGACAGACAGAGAAAGCAACATCGGTGATACCATACGGTGGTTAAAATTTTCCCTATTACATAAATAATTCATCATCTGCCTAGCCTTTTCCCAACTAAGTTGGGGTCGGCTTCCAGTCTAACCGGATGCAGCTGAATACCAGTATTTTACATGGAGCGACTGCCTATCTCACCTCCACAACCCAGTTAGTACTGGGTAATACGATACCCCTTAAGAGAAGAGAGAGGTAAGACTGGTTGTCAGACTTTTTGGGCCACTGACTACCTGTAACGACTGTCAAAGATCTACAAATGACAGCCGGGACCAACGGCTTAACGTGCTTTCTTACATAAATAATTATTTAATAAAAATACATCTTATGATCTCACTAGGCGAGTCTAGGTGACCCTAAGCTCGCCTAGTACGCTTGAAACAAAGATCATGACCAAGTCATCACTTTTCTATTATTTCCTTGTTCTTTTATAGATTTCAACTTTACAGCTAAAGCATTATGTTCAAGGTTGATTGGGAAAAATTGAAAGTTTCGGGTAGTATTCCCTTAAATTAATTAAATTGATTAATTGACTTATAAAACAAGCTCATTTAACCATCGCGATTTATTACAATCGGAATCTTCTCAGTTCATTGGCCGCATCAGTCTTGTCTAGATTTACAGCAACGGTTAGGAAAACTTGATTGAGGGTGTGTTCATCATTCAACGGCTAAAAGCCCAAAGAGATCTTTTTTGTACTTGGCCTTGTATTCAGGAAATCCCCGTTTGAAATCAGTTATTCATAGCATAGTATTTTTTCCTACCACAAACATTTCCAGTTATATTTAAATTTCCAAGAAACTCGATAATGCGTAAAAAGCGGTATCACTATATACGTCACGTTGTTGTCACGCGTTCCTCACGCAACCACAGCGCTGTTTCGTGTTTGTTTGCATGCAGGATGCATGTATAGAAACGACGCTGACTCAGCCAAGTCATAGTTTTCGCACGGCTAATCCGCGCCAATTTTTTGCATGGTCTGACGCACAATGACGCAAATTCATATTTGGCGGAATCTTCGGGCTAGCAACACAATGAGACATCCCTGGCGTGATTGTATGAGTCATAGGTTGTTCCATCTAGCCAGCTCGTAGCCTAAAATATCAGTCACTGCCTAGTGCAAGAAGCCCTTGTCGAATTATTTAGTCCTAAAACAAAATTATGTTACTTTTATGAGTTATTGAAAACTTGCAAATTACCAAATCGTATGAAACTAGGCCACCAATTTGAGTTATTATGGACAAAAACCTTATTACCCGACTGTGGCGTAGCCCAAAAGGAGGGTTATTTTGTATGTACCTTTCTACATTTGTGCTGTAATTGTTCCATTTGGCTGCAAATAAGTGAACTGCCTTTCACAATTTATCTCTGAATTATAACTGCAGTAGCCTTATTCCCATTGACATATTCTTATTTCTTTCTATGACTGCCCAACACGGTGGTGGTTTTTACAAGGGAAAATAATTAAAACAAAAATGTAATATATTAATTAAAAATTATAATAATCATAAGCTTAAAATTAAAACAGGTCATTTATAAATGATATATTAAAAATTCCGTGTGAGAGAACCTGTCTGTAGAGATTTTCTAAATCATATTAACAAATTCAAGAATAAAATGGAATGTGTGTAGAAAAAAAAACTATAATGTTTAAAAATAATAACTGCATTACATTTTTTATAGGTATATAAATATTTAGGTTCTTGTTTTTTATATAAAGGCAAGAGTTAATGTTTGAAAGTCTTAAATCTATTTTATAATAGGTATATTATTATACTAAGATATAATGAAGTGCTTTATTAAAATAACAGCAATGCTTTTGAAGCTAAGCCTCTTTACACATAAACTCCTTGCTGTCAAGTTGACAGTACACATTTAAAGGCAGTGCATTTTTAGAATGAGCCCTTAGTAATATTTTTAGATAGAGAAAGTAGCCCATTTGGTGCACCAGTACAATTTCCATTTTTCTATGTATTTTTATCTTTTTTTAAATATTAAATGGTGCTATTCTGACCTCAATCTAGTCCTGAGGACAGAGATGAGGTTGATGATGGAATGAGTTAATCCAAAAGAAGCCTATTAACTCCTGACTTAAATCGATTTATATTCATATTTCTTGTATAATAGCTTGCCACTGGCTTGAGTATTTTAGACCACTTACTCTACTTATATGTTCTGGGCTTTACATTTGTTATTATTTAAGGCTGAAAGTCATAAAACCTTTTCAGTAAGGTCCAAATGCAAAAGTAGACAAGGTATATCACTTTTACATCTGTTTACACAGTACAGTATCCAAGCACAGTATTTCAAAACTGGATAAGTACATTTTTAACAGCACTTTTTGAGATTCTCTTTGATTTCTTTTAGGACATGTAGTCCCTATTCACAGTATATTTAGGTAAAAGTTGTCTATAACTTTCAGCCACATTAAATTTAGGTATACATCAAGTTTACATGGTTTAGGGTGAGATCACATTTATGTTTGCATAGCTGTGTCGATGCACAGTGCTCCACTCGAAACAAATTATAGTGTGTCATGCCCCTTATTGTTGTTTTACTTCTTGACAACATTTGGTGTGGTTGACTGGAAAACTGATGATGCTGACATTAAGTTTTCTATGTACTGTCCCAGGACTTGGTTTTCTGAGCGTAGTTTTAAGTTCTCTTCTTTGACTGAGTCTACCCGTTGTGACAGATCTGTAATTAAATTAAGATAATATGTAAACTAAAATAAATTAAATACATAAATATTTACATGAGAACAATGATTTGAGAATTACTACTCTGTAGCGCAAAAATAAGTTCAAACTGATGAATCCTTGAAACAGCCCTCACAGCGTGAATAAAGCTATGTATTGTAGCGAAAGAAAACTCTTTGTTAATATGAATCTAATGAAACGGGAGACCTATTAAAAATATTAAATTATATTTACCATCTAAAGTGTTCTGCAGTTCCAAAACCTGTGATATTAGTCGGGCTTTCTCTTCCTGTTCATCAATTCCGGAGTCTGGCTCGAAACTTGGCGGCCCATTGAGGCCAGGGCTTGAGGAACCTCCAGTGTATGAACTCGGCAATGAGTCCATTGAACGACCATGATCCAAATGATTGTTGTCTATTTCGTCATTTATTATCACTTGTGGGTCGTCGTCTGCTAAAGGAATATTGTCGTCGTTACCCTTCTGCATGATGGATAACGTAAATTAGGTATACAGCCGTTTCAAAATAATTGTACTCGTAGAAAATAGGGCGACGTATCGATTTTTCGTTTTGTTTGACGTGAGTACGTGACGTTTGTTTTGACATTCAATTGGAGTGCGTTTAGGTGGTGCGTAATCTTTGTTTAA
Source organism: Noctua comes (assembly GCA_963082995.1). NCBI lineage: Eukaryota > Metazoa > Arthropoda > Insecta > Lepidoptera > Noctuidae > Noctua > Noctua comes. The sequence goes on from OY720288.1 coordinate 9,876,557, forward strand.
CTATTCATTCCAAATAAGGGAGTCGTAAATTCTCAACAATGAAATTAGTTATTTCTAATGAAAAATTGTCTTTGTTTCAAATGTTATTTTTAGTCATTTGAATTTAGATTATTTTCGTCTAACTTTAACATCTCGGCATTTGTAACAATCTCTGCAAATGATTCGATGGAAGTTGATGCAACACGTTTTATTGTTTCTCGCCTTCTCGGTAGAGAGCATGGAAACTGGAATGATTAATAGCATTGAATATAAAATATTGCGTCGATACTTTAAACGATCAAGCATTTTTATCAATTTGTTCATTAATTTTCACATGGTTTAAATGACAAGACAGAAATGTTTGTGTTCAAACGAAATCATGTCACGATGAACTGCGAGGAAAGGGAAACATAACGCGTAAACTGTCAAACTACTTCTGTTCTGGTTCTGGTGGTTTTATTTCGGGATTGTGAAAGGAATGTTTTATTTGTATTTGAATTAAGCTCCTTGATACAACAGGTTTACTGATATCAAGACCCACGGATACAATGGCTTTAGCTATTAGAAGATCTTCGAGTGAGGTTTTTGGTGCAGCAAAATGGTTCCTAAGAAGAGGTTAGAAAATATGAAACTCCAAACAGTTCGTAAGTCTTACGACAAAAGTATATTATTCTGATATTCCGTTACAGATTGCCGTGCCTTATCAACATTGCCGGAGAAGGCGGAAGAAGTTGCTGTTGAGAAAAAGCGGGCAAGACCAGCGATATCGCGAATAAGGGCGAGTGCCAACAACCCTAACTTGTCGCTAAGGCATGTATACCCGGAGTTTCTTCCAGACCCTAACCCCAAATGGAGGAACAGCCTGCGTGAGAAGCTTGAGAGAGTGGATATGCTGAAAAGGCGAAAACAAATTGATATACCAGAATTTTATGTTGGTAAGTACCACCAAAATAATCTGTAAATACGTTTCGATAGGCATAGTCTTTATTCTGAACCTTTTGCTTTTTATACAAGCAGTATTAATTAACAGTGGTTAAGCTTGTAAACAAAATAAACCATAAACCACTTTGAAGGAGATAACTCATTATTTTCATTGTTCTCTTGTCTTTAACCAAATTTATTTGTGTTCATTTCAAGTCAGCTTGTTTTCTACTTTCATAGCTTTATATGAGATCATCTCAGTAGTCACCCCCTTTCTAGACACTGCATTCATTGTTTCTTTGGTCCGCCTCTACTCTATAATATCTACATTCTAACTTATTTAACCTTTGGTATGTCGAAACGTGAACAAAACTAGACTTATCTAAAAAAAAAGTCTGATGGTGTGAATTCCGTTCCATACATATAACTGGATTGCGCTTACCCACGTTTTGCCAAACCAAAGCTTAATATTATATATAATTATGTTCATGTCTCCAGGGTCAATAATAGCAGTAACAGTGGCTGACCCACATGCGCAGGGCAAGACTAACAGATTTGTTGGCATTTGCATTGAACGCAAAGGAGCTGGATTGAGGGCTGAGTTCACCTTGAGGAATGTGGTTGATCATCAGGGTGTTGAGGTGTGAATTTTATTGTTTAAAATTTACGATAAATATAAAACCCTTCAATCTCTGTGTTCCTTTTGTCCCTTGTAGCCAACTTCCAGGTTACAATCACTTGGGTTAATGTAAACTACTTAAAATACTAATCTATTATTATATTAGTAAATTAACCTTTTGACCGCCAGAGCATAATAGCACGCATATGCCCTCCACGCCAAGCCACAAGTACACCTACCATTTTGTCACATATTTGTGTCCTTTGGCATACAGGGCATATGCTTGCTTGCCATGTATATGTGACTGTGGCGGTCAAAAGGTTAAGTAATAAAGAAGTAGATTAAAGATTGGAGTTGTGTCACAAACTGCTCCACCTCTTGTCCTGCCTTGTTAGCCCAAAAACATGCAGCTGAAGTGACATTTGCGCTGCCACAGACGACAGGGTGAAGGGGCGAATTTCTGAGCTAACAAAATATAAAAATTGTCATGCCAGCTACACGAAGAAGAAGAAGTACATAGATTAAATGGGTATTTTTAATAATTTCGGCTTATTTAAAATCTTTGTGAAAAAAGTAAAGGCAACGTATCATAGGACTGACCTATAGATGGTTGATATCAGAACTCTTAAATAGTTAAATAACTCATAGTGGTCTTAGTTATTTAATTTTGATAACTTAATCTAAATGAGATAAGTGATCCTCAATCTATACTTAGAATTAGAAGCCAAGTAACAATCAAATCAATGAAAATCTTTTTGACACACAGATTCCTTTTGATGTAATAGCAAGGTTGCTAATTGTCTATGGCTTACATTTTCCAGGTGCGGTATGACCTCTACGACCCAACAGTACACAGCATCCAAGTCCTCCGTCTTGAGAAGCGTCTAGATGATAAGCTGCTGTACCTGAGGGATGCTCTGCCAGAGTACAGCACATTCGCCTTTGATATGGACCCTGAAATATTGCCTGATGGAACTCCAGTGCCTGTTAATCCTGTAAAGGTTTGTTGCTGCTTCAGTTTTAGTTCTTGGGGCTGTGCATATAATGCAATAAGCATTATGGTTACTTTGTTAATAAACTGCAATTACTTTTTTTTTTTTTTCGTTTGTATAGTGCCTAACCTAGTGTCAGAGTTTTGATGCTGCCCATGGGCCTCTGAATTGGCTGCTACTGGAAGGCAAATAATTGAGTTGAGCAAGTTTTAAAGAGGGAGGCAGTTATGTGAATGTTCTGCCATTAAGATTCTACACAGATAAGCAATAGTAGTAGCTTTTCAAATGTCAATCATGGTAATTGCAAATACAATCAAGCCACTGTAGTAATAGCACTTTTCCACTTTGACCACAAAGAGGGTGGTGGAAAAAGTAGTGGTGTGGTATAAAATGCCACTATTGCCCCTTTAACATTTGTCAGTATCTTTTATAATAATTGAACAGTTAAAAAGAGTATCTATTGTTTTTCCAGGTACAACTGAAGGCCAGACCTTGGCTCGAAAGATGGGAGAGACAAGAGCTGCAGGGCGTTTCCAACATTGAGGAGCATCTGAAAGAGAAGGATAGAGTTAGGAGAGAGCTGAGGAAAGAACCCTGGGAGAAATATGACTTGATGAAGCAGTACAGGTAAATGTGACACAGTATTCGGTCTGTTTATATTTTAATTATACAATACTTTGTGTCAATTTCAAAGGGAGACTGTTTAAATCTGGACAAACCAGAAAAGCCAGTCACAATAAGGATTTATTCCACTACAAGAGTTTGTAATTATATCGCCGGTGCCTCACGTCAGGCGAGTTGCCGCGAAAAGCAAACTTAATTAGTAAAAAAAAAAAGTTGTGTCGTACTGTCGAAGCATGCAAGGTGAAATTAAATAAGTTGGCGAAACTTCACAGACATGATTGATTATAATGGAAACCCATAATTCCAAGTAACTACACAACCAGCTGCCGTTGACCCCATTGTTAGTTGTAAACACATGAAATCGTAATCTTAAAAAATCTTGGATGTTTTTTTTTATCATATGGTTATATGGACCTTGTATTTATTATTCATCAACTTTGCAGGAAAACAATACCAATAGAAGACCAGAACGACATTTGGGGGGAAGTAAACAACCAACTGAAGCAACTGCAACTCACGCGCAAGAAGATGTCTAGGAAACGCACGTTTAGCGCGCCTAAACCGCAGCTCGGATGAAAACTTAGTTTTATGCATTGTTATAAAGTAGTTTATTAAAGTATACATTATTAATACTGGTTTTATTGAATTTTACTAATTGAATGTCGGCCTGGTGAATGATATTCTTTCTTCTCTAGGCCTTATCACATTGCACTTACTAAGTACGATAATCAGACTTAGTTCTACCTAAATACAACCCAACCCACTATCTTTTATTCATTCAGTTAAATACGACAAAGTAATCTAACATTATCATCAGTAATGTGGTATGTTACTACTAACCAGTAACATTAAAAACTAATCAGCATTAATTTTCCTAAATTTTGACGTGAGTTGGTAGTACATTTTGGCAAAACTATGCTCGATTAGACGGGGTGGAAGGGACACCGACGCGAAAACGGTTACCACGTATTCAGTACATCATTCTGAGCCCTGACCTCCCTAAACAGAAATTTTTCATCGGTTATTTAAAAAAAAACAGCTGTTCCATACATTTTGACCGTGTAAGTAGTGCACTTTTGTAGGAAACAGCTGTTTTTTTTTAATAACCGATGAAAAATTTCTAACGCTTACCACGTATTCAGTACATCATTCTGAGCTATGTATGAGGTGTTTATGCGGTACCACATGTACTGACTCTTTACCCGACTGCGAAACAGTCAGGCAAGGGCAAGACAGGTTATTGTGGTTGTTTTGTGGACTGGGTTCCAGAGAATCTTTGGTTTATTTGTTGATAACTAAACGTAAGCAAAGAAGTTACATTGTTAGCAACTTAGCAAGGACGAAACGTATTTAGTTGTCATGGGATTTCTCAGCTGTGTGCTAGGTGGCGCTGCAAGCATCAATTTGAATAAAAAGCCGGTTTACACTATACGTAATTAACGTGATCCTTCCTTCCTAATAATTTATTGTTATAATTCCAAATCTATATCTTTAAATGGCACAGTATTTCATTAAAACTGCTTATTTTTAATCTATTACCTATGGAAAAAATATTTATTGCCAAACAAAGGTTCACACAAAAGCTCAAGGTGTCGTGGTGTGCCGTGTGTTGCGTCCCGAAGGTTGTATGCACGTAGAACCTTCGCACAAACAAACCAAAATAGCTCTTATTTTCTGAGCAGTAACGGACATATTGATGTCAAAACTTTGATCGGTTTGAGTTTTAACTTTGCTTGCGTGCGGCGCGGGCGGTCCGCGAAGCGAAGAAGTTCGCTTATTGTTCTTGAATGCATTTTTCTTGTATGAATCCAAGCAAATCGAATAGGAAATACAAGAAAATTAAATTTAATTCGTGTTGTTTGTGCTGATTCAGTGAAGTGTACAAGAGTTTTAGTGAACTTGTTGGTTACAGTGTTGAAATTGCATGTTGCACTCAATACACCTGTCGCCCGGTAAGTTATATTGTTTATGTGGTTAATTTTGCGAAAATATGTTCAGGACATAGTTTTAAAGCGATCGTGGCACGTAATTACGGGGTACCGTTATGAGCATGTGAGAAGTTACGGTATTTCCGTAGTAAGTTACGGATTGTTGGTGTCATATAAAATTGCAACTGCAGTCTGACCAACCAGTATTTATCGATTGTGACGCATTGTAAATGGCCAGTAGCTGTTACGCCTCGATTTTACAACGAACGTTATCTTGAAAGATATACTTTGTTCTGTAATCTTGGTTTAGTTTCAATTGTTTTGCTAAGTTGTAGTCAAGTAAACATTATTAGTTTGTTGTGTTTTTGAAAAGTTGTTGTTTTAGAAATTAGCATTACCTAAATAAAAATATAGATAGAATGTAGTGTTAATGATAATATTAGTCCCCATGATAGTTTAAAAACTTATAAAAATATAGATAAATTTTATAGGTAAAGGTATGTGTATATTATATTTTCTGCTTTGAATAAGAGTAACTTATTTCAATGCATTTTATAAATTTTTGAATGTCGTAGTTCTCATTGAAAACCTCACTTATCCTTGTACTCATTATAGTTGATTGACTTTCTTATATTATATTTCACTAGAAGTTATCAAAAAGCAGCAGCCACTTAGGATAAGAAATAAAAACAAGAAAAAAAAAATCACTTATACATGGGATTGTAACAGTTTGTGGTTTCTGGCTACCACCATGGAAAAAAATGTGAATTTAAGTATGTCATACTTAAATTCACATTTTTTTGTTACACATCTTGTCTGAGTTTCAATTAGAATCATTATCATACCCATAAAGTTATATTTGTATCTAGACACTAAAGGGAACCATCGACACGATGAATAAGACCTAGACACATTGTATATTAGGGATAGTTAAGAACTGTGCACCATGCTTCAGAAAAAATAAATATAAACTAAGAAAGTATTTCGCTACAACCTTGTCATCTAGTTTTGCAATAAATATTAGGTACCAAACGTCTGAAATGCATTCGCTATTCAAACAGCCAAAGTAATTTATGTGTTGTGAACCTGCAATTACTGTTATGTTTTTGTCCTGTGTCTGTTTAATAAAGTATATGAATTACATTATAAATATCAAACAAAATATACTTACTTTATTTGAGGGGTTATTCAAAGCAATATAAAAAAAAAATTAACTTAAACGTTTTTACCAGTAAACAAATTACATTATAAATATCAATCAAAACATACTTTATTTGAGGAGTTATCCAAAGCAATATAAAAAAAAACATTTATATTAATTTGTAAACTTTATTAAAGGTGATGTTATTGAGAAAGTTCCCGTGCAAAAATATTTGCAACCGTATTTGCGGATGTGTGTACAGAATTATGAACATTCAATGGCTACAAAAATTGATTGACTGAAATTGATGTGAGGCAATTTCATTTATTTTAATGTTAAATCAATGAAATTGCTAGTATTTTAGTATTATCTCCAGTGTAAACTACAGTTACAGATTGCGCATTAAGTCAATATGTATGATGACTCGTCTTATTATCAAATGCATTCACACTTCCTTTCCGTTTTCCTTTAAGCTGTTCTTAGAAGATTTTTTAAACACATGACTAATTCAAGACTTTAGATATTTAAAGTATGTCAGTCATTGAACTCTTGAAGACAACTTAATGTGATGTTTCTAACAGATTCACTGATCGATACAGCAAGCAGTTTTTGTTCTTACTGAGAGATACAAAAAGCATTTTTTTTTCTATCCTGCTCTATCCCGCTTCTGGCAAAAAAACGCACTATTGGACTAAATCAACACTCCACTCACAACCAAGAATTGATATTCAACAGTGCAGTGAAATTTAGGCATTCATAAAGGTGTCGCTTCGTGTTTGTGAAAGCGAGTATGAGCAATACTAAACAAAATAATTTTGATACTTTGAAAAGTGCGTAGTTTATTCCTTAGCATTACTTAATTAGATATTTTACTACTTTTGTTACTTTTACGGCTGAAATAACACCCTATGGGTAATAAAAAGGGATAAATTCGTACCATCGTGGTAGTAAAACACACGTGTCTTGTTGACACATTTTACAACACCTTGGGTGATACCGTTCACGTGTGTAGGGGTCATTGACCGATAATCCAATCACTAATGACAGCTTACGACTCTGTTACGACTTACAGGGAATGTTACACCATTGGATTCATGGAATTTGTTATTGATATACTTTTCCGAGACTCGAGTCCTAGTTTCGTATGATGTCTGTTTTTTTCGTGACTGCTCAAAAGCTCACTATTTCGTCGATGCGTTGTAAATGTGTCGCATCATTTAGTCCCGTATTACAGAACGTCAGTCAACCTACTTCAAATTAGTATCAAATAATCAAATGTCTTGAATCTACATAGTTTCAAGTAATACTTGAGTTTTATGCGAAGTTCTGTAATACGGATCTTAGACATAGACCTGTGATCTCTAGGCTTTTATTTAATACTAAGCTTTTGCCCGCGGCTTCGCCGGCTTGGAGGTCGGAAATTATTACACATGAATTTCATTTCGGGATAAATAGTATCCTATGTCCTAACCTACTCATGCAGGTCCATCTGTAAGACAAACTTCATCTGAAGTCCGTTCAGTCGTTAATGCGTGACTAACAAACCCAGTTTCACAATTATTAATATTGGTTAGACCTCTATATGGTCTCCCCAGGGATGTGCCATAACAGGCGTTGCACAGGGGTTCCGGACATGTTTTTGAAGAGGAAGCGGTGCCTCCTTCCATGTGTGGATTGTGACCACCGCGGCACCAGGGGTTTTAGTAAGGATAGCATCGTCAGAGTAACCTGTGCAGCAGTTTTTCAAAAATCGATTTTACTCTTTCGATACCTTTTCTCAGAGCTTCACTTTTCACAGCAGTTCCTTCCGAAATACAATTTAATAGATAGTGGCGCTCTAAATCAAGAAGGCACTAAAATTCTCAGATTTATGTAGTGCGTGTTTGTCACTTAGCTTGATGTAATACACGAACACGTGCGTTACGAAAGCGGAAGGCGACAATAAAAACAATATGGCGTCGTTATGATGCGCCGGAGTACATCGTTCACCTGATTGAAGTGTCACTAAACTTTCAGTGTATTTTTACTTGCGTAACGAAGTTGGTATACATTATACTGAGCTCGTTAACGCTTCGTCTCTCTACCTAGCTCATTTTTGATGTTTTCGAAAATGAGGAAAACATAATGACGACATTTTTGAGTATGAATGATTATTGCTAAAAGAATAGGGAAGACCAAAGAAACGATGGAGGGTGTGTGTAGGATGATATGGCTAGAAAGGGAATGACTACTGAGATGAACAATAGAGAAAGACGGAAGAAGAAAGCGGGCTGCGCCGAACTCAAATCAATCGGCATAAGGTAGCTGTCCTTATGCCGATTGATTTGAGAGGAGAGTGAAGAAATGATGAATCGATGTTTTTGTTAATTTAAAGACAAGGAAACAATTTCGGCCCAGATTTGCAGGAATTTCGGCTATCATTAGTTCCAATTCCACAAGAATTCCGAAGTTCTTAACTTAATGAAACACACCTTTGATCATTACTTTAAACAATCCGGTATAGTTTTTGCCGCCTCCACGAGTCTCTAGTTAGACGTGATTGTATTAATAAATCTCATTTGCGACGCGTTAGACCAGAAACTGACATAAACCAATTTAAGAACGCCTGATTGAATTTCGTTCACGGAAAGGCTAATATTGATGAAGTAAGTCTAAGAAAATGCATTATCAGATAAAGACAAGATTTCACAAGTCAGGTATTTGGGTCAGTTTTGTTTACAGATGCAGTACGTCTCGATATCAGGTCAGCGACCTTCCGTCTGCCGGTCAATTTAGAAACTAACCGATCCCGTGCTCTACCAGTTTCTGTACCACTTTCTAAGCTTAATTACTCGCCTTTTCCAGCTCTTGTTTGGTACTACACATTGTCAACGTTCTTCCGCGTCATTATCGCGATTCAAAAACCATTTAAACGTTGACCGTTTCTTGGGAATGAGAAATTGTTCCCGTTTTCGTGCTTTCTTCTAGTTATGGCAATTTACGGATGTGTTTCTGCAAAGTAAAATGCAAAAAGTACTGTTTCCGCCCGGGATCGAACCGGGGACCTTGTGCGTGTGAAGCACACGTGATAACCGCTACACTACGGAAACCGCATGGTCGTTGCGCAAAACTAACTACTAATTTAAGCTAAGCAATCGTACACAAAGCTGAAAAGTTCTACATAGCGAAAGCACCATTCAAAACTGCTGATCATCCAACTCCAAAGGAATTTCTTTTCAACCACTTTCATAATGAAAAACAAACCAGTAATTAGTCCCCACACACTGTTCAATTAAGCCCGACGTGTTGTAGACATAAAATGAAGAGCTAATTGCAACAAAGGGCGCTAAACAAAAGGCTCAGCTCGATACAATACAATACAAAGTGTCGATTCATCGCGTGGTTGCAAAGGGCTACACGCGATGGCGTGGTGGTAAGATGCTGTAAAGACAAAAACTTAATAAAATACTACTTACGTAGAAGATCTTGTAGTTTTATTCCATTGGTAAAATACGGCTTACTATTTCAGCTAGTTACTTGACTAATGTTTAATCTTAATCAGCTGAATTTTGTTATAAATCAACTCTACAAAGGGCGTTTTGACGTAAGTACCGGCCACTCCTTCAAATATATTTTATTATTTCCGCTGCTACAACAGCTCCCTATGCTCCACACAATGTAACGCTGAACTTTCAAAATTAACTTGATTTATTAATGTTTCAAATCAACAGCAGTATACTAGACTTCCGATTCAAAACATAATCAGATCGCCCATTGAGTCTAGGCAAAGACTTGAGTTTGGGTGATGGCTGTTTTCATTTCTTGCTATTTCTTCCTCCTCCATCACTATGCAAACATGGAGTGCTGACGGAACCAGTTCAAACTTGAAAACTATGAGAAGCAAGACACCAAGAAGTTTCGAAACACAACGCAGAAAAGCTTTTACCGAGTTCGATACCTGGTCTGGAATGCAGAATATGGACTAATAAATACCCAGCATGTCTAAAGCGAAATAATTTATTACCAAAGCATGCTGACCACATTTTAAGGCCCCTGTCAAATGCAGTGTAATTGAATTGTATAGGCTCGATAATGCCGCTTGATCCGATGCTTGCACAAGCATCGACCAGCCATGCTGTAATTATGTGCACTATGCAGACACTGCACATAGTGATGGCGACGTCAAGGCCAATGTTCTTTATATGAGCGATGCGATTTTATACTTTGCAACACTAATTGATTTTAATCGAAGGGGTAGAAGATTGGACGGATTGTGTATTCTTGTTCTAGATGGAATCTTTCAGTGACCAATGGAGATCAAAATCAATTAGATTTTGTTCTTTACCCAAAATGATAATAATTGGGGTTGATAATGGTTCAGATACCTTTTTTGTTGGTGAGATTCAGTCGCCCATAAGAGAACAGATTGCCAAAAGTAATTACGGGAATATTTGTCTAAATACCACTACTCATCGTTTTCCTAATACTCATTAAATAAGCCCTTTTCGAAGTAACATGTGGTCTCAGTCGATTGTCGAATCGTTATAATTATCAGGAAGTAAATATCGTCTACAGTAGGCAAAGTGGCTTTCTGTGGTGTCTGCCTTCACCTGAAGGACAAGGATCTTCCAGAATTTTCCAGATAACCACCAATTAGATCAAACACAATACTTGGTAGACGGATTATTAAATGAATACGTCGTTAAAATAAATTTATCAATATTCCGCGTTATAGAATTAGAAAACATGAGAATATACTTGGACTTATTGTTCTGATCTAACTGTTTAACATTCTGCGTCCAAGACTCCAAGTACGGAGATATCTGCTGTTATGAATACAATACTAGGAGTGGTTTACATTTGATATTCAAAATAAACAAGCTCACTGTCCACACTCACACCGTATTTGTTATTTATTGAAGTTACAATAATGATAAGTGGATTGCGTTTCCATTTATTTTAATTTCATGATTAAGGTAAATTACAGTTAACATTTTGTCGAAGATTTATGTGAAGATGGAGTTTAAGACTGGCGACCTGAGTAAGGCATGGTTATTTCTGATAATTGTACCGTGTAAAATGTAGCCTAGAAACTTATAATGCATTTCTTACTGCTTGTCATCGACATTTCTCGTCCGCAAAGTATATCATCATCTGCCTAGCCTTTTCCCAACTATGTTGGGGTCGGCTTCCAGTCTAAACGGATGCAGCTTAATACCAGTATTTTACATGGAGCGACTGCCTATTTGACCTCCACAACCCAGTTAGTACGGGGTAATAGATACCCTCGGTAAGTCTGGTTGTCAGTTGTCACTGACTACCTAACGACTGTCAAAGATCTACAAATGACACCCGGGACCAACGGCGTAACGTGTTAAGTACAAATGACCTTTATTCAAAGCTGCCGGTGCCCAGTAGGACACACTTTATAAAAACAATAGTACGTGCTCAAATGCACTCACCTTAATTAGGAAATGCTTAGAGACTTGTTATGATTTCAGTTTTGTTTTCATTGCGTGCACGTGTGAACTATCGCATGTTTATACCTCGTAAATATTTCGTGACGTGGGGGTTTATAATCTTCGCGTGGGGCAATATTTTGTAAGGGGTGTTTTGGGTATCATTGACCTTTTTAGAACCATTTGCTTCCTAGTTAAAGATCCATTAAGTTTCCAGTATTTTTGGAGGAATTTAAAGTGAACGATTATGTTTCTTTGTAGTCGAGGTAAGTGGCTACCCATTTGGACGATTTAGTTCCCACCACGCAGACTTCGATTCAATCATTGATTGTTATCTTCATCTTAAGTTTTTGGTAAATATTTCCATCTTGGGCAGCCAATGCTGATGACTAAATTTAAAAATAAAACTACACTATTTTAGGGGAAAGTTACGTTAAAATCGTGTGTTGGCAATATGAATTTTGATAACAACCATTTTGGGCAGATCTTTTGACAACATCATTCCTTTATTGGGCAATGACCATATCTGTATATCTAACAGTTCATGCTACACTGGTTTCTTTTAAGTTATGCGAACTTAATCGGATTATTTTGGGTCCAATTGTTTCGTAAGCTCCATTGTTATTTAGTTCAAATCATGATTTTGATATTTTGCGTCTGTGGTCTATGGATGGGCGTCGGTTGCGAAATTTAGGCATTGTTGTAGAGAATCATGTAAAGTACTTAGTGAAATCGTGCACTAAATTACAGAGAACGCACTTTGAATAATAAGTACCCTTCATGATCTTTGAGGGTAACCATCAATATAAGGTTTGAATGTGATTGCCGTGCCAGTGCCTGCCTTTTGATATTTTGGAATTCGTTGGGTAAAACTAAGTACAGAACGACTGAATCTTCCGTCCGTATGTTGGCAAAAATACTAACAAGGTTTGATTATTTACCAACTGAGCGACGAGAGGAAGTAAAAATCCACTGATACGGAAGAAAGCCCACTACTGATACGGAGTAAGCAGCTGAGTATCCACAAAACCAGATATTTCACACAGACTATGACGGACCTGATTCTGCCTGAGAAAAGTAAAAGTGCTAGGTAGCAGTAAGAATTAATTAACTTGTCCTACATGACTGGATTCACGTTCTAGAATTTAATTAATGAGAACCAGCCGACTTTATCTTGGAATTCAAGAATTAAACTCGATTTATAGTAAAGATGAGAGAATTTGTGCGCATAAATCTTCAGCTATTTTCCACCACTTGTTCACAATGTTTGCATTGGGTTCGTTTTGATGTCGTATCCAACATCTCACGACTTTCCGCCTTTCTACGTACGCTAAAGGTCCGCTCTGCTGTTTCTATGGTAAACTTATCATGTGATTGTTAAACCGTTTTGTTTTGTGAATTTGTATACTGTGGTTTGGACGTGGGTCCTGTACGGAGTTTATTCAGACTAAGACAATACGATAATGTTGCCATCACGGGAATATCCTGAATAAGGCTGGCACAAGCAAAGTGTGTGTGCAGCAGTGTCGGGGACCGGGTCGTGAATGATGATGATGAAAACAATACGACCAGTGATGCGACCAGTTCTGAATGCTGTATGTCCGTTCACGTTTTTTGTTTTACACACAAGAAGAAAAAAATCATTTGGTAACAAATTCTTAGTTGTTACTAAACTTGGCAACAAATAAATTGGCATGATGTTCACGTACACCGTCCAGATTAAAGGAACTAAGCCACAACATGAAAAAAATACTGCGCGGTTGCGCCAAAATGCGAAAATGCTATTACCCATCCCCATGTCTTAAATCTCGAGTTATTTCTATCCAGTGCTGTTTCCATGAATAAAGAATGGTATCCTTGAGTGCTAAAGGTCGGGTTTACTGCAGTGTACTTCATTCTTTATGCATGAGACGGAGTGCTTCAGTCAAGGGCAAAATGAAAATCAATATAATTATAGTTCTGGGAAATAAAACATGTGTTTCAGTTGTTTCTGTATGACTGAAGGTAATGTTATATTATGGTATTTTGCTCAACGAAAACGGATGTCCTCTTATTTATCTAGCAGTGGATAGCGACAATTTGCAAAATAAATGATGTTGCTTACTTATCTACCGCATTGATCTTCAGCACTTCTATTTTCGATGAAAATTCAATGGATTTGTCATCATGGTAGTGGTACTGTTATCAACCAAAACATTGTACGTGTGGAATATAGTGTAAATATTTGTTGGTTATTAATAAATAAATAGAAAGATTTTGCTACTATATAGCTTATGCTTGGATGTCGTTTCTTATATAGCACACACGAGAAGAGTTCCTGAGATGAGACCACAAAAACTGACAAAGATACGAGCACGTTGCGAAGCTACAAAGTCGAATTGAAAACGAATCATAACTTGTGTTGCATGTAAACAAAAACCTATCATCCAAACGTAAGTCCACAAAATTACAGACCTCGGCACATCAATCATAAATAAAAAAGAACTAACTTTGTAATCCGAGTGAAAGAATCTCAATTCTCACGATTAGGTTATTGGACCAAACCAGTTTGCCATGACCTTTCAAATAGACCAGACATTTGTTAGATAAAGATCTAGTTTTATTTGTCGAAGCAACTCGCATGTTTGTAAGTTTTTATCCATGATTGCTTGACGCTGCGGGAGCCGGCCCAGCTGGGCTGTTGTTTACAGACCAAGGTGCTCGTGTTTAAAAATACTACTTGATGTAAACTGTCATGAGTGGGGCAAAGAGCTAAAATGAGTAATGCCGTTAAGTTTTTAAACGATGAAGAAAACTTGGAATTTACTTTTGTCCGTGAAAGAGAACATAATTCTAAATGATTTGAAAAGGTCAAACAGACCTACATAGGTATGGGAGGAAACAACGTATTGAGTCGACCTCAAAATTGGGAAAATGACAGGAGATGAGGTTGGTAACAAAAACTTGAGTGATGTTGTAATTTGTTTGCGGAAAAAACGTTTTTAGTCTTTGGTTTTCTACAGGTTTCATCATAAATATTGCGGTTTAGATCAATAGCTTAAATAATACAAGACAAGTGGTTATCCTTAGGTACGATTTAATAAATGGTATCTGTTTTTTTACGTAACCGTACAAATGATAAATGCACACAAATTTTTCACCATTATCTATGGTTGTGTAAACTTCCAAGTTATTTGAACTAGGTACGCATTGTTTGTTCTACAAATAATACGGATAACGCAACCAGAATAAATATAAACTTTACCATAGAGCACCTCGAGATAAAAATCAAAGACGTTCCTATTTCGAAATCGAATAAAGGCGAGCCCATACATCATTACCATGTTACCATGTGTTTCGATATTGTACCAATTAAGTGTAACCAAGGAGATTGACAGAAGAAAGCAACAGGGAGTAGGGAATGACGGCGAAAGTGGAATGTTCACTCGTTCCGTTTGTATACAATGTCGGAATAATGGTCATTGCTTAGTATTTCCCCGCCCTAATGTCAAGTTGTGTGACTGTAAGTAGTCATTTGTTTCGAATATGTTAACATTATTGTGATAGCTATGTTGCTTCGGATCGAATTGATGGCTATTACAAATAATGTGATTGGAACTGTCCGTTTAAGTTAGGGTTGCCATACGTTCGGAATTTTCCGGATATGTAAGGAATTTTAGCTCAGTGTCCGGAGTGCGGCGGGAATTCTAAAGCGTTGAGTCTGTAATAAATAAAATTAACATGGGAATCAATAGTATTAGTATCACTTGTATACGTAATAGGACATAATTCTAGTGTGAGTAGTTTTAATGATTTATATTTTATGCATCCGGGCACGTTTTGCAACAAATCTTTCAATACATTTCAACGCAATTCGGTGAAAAAGGTAAACAAAGTCCGGAATTTTCTACAAATTTCCGGAATTTCTTCCGGAAAACTTTTTAGCAGGTAGATCGAGGAACCCTAGTTCAAGTTGGTTTTCGATTTTGTACTCTCAACTACGTCTTTGTTCGATTTGGAAAATTTGGTTACTACATACGAACATTGGTCTCTTTATTTATTTCATTTTTATAGCCTACCGTTCTTCTTAGAGAAAAACCCCGCTAAACCGCGAAGTTGTGGTTGTAGGCCTAGAAGTCATTTGATTGAAATCTAAACCTCCAAAATAGCATTTTTTAGTTACATAAAGCAGCATTTCTATTCAAGATTAATTTTACACTAACTCCTTAGAACTTACAAGACAATGGCGTTTGGAATAAATACAATGCATTATTTAGATTTCTTGTATCTATCCTTTTATGGGAAAACGGCGTGACTATTAAAAACAATACAATATCGTGCTTTCGAAAGAAAGTCGAACGTTGGGGAAGGCGTACGTTACCTAATGACCAGTAATGGCTTAATTTTTAATCAAACCGTAGCCATAGGCCCCTTGTGCTCACGACAACCTGCTATTAACTTGCTGTGCTAACGAGTGTCGGATTGAGGGACTTAATAGACTTAATACATTTAAATGAACCATTACCGGTACGCGTATAGGCGTATACGCACGGATTTTATCGTTGTCGACTTGTATCGTGGACGTATGTGTGGTCATTTTGGGTCCAAAGTTTAAGGGTCTTTTAGAAAGAGTTGAGTTGAGGCTGTTCCGAATTTATGTCTTGTTTTAGAGATGATACTAACCACTTTATAAATTGCTTAAAGATTAACAGTTTTATTCCAATTTTCGACTGGTAAATTGACTTTCGAAAGATTTTTTTACATGTTGCAAATACTTGCACGAAATGACTCCAAAACGGAAACTTAATTGTTACCAATTACAAAATGGAAAAGATTGCTTGCAATAAGAACATTTAGGTAGAATTAGTAGTAGAAGAGGTATAGAAGAAGTGGTTCTTATATAAAAAAAAACTAACTACCTACACCACTGATGACAGCATGTGACTCCTGTAACAGGAATGCCCAGGTACCTTGTACGGTTTAAAAGCGATGGTCCTGTAACGCCAGAAGAATTATAGGTTAGGCTAATCGCACGTGTGGACCATAATGAGCTGATAGATTTTGATCCTCTTGCCTTTATTCCAATTTATTAAGGCTGACCATATCATATGAACATGACGCCGATCTCAAATAAATTCGGATAAGGGCAGGAGAATGCTGATGATGATATCACGTGAATGTTAACCTTTTGACCGCCATAGTCACAAATACGTGAGAAGCATGCGCGTGCCCTGTACGCCAAACGTCACAAATATATGACAAAATGGTAGGTGAAATTGTCGCTTGGCGTGGAGAGCACGTGCGTGCGTTTTTGCTCTGGCGGTCAAAAGGTTAATCATCTAGATTAATGACTAGCAATATGTCTTAAGGATTACATAAAGATGATTACATCCAACATCAAAAGATAGTGCAGCAGCAGGAATTCTAATAAAGGGACAGGTAATCATTACATGTCATTATGATGACTAGAAAAAACGAATGGTTCCCACCAAAGAATCGTGACTGGATAAAAAATTGTTAAAAATATAATTAGGAATGTAATGCCCTTCGAAGAATTTTGTTGTGTTCGTCATTTTTTAAAGTTCATCGAAATCAAGTTGAGATTAGATAAATTGAATTAATTATAAGGTATAACTGAGTGTTGTGATAAGTTTAATTGGGTAACTTAACTTTAATTAATGAAGATGGTTTGTTTAATGGATTTAATGCCGGAGGTACAGATTTGAAATGAAAGGGAACAAATAACTCTTATTGATTAATTATAAAAAATATAATATATGTATGGTAGTGAACTAGTGACCTTAAAAAGGCGACTGGTGGGATTGACTAAAAACGGAAGGTGGAGTATTTCGTGGTGAATTTAGGCCAACCTTTGTTCAGTTGTCACTGAACAAAACACAAGTTTATAAGGTATCACTATCGGAGTTTAACAATATTTTCCTGGACATCGGCTTCGGCAATAATGACATACTGATTAACTGGATCCTCGGATATCATCCGTCCTGTAACATAATTCACAGGCTTGATCTTAACAACCGAAAATTTGAACACATGTGGCTTCCAACCACCAGCACTGGCCAAAGTAGCAGGAACATTATAGGCTGATTTATGACGCTTAAATTAGAAAAAAAAAATCTTGACGTCGCGTAAAAAATACGTCGTGTGCATAGGGCCTAAAGCATTAACTAATCACCGACATGTTACTCCACACGGTGTCAACGCCCGCATTGTTGACGCAATGTTATTCAATAAGGCAGTTCAACCTTCACTAGATTATCGCCCACCTGATCTCGAGGGGTTGTTTTTTGCCCCATTTTGTCCCCGAAGGGCGTAATTTGTGGCTGCAATAACAATTTTTGGAATTGAGACGCGTGTGTGGCTTGGTATGTGTTTTCGAGAGATGATTAGATTGCTTTGTTGTTTTTCGTATTATTTTTGGAATTTCTTTGTGGAAGGCGATTGGTTTTGTGTGAAGTAATGTTAAAAAGATTTATTTATTCATAAATTCTCAGTCGAATTTGTGATATTTCAGAATAATGGAAATACCACCACGTTTTGTATGTAAATTACCTTGAAAATCCTTACATTTGGACACATTCTAAGCGCCACTTTGAAGTAAACATCGAGAAAATGTCCTAAAGTAAGTATACAATTCATGTTTGCTCAGTTGCTAAGGTTTTTAATTTCAGAACTGAAACAATTCAGTTTGTTTGATGTTGCCCTCTTTTGGATCGTAAAGCTATTGCTGAATATACGTTAGAAGCAAACAGGTGTTCAAACATCATTTCTTACGAAATAATCAAAGAATGTTTCACAATTGAACTGAAAGGGACTACTTCTTTCGTTACGCTTAAAAAGTGGATACTTTGCAAATGATTCATTTCATTTAGACCTAGTTTTAAAGGAGTTAGGTGGAATTCGAAATTCGAAAATAAACGGTTGCGCTGCGGCATTTGTTTCAAAAATGACTAGCAAGTTAGAACATTTCATCTTGTGCGTTACTTGCATTTTAGATCTCTACAAAGCGGGTTACATCAAACAAAACGGTTCTGGTGTCTCAAGCAGACCACAAAAGGTCTTATAAAACGGTAGTTCTAATGTAAATGACGTTTCGCTTTATTGTTTTCGTCGTGGCAGCTGCGCTTTCCCGCCATGCCTCAACATTCGTGTTTCTGGAGTAACGTTTGTTGTATAAGCGTCGTTTGTTCGTACCTGACTTGCTGAACGACATTCAATGAGGATAGTTTGCTGTTTATGGTCTATGCCGTTGTTTCTGACATAACTGCGTTCATGCACTATGGTATTCTAGAATTAAGTGTTGGGGTGGGAGTAGTCAGCAGATTTTCGCAAGCAAATATACAAACCAGTGTTTATAACATGGATGTAGTAATCACGTTTAAGTCAAATTCATTATTGGCCTACGAGCAGTATCTTTATACGTCAAAGTCAATCTTTAATTTTTAAGTCTGTTTCTCTTTTTAGGTTAAATTTAAAATAGTTTTTATTTTTTGTTAATTTTCTTGTAAGTGTTTAATTTTGTTTATTTTGCCGTTTCTGTTAGTTTTTTGTGTTTTATTTTACTGTTTGCTTTTATTTTCAATAATATTTGTACGCCTTCACTGCAAAACATAGCGCCCATATAATTAACCTATGACCTTTATGTAAATACCTATGTTTCATAAATAAATATTCTGATTCTGATTCTGAATCTCCTAACGAAATACCTACTAAAAGAACTTTGGCATGTCAAGTAACATGTTGCCCCCGAAAACCACGAAACGCCGTGTTTGTGTCTCGAAGACTTTGTATCTTCACGAATGGTAAAGCCGCAATCATCATCAAATATTTATCTCCGTTTTACTACCCGAGCTAAAATGCTAGATAGAGGAAAGATAAAATTTATTGTTTATCTTTCTGGGACAGCAGTAAACGTCAATTGAGAATATTGGTTACCCAATTAGGGTAGAATAAGTAAGTGCACGTAGCAGTAAGTAGAAAAATAGGCCACCCTCTTGGCCGGAGGGTGTCGTAAATTCCGAATAAAGAATTCTATTGCGTAGGCTGGTGGCGTGGTGCGGTTCATCACGTCTGCTTACTGCATTGTTTATAGGATCCCTCCTTATCACCCCAAAGATCGATAGTATGGTTGGGATGCTTCATAAATTCGATGAATGGTGCTTCTTGATTCATTATTTTGTTGATGTCCCTATTCAGGGTAAAGCACATTAGTCACCGACCGCACTTACATATTAAGTTTTGTATATTTTAGACAAGGTTTCAACAATTCTGTAGGAATCTAATGAAAATTGAGAAATAAATTACCACGGGCCGTTTTTAACCTACAAATTGGAGTTTAAGAAGCGGTTGCATAAACCTGCATCTATGGCTCACCATGAGCTATAGACGTGTGAAAAATTAATAAATCAGACACGTCTCTAAACCACCATCGTTAACGGTATTCTTGTCTTCATAAATAGAATTTGTTTTAGGCCCACGTTTTCATGCAATAACTTTAAAACTTCATACCATTGAATTATGTATTTAGCCCAACAGTTATTTCTCGATTCTCATGCTAATTGTCGGTATTTACTTACTTTCAATTTATGTTGGACTATGAAACCAATACTCAAGTTTTATATTGGAAAATTATGGCAGATTAATGAATTCTATTTTCTTATTTTACAGTTAAGTTGTAATATGGTTTTATTGAGTCAGTGTGTGACACAGTGGTCCGTTTATTCGTTTACGATCCAGCTCTGGTGACCTCAAACAAGTTGTCATTTATTTTATTAAAATGTGTTAGGCCGTTGTTCGACTATTTCGTTTTGAATGTAGAAATGCACTTCAATATCTTTGAATGTATTTTTTGTTATTATTTAAGTTACATCACGTAAACATTTACGTATCTTCTATTTGAGTTAACATTAACTCAAATAGAAGATGTCATGTAATTATGAGGTTATTGAAAAGTGCGCTATTATTATCAACTCAAAAATCTTTAATCTCCAAAAGAGGAAAATTTGCCGAAAATATGTATCATGTAATTTAAATGACGTGCACAACGTAAAAGAAACCAACTCATAGGAAGAATGTTACCAGCAATATACCTCTTGTAGTGGTTATTTCTTAACTCGAATTAAGTGTGGAAACTACACGGTTCGCGGGTATTGGGGGCTTATTAAAGGTTATGGTCAATATGCTGTACAGTTATCTGTTATGGACCGTTGTCGACGTAAAAGCTCTTTCGTATGGCCGCCATCTTGGAAAATTAAGCGCGCTTTTGTGATGACCATTTTGCAAAATGCTGTTTTGTTTTATAGTCCGAAATTGAGTCATTGAAATGTTTGTCTAAATGAACTGAGGAATCCTCAGTTTTATTCGGCGCAGAAGCGAAGAGATATTGATAGAGCGTCTGACTATTCTACTATACAATTATATTGCGATACGTAATATTTGTGGATTTATTCCGAGTCAAACATAACGATGTAAAATGATGATGTGTATCTTTAATAAGAAAATTTCTTGTTAATTTTATAGCTGAATAAAATCTTGTATTAGAAGTGGGACCGGTGGCCCGGTCAATGGGACAAATACCTAATATAATGTTAGTGGTTCCAGCGGTTGTATGTGGAGCGAATATAAAGTTCAACTGTCCCTTAGGTACTATTTAATTAATGACTTACTAAGTTATTTAATATTACTAACGGGTTCCATATTTAATAAATATAGCTATAGTTGATACTTTGCTACTAGCTTTTAATAGTTTCATTTTATGTCTGTCATCGTCCCAGTCAGTGCTAGGTTCCAACCATTCCGATCGAATATCTATTTTGTTTTCTAAAACGATTTCTATACATGTAAGAAGTTGGTATATTACACTTCAGAATGTATCGTTCATTTCTGGTATGCGATGCATTATTTCGATTTCTACGTAAGTAAATGGGAGATTGCATCGTGACCACGGCTCTGAGCGATTTGCGTGATTTTCACACTGACCGATAGCCAAGGGGAAGTAAATTCTGTGTCAACTGCACCCCAGTATTGAAGAATTAGACCCTGGCAATGAAGGCTTAAAGATTGCAGGTATTAGCGCTAACATTGGCGGAAATGGAGCAGCAATTGAAATATTTCTCAATTGTGTATCATTGAAGCGTAATTTACGGTCATTGGAAAGCCTGAAGGGATTTGAAATTCATTGATACTATTACGGCAAAGAAATAGATTGTGAACTTAAAAGTAAATTCTGAAATACGATAAAGTAAGAATACACTTTTTCGTGTCACTGGAAATGTTGCGAAAAAGCTCCAAACTTTACCCCAAATCCTTGAATGTGAATATTATAATGTTTTTGCGACATGTTTGTTTTCAATTTCCATTACAAACATTCGTTTAAATTTAATAGTTATACTGACCCTACTTATCATAATCCGTCTTCCCGCATTGCCATCATAATATCGTACTAAACCATCGACACTTAATTTATCCCGATCTGACCTCCTCTCGCCACACGGGCCCTGATCAGCGATTTGTTTCGCGTTTCCTCTCATAACCTCTTGTCTATGCGCAGTGGAACATTTCCTGTTACTGGCTGTTACTGCAGCTTACCATAATATATCATCTGGTCGTGTGACCCCGATAGCTTGGGCCCTTTCTGTAGCGGTTTATGAATAATATGCCCGTTTGTGGGAAGCCCTTACACATTCTTCATTTGAATCTTAGGGTCTTTAAGCCAGTGGGTTAATGGTGCGACTTTATTTGAATGCATTTGCATCTTTAGATAGTGTGAGAGGCAATTCGAACTAGCTGTTCAACTTGATGCTGTAGCAAACTTGTCTTCTCTTTCGTACCGCACTTCATTGCAAAATATTTTACTATATTCCGTTTCGAAATACCACCATACTTCTTGTACCGATTTACCTTTTAAGGAGCCACGATGACAGGCCACATTGACACTAATAACAAGTTGCATTATCTGAGATCTTGGCGTGTTTCCTGAACACATGGCTTCGGAGTCAAGAGGTGTGTTGATACCACTTGAGATACAGTCTCCAGGAGTCTCGCGATTGTGGATAGCGAGATGTGTTTTACTATCTTTCCTGATGCTGTTTGTGGGCTTTTTGGGTCAAAATCCTCAAATAAAGGGAGGCTTAACAATTGATGAATTCACATCTACATAATAACATCCGTTTTCTGTCGTCTCGTGATCGCAATTGTTTTATCTATATGGCACATAATATCCTGTATTACAAATTCCTGAATCGATCTGCAGAAGATAAACCTGCGATATGAACATTGTCAACTATAAGATTTTAAACTATCATGGTAATTTATTATTAATACTCGAAACGGGATATTTACCATGTTTACAAGAAAGAGGGTACACCGATTTGTCTGCTCATAAACACCCACCCGCAATAACTTCAGTTTATCCGTGATCATGGTGCAGCGCCGAAATATCGGGAACTCATAAGAAACAGTAAACTTGGTAAATGTCCCGTTTCGAGTATTAATAATATTGTCAACTATGTTACGTATTTGCCGACACCAATCAACAAGCTAATAATAGACAGCAATTTTCTGAAACCTGTTCTAATCAGCACAGATAATGATAAAGTTCTGCAAGCTAAAACACCAATTACTTGCTAAATGAATTTTGCACTGAGACCTGAGACTTAAACGTGAAGTTTACCTTATTAAACATGGGGCACTTGACGATCGGAGACAGGTGGACGATTAAATAGAAAGCAGCCATTACATGTTTGGCCTAATACTGTATACAGGATGTTTCATGTAGCTTCGATGAAACACAGTGATAAATAGATAGTTAACTTCCCTGTGAAAGGCACTACGGCACATTTTTAGGAAATCCTTGACTAAGCGCTGTCGCTTAGACGTATGTAGTTAGTTAAATGTGAACAGGAGCAATATTATAGAAATATATAGAAACTGATTATTGAAGGGCGATTCGAGTCTTAAAAACTCAACTCAACTCAACAAATCAATCAATCTCAAGTCAATCTCTCTCTGAAATTCAGTCCATATTTCTTAAATCACCCTGTATGGTAGGATAGTGACCTGCTAAACGTGTGCCTATGATGTGTGCCCTACATAATAAAGCGTTGTGGAAACAGGTGTCTGTCAAGGACGCTAGATTTCGTGACAATAGTAAACTTAACCTGAATATTTCATTCATTTTCTTCGTCTGTTATTTGCATAACGATGGTGTAATATAAACGATGGCAATCAATGCTTCGTCTGCACCTTTTTCTATGTTTTAAACAAACAGTTTTGTACTTTTATTTAGCGGTTATTAGATTGATCAGTTTTCACATTTGTAGGTCGAACTCTAAAAGGCCACCTTTCCTTAAGTCCGATAGGAATCCATCTTGGCAAGGAATTTCGCGATAAGTAATGTTCGAACGATGGTTCACTTAGATACTATTGTTGTTTAACTTGAGATAATAACCTTATAGTGACTCGTGAATAATGTGGCGGAGAGTTTAGCAAACATGTCTTTATAATTAGTTGAGTATCTTGTACTAGAAATGAGGGTAATAAGCCTAATTAGTTAGAATGCTGAAAGGTATTGCGGCGCAATTTAGCGACCAATTATCGTTTTATGTGGGAAATTGGCAGCTTCAAATTAGAAATCTGTTATTTTTGCGTGCAGCTCTGTGTTGCTATAGTTTTATTGGTATCTTCTTCTTCTTTTGGTATAAAAAGCATGATATATTAGTAGAAATCTTGTTATTACTAGAAAGCCAAAATTCTGGTTCAGAATGGGATAAACCCTTCGCTTTAGTCATCTCAAAGTACATAAGTACTGTTTACTTTAACCTGATCAGAGATGTCGATTACACAAACCCCACATTCCAAAATATGCCTTAGCATGATCGAATTAACTCGTAATTAAAGCGTTAATCGCATGCTGCATTAATTAGTGCAGCTGTGTCGCTTTACAAGCAACCAATTGGAGTTTGCTGCGACAATTATCTGCAGTAAATTGACCAAGAAACTTGAATACTCCGTGCTTTTATAAAGTTGGGCGTGGGGGAATGCTGGTGTTGACAGAATTCGCGTAATTATAGTGAGTTAGAGTGGGTTTGTTTATTTTGGGCTTAGCGAGACACTTGTAGAGGAATTATTGCTAGTCATCTGCAGAAGTATGTTAAAACTGTGAAAGAAAATATCGTGAGGAAACTGGTACTCTTATGTCTTCGAAACAAAATTCGAAGACATGTAACATCGAACCCGCACTTGGCCCGCGTGGTGTTCCGATAGCTCTCTCACAGAGAGGACACTTGATTCCCAGCAGTGGCAACGTATTTTATTTTTATTAGCCTGTACTGTCCCACTGCTGGACAAAGGCTTCCCCCAATTCCCTCCATGCAACATTATGGGCTGATTATAAATATCTGCGGAATCTGTAAACTTTTGCTCAAAAGTTAATTGTTTCTTCTTTCTTTCGTTGCACCTTTACTTAATTTTCATAACGCGTCTGAATAGGACAGACCTGAGGACCTACAATGAAATTTCTTCTAGTAGCTTGCAGTCATAATTTCAGTGCATAAACACCGGCCCTAGAAAAGATGTCTTGTGGAAACATTAATTTTAAGTTTAGCTGTTAAAAGTCCAGAAAAACTTGTACCCCATAATTCACGACAACTGCACTTCTCTTCAAACCCACGGTAAAACTTCCAAGTTCGGCTTAAAACAGGTATTCCGAAGACGTTTCATACCATTGACGATATTACGGTACATAACAACGTTTAATATGAATGTCAAATGGAAGAAGCTCTCTGAATGTGTATTGTTGTGGATGACTAACGGAAGTAAGTGAGATGTAACTGAGAGTCGATGCTGTACTAAATGTGGCGCTAAATGTCACAGGTTGCGTCATCAAAATAACTTGCGGCTATGAGATGAGCTTCTATAAGTTTGGGGAACTTTTACTACTATTCATGAAAGTTTTTCAAGATTGGCTTAAAAAGTTCTGGTTAGCTTAGGTGGAAAATAATTTCAAGCAAATTCTGAAGTACAGTCATGCTTAATTGGTACCTTGCAAGATTGAATTTTCAGCAGCATTTCATACAAAATTTTTAATGAGCTGTATCATTTCAATGCTGCCAAAAATTATATTATAATTGTATTGTATTATACAACGGGCTGGTGTCCGGAACTCCATGTCCAAGCGCGTATTTTGCGTACTAATTATGTTGATATTCTCTTTCTGTAATAGTAGTTGTTAGTAAGTTACAAGTTCAACTTTTTGGGGCGTGTCTCCTAGTAACAAATGTTTTACTCGATCTATGAGTCTCCTGGCGCTACTTAGTCTTTGTTCCGCTACCTTCGAAGCCCAACCCTAACCAGCTATTCATTGAGGCGTAATTAGAGCAGTTCCCAGGAGTATCGGCAGACATATCACGATCTTTGCGGGTGTTAACTAGTCGTAATAGCTAAGCTTGAATCAGAACTGTTTCACTTTTACTTTTCTGTTGTTTACTGCTCATAACCATAAATAAGAGAACTTTGCAGTCACTGTTGAAACTTTTTTAACACTACACGATTTCAATACCTTTTTAGAATTAAGGGTATTATTACAACGGGCACGCCGCAATCGCGGCGGTAAGACCCCTCTTTGAGGAGTGGCTGGATAGGCGTCACGGCGTCCTGACCTACCGCATGACGCAGGTCCTCACCGGACACGGAAGCTTCGGGAGGTACCTGTGTCTTATGGGGAAGGAGGAAACGCCTGGGTGTCACCACTGCGAGGACCGCCCGGAGGACACGGTGGAGCATACGGTGCAGGACTGCCCCGCTTGGGCAGGGCACCGCCGTGTCCTCACGGCGGCGATAGGCGGAGACCTCTCGCGCCCGGCATTGGTCGAGGCCATGCTGCGGGGCGAGACGGAGTGGGAAGCGGTCGCCTCCTTCTGCGAAGCAGTCATGCTCGCGAAGGAGGAGGCGGGCCGCGTGAGGGAGAGGACAGCGTCCTCCCTCCACCCCAGCCGCAGTGGTAGACGCCCACGGCGCCGGACGTCGGCAGACGATCTCCGGCCACCGTAGGCGCGGGCTTGCGGGCGGCGAGTAATGGGCGACTCGCTGTCCGACCATGGACCATGTCCGGGTCGACGGCGCGTTGTGTTCCACGCGCGCCTCAAAGAGTGTCAGCATTATGACGGGGCCCCCCTCTAGAGGGCGAAAGCCTGCCGGGGTCGCGGGACTTATAGAATTACCGTGACCCTGGATCATAAAGGGCTATTGAAGGACACCGTGGATTTTAGTCAGTACAAGTCTGACAGTTCCTCCCACTCTGCCCTGGGTGGGAGGACTCATTTGATGATTTTACCACGATAAAAAAAAAAAAAAAAGAAAAAAAAAAGGGTATTATTACAAAAGAGTTTGGTAGCAGTATTTCTACAGAGACTCGCTATCTAATTCTTGGGAGATTGCAATGACAAAATTTCCCTTTGGGCAGTATTCCATATGATGGGTTTGGGCATTTGGGGTACAAAAATAGTCGATGTTTACTACCTTATTTATTGACTGTTGATTAACAATTGTTTTCACGCCTCACTTGTTTTTATTGTTATACCTTCATAACTTATAGTGAAATTCCATTAGAAGTTTATTTACAGCGAGCTATATTTGATGACTGACGACACGACTAACTGCACGTCATCTGAACTAACTATAGAAAGCACTACCTTGTTAACGAACTTGGACATTGTTTAAGATACATTGCTGCTTCTCTATTGATGATGAAAGGAACCAGTCATAATAGTTCAGCAGTGTATATTAAACAAGTCGTTTGTTTTCATTAGTGTCTCAGTCTTTAGTGGCGGCATTCTCGTAGTACGGTCTCAGCTTAGAATAACCTTAAGGCAAATTAATAAAACACTTAAAAGGGATGTCCTGAAATACTCTAGCATCTGGCAAGCCGCCAGAGCTTCGGTCATCTCTTATATTAGAGTGAAAACGGCAGTAAATTTAACACCTTATGGTATGTTATATGCAGTTTATATGCGGCCTGCATTGCGGGTTCTTTTTATGAAAAATTATGTAATATATTTAAAAAAAACCACTGCTGTCTATGCTTTGATGTTGTGTAATTACCATTGTTCAGTTTTATTTTTTATTTTAACAGTTTTGTGGAACAAAGGATGTCTGCATCCGTATCTAACGGCTTTTATTTTGGGAAAATGTTTAAAGGACTTTTCTTTGTGTACTTAATAGTTACCTAATGAAATGTTTGTTTTGTTTTCAGGTACCTACACCCAGTTCACAAACATGTAAAATGGACTGTTTTGATTAGGTATGTAATAATGAGTTTGGGTTTAACCTAACGGAATTTTCACTTCATGAAACCTAACCTTCATCACGGTCAGTCATTGGCGACTCTTACCTATTGTTTCTTTAAATATTAAAATCCTGGCTTTCGCCTTTATTGCCGTTTTTACCAGAACCCACTTACCACAATCCCATCTTTTCCCATGAAGTGTCAGCCCTGCAATGGAACAATGAAGTCATCTGGGGCCATAAGGCCATGGTTCACCGGCTCTCGGTCGGGGTCCGATCAGGCCCCATTTTACGCTCGGCTCGGCTCGGCAAGACTCGGCATTACCTCAGATACACTTTCGTATTATTATCGCGATTACGGTGTTAAATGACTGGCTGCAGTGGGAATTTATTTGAATAGTATGATTGTCTATTTAATCTGTGGTAGGGACAATGCTGGATGTAAATAGTACTTAATAATTCCATAGCTGGATGAAGCAATTGCGGTCTTCTTTATTTGAATGAAGCGCTCCTAAATTTAGTTTAGAGTTTAGGGAACGTATCTTTTTATCATATCAATTTAATGGCTTCAGTTTAAAAAGCGGATAAACTTGATTTATTGTTTGTGAATGCTACTTTACTTTTGAACCAAAATGTAGTTCAAAGCTCCAGCTGAACCACTTCGATGGCAAAAGACATAGAAAAGCTTTTAAAGTTCTTGTTTATGTGTGCTAAAACTGCCCGTTAACTGCACTTAATGGCGACAAAAATAAGACGTTCGAAGAAAATCTTGGAAACGTCAAGATGCTCTTTGGATAAAAGGCGTTGATTATGGAAATTAGTCAAGCCTTACAGCGCTGTAAAATTGAAACGGATCTGTTAACCGAAAAATTGTGACATAATTACTATTTATTGATTAATTTTGTCATCCGCAACGTTATTTGTTTAGATCGACTTTCAACAACGTCACCAAATTGTTTCTAGAATTTATTTAGATAAGTTTAGAATGTAAGTGCTTAATTGATTATTTTCTAGTTTAACTAAGTGCTTTCAAGTTTAAATGGTTTTAGTACATACTAGAAAAGTTTAATTCTACTATATCTTTTCACGTGTAACTACTTGGATTCAAATTAATTTCCCTTTCACGTTCTCCGTCAGCCATTTTCCAAAGCCCGCCAATTTTTTCAAGCTTCGAACGTGCACAGAGTATTAACATGGTGTGTCCATGAATTATAGAAGTAATAGAGCCCGCCAATCAGTCGCTAGGAGGACAATACCGATGGCCTTGTAAGACTATTTGAGTCGGTTCACCGACCCGCGGTCCAAATAAAGATGAAATTCCAACCGCTTGGCGTAAAGATGGATTAAAGTGTGGAATAACTAGCGAGTTTACTCGTAGTGTTCGTTTTTTAAGCGTTATTATTATGTTAAATAAATGAAGTTGTGTTTTATTCCGCTAGAGTAGGTACGATTTTCTTTAATTGCAGTTTTTACAGAGCTTATCTATTTAGGTATTTACGCCATAGTACATTGTGTTCTGTTGTTTTTTAATTATCAGAATTACAAGGTGTATTAATTGGAACGGACGGTAGGAATGAAAATGTATCTTGGGATACATTTGCTCGGGACTCTCACAGTCAATATTCGTTTGCACCAAAGTACTGCTTTTTTCATTGATGAAAAAGTACAAAAAAGTAATGTCTAAAATTCATTATTTTGATCCAAAAACTTTGTAGCTTGTGCAATCATATTATGTTTAAATCCACACACGAAATCTAACCGTTCAAACAACAATTACAAACGGTCCACACCATTCTTTGTAAGAAAACCATTGACAACATTTCTCCATCTAACCGCACTCATACAGCTTCATACAAGCCATGCAACCCATTCAAGCATACAAAGGGCAATTACATTGCCTACCGGTTATCCAAACGGAGCAATGAATATGGATGGCCCGCTCCCGAGCCGTAGGTGTCCGATTATGATGTAACCGTGCTCAAGATACCGTGGAGACGGCCGTGATTATGATGCAGATGTGCCAGATCTTACCGAGATTCGGATGGATATGGTAAGGATTAGGTGCGTAACGGTTGTGAAATAATTTCGAGGTGCACGCACGGGTTGAAATCGGTTAGCATACCGTAAGCAAAACTGAATTCCGGGACATATGGACTTTCTTTCTGCAATACGGTGATGAAGTCAAAAATGCATTATATTGACATATGCTACCGAAAAGCATATGCCAATATTATGAAAGTAATAGAAATAAGAAACCTTCTGAAAGCGATAGTCATTGTCAAGGCCCTCAAGTCGTTCTCGACACGAGGAGCAGAAGGACAATTTATTATTGGGTATTAATGTACAAAACAACATCCTGACAATCAGAAGCATTTTCAATGTTTTGGCAGAAAATATGAACTAGAATTCGTAAAAAAAACTACATGTTGTGCAGTTACGACCATTTCTACACCATAAGTATAATAGCATTTCAATAAAAAAAACAATGCTATAAATTACTGTAAAACATAGAAGACAAAAGGTCACTTTACACGCTTATTACAGCAAGTTATCTTCATTCTAAAATTAGAACTCTGTACTTACACAGGAATAATTACTAGCTCTCACGCTATGAGAATGTCTTCCATCCTCAAAGTTAGTTTTCTTATGGGATGAGATCTTTGACACCACTTAGAGACAGGTGTGAAGAGTGACAGGTCGTTAGCCTGTCACCTTTAGCTGCTTGCACTGAAATAGCAGCAGTTGACATTTTACAACTACGAGATGGCAAGCAGCTGATGAATTCTGTTTTCGTTTAGAATGCAGTGTAATTTTTGTAGGACACATTACTCAAAAATTACATTTTAAAACAACTTCGCTTGTTTCTTGTAGTTTCTGGAATATGTTATTTATTATTCTTAGTCTGTCCAATCCAACTGCACGCAAAGGTATTTTGCTACGTTGGTATTTTTGCAAGGACCTTAATAGTACTTATTATAACCATGTACAAAAAAGTAAATTTATCACTGGTGAAATATAATATAAATTAAAAAAAAAACGAATTATGCAACCTCCTTGCTGTGGTGCATACTGTTCGAAATTCAAAATCTTTATAATGTCGCGTCTACATACTAAACCCGAATTACACCTCTGTGCTCCACAAGTCAACAGTGTTGAACATGACACGTATGTGTGGGTGCGCCTGCATTCGGCTGCAACTGGCAACGTAACTGTCATCTTCAGTAGGCGATGATTGTGATTATCGCCTCTTCCGTCACAAAAGTACCATGTAAAAGGCCCTTTAGTGCGTAGTGAATTTATTGTTATTGTACGACCTCACTATTATCAAGATTTAAAGTGTATGTGGAATTTGAAAAGTCGAGAAAGTATATAATAAATGGTTTCTTGATGTTGATGTATAGGCTGATGTGTGTAACTGTTTACTGAATTAATGGATGGGCGATGGAGTAACATATTTTTGGGAAATATTAGTTTTGGTCTTTGCCTGCGGCTGACAAATCTTTAATCATAGCTGATTAATGTATCGGGCTTAATGTATGCGCGATTCAGTTAAACGGAATTTGAATAAACCTACCTAATGGTGAAAAACGGCATGCAGTGGGTGCATTTCATTATCTTGTTATAACTATTTTCAGTATAATTTCACCATTGCACGGAGGTAACTCCCAAAAATCAACATCACTACGCAAATATAAATATTTGCTCATGCAGCATACCCAGATTATTATTTACGACCCATAACATATGGGGAAAGACGTAAACGCTATAATATCCGCGAAACATTTATTTACGTAATAATGTAAAAATAAATAATCTCGTCTAAATTAAAATGTTCATCAGCATCCCGATTGCGGAGCACACTTTCAATCATAATCCGAAGGATTTTGAAGGATTCTAATCCATTGCTACATTTGTTTGGAAAAATCGTCTACTCGACAACGAAAACAACGCAGTGAATCTTGTTGAACTGTCAAAATAAATGGCATTGACATTACAAATGTTACCCTGGAGATTATTATTTACTACTACCCACATCGTTTATTGGGAAAGATATAAACGCAAAAAAAAAAAAAAAAAAAAAAAAAAAAACATTATTATTCCGAAAACCATTATTACTTACGTAATAAGTCAAGAAATCATGTCTAAATTAAAACGCTGATCAGTTCGCCGTAACTAGACGATTGACGTCAGTTTGTTGTGAAGATTTCAGGATGGTGTGTTATGTAAACGTTCAGCGGGAAGAGATCAAATGCTGCCGTGCAACTGCCATGTTGATGCTAAGCCGATTCTTGTTGTTGCACCGAACGTGTGTTAAATTACCTGTTATATCAATTTAGAACGTTTTAAACATTGAAAACAAAAACACTTCTTTATTAAAATAGGATTTTAGTATTAAACTCTACTGAAAACAAAATGTTATTTTAATTGAGATCATCATCTGCCAAGACTGCTCCTAACTACACAATGTGTGACTGTTCTTAAATTATCCTAAGCTTAACGATTGATAATTGAAATGTTACAAGGAGCTTATCAAGCTACATTTTTTTCTCAGGGAAATGTAATTACCTCAACCATTTTGAAAGTTCCCACAATTTTCGATTTGTTAAGTATGTTTTCTTTTTATTCAGTGTATCAAGTCATCAAAATGTGTTGTAAAAATATACATGATTAAAAAAAGACTATTTATTAGTAAACTGTAACCAGGAAGTTAACATTAAATAAAGAATAAGCATAATCAGCCTATAATGTTCCCACTTCTGGGACTCTTCTCTATGAGAGGGAATGGGCTATAATCCACCATGCGGGCCCAGCGCGGGTCACATGTCTTCGAATTTTTGGTACTAGGACATGCCGATTTCCATCACGCCTAATTTCCCCGAAGGGCTGAGGTAATCTAGAGTACACTCACACATCATTCCTATCACCTACCAAATCACCTAGCGCATTTGCAGTAATGTCAAAATCAGCATTCACTGTCCAGAATCCACTGCATTTCCTTGGCAAAGCAACAGATATTAAATTACTCCATCTAATAGCAAGTTATGTTATAATACGGCTCATTTGAAGCTTCTATTTGCTCCCTGGATCGTAACTAATGCGTATTTAATGCTCGTGTTTAGTCCGCATTCCGAGCTCAGATTGCTGTTCGTAAGTGTCATGGATCCTCAGGAAGTGTTCCGTGTAGAACAGATGTGATAGTGAATTGTTTATCACATGAAACATCTGTGCTCGTGGTACAGTTGGCCTGGAAGCGGACCCCAACCAGGTTCGTAAAAAAGCTAAGCATATGCTGACATCTATTTCTGTGGATGTCTACAGTTGACTTAGGATTATGATCTGAGCAGGCAATGTAGCGTCTTCTTAACCTATTAGCAAAATACTAGTTACTAATTCGCGTACAAGGACTGGTGTTTATACCAGGCCTCGGCCTCGGCCTATCTCTACACCACGACATCAGCTAATTTCAAGATACAAAATAGCTAATGGTGACAAGAAGATTATGTACCATCCCTCTGATCTTATGCTATCTAATCTATCATCATCTGCCTATCATGTTCCTATCACATCTTTCTATGAATATCTATACAATTATGTATTCCTTTCTATCAAGAATGCATTATTTTCAACAGTTGACTTCTCCGATTTCCGCTACACAGGAAGCAGAGAAATTGCCGTTTTGTGATTACTGATTAGCCATTGATCAAGCACCTCTGTAATAAAGCAAATAGTTAGTTATTCATGACCAGAACTTCGAGTTCCTCGTTCTGGTTCAGAATCAGCAGTCTTGTTAACAATTAGACCTAACTATGTCGCGCTTGCAGTACATTTAAATGGAGTCTTTGAACGACGGCGTCTGGTTGCGTCTGTTTTGTCGTTAGTAACTTTGTAAGCTGGTTCGTTAGTCGGTTTTATCTTGTCGCATAGCTAATAGCTGAGTGAAACACCTTGGAACGCTGCACCTAACTTATTAGTAGCTTGGACACTTTTCGCATTTTCAGCACGCTTTTTAAAGTTTATCGTTTTGCGACTTTCATTTGCGCAGTTTGCAAAACGCAGCTGATTTCTAAGGAAAACTTATGGAATGTGTTAGCATTTTGCTTCGTGTTTGTAGCTTCAAGTGAGTTTAAATGTTTTAAAATATAAGCCTTTTTATTCCTTTCCAAAAAAGCAGGATGTGTTTTAAATGATTCGGGTTGATGACCGCTCATATCTAAACCAGACGCTTCCAGACTTCGCTGGTATTAAAAAACATATTATGAACCTGATCCTTTTAATCTCAAAACACAATCTATAGTCCCTAGAACAGGTTGACAAAACCCATTACTATGGTAATGCATCCTTACTTTTATTTTCTCCCGTCAATAAGCTCGCCTCAATGAAACCACTTATTTCGCCGCGTACCAATAAAAACCTTAGGATTTCAACGCGTGTTGTCATTCAAGTTCTACCAGCTTCATATTCAAGATAAAAAGGGTAGACGGGAAATTATCTAGATATGATCGCAGATAGATCTGAGATAAATCTATAGTTTTTCTTGAGAGTATCTGGTTGAAATTAAAAATAAATTATCGCTTCACACTTGTAATCTGACACTGGATTTTTTCCTTAACGGGTTTTACATCATCCATCACCGTTCAGAGGTTATAAAAACCTTAAATTGCAACCATAGTGCAAAATAATCAAAGCATTCTACTAGCAAAACAATAAAAGATAAAAGCTTTTCTAATAATATAAAATGCAGCTGGTCAAGATCAGAACGGTGTTAAAATAAATTCAACACCAGCCGATCTCTCCCCTAGAGAGTTTGCATAAACATTACAGCTTCAATGTTAATCCCACAAATAAACGTCACTACGGCAAATGAATACTTGAAAATTATCGGCCATTACCACAATTTCAGCATAAAGTGCGTTGAAACGGCTGCTAGCTGGAACCGGCATAGCGTGATTAATGAATGGTACATTATGCTAATGCAGCCTAGTTGAGCTGCATTCCAGGCAGGACTGGATAAATACACCATCGCAGATGCCCGCAGACTTTGTGAAAACCAATCATAGACAGCAGAAGGACCACTTTGTCATAAACAATAGATTGAAGTCAACTTCTGGATCTATACTTTGAAGTAGGCATCGTTACTGTGCTTATCGTTACCATAATAAAGTCAAACTCAAAGCATTTATTTCAATTAGAACATTACAGGCACTTTTGAATGTTAAAAAACAAAAAAAGCGAAGCTACAGTCACAAGGCATAATAACTCGTACACAACATTATAACGAGAGTATTCCAGTTGCACATACCGAAGCGTAGATCTCAATGGAGAAAAATGGGCTAAAAACTCTTTTAAATCAAAATATTGTTAGAAAATCTTGGTTACATCATTTATGTTAAGATTATATACATATAAGTGAGAATGATGCAGAATTGTTAGAAGTGTTAGATGACAGAATTTCGTCTGCGTATAGCTTGTAATCCCGATTTGGCGTGATGCTTTAACGAAGCTGGATGATGTAGTTCCTGACCCCGGCTTCACTCTATAACTATAATCTATAAATAATATAATCGATCACGAACACATCGACGCTGATCGGATCTAAAACTTAATTTGCACACCACCCGCAAGCTGCGTTGTTTAGTTTTTTTATCTGCGGTAACTCGTGGTGTCTATTTTGCCCACAATTTTACAAGCATAAAATGAGAACATGCCTTCTGTGCCACCATATTATGATGTTCCTAAGTGCACCAATGCAGATAAAAATTAATATTGCAGATTTATTTTTAGTACTCCCTGCAAATGCTGGCGATGACGATGGCTGCGTTAATTTATTCTTTTTTTTATCTGTGTGCGCATAGGCAAGCAACTTCATGCAAGTTGCAATTCATCCTTTACTTGGAAACATTATAATACTCTCACAAAAAGGTCAAGTCAATAAAAGTTCATCACACTTTTGGCGTATTGATGGAGTTATTGCTTAGGGGCCAAAAATAAACAAAATTGCCTGTAAAGCTTTCATAATGATAGAAACATTTATTATTTTAATGGAGTTAGTAATGTTTGTATTATATCTGCCCGTATTGATTCGAATCAGACAAAATTTCGAAGAGAAAGCAGTATTGAATGGTTGTCGGAAATCGTTCACATGTACGACTAAAGGTTTAGCTCTACCGTGTCTGGACACGCTTTAATTCGATCAAGCCTTCCGAAGGTTACACAAGCCACGATTCTGGGCTTTCGTTACAGTTTCGGTAGTTATTTTAAGGTGTGTGATTGTAAATGAGGCGATGATGTTGTCTCTTTTGCTCGTGCTCTGGTCTATTTGAAGATAAATCATAAAATGAAACAAAAGATGGGCAAAAAGTGGCAAGTAATCATTTGGGACGATTTAATTTTCTGTAGGATATTTTGGACGATGTAAGAAAAACTTTTTGCTATATCCGTTGATTAAGTTTTACCACAAACTGTCTAGATTGGCTTGAAATAAGAGTTTTCGAGAAAGAGCAGAATAGTTTTGTACAAAATGGAAACTTAACAACGTTACTTTGTCTACATAATTCTTACATCGTGTCTACATCGTTTCTTATTCTCCAGACCTTCCAGTAGCACCATTGATATTGCCTCTATTTATTCTGTGGCAGAATCTATTACAGGATTTGTTGGCTTGCATTGAATCGCAAATATTTTCTAGCGGCCATGCGCGACTACAAACAAAATGGACAGGGAAATGCTAATAGGATTTGTGAGCATGGGCACATGAATAATGTTGTTTTGAGTGAGATTATTAATGAGGGATACTATCAAGAATTGAATGGATATTCTACATGTAATTGATGGGCAGAAGTTGAAATTATGGATGTTAGTTGAGGATGTTCACGAATAGTCCTGTTCCAGTTAGGGTAGCCAGGATTTGAAACAAGAAGCATCATCATCTGCCTAGCCTTTTCCCTACTATAATGGGGTCGGCTTCCAGTCTAACCGGATGCAGCTGAATACCAGTATTTTACATGGAGCGACTGCCTATCTGACCTCCAAAACCCAGTTAGTACTGGGTATTACGATACCCCTTGGTAAGACTGGTTGTCAGACTTTTTGGGCCACTGACTGCCTAACGACTGATTTGAAACAAGAAGCGTTGGATGTTAAAGTCATGTTTACCGAAAACTTCTACGTCTACAGGTGTTGTTACCCTAAATCATTCTGCTGCTTTGCCCATTCCCTCTCTTTCCAGTTTTTTCGATCCAGGGCTGATGTGGACACTGGTCGTTTGTTCGTCCAGCTCATCCCGCCAACTTCTACGAGGTCTGCCGCAACGCCTTCTGACGACAGTAGATCGCAAAATACACTGTTGATTGATTGATAAAGGGCCGGAAGATTCCATAAACAATACCACGTCATCCAGGTCAACTAGAATTCAATCGAAATAAGGAAGCTTTAACAAATATCGATCATGCAGATAAGACGAGAAAGGGGATCGAGCAGGTACTAGCAGTATAATCCAATATTCACTTTCGTTCACCCACGCGTATTGTCATCGGGACTTATTAACTGACTATTGCCCTGATCATTTGTCTCACAAACACTTTCACGTTTGCTTCGACTGGCAAATTACCTACCGATTGATATTGAGAAAGCAGTCTCATAACTGTCAGTTTTATCTTTATGCTAAACAAATATACTCGGATACATCTTGTCGAACTTGGGATGATTCCGGTGATGGTAGCTAATTTGTACCTAATTAGGACCTTCTTTATATCGATGACAAAAAGGTTCAAATATGTCTGGCCCAGAATTTGGCTACGCTAACTCCGCTCATTGATGTAGTCATAGGTCATAAGTGCCCTGCTAACATATATATGATAAGGATGACAACGGAATTCGAACTATATGAAATATAATTTTGTGTAGTAAGTACGAGTAGGTCTGCTTAAAAATGAATCTTCTTTTCCAAATAAACATAGTAGGTCACATTTAACATGAAACAGAGCATCGAAGTTGCGGGGATCCGCCAGATGCGAGTAGCACGGGACCGGTCAATGTGGTGACACTTGGGAGAGGCCTATGTCCAACAGTGGACGTCTTTCGGCTGAAATGATAATGATGAGAGCATCGATCGAGCGTCGAGTTTATTGTGTCAGCTAGGGTAGTAAATGCTTCAAAGAGTGCATTTTGAAGGCCAAGGCAATTATTCTAAAATTGAATTATGTGTGTGTTTTATGGCAGTGGGTAGTTTATTGCCTATGTTTTGAAGTACAGAGTGCTGAACTGAGTATTGAAAGGGAGAGTTTATTTAGATCTGATTTGCAATTTCGACTCAGATTATGGTCATATGTAAAGTTTCTGATCCACTCGCAATTATGAGTCTAGCTCCTTCCGAATTCTGTGCAGCTTCCATTTATTCTGTTTTCGATTTCCTGTAGATAATTCAAGCCCTTAAAAAAAAGTTAGCGTTACAGATTTGTTTCTGAAAACAAACACAATATGTAAAAAAAAAACAAAATAATAATGTCAATGAACTTAGCTTATTCATATTTGCAATGGGTTATACTCGTAACAACGGGTATATTCCCGCTGTCCACCCCCTGCTTGTCCACCCCGGGTGGACAGTGTCACAACTTTTAAAAATAATTCCCACTGGCCACCCCCGGCCAGTGAGAATCATTATCAAAATAATTCACTGTGGCCACCCCTGGTGGACACGGTAGCTTCATTAAAAAATGTTTGAAGCTTTCTGCCGTCAGCCAAGCTGCAGTTTGCATCATCAGGTCTGTTTTATCTCAAAATTGTCTCTGTAGCATACCATATTTAATGGTGTGATTTGATTCTATCTTTTATCACCCTGCCATCTGTTTGATCAACCTCCACTGTTTCGCAATGCTGATTGATTGCAGTTCTTCAAATAACGAGCCAGTAGGAGTATGAATAGCGACCGTATCATCAATCGTTTAGCCTTCATTTTTGAGCTTTCTCAATACTTCAATATTTTAGGTCAAGGAGAAATGACAATGTGTACTGAAGAAGTGGAATGAATGGTTGATATAGGGTTTTCTGATTTGTAAGCTGTTTGACTGATGGGTTTTGATTCAAGACTTGTTTATAGGCTTTGTGGTGCCTTGATGTTTGTATATTTTGTATCTAAATTCAGACTACTTGTCTAGATTTAGTGCAATTAGCAGCATGTGTATTATAATTGTTTCTTTTTGTGTTAATAGAAACTACCGCAATATAGAGTAGAATGTCAGATTAATCATCATTATCCCCTTGTCCTTGTCCCAATTTATTTGGGGTCGGCACAACATGTCGTCTCCTTTCATAATATAATCATCTGTCTCTGTCTAGGCTAGATTAGTATAATATAATATTTATTGACGTCTGGCCTGCTATAATAGTCTTACACTTTTATTTTATTATGAGCCTATAGTGTTCCACTGCAGGATAGAAGCCTCGATTCCCTTTTTTCACTTATCGTGCATCAGATTGTAGGCCAATCCTTTTAGAAAGAGTCCAGCTCATCCCACCATCTCCTTCTGGGCTTACCGCGTTGTTTCCTGCCACTTGGGATGTCCTGTGTGGTTCTTTTTGCACATTGCTGCTCCGACATGCGGCAGATCTGACCAGCCCAGTTCGACCTCAACTTAGCAGCTCTAAGGTCAGCATCGGCTTTTTGTGTTTCAGAGTGTTACACTAACTATTCGAAAATGCTCATTGAAAAAAAGCTTAAGTAGTTTTATATTACTCAAAGCGGCTACCAGACAATTCCTTTCCCAAGCCACTACCATCTTTAAATAGAACCACCCATGTACCCAACAACAATAGCACTTTCGTAACACCAATAATAACTCCGTAGGAGTTTATGAGCACTCCTCAGTAAACGAAGGGTTGTTCCCATAAATATTGCTTTCGATTTCGTACCGATCTAAAACTAGCGCCGTCTCACTATTGTTTAGTTGACAGTTATTGGTAGTAAACAGTTTAATGATGGCGGGAGTAAGGATTAAGAGCGGTTGTGTAAGCGTTGCTGTAAATTGTGTCAGTGGAGATACATTGTTAGAAATGTTGTTTGTTTAGGCCGAGTTCTTTCCTTATGATGACGAATCGGGACTTCTTGTATGAAAAAAAATTGGTGACGAGTCGGAACAGTGACGAGTCAGGCATAACTCTTCATTACAAGACAGGACACCTGAAACAAAAGAGAATCAGATGTTTGTGCTAAACATCGGAAACATCACCGAAAAGTATTGCCTGGATGAATGCAACTATGAATCTTAAAGGCCACTGCTGCAAATCTTCAACTAGTTGGTCATTTTGAACCATCGCACACTACAGGCGGCCGCGGCCCGCTCGAATGTGCGTCAAATGTGTGCGAGGCTGTCCATTTCAGTGGACTGCATAAACTCAGTGTCAAGACCTGGCTGAGACAATTATTCCATTGCAACATTGTCTGACGCGACTCCCAATGTGCTTTGGTGCAATTTTGTAATGAGGAACGCTGTGACCCGTCGCGACAGTAATGAGCACTTAGCTTAGAAGCACAGACGTGCTTCTATCATCCTTGTCACCGCCAGTTTCTTCGCTTCAAAATTGAAATTTCAGCCAATTTCTACGTCTAAAACCGAAAGCATAATCTCCATGTTCCTTTCCATTTTCATCGCTGTCTCCGTCATCCAGTCACCACATGATTAGCCTTCGAAAACCGTTTATCAGATAATCGTGTACCAAACATCACGCACTTGAGCTCTCCCAAGCTGTACTCATCAGTAAAATGGCGATACTGATGTAGGGGTGGGAGTGGTATGACAAAACTGTTTGTTGCTTAGAGGCTGAATATATTTGTACGGATTGGTTTGCTAGCAATATCGGGCTTTGTGAATTTTAAGGACCGAATGGTTGTAAAGCAAATTGTTCTAGTGTTGGTGAGATATGAACACCAATGCATTTCTGATTTCCTATTTGTCAAAACCATACGGAGCCATACATTTGTTAGCTACGGAAAATCTAAAAGCCACCTTCATTTGGACATTATATACATATGGACGCTACGGAATTCCTTCATTCCTGAACTAAAATATTTGGCAGGTACTTGTGGTGGATTAAGGCCAAATCCCACATACTCAGAAGAGTCACATGACCCAGCAGTGGTAACGTTAGAGGTTGATAGACCCGACAGACCCAAATTCTGGTAAGTGGTCGATTCGGCGGGAGAATGTTTTAATTTAAGGCCAACATTATCCATTGATTGTACCAGATGGCGATCAATTCCGATCAAATTACTTGAGTCCTTTACTCCAATCTAGTCATACGAGAAAGCGATTGTGTTAGGGCGTGATCACATGTGTCGCTTTTAGCATTGTCACGCCATTTTGTCGCTGTCGTCATCTCGTGTTGCGGTTTCACTATGATTTAGCATGTCAGACAGGTTTGTATTGTCTTGGTAAGTTGTAGATAATACGTATTGCGAAATGTAACAATGGATAAAACATCTAATATTTTCGATTACATTCAAGAGGAAGTATGAGAAATTCTTCATTACCATTTCTGTATCAGATTGTCGCAATTTATAGTTTGAACAAACTCTAGAACATGTGTCAGATTTTGTTTTATCAAAGTTTTGTTTATGCTTAGCTCCAAGCGTATCTGTGACATAGTAAGCATGCTCAGTACCGATCGAATCGATGACGCAGTTACGTAGAACTTACGTAACTAACAACAATGTTATAATCGATATCATAAAATATGTTGTCAAGCACATGCTTATTCTCTATAGTTATTACTTACGTGCAACCCATTGTTTAGCGAGAGTAATTTATCCGCAGCGGTTAATTTGTTTCCAGACAGGTTTATATTGCGTCCGATCGCGTCGTCTAATCGTCAAATGTGTTTGTTGCCTTAGGTGCATCACGACTTAGTAGATGTGTGCCTTTCTCGCTAAAATTGCGATTTGTTCACAGATATGATAGTTATCTAAACGTTTAAGGGATAAACGTTGTCTGTTTAAGGCTATTTGGGCTTTCTTCTGCTCAATTTCCACAAGACATGACTCAATTTGTAAGCTATTGGCATTGGTTTGCGTGATGTGGTTACATGAGTATCCCTTGTAATACGCCGGTTTCAGTCTGTTACTCTTCAATGTATTCAGAATGTCTTATTTGTAACTAGTCAATTGAACACTTCCTCCGTTCTAGTTTCAAAAGATGAATACATTTCAAAATGTTTTAACGATCCAATCAAAACATGGTTAAAGACAGACAGTCATTAGTCTTCTGTTCATAGACAAGTTTCTACAAACAATCAAATGCAAGATGTCCTATTGAACGAAGAACTTTCATGCCGCTAGAAGTACACAGTAATGCGGAGAAAAGGCCATATTGTAATGAATAATTGGTGCTGCGTATAAATATTAATGGCGTAGAACTGCGCCGGCGCAGGATCGTGACATTTCAACCCGCCGGCACCTGCGCTCAAATGTCAAACATGACAGATGTCGATGAAAGTTAGAACTGTCCAGACGTGGGTAATGAGCCAGCATTGCAGGGTTAAAAAATGTAATCATCAAGATTAATTACAGCTGTTGAATAATTGCATCCTGTTGTTGTGTTTATCTTGTTTATTTTCTTTTGCAATTATTTCTGCTGTCAATACTGGTTTTTATCGCGAATTTTAACTTGCTCGTGGGGCTAATTCATTTGCCAACTGCGAAATAATTAGTAAGTGTCAAAGTCAGTTTCAATCGAAGGAAGTAAGATTAAAAACAGTCATTGTGTCAATGAGGCGATGAGAACATAAACCGAAATATTTATGAAATTATTTCATGCTCCACAATTATCGTCGTAGGCACGTGTTTTACGATAACGCCTTGGGGCCGTCATGGAATAAAAAAATAAACTTTCGCTAACATAGTTGCTATCAAGATCATCTACATTTATTGCTTGTTATATAAGACAGAACAATCTATGCGATAGATTTATCATAGTTATAGATAGATAATGTGCTTCTACAATGAAGGGGTTCGACAAATTGATCGGGTCGGCAAATGTGTGTACC
Source organism: Noctua comes (assembly GCA_963082995.1). NCBI lineage: Eukaryota > Metazoa > Arthropoda > Insecta > Lepidoptera > Noctuidae > Noctua > Noctua comes. The sequence goes on from OY720288.1 coordinate 9,919,513, forward strand.
ATGCGTAATGACTGTCCAAATTGTTCTTGTCACAGACGATAATATTTGACTCTTTGTAAAGTAACTGAAAGAAATTATGTTTGGTCTAGCTAGGTATGATCGAATCGGTATGAACAGATAAAACTATTGCGTAGGTTATTTTAAATTTTACAGTCACGATGAGTAAAATTAATTTTAAGATAAAAATAATCTAAATAAGTATTGGTGTACAGCTCCTTCTGAAAAGTGGATTACAGTTGCTTCTATCAAAACTTTATTTTTCTAGTAAAGTGTATTTCTGTAGTTAGAGAGAGCCATATATACATGTACATGACATAATTGTATGTCTTTTAGCCATTTACATTTAACAAACAGAAAAGCTTAATTACTAAGTTTTCCGAAACGTTTTTATGGTTGTTAGTGTTGTTACGTTACCCGTTCTGATTTCATCCACTAATGTTAAGTAAAAGCTTAACCACGTAACATTACACATGTACATTTATTTTACTTTCTTAAACTACCGTATCACATATCATCTCATCTTAATTTATCTTCGCCCCAAAGTTACAAATGCGTCTGTCAAACTTAAAGTTGTTCGCAAAAAGTACTGGCTATCTCCAAACGTGTTGTAAAAAGTAAATTTGTCGGTGTCCAACTGTCAAATTAGGCAGTTTGTATTGTCACTTTCAAACGTAACTGTCAAAAAAGAAAATGGCCGCTAAACATGATCATAGAAAGTAATTACTGTCACAATGTTCTAATGTTTGATTGCACTTCTTTATTTAAATTGAGTAAGCAACGGTGACCTGTGTAGTTTTAAGTGATGTCAGGTTATTGCGAGATCTTAGTGATCTTATCTAACGCTTTCTTTTTTACTAAAAACAGAGGTCGGCTAATATTAGACTTCCTTTGTAATGAGGATTTGTGCATAAACGAAATGTTTGTTATTTCGTTTGCATTCCTACAATAAACGTAATGTTCCGTTCCATGTTCTGGTAATATAATGAATAGTTTAGTATCACCCACGACTTGCAAAACATTTTCTCTCACGTAACTTTTGTCACAAGATGTGGCTCTGGTATTAATTTCAGCCATATTATTGTATAACGCTTCATTTCCTTCTAAGTACACTTTGAAAAGTAAACCATAATTATATTATACGGAGAGAAGGGAGCGAGCGTGCCATAATATAATATCTTAATTTCGACTCTTCCTGATACTCTTAATATTGTTTCTTATTGAGGAAGTCTCTAGGAAGTCATTAGACCTCATTCTATTAGTAGTTTTCACTAGTTTACGAACGGACTGGTTAATCTGCGCCCGGCGCATCCGCCATCTCTTTATTCCTATCACGAATATTATCGCAATGAAGAATTTATAATGTCAATTATACTAATGGAGGTCGTTGACGCTAAGGGAACATTAATGCAAAATTTATAAGTGTTCAGCTTAGACACGATTTTAGTACAGACATTTATATTCTATCAAACGATTTATGTTTATACGGTTGTAAATTTTATAGAGAAATTGTACTGATTCTATTTGGAGCAGAAGTGATATTAGAAAACAAATATTAGTCTGACGCTGACAGATTTATTGATATCTGTCAACATAATAGTCCATTCAAAGCAAGAATTCTACCCAATGAAATGGCAACTTTGCAACTAGTAAATCATTCATTGCCATGCTTCTTTTTGTAGCTTGAACCATTCTTACAAAATTCTTCACACTTGTAAAATTTAAATTCCCAGAAATTCCTGCATAATGTCTATTTCTTCTGAACATAAGTCAAAGCTCAAACTGTAACTTAGCAGGTCATTACCGCCGTACATTTGTAAGTGTGTCGTTATTTCGGGATTGGAATGTCAAAGTTAGCGTGCTCTCTGCAGTCTCAGCTATGTCAAGTATTTTGTTGTGGCTTCGGTTTTTAGTATGCATCTGGCGAACTGGAAGTACTGTTGAATCACCTCTACGGCTCTGCTTCTTCTTTAGGTACTAGTACTAAATCAACTGTAGTACGAGATCGATGGTCATTCATTATGTGATGAACAGTATCAAAAGCCTATCTCAGATCCGAGTTGAAAATTATATTCTTTAAAAACAGGAAGTGTTTGTACTTTTTACGTAATTAGGCATTTGAATACAACTACAGTTAGTCAAAATTAGCAATTGTAAGTGTGTCTTAAATTCTGAAAATAATACTTCTTCATCTAGCATTGAGCTAGATTTTAAAACAAAAACTAAACTAGTTTCAAATGAATCATTTTGATTCATTAAAATGGCTAAAGAATTTAAATAAGTCCGATGTTATCAAAGTAAATATTCAGTCTATCTACGGCCACAAAAAAATTAACGCCGTTTCTTACTTTGTTTTCTTTGTTAATATCAAGGAAACGGGATGTGTGTGTTCTTTTTCGTTTTTGTCTATAATTTGACAGGCTGAAATCTTTTTTAGACGCGGAAGTTTCTACTAATTAGCGATGATAAATTCTGTGGATGTTTCGTCACCAAAAAGTGTGCGCCCATGATTAATTGCCTAGAGAGACTATTTTAGATGATATGGACAGTTACCATTCAAATGTCTTTCACTGGTCACTGGTAATTGATTTAACAACAAGAATTTCTTAATGGCTATAACTGACATGGTTGCATTGGAAGCCACGGTTATTTATTCGGTCTATAACTTTGGCAATATTTAAACAACATTTGTCTTCAATGACATTATGTAAGTTAATGTTATTATGATTAATACATTCGACATGTCCAGTGCGATTGCCTTCGCAACATTAAATCACATTCAAGTAATAACATTCATAAATTATCCGAACTAATAAAGGAATGTTTGTTTCATCATGAATAGGTTAATCGAATTTCATAGTTTGACCCCATCAGGAGATGGTACGCTATTTATTACAGTGAATGTTAACGTCAATCAACTCAGAAGGAAATTTGGATGGACGCATCAGATCGTGTTTCATCAGGGAAACATTTTATCGGATACATTTGTTACGACGAAGCAAAACGTTCCATGTTTATTTATTGACTAAACTAATATCTCTGGAAGCGGATTTATTTTAATGCTATAGCTGGATTATGTAACACGATTTTGTATGTCTCCAGAATTAGATATTTGGTCGTATAGTCGCGGATGCAGGTTTCCTGTTTCGTCTTTCACGAAATTATGCACATTTTGGATGGATTTCTTCAAAAAAGTTGAAAAGATTTATGTTAGAACGTGTTAGAGAAATGTACAATTTGGATTTATAGTTGCCATGACTTGGCTCATGGTCTGCGATCTGTTAACTTGTGTTACGAGAGGAGCATATTCGGTAGTCTGTTTTATATCTTCCGCATTCTTTAATTGATTCTATTTCTGTTTTACTTTCTTTTATGGTACGTTTTGATTAGATGTTTTAATAAACACTAGGATTATTGCTTCCTGCTAGTATAACCATAATTTTTACACGTTAACCTCATTAAGTTTAAATACTATTACGTGCTTTATGAGTTTTTATGTCACAGTATTTATGAAAGGAATAAAAGGATTACAATTTATGTCTGACTCTTGTTATTGTTTCATTTCGTAACTTTTCGATCGTAAAGTTTATAGGATATTACTTCACACGTACATGTTCATCAACGTTTTCTGTTTATGACAAGTTACTGGTAATAATAACCGATTTAATCATGTAGCTTAGATCAGGCATTTGATGACATCATTGCCTGGCTATTTGTGACAATTTTTATGACTGCCGGACTCATTCACTTTTAGCATGACCTAAAGATAAAAGATAGTCAAGTAAGGAGCTAAGATATAAAGTAGCGATGAAAGAGATAGATTTATGACAAACAGAAGTTAGCTTATGAATATTAAACAGTTTTTCTTTTAGTGTCAGTAATAAAATTCGGTAGTTGAGTGTAGGTGTTGACGCTTCAAAGGCCTTTGAATATATGATATTAAAGTTACAACTAAAAGATAAATAGGAGGCGCCTCGTTCATAGTTGCGATTGCTGTTGGTTCAGTAGTCGCGACCGCTACTGCTGAGCGTGAGCAATGAGCCAACGATGAGGTTGTTCCATTCACAGACACAGTTTTGTTGGGTTTTAACATCAGGAATAAATCGGATGCCATTAGGGTCGCCCCATCGTTATCACCATTCTCCTGCCCTTATACCAATTTATTGGGGTCGACGCAGCTTGTCTTCTTCTTCCATACTTCTCGATTACTCGTTATCTCAGCAGTCACCTCCTTTCTAGCCATATCATCCTTCACACAGTCCATCCATCGTTTCTTTGGTCTTCCTCTACTCTTATTGCCATCTACTTTCATACTCAAAATGCTCGTCCCTGTTATGTGGAATTTAAATATAAATGGCGGGATATATCATAGTTCACCTCTGTTTAACGCCTTAGATAAAACATACGTGATGTAATGGATGTCCTTCCTAGTTTTAAGATTAAGTAATCGAGATTAAGATTACAATCAGGTTAATCACTTGATATTATGTCTCCTAGTTTTTTGCTTCATCTGTCGTTAGGACTTGCAAAATTACTATTGATTGCATCATGTTACCAATACATTTTATCGAACATGTCTTTCAAAACAATTTAGATTAGATAACCGACTTATTAAACGATAAAATCCATTTCAGACGTTATATTTTACGTAATCGTGATCCATAAACATTTTTTAATGTTTTTAATAATCCTTGATGACATTGATTACCAAAAAAGACTATCTCTAGTAATTTCAGATCTACGTTTTTAGTTTGATTGCTTTCTACAGATGACCTGTTTGAAACTAGAATTGATGCCAAGTTAGACGTTACCTTATTTGAAATTCCCTGCAGATTTCTAAAGCAGATAAAGATGGGTAGTACAAAGCGGACATATCAACTGTTACAAATCTCTCTTCACCGCAAAGTGGTACAGTCATAATCGATATATTCAGACAGGCTCGAGACAAGATCTTGGCACAGGTCCGTTGTACGCTCGGCTGCGCATTGACCATTAATCTTCTTCGATTTTAGATAATTCTCAAGTTCTCGGGAAAGCCAGCCTTAATGTTAGCCTGGGGTCGTAAGACGATAGCTACTGATACAAGCTATTGTTCTGTATTCGGGTCCTTATCACGTACTGTGATGTATTCCTTTGTTAAAACTTGAGTCATTTGGGTAATTGATGTTCGAAGGACTATTTGGTCCTTATCGAAGCCTTTCACCATAGGAATGTTTCACTGTTTTTAGTTCACAGTTATGGCTGCGGTAAGATTTATTGTCGCAGTCTTAAGTGACGGTCTATTTACGAGTAATGTGTTTCCATTGCCACTTTGTTTTGTTCTTTTCTGTTAAAATTTTCTTAAGCTTGGTTTTATCTGCAGAATATGCATTATAGGTGGTGTCATTTTGTGCAAATGCATGTCAAGGCGTAGAATCACCAAACAATTGTGTGGCTTCTAAAGAAACTGCAGTGTTGTCAATCCTTTGCCTTAGTTAGTACACCAGTAACCGGTCATTTAAATATACTTACGAAGTTACGATAGACGAAACAACGAGAACAAAATCATAATCTATTTACAAAAGGTAACTAGTTGACGGTACAAATGAAACGTGTGTGCTATTATGTTATTTTTGCTATAACGTGTTACTGAGACATAGTAACACATTATTACTTTTTATAGCTTCCCTAAAGTATAAGGGTCTGGTGGCTTAATAACAACAGCCGTAAGGGTCGATCTTCAAGGTTAAGCAGTGCTTGCCAAGCTTGCCAAGGTCGGTCCGTGGATGGGCGACCATCTTTACTCGCCGAGAACCCTTCGTGACTTGGAATGCACAATAAACCGTTTGTCTCGGCTCCGGTAGTCAGATGCCCGAAAATCTGATAACCAGTCTTACCAAGGGGTATCGTATTACCCAGTTACTGTATTGTGGAGGTTAGCTACGCAGTCGCTCCATGTAAAATACTGGTAATCAACTGCATCTGATTAGACTGCAAGCCAACCCCGACCTAGGAAAAAGCTAGGCAGATGATGGCGAGCCTCTATAGTTATCTTTAATCTCTTTGTCTGTAACAGGAAAGTAAGACCCGCTTTCAAATATTGACTCAATTGCTTCATCCAACAAAGGACTAGATTGAGACAGATTTATGTCTAGCTATTAGGCGATAAAAGATTTCAGACCGAACGTTATGTAAGTGAACCACATTATGTACTATGTGTTATGTATGAGGTTTAAAGGTTTGAGGTAACAAATGTAACACTGTCTATTGTACTAACAGCTATCTATTTCTTCCTTTGTATCGTCTTTTTAACTTTCGATTTGGCTATCTTGATTTATGGGAAGTTTGAATTTGTATCATTAATGAGACGGATGTGCTGCACCTTGACATTCAGTTTCTCTTTTTAGCTAAAATTGCGTTAGTTTAGTTATCATCAATTAAGGATATTAGTTCTCAATAATTAATTAAGCAATACTACCAATTCCTTGTATAGGAATTGGTAGTATTGCTTATTCTTTTAACAGCATTGCATTACTCTATTTATCCAACTAATCCTTACCAATATAACAAATGTAAAAGTCTGTCTGTAAGTTTTTACGTCTTTGCTGAACGGATTTGTTAAAATTTGGCGATGACCTGGATTATTAGGCCATGGTAGTACGTCCAACCTCTGAAGTCGTGGGCAAATGTTAGTGTACCAAACATGCGTTTGCGCGTATCTATGGCATTTAACGACATCATGTCAAGTTGCCGTACCCTTCAAATGTGTCATAATAATGTCACCATGATTTATCAATACGATACTTGTCACTTATGTCATGTAATGCAGCCTCGGTTACCATATCGACCGTTCAAGTCCTACTCAACGACATGTCCCCAATAGATTGTGTATTACAAATTAACATAACTAGTTGCTTGATCGTTGGAGCTTGGAGCTAATCAATTTGCTTCTTCTAGCGCTTTGTGTTTTTTCTTAGTATGTGTAGGGTTATTATTATTGTAAAGTTTATTTGTTTTAATGGTGATAAGTATGAAGTACTGGCTGATTGGAAAAATAAAAGACAATTTTCAGTGTTTTCTCTTTGCAATTCATTAAAAAGTATTGCGTTTCTCTAACAAATGAATGAGTTCGTGGCTAAATCATAACAGCCACTCGGGTCGATCTTCAGGTTAAGCTGCGCGTGCCTAGGTCGGGGATGGGTAACCACCAATTGCATACCGAGTTTCCTCCGTACCTCGGAAAGCACGTTAAGCCGTTGGTCCTGGCGGTAATTTGTACATTTTTGGCAGTCGTGACAGGCATTGAGTGTCCCAATAGTCTGACAACTACTCTTACCAAGGGAGGGGTATCGTATTACCAGTACTGGCTGGGTTTTTGGAGGTCAGAAAGACAGTCGCTCCATGTAAAATAATGTAAAATTCTGGTATTCAGCTGAATCCGGTTAGACTGGAAGCCGCCCCCAACATAGTTGGGAAAAGGCTGGGCAGATGATGCATTTCTATAACAAATAAAAAAGTTACAGAATACAGGATGTAAACAGACCCTTCACGAAGCCGTCAACCAAGCATTCTGAACATCAAACTAAGTAACCAAAAACTATGTAACGCACTCAAAACATTGTGCTGATGGATGCTTTGAATAGTAAACAGGTCATTGAGGTAATTAAAGTCAATTTATAACCTTAAAAACTAGTATTTAAAAAAAATATTGGAACTGACCTCAAATGTCTCCGTAACTAGGTTCTCAGGTATGGTCCAGAACAAAAAAATTATCGCAATGACGGGGAGAACAGGTGCGTTTGGGTTTCATTAAGGGTTTTTTTCACCATTTGTAAAAGTCACAAAGTTGTAATACTTCCATACAGCTATTAAAAGAGTCGAATGGTCCAAAGCCTATATGAAAGTCATGCGATTTTCCACACATAGGTATTCAAATTAAGGCGTAAAACATATTGGAAAGTGAGTTTCCATTAAATTCAATATAGAGTTTACAGTATTGTGTTTTGACTACAACAATGAGTGAAATGTACTAAGTGACGTATATTTGTGACATTTTCGCTGGAAAAATAGCTCTCTAGTAGGTACAATATTTTCACAATTATTGTACCTCTAACTTGGCGTCACTGTCTATATCACAGTGGTTTTTAATGTAGTAAATATAAGGTTCTTGTTGGGTTGCTTCCACTGACAAGTCTGAGTTAAGAGGACAACATCTACCTAGCCTGTAGCCTGCCAGTATTTACATGGAGCGACTGGCTATCTGACCTCCACAACCCAGTTAGTACTGGGTGATACGATACCCCTTGGTAGGACTGGTTGTCAGACTTTTTGGGCCACTGACTTCCTATAACGACTGTCGAATGTTTACAAATGACAGCCGGGACCAACGGTATAACGTGCTTTCCGAGGCACGGAGGAAACTCGGTATGTAATGGACAGTCACCCTTCCACAGACGAACCTAGGCAAGCGCGGCTTAGCCTTAAGATTGTCCCGAGCGTCTGTTAAGATAACATTGATCTTTATTTACGTTAAAATAAGGTTGCTGTTGCATTACAGCTGTTACACGTGAAATAGCTGTGGTAGGACTGTAGTAGTTGATACGTGACTGTATGTTCCCCATAATGTCATCAAACAATGCGCAAGATTCGTCTCGGTTTGCGACACGTTACCATTGAGCAATGAATATGAGATAGAAATGTAGCTAGCATATTTGATCTGTAAAAATGAGGACAAAAGATAAAGTTACATATTTGCATATTTCCTAATTTTTGTATCTTTGTTTGGGTACCGAGTATTTGCTTTCGTATTGTATCTACTTTTCTTAAAGTTTCATCATGGGGGTCTTGTTGCAAAATTCGACGACAGGGTTGGCGCAATGGCTGAGTAATTGACTGCTGCGCTGCGTGTCGCGGGTTTGATCCCCGCACGGAACAAATATTTGTATTATCTACAGGTAGTTTTGCCAGATCTGGCTGTTTGTGTATGTGGGTTTAAATGTTTGTAAACGCACTCACGATACAGGAGAAATTCCTAGTGTGGGGCAACGAATTTAAAAAAAAAATATATGGTGTCACAATACTTGTTTGTGTAGATACTAGTTACCAGTCTATAAAACAGAAGCATTCCACCTATAATATACTTTATTACCGCCCAGTAATAGAACAGGACAGATGGTAATGCCAGCAAAAAACCTAGGCCTGCGCAGGCGCTGAACAAGTGGATAACCTTGCCGCTTTGCGGTCTTGCGCACAAGTCGATCTTACGATACATAAGTTTACGCAGAACATCTTTTTAATACTACGGAATTTAACTTTTTGTTTCTAACCGGTCTTCTTCTTATAAATATGTAAGTCTGTAACGATAGAGTGAATTTATGAATATTAAAAATGCTGGTTAAATTAATTTAATGGTACTCCTTTTTACGAGGCTTTTAATGATAATAAACTTATCAACTGCAAAAAAATATTAACTCATTCACACTGTTCATAAATTTTACGTTTTTGCGGATGGCGCATCTAATTTAAAATGTTCATTAATACGCTTTTTGTCCTCCAAAGTAAGAATCTAAAAACAGTATTTAAATAAAACCGGACAAGCTGACGTCATTCTTAAATATTGAATTCCTAATACCACCTTGACTAATTTCACCCGAAGCCCTAAAATGGATTCTGCAAAACTGAGACATAAAAACGCTCATACAGCGCCTTTTGACAGTTGGTTAAGGACGAAGAATAGTTGCAGCTGGACTGTCATTATCTCCATAGATGATAATAACACCTGCTGGTAAAGTTTATTTTGCAGATGATATAATGACAACAAATGTCAGACATTTGCATACTGAAGAATTTGATATTTTACGACATGCTATAACATCGTGTGTCGTACAAAAAGAAATGTGCCCATATAATGCTGTAAGTTCCGTTAATGAATAAGAAAATAATTGTTGGGAAAATGTGAAAATGATTATAATCGACATAAAAGGGGTTTTTAATGGGTGTCGTAGATGTGATGACAAAAACTTTAAAAGAATAAAAAGCTGAAAGTGTATAACTGCAAATGGTAACTGCTGAAGTAGTAATGAATACGAATTAAGTAAAACCTACTAGCTTATTGAATATTGCATCACAAGACCATTAATGGTAAACAGTTAGCGAGAAAGTCTAATAGAGGAAGATATTTTATTACGATAAAGATCAACGTAATTGACCCGTAACTGAAGAATTCGCAAATAAATCGCACAAAACTTTAGGTAATTGTTGGGAATTTGAACAGAATCAAGATAAACCAATTCTGGTAAAACTAGTGAAACTTTATAACTTTCGAATTGGGACGATCGTGTGAATGTCTGAAACAGAACTTGTTATTTTGAAAATCATTTGCAAAAACGATGAAGGAGCAATTAATAACAGAGAAGTAATGAGTACTGAAGAAAAAGAAAGATCGATAGAACCGCCAATGAAAGTAGATGAGACAAAGAAAGCCCCAATTTGCGTACCCTAGTTTGAAATTGACAATAAGTAGCGCTTTATTGTTATAATAAGTATAACATATTAAAGAAAGCTGATTAATCTGCTTTGTTATTAGTAAATAATAAATCAAGACCACAGTCACGGGTAATGAAGCAAATAATAGAATATTAAAATCGATTCATAGTTCAGTTATTTTCAATGTAAGATGAAGACAATGATTTTAATCAAGGCCTTCGGATAATTCAATCAAAATTTGCTCGCGAGTTTTGAGATTGCACACTTTTTTATTTTGCATTCAGCGGGATATCAATCTTTGAAATGATGGGTAGGTAAAAAACTATAAGCTCAATTCCTTGGAACATAAATGAAGACAGACGGACATGATGAGTGTTTTGCTGAAGACGGGCTTTTTGAACATACCAAATTAATACATGCAACTGTGTAGGAGAGTAAGGAAATATAGCTAAAGAGATTTAAACTACACTTTCAAGTAATGTAGTAACTTGAATAGGCCACTAGGAAGAATCCAGCTGAAGTGGGTGCGAATGTGAAGAGTTAATACTATTATTTAGAGCCTCTCAATCCGATCAGCTGCCGGCGTGGTAATGATATAGTGAGGGCTTTCTCAGGGAAGGGCACTCGGTAAACGATGTTAGAATGTGCAGTTAAGACTGAGAGTGATGGTATGTTTGATTTGAATGGAGTTAGCCGAGGTGTACACACACAGTCTTACTTAGGGGTATCGTGTTAACCAGTAACTGGATTGTGGAGGTCAGATATGCCGTCGCTCCATGTATAATACTGATATTCACCTGCATCCGGTTAGACTGGAAAACAACCCCAACATAGTTGGGAAAAGACTAGACAGATGATGATGAAGATAATTAGGGTGTAGTGTAAGGCTATACTATTGAAACTACATGATACCATTAATGAAATGAATGAGTCGTTAACAAAATGAAAAAAAAAAACACTTAACACCACAAAAATTACTTTTTACTGTCGGACCGAAGTCTGTTGTACAAATCAATTTAGATTGCACTGTAAGTACATGTCATATACTCTGAACTTATACTGTCACTTACGGGATCTCTTCCGTGATTGTTCATTATTTTGAGCTCCCGATATTTCATATACTCTGATTAAACACCGGAAACATGACAATAAAACGCCGTAGTCTCTGAGAATATGCTAAATTTTCATTCCTCCAACGTACGGTAACATTCAGGAAGCATATCTCATGTGAATTTAACGGCGTTTTCGATCACGATGCTGTTCTTGCTGTATTGTTTGACGTAACATCAGGTATTGCATGCGATCCGTTTGAACTTGTCTCAGTTATGTCGATGTTACCCACTTTTTTGTCGATTACGTATTGTTATGTTACGTCGTTATCCGAACAGATTATTCTGATTAATAAAATGTTAGCATCTCGAAGCTTACTGGCGCCATCTTTATTAGCTTCTGTGTAATTTATCTCTATAACTGTTTTATCTGCATAAGTAATCCCAGTCTCTGTTTGTTTTTGATCTGTAAGGTTAAATTTAAATGAAACTGAACGCGATCAGTTAATTTAAACTGCGTTCAAGAGCTGTCAAAGTTACGATTGCAGTGGAATATTAACAATTACAACTCTTGAACGCGGTTTAAACGTGCTAATCGCATTCATATTCATTGGTGAAATTCGTTAGGACTGATGAGAGTACAAATCCACTCCATCAACATCGAAAAGAAAGACCTGCGCTAAACGTTCTTAAAAAAAACTGAAGAGGCGTGAGATTTATTCTGAGAATGAAACCGAACCAGTTCCTCAAATATTTGATCTCTCTCCAATCAACATTTGAATTAATTCAGTCCAATTAACATGTTTCATGCTCTAAAATCTAAATATTTACTATCAATCTTCGCACGTGTGTGTATGCTGTATGATTTAGAGTTTAACAACCTTAATAGTTTCATTCAGTATGTTTGGCTGTTTTTTTACTTATTTCATCTGTCACCGAAATTACATTTTTCAATTCTAAATCAATGCTCAAAATAATCTCCATGATTGATTTGAGCATTTCTGATTGGTTTTTCGTGCTTGTAATATAACTTTGAAATTATAGTATGCTGGCCACCTACCACATAACCTTGACCCCTAGGTGCGCGGGCGCCGACGACCGAGCTTTGGGCAATGTTCACACAACGAACGATGGAGTAAACTCGGTGTTAATTAACTGATTATTATCGCCCCCTGCTTACCAATTAGTCTTTGTTTTGGAGAACCTTTGAAGTACTATTGGTGAAGAAATATCAATAGACCTCCGATTGTGTAATGATATTCACACAATTATGTAGAAATCATTTTACACATACTTATAGCTCGAAGCACACTGGTTACGACAAAATCAATTGTAACTGAAGTGAACATGGGTAACGTACGGCTATTTTAGCTAAACAACATTATGTATTTTCCAAGGAAGCAAAATAAAATATAATATGTGTGTGCCAACGAGTAAAGAGAAGACTTTATTGTTCTTCAAATAAGAAAGGGTCTAACAAACAGAGAGACAGCAATAGACAACGATGTTAATCTGTAAAGATTGTACGATTAACACGGTCCGCATTTGTAATTAGAGATATTCTCATGTCAGTCAGTGCATCAACTTGAACGTCTTGAACTAAACTGAGGGCCTGATTACATAATAATATAGTATTAATGACCTTTTTGTTTGTAGAGAATATTGCTGTTAGTAACAGCCTTGACTTGGAAAAAAACATCGTTGATTATTTATTGTTCAATATTGCAATTGATTATTAGACTATTATCTTGATTACTAATAACAATGTCATCAAGGTAACTTTAACTTAATGTATTCTGAAGTTGAGTAAATACTTCATCTTTATTTGTATCATCTTCGATTGGCTTATGTCGCCATATTGGGTCTAAAGTGTCAAGCTCATCTGCTATCATTTAAACACCATATAAAGTTGTGTAAACCTTTTAGAATATCAAGTTAACAACCATCAAATATCTTGCAGTTCTTAGAATACGAACATCATCGTTCAAACAGCCAAATTCATTGGAATGGTATCTTTTTTCAGGGCACCATCGTGTTATCGTTCCGCTTCGTTTCTTGTATGTTTTTATTCTTTTATCGGTCACTCTTGTTTGGGGTTTTGAGTGTCTATTGTACAATCTGCCTTGTTTAGTTTTAATTTTTTATTTTATTTGATTTGGTCCTTGTTACAGAGTTTGGGAAGTTTAGAAGTTTAGATTGTAATAGTACAAGTTTTCATATGCAAGTTTATAATTTAACTAGCTTCTGCCCGCGGCTTCGCCCGCGTGGAGTTCGGGAATTGCCCACGGAATCTTATTTCTGGGATAATAAGTAATCTATGTATGTATAGTACATACATAGATTTACGTGTACTTGCTATTGTAAATATTTGTTCATAGTAATAGCAGTTAAATTACATATGTGAAATATCTTGGTTTGAGATTGGACACCGGGACACCAATCAAATGATTTATTAGGAATCTATTTATAGACATAATACTTTGACATAATATTTAATATCAATGTCCCGTATCGCGAGCCAACGCGAAAATCGGTGGAATAAACTATATTCACAGACACTTCTACCTCAGAAAAATCCTACCTACTTAGTAATAGGTAAATACTCCCACGCCCCGCACGCCCCACGCAACGCTGCGCGGCATGCGTCCTTCTACGTGAGCTTCGAAGCCCTATTTAACTTATTGAGGGATGATTTTGGAAAAACTGATACATATGTCTTATAATTTTAATTGAAGAGTGTGAACATCAATTTTCGAGTCAATCGACCCAGTAAATATTAAGTTTCACAGAAAATTCATCACCCCATTTTACCCTCTTAGGGGTAAAATTTCAAAAAACCCTTTTTTAGTGGATACCTACTCTTCACAAAGAATACACCGTCCAAATTTCATTTCTCTCGGACCAGCGGTTTGGGCTGTGCATTGATATATCAGTCAGCCAGACAGGACATTAAATTTTAAATTGGGGAATGATTTTGGAAAAACTGTGATAAACGTATCTCATAAATTTAACTAAAGAGTATGTACACAAATTTTCAAGTCAATCGCCTCCGAGAATAAAAAGTTTCACAGGAAATTCAACACCCCATTTCACCCTCTTGGGGGTGGAATTTCGAAAAACCCTTTTTTAGTGGATACCTACTCTTCACAAACAATTCACCGTTCAAATTTTATGTCTCTGGGACCAGTGGTTTGGGCTGGGGGTTGATATATCAATCAACCAGACAGGACTTTGAATTTTAAATTGGGGGATGATTTTTAGAAAACTGTGATACACGTATCTCACGATTTTAACTGAAGAGTATGAATACAAATTTTCAAGTCAATCGGCTCCGTGGATAAAAAGTTTCACATAAAATTCAACACCCCATTTCACCCTCTTAGGGGTAGAATTTTGAAAAACCCTTTCTTAGTGGATACTTACTCTTCACAAAGAATACACCGTCCAAATTTCATGTCTCTCGGACCAGCGGTCTGGGCTGTGCGTTGATATATCAGTCAGCCAGACAGGACATTAAATATAAAATTTGGGGTTGATTTTGGAAAAACTGTGAAACACGTATCTCATAATTTTAACTAAAGAGTATGTATACATATTTTCAAGTCAATCGACTCCGAGAATAAAAAGTTCCAAATATAATTCAACACCCCATTTCACCCTCTTAGGGGTGGAATTTTGAAAAACCCTTTCTTAGTGGATACTTACTCTTCACAAACAATTCACCGTCCAAATTTCATGTCTCTAGGATCAGTGGTTTGGGCTGGGGGTTGATATATCAGTCAGCCAGTCAGGACGTTTAATTTAAAATTGGGGATGATTTTGGAAAAACTGTGATACACGTATCTTATAATTTTAACTGAAGAGTAAATACACAAATTTTCAAGTCAATCGACTCAGGGAATAAAAAGTTTCACAGAAAATTAAACACCCCATTTCACCCTCTTAGGGGTAGAATTTTAAAAAACCCTTTCTTAGTGGATACTTACTTGTCACAAAGAGTACACTGTCCAAATTTCATGTTTCTAGGACCAGCGGTTTGGGCTGTGCGTTGATATATAAGTCAGTCAGTCAGTCAGTCAGTCAGTCAATCAGTCAGTCAGTCAGGACTTTGAATTTTATATGTATAGATTTGGTCCTTATTCTGATCTTGCTAATTCTTGCACATCGTCATCATTTCTTTTCTTTTCACAAACGTTTGATAAAACTATGTTAAAATTACACAATAATCTGTTAGACAGGACGACAGTAAACCTCCTATTTATTAGCCTCTTTACCGTACCGAAGCTAAATACTAGAATTAATTCCGCCATGCAAACTGTAGAGGACACTGATTACAAATGGCTATGTAACAAGCCATAATTTACGACTGAAGAATGGACTAAAGAGAAATACACACAGGTCGACGACACAGTGGGGCAACTCATTGTACGACACATTATCACCTTATACTTAGCTAGTTATCTATTGTTTTTGTTTTCTGTCAAGTGACCAAGTGGTTATCACCTTGTTGAGTTACGTTACCACAGCGATGCTTTCCATCTTCGATGTTTTGGATTGTCTTAGCTTCGAGCCTTTGGTTGAAAAATTCATCTTCATCCTTTGTCTTATCTGTCAAAAGGGATACACCTGGCAGTTCATCATCATCATCATCTTCTTGCCGTTGTCGGTGCAACACGTTCTCTTCGTTCTCCCCTGTCGGCTGTCGTCGTATCATTTACAAATTTATCATTGATATCATGCAATTATCGGACCTCTTAATGGTGGTGTATCCCGGGCACGCCGCAATCGCGGCGGTAAGACCCCTCTTTGAGGAGTGGCTGGATAGGCGTCACGGCGTCCTGACCTACCGCATGACGCAGGTCCTCACCGGACACGGAAGCTTCGGGAGGTACCTGTGTCTGATGGGGAAGGAGGAAACGCCTGGGTGTCACCACTGCGAGGACCGCCCGGAGGACACGGTGGAGCATACGGTGCAGGACTGCCCCGCTTGGGCAGGGCACCGCCGTGTCCTCACGGCGGCGATAGGCGGAGACCTCTCGCGCCCGGCATTGGTCGAGGCCATGCTGCGGGGCGAGACGGAGTGGGAAGCGGTCGCCTCCTTCTGCGAAGCAGTCATGCTCGCGAAGGAGGAGGCGGGCCGCGTGAGGGAGAGGACAGCGTCCTCCCTCCACACCAGCCGCAGTGGTAGACGCCCACGGCGCCGGACGTCGGCAGACGATCTCCGGCCACCGTAGGCGCGGGCATGCGGGCGGCGAGTAATGGGCGACTCGCTGTCCGACCATGGACCATGCCCGGGTCGACGGCGCGTTGTGTTCCACGCGCGCCTCAAAGAGTGTCAGCATAATGACGGGGCCCCCCTCTAGAGGGCCAAAGCCTGCCGGGGTCGCGGGACTCATAGAATTACCGTGACCCTGGAACATAAAGGGCTACTGAAGGACACCGTGGATTTTAGTCAGTACAAGTCTGACAGTCCCTCCCACTCTGCCCTGGGTGGGAGGACTCATTTGATGATTTTACCACGATAAAAAAAAAAAAAAAAAAAAAATGGTGGTGTATCTCAGTACATTGTTTCCAATTAAAATTATAGTTGTGACTGCGTTGTTCAAGTTATGGTAATTCTTATTTACAGCCTCAAAGCAAGTCTTTATCATAAGTTTACGACCAAGTGATTATAAGGTTTTAGCAATTCCTTAGAAACCAGTCGCACCTATCTCAGCCACGATTCCCATGGTTATGAGCCAAGAATCCAGTTGGCGCAGCCGCCGCCGCCGCCGGCCTGATCTGCATACACTTTAATTAGAGTTGTTACCACTGCGACATGCAAGTGTAGGATCCTGGCTCAAGGGAGAAACATTAGCGGGAAATTGAAATACATCATCATTATTTAAATTGAAGGCAATTTTGTTATACAATATTATGTTTTCAATGAGTGCTTCCCTGAAGCGTTCTTCTTTGCTGTTCATTCTCTATATTTTAAAAGGTGTATCTGTAACTATAATTTTCGTTTAGTTGCTCTTCTTAAGTTGCACAACTTTTTTAATTCTATTCAGCTTATTGAATTCATCTCTGCTTCTTCTTGAAGAAATGTTGGTGTTCTAATTGTGCTAGAGTGGATGAATGTCAATGTTAAGTATAGGTATACAAAATTTAGGGCACTCCACCAAATAAAAAAACAAAAACGCCGCATCTAATCCGAAACCCGCAAAAATCCTGTGAAATCTTCTAAATTGCTCCAAATTGTATCTCCTGATTGCCTCGTTCCAAATTCAGCTTTTAGCCTTTTAGGATCAAACATTCGACACTAATTTGGAACCTGTTACTATCACGATTATTTTGCACTCTAAACTCCGTTCATTAGACCACAGATGTTTTTGAGATCATTAAACAGTAGAACATGCAAATTTTACCGAAGAACTTGCAACGGATATACTTTACTGCTTTCGATTACGATTACTATCAATTACTGGTTTATTTTTAATATACAAACACTTTTATGAACGAAGTTTTATGCTGTGAATATCATTTTTTAATTCATCTAAAATTGACGATCTGTCATGCATTTAATGCATTCGATGATGTAGAGCGCTGATTGATTTTCTATTTCATTATTTTCCGATAGTCTCTCGTATTAACTACCTTTTGTTGTATTGATTAAGTCTTATGTTTCGATAAACATCATAATTTTTCTGTACTATATTATGTACCAAATTTTACAGTTTCAAATTATTTGAAGTGCATTTCTGTATTTTCAGCTACGAACGTTATTTTACTTCTTGGCTGCAAGCTTTGGATTAAATTCATCTCTAAATAGATAAACTTTCGTTCCAACTTCATCCACAAACTTCTGTTTGCCTTAATTTATATAAACATTGCCTTAAATCAAGATCTTAAGATCAAATTCCGTGCCCCTCTTTAGGAATGCAACGTTCTCTGTTATTTGAACAGTTACTGTATCCGCATTTGGTTCAAAAGAATTCAGGTTGATTTTCTTAATTTATGTTTCATACCGTTAAAAATACAATGCAATCGCTTTTTTTCATTTCCGTTCGATGTTATTATCATTTGAATCGAAACTATCATTATCGAACCCGAAATCGGTATCCATTAATTTGGTTATCTTTGATATCTACGTCAAGAGCTCACATTGATGGATCATATCAGTTCGATTAAATGTTTGCTGCGTAATCGTTGCGTGTGTTCACGAATGTCATATGTTGAGAGCCTTGTCCGGTTAACTTGTCCATGTATGTAACTTGCAAGTTTATTTGCAACTTAGCAAGCCTTCCGATTTTAAAACTATCGAGGCGTTGAGGTTGTTGTATTGCGTGGCGTGCGGTTTCGATTCGGTCGGGTAAAAGTTTGAAGTCCATTCGGTTCGGTTAGATGCGTCGCGTGGTTGCGCACGGCGGCGCCTCAGTTTGCTCGCGCTGCCCGCGCAGCTCACTCGTGTGTTCAAATTCTCGCTGTTGTAAACGTAAACCGACTTTCCGATACGAATTTGGAACGTTTCCGACCGGTAACGTCGGTTTAACTGGCGCTTTTAGGCGAACAATTTTGCGACCGCCTAAATTTCGCATTGCGATTGGTAGTGCGATTGCTTCACGCTGTTACGCTACCGTCTTAACAGATAACTGTGAAGAAACGTGTGCAAGCTCTGTGTGTTGCGGAGCCGGCAGAAGTGCAGATTGTGCTTTATCAGTGCTGTGGAATGTATGTGTTTTGTGGAAAGTGCTAATTTTGTTTGGTTCGATACTTACGATACGTTTCACTGAACGCGATACAAAAAGTGGTTGTGTTATCGAGTTCATGTGACTACCGGAGTATTGATACGCAGTGCTTTCCCCCTGTCCAGAGCTTGATTTATGGTAAGTCATTCGGTTCACTTGTTTTAGTGTTAGGATTTATAGTTGACAGATATCATTCAGTTGTTAGTTGTTTGGCCTTGTTTCTCTAACTTAGATTTAGTGGAGATAAGTAGAAGATTTATTCGTCTCACAACACACCGGTTCAAGAGCGAAGGTTGACACGCGTAAGGATATAAAACATTGATTAATTCAATGACATATCGTGTAGACTTCCGTAAAAGGCTGGACAAGGCGGTGCGCGTTGATTGTTGACTCGTACTCGACACAAACAGAAACTTAACAATTTCTACTGTGACATTGAAGCCGTGAAGAAGAAAGCGACATTAATAAGTTTATTACCGAACCGGCACGTATATTCATCACGCCGAAACACTTACACCGCGAGCTTACCGAAGATTTGATATTAATTAATACGAGAATGATTGGACACTTTGAACACTTTGATAGTGGGTCATGCTGTTTATTAATTGCGAATCAGTGCGAACAAGTGGGACCGGCATTGTGCGCGAAATAAACTGGAACTTGAGAAATCCGTTCACTTTTAATGTTGCTCTGATAATATATATTGTTCTCACAAAGAAATTACAGAGGCGATGTAGACAGTAGATTGATCAATTTCTAAGTTATAATAACGTTTTCAAAGACTGCCATTAGTACATGAGGTTTCAAAACGTCTGTGAAATCGATCTCTGAACAAACTCCTGGGTTTGGTGATCTATCTATTATGGTTAGTGACGTTAGCTGAATTGTGATGACTTCCCACGAAAACCACAAATCAAGAGTTGATGATCAATTGATCTGTTGAGAGTTGTGTAACCTATTTAAAATGCAGAAATGAAAAGTAACTGAAGCATTGCATTTATAAGGTTGTTAAACATGAATTTGTAAATGTAGTCTTGATTGTACATAGCACGTAAAATGTAGTGTATTATCTACATAATATGGAACAAACCGTTAAATTCCTAGAAAGTTTCGATAACATAGTACGTCTACGAAATACAACATTCCTATTGCTAACATTGAATCTAATAACAGCTAGTATAATAGACTATGAACAGTGTATTATTTTATAGATTCAAGTAACTACGGCATATACAGATACACAATGTTTAGTTATGAGATATAAGTTTTTTTTTAAATATCGCTTCTGCTGCGTTGAACTCTTTTCAGTTGTCAATGAATATAATTAATATGAACGTAGTAATAGATAGTTATTTTAATTTTAGTAACCATAGTAAACATACCTAATATATTTGTAGAATTCATTCATTATGTTGGAACATGGAGCAAAAGTATTATTAGCGGCAAATGCTTACAAAATTAACATTATAAAGAGCCTCTCATATACATAAGTAACTGGTTTTAGTTTGACATCAAAATATATTAAGAATCTCAGTAATTCTGTATGTATTAAATTATGAAGGACATACTCCTAATTATAAACAAGTCGAAAAATCGGTTCGTCTTCTAAGGTCATCTTACACAAACACCAGCTTATAACTGTCCCACTGCTGGGCAAAGACCTTTTCTCATACAGAGAAGGAACGAGCACCACGCTTCCTCAAGACGGGTTGGCGATTTCAGACTTATAAATAACTAGCTTTTGCCCGCGGCTTCGCTCGCGTTAATTTAGAAAAAAAAAAACTTAACACACTACAAAAGTTTCTATAATAAAATAATTCAATCACGATTCCAAGGACACATGGCGCTCGCTATCTATTATCATAAGAACGTTATTGTTGTTTTCCTCGGGAACAGTACTTTTTTCGGAATGAAAGGTACGTTTCTGTACACCTGACAATGTATATGCAAAATTTCAGGATGATCGGTTCAGTGGTTTAGGCGTGAAAAAGTAACAAACAAACTTACTTTCGCATTATAACATTAGTTAGGATTATATCATGTAAGTCAGTTATATCAAATCTTCACAACGTATATGCAAAATTTCAGGATGATCGGTTCAGTGGTTTAGGCGTGAAAAAGTAACAAACAAACTTACTTTCGCATTATAACATTAGTTAGGATTATATCATGTAAGTCATCTATATCAAATCTTCACAACGTATATGCAAAATTTCAGGATGATCGGTTCAGTGGTTTAGGCGTGAAAAAGTAACAAACAAACTTACTTTCGCATTATAACATTAGTTAGGATTATATTATGTAAGTCATCTATACCAAATCTTCAAAACGTAGGTAAATGCAGAATTTCAGGATGTTCAGTTCAGTGGTTTAGGCGTACTTTCGCATTCATAATATTAGTTAGGATTACATCATGTAATTCATCTTACATACCAAATCTTCAACAAGGAATAACTTTTTTTTTAATCTTCCCATTAAGCTATTTCAGATTACCAAAATTGCTAGTTCCTCTCCCACAATTTGCATTCTTCGCTCCACCACTGATCTAACAGCCTTTTGTCTGCGCTAATCAGACTGTAAAGCTAGAATGATTAGTTAAATGCCCTAGACTAGAGAGTTTGACCTAGGCACAGATAGAATGTGGAGACTTATAGAGCCTGTGACCTTACTGTCACGACCACCACAAATATTGTAAGTCGTGATGTTTAGCTTGTGTGTTTAATTGAAGCTGTTCGTTTTTGTTGTATTTCTATTTATAAGGAGACTAGCTGCGGCCCGCAGTTTCACCCGCCGCTTCTGACTTGTTTTATTTTTGCTGGGCTGTTATTGGTCGTAGCGTGATGTTATATAGCCTATAGCCTTCCTCGATAAATTGAATATCCAACACTAAAATAATATTTCAATTCGAACCAGTAGTTCTTGAGATTAGCGCGTTCAACCAAACAAACAAACTCTTTAGCTTTATAATATTATATAAAAATATATAATATTATATAGTATATAGTATAGATTAATGAATTTTATACGATTACTCACTCGTGTAATAACCTAGCGCATGTTGTATCGATATCCTTACTATGTACGTAAATACTCGTAGGCGCTGATAAAAGAAATAGGTAAGATTAGATATGACAAAGTTGATGTCAGCAAAAAATCTTGTGGAGTAAAATATAACAAAAATCAAATCAAATTATTTATTTATTTACAAACATGGTTATATGGATGTTTAATTTTAATAATAATGTCCTTACTGCACACGGCACGCATAGTGAAAAGCTTCCTCTCTCTGGAGCCCTGACCACCGACATCCTGGACCTTGTTCTAAAATATTTTTATACTTTTTAATATTTAAAAACGTGATTGATAAGATAAAAGGTGATTAAAGGAAATAATGTCCTATATATATATATTAATATTACCGTCACATGGGCATGTAAAACATATTCAAGTATACAATTTTTTGTAAATAAAATTTGATTGATCTCTGTTTCTTTATCATTTATTTCACCCATGAAAACATCTAAAAATATGACCAATGACGGCCTAGTTTCTTGCTAAAACAATACTATTTCTCCATCTATTCTGAAGAAATAAAGACTCGATATCTAAAACACCGTTGCACTAAATGCATAGCGAGATAAGAGATTAACGACAATAATTACCATTGTTTATAAGAATTTTATGTTTTCTAAGGCCTACTTTCCGGTCATAACCTCCTTCTAACTTAGGTAGATAAAAAGAGTGAATAACTAATTCCTGTGAAATTACCAGACGGTTATTTCGGGGAATTCCTCAAAGCGCAACTAAATTATTCCTCAAAGCGCAACCACCTAAGCGCAACTAAATTATTCCTCAAAGTGCAACTCTATTTTTCATCATTTTGTGAGCGCATTAGCTGCGCTCACAAAAGGATGAAAAATAGAGAGGGGTATGATGGATTCATTATCAATCATGGTTGCGCTTTGACGAATAAACATGTAAAATTTTTAATTTGAATTTGTGAGCGCAACTAATGGTTGCGCTTCGAGGAATAATTTAGTTGCGGTTCGAAGAATACCCCGTTATTCCGTAATTATGTTTAGAGCATCGATCTCCGGTATTACCCCCCGTAGTTCAGCTGCAGCGGATGATCCCGGGTGGTAATGTAATGCTATAATCACCATCGCTTAGTAGAGGGACAGGTGGACGGTGTCAGTATGATATTATTAGCCGTCAAGTCAGTCAAGTTGTCCATCGTCTTGATGTTATTATTTATTCAGATATCATGGCCTCACTTTTGATAACACCATATACAAGGTGGAAACGGAGCCTTCACGAAGCTGTCAACCAAGCATTCTGTACATCAATTATTGGTGGAAAACGACTTTTTTTTTGGGGGGACAAATCACGGTTTACGGTAGAATTCAATATGATATAAATATAAAAAAAACTTGTAAAAAGTTTCACTTTGACCTCCATGTTAATCTCCGCAACTAGAAGGTTCACAGGTAGTCCAGAACAAATAAATGGTCGCAATGACAGGGAGAACAAGTGCCTAGAAGTGGTTTAGTCCATAAGACTTGAAGATTTCTATAATATAGGCATTGGTCCGGGAACAACAGTCTCCAGCAGAAGTCCCGTTCTTCTGCGGTCTGTACAATGACATATGTCATGTATTGCCATTCTGAAAAATTAAGAGATGGTGATACCGACAACTTACTCTAGTTAGATTCAAACCCAAACTATCTACTCAAATCTTAGCAGCTCAAAAATAAAACTGTCCGTAATGGTAATTTATTTATTGCACATAATAATATTCTATCTACTTAATTCTCATGTTCCATGGGAACTTCTACACAACAACACACTTTTTATTCTCAATCAATCTTTTCTATTGGAGTTTATTACGTATCATTCCCGCCATAATTGCTTTAGTCACGATAGCCTTTTATTTTTATCGATAGATCGATGCAAATTGCTGTGTCCTTGATACGGCGCGGTCATCAATCCTTTTGTTGTTCCCCATTACAAGTTTCTATCAACTAGCAACCGTTGCATGTCGTAATTGTAGTTTTGAAAGTGACAATGGCCTGTTGTGTCTACTAAGCTTGTTTTTACGACTATTTGAGTCTTCAATTTCAATTATCCATTTCATTCATTGTACCTATCTGCTGCACTTAAATTCTAAACTAATTAAAATCTACAGTAAATACACCCTCTGGTTTTATAAAACCTACCCTTACTTTCCATCTCAATGTTACTTTTTCTTTTTCGATTGATAAATTATCTGCATTTTGACAGCTGTCATCATAATGTTGCCAATAAACTAAAATATGGCCGTGTGTCTGAATGTTACAAAGAAGGGATAGTTCTTAGTAAAAGTTACACTAAAGTCTATTTGGGATTTGCAAGAGTACTGTAGCCTTATTTATTACGTCAGATGTCGTAAAATATTGTGGATGGCCTTTGTTTCATTTAATACAAAGTTTAAGAGAAAGTGTTGCCTCATACAAATGTCTTTACTGTAAATTATTTGTTATTGTCATAGGTGCAGTACAAGTGAAAATGTAAGATGAATGCTATTTTCACTCATACAACTTTGTGTTACATTTCACTGTGTTATTTTATAATATTTTATCGTCTTAACCCATGTAAAACTTTATTGGCAGCAGCATTTAGTCTGAAAGTTTGGTTTTAACGTATAATCACTCGATTCCGTCATTTTCTATTTAATTTTTGTTACACGGCCAAGACAACTTTTGCTACTAACTAAAAGGTCATCATTTAACACTGCAAACTGTCTGGCAACAGCAACCATAAACAAAACTAAATGTAAATTCGAAACAGTTCAGTAACTCTATGGTGAGCGTAGGAGTAGCGCTACCGTCCTGTCACTCCGTATGCAATGTAGTCATAAATGTAGTGCTCAAACCTATTTTGTGACAAGTAAGGGAGTTTGCACATTGGCGAGACTATTGATCCACGCGTGTGACGGTGTTTGCTTACTTTGAAAAGCGGTCCGGGGGTGATTGTTAAATATGAATTTTGCGCATGACGGGTGTCATTTTTGCATGAGAGGATTCTGCTCCATATTTCAACACAATACGTGTAGACAATACACGTATTGTGCGCTAAGCTTTTGTCTTACGGCTGAATGCAAAAACTCGAAATAAAAAAGTCATAAATTCCATGTAAGCAGAGAATCGCAACTTTTAAAGATCAAAATCAATTAAGATAGACTCCCAAAACGCACTTAGCGTTTAGCTGAGGAGAAACAAACAAACAATTATAGGCAGGTAAATCTTTAGGCAAAAGCTTAGCGCATGCCAGCTGTGTCAATGTCAAAACACAACACTCTCGCGCATTACTTGCTAAGTATGCACCAGTATGTACGCGCTGTTACAGCATTAATAGAGCTTTGTGTGTCGCTCGAAGTTTTGCTTTGAATCTCAAAAGGAAAGAAGCGTGGGTGATGTAATGCGTATTATTACGTGGTTTTACCTTGAAGGGATAAATAACGGTTTAAATACCAACCGGCGCTTGTACGAGGTGTTAGATAATGATATTAATAACGTTACGGTTGTTGTGGAAAATAATATTGGATGATGGATCGTTGTAATAGCTGAAGCAGAAGTGATCAAACTAGAAAACATAGTTTCCATTCCGATACATAGATTCAATGTTTTTGCAGAAGAAACGTACGTTTGATCGCTTGTAGTAGATAAAGAAGATGAACCAAACTTTACCAAGAGATAGACTATTTGTAGGAGCCATGGTAGGAGTGATCAGTCTGTGTGACAAGCTCAACAAGATCGTGCCGATGACGAAGCGCCCTGCCCTTTCGGAGGTAGCCGACCTTAACACTATAAGGAAGAACGAAAATGCCGTGCGTGATTTAGGAACAGTGTCAATCCACAAATTAGTATTAAATTGCCATAATTGCTTACGCTATAATGGATTATTTGACAACGCAACGAACAAACTAATGTTAATTGATTAGTGAATTGGTAGTTCCTACGGGCAGTGATCAAAAATCTCTCACTAATTATCTCTCAAGGAATGCACCCGTTCACACCAATATAACCCCAGAAGTAGCAAATCTTATATCTGTAGACATTTGAAAATCAATATCGCAACTTAATAGAAATAATTCAATGGAAGCCAATCATCTATCACCGAGGTGCGAATGGAAACATGGTACTGTGATCTTTGGAAGCTGTAAATCAAACTTATCTCCACCACTTACTTGTTTATGGTTATTGTTCTTAAATAAATTTTAACCGCTTTCTGCACCTTTCGTGACCTATTTGGAAATGTTCTTTGTTATTCAACGTGGAATGTTTTAGTTAGATTTTATGGCTTGGAGGTAGTTTCGTTTAATTGGATTTGAATACAGGTGTATTGTTCAGAGATGTAGCATTATTAATAATGGCTGGTCTATTCGTAGTCTGATTTAGAAGTAGATTTTCTTTTGCAGCTTCATTATTTTCTTTTAGTTCAGGATTCTGTTTAACATTAACCATTGATTTATTAATTTCATTATATAAATTCGTTGTATCTAACAATCTTTGTTGAATCATGTTCTAAATCTGTAACTGTTTCACTCTGAACGCTTAAAACAAAATCCCCAACTTCCGTGTTTTAAATGTGCTTACTATTCGTAGACTTTTTTCTTATTCTTAATCATTATTACACTTCATCACGATGCTCCACTTTAACATAAACTTCACACGAAAAATGTTCATTGCGCAGACGCACCTACTAATAGTGCCCTAAAACCAAATATAAAGTGAATACTATAATAAAAGTTACGGAACACATTAATTAGGTACTTTTATGGCATTATTATGGGTAATTTAAATACTATATTGACGTCTAATGTGCTCTTATATTATTACACCTCCATTGATGTACTCCATAATAATGTCAATGACGATTAGAAAAGTATGAATGGATCATTAGTGAAATTACTGTTTATGTAAGTAAACATTCTAAAATCAATGACCAGTTCGCAACGTTAGTAAGTACTAGTAGTAAGAAAAGATGGATAGATTGGCTTATGCCCGACTCGTTATCCGATTGGTCACAATTTTTTTTTCCATACAAGAAGTCCTGATTCGTCATCATAAGAAAACAAATGAATTTTTATTTAATTTTGATGTTCCCGATTCGATATTAGTATAAATTTTGAGGAATGATATGATAGACAGGGGTGTGACAGTGGAGAATGTAAGTGGTAACCAAGTAACATGGAACAATAGCAGGAAGATGATGATGTTGAAGTATAAAGGAACCTATCAAAAGTTCCAGCACATAAATTCAGAACTAGCACAATGCATGACGCAGTTTTTTTGAATGGATATGATTGACTCACTAAATTCCAATTACGCACTCAATATAAGTTTTATAATCTCCCTTTAAATTAGAATACGGAAATCGTAAATCTTGTAAGAAGAACATAAGACAAACAATGAGGAGATGAAAAAACTTCATTGTTTTAAGTATTATAAGGTCTTATTTCTTTACACCTTGTATTAACTGTTAGTATTTTAGTAACTGTTGCTAAGGTAGAACGTTTGATACTAAAGTATCAGTCTGTGTCAGATTCAATAACAATAGAAGTAGATTTAGTATTATTGTCGAGCTCGTACAAATATTAAATGGACTGGAAACAGATCGAACCGTCGAGAAATTTCGAATTTTATGAACCGTGGCTAAACTTTCCAATAATTGTACGATGTGTTTGCCATTAAAATGACAGTAAAGTCTTTACCGTTGTTTTACAGTATGACCACTTTAAGAGTGCAGTTCAAGGTAGCGTTGCTTATCATGAAAATTTTCATTAACATGTCAAACTTGGTACATTTATTTTAGTTCTGTGTTTTCTCGCCTGCACAGATAAGTTGGTTAAAGTGTACTAGTTAACTGACTGAGTCTCAATTGTCTTTTGCTTTTGCCAAGTCAATGAAGCAGGGATTTTAATATTGACTATTAAACTCATTAATAACTAGATCTTTTGCTTCTAGATTATCTTTTGACGTTACTTTAACTTTAAAATCGTTGCTTGCTGCCTTCATATTCTTTAGATAACAAACGACCTTTTCTAGTTTCGTCTACTACATATTCATCACTACCATTGCTTATCTTCTCGCCATTTTCCAAAGGTATTTTCACATAACTATAGATCAATGACCACCTTAAGATATATATTACAGCACTGCAGTATATTCCGCAAGGATGTGGCAATATATATTCCTGTCGCGGGGTCACGCCTGCATGTATCCCGGTCCGCCCCTGCGACTGCGCGTGCGTTGCGACATAATTACAGGATCCACTGTGAATCATGGCTTGTTGTTATACTTTAATGGTATTTTGAATTATGTCTTGTATACTTCCTTGTAATATTCTATTACTTTCTGTCCGTGTAACTATTGAAACAGATTGGACTTACTGAATGGGGTGTCTTCTCATTGTCTTAGTCTTTCATGTTTGCATGAGTATATTGGTAGTCAGGCTAATTGTCAAAGGCTCTCCGGTTTCGTCCTACACCATTAATTAGCGTTTTATCCCCTGTGTGTGGTGGCAAACCCCGCAAACTTACCTTTTGAAATATTGCGTATTGATTTCAAATGAAATGGAAATAAGATATTGAAAATAGAGAAGCCGACAACGTATACAATTCTTTAGCTATTGGCCTATGATGCAAGAAAGTCTCAAATGGCACTAAGTAGACAAAAATAATAATAACATAGTTATTACTATTTATGTTACTGAGAATAGAGAAAAATCGAGCCATATTTCTGTTTATTTTGCACGTACATAATCTGACCTGCAGCGGTCTCCACTCGGGACTTAAAATAAGCTAGTATGACTAAGCTGATGAATTATTGAGGAAGATTTATGTAAGCAAAGACTGGTTTAGCTGTCGCTACCAACGTGCTGCGTTTTCCTTTTACTGGAGGAAATAATTCAAATAATAATTATTGTGATGACTGTTGAAACATGTTTGGAGTACAGTTCAACAATAATTTTAATGCTACGACTATTTTAATTCGGATTGATTGGTTTAGAATCTGTAAGTCCAAATCAAATTAGTGAAACTCGGCATCCTCTCTGCATCCCCTTTTGCACTCCCAAAAATGTAAAAATCATTATTCATCAAATCATTATTGTTTTTAAACACTGTTTTAAGCTTTCACGCCTTACAACTAAACTTATACTGTTAGTAACTAGATATCTTCCATGATTGTTCATTATTTTGAGCTCCCGATATTCAGAGATTCGGATTTCGGGAGCTCAAAATAATGAACAATCACGGAAGAGATCCCGTAAGTGACAGTATAAGTTTATTATTGTTTTTGTTTAAATTTTGATACCCATCATGTCTTTTATAAAGTATCGCTAGCTAATTGAATTTTGAACTATTATTAAATATCGAGATTAAACCTAACCTATCTATCGGTCCAGCTCTAATACGTTCCCTATTAAATAACCAATAACGCTAAGCCTCGCCGTAAAAGATTGAAAATTAATATCCGTCCAGCCCGAAGTGTTTAGCCATGCAAATAATAGTAATTTATATCACAAGTAATTGGCTATTACGGTAGACAGCTCTCTACTACCTTATTTATTTTAGTTTGCGGGGAATTAAGTATCATAAAGTAAACAGGCTGATTCAGATCTTACTGATGCCTAATAAACAGATAGATTTCGCTTTCTATAGTAAAAGTCGTTTTAGTGTCTCGAGGATTGAAAAGAAGTTAAGAAGTATCAGTGGCGAAGATTCCATACAATCCGATTCCTACCGGATTCCCTTTGATAAATGGCACAGTCAGTATTCTATAGACAAATAATATAAACAGATTCAAGATATGTACTCCGGCTTACCTGTTACAAAAATTGACTCTTCACTACTGAGAAGTATAGCATACAGGTTCCCGAGTTCACAGACGGTCAACCACTTATCATCCTTATTACTTAGAGCATAAGGTTGTAAAGTGGCAGACCGTCTCGTGGTGGACTCGGTAGTTCATACAGCCCATGTTGTTTCTCCTGCTGAGTCACAGGCTTTGTCTGCGATAGAGCGCCATATTCCACCACTCGGGTTCATTGCGCGCTTGTGGATGTCATGTCTTTGAATTTTCGGTTCCTGGTGAGGCCGGTTTCTTCACGATGTTTTCCTTCACCGTTTTGTAGAGTTTCGTTTAATTCTTTTATTGAAATTCTGTGCCTCCATATTTCGACTTCACTGTGAGTCAACAAACGTGTAAATTGTAAAGTTAGTGAATGATACACGCGTTCCACTACATGATTTTTCTGATATGGCAAGGCAAGTTTGCATTTTTTATACCAAGAAAAAATCTCCGCAGAGTAATTTCCATCTCATTAAAAATGCCAAGTGCGTTACAAAATGTAAATTCTCATATTAATTGTTTTATTATCAAGCGTTACACAGGGTGGTCAGAGGTAATCCACTTCCCCAGTTTAGTTAATAGATTATGGTAAGTTATGTTAAATATTCGGTAACTGACATTGATTTTTATGGCGTCACACTGGTTGGTATTCAAATAATGCGTTTAATTTATTCGTTGGTGTATTTATGGATTTGTTAATTAATTATTTTACTCGGCTTTTGAGTTCAAGTCCCCAGACTTAACATATTAATTCGACAACTATATCAATTTGAGTAAAGGTCTTCCAAGTGTTAAGAAACTTAATGAGACAAGATATCGAACTAATAATGATTTTGAGGAACAAGGGAATTCAGATTTTAATCATCTGAATGGTATTGAAGACTGTAAATGTCACATCACGCCCTTGCCATGAACTTCAAAACCACTGCATTAATTAAAATATGCCTCACAGACCCTCCGCTTAGCAACAAACATAAAAAAACGAAGCATGGTTTATCATTTCTATCTCGTTTGTGCATAATCCGTGTGCAGAACGCGTTCAATGGCCAACATCGCGTACCCCTGAGTCACGCACGTCCGTTCGCTTCGGATGCATCGACGCGAATGAGACATGCTATTGGCCGAAACTACAACTGTCGCGCCCTTTTCCGGTGCATATGCGCGTGCGCTGCCCTGAGTGCAATTTAAATTATGTTTTACGTTGATTATTACGTCATCATTATCAGCGGAACCTGCTGCTGTCTTTTCCATGTTTCTGTCAATGACTTAAAATGTAAACTTAGCCAGCAGACTGCTTATATGCTTTGTCTTCTGCATCCCGTCTATCCCAGCCACCTAATCATGATTGATGCAATTCTTATGGCTTCAAATATATTTTTCAAGGAGGCAACTGATGATTTTTCAAGATTATACAGTATAAAAACTGTGTTAGATATTTCTCGTGATGCAAGTGCGTTTATTCTTTTAACAGTGTTTTTTTTTATTGTCGTTCCTAGTGCAGATTAATTAAATGAATTTCACCAGTACAGTGTTTCTTTGTGTTACATCATACTGATGAGACTCGTTTTATCTTTCGAATTATGTTTGTATGTAAGTACAAACTTCTTTCTTTGCAAGACTAGTAATTATTTCCAACCGGCCAGTAGCAAAAGGAAAGCAGTTGATATTTTGCTTTATTTTTATATTCAACCTATATTTTCCAATAACTGCGTTCATTCCACATTTTTTGCAAAGAAAAGTCAATGCCAATATTAGAAAATCTGCAAGCAGTCATTTTATATTCACGCTGGGTTTCTTTATTGCGACGGACATCCGTTAATTAGACGAATAGTAAAACTTAAGGCTGGGTACACACTCACGCGGCAGTAAGCCTTCTTCACGTTCTTTCAGTATTTCGATAATAAACGTAGAATGAGCGAGATGTTCACACAATTCGAACAGCCAAAGATTTCTGACAGCAATCACCCGTACCTTAGTCTTAGCTTTTTCTCTAATGCATAGTATAGCTTGAGAGACCCGGGCTTGGTTAGCGGCCGCCAGTGGCTGGTCAACAGTGTAGCTGCCGGCCGCTGCGCTACCACTTCGGTGTGATCTGACCCTAAGTATGACTACTACTTCGGTCGTTGTGCCTGACACCTTTTGCATACTATCCAGTATGAATCACGAATCATTGGCGCTGATTGGCTGCTTCTAGAAACCTTGTTAGGTATGTGGTTTGTCTGTAGTTGCACTAGTTTACGTGTTCTCTATCATTATCAATGGAGGTCTGTTTAGTAGACCTAATCTCGAAAATTACTGTGCAATCAAAATAAGAATAAGGCATTGACCGGTGCTTAGTTCAGTTGGATGAGGAAGTATGTTGCTTGTAAGACTTACTTAACATTAACTGTCACATATGGCTTATTTGAATTAGTATTAGTTAAGGAGCTAGCTTAGTTGAATAAAGAAGACTTGTGCCAAAACAGCAGGCCCTTAAAAGGCAACTTTTTTTTTCGATCACTCAGCGTGGTACGGACAAATTGCAGACCAGATTATTTCAGTCTAGTGTTATCTGTCCGGTGTCCTTAGTGGCGAACGGTATTTGTTCATTTCGTACCGGTATTGACCGTACGTTAAATCAGTATTGTTACTGTTAGATTAACAGCTAAAAGCGTGGCTTAAATGAAGTGATCAAATGGCGAGACTTCAGTTGTAATTGCTTAAAAATGTAGTTATTTTAACACTATTGCACCGAAACTTCGCTTAGTGAAGACTGGGGATATAGTTTTCCGAAATATGTAAGTACACACGGCGACATATCAAGCTATACATTTCCAGTATAACATAGTCTCGCGTTGTATAGATTTCCTGCACAATGAGAGCTCCGCTTATATTGGTTTTTCATAGCTTGATTGGTCGTAGTGCGCGCACAGCGTGCATCATGCGTGTTCAAACACAACTTAACTATCGTTATTAAATCCTGCTAATACTATGTTAAACAATCTCCGTTACACTTAAGAGCTTTTCCTAAATTACTACGTAAACCAGTAACATGCTATTTAACGTACACTTCACAGTTTTGTAGTAACACCAATTAATTGTACAGGCAGTGTAATAATAACACGGTGGGACCAATGGGTTGGGCTGTTACGGTGACATTTCCGTAGTGGACATTTAAAATATCGTAAGAGACATTAAGCATGATGTTGGATTTGCAACATTCAGCAATAGAGCAGAGAGTTGGATATTCAACAACACACTCAATGTCTCTTACGACATTTCCAATTTCCACCGAAGATTTGTGAGTGACGAGACGTCATGAATATGACATTTTTATTAGTCACTGTATAACTGTCCAATAATTTGTGCCGTACGTGTACAATGTATGAATGAAAATGAACTACAAAATATTTGAAGTATTTTGTAATTTTATACTAATGAGCAATCGACCATTAAATAACTTGTTATTTGGTTGAATTTATTAGTTAGACAATGTAGTTTGACTGCAGTGTTAAATTAATTAATAGGCATTTCAGCAGGTTTGCTTAAAAAAAAAAAAAAATTTTTTTTCTACATGCTTGCGTCTGGAATGTTAAACCTCATTCTTCAAATAATACATACCTACGTTCTTTATTCGCAGGTCTGTCAAGAGTAAGATTAGCTGCACGCACAGCAAGACCACTGTAGAAACGGGTTTTGTCGACGGAAGAATCGACAAAATGACAGATCAACAAGAGGAATCTGACATTTGGTCGATTCTTCTTCGGTCTGGACTGACCTGCAAATTGCAAAAACCGTAAGAAAATTTAAATTTCCCGGGTAATAGTAGTTAGTACCTTAGAACTTGATGTTAGTGCAAACGACAATCGCGAACGCTATGCCCGAACATACTTATGACTAGAAATAAATCACATTAGTGTCACAGGCGCCATATTGTAAGCTAATTTACTAATAACGTCATCTTGTCCCTATTATAATGTCACACGGAATGCATTATCTCGAAACTTGCATTGTTAGTAGATCTCATAAATATTACATGACATGACAGACTACTGGAGTTGCATTGTATTGTATAACGGGCTGGTGTCCGCAACTCCACGTCAAAGCGCGTATTTTGCGTGAGGGTGGGGATTTTATTCGATCCACCCTAACTCCCCGAGAAAGGCCAGCAGCGCCTTGATGTTGCTGACAATCTCGCACACTACTGAAGTTATGTCAAAGGTACAGTAGACTGGCTGTAATATGACATTACAAGGGGCCTAGACATAAGACTATCAGCGATGTGGATGACGAAGAAGTCAAAATTGTATTGAGTTAACATTTAGGCTACTTAGAAACCTTGATCTAGTCTAATCTAGACTGTCTGGGATGTCAATCCAAGCCAACCAAATACCGCCTTCAAGAATCAGTAATCCCAAAATTATTTTTGTAGAAAATGTCCCAAAATTATTGATTTTTTGTTCAAGCATCGAGTTATGTGTCAAACGTCAGTGCAAAAATGACAGTTTCACATTTTGAAGTGTCATAGACACTGTGTCTACTCCCTACCTAACTATACAAATGTAAATCAGCCTTAAGATATTACGAATACAAAAAAATCTGAGTTATAAATGGGACCGTCTATCGGCACATCAATAGGTCAAAATCTTCATTAAACCACAACAAAACAGATGATAATCATAATTCAATACTTAACACACTTTCTTAATAAAATTACACTGGCTATGAACTTGTATGTGCGCGGCTAATCTCTGCGATTAAATCAATCTAAAAACCCGTGGGGGTCATTCGGTCTCACTTTCTTCAATGAATCATGGACGTATTCAAGTGTGGCGTTGTTCACTGGTGGGCAAGTAATTAGCACTTGTTTCCCTGCAATTAGTGTAGGATAGGGTTGGCTGGCTCAGTGGAAAGGAATATAAGGTACCTGTCGTGCTTTATGGCTTTGCTTGGCTAGATTTTTGTCTATGGATGACTAGTTCTTGCCCGTGGAGATTGGATAAACCAACGGTTACGTACTATCGGGATAAAACGTGTTATCTATGTATTTTAAATCATTTTACAAAGATTTGTTTATGAAAATCAATCTTGTAAGTCTTCTATGTACAGACGGACAATTTGACAAAATGATTAAGGCCCCACACTTAACTGAATTGCGCTAATAAACATTATGAATCGTACTGTCCCTAGCAACTGCAAACCATTTAAATAATGCGTGTAAAAAGACCCTTCAAGAAGCCGAAAGGCTCTTGTTCTCCTCGCCATCGCCATTGCGAGCATTTATTAATTTATTAATTTTTGAGTTGAGTTACTTAGTTTGATGTACAGTAGTGACCATAACTCCACTAGCATGCTACTGGACTTTTGAGCATTTACTGTACACAATGCTTGGTTGACGGCTTCGTGAATGGTCCGTTTACACCTTGTATAACATTAAACGTACGCGTATTAAGTGATTGTTGGTGCAAGTGGGCCTAACGTTCTAATTTTAAACTTTTGTATTTCTTGTATCTGGCAACCCTATTCTAAAGTCGCACGCGCACCCATTTCCCTCGCTCTAGGGTTAAACAGTTTGTGTAATAGTGGTGTAAATCCTGCGATACATCGCAGGATATAGTTTCTAGTAGTTTAATATAAATTAGAACGACTCTTAAATTACATAATTATAAAGCGAGAGTGATTTATTCAGAATAAACGTTATAGTGGGCTGCAGTCGGGCTGAGTTAATTGATAGATATAGTTAATGGCAGTGCCTCTGGCTTTTGCTTGTATAGTTTTTGGTTTTCCGACTTTTTAATAGTAGTTTAAAAGATTAGTCACAAGCTTTGTTGTCATTAGTCAAACAGGACGTTGTCAGAAAATATATCAAATTCTGGCATCATATTTTTTTTGTAATCAACGACAAATTGTTCCTGTCTCGCAGAGGCATCTGTGTCCTAGCAGTTGCAGTTCTAGTCTGGTAATGCTTATGCGTTTGACTACGACGACGACTATGCATAATCAGCTTATACTGTTTGCTGGAACACAAGCCTCCGCTCTGTGGGAGATAGTGGGCTTGTAACCCATCACACGGGCTTTGTAGGGATGTGTAGTAGCGGATGAGTACTTTAAGGAAACAGCTAGTTCTACAATTGGGATTCCAACAGGCTTTGTGTAGGTTAATAGATGTCTCACATGTCTTCAAATTTTTGATTTTAGGACATGCTGGTTTCATCACGATGGTTTTCGTCACCTTTATTATGAGATAGTCCAGTTTAATTGGCTTAATTAAAACACTATAATATATCAAGTACGACGTTACTTATTTGCCAATAATAATTAAAATCTGTCCATTACACACGCCGTGAAATCGTAGTAAACAAACAGACTGACTCACTTTCGCAATTATGATAATGACTATGGATTGATTCTCTAATTTAATAAACAAATTATTATAAGCATTTTCTGTTTGTTTTGCATAAAACTCAGCCTATATTTACATACTTTTGACAGCTTAATTTCCAATCCAGTATTGAAATTAAAACTTAAAACGGATGTGGACACTTAACAGGCTCGGTAGAATTGAATTTGAAACAAGATTTGTATGTCTATGGTTTTGAAATTGATCTACAAACACTTGACTTAAATCTATTTGGCTGTGGCCAATTAAATACTGTTTTGTGGTTTCCGACAGGGCAAGACACTTCTCATGGGTACTGCAAGGCTGAAAGCCACTTTACCTAGTTCGAAATATTTGATCAACGTGTAAATTTGGAGAGCCACTTACAGCTTGAGTGATTTGATTTGATAAGTATTCAAATTATGAAATCCAATCATTCAATTTGTTAGCCAATTTGTAGTAGGTAGCAGTAGCGAAGGGTCAATTTTTTGTAAGAGGTAAGCCGGAGTACATTTCTTTAATGTGATTATATAATTTTTCAATAGAATACTGAATGTGCCATTTTTCAAAGGGAAGCCAGTAGAAATCGAGTTGTATGGATCCTTCGCCACTGGTAGGTAGTATGTAATTGCTTATTAAAAAGAAATCCTCACTTTAGTGCTGTGTTTCAGAAGAGGGATGGCCTCTTCGTAAAATGGACATGACAATCTCGTTTATCAGGGTTAAGGACATTCTTATCACCTTGTCAGGCATAGAGATTAAGGCTTTATCACCTACGAATATTTAAATTGTACTCTTTTACTAGACACTACTTTCCCAATGTCAAAAAGTACTATCTCACAATGTCGGGTTTTAATTTTATAATCAGCTAGATAAGGTTGTTGTCTAGATAAGCTAGTACTCGTTGGCACGGTGACTTCATTTTTTTTATTTTTTTTTCATTGACTATAAAGTATTTGTTTTTTTATCTCATTGATATTGTTTTTTGTCCGATTACGAATACAGCGAAAGGACACTGAAATATCATTAAATTATTTCGTAATAAAAGGTGATTTTGATAAAGTAGTAGTCTTCAGGTCTAGACCAGTAATGTCTTTTATCAGTCATAAAAAGTTACGAAGCATTCATTCACTTATTTTTTTTAATAAATTGTAGATTTTAAACTATCATGGTCACTAACATTACTATTAATACTAACGGGATATTTCAGTTTATCCGTGATCATGGTGCTTGCAATAGCGCCGAAATATCTGGAACTCATAAAAAACAGTAAACATGGTAAACATCCGTAATAGTAAATTGTAGATGTTGATTATAGCAGTGAGCGAGGAAAGAAGGAACAGAAGGTCTAGACAAGCCAGGCTATCGCTTTCAAAATGTTGTTTATTTCTTCAGCAATTATCAACGGGGTTGTTTTTCAGTAGCTTATGTCTCTTCAACACATTTTTTCGCTGATAGACTGTCACCTTGTCTCGCCCCTTGTTTGTGAGTACATTAGATCTAGAGGGTGGTACCTGTAGTGGAATAGACATCGATGTACAAAACGCTCTTTGTCCGTCGATGTCCCTACCACCGTGTATATGGATGCGATGTTATTATATTTATTTTAACAATACCAATGCCATTATGTAGCTCAGAAAACCAGGTTTCAAGTTATATAAATAGCTTGAATAATAAAAGTTCTGTTTACCTCTTTCGTCACCAACGAAATTAATGGGATCGTTAAATTCAATACACAATAAATGTTTATTTATAGGGCGCTAGGTGACTCTTTTCCGCTTACAATACATTGTTCTGATACATTATGGTGTAATAGACTTTTATTTCCATAAACTGGGCATGATCAAACGATTATAATGGCTAGCTGCTGTCTTTTACCAAATCCTTAGATCTGTAGCCATCATCATAATCTACCTAGCCTTTTCCCAATTATGTTGGGGTCGGCTTCCAGTATAACAGGATGCAGCTGAATACCTGGATTTGCATGGAGCGACTGCCT
This sequence comes from Noctua comes, assembly GCA_963082995.1. Lineage (NCBI taxonomy): Eukaryota > Metazoa > Arthropoda > Insecta > Lepidoptera > Noctuidae > Noctua > Noctua comes. Next base: position 9,957,999 of record OY720288.1, read on the forward strand.
ATCTGACCTCCATAACCCAGTTAGTACTGGGTAATACGATACCCCTTGGTGAGACTGGTTGTCAGACTTTTTGGGCCACTTACTACCTAACGACTGTCAAAGATCTACAAATGACACCCGGGACCAACGGCTTAACGTGCTTTCCGAGGCATATAGGAAACTCGGTACGTAATGGGTAAAACTCATCCACAGACCAACCTAGGCAAGCACGGGTTAACCCAAAGATCGACCCGAGCGGCTGATATTATGTAGACACGAGCCCTAGTCCTCCTCCTTAGATCTATAGTATAAATTATTTTAAAAAAAATTAAGAGTTTTTTCAGTAATTCAATCAATCAACTCAGCCAATCGCAGTCCACCGCTGGACATAGTCCTATCCCAAGCTGCGCCAGCGCAACAATACCTTACCCTCCGCTTTCCGCTATTCACTTCCATTTAATCGAACGAAATAAAGCAAAAACGCAATCTTATCGTAAATTGTAGATTATACACATTTTTGACACAGTTTCATATGATTTACAACTAAATAAAAATCGCCCTTGGCCTTGCTATAATTAAAAAAACGTAGATATTATTATTACTATTATATAACGTTTAATAGTATTCTTTAAACGAGTGGGCTCACTCGTGAAGATTTATATTTCCGTCTTCTATTTATTGACCCGTTAAAGTGTTATTAATTGCTAATTGGTCTTGTTTTGTGAGGTAAAATTAGTTTGAGTACATGCATTGAATTTGTAAGCTATTTATTTAATTAAATGGCTGGGCATAAGGATTCGGGTATGTCCAATTTAAATAGTGTTATAAATAGATCCAAAAAAAGGTACAGCAAATGTGTGTAGTTACCAGTGGCGAAGGTTCCATAGAACTCGATTCCTACCGGCTTCCCTTTGAAAAATGGCACAGTCAGTATTCTATTGACAAATAATATAATCACATTAAAGATATGTACTCCAGCTTACCTCTTACAAAAATTGACCCTTCGCTACTGGTAGTTACACACATTTGCTGTCCCTTTTACGTATATCTACAGCAATGGCTAATGTAGATTCAAAATAATAACAACGTAGTAATGTGGAGTTGCCTAATTTGGGTGCTGATTTGACAATTTTGTGATTTGTAGAGCTTCCATAATATACTGATGATTGCTAAAACTAGCAACAAATAAGAAACTTTATTGCGTTATGAGAAAGATGTCTCTTCGATGATCTTTCGTTTTCCTGTGGTTAGTGCCTTGCGTCAGGTTTAGGGTTTTTATACGACCTCTGACTTGCCTTTACACGCTGTCGAGAAATATCTCTCAGGCACGCTGGTTTGGTTTCCTCACGATGTTTGTCTTCACCGAAACAAGTGATAATTATACAATACACAGACGAGTGCGAAAAATCAGCGTGTCTTGGGTTCGAACTCGAGACCTATGATTGGCAAGTCCGACGGTTACACCACTACGCTATCACTGCTAAAGAAAGAAGCTGATTCAACGAACATTTTTTTTTCATTCGTACAAAATTTGGCGAAAACTAGCAAATATTATTGTAGAAAACATACGTAATGCAAATATTAATTCCCCTACATGATAAACAAGGAAGTGCAATGAAGAGGAATCAGTGTGTATCAGACAATATCCGCTGCCTAGTGGCGACCATAATGAGTTCCATTCTAAGATCGATGAGGAAGCGGCCTTATGTCATCAACACCTGGACAAGAAGTCGTGTCAACGTCTTTAGTAATAGTGGTGTTTATTATAATGTAAAATCTAGACTGTAATGAGGGGCTCGTGGCTAAGATATTCCAGCCGCATGGGTCGATCGATCAGGCTCAGCTTGCCCTTGCCTTGGCCGTTCAGAGGATAGGTGATCTTTACAAACGGAGAGCCTTCCGAAAACACGTTAAGTCGTTAGTCCCGGCAGTCATTATTGGATGGGTGGGTCACGTGAGCCGCATGGATAACGACCGCTGGGCAAAGGTCTCAACACGATGGGTGCCTGAGGATGGACAGCGCCGCCGAGGCCGGCCCAGAAAGCGATGGCGAGATGATTTGGACGCGCATCACGAAGGCTGGTTCGAGGTGGCGCAGGAGAAGAGTACCTGGAAGGATATGGGGGAGGCAGTGGGACATACAAGGCTATTAAAAGAAAAAAATGGATGTTTGTAAGCCAGAATATAGCGGCTATCAGCTAAAAACGTGTCGAAACAATGTAGCCACAGTGAGTTGAGGAGGATCGTCGACGACATAGAGGAAGATATAGGAACAAGCAATAAAGTTAGATTCTGAAATGAGCAGAATAAAAGAAAGCAAGTTTCTATCTCACAGCTGTGAGAGATGGTTCTGCGAAAATAAAGTTAAGAGGAAGTAAACCTGCTCACAAATCATTGTAGTTTGCTTTTAGATTAGTATTGATGATGATTCTATGATCGTTCGACAGAAGGTTACAAATCATCCTGTAGCTTGTAACACCAATCGTTTATGATGACCTAGTAACGGAATTCTCTTTGTTTATACAGTATTTATATCATTATCTTATCTCATTTACTTAACTGTTATCTCTTTCACTATATTCACCTAGATTAATGAAATAATTAGTAACTTTTACATGATGACCTGAAATTCTTTCTTCGATTCAATGATGATGGTAAAGTCATTTTTTTTTTGGATTCACATAAGGTACTGAAGTTATATCAATCACGTTGAAAGAGACTTGAATACAAAGCGCTTGAAAAGCGATTGTAAAGAATCCTCAAAAGACCCTTTGCTCTGTTTGGAAATACTCATCGGCCTAGCCTTTTCCCAACTATGTTGGGGTCCGCTTCCAGTCTAACCGGATGCAGCTGTACCTATAGAATTTTCATGGAGCGACTGCCTATCTGACCTCCACAACCCAATTAAACTGGGTAATACGATACCCCTTGGCAAAACTGTTGTCGGACTTTCGGGCCACTGACTACCTGTAACGACTGTCAAAGATCTACAAATGACAGCTGGGACCAACGGCTTAACGTGCTTTCCGAGGCACAGGGCAAACTAGGTGTAATGGGTGGTCACCCATTCACAGACCAACCTAGTTAATCATCAGAGCGGCTGTTATTATTTACTTATTTAGCCACGAGGTCCTCAGTTTGGTAATATAAAGGGTGTAAATAGACCCTTAACATAAAAGAAAGGCACTTGTTCCCCCCGTCTTTGCGATTATTTTTTTGTTCCAGACCATACCTGGGAACCTTCTAGTTACGGAGATATTGGGGGTCAAAGTTCCAACTTTTTCACAAGTTTTTTTTTAAATACATGTTTTTATTGTAAGATTTTTACTTTACACACCTCCACGACCCCCGTACTATTCAATCCATCCATCAGCACAATGCTTTGAGTGCTTTCCATCGAGTCCTACCGTATCACGTGATTTTTCACCCCGAAAAAAAAAGTCGATTCCCAGCAATAATTTTTGCGTAAAGTTACTTAGTTTGATGTACAGAATGCTTGGTTGACGGATATTTGAAGGGTCTGTTTACACCCTGTATAGGTAGTTCCAAAATAAAATCAAATGTCTAACAACGTGTCTTGTATAAAATATGTGTGAAAAGACCGCTCACATTACATTTCTCAAAAAAATAATCCACACCTTATTTCCCGTTACTACTATTTGTATAAAAACCGCTACGTTTACTGTGCTTTAACACCTTGATTCATTCTCACACATAATTCGTAAGTGCATACCCATAACGTTATAATTAGTACATTTCTCATGGCTCATAATTTTTCCCTACTCCGTGTCACTGCGCGCCCGTAGCATCGATGTTCTGTCAAATACGTTTAATTATCGATGGTTTACACTAAACGGTATATAACCGGCCAGTTGCATCGGTAAATGTGTCAATAGTGATGTCACGATAACTTGTTTGGTTCTCGTAACATGGTATTTGTACCGGTTCATCGTAGGGATGGGATTGATTGATTGTGCGTATGTGTAGAACGAATTGGTAATTGAATTTGCGAGTTTTAATTTTGAAATATTAGTGGGTTGTTATTCACTTTCTGGGAACCAAAGAATTGCTGCAACACTTCACTCCAGCCAGGAGCAGAATCTCTAGTTTGTAAATAGGTTCTATGTGTGTTAAACAAGCTCCAAAATCAGTAAATAGAATTTCATCATCATCATCATCATTTTCTTGCTCGTAGTCCAATTCATTTGGTGTCGTCGCAGCATGTCTTCTTCTTACATACTTCTTTATTACTCGTCATCTCATCAGACACCTCCTTTCTTGCCATATCATAATTCACACTTATATTGAGGTTTAATTTCAAAACAGTCCCTTGTTCAATCGAGCAAACATTTTAACGATTCCGAATAAAGAAATCGGGGAACAACCCAAAATGTCGCACCTCGAATTCGCAACATATCGAATCGAATCGCATCCCTATTCTGTATTGGATCGCGTGAAATCTCTAATTAATACGATTGTGAGTGTGTTGACCATTTAAGGCTTGTAACAGATGCACCGGCGGACCGTTAATACTGGTGTTTCTTTCATTAGAGCCTAAGGTAGCGGTTCTGTGATATAATTGGACGCCGCGTTCCTTTCCTTAGGCTGGCGGTTGCTAAATCACACTTATCTGGTAATGGTGTGTCTTAGGATTGATTGTATGATTGCTGGGCATGTTATTTTATAGCTTTAAAATAACAGCTTGGGGATGAATGTTGAACCTGATGCATTAGTGTAACAAATTCGTACAAGACAAGTGCTGACTTGTAAATGTAGATAATAAGACTTAAAATGGTGAGACTGCCTACTAAGATGAACAGTAATAGAGATGTGTTGAAGAAGAAGTCAGGACCTACCTCAAATAAATGGAGATGAGGGTAGAAGAATGTTGATGATCAGTATAACCGAGTTGAAATACGCACAAGTACTAAATCTTAAAAAAAAAAACTAAGAATGACTTACAAGTGCAAACAGTTAATGGAATTCGAAAGTAAATGCGCAAGTAACTAAACAATTAACACACCAACAGTGACTCATAGATTACCCAACTAAAAACACAAGCCATAATTGACATTTCTCAGTAGAAAATCTCTATTAAATTACAGAATACGTACATGGCTACTGTCCTACATTTTACATTCCGTAAATAGAGACCTCGATTTTTTTCTCGATATCGATCGGTATCGATATACAATAAATCATCGAGAACCGGTCGGGAAAGCCTGGGAAATATCGCGGGAAATTGGGGAAACTATCTCGTAATAATTTTGTCACGATGATGATTGATGATCGGTCGTTATGGAGTGAAAACATCACGGACGATCGTGTTGCGAATCTTGATTAGATTGCTTAATTACTTTTTTGTTTCTATTTGTTGACGTTTTTAGAGCAGCTTTATGAAGTATTGGATGGTAATGGATTGGAAACATTATGCTTTGATTGTATCTCTGAGTATTTAAGTAGGTATTTTGTTTTGTTGAAATTCCAAGCCTCATTGTCAACAGAATTCTCTTTTTCGAAGAAATTATTTAAATCAACTTTTGACCGTATCGTAAATAGCAACGCTTGCTTCTGTGATAAAATTATAATCTTAATTTAATATGCGGGCATTTTGTTTAAACAATCCGGAAATGTTCAAAAGAACAAGCGGTCGGTTTAATTTTTACATGGTCTGTTATCCACAGACCACAAAGTTAAACTCATAAAACATACACTTCCTTGTGGTTTTATTTTCATAAACAGTTTAAACGATAAATCGCTTTAATGACCCAGTTCATGAACCCTTTTATGAAATATAAGTTAAAATATTCATCCTTTGGTACAGAGACTCAAACGAGTTTAAAACATCTACGACCTAAAGTGACGTCCAATTTCAAACAAATTCGACGCCAGTCTATCACCAATAGATTTCTTCACGCATCAATGACCAACGCTTTTTTTCTCCGAGGCCGTTGAATTCGTGGCTTGCTTGCTCTCCATTCAAAATTCGAACAGCTGTCGCCGCCATGTTTTGTCTCCGTTGATGCTTCTGGAAGTGACAAATGAGATTCTTTTGTTTTGTCATTCTGTAATTAAACATTGTCGGAAGTGGTTGCGAAATCTTGGGGGGAAACAATCGCCATTGTTTTTTATTGATTCGATCGAGACCAAGATCATCTGTTTGTTACACTTTTATATCTAGATTTAATGCGAAGCAATGTTTTTAAGACGCATACTCAGACCAAGCAGACTTGATAGTACATTCTACATTTAATAACTCAATTAAATCTACATGTATTACATAACTTTAAATTAATACTTTACACTAAGTAATACGGAAAGTACCCCAAAAGTCTATTATGTTTTTTTTTTGTGAGCATCTTATTTCTGTGTCCAATATACAACTTTAACCAAAACTTGTCTTATTAATCAACAATTACTGGTAGTCGCTTTGAATATTAAGAATCGATAGAGTTTCAAAATATTTAAAGCCTCTTCCAGTAGCTATTATTCGTAAAACCGAACGGGTGATAGACAAGTGCAGTGCGCAGACACATCGATCCGACTCCCACGTGTGCTCTGTGATGTCATTGCGCCGAACGGTACCTAATGGCGGGAGATACTACGAGTACCTACCCGCATAATTTGAGAGAATCCGTTAAACTAAACACTATGATTGTTATGTAACCCTGAGTTACTGACCTACAAGTACTTTGTGCTTAAATTATGATTTATTTGGGATGGATTTTGTAGTAAGTTATTGTAAATAGAAGTTATGGTGGCCTACCATGACGTCTTAAAGCAGGAGTAATACCAGAATCAGAATGACCAGTGTGGGAAAGAGATGGCGACCTGTATAGCTCTGTCTCTTTCCCACACTGGGATTACTCCTGCTTTAAGACGTCATGGTAGGCCACCAGGTTTCGACATTGTGCGTATTAGTCTATTTAAATTAAAGATAAGAAGTAGGACGTTTTTTTCTAAAAACTAAAGAAAGTATTCAAAAAATCCCAAAATGAAATAAGGTGGTTTAACTTCGTTCTTAGAGCATTCGCCTACCACGCATGACGCTTACGCAGGCGCTATGCGGGTTGTCGGATGTCACATGTCTTCGAATTCGGTGTTCTAGGACATGCCGGTTTCCTCACAACGTTTTCCTTCACCGTTTTGTGAATTCCTGTTTGACATTTAGAGATTTACAATATTCTTTAATATGTACATCATTGACTGATTGGCAAAACACCGAGAGAGTTCGGAAGGAATGGAGGAGGCCTTTGCCCAGCAGTGGGACAGATAGGCTAATAAAAAATATTAAAAAAGGGACATCATACAAATTTTAATTTACACCAGCTGTTGCCCACGACTTCGTTCGCGATATTGACCAAATTTCATATAAACTACCATCTCCTATTTTACCCCTTTAGGGGTGGAATTCCCAAAAATCCTTTCCTAGTGGATACTTACTCTTCACAAAGAACACACCCTCCAAGTTTCATGTCTCTAGGACCAGCGCTTTGGGCTGTGTGTTGATATATCACCCAGTCAGTCAGTTTACCATTTTATATTGGATATAGATAAAACAAACACAATGGGCTATTGCATCAATATTGCACGTGTTATATCAATATCGCAATTGGTCTGGCTGTCTGGCAACATTACTAGGGTTTTATTCACTATCATAACCACGCAATAAACTCAACATAAAACTAACTTATTAAATAACTTGATTGATAACACGATGTATTTTCCATTTCAGGTAAGCAAGGGGCACGTCGGTTAATTAATCACACTCGTTGCTGGCTCCATGTCATTATGTAAGTTCCTGCGACCTACTTCGACACTAGTTATTATATTAAGTTATATGCGTATATTGGTTAAATAACTAGAAGACTGATTAACCTTGAGTTAGTCTGATAAAATATGAAACGATTGACCGACCGTGAAAAGAACTGAAAGAACCTATTTTTTAGGGTCCGCTACTACAAATTTGGTTGGAAAAGCCCTGATTTTTAGGGTTCCGTACCCGAAGGGTAACTAACGGGAACCTATTACTAAGCCTTCGCTGTCCGTCCGCCCGTCCGTCTGTCTGTCAGCGGGCTTTATCTCTTGATCCGTAATAGCTAGACTGAATGTGTATTTCTGTTGCCGCTTTAGCAACAAATAATAAAAATAAAATAAAAAATTAAAGGGGGTTACCCTACTAGAAACATGTTTTTTTTTTTGGAAAGTATTTAAAAAGTACCTAAGGCATTACAATACTAATAAGATAAAAAAACCGTATTTTACCACGGCCACTAATCAGCTTAGTACTCCATTAACCTCTGCTGATATGAATTTTTCTTCATCTTTGAATGTGAAATATCGCACGAAAACAGAAAAAGTCTCTGCCATAACACTAAGCAGGCAACAAAGTGCAAGTCATTTGTCATCGTATTATGTCATTACCTCACTCTTCTAATAAAAAAAGAAAGATTTACTAAGAAAGTCGAGCGCTATCCGCGCTGCCGGTGCATCGCGTGCGCCGGCGCCGCCACCGCTCAAAACGTGTTCATTAGTGCACATTAATCATTCCTAGTACACACCCGACTAGAATAACGTGATATTTACACTAACTCGCTCGTATGGAAAGATGATTTCCGACAGTTTATACCCACAGAAAATAACTCTATAAATAAACATAACATCACGCCTGTAATCCCCGAAGGGTTAGGCAGAGATATAGGTAATTAGGTACCTTCCCTTTTAGTACGCCACCATTTCGCCAGTTAATGTTTAAGTTCCATGTGGTAGGGTGCGACCCTATTACCATCAAATGGGCACACATCCAGGCCCCAGACTACTACAAAACAATTACTGATGAAAAAACCCAATAAAACTTTGCCCGACCTGGACATCGAACCTAGGATTTAGTGCTTGGCAGTAGCAATGGTCTCACCATTGTAAACTGCAAAACAAATAAAATAAAACTTATACAGAGTGTAAACAGACCCTTCACATAGCCGTCAACCAAGCATTCTATACATCAAACTAAGTAACTTTACGCAAAAATTATTGCTGGGAATCGATTTTTTTTTTTGGGTGAAAAATCACGTGATACGGTAGGACTCGATGGAAATCACCTAAAGCATTGTGCTGATGGATGGAATAAATAGTACGGGGGTCGTGGAGGTGTGTAAAGTAAAAATCTTGCATTAGAAACATGTGTTTAAAAAAAAACTTGTGAAAAAGTTGGAACTTTGACCCCTAATATCTTCGTAACTAGAAGGTTCCCAGATATGGTCTAGAACAAAAAAAATGATCGCAAAGGGTCTATTTACACCCTTTATTTATTGATGTTTGTTATAAAGGAAGTCTGATCATGATTAATTACATGCCGGAATAAAAACAGATTTAATCAAAAGTCTCATCATCGGTCAATTTCTCGGCTCCACAGTGTAATCTACGGCGTCCATCTTCGGTCGACATTACGATAGCGAAAGTGAATCCGGCTTACAATAATATTCGCGAGGATATTGTTCACAGCGTGAGCTGCCGCCATCTTGGATTCTTGGCCTCTCTTTTGTACTACAAATGAAATAATTTGGTCTTTGTAAAAAACTTACTCTCGATTCGCGACCTTATGAGGACAGTGGGCCATGAATAAATCGTCCAAAGAAAATAATAAGTAGCAAAATCATTTGCTCTACGAGCATATTCACACCATAATTATGCAATTAATTGAATTGAGACAGCATATTATATTATCTGTGACAGCATCGACGATGATTCCCGAAGTGCATAGTTTTCCTTGAAAATCTGTTACTCTGTGTTTCTGATATGGTGGCCTACCAAGACGCCTGGCAGGAGCTATTCCAGTGAGGGAAAGGGATGGCGCGAGACGACCTGAATAGTTCTGTCTCCTTCCCACACTGGAATTACTCCTGCTTTAAGACGTCATAGGGGGTTACCCCTTTTTTTTCGGATGGGTAATCATCAAATGACCCCCCCATTCTGGGCGGAGCGGAAGGGAGTGTCAGACTTGTACTGACTAAAACCCATCCATGTTCCTTCTTTGCCCTTTGTGTTCCAGGGCCACGGTATCTCTTTCGAACACTCCCGCAGCCCTGGCAGGCATCGGCCCTTGCAGACCCATACATCGTTGCTGACATCTCTTACCCCTGATGCCTGCGTTGTGAGGTAAACAAACAAACAATCGAGACGCAACATTCGAGACGGTTGGGGACGCAAATGATGGCGGAAAAACGAGAAAAGATGTAATTTCACCGTCAGTAGGTCAAATATGCGCAAGTGAGTAATTTATTAAGCACGAAAACAGATTTAAAATGGCAATGCATTGCCTTTTGCGGGCGTAATTAATTAAACCGTTAACTGAGATAGGTTAACATAAAATGAAAAATGATTACTTTTTCCATTAACAATATGTGCTTCTCCGTACTTAATGTTTATTGAAATTAGGGTCAATACAGCATTTTACGACCCAATTTTTTTGCCCCTGCCATTTTTAATGAAATTAAAACGGAAGGGACCTCATCCAAACGGTATTTTATGGCTGATGGTAATGAGCCAAATTCTTCTTACTAAGGTAGCCCGCGAATTTCAATTCTTGCTTACGCTTTTTTGCTATTTTACTAAAGAAGGTCTCTATACGATTGTATGGTACCATACAATCGTATAGAGACCTTATACAAAAATACGCAACTAAAACAAATATGTATTTACGGAATTATAATCATGACACTCATCAAAATAATAATCTAAGTTAGAATTGCCCCCAAATGAGTAAAGTTTTCCATGCTACAGACGACTTTAGCAATATTAGTATGTCAGGATTTATTCCGTTAGGCTCGTACATCATGTGGACAGACGATGGGTTTCGTGCAATGAAAACACACATGGTGCGATACTCTGTTTCTAGCAAAACTAACGAATTACTTGAGATTACAACTTAACACAATAACACGGAGAACAATGAATCGGGTACAGTTACAAGATATTCAACTACTCCACGATCAGACATTCACTGTCACCCGTCCTCGAGCTGAACATCAGGGCTCTGTAGAAGCACGCTGTGGTGTGGTTAGGCTTGTAAGTAGGTCGCGTGATGTCACCACTGCGAACTTTGGATTCATTTTAAGCCCGTACCAATGAACGGGTCCGATGAGTAAATCAAAACAGCTACAGCTTACTCATCATCTGCCTAGCCTTTTCCCAACTATGTTGGGGTCGGCTTCCAGTCTAACCGGCTGCAGCTGAATATCAGTACTTCACATGGAGCGACTGCACGGAGAAAACTTGGTACGTAATGGATGGTCAGCCATCCACAGACCAACCTAGGCAAGCGCTGCTTAACCTGAAGATTTATCCGAGCGGTTGTTATTATTGAACCTCGAGCTCTTCTAGTCACAGCTTACTATCACGCTGAAGACATTACCAACACAAACACAGCGTACAAACAATAAACACGATACTGTATTCTCTGATAATCTTGGAAGCCTAATACGGCGTGATTAGAACTATTGTTTACCAAGTTTTGGTAGTACGCCAACTAAGTATGAATAATCGGTACGAGGAATCGTGTAGCTGGGTACCTTTTTTTTCGGATGGGAAATCATCAAAGGACCCCCCCCCCAATCTGGGCGGAGCTTAAGGGAGTTTCAGACTTGTACTGACTAAAACCCATCCATGTTCTACCTTTGTTTGTTGGTGAGCATCGGGAAATCAATTTGGCTAAATCTTTATAAATAACCTAATCTTCAGGGGTAAGGCTCGTTCGAGGTGGCGCAGGAGAAGAGTACCTGGAAGGAAATGGGGGAGGCCCTTGCCCAGCAGTGCGAAATATAAAGCTATTAAAAAAAAAACTTCAGGGGAAGTCGTGTACGGTTTTCTTTGCTTTGCTTTTCGAGTCCATGGTGAGCAATCACCATAACAGTGTTAGTGGTGTGACCGTCCGACTGTCAAATCATAGGTCTCGAGTTCGAACCCAAGACACGCACCTCTGATTTTTCGGATTCATGTGCGTATTGTATAATTGTCACTTGCTTTGGTGAAGGAAACATTGTGAGGAAACCAGCATACCTGAGAGATATTTCTCGACGGCATGTAAAACCAAGAGGCCCATGTCATCATCTGCTTGGCCTTTTCCCAACTACATTGGGATCGACTTCCAGTCTAACCGGATGCAGCTGAATACCAGTATTTTACATGGAGCGACTGCCTATCTGACCTCCACAGCCCAGTTAGTACTGGGTAATACGATACCAAGAAGCCCATGTGCGGCATAAAAACTCTGACAAGGTAAGGCACTAACCACACGAAAAAGAAAGACCTGTCGACCGACCAACCAATATGATTATGTCAGAAAGTTAGAATCAGGACAATGGTCAGCAGAACTCTCTTTGCCCTCATAATATTCTGTGATCATTTTAAATTGAAATCTCAGTGCTTTGTCAACTCATAATAGCGGGCGCATCGCTGGTACCTAAATTATAAATAACTAAAGATTTACTAGCCTGCACACTAATTCTGATTAATCCCTGCGCGAAATCAAGCATAGTGTCAGTGTTTCCGCGAAGTTAATTCTGTTATTTTCAGTGAATGTGGAAGATTTAGGGTTTCTCGTAAATGGATGACAGCTTCCAACTGTGATCTAATAACGTCGCAGCGAGACTACCAATCAGCTTGACAGAGGAGCTTGTTATTTCAAAATGATGCTCAGAACCAATTCTAGCTCATATTATTATTTATTTATTTAAACTTCATGTACAAGAGTGGCACATAGGCGGACTTAATGCCACAAGGCATTCTCTACCAGTCAAACTTTGGGTCAAATACGACAGCATTGTGATTGAGTTAAAAAAAAAACAAATATCGCCGTGTGTCGTCGTCGTTGTCGTCGTCGTCGTTGTCGTTGTTTTCGTTGTCGTCGTCGTTGTCGTTGTCGTCGTCGTTGTCGTCGTGTCGTCGTTTGTCGTCGTGTTGTCGTCATATCGTTTGTTAAAGTAAACTGTTCATATTCATATCTATATTTGCATTCCAAAATGATAAATGAATGAAAGAATGAATGAATGAATTGTTATAAGGACAAGAGAATGATGATTGTGATGAATGTGTGAAGATCTAACAATGGGCTTAAAAAAACAGCACCTCAATTTGCGTAACATACTTTCAGTTATAATCTAAATTAAGTTATAAGAGAATTCCTAATCCATTGCTGTCTAAATAATAACAGCCGCTCGGATCGATCTTTAGGTTAAGCCGTGCTTGCCTAGGTTGGTCTGTGGATGGGTGACCACCCATTGCATACCGAGTTTCCTCCGTGCCGCGGAAAGCACGTTAAGCCGCTGGTCCCGGCTGTCATTTGTAGATCTTTGACAGTCGTTACAGGTAGTCACTGGCCCAAAAAGTCTGACAACCAGTCTTACCAAGACGTATCGTATTACCCATGGCATATATAGGCAGTTACTCCATGTAAAATACTGGTATTCAGCTGCATCCGGTTAGACTGGAAGCCGATCTAGCCGAGACTAGGCAGATGGTGATGATGCTGTAATTATTATGTCTGGAAAAGACGTCTACTTGGCCACAGAAACAAACACAATGCATGTTATTGAATTATCACAGTTAAAGGCGTTATGATTGTAAATGTTTTGCGCAATTTCCCCGCTGGTCAAAACATCCTCAATGTTGTTAATTAAATGAATTCGTCACTGCCCCAAGTCATTTGTAAATGTATCCAGTGCGGAAGAAGCATCTAGAATTTATTAAACATGAAGACAAACAGCAACAAAACTTTCCTATAATCATAAACATAATTAATTTATTATAATCGGTCATTTAAACAAAATTAAGTACAACGCCAAAATCGAAAGTGTTTACCAAATTATCTAGTTAATGAGACCAGTTCATTCAATTGAATGAAACAATTTATCGTTCGGTCTATTTCGGTCACTAGTATGAAAGTGAATTAGCAACAGTATGCCGATCAGCTCCGCCTTAGCGAGTGAACTTGTTAATGAGTGCTTTAAAGCCTCTTAAAGTTACATGGAACATAGAACTTTGTTGTTTGAAAGTTATAAGGTACTTGCTTATAGCAAGAGTTGTTCTTGGAATGAACTCGTAAAAATGAAAACTTTTATGACTTGAGTTTTCTTTCATCTAAGTAAAAGGGCGAGAAACCTTTTACCATAAACACCTGTATCTATAGTCAAGTTAAAATAATCTTCTGCAAACATTTTTATGCAATAGAAAAGAATTTAAACGAAGGAAGAACCGTCGAAGAATGCAGAGCTAAGGGGCGGGACAAACAGAAAAGACGTAAGACGAGGACGAGTTTTTCATTTCCGCGTGTCGTCCGCGCCCTGGCTTTTCTGTTTATTTTGTGTCGCGACGCTTCTATACATTTTGTATGAAAATTTATTGAAGGGGCGCCGCGTCTGCGATACGTCCTCGTCTTACGTCTTTTCTGTTTGTCCCACCCCTAAGAATTCAAATTTTTGACAGTTCTATCTTCAAGCGATTACTGAAATGACTTTTACTCAACGACTCTTTTGACATGTGTATTCAAAAAAACCAGTACACTTACACCCGTATCTACATAGATACGGGTGTAAGTGTACAGGTTTTTTCTTGAGTCCTCATTAATTTCATTGACTGTTTGATGATTCACTGATTTGATGTGTGTACATAGAGGTCACCTTTCTTTTGTCACAAAAGTTTAAAGTTATAATTTGGGTTTTTATTGATTCAGTGAAACACACACACAGTGAAACTACTGATGCATAGACGCACAAACACGTAGTTCTCAAGTACACTAATTACAATGATCTTCTTTTGTTACATTACCATACACGAACGGCAATGGTTTCATTCCTTATTTGTAAAACGCTTGAAACACAAGCTTTTAAACAAAACCAACTATTACCCATTGCACTATACTGCCTTACATTGAGATTTATTTGTTGCCGCTGCTACAACTGTTAATGTAATGAGAAATTGTAGGGTTAATGTTAGCACTTAACCCGTATCTGCTGCTATCGATAACGTTATGTTCTTATACAGGTTGGTTTAAATGGATTGGACTAAACAGGCTGGCGTTTAAGATGTAGAAAGATTTGAAGCTGATTTCTAGACGAGTCTGTAAAGTTTACGGGTACAGGTTTGTTATGGGGTAGGTAGGACGTATTTACAGTGTGAAGAAAGTGCCTATCTGAGGTAGATTTTTTTTACAGAAGATTGAACATTGTATTATGAAGCTAAGAAGTTTTGGACCTCTTACCGTATTATGAAGGTTTTTTTAGTTCTAACTGAGTCTGTATGAAAATAGATTTTATGAGTATGTGATATCGAAAAGCCATTATCATCATCAAGTGCTCGCATGTTGTACAATCTTACGTTTTGGTTTGCACTTTTAAATATTTTAGTTGCTAATGTCGCGATAGATGGCGTTGTTCTTTTAGCACTCTCCGCTGAATCGCGGTGTTAAGATTCTCCGCGATAACATGACCTCTTCGTGTATAGCAAAATAAATTGTCTTCGTTCAAGTAAACATTGGCTTTTTATTCACACGTCAACCATCAACTCCAGTGGTCTCCTTGAAAGGATATTACAGGAATGCATTTAAAGCAAAGAGCAATAAGAATAAAGCTATAAAATCTAATAGGCTTCTAAGAGAGAAAAAAAACCCGGCCAAGTGCGAGACGGAATTGCGCATGAAGGCGGAACCCTTTGGAACCATCGTAGTAGGGGAGTCCCCTTTAATTTTTAATGTTTTTTTGTTATAATTATTTTTTGTTAGAGCGGCAACAGAAATACACATTCTGTGAAAATTTCAACCGTCTACCTATTACGAATCATGAGGTACAGCCCGCTGACAGACAAACGGACGGAGGCTTAGTATTAGGGTCCCGTTGGTACCCTTCGTATACAGTACCCTAAAAAAGGCGTTACAAAAAAAATGCCACCATTTTACTCCGATCATTCATCACAATTAGAACTAAGTACATATTTGAACAAAGTTTTTTGCGTGTGTACTTACCCATATTATATTACTGAATCATATTCTTTAATTTCAATACAAACCGTTAGCAATTTGCGGAAGAATCAACCAATATAATGACTGTGTATTTTAATGAAACTCTAATATGCTTAAACTTAGATGTCGACCTAAATTCAACTTTCTAGCTATGAAGATAAGAATTAAGGCAATATAAACAGAATGAGTAATACAATCGAGAATTATTAAGATTGGCGTAAGTGTGCCACGATTCCACCAAAGTAAGCCATTGTTCGATGGTGTACACTGGCTGATTCGATTCTCGATTCTTTTGAATCGATTCAATGTCCGTTTGTTGTAGACGAAAGTTTTATGCGCTATTTTGTGGTGGACATTTTCTTGAACTCGTTCGTCTCATTGGCTCCTTCGTAGAATTTCATATATTATTTAATCGAGAGTAATCATCTTGGGTAATGGACCTTTCCACAACTCTTTTGGGTTCAGTCTTACCGGATGCAGCTGAAAAATCTGTATTTTACATCACGCGACTGCCTATCTGAACCCCACAATCCAGAACACGATACCCCATTGTCATATAATATGAGTTTATAAAACAAATCGTAAATCGCTATAAAAACATGGGAAACTGGCTTAATTAGTTTTTTATTCGTTACCAAGACATTGATATCAGGTTTTTTTAATGTGCTCATTAATAATTACGTTCATTACGATAGTGTATTGACCTCAATTTTAAACTACGTCAAAGAGGAAAAAAAAACTAAACAAAAAAAAAAAAAAACAAAACATAAACTCTTTAGATTATGGTGATTTGCGGTAGTTCAGTTTGCAGAAAAGTAGTGAGTTGTCTTTGATCCTTCTCATCACCATCTGATGATGACGGATGACAGACCTCTAATACAGGACGTAGGCTTCCCCAAAACTTCCCAACTTCGACCGGTCCTCATCCTTCTCACATCCAGCGGATTCCTGCTTGCACCAGGTCATCAATCTACCAACGCTCTGCGTCTTCCGATAAGTGGTCGCCACTCCAGAATCTTTAGTCGCATCGGCCATTCGTTCTACGAGTAATTTACCCGCTTGCTGCCATTCTGGATGAATTTCACCAATGTAATTGAAAGCCATCAACATATCTTAAACGCAAGCGTATTTAGTATAAAAAACATAAACTGCGTTCAATAGCTGTCAGTTTCATCATTGCTATGTTGACATTGACAACACTTGAACGCAGTTTAGAATCGTCTTCAGATTCATAGTTGAGAATCTCACTTAATTTAGGAATACTTTGGATTTTATTTATTTAAAGCGTACAACAGTGGCGAAGGTTCCATACAACTCGATTCCTACTAGCTTCCCTTTGAAAAATGGCACAGTCAGTATTCTATAGACAAATAATGTATTAATCACATTAAAGATATGTACTCCGGCTTACCTCTTACAAAAATTGACTCTTCGCTACTGGTGTACAATATTCTTTGACTTAAAAACTATGACCCAAAAACCGTTTTCACAGTTTGTCTGTGGGATGGGATGTCCGTCCCTTTCGTCATTCTACGTATACTAAATAGTACAGTCGCCAGTACATTAAGTTACTACAAACTGTCAAATGTTCTCATTCGATTTGGAACTTAACCTTCAACATTTTACGGTTTAAAATCATTTGGAGAAATCTGACAGTTTCTGATAACTTGATGGGCTGGCGACTGTACCTAAATTCCACCTACCTCAAGCTTACGACTCCATAAAACCTTGACTACTGCACTACTAGCCTTACTAACATAGTGTTAACCTATATTTGTTATCAAGCAACCGTGTCGCAATACCGTCGAACGTTCTCACGGCGCGGGCGCAGTGGAATCGATGCCGTTAATAGCAACAAGTTGGTGCTGTTAGTCACGGATAGTTTTTGTTTGTGAGTCTTATTTGGCAGTGGTTAGTTGTTCAATTGAGTTGTGTAATGGATTTGGAGGCGTTTTGTGTAGATTTGTAAAAATACTGGTGGGTGTGCTTGTGTGTGTGTGTAGTCCGAGTTTGTGCATGGTTGAAGGCAATGTGCTCGCCTCCTATTGATTGACAAATTGTGGGTGTAAACTTGTGTCTAGCAGTGGCGAAGTTACCATACAACTCGATTCCTACTGGCTTCCCTTTGAAAAATGGCACAGTCAGTATTCTATAGACAAATAATATATTCACATTAAAGATACGTACTCCGGCTTACCTCTTACAAAAATTGACCCTTAGCTACTGGTGTCTAGCCCTTTGTTACGCATAACATAAGGTCACGCCTGTAATCCCCAAAAGGCAGAGGTGTACCTAAAGTACACCCACATTTCGCTAGTTACGATTTAAGTACCATGTTATAGGTGGCGAGCCTATTGCCATCATCGGGCACAAATCCGGACTCCGTGGCTGCTACTGAGAAATTCTATAAATATATTAAAATCTCATAAATACCTATTTTTTTAAATGAATGTTTAGTAGTCATTGGCTACATGAAGTGGGCTGCCGTTGTAAGACGACTAAAAAGTCACGGTGTATAACTGAAAATACGAATTAACGGAAATAAAGCCACACGCCAGTTTCCAATTTAACAGATTTCGTAATAGTAACTTAGTAAATGAACGCCAGTAATTAAAGTTTTATTTAGAAACAAGATTTTTCTCAAAGAATTTTCTCATTAGTATCAACATCTAATGAATCATTTAACTACAATCGATCTTCAATTTAAATTCCTATTTTATTGACATGTTTTATAGTTGTCGTAAAGATTTGTAGTTGGGAACTAGCTTTGTCAGCGGATTGGTCGAGTAAACGATATACTACAAAACTCTGTAATGATGTAACTTGGGGCTTTTACAGACGCACTCACTGATTAATTTCTTTCTTTTTTATTTAACTGGTGTCTAGACAAAGTGTTGCAACATTTTAGAGTCTACTTGTCAGCCAGTAATTTTGCTTGATTCGTTTTAATTTACCAAATGGCGTTTAGTTTTTACAAGAAAAAACAATTTAATCGAAAGGAAAAATACAACAGACTTTTAGCAATGCTCGTTTTGAATTGACAAAACATAGTATTGTTTTCATTGTATTCAATAGTGCATATCTAAATAAATAAAGCGCAATTACACCACAAATCACTGCTGAACGAGTTTAAATCATCTTCAGAGGCCTAATGATGTTTCAAATTGTTTTTAGCATTGAACGCATTGAGTAAGTGGTGGTGCAAGCGGGTCTTTATGTAGATGATGTGATTCGCAGCAAAATTGCATTTTAAGTTATTTAAATGAAGACTAAAAATAAAGAGAAGTTATCTCACCACAAAATGCCAAACTAAAGTGAGACTTATTACGGCATATTACGTGAGTCAGTGTTTAAATTTTAAGTGTTCAATCGTGTTTATGAGCGTGGTTTAATTTACGATAGTTTACGTTTTATTGTTACTACGCTTTTAGTTGAATTCCAGACAGATAGACGTACCTACTTAGGCAGTACTGGTACGTGGCCTGGTGTTGGGATTTACTTGGCGTCTGAAACTTGCCCATTTTGATAAATGCCTGATTACATGAAGCTGCATGAGTCCGTGGCTACATAATAACAGCCATTCCGGTTGATTATCAGGATAAGCCGCGCTTGCTTGGGTTGGTCCGGGTGGGATGGATGACCACTCGTTACATAACGAGTTTCCTTCGTGCCTCGGAAAGCACGTTAAGCTGTTGGTGCCGGCTGTCAATTGTAGATCTTTGACAGTCGTTTCAAGTAGGTACTAGGATGTCAGTGGTCCGAAAGTCTGACAACAAGTCTTGCCAAGGGGTATCATATTACCCAGGACTAACTGGGTTGTGGAGGTCAGATAGGCAGTCGCTCCATGTAAAATACTGGTATTCAGATGTATCCGGTTAGACTGGCAGCCGGCCCCAACATAGTTGTGAAAAGGCAGGCAGATGATGATTAGATAATTATGCCTTATTTCATGTATGTTTGTATTTTGTTGGTTTTATGACTTTTCCAGGTAAGTAAGCAGTGTAGCATAAATCTACTATACCTAAATAAGCAAATACTAATAGACTAGACAGACGTTGTTCTGTTGTGTCCGTCCCATAGAAAAACACTTATTTATATAACCTACCCTGCGCACGAGTCGAGTAGACCATCGCTCGCAACAGGGTGTTTTAACTACGTCATGCGTCATAATAACGAATAATATTTTTATTTTTAAATTATACGAATGTCATAAATGCCAATTATTTTTATGAATGTTTACTCATTGGATACATGAAGTGGGCTGCCGTTGTAAGACGACTAAAAAGTCACTGTGTATAGGCTATAAATTATATTTATATCATGCATTAGCCGAACTATCACAATTTTTGCGGACGAAGTCGCCGGCGAAGTGCTAATTTAAATAAAAGATAGATTGTTTGCTTGAACTTTCGTAAAGAAACACTGAGGTTAATACAAAAGCAGAAGCCGGAAAGCCGAACTCCAAACTAGTAAGCGTCTATCCGGTCGGTGACTGACTAAACAAGGCATAATGACGCCTGGTAAAGATACTCTTTGGTGCCATTCGGGATAAGCGGATATCCTTCGAACTCCTGATTACTTCCTCCCATTTTATTTTGAGGATATTATGAACAAAGGACTGTTAAAAAAGATTATGGGATAGTTAAATTGTTAGTACTCGAAATGTCACATAATATGCGGATGAAAATAAACAACCGCAAAGAAAAAAACTACTCGTCGTTTTGGGCTCCGCCATAGCTGGTAAAGTCTGTTTAATTGTAACTCGTAAAGAGATTTGTCATAATACACCTTTTTGAAAGCTAACCCTCTGACTCATCATCATCTGCCTAATCTTTTCCCAGCTATGTTGGGTTCGGCTTCCAGTCTAACCGGATGCAGCTGAATACCAGTAATTTACATGGAGCGACTGCCTATCTGACCTCCACAACCCAGTTAGTACTGGGTAATACGATACCCCTTGGTAAGACTGGTTGTCAGACTTTTTGGGCCACTGACTACCTAACGACTATCAAAGATCTAGTAATGACACCCGGGACCAACGGCTTATCGTGCTTTCCGAGTCACGGAGGAAACTCGGTATGTAATCGGTGGTCACCCATCCACAGACCAACCTAGGCAAGCACGGGTTAACCTAAAGATCGACCCGAGTGGCTGTTATTATTTAGCCACGAGCTCAAGCTCACCCTCTGACAGCAGGTGTTAATCTGTGTTGAGACATAGTTGAGATTTAAAAATGGAACAACAATAAATGTAGTTCTTAATTTGAAAAAATAATGTAAGAAGTTTGTTTACCTACTTGTAGGTCACGTGACATCATGTTGTTACATTTTAAAATCAGTGAAAGTAATTCAGATGTAAATGTTTACGTAACAGAATATTAAAATTGGTTTTATTAACCGTACATTATCTGTAATGAACCGAAATTGTTAAAATAATGATAACGGTAATGTATTTATTGATTTCTTTAATAATGCAGAACTGAAAGTATTTTAAAGTAAAAAAAAAAACCAGTTGAGATATTTATTTGTCTTAAAAATACTTTTCGTTCTTTTACATTGCCCAATGTTTTGAAAACCAGGTGTCTATAAAAAAGGGTATAGATTAAAACAATACTATCTTCAAGATCGTAGTTAATACGTTTCCTATTGTGTAAAACAAACTAGAGCAAAATGCCATCGAGTTAGGCCTTTGGCTAAAGCAGCGAGCCGTTTAATAAATATTTTCGAAACCCAGGTCAGAGTAGCATACGATTGCCCAAGTTTCATTGCTCCTAGACCACGAGTAACAGTTTCCTTATGACTTTTATATCACAAGCTTGTTACTAACTTGCTAACAGGCACGCCCATTAAAGGACCGCGCACATTACATAGACTTGACGTCGACTCCACTCGGAGTTGACTCCATAGCAAAGCATTGAACTACCAGCTTTATATCGTGTTTTTTCATCATCTGCCTAGCCTTTTCACAAGTAAATTGGAGCTTCCAGTCTATCTGGATACAGTTGAAAATCAGTATTTTACATGGTGTGGCTGCCTATCTGACCTCCACAACCTAGTACTGACTGGGTAATATGATACCCGTAGCAGCCTGAAAGTCCGGACAAACCAGTCTTACCAAGAAGACTGGTTTGTCAGACTTTCGGACCACTCATTACCTTATACGGTTGAATTTTTACAATTCACTTGATAGTGGATGTCGCACCGACCATGCGTGGTGCAAGGGTCGTACCCGCCACATTGAAAATTCGTGAGTCGAGTCGTATTGGAGTCGGTCTTGAGTCTGTGTAATGTGTGCAGCCCATTAAAATGTTCCACGGACCATGTCTATTACTTACGTCTTTCCTTCGATGGAAATACTAGTCAAAAAAGTTGATAAGATAAAACTTAGCCGGTTTATCAGCGAAAGTGTTATTAATATTTATTTTTAGAGTGTTGCAAGACATGTTTACTTTTAGTATTGATTTGTTTGATACAGTTTTCCGACGATTTCAACATAATTGTGGTGACGAATTAGGGTATCATTCTTTCTGGTAAAATTTTGTGTGTCATGTTATTTATATTTGATTACAATTTAGAGCCTTTAGTCAGCTGTGGCACAGAACAGGCTAACATTTAAAGATCCTATAGCCTGCTACACTGCTGGCTTCACCAAATCATTATTTATTTATTTAAACTTCATTTACAAGAGTAAATAGGCGGACTTAATGCCGCAAGGAATTCTCAACCAGTCATCCTTTTGGTCAAATAGCTCAGCATTGTGATAGAGTACAAAAAAAAAAAAAAAAAAATTCCCTCTAGGAACCAGTAGCGAAGGTTCAATTTTTGTAAGAGGTAAGACGGAGTACCTATCTTTAATGTGATTATATTATTTGTCTATAGAATAATGACTGTGCCATTTTTCAAAGGGAAGCCGGTAGGAATCGGGTGCTATGGAACCTTCGCCACTGCTAGGAACTCTTTTTTCGTCACTGATACTGTAAAGAATAACCAGTCTTTGAAAGGAAAAATACTTTCTTCACTTTCAAGACACACCATACATTGCAATGCAATGAAAGATAATTTCGATTGCTATGTCGGATATGAATGAAAAAAGTCAAGTCGTAATTCGATGTCCAAAAATCCACCATTCCTTGTGATCGATAAACTCGTCAACGTACCAGTTTACCTTCCCATGTCCAATTAATATCGATTTCTCTGACAAAATTGTTTGTTTCGATCGCTTTCTTTTGACGCGAGTTTTTTATGATCAATATTTTGTTTTTAACTACATCATGTAGGTTCTAACAATGTGGCTGCGTGAGGGTCATGTAAATGTGTGTAATCAAGTTCTACGTCTGCCTCTTTGGTCTAAAATTCGTAAGTGCGGCTGCAGAGCATAAGGTCCTGGGTTCAATTGTCGGGTCGGACAAAGTTTTATCGAGTTTTTCTATTAAGAATTTCTCGGAATCAGCCCCGGAGTCTGAATGTAAGCCCAGTTGATGACATTAGACTCTCCCCTTATGACATGGGAATTAAACATAATTGGCGAAATGGATGATCTATTAGATACAACTCTGCCTAAGCCAGCGGGGACTACAAGCGTAATATCATGTTATAACGTTGTAAGTAAAACGTGACCGGTTTTGATGATACCCTTGTCACGTAATAATTTGATAATAGTTCTTTGTTATAGTTCTTTGTTTAGATTATGTTTTAATGGGTAAGGAGGGAAGGTAACAATACGTTGTCCTATTATAATGTATTAATGATTAACGATTATGACTTTAGATTAATGTTACTGTGGAATCCGTCTGCTTCTTCGCTCCCATAATGTTTATTCACTCATTTAATTAATTGTGTCCGTCCATTTGTTAATTTATTCACACGTTTGACGACTTTGATTTCTATTCATATTTTAAACTAGCGGCCCATCCCAGCTTTGCTTGGGTGCCTATGTCATTCAGGGATAATGTAGCATTATAATGGTGAAAGAATTTTTGAAATCGGTCCAGTAGTTTTTGAGTTTATTCGTTACAAATATACAAATCTTTCATTTTTTTAATATTAGTGTAGATCAGCTCATTGGAACATTACATTTGATGATTTTTCAAACTACATTCTTCACAATCTGTAATGTTCATATCTACAACACAATCATTGACAAGACACACCGTAGGCGTAACGAGAGAAGAGAACCTGTCCCAAGACATACCAATTTATTTTCTTACTTTAAAAGATAAAATATAATGACACTACTATATTCACTGTCAGTTCTTACACGTGTTTTACCACTTTTAGTTGTAAAAGGTCGTATATCAATGATACTTAGTTTAAAAACAATTTCCAATGTTTAAATTCATTGTTCTGTTTCGCAAATCAACTGAGATCGAATTTAACTATAATACTTTATTTTTATTTTTGGCTTCGGTTGTGGCTACATTAACCAACGATTTGCGAAGAGACTGGGAAAACGAAATCTAATGAACATGGTGTGATTAGTTGATTACATTACTTAAACCCGAAAATCCGGCAAAGTCGTAGATCCATCGCACATGTAAAAAAGTTAGGTCTACAAGTCGTAAAACAATCGAATTCTGATCTTGCACTGATTTTGTTCCAAGCATTGAAATAACCGGCCGAGTCCGTGTCTGACCAAAACACAGTTCCGTATTTAGGATGAATATTTACGCATGCACACTAATAGTTCTAATGACAACTAAAAAGTCTGCATTCCAAAGTATTTCTGAATTTGCCAAGTAGTTGTAGCCTATTAATATTCTATATCTCAAAAAGTAAAAAACGTATCTTCTTCAAAACGATTTTCATTGAAAGTGTTTTTGTATTGCAATTTTTCAGAATTTCCCATCGTTTATTTGAAACTATCGCTGTTATGTAGTCCCAGCCTAAAGGCGTGTTCTAAGATACCACAGAATATTTCGCAAGCGGTCGCCTGCGCAGGGAACCGAGTGAACTTTAGCTGGTAAAGTAATAAAGATCGCAGCGACAGGTTGACGGGGTCAACCCGACTTACTCGAGATCCATCGCGATAGGTGATGCAAACTGTTTTTGAGATATTTGTAAGTGAAAATAGACGGAGAGTTTGTTGTAGTATTGTTTGTGATAGAATTTATGGCCATTGGGGTTTTAAGATACTTGTTTTTGTACAACTTTAGGATAAAAAGCTAAAATGCGTTCCAGTGGCGAAGGTTCCATAGAACCCGATTCCTACCGGGTTCCCTTTGAAAAATGGCGCAGTCAGTATTCTATAGCCAATAATATTCTATACAGTAAAGATATGTACTCCGGCTTACCTCTTACAAAAATTGACCCTTCGCTACTGATGCGTTCGTACGGAGTAAGTGCAATAAAATGCCAACTTACAAACGCGCAACTAAGTTATGCGATAATAACAAAAATCTTCAACGGTCAGGGACACCAGACTGACAAATACTGTACTAAAGTGTGCGTCAGTGTCCGCAGTCGCTGTCAGTGTCCAAAGTCCGCAACCGAACCTCAATCTGTCCGTACCAGTGCGAACGAACCTTTTGTGGTGCGAAAATGAAATTAAATCAAGTTAATGCGCGTTAATGGCCTTGCCACATCACCAATGTTATGATCGTTTTATAGAATCTCAATATTAAGGAATACTCTTCACTATCGAATTATCAGTTTCGAGGAAAATTACAAAAACTCGCATCGCCTGTAACCTAAGATCGAAACAGCATATTGAATTTACATTTAATATCTTCCCATGTATCGATTCTGGTTAATCTTGTATAGTGCGATTTATTTCGCCTATCAAGGAGTTAGAAAACACGTTGGGTCATCTCCGAGTCACATCGCCATTCGGAGCTGGAGCCAAGAGGCTGTATACAGGATAAAGGCAAGCTATAGGCTATAAAATTAACTTTTATCGCAGACTGGGCTTAGCTGGAAGAATTTCGATTAGTTTCTTTGAATTGAAACGAAAGGGGATTAAGAAGAAGACGAGTTATGAAAAAGTCTTTACAAATCAGGGGCAGACACTAGTTGCTTGCTTTCAAAGCGTTTCATAATTTACTGCAATGTCTTAAGCGCAGGCTACACCGCCAGCTAGCGAGCGAGCCTGGCGAGCCTCTTTTCATACTTCGTTTCGCCACGGTAGTTCGCGGTGTGAACCAAAGTATGAAAAGAGGTGACACGCCACGCCAGGCTCGCTCGCTCGCTCGCTAGCTGGCGGTCTGGCCTGCGCTTTAAACTGGATAGACAAGCTTTTGGTAGCAGAAATATATGGAATATTTTTGCTGAGAAATATGACACTCTTTCTACGCCCTCCGAACCATAGAAAACTTTTTTCAAATCAAGTCCATCTCTGCGAATTCAAATGCAAGATATAAACTATTCCATGAAATTGGGTTTTTGCTTAGTAAAAACATTAAACATGTTAAGATTGTTAATGTGCAACAAATCTAAATAATCAAAAACCCTCGGAAGTAGCAAACTAACATTTACGACACAAATAATTACCAAGAACACAACATTAATTTAAATCTAGCTCCTCAAGGCATATTCGTAAATGATAGTGTCTAACCATAAATTATAACACAACTCTAGAACCATAGACCATACACTACTTGATCACAGGAAAAGGTGTCAAACTAATATTAATTTGATTGCTTCAAGATTACCGAGCAATAAGGCCCGGAGGACACGAGCGGCAATTCCTGCTAGTTCCACAACAGGTGATAATTGTGGGTACTTGGACTTTCACCCGTGTGTATAGCCCCGGGTTTATTGCAATGGCCGTCCCCTTCAATTGAAATTGTTCTGCAGTTAGATTTAGTTTGTTTAAGTTGTTGATCGCGATAAACTGTGGTTTGTTAGGTTAGACCTTTGCTTGTTCGCGATTGATATCGGGATTAACTGTTATTGTGTTCAATTTGATTAGTTGAAAAATGAGATATGTTTGACAGATTAATGGCTTGAGGTGAATTTGAAGCTATCTTTTTGTTTGAAGTGTTCCTAATAGTACACACTTATTTCGCCAGTTATGTTTAAGCCCCATGTAATTGAGGGCGAGCTAATTGCCATCAATCGGGCACAAATCCAGACTCCGTGGTTGCTACTGAGAAATTTCTGATGGAAAAACCCAATAACAATCCCCGACCTGGGAATCGAACCCAGGACCTCGTGCTCAGCAGTCGCGCTTACAACCACTAGACCAACAAGGCAGTCTAATTTCAAGATGTACTTAAGAAAAGCCTTTCCAACTAGCTTGTAAATATCCTAAACAGACCTTCGCAGTAGGTATATAAAGACTGCATGTTAGAAATCCGTATAACAATTCCAAAATACATTGTCGAAATCTAACTGATCAGAAGTTAACATTCTGAACAGTTAGATTTCAGGCCAAAAACAACGACCAATTAATAGACTAAAATAGAAAAATAACTGATGATATTGAAAAAAAGCTTGTATCTCTAAGTGGGCGGACATAAGCTGTCAATGATGATGAACACGAAGCTAAAATTACTGATAAAGATCACTAGATGTCTGTCGTTAAGTACTATATCACAGTTTGTAAAAGGTTAGCTCCATATATAACATAATCACCTATAAGTTAGTATCTATTGTTCTGGTTGCACGATTAGAACAGTCGCATAATGATACATTTGCATTTGTAGTACTTAAATGTTGCTGTGATTACCGACACCAGGAAATCAATTGATCTGATCGAAATTAATCACTTAATTCTTATGAAAACCACTGCAGTATGCGTTTCTTTGTTTTTAACCCACCTTAGCCTTATCTTACTAATATTATTATGCTTAGCAATGAAGATGGCTATTTATTATTATCTGCCATTTGTGACCGACTGCAGGGCAAAGGCCTCCCATTCCCTCCTTCCACTTTTCTCTATTAAATGCTGTTATTCGCCAATCCTTGTGAAAGGACTCGAGTTCGTCATTGGCAATGGCAATTTACTGTGCATTAATGAAAGTTTTTAATGATCATTGTTTTGTCTTGACTAAATCGGAATGTTTATTTTTAACCTGTACTATTACAGCCCATGTATTTCATATATCTGTGCCTCGTTCTGTTTAACCTTTTCTGTACACAACATCCAAATCATCGTTATGGCGTTTCTTACTTCTAATTTCTTGAGATTCATGATCAATAGTTCAATATCTGTGCCAATAGTAGTTTCAATTACTCTTAAACTTTTACCGTTCATAGCCGTGACCTACTGTATGTTTGAACTCTGCAATTCACTTGCTTATGAATTATTCCAAGATTCTCTATCTAGATCTTAAAGGTAAGATTGTCCGTATTTATTTGACTTTCATTTGTATTAGTTATGTGCCAATACATACTCGTACATTTTTTCTTTTCATCATCATTATCATATCAAAAGACGTCTACGGCTGGACTTAAACCTCCTCCAAGCGGTCCTGGCTTCTCTTCTTCATTCACCTGATTCTCGCGACCTTCACTCACCAGGACCTTCATCAGTCCGCCTTGTGAGAGGCCTTCTTTCCTCTCTTTACATTCCTTCTTATTCACTTTCATTTGTTTTTAGTAATGAACCGTATACTATTCATTCTTATTTTTACTTTTACTCTGTTGCTCTAGTTACGCAATGAAAAAGGGGTTGATTCTAAATATAGAATGTAGGTTTATGTACGATATTGTGGTTTTCTATGGCTTCTCTACGCTTGAGTGGCAATTACTGAACATGCAAGTGGTGTTGAATAAGAATCATTCAATTTATCACTGATCATATATTTCTAATTTATTATAACTAAGTGCTTGAAACCTTTTGAATGTTAATCGTTAATTTGTATTTCCTTCATGTCATCATCGCCTGATTCTAAAATATGTGGTAAATACTGATCATTTTCTCCCTCTGGCTGTGTAACTAGACCATCGTTCATGAAATCATATATTTCGTCAGAAATGATGTGGATATCAATCATGTCATTCATCGATGTACATGTCTACAGATTTTATTAATTAATTACATCAAAGATAACAAGATGATTATTCAGAAATGGTAATATGTGTTCCGCCGTCCACCCCAAGTGATATGGAACGAGGATAGGAAGCTGATGATACAAGATACAGTAACAAAACAACAGGAGACAGCAGATCATCATCTGCCTAGCCTTTTCCCAACTATATTGGGGTCGGCTTCCAGTTTAACCGGATGCAGCTGAATACCAGTATTTTACATGGAGCGACTGCCTATCTGACCTCTACGACCCAGTTAGTACTGGGTAATACGATACCCCTTGGTAAGACTGGTTGTCAGACTTTTTGGGCCACTGACTACCTAACGACTGTCAAAGATCTACAAATGGCAGCCGGGACCAACGGCTTAACATGCTTTCCGAGACACGGAGGCAACTCGGTATGTAATGGACAGTCACCCATCCACAGACCAACCTAGGCAAGCACGGCTTAACCTAAAGATCGACCCGAGCGGCTGTTACTATTTAGCCACGAGCTCCTCATAGCTCCTCAACAGGAGAAAGGAGATAGTGTTTGTATAGTAATAGCACAGAACAGTTTCAGCATATTAGCGAAATATTAAGTATCTTAAGATCCGTTGAGAATGCAATGATAAAAACAAACCAATTATAAAATATGAAAACTAACAACAAACTATAAAAGGGCATCAAAAAACTCATCCTCAACGCTGTCAGCTGGTAATGTACCCAAGAGACTGGCGGCGTTGCCACGTTGTATGGCAACACTTAGCCTCTGGCCAAAGTAAAAGCCAGCCCTTGGGTCACGGAAAGCGTCAACTAGGCGTTTCGAAATTTCCTTAAACAGGCTATTAATTATTATTAACAGCTATTCATATTTTAGGTTATTTAATAGTTTTTAATTAATTCTGTATTTAGTTAGTTGAACACAAATAAATTTTAATTATAAAAAGCAAGAGGAAATTAAAAGTAGTTACTTTTAGAGTCCAAAACGGATCACGGTATACTTTCGAAAAATTTAGCATTCGTTACACATTATAGTGTTTGCTTCCGTTTCTCACAGAATTTATTTTAATGCTTAGAGAGACGCGCTGAGACGGAATGAGAGCAGCTTTAATAAATTAATTATGAATTAAATAATTAGATTAGTATTTCTATGAATGATGTATAGTGGCAGACAGCTGCCCTTGACAACCGTAACTTATTTAAATGGCGGTTCTTATGTCTTTCGATGTGAAGAACCAGTTCGCATGGAATTTAGTCATATCAAGGCCATAAAATATGCATATTTTGAACATAAATCGTAAAGTTTGGACGTTATTGGACATACACAGCGTTGTGTTTGGACATAAAGCGTGAAATGTGAACGTATTTCACACATAATATTGTTGTAGAAATATGGAAAACTACAATTGCATGTTTGACACCAGGTGGCCTACCAAGACATCACAAAGCAGGAGTAATTCCTGTGTAGGAAAGAGATGGCGCTAAACAAGCTGTATAGCTGTGTCTCTTTCCCACGCTGGAATTACTCCTGCTTTGAGACGTCATAGTAACCCCTCTGATTGAATGATAAAATGCTTCCAAAATAAAATATTTACTTTTATTCATTTCCATTTTTTATTTATTGGATGTACAAATCACCCATTGACCTCTGATACGGATAAACATGCTAATAATATTTTCCAATGAATTTAATGTGCCCATCTAAAATCGATTAATCAAAGAACTTAGGCTATAATTAATCACCAATCATTAATTTCTATTTAAATGAGGAAGATGGCACACTTTTGTTTTGTAGAAGACTATGTGAAATCTGGTAGAGGCAGGATGCTGTGATAAGAGAAAGATGAATGATAGATAAACAGACACGCAATTTATAGTCTTACAGAGTGTGACGATGACTGATAAGAAGATGCAGCCAAATTGCATTCAACTGCAAGTGGCACTAACTTCAAGATTAGCTTCGATAATGTCTTTACGGGCTGGCTTTTACTTTGGCCAGAGGCTAAGTGTTGCCATACAACGTGGCAACGCCGCCAGTCTCTTGGGCACATTACCAGCTGACAGCGTTGAGGAGTTTTTTGATGCCCTTTTATAGTTTGTTGTTAGTTTACTTTAGTAGTTTAGGGTATTTAATAGTTTTTAATTAATAATGTATTTAGTTAGTATAATGTCTTTAAGTAAGTAAACATTGCTGATGAAAATTA
Organism: Noctua comes; assembly: GCA_963082995.1. NCBI lineage: Eukaryota > Metazoa > Arthropoda > Insecta > Lepidoptera > Noctuidae > Noctua > Noctua comes. Next base: position 9,989,143 of record OY720288.1, read on the forward strand.
AGTTAATAAACACAATCAACCAAAAAATATAGGGTGGGGTGGGACATCAAGAAGAAGATATACTGCCGATCCCGAATAAATTGGGATAAGGGCAAGAGAATGATGGTGGGATGGGACATCGACGCACCAACGAACATTTATAAATGATACTTGAAAGTCTGTTGAAGTCTGACAACCAATCTTACCAAGGGGTATCGTATTACCTAGTACTAACTGAGTTTTGCAGGTCTGATAGGCAGTCCTTCCATGTAAAATACTGGTACTCAGCTGCATCCGGTTAGACTAGAAGCCGACCCTAACATAGTTGGGAAAAGGCTACTAGGTAGATGATGATGACTTGAAAGTCTGTTGAAGCGAAAAAAAATCACAGCAAATTTAAAAAAAAAATGTTGGCAAAGTTTTTAAATTTTTAAAGTACCTGCATATTTCAATCTTTAGGCTAAGAGCAAGTTATCCTAAAAAAGCCTTCTAAATATTTGAAACAACTGAAAGATAAAAAAGAATACCTACTTAGCAGTAGTTTATGGATCTCTAAATAATGAAAAAGCAAAGCTTGTAAAAAGGCTTCGAAACTTGAAAGCTAGTATAAACGAAAAATTTTCAAACCAAATTAAAAAAAAAAAAAAACTGTTGGCAAAGTTTTTCAATTTTTAAAGTACCTGCATCTTTCAATCTTATAGGCCAAGAGCAAGTTATCCTAAAAAAAAGCCTTCTAAATGTTTGAAACAACTGAAAGATAATAAAGAATACCTACTTAGCAGTAGTTTATGGGTCTCTAAATAAATAAAAAACAAAGCTTGTGCAAAGGCTTTAGACCGGCTTTCATAATATTTGGAATTTTATTTTTAGATTTTCCTCCATTCTTTCCCTCGATCGAAAACAAGCCTAACTCAGCTAAGAGTGCTCTCCAGTGGCGAAGGTTCCATACAACTCGATTTCTACAGGATTCCCTTTGAACAATGGCACAGTCAGTATTCTTTAGACAAATAATATAATCACTCTAAACAAATGTACTCCGGCTTACCTCTTACAAAAATTGACCCTTCGCTACTGGTGCTCTCTTAACATCTAACCTATATTCTTGCTGTTCCACTGATGCAGACATCACGCGATATTAATTTCTCACGATACATTTACTCGTTACACTTGCTTGCATATAAATCATCGCGTGATGTGAATTGATCCGGCCAATTGATTGGCCGATATCTTCATTACGTTTTGCAATCGATGTATTTATCTAGGACAGGTGGCCTACCATGACGTGTTAAAACAGTTTTGATTATGAATGTGGATGGGTATATGAGTAGAGGAAGACCAAAGAAACGATGGATGGACTGTGTAAAGAAAGATATGGTAAGAAAGGAGATGTCTGATGAGATGACGAGTAATAGAGAAGTATGGAAGAAGAAGACATGCTGCGCCGACCCCAAGTGAATTGGGATAAGGGCAAGAGAATGATGATGATGATTCTTTATTGCACACAAAATAAAAAATATACAAACTACGCCCAGAATTGGGTTTTCTTACAGCAAACCTTATTTCGATAGCAAAATTAGCAGCAGAGGATATACCTGTCATGTCATGTTCTACACAATCTACAAATCTATAGAATTAACACTATCTTCACTGTAGTTATTTTTCTTAGTTTATTTATAGCATCTGTTTACCGTTAGTTACCTCCAATATCACTATAAAGCACTTCGTTTTATCGAAAGCTCCAAAACGTGTCTGAAACATTAATTACTACTGCAATTTCTTTACCGCTAATAAATACACAGTAAATAATCTCAGAAATATACAGAACGTTGATATGGAACTAATGATTGCTGTTCTTAATTAGTGAGATTGCGGATGCATGACCTTGCAATGAAATCGGACTCTCGATCTTGCAGACGGAACTATGCAATTTGTTGTAAATGCAGTAGTAGGTGCCGGAACTGCTAATATTTGTAGATAATAAAAACTAGGTAATAATAAATACATTACTGCAGGAGATTTTGGCAGGATTGGGCAGAGCACATTGCTTGAAGTGGCGACCGCGAACTGGAAGACGTTGCGTTTTTTTCCCACTAGGTGGAACGATGACCTGGTGAAGGTTGCGGGGATCCGCTGCATGTGAGACCCACGGGATCGGTCAATGTGGCGTCACTTGGGGGAGGCCTATGTCCAGCGGTGGACGTCTTTCGGCTGAAATAATGAAGATGAGGAGACTTTGAGACAATTTTTCTATAGTCAGAAGTCAATTCAAATGTCTTCGATTTTTTCCTTAAACTCACCTGCGTGGTGGATTACGGATTTACCGCCTACTACTCGTTCCCATAGAGTGAACTGTGAGGGTCATGTGCCCATAGACTCTCTGTTCCAGCCAGACTGATCATGCTTCAGGAGATTGGAAATCACATTTATCTACAGGAGACATTTTGCAAGTGGTCATAGCACATTCCAGTTGAAATTCTGAGCCTCTTTTCAACGTAAAAATGTTGTTGTAGGTCATGATTTTTTCTTGTAAGGCAAACAGGCTTTAGGATACCGGTCTCTCACTTATCGAACTTCTGACGTCATAAAGCAAAATCGTATCGAGGAAAATACTGTCCAGAAAAGTTACCAAATAATATGAAACTTACATACAATAACTTCGATGTTTTGTCAATTTGTAAAAACCGTAAGAAGGAGCTCGTTGTTATATCATAAAAAAGTGACGTTTAAAGTTTTTAATTTACGTTAGAACTCCTCATTGTCACTTAAACATAGTTATGTCATTACTCGCACAACTCATTACTATGACATTCCCATGCACGTGCCTCTACCGGTGACTAACACCTAAAACATGTTCGGGCATACAATATTACACTTCACAAGAAACCCTTGTTCAGAATAATCAGATATTACATTAAGCACACAGTAAGTTGTTTATTCATGTAAGCTTTGACCCTGAAAAGCACATACTTGCATTGGACACATTTTGCAAGAAAGTAACAGTAATATTGCAACATCTGGTCTGTGACGTCATCCATATGTGAATCACAAAAAGGTTTTGCAGAAGTGTCATTCAAATTAGGACCGAAGAGTTTTACTCTCTGAGTCGAGTCTTGGTAAAGCAATTTGCAAGATTCGACCTATTACAGTAGAGATGACAGACATTCTTTGGAATTCACTGCCGGCTACTCTGGTTAATCTGGATCTCTTTAAAGTTCGAGCTAATCGGTATCTTCTAAGCAAGCGTGCTCCACCCTAGGCCGCAGCATCGCTTCACATCAGGCCAGTTGCGCCCAGACATAAGCCTATTTATTTATCAAAGTTATTGGTCGATTCCCGCACGTCTCCTCTCCTCTCTTAGACCACGACCGGTCATGCATAAAACCTGCTTCTCGAAAAACCTAGCCTGTTGGCAGGACCACGAATGATGAGATAAAGGCTCCTTGGGAATGAAAGACCTCATCAACAATCAGAATCCATGGTGCCAGGACCCCAGTTAGTCAATTGAAACGGAGTTAATCTAGGTACCATACTGCAGAATCGACCGAAATTGCATTATCTTTTTTGCGCGGGCATTCTGTATTACTTTTATTTTGTGACACTACAGAGTGACAGATGAACGATGAACGATGCAATTATAAATGGATTAAAGTTAACCAAAGCTTTTTTGAAGATATTGTCCAGTCCAATGAAGATGGGCCGACTGCTGTAGAGATAATTTCGTCAGAATTATGCAATGCATGAAAAAGCCATAATGTCTTAGAACCAAGAATTCTGAAACTGGGCTCGATTAGTGGATTCTTAAGTATTGTGTATGTTCTCATAGAGAGGAGGCCTGTTTCACAGCAGAAGGAACGTTATAGGCTGATAAGCATATGCTATGCAATGGTAGAACTTAGCAGGAAAAAAAATGTACACACGTAAAACAAAGTCTTGTTAAATCTGCAGCAATTATGCTAATTCCATGGAAAAAAAAAGGATTCGCGTGCACTTCTAGACGTTCAGTGGGTAAGAAAACCTTGCTTGGCTGTGTATCATGTACCTACACTCGGTAAGGTACAGTAATCGCTTTAATGCTGTTTAATCTATTCGTTCCACGGAAGTGTGAGTCAGCAAGCCTTGTCGTTTGCACGTGGTGTTCGGAAATTACTTGAAATATAACCGATAAAATACTCATTTGATATGCAAAGGACGCTGGCCGAAAATGGCGCGGAAATCCTCTACTCAATTTAAAATAGGAATTAAACTCGATCTTCTTTTTTTTCGAACGCCATAAGTGAGAAGTCTCGTCGATATGGTCAATCTGTATTGACACTAGCCTTTTTGGTACCAAGGAGGTTTTAAAAACTGGTTGGAATCCATTTCAAGTGGCCCAAACGTGTTTGGTGTGCAAACATTTTAGCGGAACGAAGACAAAGGAGAATTTTTGTTTGGGTTGGACGCATCCGGAAACGACGATTGTACGATTGATTGCTTGGTGCAGTTAATAATACGGACTGTTGAAAACAGGAATTGTTGCCTTAATCGTACATTGGTGGAATCATTTTGGTTTAACTGGTGGTTATTTCTGGTTAGTAATCCAAGTTTACCCAGTAATTTGGAATTGGCCAAATTTTCGCAAAAGCACATTTTACTCAAAGTGTTCGAGGAAATTATTGTGCATGAGTTTAGAATAGAAGACTATAATATTAATATTTTCGAGCCCACAATGTTAAATTTAATTTGAAAGTAAGAAAACAAAGGTATAATGTTATATTTACAAACTGTGTCACGTTGAATATGGATTTTCTCCGTAACATGGAAACTATGCAAAAGAAAGCATTCACGTTCATGAGCATCATAAACTTGACTCGCTTGCGGTCAAACGGATGTCGGATACTAAAATACGAGAAAATCTAAACATGATCAGAATAGTTAGCAGTTATTTGTATCTCTAGGCAATCGCCCACACGGTCTTATATTATCATGAGATTTAGAGCAAACATTCGTTACTTGGACAAACAATTGTCAAACAGTTGGTAACAGATAGCATCAGCTTCCAGGTCTAGTAATTACATATTATATTGTTGTTACTAATGATAAATGACTAGTATTATGTGTGTCCGTTTGGATGGTAGAAAGTACCGGAAGCCACGTATGGCCTGGAGGAAGACAAAGACAATGATCGTATTTTATGTTGTAGTGTTGTCCATCATTTTAAATGTCATTGCTTTTCATAGAGTTGTCTATGCTTTCTTAAAGTTCATTAAGCTTTGTCATAATCACAATTATTGTTTTGTTCTAGTTCAGATTTATGTAGTTTTATTATTGTTGTTATTTATGTATAATTAATGTTTAACTATCTTTTGTTTCAGGTAATTGGTTTGGCGGCTTTCTTTCATTTCCCGTTACCGTTCTAGTAAGTTAATATCATTCTCATTCAAGACAGGATATGTTGTAATGGGACAGATTAATACCATAAATATAGAACTGGACATAAAAACTTCGATTATTTAGTTGATCTTCAGTATATTTTCCCTATATCTAGTGAGTAATAATAACAATTTAGCAAGAAAACAACAAAACCTAAGCAAAAGCACGAACTAAGACATATCCTCGCGACACACAACGTGACCTTCGAAATTGAGCGCGGATGAGGTAACCGAGATGCAACCAACTCGTTAGGTAATCTTTATAATCGAGTAATAGCGAGCTAGACTCATTCGAGTAGCTAATCGAGAATCGAGTTCTATTAGCAACACGTTTCTTCATTTAAAAATCGAACGTGCTCTAAATATCGAGGCATTGATTGGATGCGATACGCTGTTAGGCTAAATTGAGACGAAGCAATTATGAATTTCGAACATTTGTTTTTTTATTTAGTTATCTGTCATTTCATAACTCAACGTTTTTATTTCCTTACACTTTGTTTGTTGTGAATGTTTTGCTGATTCTTAAATTATGATGACTAAATCTAGCAGCAATGAAGTCTATAAGATGTAAAAACATACCATTCGCTTTGTTAATAACATGTTTAGTAACTAGATATAACTTTGTTCTGTCTAAAGACCTTGCAAGTCTCGTTCACAGGATATAAAAAACGCATTAGAGTCTATTAAAATTGTCTTCGTTGTAATCATAAGTGGCACTAAAGACTAATTAGTCTGTTTCGTTTCCATTTGTTCCCTCTTTCTTCATTTCAAATTTTAAAACCATAAACTACATTGTTGTATTACTAAGCTGTCAGTTAGCACCTTTACGTGATATTTTATCACCCAAATAGTGTAGTGACACATTGATGCCGCTAAGCCCGGTAACCCAATTTGCGTGATACAAACTTTTTGCGGTTCTCCAAGTTTTTGCGCCACTGACAACACAAGATAATCATCCTATTTTCTTTGTATCCGGTTTCTTACCGATACGGATATAAAGACATTATATCAGTGCATTGTGTTTAACATGTGCATTACTTTCTCAGCATTCAAGCTATAGGTACCGTGACACAAATTTTTCGCACCACGGCGTTTCACGGAACCGTGTGAAAACTGAACTGCATCGCAATGTGAAATTAGATCAAACACTATGTCGGGCGATACTTAATCACATCTTTGTCATTGGACACAATTGCTTCCTGAATTAACACCTTTACTTGTACTAGGTTTCTCTCGGGTGTGAATTAACATGCTTTTGTTAGTAGGGAAAAAAGTGTAATTGTTGAAGAAACAATAGCACCATTTACCTTGGCATTTAATAACGCATATCTAGTATAGGTTGTTGTAAACGCTTTTTCTATATTCATGTCACAAGTACTTGTCACACATTCCCCTCCCTACATCATATTTTTGAAATTCGAACACGCGTCCATTGCAATATTCGTGGGAAAACAAAAATGGCGGAACGCGTTCGAATTCACACATGACACAAGACATTAAGTTACGTTATTTTGAATACTCATTAACATTCTGTTTAGTTCGGTAACGGCACTGTTCAATAAGTAGGCAGAGAACGTATGTAGTATGGACATTGTTACGGTGGTTCCAAAACGGTCATCGATTGTGCGATCGTAAACGTTATTTGAGAAAACGGTGCATCGTAGTCATGCTTCGCTTCACCTTACATTACCCGTACGTTTTGATGATGTTTAAACACAATGCCTTGTTTCAAAATATGTCTGTATTCAAAGCAATATTTCCAAAGTTTGATTATTCTCCTGCCTTCATTCCATTTATTTGGTGTCGGCGCAGCTTGTCTCTTTCTTCCATACTTCTCTATTACTTGTCATCTCATCAGACAACTCCATTCTTGCCATATCATCCTTCATGCAGTCCATCTATCGTTTCTTTGGTCGTCGTCTACTCTTACACCCATCCACATTCATACTCAAATATTTCGAAAGTTTGTCTCATCAAAAATTAGGTCAGGTCCTCCTGAAGGATGAAACCTAAAGGGCCCTCTTCAGCAACGCTTGGGACTCTTCAGGGGGACAAGACGAAACTGGCGTTTCTTTGAGTATTAATTTAATATACTTGTTCCCAAAAATACTTCACTGTTACAGTTAGAATTTGAAGAGCCTGTTAGCGATCCTTGAATTTAAAGATTCATAAGTCATTCTCACACCACTTTCATACCTTACAGGTACAAAATAATGTATGTTCGATACTGAACTTCGCACGTAGGTGTTCAATGTACTACCAGGAGAAGTTGACGTCATTCCGGAAACCCAGATTCCTCGGACAATTTATATAGTAGGAGCGCCCGTTACAATAGATTGAACTTATAAGCGTTGTTGTGCGAACATGAAGAGAACAATGACTTATATAGTTAAACATGCACTGAAACAAGGTAATGCTAACGTTCGAGACATCAATAGAAGATCGATACTATATTTCTTAAAATTACGGTAGATTTGGATTGAGAGTTTGGGTAAACCCTTATCAATAGCCAACCACTGCTCTGATTCTTACAAGATTGACAGTATATTACAGAATCTATATCAATATTCATGTCTTATTCTTTTGTGTCCACAAATAAAGCTGTTATGTCGCCTATTAATGTAGTTTTTCTTCTTTTATGTTGTCTTACGTAGACGATATCATACATATAGTTACCCGTATAATAAAAAAGTGTTATACTCGTTGAGTGTTCGTATCGCTATCCGCTCTAGAAATCTTTTGACGGCGCGTCTCTGCTTACTGAGTTTGTCAGTATCAGATGTCTTTTGTTTCTCGTGTTTGTCATCACGCCTTGTTGCTATTTGATGTCGGCCATCTTTTATGCTGTTTTCCTTTTGTTTATTTGCTTAGTATTGAGGTCTAGATGAAGTAGTTAACGGAGGACTGGTCACTATTCTGTGATATGGTTGGAAAAAGGCTAGGTTCGGCTGGGATTTGGGGATGTTATTTGTCCAACCAATATACTGCCTTCCGTGTACCAAAGCTATCGGCAAAATTTCAGTTTTGGGTACAAAAAATTCAAATCTGTCGTGCCAATGTTACACGGAAGACTTGTCAGCGAATATTGATGTTCTATTAAGTGTACTGCTGGAGCCAGCCAGAGTAGTGAAGGGTTATTAAATAAAATCTTTTTACAAATAATCGCGAAGAAATGGTTGCAATGAGGGGAAAGCGGTACACTCTCAAGTTCATCATTAAAAATAACGTTATCGACCATCTTCTTTATTATTTACCCAGAACCGTTATTCATTGTATTATTTTATGAACGTTTCAATTCATCGCAACCGCTTTTTTGTAATTTGTAGACTGTCAAGATCAAGACTCAAGACCTTGAATTCTGCAACATTGTGTTGATGAAATATTTCGACATCGTGCTCAAATTCTTTATCGCCGTTGAGATTGTTATTTATTTATTAAGTTCTTGTTTGTTTTACATTGCTGTGACTGAGATTTAACTATTTTGTGTTATTTGATACAACGCTATTCATCCAATTCATGACGGATTTTATTGTAGAACATAGTTGGGAAAAAGCTAGGCAAATCATGATTGATCATACAATTCTTGAGCATATGTAGTAAGTAAGTATTCTAGAATGTAAAACTACACTGCTCAACATAATAACTACTAGTTGTTACCAAAAACTTCAGGGATATTAGACAATCTTGTCGTTACTACTTACTTTTACTTTTAATATGGCAAAGGAAAATAGTAAATGTATAAGTATACCGTATTCAGCCGCAAGATGTGAGAAAATGATGATCCTAATACCCAACTGCTCCACTTTCTACAAGAATAGATATAAAATAGGAAGAACAAAAGAAAATCAAGCTAAAACGTCGCTCTTTACCGCAATATAAATCGCATAAGGCGCCAAACTAGGCAGTACCCGTAATATCTTAGCCTCATAATGTTGTCATCAGCTGGCCGTTGCGAAACCGCGGTCAGCCGGTGATTCATTCTGTTAGGAATAGGAAGCCACAGAAAATCCACTCCTAACAAGTCTAGGTTTGTATCTAGCATGTAATAGTGGTTACTTCTCAGGTTATAACAGTTCACACTTCCACGCACTTTCTCAAATTAAGACATACTTAAAATCACATTTGAAACGTTTATACCAGTTTTACCAAATAGCCTTTGCGAATGCTGCTGCTTGAATGTTACCCATAAACTCACAAGACGGTTTTACGTGCTTATTTTCAAAGAAAGTACCACCGCCGCCGTCGAGTTCTTTCAAAACCTGAAAAGATGTCTCGTAATTTAAATTTACTGTAATTATGTACATCAAGCTGTGATTGTAGCAGTCGTTTGTGACATTCTGAAGAAGAAGTATCTATAATTCAATGCAGTCAGAGAAAGACGTATATAGTTTAATGAACATACTAGTTGTAGTCCACCACCTTCGTTCGCCTTAAATTATTCATCATCATCATTTCAGCCAAAAGACGTTCACTGCTAGACATAGGCCTCCCCCAAGTGTCGCCACATTGACCGGTTCCGTGCGACTCTCATCCAGCGGATCCCTGCAACCTTCACCAGGTCATCGGAACCATGGTCTTCATCGGTCTTAAATTATTATAAAACAATATTACTTCCCATTTTGAATCGGTTTTTGTTACCAATTTCAAGGGTTTTAGTTATTTTGCAATTGCCCTAATTTATTTTGTTTATTTAAAATAGCCTAAAGTACTCCTTATAACATCAGCTATATGCCAGTAAACGTCCCGTCAAAATCGGTCCAGCCGTTTCGGAGATTACCCGGAACAACCTGACAGGCAGACAAAAATAATAAAAAAACGTGTTTTTGTTGTTAGTACCGTATTATACTTTCAAATGCATTCAGTAAAAAGTTGTTATTTTGAAATTACAAACAGAAACTTCAATTTTATTAATTGGGATAGATTAATTAATTATTCCACTAACTAAATACATAATTAATTAAAAACTATTAAATAACCTAAAATAAGAAAACTAACAACAAACTATAAAGGTCATCAAAAAACTCCTCAACGCTGTCAACTGGTAATGTGCCCAAGAGACTGGCGGCGTTGCCACGTTGTATGGCAACACTTAGCCTCTGGCCAAAGTAAAAGCCAGCCCTTGGGATAGATTGGCATTTATTCCATAAGATTTCATTGCACCTAGTGAATCTTCTGTAATTATCACATTTGTGAAGTCCAGTCCCGTGCCTACCACGTCGCGTTTTCTCTGCTAGTCAAATGTTTGCTTTACCGACCGGGTGGGAATGTAATTTAAAGTGCACTTTATGATTTGTACACACGGTGACACATCTAGCTATACGTTTCCAGTATAACATAGCCTCGCTATGTATAGACTTCCAATACAATGAGAGATCCGCATAAACTGGTTTTGTTTAGCTCGGTTGGTCGCCGTGCGTACGGTTTCCTACGATTCTGTATTTGAAACAGTTCGTATGTGCTTTTGTTTTTGG